>CM029437.1:2565000-3847500 GCA_017140255.1 Eucalyptus paniculata subsp. matutina | reverse complement strand
TTTGTCCAAGTTACTTCTCTTTTTGTCCAAGTTTCTTCTTTTTGTCTAACTCACTTCCTTTTTCTTTGTGAGTTTCAGGGAATACCCCATTCATAGGTCCGAGATCCACGTCTATGAATTGAAAGGTCCGAATGATCAACTCTGCAATCAGTTGTTAGAATCAATAGGTCTTCAAATCGTTCATTTGAAAAAATGGAAACCATTATTATTGGATGATCATGATACTTCCCAAAAATCGAAATTATTGATCAATGGAGGAACAATATCACCATTTTTTTCAATAAGATACAAAGTGGATGATTGACTCATTCCATACTAGAAATAATCGCAGGAAATCTTTTGATAACACGGATTCCTATTTCTCAATGATATCCCACGATCAAGACAATTGGCTGAATCCGTGAAACCATTTCATAGAATCATGCAACTTATCATGTGAACCATACGTCACACATCATTAATTATTTAACATGATCTAATGACAAGAAAATATTACATGTAATTATCCTAATATGTCACGCACTCAAATGATCATAAACATGTAATGACTAGATGATGAAATGACTTAATTCTAGGTTACACACACATGATATTTTTTCTTCTTTTCCTTTTTATAGAATTCGAAATTAAAATTTCCTAATAATTGAACATGCAATTTTAAAGTAATGAAAAGAAAATCTTACATCCTTTTGGTGTTTTTTATTTCAAAAAATCGGAATAAATAAAATGCCTAATCTAAATATGCAAATTATCCTAAAACAGGCAATATTCTAGTATGAACATAATCCAACAAAAATATATTTATTTTTTTCTTAGGTTTTCTTTAAAGGAAGCAAAATCAATCCAAGCAAAGCCATAAATAAAACAATAAGGCAGCAAGTCAAGCAAGACATGATCGATACTCATCTAATAAATTAAACTAATCGTATCTCGTGCATGAGATCGAATTAGCTAATTTTTTTAGCGAAATTGTGAATCATATCTCGGTCGGGAGATTGGATTGGCGATTTTTCCATTCGATTGTGAGTCATATTTTAGGCGGAAATCGGACTATTAATCATACGCGTTGTCAGAAAATTGTAAAATTTCTCAATTTAAGATTACTCTAGATTGGCAGAATAGGACTATATATCATGAACTTCAATCATATGTGTTGAAATATTTTTAAATAAAGAACCTAATATTCTGGAATCAAATTAGACAAAATTTTTACCTAATCCGAATGTTGACTTCCAAATGGACTTAAGCGCAATCGGGCGGATCGCAATCGGGAATGGCGATGGGTGATCGGGGTGAGGGTTGCGGTTCCGGGTTCCTTACGGGTTCCACCCAACCTAGAACCTACCCTCGTGCTCGGGTTCCTAATTTTTTGAACCTGGAACCTACTTGTCGGAATAACCAAACACGAATCCCTGTCACGAGGTTTCGTGGCCTGGCCCAAGTTCCAACAGGTTTTTTTTTTTCATTTTAGTTTAAAAAAATGGAAAAGAATGCAACAATAACAAATAAGATTGTCATTCATCAAAGATAATACAAAATGATATATGCTAGTGAACTTGGGAAGAATGTAATAATATAGTTTTTTCTCGAAAATAGAGAGTTCATGGAGGCCTAACATAGCTAACATTACCAACAATTAAGTAGAAGGATCAAGGATCAAAGCTGGATTTGGGAAAAAATCATACCTTCAAAGGAAAATGAAAATGCTTGTGAACTTGGAAAAAGAGATATATCTTTCGAAAATTTCAAATTCCATACAAATAAGATCTCTTCAATATTTTGAGACATGAATTTTAAATTGGCACACCACAAACAAACAAGTGCAAAACTTCTTTTCTTTTTCACACAAATTACGTTAAAAAAAAAAAAAAAAAAAAAACGAGAATTTTGCTCTAGCACTTGTGACAAATTCATACCTATACCTTCAAAAACTTTGCAGGCACGATTGCCTAATGTTATCCGGCAAGTCTCACTAGTAAATTTTACTAATTACTTGAATCATCGATTTGGAGCAACCTTCACTTCGTCACAAATTGATGAGCTTTCCTACCGTTTACACTTTTTTGTACAAGTGAGACTTAGGCTTGTCAAGAACTTCCAAGCATCTATTGGATGATACAACATTGATTAATAGGAACTTCCTCGCCTGTATAGTAGTAACTTCCAAGCATCAATTGGATGATACAACAAGTGAAATCTCACTTGTATGGGCAATAGTGCAAAATTATGCACCTATACAGTCTCACTTTGCCCCACCCTTCCAATTGAGTCAAAGAATGCCAGCAAAAAATTTAAAAAGCAATCCTCTTGAAAAATAGCTTTTCAGTTATGAAAATTACCTATACAAAAGGGCGTGCTACTCCAAGTCTAGTGTTTATGTCCAGATAATGTTTGGATTTGTCCCCCTCCTCTCCCTCACTCACTTGTCTTCTACGTCTCCATCGCTTGCCACAAGCTCACCCTTAGCCTCATTTGCTACAAGCAAAGGATACTAATTATGCTTGTATTCGTGATTATTAACACAAAATTATTCGATACAACATTCCAACTAAAGATTTAGTTTTGCTTGTCAGCACAAAGCTTGCCATTAGTGGGAACCGATTCACACCAAATAAGATTATTATTCAGCAACAAATGAGTCAAAGCAGCATCACATAAAACTAGTTAATCAACTATAAGATAGATTTTCGCGAGAATATTTTACTAATCAACACCATTATTTCAGACACCAGCATAAAGAGATAAAGCAAGAAAAACTTAGAAACACTCCAATCACCTCTTATAAGCAATTCAAGAAAACCCACGTGGGAGGTTCAATTGCGAACAAACGACGGAGAGAGGGGGTAGTAGGGATTACTAGTACAAAAGGTGCGGCCGAGTGAAGCTCCTCAAGTCCCCGAAACCTGAATTCTGCACTTCGCAAGAAACGAAACCAGAAAGAGAGAGAGAAATCAAAAAATTCACACACAAAAGACACAAAAGCCACGCCACGGAGAGAGAGAGAGAGAGAGAGAGCACCGTGGACAAAGTCGAATAGAATGCTACGAAGAAGGACACCCCAAGGGTGGCAAGTAGGTGAGCAGCAAGTAGGCGGCAAGCGGCGGGGCGCATCAAGGGGTGAGCGGTGTACAGCGAGGGGGGGGGGGCAAGTGGTGTCCAACAGCGGGGCGGGTGGCATCGACTTCAAGGGCGGTAAGTAGCGGGGCATCATCGTCAACGGCATCGTGCGAGGGCAAGCGGTGTCTAGCGTTGGGCCGAGTGGCGTCGTGAGGGAGGGTGTCATCAAGGGATTCAGGGTAGGGGTATGGAGGAGTTGAGGGATAGGGGTTTGGAGGTTCTGCTTGATTTAGGGTTTGGCAGAAGTTTAAAAATCGGGATGCCGCCAAATCAAAATATTTAGGGTTTACGTTTGGGAACCGGAACCGAGAACCACCGGTTCCCAGAAAAGGGAACCGGGAACTAAACCGGCCTCCTCTAGAACCGAGAACCAAACCAGAACCGCTCACGAAGTAGTGATTGGCTCACAACAACAGCTACTCGTGTTGGTGTGGACTTCTCGGTGGTTGTCCGTGGTATAGAATGGCTGCACCGTGATGCCATCTCAGCCAAGGATTCTTGGTGCATGACCGATGATGGATTCAAGAGGCTCGTGAATTAAAGTGGTGAAGCTCGTAACTTGAGTATGTGGGGCGCTCGGGACCTCAAAATGGGTCTACATGTTGCCGCCCACCAACTTCCCACGATCTCTTCCTCCTTTTGTCTTGTAGCTTTGAAGAAATTTTGCTCTTGTTGAACTTGACTGTGAGTGGGTGTTTGACTGAATTGTGAAACTGCACTCTTGAACATCAGTGCTAGATCACCATCTTCCGTCTACAAAGGCCTTTGCAATATTTCATTCTTGACTCCTACTCACGATTTTTCTATGTTTATTTGCATATCACTCGCGAATCACACTTGCAACTTTTAAGACAACATGGATTAATATCAAACCAAAGAATTGAAAGTGGCTAGTACAAAACACCACAGAGGGTGAATAGGTGTGAAAACAGATTCTGCAAATTACAGTGAAAACCTTTACTTTTAATGAAGTCAATAACAACAAGACTTTTTTGGCCCGAATTGAAGCAGCAGACTTTGAGCGAGATCAGACTTTAGCAGTTAAATAAAACTACGAACAAAATAAAGGGAGTTTAGGAAAGAGAATAAGATGGCATGATTTATAGTGGTTCAGTTTTTAGATCAAGTTTTTATGTCCACTCTCCCACGCTAATAGCCTTCTAGTAGGATTCCATTATGTAATCAACAAGAGATTACAACTTTGAGTGCAAACACTTAGTAGTAGATCACACTATCTCACTAAGTCACTCTTTTGATATTTTTCTCACAATCACAAACATTGAAGTTCACCAAAGACAAGTGTATGATCGAAGATCGCGACTTTGAAATTATAAATTCTACGCTCCATCTCTTACTTGCTCATTGGTCATTGATCTCCATAAATACTCTTCCACTTCCAAACTAGCCATTGGATAGTATCTTAGAGGATCGTCTTCCAATCTACCCATTGGACAAATCTGTATCTAGAAGATTTGGTAGCCGTTGAGTGATAGAGGTAGAATCGTAAATTGATTCTAATCGCCCATACAAACAGAATATTGGTTTCCATACGTAAAACTTCTTCAGTATAGAAAGTTCTTGTCTTCAAGATCAATTGTCAATCAAATCAATCTTAATGTAGAATCCAAACCAGATCACTAGCCGTTATATGTTTGAGCTTATGTCGTTCTGTCAAGTTGTTTACGTTCTAAATCTACTTCGTTCTGAATTTGTATTTCATTATGGAAGTAAAGTCTAAAAGCAATACAATTTAGATCTGAACATATTCTGCTTCTGAATAGATTTAGCTTTAAGGTTAGAACACAATCTGAATAAGTTCAGCTTCAGTATAAAGCCTGTCTTCTGGTTCTTCATTCCCCTCGATCTGGAATTTATCAAAGTTGAGACTTCGATGTAGAAATGTACTTTGACACTAAAATCGTCAGGTCTTCGGACTTTGACAGTTTCTGAAAATCTTAATAATAGATTTTGGACATGTGTTACATTCATTTTCTGGCAGTCTTTAGACATTGATAATATCATTTACATGTTCTATCATTTGCATAGTTTACTCAACCATTAAACACGTTAATAGCCTTTGATCTATTTTGTCATCTTCAAAACATCATAAGGGATTTCCCTAACAAAAACAGCCCAAAGAGAAAACTAAGGCTTGGCAAGCGTTGGTTGCAGAAGTGTATCCCGGAGGGCTATGGCTATGCCTTTGCGACTTGGACTCGAGGACGGTGGTACGGCACCCGGGTGGTGCGAGCGGTGAGATCAAGAACTCAGCATTGTCATGGAGTGGACAGCAGCTTCGTTGTCAACGTGGTGAGACTAGAGCAATAGCATCGTCAAGGTTGAGGACAACGAGCTCAACACGCGGGGCACTGCGGCTCGTTGACAAGTTGTCATGGATGATGAGAGCGCTGCGCCGCATGGTGACGGAGTCTCGGCCAAAGCTTGGCCAAGAGAACTCACATTCTCTCCTCTCTTTTCTCACGTATATCTCTATATGTGGCAACGCGTGATGAATTGTGTGGCCCCCTTGTTTCGTCCGTATTCGAGGCAATTTATAGGCAAAGGACTGAAGCTTTTGTAAAATTTCATTTCCTTTTTCATATCAAGATACATAAAGATCACCTCTCAAATGCAGTATTTCGACATCTCTTCTAGCCTTGTTTGATTTCCTTTCTATCTTTCCACATTGGACTGCAAAAAATGAACATTCTCCATCAATTTTTTTTTCAAAGATGAGCTCGTAATATCTCTTTGTCACACCTACCCTTTCCGAGGATATATGAATAGATTGCATGAATATACAAAAAAAAGTCCTCTGTCATATCACCAAAAATATCAAATTGCCAATTTTTTTTTTATTTTGGTCATCAAAAATAACGGGCTTCGAACAATCAAATTCAAATCATCTACGTCATCGTCCAATGCAAATGCGATAATAATAAATAAATGCACCTAAAATTATATGTTATGCAATTAATTTTTTTAGGGCTTTAAAAAATTAATCCCTAATTTTATGAATAAATGACTGGTCAATTCGCTAAAATTTAGATGTCAACATGTGATTAGGTCTTTTAATAACTATTCTAGTTTAATTAATAGTAATTTTAATTTAAAATTATTATTATTATGTAATTAACTATGTTTGTTGTTTCTTTTGATTTTAGGTGGTTAGAATTTGGAGGGATTTTTGTGAATAATTGAGGATGGAAGTTCTGTAATTTAGATTTTATGTTACGTGTTTTGAACTTATTATTGTTTATTTCATTTTCCATGTCCATCTTTTATGAATTGTTACTATTGACAAATGGGAATCTTTGTTATTGCATTCATTTTCATTTAGCTTAACTAAAAATGAAACAAAAAAAGGAAAGGAAGAAAAAATTGAAACAATAAAAGAAGAAGAAATTGACCAGTTTCCAGCTGATTGAGAGGTTTCAGGCACTGCATGTTAGGTTTTAAGGTATGCAAGATAAGTTTCAAAAACTGAGGAATTGATTATGGCTTAGGTTCAGGATCAACTGTTTAACTGCTCATTTTATCAGGTGATAGTATTGAACCAGTGCAGTGGCAATTTGGAGCTGAGTTAATGAATGACTCTCATTGTCTTTTTCATCCCCACGAAAAACACAAAAGAACAAAAAGGACACCTCGATCCCTCTTTGAAAACAGTGTTTAGGTTTTGCATCGCATTCAAGATTCTTCACTTTGAATTTCTCTCTCGACAGCCAATCGCCGAAAGGCATTAATCCGCTCTCTTCAAGAAGGGAAAAAAATAGAGAAAATTCCGCCACAAGAGAAAGAAACTTTCGGATTCCGACGTGTCGATTAATTTTGGCCTCAACTACTCGTATGCTGCCCCCGTTTCTCTGCTCCCACGTTAACCCAAGATGCCTACTCGGTGACTACTGTCCACCAGCCGAGTTTTAGCGCTTTACCCAAGTGGTCTTCTTCGTCAAAGATCAAACCTTTGAGGCGGAATCCCACTTTGGCATTCGATTTCCGCCGCTTGAGATCGATCGGCGATGGTGGTTTGGCACGAGCATCCTCGCTCATGGGAAAGGTGGAGTCTTGAGTCGGGGGCACATGACCAAGATCGTGAGAGCTACTTCTTTTGGGAGCGGCAGCGGCAAAGATATTAGGATTCTTGAACAGGAAGGTTTTATTGATGGGTCAGCCGGTTTCACGGCTGGCGGTTTGGAATCGACTCTTAATCGTCTGGTTGGTGCCCTTCTTTGTTTGGTCATTCTTGTTTCGAAAGTATGCTGATTTCGTTGCTTTTTCTTGCAAAAATTACAATTTGCGATAGCGTGTCCCATGTGTTAGGTATGAAAGTGCTAGTATGAACACCTCAAGGAGGGTGAATAGGTATGAAGAAAACTTTTTGCAAAACGTGGTAAAATATTTTACTTTTGAATTAGAGTTTGAAGAATAACAGACTTTAAGCGAGTTCAGACTTTAACTATGAATAGAACTACGAACAAAATAAAAGAGTTTAGAGAAGAGAATAAGAACGTAGAATTTATAGTGGTTGGGCTAGATAAGTTCTACGTTCACTCTCCATGCTAATAATTTTCTATTTAGATTCTACTATACAATCAACAATATATTACAATTTTGAATACAAACACTTAGTGGTAAATCACACTATCTCACTAAGTCACTCTTTTGGTATTTCTCTCACGATCACAAACATTTAAGTTCACCAAAGACAAATGTATGATCGAAGTTCACTCAAATTTTGAAATTATAAATTATACACTCCATCTCTTACTTGCTCATCGATCCTTAATCTTCTTAAATACTCCTCAACTTCCAAACTAGCCGTTGGACAGTATCTAAATGATCATCTTCTAATCTACCCATTTGACAAATCTGTATTAAGAAAATTTAGTAGCTGTTAAGTGACAAAAGTATAATCCCAAGTTGATTTTGATCATCCATACAAACAGAATCTTGGTTTTCATAAGTAAAGTTTCTTCGAAAGAAAGTTCTTATCTTCAAGATTCAATTGTCAATCAATTAAATCAAGTCAATCAAATCGATAAAGAATTCAAACTAGATCATTAGCTATTATTTGTTTGGGGCTTGTGTTACATTCTGTCAAGTTGTTTCATTAAGAACAAGCTTCGTTCTAAATCTACTACATTTTGAACTGGTATCTCGTTCTGGACTTGTGTCTTGTTCTGGATGTAAAGTCTGAGATTGTTCTATATGAAGTAGAGTCTGAGTGTCTTCGGTCTAAAGTAAAGTCTGAGTGCCTTCTGTCTGAAATAGACTTTGCAATCTGAATGTAAATCTAAACATATTATGCTTCTAAACATATAGACTTTGATAATATTATTTACATGTTCTATCATCTCGCATAGTCTATTACTCAACCATTAAACACGTTAGTAGTCATTTGATTTATTTTGTCATATTCAAAACATCATAAAAGATTTTCCTAACAAGGTATATAGGAATGAGGCTTTTGATCATTACAGTTTCTAGGTTCTTCATTTAAGCCAAGCTAGTTGCACTAGTTAGGTGGTTAATCTTGTGCTTCCTGTTTCGTGTCTCTATTTGCTTGAAATTTTCTGGTGATTGTACTGCCTTATTGGAATTGAATTGTCAAGCAAAGCTCTCATCAATCAAAGCCCGATTAAAGTTGGAAATGAAAATACAGTGTAGAAGAGCAAAGCTCTCGACATGCTTTGCAATGCGTTGGACGGCTATTTTCTTTTTTGTAAAAGAACAGCTTCTTATAGCATGATTGGCTCATCTACTCAGAAAAGCTCAGAATGCCATAGGCAGTCGTATACCTATCGCCCCTGCGTGTTAACTTCCAAGAAAATCTTTGCTGATGATTGCTGAGCAAGTGGCTCGTTGCTGGCGTTTTTGGTGCCATCATTTTATTGAGGCATGATGCTGAATCTCGGTGGGCTCCCATGGGTTCGGATGTAAATAGCATGCTTTCGGTCGTACTCAAACGAATATTGAATCAAGAAAGGCCAGTGTCCACTGTTCTTTGTTTTAGCCCACGTCGCCTGTATAGCTCCCACATGGCATTGGAACATAAGACTCCAAGAAAACGATGAATCCAGAAACAGAATGAACCATACCCTAATTTGGTTCGGGCATATTAACGGACACATGGTGACCAACAAGTTGGGGAGCAAATATTGACTTGTTCCAAGCTTGAGCCCACACCCAAACTCAAAAGTACTCAACAAGCGACATTCGGATTCAACAAAACCAACTCATTCAGGTCAAGAACAAGAGAAATGGAGTCAACTCTCACCTCGCTCACAATAGGAAAGAGCAAGCAGGGCAAAGAGATTCATGGAATTAGCCTCCACCGTGGGGGTCACTACCCGGCCCGGAGACTATGGCTAGAGGGCGAGCCCTAGACGAATCGGGCTACAGTCGGCCGCCTTAGTGCCTCCAAGCCAAGATCCTCGGGATAAGGGCGAGCTCTCTCTCGACGCTCTCTTACTCGCTCTTACTCTTGGCTCCCTCTCCAGCTCTCTTCTTCTCTCTTTCACTCCTTCAACGAACGCCCAGGCATCTCAAACGCTTCATCTAATTTCTTTTAAGTATGCAGCTGTAGAGCTCTCAGACATCACTTTGACTTTCTGATTAATGTATCTCCTGGCCTCATAATCGAATGGATATATTTCCTTTGACCCGCGGAACAATGGTGGGTCCCTCCTCCCAGATTGGTGGCCCATCTGCGCTCCTTTGCAAGCTTCGCTTGGAGGGAGGGACATCGAAGTAGAGCTTGCCACAGAGAATTCAATGCGTCCGGACACCATCGGCGTTGCTCACCGGCGGAGAGGATGACGAAGCCGCGGGATTCGCCGAAGGCAGCGTTGACATTTCTGCACGAGCAAGAGAGAAAAAGTTTGGGTCTCCAAATGCGTCCCTTTACCGCGTTCTTCTTCTCCTCTCCTCTTCCGCTCCTTTCTTCTCTCCAGCAAAGCACTTCCAGCCAACCTCCTCTTCAGCTCCTCCAGCTACTTAAGGATAAACGATTGCTAGTTCCTTACAAATATCACTTAAAACTTGAAACATATTCATTGGAATGAGTTCTTCATTTTTTGAAACTTGAAAAACTTACTTTACATACCTTGAAACCTAAAACCTACCCCTCATAGATTCCAAGGTTGATTTCAAGATTTATCCAAATTCCACTCATACAATTAATTGAATTATTACAATGAATTATAATCAACACTTGTTCACTAACATAACCTATTTGTACACATACAAAAAATATAAACATTAACAAAATAAAAGTTTCAGTTATAAAATGGAAGTTTAGATTAACGGTTCTAGATTATATACTCATTAGCTTAACGCCATAAAATACCGCAAAATCGTTTGGAAGAAATAAATAAATAAATAACACAAAAACTTATTCCAAATTCCACTAATCTAAAACTTCAAACCTACCAATTGAAATAAATTATCCAATTTTTGAAACTTGAAATTTATTTTGCATATTTTTTCAACGATTCAGTTCTCAGATTCCAAATTCTATTCTTTCCGCTGATGTTGCTTTCTTTTCTATTAGCCAGCTCACCCTACTCCAGAAGGTCTGGGCACGCTCGCGTCACTTGCTGGTGGCTCCTCACCCTCGCTCACGGACGGACGCCTCTTTGCTCGGTCGCCCACGTCACTGTTGACGCGAGTCTGTGCTAGGGAAGAGAAGAGAACGAGGGTTGGGCCCTGTTTTCTTTTCTTTCTTGGGATTAAACATGGGTTTTGAAAAAAAGAAGAAAAAAGAAAAATAGAGATTAGGCCTAAAGAGGATATTAGGAGCTGGGCCAATAGAGGGAGGGGCTAGAGGGCCGAAAAATTTTGTAAAAAGAGTGGGCTGGAAAAACTGGCCCACTCAATTTTTGTTACTTTTTTTTTTTGCTTTTTATCTTTTTCTAATTTTTTATATTTTTGCAAAATAAACAAATATTTTAAATATTGACAAAAATTCAGATGTCAACACTTACTGCTCATGTTTTCTAATTTTAAGGCAACATTAACACATCAAGAGGATATCGTCGCACTACCAAATTGAAGGAATGGCTTCCAATGGTGAGGATGTCTGGATTACGCACCTCCAATGTCAAATTAACAAGTTGGATGATGTTTGCACCCAAATATGTCCAATTTTTAGTTATTATCTATATGTGATGACCATTCGTAAACAACAAAAGTGGATTTGACAACTCATATACAACTCAAAGTAGTAATGAAAAGGAAAAAAGAGTGGAGAATATACCATCCGAGCATATTTGGTCATCCATGGAGGAAGCCAATTAAATGGATTGAAGATTGGTCGATATTATATGTTGTTGATGACTCGGGTGTGCATGTTGGCACATATCGACAAGTGACAAATGATCACAAATTATTTTAACAAAGTTGTCAATGAGCATGTTAACTAAGGAGCAAGGTGATTGATTAAAAGGATTGCATCAAAGCGGCATGTACACCTACTAGTGGAGATCATGGAGAACGGTTACGATGAGAAGTGAACATGGAAAATTGGGGCTAGTCTATTGCATCAAGGCTTAATCTAAAGAATGGTTACAAGAGCACGTGTAAACCTGGAGAATAGTCCGACCATTGGAGAAGTGGAGGACTATTTCAAAGGGGCTTCGAAGAAGACTTGCCGACGTGGATTGAGTACTACTTCAAAGGAGCTCCAAAGAAGACTTGCTAACATGGGAACATAAGACTAAAATTTTGGAAGAAACCGCTCCCAAGCAGTTATAATAGAATGCCCATAAAAGTTCTCATCAACTAGAAAGGGACACCCTCGACAGTTAAAATGTAATATTTTATTATCTTTACTTTCCTACACTTTATTTTTTCTTAGTTATATCTTTTCAATTCTCATCTCGATTAAATTTCAACACATATCTTTATCCCAATACTTCGGTCGATTCAATTCCAACATGCATCTCCATCATGAATGTCGTGCCATCGATTGAATCCTAGCGCTACATCTTTGCACGTTCTTGAGCTTTGTCGTCAATTAAATTCCAACATAGCTCGTACACATGTATTGCTATGGAAGTGGTTGTATTTTCAAACGTTGTTGTTAGTTGAATTCTGACACAATTTGTATGTACAATTGGGTTCAAGTTCAAGTAAAGGTCTACGGTTATTTCTTGTTCGCCTAGATATTTCATGTCTAGAGTTGCCACATAACCTATTTCCTCTCATTAAAAGCTAAAGACAACTTTCGAAAAAAGATGTTTCATCATAGATTAAATTCGGCAAAACAAATGACACTTCTGGTGGGACAATTGTGGTTGATATGAGGAGATATGATGGTAAGAACAATAAATCAACTTGATCACGACAACACTCATAGTGACAACTCATCATCACAACCTAATAATAAGATAAAAAAAGTCATCGATTGCACTATGGATGGCAGAGCAAGAACAAGGTGGAGATGTCGATATCTCAAGACAACTCATCGATGAGCAAAGAAGAAAGTTAGAGCCAAGCCTATAATGTTGGCTACCATGCGATGGTTATTGAAGAAGCACAATAATGAATTAATTAACTGCATGATAAAATATCTCATCAACGTGATCAAGTCAATTATCATCAATACCTCCCATGAAGTGATGAACAAGCTAGGAACATCGAGTCATTTAATTCGGTGCGGGCAAGTCCTAATAATCTTGCATTTTTTTTAAAAGGTTATGCCTATAAGTAGAGGCAATTCGCTTAATCTCATTCAAGTTAACTCTGGTGGTATTAATTATGGCTATGATGAGGAGGCACATGATGACTCTTGGTTTCCTAATTTAAAAGAATCAAATATTGACAGATCATTCATTCTTTTAAAGGGGGCATATGTTTGCACCCAAAAAAGTCCAATTTTAGTTATTATCTACATGCGATAACCGTTCGGAAGTAATAAAAGTGGACTTGATAATCTCATATGCAACCATCAAAAGTAGCAAAGAAAAGGGAAAATAGTGGAAAATATACTAGCATGTTTGGTCATCCGTAGAGGAAACCACTTTAATGGATTGAAGATTGGTTGATATTACATATTGTTGATGACTCGGGTGTAAATGCTAGCACATATCGACAAGTGGCAAATGATTGCGAAATTTTTTAACAAAGTTGTCAATGAGCATGTTAACTAAGGAGCAAGGTGATTGATTTAAAGGATTGCGTCAAGACTCTGGCGTGTACACCTACTAGTGGAGATCATGGAGAACTGTTATGATGGGAAGTGAACGTGGAAAACTGAGGCCGGGGTACTGCATCAAGGCTTAATCTGAAGAACGGTTACAAGAGCACGTGTAAACTTGGAGAATTGTCAAACCATTGGAGAAGTGGAGGACTATTTCGAAGGAGCTTCGAAGAAGACTCGCCGATGTGGGTTGAGGACTATTTCAAAGGAGTTTTGAAGAAGACTTGCCGAGATGGGGACATGAGACTGAAATTTCAAAAGAAATTGCTCCCAAAAAGTTATAATAGAATGCTCATATACCAAGTTTCATCAATTAGAAGGGGACATAATCGACAATCAAAATGTAATCTTTTATTATATTTACTTTCCTACACTTTATTTTTCTTAGTTATAACTTTTTAATTCTTGTCGTCAATTAAATTTTAATGCGTATCTTTATCTCGATACTTGATCGTCGATTCAATTTGTGCGTGCATCTCTATAATAGATGTGGCGCCGTCGATTAAATTCTGGCATTGTATTTATGCGTTCTAAAATTTTTTCATCGATTAAATTTAGACATAATTCGTGCACATGTGTTGCTATGAAAATGGTTATATTTTCAAGTCTTGTTGTTGATTGAATTCTAGCACAGTTTGTACATGTACAATTTGATCCGAAGTTCAAAATATAGATTTATATTTATTCTTGTTCGCCTAAATATTTTCTATATGGAGTGCCATAGAACCCGTTTCCTATCATTAAAAGCCGCATAATGACTTGAAAAAGAGTTTTGGTGGTAGATTAAATTCCAAATAAACAGGTGGTATGTTATTTTGCTGTCAGATCGCTTGTACCAATTCGCCATGACTCAACTTCCTCCTCCTCCAAGGCCAGGGGCCATGATTCAACGTAGCCCATCAATGTCCACCCAGAGGGCGAGGCTGAGAAAGCAAGCGATGTCTTTAAGTCCCGGATTCAGTGAATTTGAACACTTCGCACACGAACTTCACGGTACCTGTCTGTAAATCAATTTGAATACTTCGCACGTGAACTTCATGGTGCTCAAACGGGACAGACCAAATGGACAAGTCATCCTAGCTCAACAACTAGCCCCCAACAAAGCAAATCACAATTTTCATGGGCTCCCCCAACTATTTATGGGCGAAGACAAGCGAGGGCAGCCGGTCACTGATCAAACATATTTTGAGGATGAAAGAAAAGGAAGTGGCATTGTGTGCCGTCTCTGCTACCCCAGCTATTATAATTCACTCTCTCCCTCTCTCTCTCTCTCTCTCTCTCTCTCCCAACTTCCCTCATTAAATCAATCGTACATGTAGCAGTGAATGAAAAGACGTGGAGCACTCCCTAATTAAAGCAATCGTACATGAGGGTGGGTGACCGACAAGAGCACAAGTTGAAGGCAAAATCAAAAATCAAATCGAAGGAACTATAAGAATCAGTCCAATTTCAGGTTCTCTAATTATCGATCTGATTGTTGATTTTAAAATAAAGTTGAATTGATACGTGCAATTCTTCCTTTCCATGAGGCTTATTTTGGTATGCCTTCATAGATTATTTCCTTTCAAGCTCGCCCCTAAAATATATATACAACATGTCTTATTTTGCACTTGACAATGTGACAGTATTGATTTTCATCTAGGGTTAGATGTGTTCCATATAGCAAAGATTTTCGAATCATTGAACAACTTGCAAAAAAATATCATATACAAAAGTTTTAGCTCATGTCATTAGTTGATTCTTAAAATAAGCACAGCCTACTCATGAACTCATAGGCCCTAGGTTAAAGCAATTAAGGTGAAATTTCGTGTTGACAAAGAAAGGAGAATACATATCATGCATAATTTGTGAGTGCAAGTGTAAAAACAAGCCAATCAAGGGTCACATTTAGGCATAATTCGCAATTGGCCAATTATTGACCATCTCTACTCTTATGTTCTCAAGAACAAAAAAGAACATTAATCCATTTGGTGATATCAGCTAATTTTTCTATTTTTAAGAATAGATTGATGGTTAAGCAATATATTTGAAACAGAAATAAAAAATAAAAAAAGTTACATTTTTTGTTTCCAAAATAATTTTTAAAACCAAGACATTTTTTTTCTTTCTTTCTTTTCTTCCGTTCTTCTTTTTTTTTTTTTCTTCTTCTTCTTCCATCTCTAGTTGGTCATTAACAAAAGATTTGAAAGTCATACCAAATGTATTCCTACTTTTTTTTCTATTACGAGAATAGAAATTTTGTATAATTACCAAACGCGTTCAAATGCTCAAAGACTTATCCAGAAAATAGAATTCTTATCCAAAAAATAGAATTAGAAAAAATTATCTCTAAATAAATATTATTTTCGAAAATAAAATAATCACCAAATGCATCCTTAGTGATTTTCCTTCGTCCTGGTAAGGTGATTATAACTTTATTTGCTTTTATTTGATTATAAAAAGAATGGGAACATGTGACTAATGCTAGTGACCCCCTTTGGGTATTACCATAATCGTTCCTCTTTCGTTATAGAAAATTTGATTTTAGCCATAACTACTTTACATCACCTGTGACATAAAGATTTGAGGTAAGTGAGCTCATTACTATAGTCCCACCAAGATACTAATAGCTAGAAGTCTCTCCACACGAATCATGCGACGGCTTAACAATGTGGTACAAGTTATTTCGAGATTTGTTTATGACCTAATCAAACTTAGGATCTCTTGGAAGCCAAAATAACCCTTTCCCCATTAGGCCAATCACTTTGGTGGTAACTATTGTAATATATACATGGGAATCAATCAAGATTTTGCAGTATGTCAATGCGAAAATTACTAGACAAAACAAACAATGAATGATAAGGGACGCCAAAATTTACATGATTCAATCCAATACTAATATCAATATCTATCGAGAGAGTTGAGAGCAAATAATCTACTAATAATCAGAAAATTCAAGTTAAAATTATTCATACGCTCAAGTATTTATTACACTTAAATTAAATCCAAATCTCAAGTGTTTACAAATAAACAATCCATTTTGATAACTTAAAATTCATGGCATAAAATCCACGTGTTTGGAACTTTCTCATCATGCCACCACACGAAGCATTCCTACTCGGCTTAAGGATTTTCTTTTGTGCAGCGTCCAAAGGAAGGAGAGCCATTGTGCGGCGCAACTCTTAAGGAACCCTCAAGCTCTCACGCGCGAAAGAAACCCACCGGTGGCTCCTTGTCCTCTTCTATAAGAACCCACAAGACTATCATTGTGCGACTATATATTAGAGGTGAGCATATCAAACCAATCAAACTAGAAACCGCCCGAACCAGCCACAAGACTATCATTGTGTAGCTATATATTAGGGGTGAGCATTTAGGACCCACCAAACTAGGAACCACCTGACCAATCGGTTTTGGGCGGTTCACGAAAAGCGTCGGCACAATTCCCAATTCCATAAAAAAAAAATGAAATTAGTGATTTTTGGTCCAATTCTCAGTGTTGGAGAACTCCACCCACTATTTTTTTTGTTTTTTTTTTTTTTAATTTCTCAAAAAAGTGACAAATTTAGTAATTTTTTGGGGAAAGATTTACCTTGTCAATCATGTGCCATTTTCAAGGGAAAGGTTTACCTTAAAAATGTTGAAATTTGGAGGTAGAATTGCCAAGTGATCGATTCCATAAGACACTCGATCCGGTCCCCTATCCTAGAAATTGGGAACCAATTTTCCCAATCCGATCTAATCCCAAGTCCAATTCTAGGTTCCTACGTGGGATTGGACCGAACTGGAAACTAGTCATCCCTTCTCCATATAGAGAGAGTAGACCTAAGGTTCTCCTTCTTTTTTGTCTTTTTTTTTTTTTTCCTTTTCACTCGGTGCTCCCTTGAGCCCATTCTTTGTCTTGTAATCGCTTTCTCTTAATTAAGAGAAGTAACCCGTGCATATCTTGTGCCGAAACTTGAACATTTATCTAATAGGATTGGGTTCTGTAGATGGCTCAAATTCAAGAGATATTTTAACAATAACTTTGTTTGTGTCAACCAATCATAGATGCACAATCCTTCTCTTATTTATTAAAACCCTTTAGTTTTCTCATAGGATGCACGTTTTGAATTTTGATAGTCCCTCAACAATTTTTTTTGTAATTTTTTATTTTTTTTAACCTGGTTTTAAGAGCACTATTTATAAATCTCTTGAAAAATAGATACATCTTTTAAGTTCAACCTCACGCATGACAATATGGCATGTATCTAGACTTGTACTGTGTATAGAGAGGCACAGCCCTACACAAGTATCACATGTATTATGTCTTTGTCTATCCTTTATTTGAAAGTAATCGGAATTTATGTCCAGACGACAGAAAGAGATCCCACAAAGTGGACATGTTCGTGCAAACTCATGCCCATGCATGTTGAGAAAATATTGAGTGCAGCTGAAGTAGACACCTCAACAATGCACAAGTCCATTCTACATGTCGCTTACGGACCCACTTTTCAAGAAACCTGAATCCCTCTCTCTCCCCTTTGTTTCTCTCTCTTCTTCACAGTTTCTTCACCGTTTCTTTGTCCTTTGTTTTTCTTTTTCTTTGTTTCTTCCTTTTCTTTGGCTTGTGGCCAACAACTAGCCACAAATGAGGGCCGATAAGGGTGTCGTGGCCCTCGCCTATGGCCAGCGAGGGTTGCTTTCATCGAATTCGGCGAGGCCTCAGCCCTTGTGACCAAGGCAAGGGTTGCCCTCGTTGGATCCGACGAAAGCGACGATGGCCACGAATGAGCGTTAGCATGCTCATGAGTGATTCGTCCATGGCCAATCCCTGCAATTGAGCGGCATCCATGGCCTTAGAAGGCAAAAAAAAAAAAAAAAAAAAAAAAAAAAAAAAAAAAAAAAGCAACGATGAAGACGAGAGAAAGAACGAAGGAGAGAGAGAAGGTGTCTGAAAACAGAGGAGTGAAAGCGAGTAGAGAGAGAGTGGGCCCACAAGAGTTTTAAATGTTTATGACTTGTGGGCTTAGGTACAATATGTGTCGCAAGATAGATGGACTAATATTTTGCTAAGTTGGTTACAATTTTGGATATTCCATATTTTCTCCATGCATGTTTCACACTTGAATTGGGCTCAAGTTATAGTAAATGCGATGCATCGAAACAAAGTAATTCAAAACTCTCTATAAATAGAAGATCCTCAAACGCATTCAAATGCAAGCCAAATAGACTATGGGAGATAGAGATTCAGAGAGAGAGAGAGAGATGGAATTCACGCGACAATTCCCCATGAAAGGAGGAATGGGAGCAACAAGTTATGCTAACAACTCATTACTTCAGGTAAACCTCTCATTGTTCTAGTGTTGGCACATATTTGTCTTAATGAAAATGGGATGACACCAAAAAATACTTTCAAGAATTTATTTTTTGGGAGAATGATACTACTTTTCCTTATTCTTAAAGATTGATTAAACCATTAAGGCTTGCTCCAATGGCTACCTTTAGGGGGGGTGAGGAGTTTGAATCTCCATCTTCTCAAAAAGGTCGAGGGTAAGGACGATTAGTTTTAAATGTGAATTTCAACTCTCACGTCTTGTAAAGAAGCAAGACAAAAGTCCAAGATGAGTTGAGAACTAGAGTAAGATTAACGAGAAAAAAAGATTAATTATTATACACCCTTTTGTGATAATGCACTACAATATGATTGTTCATTTTGTAACAAACTAGGTTCTTTTTGTTTACCAAGATTTGAAATTCTATATGCAAAAGACACCATTTACCATGCCCTATTAGACCATATCACTTATTGATCAAAAATTTAAATGATGTCCCTAATTTGTAGACAATTTTTTTAATTAACAAAGTAACTCCGGAGGAATGAACACTTGAGAGTATATAGAAGAACTAGATCTTGTAAAACCATCGCAACATCAGACAAATCATGTTTGATTAATGTAGAGAATGCACGAGAAAAAACAACCAAAAATATTCAAAACCTATTACATTTGATCAATTTAATTATCAATTTTCAATTTGACCAATTTAGTCATAATTTTTTTGATAATTTGCTAATTTAATCCTTCTAACCAATTTTGATTGATGTATGAACACCAACCATCCTACGAGGTATAGCCAACCCTTACATGGATAGCTTTTATAATTTAAAAAAAAAAAATTGATTTTTGATTTTTTGATTTTTTTTATTTTTTTCTTCTCTTTTTCTTTTTTCTTTTCTAAGACTGGCAAGTGCCACAACCCTATTCAAGGCCGATGAGAGCTTCATGGCTCACGCTAGGTCTAGGTGAGGACCGCAATCCTAACCCACGCCTAGTGGCCAGTGAGGTCATCAACCCTCACCTAGAGTCAGTGAGGGATGGCTGGATGCCCAACTTCATCTAAAAGAAAAAAATAAAAATAAAAACTATAAAAAAAAGTTTATAATTTAAAAAAATATATATATATAAATTTTCCACATAAACGTCGACCGTTTTACATGACCAGTTGTTGATGTCTACCTCGAGTGATTTTTCGACCAAAATGGGTTGAAATGACTAAATTGACAAACCATCTAAAGTTTTGGAACTAAATTAGCTAAATTAAAAGGTTTTTTTTAACTAAATTGGCACAAAATCAATAAATTTAGGATTTTGTTGGTAATTTTCCCGAATGCACGGAGTTTGCAATCTTCAATCGTTCTATATTAACTACCCATTTATTTTAAACGAGAAGACATGTTCGAACAGTACAGGGTATACATGACAATTGAGATTCATTTCTTTGTTGATGAAAAAATTAAGATATGAACGTTTTCTCTTTATATTGAGTCAATGCTCTCTTTTTCTTTTCATAGAGAAAGGTGATATCGATGACAAAGCCTATAACAGAGGCAGCCATCACAGCTTTCTTCTCCACTATCGCTGCAACCATGCCGGCAAGCCTCACCATCGCAGACTTGGGCTGTTCCTGTGGCCCCAACACTCTTTTCGCCGTGTTTGAGATCATAAGCATCATGATCGATCTTTGCAATGCGACGAAGCACAAGCTACCGGAGTTCCAAGTGTTCTTGAATGATCTCCCAGGGAATGACTTCAACACCCTCTTCAGCAGCTTCTTGCCGAGATTCCAAGAGAAGCTAAGTGAGCAAATGAAGAGCAAGTATGGAGCGTCAGCGGCGTTGGCATGCTTCGTCAATGGCGTTCCCGGTTCGTTCTGTGGGAGATTGTTTGCTCAGGAGAGTCTGCACTTCATTCATTCTTCATACAGCCTCCATTGGCTGTCTCAGGTAATTTTTTTGGCCCATAGTTTCATTTGCTAACAAACTCATTCATACTCTCTCTCTCTCTCTCTCTCTCTCTCTCTCTCTCTCTCTCTCTCTCTCTCTCTCTCTCTCTCTCTCTCTCTCTCTCTCAGGTTCCAAGAGGGCTAGAGGAAAACAAAGGCAACATATCCATGTCAAGATCGAGCCCTCCGAGTGTGCTTAGTGCATATTATGAGCAATTCCAAAGGGACTTCTCAACATTTTTGGAGTGTCGTGGGCAAGAGTTGGTAATGGGAGGGCGTATGATTTTGACCCTCCGGGTCGAAGAAGCGACGATCCTTCAAGTGAAGAGTATCGCCAATTTTGGGAGCTCTTAGCTATTGATCTCAATGAGATGGTCACCGAAGTAAGCAAATTAAAAAGATCAAAGGAGTACTTGAATAGTCGCGGACACTTCAGTATTGAGTTGGTTTTTCTTATTGCCTGTAGTAAAAAATTTATCATACTTCCGTTGACCCCGGTGAGTTTTGTTAGCCCTCTAGGAATATTTTGTTTTCGCACTCCGAGACCAATCTTAACCATCAATTAGACAACAAAAAACAATGAGAGTAATGGTTACGGTTAATGATTATTCCTCATTTTACTATACCTAAAGCACCGTTAGATGAGCTCTAGCAATAGTTTTCGCATAAATTCTTTGAAAGAAAGCAATAGTGCAATTTCAATATCCTACATATTCCAATTTCTCTTCCTTATGAATGTATTTGACAATCAGATTACGAGAGAAAAAAATTATTAGGTATTTTAATTAAGTGCACACTCGTTCCTGTTAGGCATGGTGTAAAAAATGGAATGCACATTTACATACTAGGAAACAACAAATATCAGCAATACACAATAGTTGCACATCCAATTACATAAACAAGTAGCTACGACTTTTTTCTTTGTCAAAGTAACTATGACTTTTATTAGGATATTATATTGACAACTTATTGCAATTGTTTCTTATTTTCGGTAGAAAGATCTAACGTACTGAGTCTGTCGCTAATGTAGGGACTCATAGAAGAAGAGAAACTGGACTCCTTCAATGTCCCTTATTACCCACCCTCACCAAAAGAAATACGCCGGGAGGTTGAAAAGCAAGGGTCATTCTCAATCGATTGCTTGGAGGTGTTCGAAGTGAACGGGATGTATTTGAGACCGATTTTGACCCTAATGTTGTCTCAGAGGAAGCGGCAGACAAAATGGTCGGGTGCCTAAGAGCTATAGCTGAGCCCTTGCTCGTTTATTGCTTTGGTGAAGAGATCATCAATGAGGTTTTCAAGAGGTTTAGGGCTAAACTTGGTGACCGCTTGTCCAAGGAAAAGATTGCATTGGTCAACATCATCATTTCGCTAAAGAAAATTACCTAGATATATTGCAAAAACTGACAAATAAATTCATTATGGATGTATGTACTTCTGTAGCGAAGTTGAAATAAGAGTGTCATAAGTGTGTTTACTATAGTTTGAAAGAGTGGCTGTTTCACTTGTATTACTTTTAATGTCGTATCTCGAATAAAGAAAATGCAAGAGACCTGCATGTTTTCTTTTTGAGGGGTCAAAAGAGACTTGCAAGTTTTTGAGTGCTCAAAAGAGACTTGCAAGTCGAAGGGCTTGACATTTGGGATCTTTCTTTCAAGGATCTTTCTTTCGTATATTCCCTATAATGCGTCGGTCCAATTGAGCGAATTTGATGTTTTCTTGATTTATTTATGTCAGGAAAATAAGACAGAAAAGCTAAATGAAGTAAAATATCCATACAGAGATGTCTGATTGAATGAACACGAATTCCTCAAAGCCGAAATCAGAAACTTAACAGGAAGAGCTTCGCAATAATGTCAACGAAACATAGGAAAGGTTTTAGTCCAATATATAGTGGTTATACCATCAAATTAGTTTAAAAAAGAAAACTAATTTAAAGGGACATACAATGTTAATCATTGTGATTTGAAATTACAATTCGCATTCACGGAATCAATTGAGCATAAAAGAACTAAAACAATATCTGTTACACAAGTGAGAAATCTAAACCTGCCAAAATAATGAAGCCATCTACATTCCAAGAAATTGGAGGTACAAATAAATTAAAAGTGGGTAGTTGCTATGACAATACAAAACACCATGCAGAGGGCTATTCAACAATCGCACCCAGAATCTAACATTTTGTAAAGCAGGGTGGAACTTACGTATATCCAAAGCCTCTCAAGGAACGGTCAACTCTAGTCTCTTCTTCCTGCTCTTTTACTTTATATATGAAAACAACCGAAACATAGACGTCAATTTTTTAAAAGAAACTATACTCTTGCTATTGAAAGTCATTCGTAACAAAAGCACACATGAGTAAGCAGTCGAGGTCTTTAATAGTCTCTCAAAAAACTAATTTTCTTGTCATAAATTGTCCTAAATATACATAGTTTGTTATATATAATTTCGGCAAGATACCGTGACATGCATATAAAATTTAAGTAAAGAGATTCATTTGTCATAAATGAGTACAAAAACGTCATAAGACACAAAAAATGAACTCAGTCACCTAAAAGCGAGTATAATTTACAATCTTTGTTGAGTTAGCACAACAAAACACACCTCAAATTTGCAGCCTTTTCTTTACATGTGTTGTTATGGTCTCCAACATGCCTTTCCATTCCAACATATAGAAACATTCTAGGATGGCTTATGGAGTATCCATGCCAAATACATGATCACGTTGTGACTCAGTTTAGTCATGGCCAAATAACTGTGATGATAACTATCGTGCAATCTTAGTTTCCTCACATTTATTTGTATCCATATAACCATTATTGCACATGATTTATATTTAAATAGCATTCCTTTCTTTGGCTGAAACAGAAATCTCGTTCAAAGTAAGCAACAAAAGTTGGATTGCAGGGGGCATCAATCAAAGAGAAATGGATGATATCAACTTGACATAAACTCCTAATTACCAAAGGCAAACTCAAAGGGGAAAGTTTGTAACAGTGCCAAAATTCCTAAAAACCCAGTGACAAAGGGCATCTGAACAGTGACCGTGAGAGCTGCTTCTTTTGGGAGCGGCAGCGGCAGCAGCGAAAATATTAGGATTCTTGAACATGAAGGTTTTATTGATGGGTCGGCTGGTTTCGTGGCTGGCGGTTTGGAATCGACTCTTAATCGTCTGATTGGTGCCCTTCTCCGTTTGGTCGTTCTTGTTTCGAAAGTATGTTGATTTCGTTGCCTTTTCTTGCAAAAATTACAATTTGCGATAGTGTGTCCTGTGTGTTAGGTATATAGGAACGAGGCTTTTGATCGTTACAGTTTCTGGGTTCTTCTTTCAAGCCAAACTAGTTGCACTAGTTAGGTGGTTAAACTTGTGCTTCCCTGTTTCGTGTCTCTGTTTGCTTGAAATTTTCTGGTGATTGTACTGCCTTATTGGAGTTGAATTGTCAGGCAAAGCTCTCTTCAATCAAAGCCCGATTAAAGTTGGAAATGAAAATAAAGTGTAGAAGAGCAAAGCTCTCCACATGCTTTGCAATGCGTTGGACGGCTATTTTCTTTTTCGTAGAACAACAGCTTCTTAAAGTATGATTGGCTCATCTACTCAGAAAAGCTCATAATGCCATAGGCAGTTGTATACCTATCGCCTGTGTGTTAACTTCCAAGAAAATCTTTGCTGATGATTGTAGAGCAAGTGACTCGTTGCTGGAGTTTTTGGTGCCATCATTTTATTGAGGCGTGATGCTGAATCTCGGTGGGCTCCCATGGGTTCGGATGTAAATAGCATGCTTTCAGTTGTACTCAAACGAATATTGAATCAAGAAAGGCCAGTGTCCACTGTTCTTTGTTTTAGCCCACGTCGCCTGTATAGCTCCCGCATGGCATTGGAACATAAGACTCCAAGAAAACAATGAACCCAGAAACGGAATGAACTATATGTTAATTTGGTTCGGGCATATTAATGGACACATGGGGAGCAAATATTGACCTGTTCCAAGGTCGAGGTACACCCAAACTCAAAAGTACTCAACAAGCGACATTCGGATTCAATAAAACCAACTCATTTAGGTCAAGAACAAGAGAAATGGAGTCGACTCTCACCTCGCTCAAAACTAGAAAGATCAAGTAGGGCAAAGAGGTTCATGAAATTAGCCTCCACCATGGGGTCCCTACCCAGCCCGGAGACTATGGCTAGAGGGCGAGCCCTAGATGAATCGGGCTACAGTCGGCCGCCTTAGTGCCTCCGAGCCAAGATCCTCGGGTTAAGGATGAGCTCTGTCTCTTACTCTTGGCTCCCTCTCCAGCCTATCTTCTTCTCTCTTTCACTCCTTCAGCGAACGTTCAGCCATCTCAAATGCTTCATCTAATTTCTTTTAGTATGCAGCTGTAGAGCTCCCAGACATCACTTTGACTCTCTGATTAATGCATCTCCTGGCCTCATAACCGAATGGATATACTTCCTTTGACCCGCAGAACAATGATGGGACGCCTCCTCCCAGATTGGTGGCCCATCTGCGCTCCTTTGCAAGCTTCGCTTGGAGGAGGAACATCGAAGTAGAGTTTGCCGCACAGAATTCAACGGGTCCGGACACCATCGGCATTGCTCACCGGCGGAGAGGATGACGAAGCCGCGGGATTAGCTGAAGGCAGCGTTGACATTTCTGCGCAAGCAAGAGAGAGAAAAAGTTTGGGGTCTCCAAATGAGTACTCCCCTTTCCCACGTTCTTCTTCTCTCCTCTTTCGCTCCTTTCTTCTCTCCAGCGAAACCCCCCAGCCAACCTCCTCTTTAGCTCCTCCAGCTGGCTAAGGATAAGCAATTCCTAGCTCCATACAAATTTCACTTAAAACTTGCAACATATTCATTGGAATGAGTTCCTCATTTTTTGGCAAAACTTACTCTACATATCTTGAAACCTAAAACTTATCACCTCACAGGTTTCAAGATCAGTTTCAAGATTTATCCAAGTTCCACTCATACAATTAATTAAATGATTACGGTGAATTATAATTAATACTTGCTCACTGACCATAATTTATCTATATACACACAAAAAATATGAAATATTAACAAAATAAAAGTTTCAATTATAAAATGAAAATTTAGACTAACAGTTCCACATTATATATTCATTATTGAGTGTTATAAAATACGCAAAATCACGCAAATAAATAAATAAATTAATAAAACACAAAAACTTATTATAAATTCCATTAATCTAAAACTTGAAATTTACCCATCAAAAAAATAAATTTTCTAATTTTTGGAGCCTAAAATCTATTCTGCATACTTTTCCAACAATTGAGTTTTCTATTCTTTCCGCTGACCTTGCTTTCTTTGCCATAAGCCAGCTCACCTACTCCAGAAGGTCTGGGTACGCTCGCGTCGCTTGCTGGTGGCTCCTCACCCTCGCTCACGGACGGTCGCCCACGTCACTGTTGTCTCTCCCCTCTTTCAGAGACGCGAGTCTGTGTTAGAGGAAGAGAAGAGAACGAGGGTTGGGCCCTGTTTTCTTTTCTTTCTTGGGACTAAAAATGGGTTTTGAAAAAAAAAAAAAAGTAAAAAGAAAAATAGTGATTAGGCCTAAAGAGGATATTAGGAGCTGGGCCAATAGAGGGAGGGGCTAGAGGACCGAAAATTTTGTTAAAAGAATGGGCTGCAAAAACTGGCCCACTCAATTTTTGTTACTATTTTTTTTTTTTTTTGCTTTTTATCTTTTTATATATATATTTTTAGGTTTTGCAAAATAAATGAATTTTTTAAATATCGAAAAAAATTCGGGTGTCAACACTTACTATCCATTTTTTCCTAATTTTAAGGCAATATTAACACATCAAGAGGATAGTGTCGCACTACCAAATTGAAGGAATGGCTTCCAATGGAGAGGATGCCTGGATTATGCATCTCCAATATCAAATTAACAAGTTGGATGATGTTTGCACCCAAATATGTCCAATTTTTAGTTATTATCTATATGTGATGACCGTTCGAAACAACAAAAGTAGATTTGACAACCTCATGTCTGTTATCAAAAGTAGTAATGAAAAGGGAAAATAGTTGAGAATATCCATCCGAAAGCATGTTTGGTCATTCATGGAGGAAGCCAATTGAATGGGTTGAAGATTGGTCCATATCATATGTTGTTGATGACTTGGGTGTGCATGTTCGCACATATCGACAAGTGACAAATGATCACGAATTATTTTAACAAAGTTGTCGATGAGCATGTTAACTAAGGAGCAAGGTGATTGATTAAAAGGATTGCGTGAAAGTTCTGGCATATACACCTACTAGCGGAGATCATGCAGAACTGTTACAATGGGAAATGAACGTGGAAAATTGAGGTTGGTGTACTGCATCAAGGCTTAATCTGAAGAACGGTTACAAGAGCACGTGTAAACTTGGAGAATAGTCAAACCATCGGAGAAGTGGAGGACTACTTCGAAGGACCTTCGAAGAAGACTTGCCGATGTGGGTTGAGGACTATTTCAAAGGAGTTTTGAAGAAGACTTGCCGACATGGAAACATGAGACTAAAATTTCAAAAGAAATTGCTCCCAAAAAGTTATAATAGAATGATCATATACCAAGTTTCATCAACTAGAAGGGGACATAATCGACAAAATGTAATTTTTATTATATTTACTTTCTTGTACTTTATTTTTCCTTAGTTATAACTTTTCAATTATTGTCATCAATTAAATTTCAATGCGTATCTTTATCATGATACTTGATTGTCAATTCAATTTTTCCGTGCACGATTCCATCATGGGTGTCGCGCCATCAATTAAATTCCAACATTACATCTATGTACATTCTCATGCTTTGTCGTCAATAAAATTCCGACATAGTTCGTGCACGTGTGTTGCTGTGAAAATGGTTATATTTTCAAGTCTTGTTATTGATTGAATTCTAGCACAATTTGTATCTGCAATTTGATCCGAAGTTCGAAGTAAATATTTATATTTATTTCTTGTTCGCCTGAATATTTCTTATATGGAATTACCATAGAATCCGTTTCCTCTCATCAAAAGCCTAACGACTTTTGAAAAAGAGTTTTGGTGGTAGATTAAATTCCGGATAAACAGGTGGTATGTTATTTTGCCGTAAGATCACTTGTACCAATTCACCATGACTTAACTTCCTCCTCCTCCTCCAAGGCCAGGGGCGATGATTCAACGTAGCCATCAATGTCCACCCGAAGAGCGAGGCCGAGAAAGCAAGCGATGTCTTTAAGTCCCGAATTCAATGAATTTGAACACTTCGCACACGAACTTCACGGTACCCGTCTTTAAATCAATTGAATGCTTCGCACATGAACTTCATGGTGTTCAAACGGGACAGACCAAATAGACCCGTCATCCCAGCACAACAACTAGCCCCCAACAGAGCAAATCACAATTTTCATGGGCTCCCCCGACGATTTATGAGCAAGGACAAGCGAGGGCAGCCGGTCATTCATCAAACATTTATGAGGATGATAGAAAAGGAAATGGCATTATATGCCATCTCTACTCCCCCAGCTACTCTTATTCAATCTTAATGCCGTCTCTACTCCCCCAGCTACTCTTATTCAATCTTAATGCCGTCTCTACTCCCCCAGCTACTCTTATTCAATCTCTCTCTCTCTCTCTCTCAACTGCCCTTATTATAGCAATCGTAGATGTACTTGAATGTTTGTCCAAAGCAGTGGATGAAAAGACGCGCAGAACTTCCCTGATTAAAGCAGTACAAGGTAAAAACAAAAACCGTATTGAAGGAGTTATGAGAATCAGCCCTGTTTCAGCTTCTCGTAATTATCGATCTGACTGTTGATTTTACGAAAAAGTTGTATTGGCACGTGCAATTCTTCCTATCCATGATGCTTATTTTGCTGTATGCCTTAATAGATTGTTTCCTTTCAAGCTCACCCTAAGGTATACATACAACAGGTCTTATTTTGCACTTGGCAAGGTGACAATATTGATTTCTCTCTAGGGTCAGATGTGTTCCATATATTTATATCAGCACAGATTTTCAAATCATTGAACAACTTGCCAAAAAAATATCATATACAAAAGTTTTAGCTCATATCCTTATTTGATTCTTAAAATAAGCACGGGGTACTCATGAACTCATAGGCCATAGGTTAAAGCAATTAAGGTGAAATTTTGTGTTAACAAAAAAAGGAGAATATGTATCATGCGTAATTTGTCAGTGAAAGTGTAAAAACAAGCCAATCAAGGCTCACATTTAGGCCACAATTAGTAATCAGTCAATTATTGATTATTTCCACTCTTTTGTTCTCCAAAACAAAACAAAAAAATAACATAAATTCATTTGGTGACATCAGCAAATTTTTCTATTTTTTAGAACAAATTGATGGCTAGGGAATATATTTGGAACATAAATAAGGAGAAAAAGTTACTTTTTTTATTTGTAAAAACAATTCTAAAACCAAGGCATTTTCTTTTCTTTCTTTTCTTCTTCTTTTTCTTTTCTTCTTTTTCTTCCATCTCTAGTTGGTCATTAAACGAAAATTTGAGTCATACCAAATGCATCTCTATTCTTTTTCTATTTCAAAAATATAAATTTTATATACTTACCAAACGTGTTTAAATGCTCAAAAACTTGTCCATAAAATAGAATTTAAAAAAATATTTCAGAACATGTACTATTTCCAGAAATAAAATAATTACCAAATGCATCCTTAATGATTTTCCTTCGTCCAGGTAAGGTGATTATAAATTTTTTGTGCTTTTATTTGATTATAAAAAGAATGGGAACATGTGGCTAATGCTAGTGACCCCCTTTGGGTATTACCATAATCGTCTATCTTTCGTTATAGAAAATTTGGTTTAAGCCAGAACTACTTTACACCACCCATGATATAAACATTTGAGGTAAGTGAGCTCGTTACTATAGTCGCACCAAGATACTAATAGCTAGAAGTCTCTCCATACAAATCATGCAACAACTTGACAACATAGTACAAGTTATTTCGAGATTTGTTTATGACCTCATCAAACTTAAGATTTCTTGGAAGACAAATAACCCTTTTCCCATTAGGCCAATCACTTTGGTGGTAACTATTGTAATATATACACGGGAATCAATCAAGATCTTGCAGTTTATGTCAACTTGAAAATTACTAGACAAAACAAACAACGAATAATAAGGGATGCCAAAATTTACATGATTTAGTCCAATATCAATATCTACATCTATTGTGAGAGTTGGTGGCAAATAATCCACTAATAATAAAAAAATTCAAGTTACAATCATTCATATGCTTGAGTATTTATCCAAATCCCAATTATTTGCAAATAAACAACCCATTTTGATAACTTAAAACTCACAACGTAAAATCCACGCGTTTGGAACTTTCTCATCATGCCACCGCACGAAGCATTCCTCTTCGGCTTTAGGATTTTCTTTTGTGCAGTGTCCAAAGGAAGGAGAGCCATTGTGCGGCGCAACTCTTAAGGAACCCTCACCTTCTCACGCACGAAAGAAACCCACCGGCGGCTCCTTGTCCTCTTTTATAGGAATCCACAAGATTATCATTGTGCAGCTGTATATCAGGGTCAGCATATCGGACCAACCAAACTAGAAACTACCCGAATCGGCCACAAGACTATCATTGTGCGGCTATATATTAGGGATGAGCATTTAGGACCAACTGAACTAGGAATTGCCGAAAGTGGCCGATTCCGAGCGATTCATGAGTGCGTTGGTCCAGTTCTCGATTCCATAAAAATGAAACAAGTGATTTTTGGTTCGATTCCCGGTGTTGAAGGGAACTGGACCGACTATATTGTTTTTTTTAAAAAAAATCTTAAAAATAGTGACAAGTTTAGTAATTTTTGGGGGAAAGATTTACCTCGTCGATTCTGTGCCATTTTTTAGGGAAAGATTAATCTTCAAAATGTTGAAATTTGGAGGCAAAATTGTCAAGTGATCGATTCCATAGGACGCTCGAGCTAGTCCCCTATCCCATAAATTGGGAACCAATCCTCCCAATCCAATCCGATCCCAAGAACAGTTCCTGATTCTTAGGTGGGATCGGCCTAGACCAGAAACTAGTCGTCGCTTCTACATATAAAGAGAGTAGACATAAGGTTCTCCTTCTTCTTTTTTCTCCTTTTCACTCGGTGCTCCCTTGAGCCCATTCTTTGTCTTGTAATGGCTTTCTCTTAATTAAGAGAAGTAACCCATGCATATCTTGTGCTGAAACTTGAACATTTATCCAGTGGGATTGAGTTCCGCAAATGGCTCAAATTCAAGAGATACTTTAATAGTAACTTTGTTTGTATAGACCAATCATAGATACACAATCCTTCTCTTATTTATTAGGACCCTTTAGTTTTTTCATAGGATGCACGTTTTGAATTTTGAAAGTGCCTCAACAATTTTTTTGTAATTTTTTTAACCTAGTTTTAAGAGCATTCATTTATAAAACTCTTGAAAAATAGAAACATCTTTTAAGTTCAACCTCGCACATGGCAATATGGCACGTATCTAGACTTGTACTGTGTATGGAGAAGCACAACCTTACGCAAGTATCGCATGTATTTTGTCTTTGTCTATCCTTTATTTGAAAGTAATAAGAATTCCTGTCCAAGTGATTGAGAGAGATCCCACCAAGTGGACATGTTCGTGCAAACTCATGCCCATGCATGTCGAGAAAATATTGAGTGTAGCTGAAGTAACCACCTCAACAGTGCATAAGTCCATTCTATGTGTCGCTCACAGGCCTACTTTTCAAGAAACCTGAATCCCCTCTCTCTCCCTTTCATTTCTCTCTCTCTTCTTCACCGTTTCTTTGTCCTTTGTTTTTCTTTTTCTTTCTTTCTCTCTCATTGGCCCATGGCCAGCGACCAGCCACAGATGAGGCCCGGCAAGGGTGTTATGGCCCTCGCCTGTACCAACCCTCACCTATGGCTAGAGAGGGTCGCTTTCATCAAATTCAGCGAGGGCTCAACCCTTGTGACCAAGGCAACGGTCGCCCTCCAAATCAGATGAAAGCAACGATGGCCACAAATGAGGGTTAGCATGCTCAGGAGTGTTTTGTCCATGGCTGGTCACTACAATCGAGCGGCATCCATGGCCTTAGAAGGTAAAAAAAAAAACAAAAACAAAAACAAAAAAAGAAAGAAAGTAGTGATGAAAGAGAGAGAGACAAGGTGTCTGAAAACAGAGGAGCGAAAGCGAGTAGAGAGAGAATGGGCCCACAAGAATTTTAAATGTTTCTAACTTGTGGGCCCAAGTACGATATGTGTTATAAGATAAATGGACTAATATTTTGTTGAGTTAACCACAATTTAGATATTCAATATTTTCTCTATGCATGTTTCACACTCGAACTTGGCTCAAGTTATAGTGAATGCGACGCATTGAAACGAAGTACTTCAAAACTCTCCATAAATAGAAGAGCCTCAAAGCCATTAAGATGCAAGCCAAATAGACTCTGAGAGAGAGAATTTTCTCCATGCATGTTTCACACTCGAACTAGGCTCGAGGGAGAGAGAGAGAGAGAGAGAATTTTCTCCATGCATGTTTCACACTCGAACTAGGCTCGAGGGAGAGAGAGAGAGAGAGAGAATTTTCTCCATGCATGTTTCACACTCGAACTGGTAATTTTCTCCATGCATGTTTCACACTCGAACTGGGCCCGAGAGAGAGAGAGAGAGAGAGTTTTCTCCATGCATGTTTCACACTCGAACTGGGCTCAAGTTGCAGTGAATGCGACGCATTGAAACGTAGTACTTCAAAACTCTCCATAAATAGAAGAGCCTCAAAGCCATTAAGATGCAAGCCAAATAGACTCTGTGAGAGAGAGAGAGAGAGAGAGAGAGAGAGAGAGAGAGAGAGAGATGGAATTCACACGACAATTCCCCATGAAAGGAGGAATGGGAGAAACAAGTTATGCTAACAACTCATTACTTCAGGTAAACTTCTCATTGTTCTATTGTGGGCACATATTTGTCTTGAAAAATACTTTCAAGAATTTATTTTTCAGGGAGAACAACACTACTTTTCCTCATTCTTAAAGATTGATTAAATCAATGAGGTTTGCTCCAGTGGCCACCTTTAGGGGAAGTGGGAAGTTTGGATCCTCACTTTCTCAAAGGAATTGGGTAAGGACAATTAGTTTCAAGTGTGAATTTCGACTTTCACGTCCGACAAAAAGATAAGACAAATGTCCGAAATGAGTTGAAAATTAGAGTAGGACTAACGAGAAAAAAAAAAAGATTTATTATTATACATCCTTTTGTGATAATGCACTACAATATGATTGCTCATTTTGTAACAAACTAGGTTCTCTTTGTTTACCAAGATTTGAAATTATATATGTGAAAGACACCATTTTACCACACCCTATTAGACCATATCACTTATCGATCTAAAATTTAAATGATGTCCCTAATTTGTAGACAAATTTTTTTAATTAACAAAGTATCTCTTGAAGAATGTACACTCGAGAGTATATAAAAGAATTAGATCTTGTAAAACCATCGCAACATGGGACAAATGATGTTTGATTTGGATAGAATGCACGAGAAAAAAATGCCAAAAAATTCAAAACCTATTACATTTAATCAATTCAATCATAAACTTTCAATTTGACCAATTTAGTCATAAATCTTTTGATTATTTGCCAATTTAATTATTCTAACCAAATTTAATTGAGACATGAATACCAACTATCCTACGTAATACAACTCACCCTTACGTGGATAGCTTTTTATAATTTATTTTTTTCTTCTCTTTTTTTCTTTTTCTTTTCTAAGCCTGGCAAATGCCACAACCACTTTCAAGGTCAATGAGAGCTTCATGGCTCACGCTAGGTCTAGGTGAGAACTGCAACCCTAACCCACGCCTAGTGGCTAGTTAGGTCATCAACCCTCACCTAGGGTCGGTGAGGGATGGCTAGTTGCCTAACTTCATATAAAAGAAAAAATAAAAATAAAAACTATAAAAAAGTTTAGAAATTTTTTTATGAAAATTGTCCATGCAAATGTGGACCATTTTACGTGACACTGTCTATGCCTACCTCAGTGGTTTTTTTTACCAAAATGGGTAGAAGTGAGTAAATTGGCAAACCATCTAAAGTTTTGGACTAAATGTGTTAAATTAAAAGGTTTTTAACTGAACTTGCACAAATTTAATTAACTTAGGATTTTTTTGGTAATTTTCCTAAATGCACGGAGTTTGCAATCTTCAATCATTCTCTATTAACTCCCATTTATTTTAATCGAGAAGATATGTTCGAATAGTGTACGGTTACGTGACAATTGAGATTTATTTCTCCGGAGATGAAAAAACTAATATATAAACCTTTTCTCTTTATATTGAGTCAATGCTCTCTTTTTCTTTTCATAGAGAAAGGTGATATCGATGACAAAGCCTATAACAAAGGCAGCCATCACAGCTTTCTTCTCCACTATCGCCGCTACCATCCCGGCAAGCCTCACCATCGCAGACTTGGGCTGTTCCTGCGGCCCCAACAGTCTCTTCGCTGTGTCTGAGATCATAAGCACCATGATGGATCTCTGCAATGCAAAGAAGCACGAGCTACCGGAGTTCCAAGTGTTCTTGAATGATCTCCCGGGGAATGACTTCAACACCCTCTTCAGCAGCTTCTTGCCGAGATTCCAAGAGAAGCTAAGTGAGCAAATGAAGAGCAAGTATGGAGCATCAGCGGCGTTGGCATGCTTCTTCAATGGCGTTCCCGGTTCGTTCTACGGGAGATTGTTCGCTCAGGAGAGTCTGCACTTCATTCATTCTTCGTACAGCCTTCATTGGCTGTCTCAGGTAAATTTTTTGGCCCATAGTTTCATTTGGTAATAAACTCATTCATACTCTCTCTCTCTCTCTCTCTCTCTCTCTCTCTCTCTGTTTCATTTGGTAATAAACTCATTCATACTCTCTCTCTCTCTCTCTCTCTCTCTCTCTCTCTCTCTCTCTCTCTCTCTCTCTCTCTCTCTCTCTCTCTCTCTCTCTCTCTCTCTCTCTCTCTCTCTCTCTCTCTCTCTCTCTCAGGTTCCAAGAGGGCTAGAGGAAAACACAGGTTCCAAGAGGGCTAGAGGAAAACAAAGGCAACATATCCATGTCAAGATCAAGCCCTCCGAGTGTGCTTAGGGCATATTATGAGCAATTCCAAAGGGACTTCTCAACATTCTTGGAGGGTCGTGGGCAAGAGTTGGTAATGGAAGGGCGTATGGTTTTGACCCTCCACGGTCGAAGAAGCGACGATCCTTCAAGTGAAGAGTATCGCCGACTTTGGGAGCTCTTAGCTATTGATCTCAATGAGATGGTCACCAAAGTAAGCAAATTAAAAAGATCAAAGCAGTACTTGAATAGTCGCGGACACTTGAATAGTCGCGGACACTTTAGTATTGAGTTGGTTTTTCTTATTACCTGTAGTAAAAATTGTATCATACTTCCGTTGACCCTGATGAATTTTCTTAGTCCTCTAGGAGTATCTTTTGATTTCGCACTCCGAGACCAATCATAACCATCAATTAGATAACAAAAAACAATGAGAGTAATGGTCGTTACGGTTAATGATTATTCCTGATTTTACTGTACCTAAAGCACCTGTTAGATGAGCTCTAGCAATAGTTTTCGCATGAATTCTTTGAAAGAAAGCAATAGTGCAGTTTGGATATCCTACATATTTAATCCGATTTCTCTTCCTTATGAATGTATTCAACAAAATCAGAGTACGCGAGAAAAATTATTAGGTATTTTAATTAAGTGCACACTCGTTCCCTATTAGGCATGGTGTAAAAAATGGAATGCACATTTACATACTAGGAAACAACAAATATCAGCAATATGCAATAGTTACACAGCCAATTACATAAACATGTACCTACGGCTTTTTATTTTATTTTTTGTGGTCAAAGTAACTATGACTTTTATTAGGATATTATAGTGACAACTTATTGCAATTGTTTCTTATTTTCGATAGAAAGATCCAACATACTAAGTTTGTCACTGATGTAGGGACTCATAAAAGAAGAGAAACTCCACTCCTTCAACGTCCCTTATTACACACCCTCACCAGAAGAAGTACGCCGGGAGGTCAAAAAGCAAGGGTCATTCTCAATCGATTACTTGGATGTGTTTGAAGTGAATCATGATGTAATTGAGACCGATTTCGACCCTGATGTTGTCTCAGAGGAAGTGGTAGACAAAATAGTCGGGTGCCTAAGAGCTATAGCCGAGCCCTTGCTCGTTCATCACTTTGGTGAAGAGATCATCAATGAGGTTTTCAAGAGGTTTAGGGCTAAACTCGGCAACCGCCTTTCTGAGGAAAAGATTCCATTGGTCAGCATCATCATTTCGCTAAAGAAAATTACCTAAATATATCACAAAATCTCACAAATAAATTCATTACAGATGTATGTACTTTTGTAGTGAAGTTGAAATAAGAGTGTCATAAGTCTGTTTACTATATAGTTTGAAAGTGTGGCCGTTTATGTATTACTTCTAATGTCATATCTCGATTAAAGAAAATGCAAGAGACTTGCATGTTTGCTTTTTGGGGGTCAAAAGAGAGTTGCAAGTCGAAGGGCTTGACATTTGGGATTTTCTTTCCAGGATTTTTCTTTCGTATATTCCCTATAATGCGTCGGTCCAATTGAGCGAATTTGATGTTTTCTTGATTTATTTATGTCAGGAAAATAAGACAGAAAAGCTAAATGAAGTAAAATATTCATCCAGAGATATCTGAATGAATAAACACGAATTCCTCAAAACCGAAATTAGAAACTCGACTGGAAGAGCTTCACAATAACGTCAACGAAACATAGGAAAGGTTTTAGTCCAATATAATATAGAGTGGTTATACCATCAAATTAGTTTAAAAAAGAAAACTAATTTAAAGGGACATACACTGTTAATCATTGTGATTTGAAATTATAATTCGCATTCACAAAATCAATTGAGCTGAAAAGGACTTAAAAGAATATCTGTTACACAAGTGAGAAATCTAAACATGCCAAAATAATGTAGCCATCTACATTCTAAGAAATTGGAGGTATGAATAAATTAAAAGTAGGAAGTTGCTATGACAATACAAAACACCACGCAGAGGGCTATTCAACAATCGCACCCAGAATCTAACATTTTGTAAAGCAGGGGTGGAACTTACGTATATCCAAAGTCTCTCAAGGAACGGTCAAATCTAGTCTCTTCTTCCTGCTCTTTTACTTTATATATGAAAATAATAGAAACATAGACATCAATTATTTAATAAGAAACTACACTCTTGCTATTGAAGTTCATTCGTAACCAGAGCACACATGAATAACCAGTCGAGGTCTTTAAGAGTCTCTCAAAAAACCAATTTCCTTATTATAAATTGTCCTAAATATACGTAGTTTGTTATATATAATTTTGGCAAGATATCGTGACGTACATATAAAATTTAAGTAAAGAGATTCATTGTTGTCATAAATGAGTACAAAAACGTCATAAAACAAACAAAAAAAGAATTTCTTTTAAGTATCGGGCTACAGTCGGCCGCCTTAGCCTCCGAGCCAAGATCCTCGGGGTGAGGGCGAGCTCTCTCTCTCTCTCTCTCTCTCTCTCTCTTACTCTTGGCTCCCTCTCCAGCCACTCTTCTTCTCTCTTTCACTCCTTCAGCGAACGTCCAGCCATCTCAAACGCTTCATCTAATTTCTTTTAAGTATGCAGCTGTCGAGCTCCCAGACATCACTTTGACTTTCTGATTAATGCATCTCCTGGCCTCATAATCGAATGGATATATTTCCTTTGACCGCAGAACAATGATGGGACCCTCCTCCCAGATCGGTGGCCCATCTGCGCTCCTTTGCAAGCTTCGCCTGGAGGGAGGGACATAGAAGTAGAGCTTGCCGCACAGAATTCAACACGTCCGGACACCATCGGCGTTTCTCACCGGCGGAGAGGATGACGAAGCCGCGAGATTCGCCGAAGGCAGCGTTGACATTTCTGCGCGAGCAAGAGAGAGAAAAAGTTTGGGTCTCCAAATGAGCTCCCCCTTTCCCGCGTTCTTCTCCTCTCCTCTTTTGCTCCTTTATTCTCTCCAGGGAAGCACCCCCAGCCAACCTCCCTCTTCAGCTCCTCCAGCTGGCTAACGATAAGCAATTCCTAATTCCATACAAATTTCACTTAAAACTCGAAACATATTCATTGGAATGAGTTCCTCATTTTTTGACACTTGAAACTTACTCTACATATCTTGAAACCTAAACCTACCACCTTACAGGTTGGTTTCAAGATTTATCCAAATTCCACTCATACAATTTATTGAACGATTATAGTGAATTATAATTAACACTTGCTCACTGACCATACCTTATTTATATACACACACAAAATATGAAACATTAACGAAATAAAAGTTTCAGTTATAAAATAAAAGTTTAGACTAACGGTTTCAAATTATATACTTATTATCGAACGTTATAAAATACCGCAAAATCGTGCAAAATAAATAAATAAATAAAACACAAAAACTTATTCTAAGTTCCATTAACCTAAAACTTGAAATCTACCCATCAAAAAAAAAAAAAAATCTCATTTTTGGAGCCTAAAATCTATTCCGCAGACGTTTCCAACGATTCAGTTTTCTATTCTTTCCGTGGGCCTTGCTTTCTTTTCCATAAGCCAACTCACCTACTCCAGAAGGCCTGGGTACGCTCGCGTCACTTGTTGGTGGCTCGCTCACCCTCGCTCACGGACGGACGCCTCTTTTGCTCGGTCGCCCACGTCACTGTTGTCGCTCCCCTCTTTTAGAGACGCGAGTCTATGCTAGGGGAATAGAAGAGAACGAGGGTTGGGCCCTGTTTTCTTTTCTTTCTTGGGCTTAAAACATGGGTTTTGAAAAAAAAAAGTAAAAAAAATATATATAGAGATTAGGCCTAAAGAGGATATTAGGAGCTGGGCCAATAGAGCGAGGGGCTAGAGGGCCGAAAATTTTGTTAAAAGAATGGGCTGGAAAAACTGTCCCACTCAATTTTTGTTACTATTATTTTTTTTTTTGCTTTTTATCTTATTATAATTTTTTATATTTTTGCAAAAATAAACGGATATTTAAATATCGATAAAAATTCGGATGTCAACACTTACTGTCCATTTTTCTTAATTTAAGGCAACATTAACACATCAAGAGGATATTGTCGCACTACCAAATTGAAGGAATGGCTTCCAATGGTGAGGATGCCTGGATTACGCACCTCCAATGTCAAATTAACAAGTTGGATGATGTTTGCACCCAAATATGTCCAATTTTTAGTTATTATCTATATGTGATGACCGTTCGGAAACAACAAAAGTGGATTTTACAACCTCATATGCACCTGTCAAAAGTAGTAATGAAAAGGGAAAAGAGTGGAGAATATACCATCCGAGCATATTTGGTCATCCATGGAGGAAGCCAATTAAATGGATTGAAGATTGGTCCATATTATATGTTGTTGATGACTCGGGTGTGCATTTTGGCACATATCGACAAGTGACAAATGATCGCAAATTATTTTAACAAAGTTGTCAATGAGCATGTTAACTAAGGAGCAAAGCGGCATGTACACCGACTAGTGGAGATCATGGAGAACGGTTACGATGAGAAGTGAACATGGAAAATTAAGGCTAGTGTATTGCATCAAGGCTTAATCTAAAGAATGGTTACAAGAGCACGTGTAAACCTGGAGAATAGTCCGACCATTGGAGAAGTGGAGGACTATTTCAAAGGAGCTTTGAAGAAGACTTGCCGACGTGGATTGAGTACTACTTCAAAGGAGCTCCAAAGAAGACTTGCTAACATGGGAACATAAGACTAAAATTTTGGAAGAAACCGCTCCCAAACAGTTGTAATAGAATGCCCATAAAAGTTCTCATCAACTAGAAAGGGACACCCTCGACAGTTAAAATGTAATATTTTATTATCTTTACTTTCTTACATTTTATTTTTCCTTAGTTATATCTTTTCAATTCTTATCTCGATTAAATTTCGACGCCTATCTTTATCCCAATACTTCGTTGTCGATTCAATTCCGACATGCATCTCCATCATTAATGTCGCACCATCGATTAAATTCTAGCAATACATCTTTGCACATTCTCGAGCTTTGTCGACGATTAAATTCGAACATAGCTCGTACGCATGTATTGCTGTGGAAATGGTTGTATTTTCAAGCCTTGTTGTTAGTTGAATTCCGACACAGTTTGTATGTATAATTGGGTTCGGAGTTCAAGTAAAGGTTTACGGTTATTTCTTGTTCACCTAGATATTTCATGTCCAAAGTTGCCACATAACCTATTTCCTCTCATTAAAAGCTAAAGAACAACTTTCGAAAAAAATGTTTCATCATAGATTAAATTCCAGCAAAACAAATGACATGCCTGGTGGGACCATTATGGTTGATATGAGGAGATATGATGGTGAGAACAATAAATCAACTTGATCACGACAACACTCGTAATGACAACTCATCATCACAACCTGATAATAATAAGGAAAAAAAGTCATCGATTGCACTATGGATGGCAGAGCAAGAATAAGGTGGAGATGTCGGTATCTCAAGACAACTCATTGATGAGCAGAGAAGACAGTTAGAGCCAAACCTATAATGTTGGCTACCATGTGATGGTTATTGAAGAAGCACAAGAATGAATTAATTAATCGCATGATAAAATATCTCATCGATGTGATCAAGTCAATTATCGTCAATACCTCCCATGAAGTGATGAACAGGCTAGGAACATCAAGTCATTTAATTCGAGTGCAAGCAAGTCCTAATAATCTTGCATTGTTTTAAAGGTTATGTCTATAAGTAGAGGCAATTCGCTTAATCTTATTCAAGTTAACTTTGGTGGTATTAATTATGGCGATGATAAGGAGGCACATGATGATTCTTGGTTTCCTAATTTAAAAGAATCAAATATTGACAAATCATTCATTCTTTTAAAGGGGGCATATGTTTGCACCCAAAAAAGTCCAATTTTTAGTTATTATCTACATGCGATAACCGTTCGGAAGTAATAAAAGTGGACTTGACAACCTCATATGCAACCATCAAAAGTAGCGATGAACAGGGAAAAGAGTGGAGAATATAGCAGCATGTTTGGTCATCCGTAGAGGAAACCACTTGAATGGATTGAAGATTGGTCGATATTACATATTGTTGATGACTCGGGTGTAAATGCTAGCACATATTGACAAGTGGCAAATGATCGCGAAATTTTTTTTAACAAAGTTGTCAATGAGCATGTTAACTAAGGAGCAAGGTGATTGATTAAAAGGATTGCGTCAAGGCTCTGGCGTGTACACCTACTAGTGGAGATCATGGATAACTGTTACGATGGGAAGTGAACGTGGAAAATTGAGGCTGGTGTACTGCATCAAGGCTTAATCTGAAGAACGGTTACAAGAGCACGTGTAAACTTGGAGAATAGTCAAACCATTGGAGAAGTGGAGGACTATTTCAAAGAAGCATCGAAGAAGACTTGCCGATGTGGGTTGAGGACTATTTCAAAGGAGTTTTGAAGAAGACTTGCTGACATGGGGACATGAGACTGAAATTTCAAAAGAAATTGCTCCCAAAAAGTTATAATAGAGTGCTCATATACCAAGTTTCATCAACTAGAAGGCGACATAATCGACAATCAAAATGTAATCTTTTATTATATTTACTTTCCTACACTTTATTTTTCCTTAGTTATAACTTTTCAATTCTTGTCGTCAATTAAATTCCAATGCGTATCTTTATTCTGATATTTGATCGTCGATTCAATTTTTGCGTGCATTTCTATAATAGATGTCGCGCCGTCGATTAAATTCCGGCGTTACATTTATGTACGTTCTCGAACTTTGTTATCGATTAAATTTAGACATAATTCATGCATGTGTGTTGCTGTGAAAATGGTTATATTTTCAAATCCTGTTGTTGATTGAATTTTAGCACAGTTTGTATGTACAATTTGATCTTGTTGGAAATATGATTTGATAACTTTGGAAACACCAATCTTGAGTATCAATAATTGATTCATTTAATCGGTAATTGACTTAGTAAAATAGGAATTAGAAGCAATGTATATTTTTCATTTATTTCTTTCCTGTTTTACACTTTACCCTTGAATTACTAATAGTGTAATGAACGTGTACAAGATGAATAGACAGAAATACAAAGCTCTATTTTTTCCTCTCCACTTCAGTTTCTGTCATGGTATCAGAGCTACCTATTCTAGCCTAAGCTTCCGCACCTTCAAATTGCCTTTCGGTTCCTTTCTGGTTTGCTGTTGCAACCTCAAAGTTGCAAAACAAACCAGCCACCGAATAGGAATTTTCCCTACTGTGCTCTTGATAAAACCAACCAATGGAGGAAACCCCCAATTCACCCCAACACATCTTGAATCCAGCACTAGTCGATCCAATAGAAGAAGGGACGATACCTGCTCGATCATTAGTTACAGCTTCGTCGATACCTGCTCAGCCATCAGTTACGGCTCCGCTTGCTTCGTTTCAAACACAGGGACCGATCCAGTGGCCTCACCTCGGCTGGTACCCTTTTCAAGGCCAATGGGCCACTGGATCAAGCAACATATGGGCTCAGCAGAACTTACCTGGAGAAGAGAATGGGCTGAACTTTGGAATTCAGCCCGAAGGACGTGAACCCTCTCAGGAGAATTACCCAAATGATGGGTCGGGCTGGAAAAGAATGGGTCCTGGATCCGGATCCCTACCCAGCTCGATTTGGATCCATTCCAACGGATCCCTACCCAGTTCCACAACCCGTTTTCCAACCCGGTTTTCTGCCCTACCCGTTTCCAAGTCAACGGTGGCCGTCCCAAGCCCGGAGATCCACTTCACACGTCGACGGCCGACGAACCGGAGCTCTGACTCATCAACATGCAGCTCACCGAACGGGAAAACTACAATGCTTGGGCCAGAGACCTCCGGTAGGCACTTGTGACGAAGGATAAGGACGATTTCCTTGACGGCACCATCCCTTATCCGACTGATGAGCGATTGCAATGCTTTTGTAAAAAATGCAACCATTAGTCCGTACCTGGATCGGAAATTGTCTTGCTCCGGACATTACGGTGGGCTACCACCGAGCGAGGACTCGAAGACTTTTTGGGCAAACATCCGAGAGATGTACGGGCGTCTTGATCCGACGAAGCTCTTCACTATCACCTGTGCCATCTCGAGCTAAAGCAAGGCAACCAATCAGTCACTACCTGCTTCAATCGGCTCTCAGTTCTCTGGAATGAGCTCGAGGAGGCCGAGGAACATCTCGAGGGATCCGAAGTGACGCTGCAATAGTACCGAAAAATTAAAGAACGGGAGAAAGTGACTCGATTTCTACTTATCTTGAATGACACATACTCACATTTTCAATCTCAGATCTTAGCGATTGACCCGTTACCTTCGCTCGGCCGCAACCGAGCACGGTAGAGCTGGCGGAGGAATCGCCCTTGCTGCCCTTCATACCACCTTTCAATCTGGAGAAACACCGCACGAAGTCCATGGTGATCGCGGGATGGGAGGAGAAATCGAGGGCTTCGGGCAAGGAGGGGGTGGACGATTTGGGGCTTCAACAGGGTTAAGTGGAAACCCTACAATGAATGGTTGGGATGGAAGCAAGTTGGACGACTATGGTTTGATCCGGCCGAGCGAATCCAACAGCTCACATCAGAGGAGATCATACGGCCCTTATTTAATCGCCAGCCCAACTGAATCGAACGGCCCATATTCAGCCACGACAGCACCTGCGTATAGGGCATCCGGAGGCCCACGAAATGCCATGTCATCTACAAAAAAAACCTGGAAAAATTCAAAGATTAAGGGTAAATACTATGAATATTGTAAACGTCATCATCATACTATTGATACATGCTAAAAATTACATGGAAAGCCAAGTGATAAGAAAGAAAAAGATATTGTTGCTTACCAGGTTTCGGCACGAAGGACTGATAGGGCAAATCAGATAATTACCCAAGATCAGTATCAAAATATAATGAAGGCATTAAATCAGCTGGCAACAAATGATAAAGCTGCGAATTTCTCAGGTACTTCTTTATACAAGGAAAATTCAATATCAGTTGATGCATGGATAGTTGATACATGTGCCAGTGATCATATAGTTTGCAATGAACGGTTATTTTCTAATATTCAAAAAAGGCCACATTCTTCAGTATCTGTACATCTCCTCAATGGAAACACCACTTATGTTACCAAAATTGGTACTGTCCACCTTAGTCCAGACATTATTCTCAAAAACGTTCTATTCATTCCTGATTTCGAGTTCAATCTCTTATTAGTCTCAAAAGCTTGTGAGGATAATTCTTATTGTGCCATATTCAATCGCAATGATTGCTTCTTTCAGGACCTTTTGACTGGCAGACTGATGGGCTTGGGTAGTGTTGCAGAAGGGCTATACTTTTGGATTGATCCTCAAAGGAACTTTGAATTATTCAATAAAAGCATTTCTTGTAATGCCATTGCTAGTAATAAAAATCTTATTTTTCATCAACGATTGGGTCATACCACAAAATTCCCTTATCCTAAATGTCCAATTTGCCCATTGGCAAAACAGTCTCGGACGCATTTTCCAGTTAGCACATCTAGATCCACCAGTGCTTTTTCCTTACTTCATATGGATATTTGGGGACCCTACCACACTCCACATCATGATGGGACTCGGTTTTTCTTGACCATTTTTTATGACTATACTCGAGCTACTTGGGTTTTCCTTATGCAATCCAAGAGTCAGACTTTTTCAATATTGTCAAATTTTCTTTTACTCATTAAAAATCAATTTGACAAACCTATCCAGAAGATTCGCACCGATAATGGATGTGAGTTCTTTTCTACGGAATGTGAATCTTTCTTGTCTTCTCGAGGAATCTTACATGAAAGTTCATGTAATTATACACCCCAACAAAATGGGATTGTCGAAAGAAAACACCGCCACCTCTTAGAGGTAGCTCAAGCTCTAAAATATCAAGCTTCCATACCTGAAGATTTTTGGGGTAAGTAGTCACGGCAACTTATTTGATCAATCGCATGCTAACTAGAATTCTCAATGGACAGACTCTTTTTGAATTGCTTTATGGAAAGCAACTAGTGATTGATCATCTTTGAGTTTTCGGATGTTTGTGTTATGCGCCGAATCTGGGCTACCGAAGTAAAATGGATCCTCGTGCCATTTGGTGTGTTTTTATGGGATATCCTCCACTGCAAAAAGGCTACCGTGTCATGGAGATTTCTGCAGGACATTTTTTTGTTAGCAGGGATGTTATCTTCCACGAAGATATTTTTCCTTTTTAAGAAACTGCGTCGATGTCTTCCACTTCACAGCCATATCGTCGACCTTTCCTATCAGAAGAAGATCTCACTATTCAAAATCAGTATGTGTTTATTGCACCAGAACAGCATGTGCTGGTAATGACAAATGATTCACATCGAACCATTGACTCACCAGTTTCTTCACTTGAGAAAGATCCTTCATCAAATTCCGAACGTTCTTCACCAGTTTCTTCAACGACCTCTTCGCCGATAACTCACCAGAGTCCATCTCCCATATTGTCAGAAGAAATCATAATTGAGCAGCCTCGTCGTTCTGGACGTCATACTCGACCTCCTACATGGACAAAAGATTATATATGTCCTACGTTGGATTGTTCAGGTACGCTGTACCCAGTATCATCTTATATTTCTTTTAGTATATTGTCATTAGAACACAGGTGCTACATTAGTAGAATTTCCGAAGAACAGGAACCGTCATCGTACTTTGGAGCAGCACATGATCCTAAATGGCAGCATGCTATGGAAGCCGAACTCAAGGCTCTCAATGAGAATCATACTTGGGACATTGTTCCATTACCAGCAGGTCAAAAATCTATTGACTGCAAATGGGTTTATAAAATCAAATTTAAGGCAGATGGATCCATTGAGAGATACAAGGCCCGTTTAGTTGCGAAAGGGTTCACGCAACGGGAAGGATTTGATTATCATGAAACATTCTCTCCAGTGGCCAAAGAAGTCACTGTTCGCTCTTTCCTATCCATTGCTGCTTTTCGCAATTGGTCGCTACATCAAATGGATGTCAATAGTGCTTTCCTACATGGAGATCTGGATGAAGAGATTTACATGGAGCTTTCACAAGGATTACGCAGACAGGGGGAGCCTTGTGTGTGTCGTCTTCGCAAATCCTTGTATGGACTAAAATAGGCTTCTAGGCAATGGTATGCTAAGTTCACTACTGCTTTAACCAACACAGGTTTTCAGCATTCCAGACACGATTACACCTTGTTCACATGGACTGAAGGTACTTCATCAATTTACCATTTAATATATGTTTATGACATTCTTATCATAGGAAATAATGAACTGGCCATTGCAAAATTCAAAAGCTATTTGCATTCCACCTTCCATATCAAAGACTTGGTATCTCCTAAGTATTTTCTAGGCTTTGAGATAGCTCGGTCTAACAAAGGAATGTCTCTCAGTCAAAGAAAGTTCATTCTGGAAATAGTCTCGAAGTAGGATTGTCGGGATGCAAACCGGCAATTACTCCGATTGAGCAGAATGCAAAGTTAAGGACACATGAATATGATTTGAGCTCATCTTCTTCCATTGAGGATTCACTACTTGAAGATCCATCAATATACCAACGACTTGTTGGGAAACTAATTTATCTCATGATGACAAGACCAGATATATGCTATGCTGTGCAAATACTCAATTAATGTATGCACAAGTTCAAAGCAGTCTCACATGAATGCAGCCTTGAAAGTGGTGAAATACTTGAAAGGATGCCCAAGACTTGGCATCTCACCATCTCGAGATTGCGACATGAAAATGATGGCGTATTGTGATATGGATTATGCCACTTGTCTAATGACGAGAAGATCCATCACTGATTTTCGTATCAAATTTGGAAAATCTCTTATCTCGTGGAAAACAAAGAAGTAGTCAAGCATATCACTATCATCAGCAGAATCAGAATATTGAGCAATGGCAAAGATTGTTTGTGAAATAATCTAGATACGAGGAGTGCTTGCAAATTTTGGAGTACAAGTTGATGGACCCAGTAAATTATTCTGTGACAATGATGCTACACTCAAGTTAGCAACTAATCCAGTGTTTCATGAAAGGACTAAGCATATAAAGGTCGATTGTCATTTCACTCGAGACAAGATTTGAGAAGGAATCATCAAAACGAGAGTAATAGGAACTGCGGAGCAACTTGCGGACATTTTTACCAAGCCATTATATCAAAGACAACATGCATATCTATTGAGCAAGCTTGGTGTCCTCAATATATATAGGCAACCAGCTTGAGAGAGAGTGTTGGAAATATGATTTGATAACTTAGGAAACACCAATCTTGAGTATCAATTATTGATTCATTTAATCGGTAATTGACTTAGTAAAATAGGAATTAGAATCGATGTATATTTTTCATTTATTTCTTTCATGTTTTACACTTTACCTTGTATTACAAGTAGTGTAATGAACGTGTACAAGATGAATAGACAGAAATACAAAGCTCCATTTTTTCCTCTCCACTTCAGTTTCTGTTAGATCTAAAGTTCGAAATATAGATTTATATTTATTTCTTGTTCGCCTAAATATTTTCTATATGGAGTTGCCATAGAACCCGTTTTCTATCATCAAAAGCCAAATAATGACTTTTGAAAAAGAGTTTTGGTGGTAGATTAAATTCCAGATAAACACGTGGTATGTTATTTTGCCGTCAGATCGCTTGTACCAATTAGCCATGACTCAACTTCCTCCTCCTCTTTGCTCAAAAAAAAAAAAAAAAAAAAAAAAAACTTCCTCCTCCTCCAAGGCGAGGGGTGATGATTCAACGTAGCCCATCAATGTCCACCCAAAGGGCGTGGCCAAGAAAGCAAGCGATGTCTTTAAGTCTCGGATTCAATGAATTTGAACACTTCGCACACGATCTTCACAGTACCCGTCTTTAAATCAATTTGAATACTTCGCACGAAAACTTCACGGTGCTCAAACGGGACAGACCAAATAGACACGTCATCCCAGCTCAACAACTAGCCCCCAACAGAGCAAATCACAATTTTCATGGGCTCCCCCAACTATTTATGGGCAAAGACAAGCAAGGGCAGCCGGTCATTGATCAAACATTTTTTGAGGATGAAAGAAAAGGATGTGGCATTGTATGCCGTCTCTGCTCCCCCAGCTATTATTATTCACTCTCTCCCCTCTCTCTCTCTCCCAACTTCCCTCATTAAATCAATCGTACATGTAGCAGTGAATGAAAAGACGTGGAGCACTCCCTAATTAAAGCAATCGTACATGAGGGTCGGTGACCGAAAAGGAAGAGGCATTGTATGCCGTCTCTGCTCCCCCAGCTATTATTATTCACTCTCTCCCCCCTCTCTCTCTCTCTCTCTGTCTCTCTCTCCCAACTGCCCTCATTAAATCAATCGTACATGTAGCAGTGAATGAGAAGACTTTTCTTTTTTTGCCGCAGTGAATGAGAAGACTTAGAGCACTCCCTAATTAAAGCAAGCAATCGTACATGAGGGTCGGTGACCGATAAGAGCGCAAGTTCAAGGCAAAATCAAAAATCGAATCGAATGAGCTACAAGAATCAGTCCAATTTCAGGTTCTCTCATTTTCGATTTGATTGTTGATTTTAAATTAAGTTGAATTGATACGGGCAATCCTTCCTATCCATGACGCTTATTTTTCAGTGTGCCTTAATAGATTATTTCCTTTCAAGCTCGACCTAAAATATACATACAACGTGTCTTATTTTGCACTCGACAAGTTTACAGTATTGATTTTCATCTAGGGTTAGATGTGTTCCACATACTTATATTGCAAAGATTTTCGAATCATTGAACAACTTGCAAAAAAATATCATATACAAAAGTTTTAGCTCATGTCATTATTTGATTCTTAAAATAAGCGAGGGGTACTCATGAACTCATAGGCCCTAGGTTAAAGCAATTAAGGTGAAATTTTGTATTAACAAGGAAATGAGAATACGTATCATGCATAATTTGTGAGTGAAAGTGTAAAAACAAGCCAATCAAGGCTCACATTTAGGCCATAATTAGTAATTGGCCAATTATTGACCAATCATAGATGCACAATCCTTCTCTTATTTATTAAAACCCTTTAGTTTTCTCATAGGATGCACATTTTGATAGTGCCTCAACAATTTTTTTTCGTAATTTTTAATTTTTTTAACCTAGTTTTAAGCTATGAAGCACAAACACGTTGTCCATGCTTCCTTGTCGTGTCCGACACGTGTCGGAGCGTGTCGGACACGTCAACACGCTCGGACACGCAATCAACGCGTGTCGAGTTTTCTGATACGTAGTCAACTTTTTTGACTAGTCTCGACACGCGTATCGGATGGAAGCGAGGGCAAGGGAGGAGAGACGAGGCCGCGAGCGACGGCGAGCCCGCAACGGTGAGAAACCGCCAAAGAAAGAGTAGAGACTGAGGCGCCAGAGAAAGAGTAGAGACCGAGGCAAGGGCGGCCGTAGAGACTGAGGCGAGGGCGACCACAGTGATGCTGCGGGATCAGCGACGAGGCTGCAACTACAAGTGAGGAAGGGCCGAAGGCAAGGCGGAGGAGGAGGAGGAGAGGGATCGAGAGGAAGAGGAGAGGAAGGGGGTCGTATGGAGGTCGTCCGGCGAGGAGATGGAGATGGATCGAGAGGAAGACCGTGCGGTGAGGGGAAAAAGTGAGGAGAGGAAGGGGTTGCGAGGTCGTGCGGCGAAGGGTAAAAAGTGTGTCGGTAGCTAGGGTTTTGGAAACTCAATGGGGGTGAAGTGAGTCAGTGACAGCCTGTCACATGGGTGGGGGAGGGGAAAAAAGTGAAATAAATTTGGGGTGGGGGAAAATAGTCTGACGTGGGAAGGTAGGGAAAAAAAATTGAAATAAATTTAGGAGAGGGGGAATAGTCTCTCGTGGGGGAGGAGGGAAAAAATTGAAATAAATTTGGGAGTGGGGGGGGTGGGGTGGAAACTTTGTTTTAATTGGAAAAAATAAATAAATAATTTAAAAAAATAAAAATACTGAATTTTAAATGATAATAAATTTTGATCATTGTAAAAAATCATAAATTTATTTAAATAAGTTGATTCTAATTTCCAAACATTGATACGTATTAATTATGAATATGTCTTTCAAATTTTCAATGAATTAATTTATTAATATTGTTAGTGTAAATTCATTATAAGTTCTTTTTTTAATTAATTAATTATTTATGAATTTAAATTAAATTAATTAAAATAAAAATATTTATTTAGTATTTAACGTGTCGAAACGTGTCAAAATTCTTTACTTTTTGAGAAATAACGTGTCGCGTGTTGTGTCATGTCGTGAAGAACACTCATTTATAAAACTCTTGAAAAATAGATACACCTTTTAAGTTCAACCTTGCGCATGACAATATGGCATGTATCTAGACTTATACTGTGTATAGAGAGGCACAGCCCTACACAAGTATCACATGTATTATATCTTTGTCTATCATTTATTTGAAAGTAATCAGAATTTATGTCCAGAGAACAAAAAGAGATCCCACAAAGTGGACATGTTCGTGCAAACTCATGCCCATGCATGTTGAGAAAATATTGAGTGCAGCTGAAGTAGCCACCTCAACAATGCACAAGTCCATTCTACATGTCGCTAACGCACCCACTTTTCAAGAAACCCGAATCCCCTCTCTTCCCTTTGTTTCTCTCTCTTCTTCACCGTTTCTTCACCGTTTCTTTGCCCTTTGTTTTTCTTTTTCTTTCTTTCTTTCTTTCTCTTTAGCTTGTGGCCGATGACTAGCCACAGACGAGGGCCCACAAGGGTCGCTTTCGTCGAATTCGGTGAGGCCTCGACCCTTGTGACCAAGGCAAGGATTGCCTTCGCCGGATCCGACGAAAGCGACGATGGCCACGAATGAGCGTTAGCATGCTCATGAGTGATTCGTCCATGGCCGGTCACTGCAATCAAGCGGCATCCATGGCCTTAGAAGGCAAAAAAAAAGAAAAAAAGAAAAAAAGAAAGAAAGCAACGATGAAGATGAGAGAAAGAACGAAGGAGAGAGAGAGAAGGTGTCTGAAAACAGAGGAGTGAAAGCGAGTAGAGAGAGAATGGGCCCACGAGAGTTTTAAATGTTTTTGACTTGTGGGCTTAGGTACAATATGTGTCGCAAGATAAATTGACTAATATTTTGCTGAGTTGGTTACAATTTGGATATTCCATATTCTCTCCATGCCTGTTTCACACTTGAATTGGGCTCAAGTTATAGTAAATGCGATGATCGAAACGAAGTACTTCAAAACTCTCTATAAATAAAAGAGCCTCAAACCCATTCAGATGCAAGCCAAATAGACTCTGAGAGAGAGAGACTCTGACAAAGAGACAGAGATGGAATTCACGCGACAATTCCCCATGAGAGGAGGAATGGGAGAAACAAGTTATGCTAACAACTCATTATTTCAGGTAAACCTCTCATTGTTCTATTGTGGGCACATATTTGTCTTAATGAAAATGGGATGACATAGAAAAATACTTTCAATAATTTATTTTTCAGGAGAATGACACTACTTTTCCTCATTCTTAAAGACTGATTAAACCATTAAGGTTTGCTCCAGTGGCTACCTTTAGAGGGGGTGGAGAGTTCGAATCTCCATCTTCTCAGAGGGGTTAGGGGTAAGGACGATTAGTTTAAATGTGGATTTTAACTCCCACATCTTATAAAAAGACAAGACAAAGCCCAAGATGAGTTGAGAACTAAAGTAAGATTAACGAGAAAAAAAGATTAATTATTATACACCCTTTTGTGATAATGCACTACAATATGATTGTTCATTTTGTAACAAACTAGGTTCTTTTTGTTTACCAAGATTCGAAATTCTATATGCAAAAGACACCGTTTACCATGCCCTATTAGACCATATCACTTATCAATCGAAAATTTAAATGATGTCCCTAATTTGTAGACAATTTTTTTAATTAACAAAGTATCTCTCGATGAATGAACACTTGAGAGTATATAGAAGAACTAGATCTTGTAAAACCATCGCAACATCAGACAAATGACGTTTGATTTGGATTAATGTAGAGAATGCACGAGAAAAAACTACCAAAAATATTCAAAACCTATTACATTTGATCAATTCAATTATCAATTTTCAATTTGACCAATTTAGTCCTAAATCTTTTGATGATTTGCTAATTTAATCCTTCTAACCAATTTTGATTGATGCATGAACACCAACCGTCCTACGTGATATAGCCAACCCTTACGTGGATAGCTTTTATAATTTAAAAAAAAAATTGATTTTTTATTTTTTATTTATTTTTCTTCTCTTTTTTTTTTTCTTTTCTAAGCCCGGCGAGTGCCACAACCCTGTTCAAGGCCGATGAGAGCTTCATGGCTCACGCTAGGTCTAGGTGAGGACCGCAATCCTAACCCACGCCTAGTGGCCAGTGAAGGTCATCAACCCTCACCTAGGGTCGGTGAGGGACGGCCGGATGCCCGACTTCATATTAAAGAAAAAATAAAAATAAAAACTATAAAAAAGTTCAGAATTTTTTTTTTAAAATTATAAAAATTGTCCACATAAACGCGGACCGTTTTACATGACACTGTTGATGTCTACCTCAGTGATTTTCCGACCAAAATGGGTCAAAATGACTAAATTGACAAACCATCTAAAGTTTTGGGACTAAATTAGCTAAATTAAAAGGTTTTTAACTGAATTGGCACAAATTCAATAAATTTAGGATTTTTTTAGTAATTTTCCCGAATGCACTGAGTTTGCAATCTTCAATCGTTCTATATTGACTACCCATTTATTTTAATCGAGAAGATATGTTCGAACAGTATAGGGTATACGTGACAATTGAGATTCATTTCTCTGTAGATGAAAAAATTAAGATATGAACCTTTTCTCTTTATATTGAGTCAATGCTCTATTTTTCTTTTCATAGAGAAAGGTGATATCGATGACAAAGCCTATAACAGAGGCAGCCATCACAGCTTTCTTCTCCACTATCGCTGCTACCATCCCGGCAAGCCTCACCATCGCAGACTTGGGCTGTTCCTCCGGCCCCAACACTCTCTTCGCTGTGTCTGAGATCATAAGCATTATGATCGATCTCTGCAATGCGAAGAAGCACGAGCTACCGGAGTTCCAAGTGTTCTTGAATGATCTCCCGGGGAATGACTTCAACACCCTCTTCAGCAGCTTCTTGCCGAGATTCCAAGAGAAGCTAAGTGAGCAAATGAAGAGCAAGTATGGAGCATCAGCGGTGTTGGCATGCTTCTTCAATGGCGTTCCTGGTTCGTTCTACGGGAGATTGTTCGCTCGGGAGAGTCTGCACTTCATTCATTCTTCGTACAGCCTACATTGGCTGTCTCAGGTAAATTTTTTGGCCCATAGTTTCATTTGTTAATAAACTCATTCATACTCTCTCTCTCTCTCTCTCTCTCTCTCTCTCTCTCTCTCTCTCTCTCTCTCTCTCTCTCTCTCTCTCTCAGGTTCCAAGAGGGTTAGAGGAAAACAAAGGCAACATATCCATGTCAAGATCAAGCCATCCGAGTGTGCTTAGGGCATATTATGAGCAATTCCAAAGGGACTTCTCAACATTCTTGGAGTGTCGTGGGCAAGAGTTGGTAATGGGGGGGCGTATGGTTTTGGCCCTCCAGGGTCGAAGAAGTGACGATCCTTCAAGCGAAGAGTATCGCCAATATTGGGAGCTCTTAGCTATTGATCTCAATGAGATGGTCACCGAAGTAAGCAAATTAAAAAGATCAAAGGAGTACTTGAATAGTCGCGGACACTTTAGTATTGAGTTGGTTTTTATTATTGCCTATAGTAAAAATTGTATCGTACTTCTGTTGACCCTGGTGAGTTTTGTTAGTCCTCTAGGAGTATCTTTTGTTTTCGCACTCCGAGACCAATCATAACCATCAATTAGAAAACAAAAAACAATGAGAGTAATGGTGGTTACAGTTAATGATTATTCCTGATTTTACTGTACCTAAAGCACCTGTTAGATTAGCTCTAGCAATAGTTTTCGCATGAATTCTTTGAAAGAAAGCAATAGTGCAGTTTGGATATCCTACATATTTAATCCAATTTCTCTTCCTTATGAATGTTTTCGACAAAATCAGAGTACGCAAGAAAAATTTATTAGGTATTTTAATTAAGTGCACACTCGTTCCCTATTAGGCATGGTGTAAAAAATGGAATGTACATTTACATACTAGGAAACAACAAATATCAACAATATGCAATAGTTGCACAGCCAATTACATAAACAAGTACCTACGGCTTTTTTTTTTTTTTTGGGTCAAAGTAACTATGACTTATATTAGGATATTATACAGACACCTTATTACAATTGTTTCTTATTTTCGGTAGAAAGATCTAACATACTAGGTCTGTTGCTGATGTAGGGACTAATAGAAGAAGAGAAACTCGACTCCTTCAATGTCCCTTATTACACACCCTCACCAAAAGAAGTATGTCAGGAGGTCGAAAAGCAAGGGTCATTCTCAATCGATTGCTTGGAGGTGTTCGAAGTGAATTGGGATGTATATGAGACCGATTTCGACCCTAATGTTGTCTCAGAGGAAGCAGTAGACAAAATAGTCGGGTGCCTAAGAGCTAAAGCCGAGCCCTTGCTCGTTTATCACTTTGGTGAAGAGATCATCAATGAGGTTTTCAAGAGGTTTAGGGCTAAACTCAGCGACCGATTGTCCAAGGAAAAGATTCCATTGGTCAACATCATCATTTCACTGAAGAAAATTATTTAAATATATCGCAAAAACTCACAAATAAATTTATTACATACATCTGTAGTGTAGTTGAAATAAGAGTGTCATAAGTGTGTTTACTATAGTTTGAAAGTGTGGCCATTTATGTATTACTTCTACTGTTATATCTCGATTAAAGAAAATGCAAGAGACTTGCATGTTTTCTTTTTTGGGGTCAAAAGAGACTTGCAAGTCGAAGGGCTTGACATTTGGGATTTTCATTCAAGGATTTGTCTTTCGTATATCCCTATAATGCGTCAGTCCAATTGAGCGAATTTGGTGTTTTCTTGATTTATTTATGTCAGGAAAATAAGACAGAAAAGCTAAATGAAGTAAAATATCCATCCAAAGATGTCTAAATGAATAAACACGAATTCCTCAAAAACGAAATTAGAAATTCAATTGGAAGATTTTCACAATAACGTCGACGAAACATAGGAAAGGTTTTAGTCCAATATATAGTGGTTATACCATCAAATTAGTTTAAAAAAGAAAACTAATTTAAAGGGACATACAATGTTAATCATTGTGATTTGAAATTACAATTCGCATTCACGGAATCAACTGAGCGGAAAAGATCTTAAACAATATATGTTACACAAGTGAGAAATCTAAACATGCCAAAATAATGAAAACATCTACATTCTAAGAAATTGGAGGTACAAATAAATTAAAAGTGGGAAGTTACTATGACAATACAAAACACCATCAGAGGGCTATTCAACAATCGCACGCAGAATCTAACATTCCGTAACGCGGGGGTGGAACTTACGTATATCCAAAGCCTCTCAAGGAACGGTCAACTCTAGTGTCTTCTTCCTACTCTTTTACTTTATATATGAAAACAACCGAAACATAGACATCAATTTTTTAAAAAAGAAACTATACTCTTGCTATTGAAAGTCATTCGTAACAAAAGCACACGTGAGTAAGCAGTCAAGGTCTTTAATAGTCTCTCAAAAAACCAATTTCCTTGTAATAATTTGTCCTAAATATACATAATTTGTTATATATAATTTCGGCAAGATACCGTGACATGCATATAAAATTTAAGTACAGAGATTCCTTTTTGTCATAAATGAATACAAAAACATCATAAGACACACAAAAAATGAACTCAGTCACCTAAAGCGAGTATAATTTACAATCTTCGTTGAGTTAGCACAACAAAACACTTGGCATATTTTTCCCTTTGGGCTTTCATTACCTCCAAATTTGCAGCCTTTTCTTTACATGTGTTGTTATGGTCTCCAACATGCCTTTCCATTCCAACATATAGAAACATTCTAGGATGGCTTATGGAGTATCCATGCCAAATACATGATCACGTTGTGACTCAGTTTAGTCATGGCCAAATAACTGTGACGATAACTATCGTGCAATGTTAGTTTCCTCACATTTATTTGTATCCATATAACCATTATTGCACATGATTTATATTTAAATAGCATTCCTTTCTTTGGCTGAAACAGAAATCTCGTTCAAAGTAAGCAACAAAAGTTGGATTGCAGGGGGCATCAATCGAAGAGAAATGGGTGATATCAACTTGACATAAACTCCTAATTACCGAAGGCAAACTCAAAGGGGAAAGTTTGTAACAGTCCCAAAATTCCTAAAAACCCAGTGACAAAGGGCATCTGAACAGTGACCGTGAGAGCTGCTTCTTTTGGGAGCGGCAGCGGCAGCAGCGAAGATATTAGGATTCTTGAACATGAAGGTTTTATTGATGGGTCGGCTGGTTTCGCGGCTGGCGGTTTGGAATCGACTCTTAATCGTCTGGTTGGTGCCCATCTCCGTTTGGTCGTTCTTGTTTCGAAAGTATGCTGATTTCGTTGCCTTTTCTTGCAAAAATTACAATTGGCGATAGCGTGTCCTGTGTGTTAGGTATATAGGAACGAGGCTTTTGATCGTTACAGTTTCTCGGTTCTTCTTTCAAGCCAAACTAGTTGCACTAGTTAGGTGGTTAATCCTGTGCTTCCCTGTTTCGTGTCTCTGTTTGCTTGAAATTTTCTGGTGATTGTACTGCCTTATTGGAGTTGAATTGTCGGGCAAAGCTCTCATCAATCAAAGCCCGATAAAAGTTGGAATGAATATACAGTGTAGAAGAGCAAAGCTCTCCACATGCTTTGCAATGCGTTGGACGGCTATTTTCTTTTTCGTAAAAGAACAGCTTCTTAAAGTATGATTGGCTCATCTACTCAGAAAAGCTCATAATGCCATAGGCAGTTGTATACCTATCGCCCGTGTGTTAACTTCCAAGAAAATCTTTGCTGATGATTGTAGAGCAAGTGACTCGTTGCTGGCGTTTTTGGTGCCATCATTTTATTGAGGCATGATGCTGAATCTCGGTGGGCTCCCATGGGTTCGGATGTAAATAGCATGCTTTCAGTTGTACTCAAACGAATATTGAATCAAGAAAGGCCAGTGTCCACTGTTCTTTGTTTTAGCCCACGTCGCCTGTATAGCTCCCACATGGCATTGGAATATAAGACTCCAAGAAAACGATGAACCCAGAAACGGAATGAACTATACGCTAATTTGGTTCGGGCATATTAATGGACACATGGGGAGCAAATATTGACCTGTTCCAAGCTCGAGGGTACACCCAAACTCAAAAGTACTCAACAAGCGACATTCGGATTCAATAAAACCAACTCATTTAGGTCAAGAACAAGAGAAATGGAGTCGACTCTCACCTCGCTCAAAACTAGAAAGATCAAGCAGGGCAAAGAGGTTCATGAAATTAGCCTCCACCATGGGGTCCCTACCCAGCCCGGAGACTATGGCTAGAGGGCGAGCCCTAGATGAATCGGGCTACAGTCGGCCGCCTTAGTGCCTCCGAGCCAAGATCCTCGGGGTAAGGGCGAGCTCTGTCTCTGTCTCTCTCTCTCTTACTCTTGGCTCCCTCTCCAGCCTATCTTCTTCTCTCTTTCACTCCTTCAGCGAACGTCCAGCCATCTCAAATGCTTCATCTAATTTCTTTTAAGTGTGCAGCTGTAGAGCTCCCAGACATCACTTTGACTTTCTGATTAATACATCTCCTGGCGAGAAAATCTTAGATGGTCCGGAGCGCCAAGTCACCGTGCGCCCGCCCAATGAAGAGGCGACATGGCTCCACGTGGAGACGGGCCCACCATTATTTTCCGTCCAATTTTTGCACCCCTTCCCTCTCTTCATTAAATGCTTCATTCTTCTGCCGGGCCCACCATCACGAGAAGGTTTTGCGTCCCCAATCTCTCTCTTCATTAAATGCTTTATCCTTCTCTGCATACTTCTTCTCCCGCTCGCACGAAGAGCGCCCTTCCCCTCTCTCTTTCAAAATTTTCTCTGTTCTGCATATTTTTCTCCATCAAAGCCGCATGACGCCCGCCCTCTCTCTTTTTCAAAAATCTCTCCCTCCCAAAAACCCGCCCGTCGCCTCCGAGCTTGGCCGCCTCCGCCGTCGCCGCCAGAAGCCACTCGCTCCCTCTCTCTCTCTCCTAAGAGCCCCGCCGGTCGTAGCTAGGTCTTGAGTTCGTCGCGGTTGCCTTGCGGTCCTAACTCCAGCTGCTCGGTTTCATGTGGAGGAACGGCGGGCACGGACGGCGATGATTTGGTCGTCCTTGGTATGGAAGGGAGCTACGACGACACCGCGGCCGCTGTTGTGAACGATCTCTCTCGCTCCTAAGAGCCGCGCCAGTCGTAGCTGCCGAGTCCCGACCTCGACCTCTGACCGCCTCCGCGTCTTGGTCGTGGTCGCTCAAAACAGGAAAGATCAAGCAGGGCAAAGAGGTTCATGGAATTAGCCTCCACCATGGGGGTCCCTACCCGGCCCGGAGACTATGGCTAGAGGGCGAGCCCTAGACGAATCAGGCTACAGTCGGCCGCCTTAGTGCCTCCGAGCCAAGATCCTCGGGGTAAGGGCGAGCTCTGTCTCTGTCTCTCTTACTCTTGGCTCCCTCTCCAGCCTATCTTCTTCTCTCTTTCACTCCTTCAGCGAACGTCCAGCCATCTCAAATGCTTCATCTAATTTCTTTTAAATATGCAGCTGTAGAGCTCCCAGACATCACTTTGACTCTCTGATTAATGCATCTCCTGGCCTCATAATCGAATGGATATACTTCCTTTGACCCGCAGAACAATGATGGGACCCCTCCTCCCAGATTGGTGGCCCATCTGCGCTCCTTTGCAAGCTTCGCTTGGAGGGAGGAACATCGAAGTAGAGCTTGCCGCACAGAATTAAACGGGTCCGGACACCATCGGCATTGCTCACCGGCGGAGAGGATGACGAAGCCGCGGGATTAGCTGAAGGCAGCGTTGACATTTCTGCGCAAGCAAGAGAGAGAAAAAGTTTGGGGTCTCCAAATGAGTACTCCCCTTTCCCACGTTCTTCTTCTCTCCTCTTTCGCTCCTTTCTTCTCTCCGGCGAAACCCCCCCTGCCAACCTCCCTCTTTAGCTCCTCCAGCTGGCTAAGGATAAGCAATTCCTAGTTCCATACAAATTTCACTTAAAACTTGCAACATATCCATTGGAATGAGTTCCTCATTTTTTGGCAAAACTTACTCTATATATCTTGAAACCTAAAACTTATCACCTCACAGATTCCAAAATTGGTTTCAAGATTTATCTAAGTTCCGCTCATACAATTAATTGAACGATTATGGTGAATTATAATTAATACTTGCTCACTGACCATAATTTATCTATATACACACAAAAAATATGAAATATTAACAAAATAAAAATTTCAATTATAAAATGAAAATTTAGACTAACGGCTCCAAATTATATATTCATTATTGAGTGTTATAAAATATCGTAAAATCGCGCAAATAAATAAATAAATTAATAAAACACAAAAACTTATTATAAATTCCATTAACCTAAAACTTGAAATTTACTCATCAAAAAAATAAATTTTCTAATTTTTGGAGCCTAAAATCTATTATGCATACTTTTCCAACAATTGAGTTTTCTATTCTTTCCGCTGGCCTTGCTTTCTTTGCCATAAGCCAGCTCACCTACTCCAGAAGGCCTGGGTACGCTCGCGTCGCTTGCTGGTGGCTCCTCACCCTCGCTCACGGACGGACGCCTCTTTTGCTCGGTCGCCCACGTCACTGTTGTCTCTCCCCTCTTTCAGAGACGCGAGTCTGTGTTAGCGGAAGAGAAGAGAACGAGGGTTGGGCCCTGTTCTCTTTTCTTTCTTGGGATTAAACAAGGGTTTTGAAAAAAAAAAAAGTAAAAAGAAAAATAGAGATTAGGCCTAAAGAGGATATTAGGAGCTGGGCCAATAGAGGGAGGGGCTAGAGGGCCGAAAATTTTGTTAAAAGAATGGGCTAGAAAAACTGGCCCACTCAATTTTTGTTACTATTTTTTTTTTTTTGCTTTTTATCTTTTTATAATTTTTTATATTTTTGCGAAATAAATGGATTTTTAAATATCAACAAAAATTCAGGCGTTAACACTTACTGTCCATTTTTCTTAATTTAAGGCAACATCAATGCATCAAGAGGATATTGTCGCACTACCAAATTGAAGGAATGGCTTCCAATGAAGAGGATGCCTGGATTATGCACCTCCAATATCAAATTAACAAGTTGGATGATGTTTGCACCCAAATATGTCCAATTTTTAGTTATTATCTATATGTGATGACCGTTCAGAAACAACAAAAGTAGATTTGACAACCTCATATGCAACTATTAAAAGTAGTAATGAAAAGGAAAAAAGAGTGGAGAATATACCATCTGAGCATGTTTGGTCATCCATGGAGGAAACCAATTGAATGGGTTGAAGATTGGTCCATATCATATGTTGTTGATGACTTGGGTGTGCATGTTCGCACATATCGACAAGTGACAAATGATCACGAATTATTTTAACAAAGTTGTCGATGAGCATGTTAACTAAGGAGCAAGGTGATTGATTAAAAGGATTGCGTCAAAGTTCTGGCATATACACCTACTAGTGGAGATCATGCAGAACTGTTACAATGGGAAATGAACGTGGAAAATTGAGGTTGGTGTACTGCATCAAGGCTTAATCTGAAGAACGGTTACAAGAGCACGTGTAAACTTGGAGAATAGTCAAACCATTGGAGAAGTGGAGGACTATTTCGAAGGACCTTCGAAGAAGACTTGCGGATGTGGGTTGAGGACTATATCAAAGGAGTTTTGAAGAAGACTTGCCGACATGGAAACATGAGACTAAAATTTCAAAAGAAATTGCTCCCAAAAAGTTATAATAGAATGCTCATATACCAAGTTTCATCAACTAGAAGGGGACATAATCGACAAAATGTAATTTTTATTATATTTACTTTCTTGTACTTTATTTTTCCTTAGTTATAACTTTTCAATTATTGTCATCAATTAAATTTCAATGCGTATCTTTATAATGATACTTGATCGTCAATTCAATTTTTGCTTGCATGATTCTATCATGGGTGTCGCGCCGTCAATTAAATTCCAACATTATATCTATGTACATTCTCACGCTTTGTCGTCAATTAAATTCCGACATAGTTCGTGCACGTATGTTGCTGTGAAAATGGTTATATTCTCAAGTCTTGTTATTGATTGAATTCTAGCACAGTTTGTATCTGCAATTTGATCCGAAGTTCGAAGTAAATATTTATATTTATTTCTTGTTCACCTGAATATTTCTTATATGGAATTGCCATAGAATCCGTTTCCTCTTATCAAAAGCCAAACGACTTTTGAAAAAGAGTTTTGGTGGTAGATTAAATTCCGGATAAACAGGTGGTATGTTATTTTGCCGTAAGATCACTTGTACCAATTCACCATGACTTAACTTCCTCCTCCTCCTCCAAGGACAGGGGCGATGATTCAACGTAGCCCATCAATGTCCACCCGAAGAGCGAGGCCGAGAAAGCAAGCGATGTCTTTAAGTCCCGGATTCAATGAATTTGAACACTTCGCACACGAACTTCACGGTACCCGTCTTTAAATCAATTGAATACTTCGCACATGAACTTCATGGCGTTCAAACGGGACAGACCAAATAGACCCGTCATCCCAGCACAACAACTCGCCCCCAACAGAGCAAATCACAATTTTCATGGGCTCCCCCGACGATTTATGAGCAAGGACAAGCGAGGGCAGCCGGTCATTGATCAAACATTTATGAGGATGATAGAAAAGGAAATGGCATTATATGCCGTCTCTACTCCCCCAGCTACTCTTATTCAATCTCTCTCTCTCTCTCTCTCTCTCTCTCTCTCTCTCTCTCAACTGCCCTTATTATAGCAATCGTAGATGTACTTGAATGTTTGTCCAAAGCAGTGGATGAAAAGACGCGCAGAACTTCCCTGATTAAAGCAGTGCAAGGTAAAAACAAAAACCGTATTGAAGGAGTTATGAGAATCAGCCCTGTTTCAGCTTCTCGTAATTATCGATCTGACTGTTGATTTTACGAAAAAGTTGTATTGGCACGTGCAATTCTTCCTATCCATGATGCTTATTTTGCTGTATGCCTTAATAGATTGTTTCCTTTCAAGCTCACCCTAAGATATACATACAACAGGTCTTATTTTGCACTTGGCAAGGTGACAATATTGATTTCTCTCTAGGGTCAGATGTGTTCCATATATTTATATCAGCAAAGATTTTCAAATCATTGAACAACTTGCCAAAAAACAATATCATATACAAAAGTTTTAGCTCATATCCTTATTCGATTCTTAAAATAAGCACGGGGTACTCATGAACTCATAGGCCATAGGTTAAAGCAATTAAGGTGAAATTTTGTGTTAACAAAAAAAGGAGAATATGTATCATGCGTAATTTGTCAGTGAAAGTGTAAAAACAAGCCAATCAAGGCTCACATTTAGGCCACAATTAGTAATCAGTCAAGTATTGACTATTTCTACTCTTTTGTTCTCCAAAACAAAAAAAATAACATAAATTCATTTGGTGACATCAGCAAATTTTTCTATTTTTTAGAACAAATTGATGGTTAGGGAATATATTTGGAACATAAATAAGGAGAAAAAGTTACTTTTTTTATTTGTAAAAACAATTCTAAAACCAAGGCATTTTCTTTTCTTTCTTTTCTTCTTCTTTTTCTTTTCTTCTTTTTCTTCCATCTCTAGTTGGTCATTAAACGAAAATTTGAGAGTCATACCAAATGCATCCCTATTCTTTTTCTATTTCAAAAATATAAATTTTATATAATTACCAAACGTGTTTAAATGCTCAAAAACTTGTCCATAAAATAGAATTAAAAAAAAAATATTTCAGAACATATACTATTTCCAAAAATAAAATAATTACCAAATGCATCCTTAATGATTTTCCTTCGTCCAAGTAAGGTGATTATAAATTTTTTGTGCTTTTATTTGATTATAAAAAGAATGGGAACATGTGGCTAATGCTAGTGACCCCCTTTGGGTATTACCATAATCGTCTATCTTTCATTATAGAAAATTCGGTTTAAGCCAGAACTACTTTACACCACCCGTGATATAAACATTTGAGGTAAGTGAGCTCGTTACTATAGTCCCACCAAGATACTAATAGCTAGAAGTCTCTCCATACAAATCATGCAACAGCTTGACAACATAGTACAAGTTATTTCGAGATTTGTTTATGACCTCATCAAACTTAAGATTTCTTGGAAGACAAATAACCCTTTTCCCATTAGGCCAATCACTTTGGTGGTAACTATTGTAATATATACACAGGAATCAATCAAGATCTTGCAGTTTATGTCAACTTGAAAATTACTAGACAAAACAAACAACGAATAATAAGGGACGCCAAAATTTACATGATTTAGTCCAATATCAATATCTACATCTATTGTGAGAGTTGGCGGCAAATAATCCACTAATAAAAAAAAAAATTCAAGTTACAATCATTCATACGCTTGAGTATTTATCCAAATCCCAAGTATTTGCAAATAAACAACCCATTTTGATAACTTAAAACTCACAACGTAAAATCCACGCGTTTGGAACTTTCTCATCATGCCACCGCACGAAGCATTCCTCCTCGGCTTTAGGATTTTCTTTTGTGCAGTGTCCAAAGGAAGGAGAGCCATTGTGCGGCGCAACTCTTAAGGAACCCTCACCTTCTCACGCACGAAAGAAACCCACCGGCGGCTCCTTGTCCTCTTTTATAGGAATCCACAAGATTATCATTGTGCAGCTGTATATCAGGGTCAGCATATCGGACCAACCGAACTAGAAACTACCCGAATCGGCCACAAGACTATCATTGTGCGGCTATATATTAGGGATGAGCATTTAGGATCAACTGAACTAGGAACTGCCCAAAGCGGCCGATTCCGAGCGATTCATGAGTGCGTTGGTCCAGTTCTCGATTCCATAAAAATGAAACAAGTGATTTTCGGTTCGATTCCCGGTGTTGAAGGGAACTTGACCGACTATATTGTTTTTTTTAAAAAAATTCTTAAAAATAGCGACAAGTTTAGTAATTTTTGGGGGAAAGATTTACCTCGTCGATTCTGTGCCATTTTTGAGGGAAAGATTAACCTTCAAAATGTTGAAATTTGGAGGCAAAATTGTCAAGTGATCGATTCCATAGGACGCTCGAGCTGGTCCCCTATCCCATAAATTGGGAACCAATCCTCCCAATCCAATCCGATCCCAAGAACAGTTCCTGATTCTTAGGTGGGATCGGCCTAGACCGGAAACTAGTCGTCGCTTCTACATATAAAGAGAGTAGACATAAGGTTCTCCTTCTTCTTCTTTTTTCTCCTTTTCACTCGGTGCTCCCTTGAGCCCATTCTTTGTCTTGTAATGGCTTTCTCTTAATTAAGAGAAGTAACCCCTGCATATCTTGTGCTGAAACTTGAACATTTATCCAGTGGGATTGAGTTCCGCAAATGGCTCAAATTCAAGAGATACTTTAATAGTAACTTTGTTTGTATAGACCAATCATAGATACACAATCCTTCTCTTATTTATTAGGACCCTTTAGTTTTTTCATAGGATGCACGTTTTGAATTTTGAAAGTGCCTCAACAATTTTTTTGTAATTTTTTTAACCTAGTTTTAAGAGCATTCATTTATAAAACTCTTGAAAAATAGAAACATCTTTTAAGTTCAACCTCGCACATGGCAATATGGCAAGTATCTAGACTTGTACTGTGTATGGAGAAGCACAACCTTACGCAAGTATCGCATGTATTTTGTCTTTGTCTATCCTTTATTTGAAAGTAATAAGAATTCCTGTCCAAGTGATTGAGAGAGATCCCACCAAGTGGACATGTTCGTGCAAACTCATGCCCATGCATGTCGAGAAAATATTGAGTGTAGCTGAAGTAACCACCTCAACAGTGCATAAGTCCATTCTATGTGTCGCTCACAGGCCTACTTTTCAAGAAACCTGAATCCCCTCTCTCTCCCTTTCATTTCTCTCTCTCTTCTTCACCGTTTCTTTGTCCTTTGTTTTTCTTTTTCTTTCTTTCTCTCTCATTGGCCCATGGCCAGCGACCAGCCACAGATGAGGCCCGGCAAGGGTGTTATGGCCCTCGCCTGTACCAACCCTCACCTATGGCTAGAGAGGGTCGCTTTCATCACATTCAGCGAGGGCTCAACCCTTGTGACCAAGGCAACGGCCGCCCTCCAAATCAGATGAAAGCAACGATGGCCACAAATGAGGGTTAGCATGCTCAGGAGTGTTTTGTCCATGGCTGGTCACTACAATCGAGCGGCATCCATGGCCTTAGAAGGTTAAAAAAAAACAAAACAAAACAAAAACAAAAAAAAGAAAGAAAGTAGTGATGAAAGAGAGAGAGACAAGGTGTCTGAAAACAGAGGAGGGAAAGCGAGTAGAGAGAGAGAATGGGCCCACAAGAATTTTAAATGTTTCTAACTTGTGGGCCCAAGTACGATATGTGTTATAAGATAAATGGACTAATATTTTGTTGAGTTGACTACAATTTAGATATTCAATATTTTCTCCATGCATGTTTCACACTCGAACTTGGCTCAAGTTATAGTGAATGCGACGCATTGAAACGAAGTAATTCAAAACTCTCCATAAATAGAAGAGCCTCAAAGCCATTAAGATGCAAGCCAAATAGACTCTGTGAGAGAGAGAGAGAGAGAATTTTCTCCATGCATGTTTCACACTCGAACTGGTAATTTTCTCCATGCATGTTTCACACTCGAACTGGGCCCAAGAGAGAGAGAGAGAGAGAGTTTTCTCCATGCATGTTTCACACTCGAACTGGGCTCAAGTTGCAGTGAATGCGACGCATTGAAACGAAGTACTTCAAAACTCTCCATAAATAGAAGAGCCTCAAAGCCATTAAGATGCAAGCCAAATAGACTCTGAGAGAGAGAGAGAGAGAGAGAGAGAGATGGAATTCACGCGACAATTCCCCATGAAAGGAGGAATGGGAGAAACAAGTTATGCTAACAACTCATTACTTCAGGTAAACCTCTCATTGTTCTATTGTGGGCACATATTTGTCTCGAAAAATACTTTCAAGAATTTATTTTTTAGGGAGAACAACACTACTTTTCCTCATTCTTAAAGATTGATTAAATCACTGAGGTTTGCTCCAGTGGCCACCTTTAGGGGAAGTGGGAAGTTTGAATCTTCACTTTCTCAAAGGAATTGGGTAAGGACAATTAGTTTCAAGTGCAAATTTCAACTTTCACGTCCGACAAAAAGATAAGACAAAAGTCCGAAATGAGTTGAAAATTAGAGTAGGACTAACGAGAAAAAAAAAAGATTTATTATTATACACCCTTTTGTGATAATGCACTACAATATGATTGCTCATTTTGTAACAAACTAGGTTCTCTTTGTTTACCAAGATTTGAAATTATATATGTGAAAGACACCATTTTACCACACCCTATTAGACCATATCACTTATCGATCTAAAATTTAAATGATGTCCCTAATTTGTAGACAAATTTTTTTAATTAACAAAGTATCTCTTGAAGAATGTACACTCGAGAGTATATAAAAGAATTAGATCTTGTAAAACCATCGCAACATGGGACAAATGATGTTTGATTTGGATAGAATGCACGAGAAAAAAATACCAAAAAATTCAAAACCTATTACATTTAATCAATTCAATCATAAACTTTCAATTTGACCAATTTAGTCATAAATCTTTTGATTATTTGCCAATTTAATCATTCTAACCAAATTTAATTGAGACATGAATACCAACTATCCTACGTAATACAACTCACCCTTATGTGGATAGCTTTTTATAATTTATTTTTTTCTTCTCTTTTTTTCTTTTTCTTCTCTAAGCCTGGCAAATGCCACAACCACTTTCAAGGTCAATGAGAGCTTCATGGCTCACGCTAGGTCTAGGTGAGGACTGCAACCCTAACCCACGCCTAGTGGCTAGTTAGGTCATCAACCCTCACCTAGGGTCGGTGAGGGATGGCTAGTTGCCTAACTTCATATAAAAGAAAAAATAAAAATAAAAACTATAAAAAAGTTTAGAAATTTTTTTATAAAAATTGTCCATGTAAATGTGGACCATTTTACGTGACACTGTCGATGCCTACCTCAGTGGTTTTTTGACCAAAATGGGTAGAAGTGAGTAAATTGGCAAACCATCTAAATTTTTGGACTAAATGTGTTAAATTAAAAGGTTTTTAACTGAACTTGCACAAATTTAATTAATTTAGGATTTTTTTGGTAATTTTCCTAAATGCACGGAGTTTGCAATCTTCAATCATTCTCTATTAACTCCCATTTATTTTAATCGAGAAGATATGTTCGAATAGTGTACGGTATACGTGACAATTGAGATTTATTTCTCCGGAGATGAAAAAACTAAGATATAAACCTTTTCTCTTTGTATTGAGTCAATGCTCTCTTTTTCTTTTCATAGAGAAAGGTGATATCGATGACAAAGCCTATAACAAAGGCAGCCATCACAGCTTTCTTCTCCACTATCGCCGCTACCATCCCGGCAAGCCTCACCATCGCAGACTTGGGCTGTTCCTGCGGCCCCAACAGTCTCTTCGCTGTGTCTGAGATCATAAGCACCATGATGGATCTCTGCAATGCAAAGAAGCACGAGCTACCGGAGTTCCAAGTGTTCTTGAATGATCTCCCGGGGAATGACTTCAACACCCTCTTCAGCAGATTCTTGCCGAGATTCCAAGAGAAGCTAAGTGAGCAAATGAAGAGCAAGTATGGAGCATCAGCGGCGTTGGCATGCTTCTTCAATGGCGTTCCCGGTTCGTTCTACGGGAGATTGTTCGCTCAGGAGAGTCTGCACTTCATTCATTCTTCGTACAGCCTTCATTGGCTGTCTCAGGTAAATTTTTTGGCCCATAGTTTCATTTGCTAATAAACTCATTCATACTCTCTCTCTCTCTCTCTCTCTCTCTCTCTCTCTCTCTCTCTCTCTCTCTCTCTCTCTCTCTCTCTCTCTCTCTCTCTCTCTCTCTCTCTCTCTCAGGTTCCAAGAGGGCTAGAGGAAAACAAAGGCAACATATCCATGTCAAGATCAAGCCCTTCGAGTGTGCTTAGGGCATATTATGAGCAATTCCAAAGGGACTTCTCAACATTCTTGGAGGGTCGTGGGCAAGAGTTGGTAATGGAAGGGCGTATGGTTTTGACCCTCCACGGTCGAAGAAGCGACGATCCTTCGAGCGAAGAGTATCGCCGACTTTGGGAGCTCTTAGCTATTGATCTCAATGAGATGGTCACCGAAGTAAGCAAATTAAAAAGATCAAAGCAGTACTTGAATAGTCGCGGACACTTTAGTATTGAGTTGGTTTTTCTTATTACCTGTAGTAAAAATTGTGTCATACTTCCGTTGACCCTGGTGAATTTTCTTAGCCCTCTAGGAGTATCTTTTGATTTCGCACTCCGAGACCAATCATGACCATCAATTAGATAACAAAAAACAATGAGAGTAATGGTGGTTACGGTTAATGATTATTCCTGATTTTACTGTACCTAAAGCACCTGTTAGATGAGCTCTAGCAATAGTTTTCGCATGAATTCTTTGAAAGAAAGCAATAGTGCAGTTTGGATATCCTACATATTTAATCCAATTTCTCTTCCTTATGAATGTATTCAACAAAATCAGAGTACGCAAATAAAAATTATTAGGTATTTTAATTAAGTGCACACTCGTTCCCTATTAGGCATGGTGTAAAAAATGGAATGCACATTTACATACTAGGAAACTACAAATATCAGCAATATGCAATAGTTGCACAGCCAATTACATAAACATGTACCTACGGCTTTTTTTTTTTTTTTTTTTTTTTTTTTTTGTGGTCAAAGTAACTATGACTTTTATTAGGATATTATACTGACAACTTATTGCAATTGTTTCTTATTTTCGGTAGAAAGATCCAACATACTAAGTCTGTCACTGACGTAGGGACTCATAAAAGAAGAGAAACTCCACTCCTTCAACGTCCCTTATTACACACCCTCACCAGAAGAAGTACGCCGGGAGGTCAAAAAGCAAGGGTCATTCTCAATCGATTACTTGGATGTGTTTGAAGTGAATCATGATGTAATTGAGACCGATTTCGACCCTAATGTTGTCTCAGAGGAAGTGGTAGACAAAATAGTCGGGTGCCTAAGAGCTATAGCCGAGCCCTTGCTCGTTCATCACTTTGGTGAAGAGATCATCAATGAGGTTTTCAAGAGGTTTAGGGCTAAACTCGGCAACCGCCTTTCCGAGGAAAAGATTCCATTGGTTAGCATCATCATTTCGCTAAAGAAAATTACCTAAATATATCACAAAATCTCACAAATAAATTCATTACAGATGTATGTACTTTTGTAGTGAAGTTGAAATAAGAGTGTCATAAGTCTGTTTACTATATAGTTTGAAAGTGTGGTCGTTTATGTATTACTTCTAATGTCATATCTCGATTAAAGAAAATGCAAGAGACTTGCATGTTTGCTTTTTTGGGGGGTCATAAGAGAGTTGCAAGTCGAAGGGCTTGACATTTGGGATTTTCTTTCCAGGATTTTTCTTTCGTATATTCCCTATAATGCGTCGGTCCAATTGAGCGAATTTGGTGTTTTGTTGATTTATTTATGTCAGGAAAATAAGACAGAAAAGCTAAATGAAGTAAAATATTCATCCAGAGATATCTGAATGAATAAACACGAATTCCTCAAAACCGAAATTAGAAACTCGACTGGAAGAGCTTCACAATAACGTCAACGAAACATAGGAAAGGTTTTAGTCCAATATAATATAGAGTGGTTATACCATCAAATTAGTTTAAAAAAGAAAACTAATTTAAAGGGACATACACTGTTAATCATTGTGATTTGAAATTATAATTCGCATTCACAAAATCAATTGAGCTGAAAAGGACTTAAAAGAATATCTGTTACACAAGTGAGAAATCTAAACATGCCAAAATAATGTAGCCATCTACATTCTAAGAAATTGGAGGTATGAATAAATTAAAAGTAGGAAGTTGCTATGACAATACAAAACACCACGCAGAGGGCTATTCAACAATCGCACCCAGAATCTAACATTTTGTAAAGCAGGGGTGGAACTTACGTATATCCAAAGTCTCTCAAGGAACGGTCAAATCTAGTCTCTTCTTCCTGCTCTTTTACTTTATATATGAAAATAATAGAAACATAGACATCAATTATTTAATAAGAAACTACACTCTTGCTATTGAAGTTCATTCGTAACCAGAGCACACATGAATAACCAGTCGAGGTCTTTAAGAGTCTCTCAAAAAACCAATTTCCTTATTATAAATTGTCCTAAATATACGTAGTTTGTTATATATAATTTTGGCAAGATATCGTGACGTACATATAAAATTTAAGTAAAGAGATTCATTGTTGTCATAAATGAGTACAAAAACGTCATAAAACAAACAAAAAAAGAATTTCTTTTAAGTATCGGGCTACAGTCGGCCGCCTTAGCCTCCGAGCCAAGATCCTCGGGGTGAGGGCGAGCTCTCTCTCTCTCTCTCTCTCTCTCTCTCTCTTACTCTTGGCTCCCTCTCCAGCCACTCTTCTTCTCTCTTTCACTCCTTCAGCGAACGTCCAGCCATCTCAAACGCTTCATCTAATTTCTTTTAAGTATGCAGCTGTCGAGCTCCCAGACATCACTTTGACTTTCTGATTAATGCATCTCCTGGCCTCATAATCGAATGGATATATTTCCTTTGACCCGCAGAACAATGATGGGACCCTCCTCCCAGATCGGTGGCCCATCTGCGCTCCTTTGCAAGCTTCGCCTGGAGGGAGGGACATCGAAGTAGAGCTTGCCGCACAGAATTCAACACGTCCGGACACCATCGGCGTTTCCCACCGGCGGAGAGGATTACATAGCCGTGAGATTCGCCGAAGGCAGCGTTGACATTTCTGCGCGAGCAAGAGAGAGAAAAAGTTTGGGTCTCCAAATGAGCTCTCCCTTTCCCGCGTTCTTCTCCTCTCCTCTTTTGCTCCTTTCTTCTCTCCAGGGAAGCACCCCCAGCCAACCTCCCTCTTCAGCTCCTCCAGCTGGCTAACGATAAGCAATTCCTAATTCCATACAGATTTCACTTAAAACTCGAAACATGTTCATTGGAATGAGTTCCTTATTTTTTGACAACTGAAATTTACTCTACATATCTTGAAACTTAAACCTACCACTTTACAGGTTGATTTCAAGATTTATCCAAATTCCACTCATATAATTTATTGAACAATTATAGTGAATTATAATTAACACTTGCTCACTGACCATGTCTTATTTATATACACACAAAAAATATGAAACATTAACAAAATAAAAGTTTCAGTTATAAAATAAAAGTTTAGACTAACGGTTTCAAATTATATACTCATTATCGAACGTTATAAAATACCGCAAAATCGTGCAAAGAAAAATAAATAAATAAAACACAAAAACTTATTCTATGTTACATTAACCTAAAACTTGAAATCTACCCATCAAAAATAAATAAATTTTTCTAATTTTTGGAGCCTAAAATCTATTCCGCATACTTTTCCAACGATTCAGTTTTCTATTCTTTCCGTTGGCCTTGCTTTCTTTTCCATAAGCCAACTCACCTACTCCAGAAGGTCTGGGTACGCTCGCGTCGCTTGCTGGTGGCTCCTCACCCTCGCTCACGGACGGACGCCTCTTTTGCTCGGTCGCCCACGTCACTGTTGACGCGAGTCTGTGCTAGGGCAAGAGAAGAGAACGAGGGTTGGCCCTGTTTTCTTTTCTTTCTTGGGCTTAAACATGGGTTTTGAAAAAAAAAAAGTAAAAAGAAAAATAGATATTAGGCCTAAAGAGGATATTAGGAACTGGGCCAATAGAGGGAGGGGCTAGAGGGCCGAAAATTTTGTTAAAAGAATGGTCTGGAAAAACTGGCCCACTCAATTTTTGTTACTATTTTTTTTTTTTGCTTTTTATCTTTTTATATTTTTTTATATTTTGCAAAATAAATGGATTTTTTAAATATCGACAAAAATTCATGTGTCAACACTTACTATCCATTTTTTCCTAATTTTAAGGCAATATTAACACATCAAGAGAATATTGTCGCACTACCAAATTGAAGGAATGGCTTCCAATGGAGAGGATGCCTAGATTATGCACCTCCAATGTCAAATTAACAAGTTGGATGATGTTTGCACCCAAATATGTCCAATTTTTAGTTGTTATCTACATGTGATGACCGTTCAAAAACAACAAAAGTAGATCTGACAACCTCATATGCAACTATCAAAAGTAGTAATGAAAAGGGAAAAGAGTGGAGAATATACCATCTGAGCATGTTTGGTCATCCATGGAGGAAACCAATTGAATGGGTTGAAGATTGGTCCATATCATATGTTGTTGATGACTTGGGTGTGCATGTTCGCACATATCGACAAGTGACAAATGATCACGAATTATTTTAACAAAGTTGTCGATGAGCATGTTAACTAAGGAGCAAGGTGATTGATTAAAAGGATTGCGTCAAAGTTCTGGCATATACACCTACTAGTGGAGATCATGCAGAACTGTTACAATGGGAAATGAACGTGGAAAATTGAGGTTGGTGTACTGCATCAAGGCTTAATCTGAAGAACGGTTACAAGAGCACGTGTAAACTTGGAGAATAGTCAAACCATCGGAGAAGTGGAGGACTACTTCGAAGGACCTTCGAAGAAGACTTGCCGATGTGGGTTGAGGACTATTTCAAAGGAGTTTTGAAGAAGACTTGCCGACATGGAAACATGAGACTAAAATTTCAAAAGAAATTGCTCCCAAAAAGTTATAATAGAATGATCATATACCAAGTTTCATCAACTAGAAGGGGACATAATCGACAAAATGTAATTTTTATTATATTTACTTTCTTGTACTTTATTTTTCCTTAGTTATAACTTTTCAATTATTGTCATCAATTAAATTTCAATGCGTATCTTTATCATGATACTTGATTGTCAATTCAATTTTTCCGTGCACGATTCCATCATGGGTGTCGCGCCATCAATTAAATTCCAACATTACATCTATGTACATTCTCATGCTTTGTCGTCAATAAAATTCCGACATAGTTCGTGCACGTGTGTTGCTGTGAAAATGGTTATATTTTCAAGTCTTGTTATTGATTGAATTCTAGCACAATTTGTATCTGCAATTTGATCCGAAGTTCGAAGTAAATATTTATATTTATTTCTTGTTCGCCTGAATATTTCTTATATGGAATTACCATAGAATCCGTTTCCTCTCATCAAAAGCCTAACGACTTTTGAAAAAGAGTTTTGGTGGTAGATTAAATTCCGGATAAACAGGTGGTATGTTATTTTGCCGTAAGATCACTTGTACCAATTCACCATGACTTAACTTCCTCCTCCTCCTCCAAGGCCAGGGGCGATGATTCAACGTAGCCATCAATGTCCACCCGAAGAGCGAGGCCGAGAAAGCAAGCGATGTCTTTAAGTCCCGAATTCAATGAATTTGAACACTCCGCACACGAACTTCACGGTACCCGTCTTTAAATCAATTGAATGCTTCGCACATGAACTTCATGGTGTTCAAACGGGACAGACCAAATAGACCCGTCATCCCAGCACAACAACTAGCCCCCAACAGAGCAAATCACAATTTTCATGGGCTCCCCCGACGATTTATGAGCAAGGACAAGCGAGGGCAGCCGGTCATTGATCAAACATTTATGAGGATGATAGAAAAGGAAATGGCATTATATGCCGTCTCTACTCCCCCAGCTACTCTTATTCAATCTCTCTCTCTCTCTCTCTCTCTATCTCTCTCTCTCTCAACTGCCCTTATTATAGCAATCGTAGATGTACTTGAATGTTTGTCCAAAGCAGTGGATGAAAAGACGCGCAGAACTTCCCTGATTAAAGCAGTACAAGGTAAAAACAAAAACCGTATTGAAGGAGTTATGAGAATCAGCCCTGTTTCAGCTTCTCGTAATTATCGATCTGACTGTTGATTTTACGAAAAAGCTGTATTGGTACGTGCAATTCTTCCTATCCATGATGCTTATTTTGCCGTATGCCTTAATAGATTGTTTCCTTTCAAGCTCACCCTAAGATATACATACAACAGGTCTTATTTTGCACTTGGCAAGGTGACAATATTGATTTCTCTCTAGGGTCAGATGTGTTCCATATATTTATATCAGCAAAGATTTTCAAATCATTGAACAACTTGCCAAAAAAATATCATATACAAAAGTTTTAGCTCATATCCTTATTTGATTCTTAAAATAACCACGGGTACTCATGAACTCATAGGCCATAGGTTAAAGCAATTAAGGTGAAATTTTGTGTTAACAAAAAAAGGAGAATATGTATCATGCGTAATTTGTCAGTGAAAGTGTAAAAACAAGCCAATCAAGGCTCACATTTAGGCCACAATTAGTAATCAGTCAATTATTGACTATTTCTACTCTTTTGTTCTCCAAAACAAAAACAAAAAATAACATAAATTCATTTGGTGACATCAGCAAATTTTTCTATTTTTTAGAACAAATTGATGGTTAGGGAATATATCTGGAACATAAATAAGGAGAAAAAGTTACTTTTTTTATTTGTAAAAACAATTCTAAAACCAAGGCATTTTCTTTTCTTTCTTTTCTTCTTCATTTTCTTTTCTTCTTTTTCTTCCATCTCTAGTTGGTCATTAAACGAAAATTTGAGAGTCATACCAAATGCATCCATATTCTTTTTCTATTTCAAAAATATAAATTTTATATAATTACCAAACGTGTTTAAATGCTCAAAAACTTGTCCATAAAATAGAATTAAAAAAAAATTATTTCAGAACATATACTATTTCCAGAAATAAAATAATTACCAAATGCATCCTTAATGATTTTCCTTCGTCCAAGTAAGGTGATTATAACTTTTTTGTGCTTTTATTTGATTATAAAAAGAATGTGAACATGTGGCTAATGCTAGTGACCCCCTTTGGGTATTACCATAATCGTCTATCTTTCGTTATAGAAAATTCAGCTTAAGCCAGAACTACTTTACACCACCCGTGATATAAACATTTGAGGTAAGTGAGCTCGTTATTATAGTCCCACCAAGATACTAATAGCTAGAAGTCTCTCCATACAAATCATGCAACAGCTTGACAACATAGTACAAGTTATTTTGAGATTTGTTTATGACCTCATCAAACTTAAGATTTCTTGGAAGACAGATAACCCTTTTCCCATTAGGCCGATCACTTTGGTGGTAACTATTGTAATATATACACGGGAATCAATCAAGATCTTGCAGTTTATGTCAACTTAAAAATTACTAAACAAAACAAACAATGAATAATAAGGGACACCAAAATTTACATGATTTAGTCCAATATCAATATCTACATCTATTGTGAAAGTTGGCGGCAAATAATCCACTAATAATAAAAAAATTCAAGTTACAATCATTCATACGCTTGAGTATTTCTTACACCTACATTAAATCCAAATCCCAAGTATTTGCAACCCATTTTGATAACTTAAAACTCACAACGTAAAATCCACGCGTTTGGAACTTTCTCATCATGCCACCGCACGAAGCATTCCTCCTCGGCTTTAGGATTTTCTTTTGTGCAGTGTCCAAAGGAAGGAGAACAATTGCGCGGCGCAACTCTTAAGGAACCCTCACCTTCTCACGCACGAAAGAAACCCACCGGCGGCTCCTTGTCCTCTTTTATAGGAATCCACAAGACTATCATTGTGCAGCTGTATATCAGGGTCAGCATATCGGACCAACCGAACTAGAAACTACCCGAATCGGCCACAAGACTATCATTGTGCGGCTATATATTAGGGGTGAACATTTAGGACCTACTGAACTAGGAACTGCCCAAAGCGGCCGATTCCGAGAGGTTCATGAGTCCATTGGTCCAGTTCTCGATTCCATAAAAATGAAACAAGTGATTTTTGGTTCGATTCCCGGTGTTGAAGGGAACTTGACCGACTATATTGTTTTTTTTAAAAAAATTCTTAAAAATAGCGACAAGTTTAGTAATTTTTGGGGGAAAGATTTACCTCGTCGATTCTGTGCCATTTTTGAGGGAAAGATTAACCTTCAAAATGTTGAAATTTGGAGGCAAAATTGTCAAGTGATCGATTCCATAGGACGCTCGAGCTGGTCCCCTATCCCATAAATTGGGAACCAATCCTCCCAATCCAATCCGATCCCAAGAACAGTTCCTGATTCTTAGGTGGGATCGGCCTAGACCGGAAACTAGTCGTCGCTTCTACATATAAAGAGAGTAGACATAAGGTTCTCCTTCTTCTTTTTCTCCTTTTCACTCGGTGCTCCCTTGAGCCCATTCTTTGTCTTGTAATGGCTTTCTCTTAATTAAGAGAAGTAACCCGTGCATATCTTGTGCTGAAACTTGAACATTTATCCAGTGGGATTGAGTTCCGCAAATGGCTCAAATTCAAGAGATACTTTAATAGTAACTTTGTTTGTATAGACCAATCATAGATACACAATCCTTCTCTTATTTATTAGGACCCTTTAGTTTTTTCATAGGATGCACGTTTTGAATTTTGAAAGTGCCTCAACAATTTTTTTGTAATTTTTTTAACCTAGTTTTAAGAGCATTCATTTATAAAACTCTTGAAAAATAGAAACATCTTTTAAGTTCAACCTCGCACATGGCAATATGGCACGTATCTAGACTTGTACTGTGTATGGAGAAGCACAACCTTACGCAAGTATCGCATGTATTTTGTCTTTGTCTATCCTTTATTTGAAAGTAATAAGAATTCCTGTCCAAGTGATTGAGAGAGATCCCACCAAGTGGACATGTTCGTGCAAACTCATGCCCATGCATGTCGAGAAAATATTGAGTGTAGCTGAAGTAGCCACCTCAACAGTGCATAAGTCCATTCTATGTGTCGCTCACAGGCCTACTTTTCAAGAAACCTGAATCCCCTCTCTCTCCCTTTCATTTCTCTCTCTCTTCTTCACCGTTTCTTTGTCCTTTTGTTTTTCTTCACCGTTTCTTTGTCCTTTGTTTTTCTTTTTCTTTCTTTCTCTCTCATTGGCCCATGGCCAGCGACCAGCCACAGATGAGGCCCGGCAAGGGTGTTATGGCCCTCACCTGTACCAACCCTCACCTATGGCTAGAGAGGGTCGCTTTCATCAAATTCAGCGAGGGCTCAACCCTTGTGACCAAGGCAACGGTCGCCCTCCAAATCAGATGAAAGCAACGATGGCCACAAATGAGGGTTAGCATGCTCAAGAGTGTTTTGTCCATGGCTGGTCACTACAATCGAGCGGCATCCATGGCCTTAGAAGGTAAAAAAAAACAAAAAAACAAAACAAAACAAAAACAAAAACAAAAAAAGAAAGAAAGTAGTGATGAAAGAGAGAGAGACAAGGTGTCTGAAAACAGAGGAGCGAAAGCGAGTAGAGAGAGAGAATGGGCCCACAAGAATTTTAAATGTTTCTAACTTGTGGGCCCAAGTACGATATGTGTTATAAGATAAATGGACTAATATTTTGTTGAGTTGACTACAATTTAGATATTCAATATTTTCTCCATGCATGTTTCACACTCGAACTTGGCTCAAGTTATAGTGAATGCGATGCATTGAAACGAAGTACTTCAAAACTCTCCATAAATAGAAGAGCCTCAAAGCCATTAAGATGCAAGCCAAATAGACTTTGAGAGAGAGAGAGAGAGAGAGAGAGAGAGCCTCAAAGCCATTAAGAGAGAGAGAATGGGCCCACAAGAATTTTAAATGTTTCTAACTTGTGGGCCCAAGTACGATATGTGTTATAAGATAAATGGACTAATATTTTGTTGAGTTGACTGCAATTTAGATATTCAATAGTTTCTCCATGCATGTTTCACACTCGAACTTGGCTCAAGTTATAATGAATGCGATGCATTGAAACGAAGTACTTCAAAACTCTCCATAAATAGAAGAGCCTCAAAGCCATTAAGATGCAAGCCAAATAGACTCAGAGAGAGAGAGAGAGAGAGAGAGAGAGAGAGAGAGAGAGAGAGAGAGAGAGAGAGCCTCAAAGCCATTAAGATGCAAGCCAAATAGACTCTGAGAGAGAGAGAGAGAGAGAGAGAATTTTCTCCATGCATGTTTCACACTTGAACTAGGCTCAAGAGAGAGAGAGAGAGAGAGAATTTTCTCCATGCATGTTTCACACTCGAACTAGGCTCAAGAGAGAGAGAGAGAGAGAGAGAGAGAATTTTCTCCATGCATGTTTCACACTCGAACTGGTAATTTTCTCCATGCATGTTTCACACTCGAACTGGGCCCAAGAGAGAGAGAGAGAGAGAGTTTTCTCCATGCATGTTTCACACTCGAACTGGGCTCAAGTTGCAGTGAATGCGACGCATTGAAACGAAGTACTTCAAAACTCTCCATAAATAGAAGAGCCTCAAAGCCATTAAGATGCAAGCCAAATAGACTTTGAGAGTGAGAGAGAGAGAGAGAGAGAGATGGAATTCACGCGACAATTCCCCATGAAAGGAGGAATGGGAGAAACAAGTTATGCTAACAACTCATTACTTCAGGTAAACCTCTCATTGTTCTATTGTGGGCACATATTTGTCTCGAAAAATACTTTCAAGAATTTATTTTTCAGGGAGAACAACACTACTTTTCCTCATTCTTAAAGATTGATTAAATCACTGAGGTTTGCTCCAGTGGCCACCTTTAGGGGAAGTGGGAAGTTTGAATCCTCACTTTCTCAAAGGAATTGGGTAAGGACAATTAGTTTCAAGTGCGAATTTCAACTTTCACGTCCGACAAAAAGATAAGACAAAAGTCCGAAATGAGTTGAAAATTAGAGTAGGACTAACGAGAAAAAAAAAAAGATTTATTATTATACACCCTTTTGTGATAATGCACTACAATATGATTGCTCATTTTGTAACAAACTAGGTTCTCTTTGTTTACCAAGATTTGAAATTATATATGTGAAAGACACCATTTTACCACACCCTATTAGACCATATCACTTATCGATCTAAAATTTAAATGATGTCCCTAATTTGTAGACAAATTTTTTTAATTAACAAAGTATCTCTTGAAGAATGTACACTCGAGAGTATATAAAAGAATTAGATCTTGTAAAACCATCGCAACATGGGACAAATGATGTTTGATTTGGATAGAATGCACGAGAAAAAAATACCAAAAAATTCAAAACCTATTACATTTAATCAATTCAATCATAAACTTTCAATTTGACCAATTTAGTCATAAATCTTTTGATTATTTGCCAATTTAATCATTCTAACCAAATTTAATTGAGACATGAATACCAACTATCCTACGTAATACAACTCACCCTTACGTGGATAGCTTTTTATAATTTATTTTTTTCTTCTCTTTTTTTCTTTTTCTTTTCTAAGCCTAGCAAATGCCACAACCACTTTCAAGGTCAATGAGAGCTTCATGGCTCACGCTAGGTCTAGGTGAGGACTGCAACCCTAACCCACGCCTAGTGGCTAGTTAGGTCATCAACCCTCACCTAGGGTCGGTGAGGGATGGCTAGTTGCCTAACTTCATATAAAAGAAAAAATAAAAATAAAAACTATAAAAAAGTTTAGAAATTTTTTTATAAAAATTGTCCATGTAAATGTGGACCATTTTACGTGACACTGTCGATGCCTACCTCAGTGGTTTTTTGACCAAAATGGGTAGAAGTGAGTAAATTGGCAAACCATCTAAATTTTTGGACTAAATGTGTTAAATTAAAAGGTTTTTAACTGAACTTGCACAAATTTAATTAATTTAGGATTTTTTGGTAATTTTCCTAAATGCACGGAGTTTGCAATCTTCAATCATTCTCTATTAACTCCCATTTATTTTAATCGAGAAGATATGTTCGAATAGTGTACGGTATACGTGACAATTGAGATTTATTTCTCCGGAGATGAAAAAACTAAGATATAAACCTTTTCTCTTTGTATTGAGTCAATGCTCTCTTTTTCTTTTCATAGAGAAAGGTGATATCGATGACAAAGCCTATAACAAAGGCAGCCATCACAGCTTTCTTCTCCACTATCGCCGCTACCATCCCGGCAAGCCTCACCATCGCAGACTTGGGCTGTTCCTGCGGCCCCAACAGTCTCTTCGCTGTGTCTGAGATCATAAGCACCATGATGGATCTCTGCAATGCAAAGAAGCACGAGCTACCGGAGTTCCAAGTGTTCTTGAATGATCTCCCGAGGAATGACTTCAACACCCTCTTCAGCAGATTCTTGCCGAGATTCCAAGAGAAGCTAAGTGAGCAAATGAAGAGCAAGTATGGAGCATCAGCGGCGTTGGCATGCTTCTTCAATGGCGTTCCCGGTTCGTTCTACGGGAGATTGTTCGCTCAGGAGAGTCTGCACTTCATTCATTCTTCGTACAGCCTTCATTGGCTGTCTCAGGTAAATTTTTTGGCCCATAGTTTCATTTGCTAATAAACTCATTCATCTCTCTCTCTCTCTCTCTCTCTCTCTCTCTCTCTCTCTCTCTCTCTCTCTCTCTCTCTCTCTCTCAGGTTCCAAGAGGGCTAGAGGAAAACAAAGGCAACATATCCATGTCAAGATCAAGCCCTCCGAGTGTGCTTAGGGCATATTATGAGCAATTCCAAAGGGACTTCTCAACATTCTTGGAGGGTCGTGGGCAAGAGTTGGTAATGGAAGGGCGTATGGTTTTGACCCTCCACGGTCGAAGAAGCGACGATCCTTCAAGCGAAGAGTATCGCCGACTTTGGGAGCTCTTAGCTATTGATCTCAATGAGATGGTCACCGAAGTAAGCAAATTAAAAAGATCAAAGCAGTACTTGAATAGTCGCGGACACTTTAGTATTGAGTTGGTTTTTCTTATTACCTGTAGTAAAAATTGTATCATACTTCCGTTGACCCTGGTGAATTTTCTTAGTCCTCTAGGAGTATCTTTTGATTTCGCACTCCGAGACCAATCATAACCATCAATTAGATAACAAAAAACAATGAGAGTAATGGTGGTTACGGTTAATGATTATTCCTGATTTTACTGTACCTAAAGCACCTGTTAGATGAGCTCTAGCAATAGTTTTCGCATGAATTCTTTGAAAGAAAGCAATAGTGCAGTTTGGATATCCTACATATTTAATCCGATTTCTCTTCCTTATGAATGTAGTCAACAAAATCAGAGTACGCAAATAAAAATTATTAGGTATTTTAATTAAGTGCACACTCGTTCCCTATTAGGCATGGTGTAAAAAATGGAATGCACATTTACATACTAGGAAACAACAAATATCAGCAATATGCAATAGTTGCACAGCCAATTACATAAACATGTACCTACGGCTTTTTTTTTTTTTTTTTGGGGGGGGGGGGGGGGTCAAAGTAACTATGCCTTTAATAAGGATATTATACTGACAACTTATTGCAATTATTTTCGGTAGAAAGATCCAACATACTAACTCTGTCATTGACGTAGGGCCTCATAAAAGAAGAGAAACTCCACTCCTTCAACGTCCCTTATTACACACCCTCACCAGAAGAAGTACGCCGGGAGGTCAAAAAGCAAGGGTCATTCTCAATCAATTACTTGGATGTGTTTGAAGTGAATCATGATGTAATTGAGACCGATTTCGACCCTAATGTTGTCTCAGAGGAAGTGGTAGACAAAATAGTCGGGTGCCTAAGAGCTATAGCCGAGCCCTTGCTCGTTCATCACTTTGGTGAAGAGATCATCAATGAGGTTTTCAAGAGGTTTAGGGCTAAACTCGGCAACCGCCTTTCCGAGGAAAAGATTCCATTGGTCAGCATCATCATTTCGCTAAAGAAAATTATCTAAATATATCACAAAATCTCACAAATAAATTCATTACAGATGTATGTACTTTTGTAGTGAAGTTGAAATAAGAGTGTCATAAGTCTGTTTACTATGGGCGCGTTTGTTTGTGTTTCTGTTTAAAAATTGTTCCAGGGAACAGAAATAGAAAAAAGTGTTTCTGTTCCGGGGAACAATTTTTGAACAAAAAAACGTGTTTGGTAAACTTGTTCCGGGAATAAAAAATAAACAGAAACATGTTTGGTAAATTTGGATAATTTTTTTATTTCTTTTTTTTTTCTTTTTTTTTTCTTTTTTTTCCTTTTTTTCTTTTTTCTTTTTCATTTTTTTTTCTTCTTTTGGCCGGCGACCGGCCGGCGAGGCCGAGCTCGCCCAGCGGCGGGCGAGGCGCGGCCTCGCCGGGCCACCGCCAAGCGAGGCCGAGGCTCGGCCGGCCGGGCGAGCTCGGCCTCGCCGGATCCGGGCGAGATCGAGCTCGCCCGGTGCCGGCGCGAGGTCGGCCTCGCCTTGATCCGGCGAGGCCGAGCTCGCCGCCGGCGGGCGAGGCGCGGCCTCGCCGGGCCACCGCCAGGCGAGGCCGAGTCTCGCCGGCCGCTGGGCGAGCTCGGCCTCGCTGGATCTGGGCGAGATCGAGCTCGCCCAGCTACGGCGAGCCTCGGCCTCACCGGGGGACGGCGAGCGTCGGCCTCGCCGTGGCTGGGCGAGGCCGCCAGCCAAAAGAAAAAAGAACAAGAAAATAAGAGAAAAAAAAAAAAAAAGTGTTTCTCAAAAGTGTTTGAAACAAAGAAACACAAAATTTGTGTTTTTTTTTTTGCTTTTTTTCAAGGAACAAAAGAACAAAAAGGAACAGAAACGCATCCAAACGCGTTTCTGTTCCTTTTTTGTTCCCAGGAACAAAAAAACAGAAAAAGTGTTTAAAAACAAAAAAAAAAAGAACACAAACAAACGCAGCCTATATAGTTTGAAAGTGTGGCCGTTTATGTATTACTTCTAATGTCATATCTCGATTGAAGAAAATGCAAGAGACTTGCATGTTTGCTTTTTTGGGGGGTCAAAAGAGAGTTGCAAGTCGAAGGGCTTGACATTTGGGATTTTCTTTCCAGGATTTTTCTTTCGTATATTCCCTATAATGCGTCGGTCCAATTGAGCGAATTTGGTGTTTTCTTGATTTATTTATGTCAGGAAAATAAGACAGAAAAGCTAAATGAAGTAAAATATCCATCCAGAGATGTCTGAATGAATAAACACGAATTCCTCAAAACCGAAATTAGAAACTCCACTGGAAGAGCTTCACAATAACGTCAACGAAACATAGGAAAGGTTTTAGTCCAATATAATATAGAGTGGTTATACCATCAAATTAGTTTAAAAAAGAAAACTAATTTAAAGGGTCATACACTGTTAATCATTGTAATTTAAAGGGACATACACCGTTAATCTGGACTATCCATGCCACATACATGGTCACATCGTGATTCAGTTTAGTCATGGCCAAATAACTGTGACAATAACTATCGTGCAATGGTAGTTTCCTCACATTTATTTGAATCCATATAACCATTATTGCACATGATTTATATTTAAATAGCGTTTCTTTCTTTGGCTGAAACAGAAATTTCGTTCAAAGTAAGCAACAAGAGTTGGATTGCAAGGGGCATCAATCGAAGAGGCATGGGTGATATCAACTTGACATAAACTCCTAATTACCAAAGGCAAACTCAAAGGGGAAAGTTTGTAACGGTCCCAAAATTCCTAAAAGCCCAGCGACCAAGGGCATCTCAACAGAGGTACAAGCTCCAAGGGACCCAAAAAAAGAGCAGTAAGGATGGCAATATAACTGCTTGATGGGCTGGGTGAAACGATCTTGATTGAGGGAGGGAGGCAGGCAGGCAGGGGGAGAGGGAGGAGCGTTGGCTGAAGCAGAGAAGAGGCAGAGAGCATAACATCGAAGAGGAGAAGAGGCAGTCTAGCTTTCATGGTGAAACTTCATCGGAATTAGCTGAAATTTTAGTGTGTTGTTTGTGAAATCAAAATCTACAAATTGATCGGTTTTGTTAGTAAACTCCATCTCTAAATTGTCTCTCAACTTATTTGGCAGTGATTAGAGTTTTTCTTGCTTCTTTGTGTTAATCTACTTCTGTGGTGTGATGCTGATATATAATTATTTTGCTTATGTGAACAGCCCTAGTTGTGTGTGTACTTGCGCGTATTAGCTAGCATGTAAAGATTTTATCCTTTTTTTTAAATAAATTCTTTTATTGTGAGAAAATACGAGTGATATTTTAAATATTAGACAATTATTTTGAATATAAGTTTAGAAGGTAAGATATGGGAACAAGTTCAGTTTCAAGTTCTGATGGAAATCTTATTTCCCGATTCCATATATTTTGGAACCTATACTATAGAGTTCAATTCCTGATTCCCGGTTCCCAGGTGGGAACCAAACTGGATCGGGAACCGAGAATCGAGAATTGGAGAACCAGACCGGGAAGCAAACATGAAAAAGGCTTGGTCTATGAATGTTTGCTCTAATTCAAATACCTTTAATGCATGTATCTCTTTCTAAACGAAAGGAGGTGAAAGTAAGATGCTTAGCTCATCACACTTTGGGTCTAACTTGCAAGCTAAAAGAGTAAAACCAGTTACGATCAAATTCTGCTTTACATGACTTAAAACAAAGATTTTAAATATTTCAACTTTCGATTCATATCCATATGCAATATTCCAATTGAACAACTTGTGTGAAATCTTCATCGTCGTCTATAGATTACAACACTTTGTCTCCCTCTTCCTAGATTCTCCAACATCATTGAAAGATAATACATGGGGAGAAGATGATCAGACAGGAGAGCCTATGCAAGGTCTTCCATTATCTTCAGGGAAGATTATTGCAAAAAGTATATATATATATGGTGAGGTCTTTTAATAACTATTCTAGTTTAATTAATAGTAATTTTAATTTAAAACTATTATTATTATGTAGTTAACTATGTTTGTTGTTTCTTTTGATTTTAGTTGATTAGAATTTAGAATGATTCTTTGTGAATAATTGAAGACTGAAGTTCTATAATTTAGATTTTATGCTACGTGTTTTGAACTTTTTATTCTTTATATCATTTTACGTGTCCATTTTTTATTAATTGTTACTATTGACAAATGGGGATCTTTATTATTGCATTCACTTTCATTCAGCTTAACTAAAAATGGAACCAAAAAAGGAAAGGAAGAAAAAATTGAAACAAGAAAAGAAGAAGAAATCGACCAGTTTCCACCCCTGAACCGATTGACAGGTTTGAGGCACTGCATGGTAGGTTTTAAAGTATGCAAATAAGTTTCGAAAACTGAGAAATCGATTCTAACAACATAGGATCTGGATCAACCGTTTAACTGCTCATTTCATAATATTTTATTAGGCGATCGAATAGGGATGGTATTGAACCATAGGCAATTTGGAGCCGAATTGATGAATGACTTTCATTTTCTTCTTCACCACACGAAAAACACAAGAGAACAAAAAAGGACACCTCGATCCCTCTTCGAAAACGGCCTTTAGGTTTTGCATCGCATTCAAGATTCTTCACTTGGAATTTCCCTCTCGGAAGCCAATCGCCGGAAGGCATTAATCCGCTCTCTTCAAGAAGGAAAAAAAATAGAGAAAATTCCGCCACAAAGAAAGAAATATTCGGATTCCGACCTGTTGAGTAATTTTGGCCTCAATCCTCGTACTCGTATGTTCCCCACGTTTCTCTGCTCCCACGTTGACCCGAGATGCCCTGCTCCGTGACCACTGTCCACCAGCCGAGTTTCAGCGCTTTACCCAAGTGGTCTTCTTCGTCAAAGATCAAACCTTTGAGGCGGAATCCCACTTTGGCGTTCGATTTCCGCCGCTTGAGATCGATCGGCCATGGTGGGTCTGGCGCGAGCGTGCTCGCTCGTGGGAAAGGTGGAGTCTTGAGTAGGGGGCACATGGCCGAGACCGTGAGAGCTGCTTCTTTTGGGAGCGGCAGCGGCGGCGGCGGCGGCAGCGGCGAAGATATTAGGATTCTTGAACAGGAAGGTTTTATTGATGGGTCGGCTGGTTTAGCGGCTGGCGGTTTGGAATCGACTCTTAATCGTCTGGTTGGTGCCCTTCTCCGTTTGGTCGTTCTTGTTTCGAAAGTATAATGATTCCGTTGCCTTTTCTTGCAAAAATTACAGTTTGCGATAGCGTGTCTTGTGTGTTAGGTATATAGGAAGAGGCTTTTGATCGTTGCAGTTTCTGGGTTCTTCTTTTAAGCCAAGCTGGTCGCACTAGTTAGGTGGTTAATCTTGTGCTTCCCTGTTTCGTGTCTCTGTTTGACTGAAATTTTCTGGTGATTGTACTGCCTTCTTGGAGTTGAATTGTTAGGCCAATCACTCACCAATCGAAGCCTGATTAAAATTGTAAAAGAAAATATAGCACTATTGGCTCATCTACTCAAAGAAGCTCAGAATGCCATGGGCAGTTGTATACTTATTCCCCCTGTGTGTTAACTTCCAAGAAAATCTCTACTGTTGATTGCAGAGCAAGTGGCTCGTTGCTGGTGTTTTTGGTGCCATTATTTTATTGAGGCATGATGGTGAGTCTCTGTGGGCTGCTTTGGGTTCGGTTGTTAATAGCATGCTCTCGGTCGTACTCAAACAAATATTGAATCAAGAAAGGCCAGTGTCCACCCTGAGATCTGACCCTGGGATGCCATCTTCACATGCTATGTCCATCTTCTTCACAGTTGTGTTTGCCATTATATCAGGTTAAGTCTCACTCTTTTACTTTTGGCATCAGTTTTTAAGAGAAATAGTCTATGATTCGCTTGGATCCACATTGCACTATCTTAGAGTGAGAAACTTAGGATAACTTTTGCTTCTTCATGGAAGTCTTGTGCTTTAATCAGCTACCATTGTGATGGAGGGTTGTAAAACTTGATGATTGGAGAAACATGTTCTCTGTTGGACGCAGCATTGGCTTATGCAAATTCAACTATTTGTTTTTCCTAGAATAGAATCTGTCAACTGGGTCTGAATAGTGGGTCAATGATTGGAACTTTGTTTTCTGCAGGATGATTAGATTAAGACTTTTGCTGACAAATGTCCTTCATTTGTTACACCGATGACTACTCTACTCTTTCCTGTAATGGTCCTTGTTTCACCCGTCTACATTTTCACAATGGCTTTCAATGGCCTATTTACAGTTTCTTATTCATAAATCTTTGCAGTTTGGACTGATAACTTTTGAAATTCTGTCTTAGAGTTTAACCGTATCTCTTCTCTGGGTGGGTGGGTGAGTGTGTGTGGGGGTGTGTATATGTGTGAGAGAGCGAGAGAGAGAGTCTAAAATTAGTCATAGTCTCAGAACCTCAGTTCTGTGAACTTCTAGCTTTCTAACATTCATTGATGGCTGCCGTAATTTTGAGATTCTGATGCTGCCTTTCCTGTATGCTCATGCAGTATGCGAATGGTTTGGAATTAACGAGATTACTCTGATTATCAGTGGACTTATTTTGGCATTTGGTTTATATCTGGTAAGTATTCCTGTGTTTTTGCTTTTGTCTGGTGTAGTCATATCTGCAGGCTCAAGAGGTTAAAATGGAAATTTGGTGAAATCTATATATTCCGAAACTCTGAGAATTTGTATTTTTGCACATGCATATGATAGTGTCCATTTTTTTTAATCTATTCAGCCAAATATTTATTATTATAGTGTTTGAAAGTTCTGGTCCATTTCAAATGGAGTTTCTCATGCAGAAGGATGGAAACAAATTGCTAGTGTTATGCTGATATGTGAAGTAGTTCCAAGTTCTTATGTAGTCGATGTATATTAGGATTATCCTCAACTAGCCCATGGCTTTATTTGGTACACTTCAGTTAGAAGTGTGCCGTAATTAGTAGTAAATCTCATGCATCTAGTACTGTTACAAAATTTTGCAAGACTGCAAGTCTGATTGAGTTTCTTGGAATTGCATGATAACGCTAGAATTTCAAAGAAATGTACCTGTCAGCTGTATAGCTAATTCATTTTTATATGTGAAATCACAAAGAAGCAGATTTTCAGTTTTGGAATCTTTCTCTTGCATCAGATTCATATCCAGTGGAATAGAAGTCTAACACTGACTCGTGAACTGAAGAGTCTAAGGATTCTTAACCACAAACCGTGCCTGCTATCTTTTACCTAATTGAAACAATTCTGCCTTGAAGGGCTTTCTTTTCTACTAAATTTAAACTGAAAATGTTGCGGGTTTCTGATATTTGGATTGTAACTTGTTTTGGCAGTCATGGTTACGGGTCTCACAGCAACTGCATACAATCAGTCAGGTGGTCGTCGGCGCCTTCTTGGGGTCGGCTTTTTCTGCATTGTGGTTTTGGTCTTGGAGTGCTTTCATGCTGAGAGCTTTTGAATCGTTTTTGTGGGTTAGAATTGTGGTTATTCTGTGCGCATCTTGCTTCTGCCTCGGGTTCCTTTTGTACGTAATTCGGTACTGGCTTCGTGATGAAAGATGAACTTCAAACTATGGTTCTAATGAGATGATGACATCGATTCATTCCATAGCTGCCACTCTCCCGACGGAGTCCGCACAATGTCAGGAAAATTCGTTGGGAACATGCATTCTTTTGGCCTTAATGGTTGAATGCACCAAATGCAACTTTTACCGACTACGTTTGGACTTGTGAGTAGTGTTATTCTGTGCTATGCTCGTGGCGAAGTACATGCGCCTCCACCTAGCTAAATAGTAGTGTCGAGACAAGTTCAACACTGGGTAGAACGGCACTTAGGCTCGGCAAGGACGAACTTAAATCAGTCTTTGAAAAGGGCAAAGGCACGTAATGCCAATCCTTCACTTCCTAACTACTTTAGCTTATTAGATTCTCATTAGAAACGCCTAAAAGTACCCGTTTGATTGAAATATTAGAGAGCAAATGAGGGCTACCGAGTCAATCTGATCAGAAAGGGGGGAAATTGGAGCAATTCTAGTTAGCCATACAATAGAACATACTTTTGGAATAACCATTCCATCCTGCGAACCAACCAAAGGAATGTGTATTCTATTGATATTTCTGCTCTGTTTGATTTCGTGAAATAGCTATTCTATTTCTTCCTTATTACGTTCCCTGAGCCAAAAGCCATGTGAGAACTCAATACGACTTCGACAGTTCATGGGATGTAAGAGCTTCTTGAAACAATCGCCGGACCACCTTGACCAAGCCACTCTAGCACATGATCCTTCCACAGGTTTCTCTAGAATCGCAGCAATAAGTGGTAAGAATCCATCCTATTGTCCTGTGCTGAAACTTTCCTTCAAAAGCCACATTTGGAACACAACGGTCACCTGTCCCGGGCATCACAGAAAGCACATTAACTGGGTGTGATCTCTTAAAAACACCACACCCTTCATCAGCCTCCTCCAGATGGTGCATTGCAATGGCTTTCCTGTATTATTTGTTGGACGATGCATCAATAAAGTTCAAAAAATCATATTCACGGAGTAGAGCACCCTTCCCTTTTGCAACTTTGTTAAGTTTGTAAGAAGGGTTTCACTATTTGGCTTCATTACTTTGCCCAGTAGCCAGAGAATGGCTAGTAGTGGAGGATCTTTGTCCTGTTGGGAGGTACGACCACACCAACACTGCAGTACCAAGTGAAATAACACCTGCTATGGAACGCCAAATCCATCTCTGCCTTCCTTTCCTTCTTTGCTTGAGTCGCCGAGCCATCTCTACAAAACGCAGAAGGAAACAAGACATATCAGCTCAATTGCCTTATCTGACTTGCTTCTCACCAGTATTCACCAACTGCTTTCCAGCATTTAGCGACTGTTTGCCAGCATTGACGTGTTGCGTCCATTACACAAATAAAAGAACAATCTCCTGCTGTTTTGCCTTATCATTGAATCATAATGAAGACATTTGATAGTTCCGTGTAGTAGTCAATCTGGTGCTGCAAGTCATGGCGGTATCAAAGAAAAACATGATGCTCATATCAACCATCGTTAGAAAGTTGATTCTCCGAAAGATTCAAGATGATTGAGGCAGTGGAAGTAACATGAACAGCAAAATCAAGGAGCATGATGTGCCTATTCGCCAATCATGTATTCCCATTTCAGTGAGTTACATTGAAGCAATATTAGGGATTTTGCAATTGACGACATGTAAGTTTCTTCCTATAGATTGATGGTCTCCGCAAAGTGAACAAAATAGAATGGCCAACCCATCATGTTCACTCACCATTCGTATCACCCATGTTTCTTTGCTTACATGTCCAACATCACCTAGTAAATGCTTTGATATTGGAAGTTCAGACGTTCTAGTAATAACCTCAACACACAAGCAGAAGAGTTGGAAACATTTTATCAAGGCAGGATGCAGTATGTACAGATGCTAACTAATTCAAAAACAGAAGGAACTTCTAAAAGTTAAGCAAAGTTATTGCATGATAGCAAATGCATCTGTAAGCATATCATTAACATCACATGTAACAGATGAAAACCAGATCCCTGATTCTTCTAGAGATACGGATCACAAATAATAAATGAATAAAGGCATAAAAGTGGAAGGAATCTCACCAAAAGCTTCCTGGTTCCTCTGGGACATCTCATGATTCACAGTCTCGTAATAATTGAGCCGCTCCAACAATCGGGCAATCTCAAAGTTCTTTTCCTTGACCTGAGCTTCCTCCGCCAACTCCACTTCTGCCTTCGCAATGCCCCTCCCAATAGCATTTGATACAAAACGAGCAAGAAAAACTCGTTGCGACAACTCTTCAAGAGAATCGACGTCCAACTGTTCACATGCCATGTCTGGACATGCATGCAGTGTCAGTCCCATGGACGATAGCACATGCTTGATCCTTTGCCACTGGCTTTGCAAATTGGCCAAAGCTTCCTCTGTTTGCTTGCGCTTGTCTATTTCCATCAATAAACTCAACCTAATCTCACGTAATTCCTCCTCAAGATCACGACGAGAACACAGCGTTCCACCCTCAGATGACAACTCTAAAGAAGAAAGAGAAATTGGGCTAATTTACCGCGCGATCAAATAACAGCAAATTTTAACGATAAACATGTTTCCAATCATATGCACTGATTTCTTGCCACACGCACAATATACAATTCTAATAGAGAAAGGAACATTTTTACATGTTTTCATAAATCAAAATGGACAACATCTTACGCAAAAATTCCCAAACAACATACACAAAAGAAGAGAGAACTTAAAACCTGAAAGAAATCATAAAAAGATGAACGAGAGCTAAAGTACCTTCCCAAGCATCAAAAAACTCCACCGCAGGAGTTTCAGACTTCAAAGAATATTCTGTTGTGCCGTTTTCCTCTGCATCAGTGTTACCTGTATGACAAAAGGATTCCCAAGGATGGCAGAGATTGTCACTATTCCCCTCAATTTCAGCAGCCAGTGCAACAGGCTTAGCAGAAACATTTTCCTCCACAATTTGGCAGCTCAAACTTCCAGTTCCAGCGTCCAAAACCCTGTTCTTGAAGTCCTTGCAGCTTGCGACTTCACTTTCATCAACCCCAGTCACATGTCTATCTGCAATTTGTTTATAAAATTTTGATGCGACAGCCACATCATCTTCACTAGCAAGACAAGTAGTTCCTTCATCTTTCAGGTTGCCATTGGACTTATCTTCATCCCGGACCTTGTGGTGAGATGAAGCGCTGTCCAGTGAGAAACTCTTCTGGAGTCTTGGCCCCCGCCGCTTGTGATTGATGATGTAAGGGGAAGAAGAAGGAAGCGAGGAAGGCGAGTCAGGAAGAGGAGTCACCTCAGGAGTGGCATACAGCGACGGCATCAGCCGAGGCAGCTGAATGTTCCTTTCGATGGCCGGTGCACTGTTACATCTCTCTAGCTTCGACTCCAAAACTATGCTGGGCTTTGGTGGCTTGGCATTAGGAGCAGGCCTCGAAGTGTCGGCTGCCTCATCGATCGGTTTAAAAGCCCCAGGTTCCAATAGTCTGTCCAAAGCTATTGATGTGAACGTCGGCATGGCTCTGCATAACCGAGCCGTCAAAAGAAAAGGGTCAACATCAAAACACATGTCAAGAACATTAATACACCAAATTTAACGGAATCTTGCTTTAAGGACGCCGAGAAAGCTGAGGAAAATGCAGGAACGCATTGCCTTCCGTTTCAGCCTTCTTTACAGTTCGAAAAATTAAAAAGTCACAACTTGCTCACTCGCTTCTACTCTCGCAGCTCGCCTAAAGTTCGAAACTTTAAAGCGACAACGAACGAAAAAGGTCGACCCGGAGGGCTCAACCCAGCAACGGCGCCTTCAATTATATTCACCAAGCGGCTGATTTTCAAACGAAGAACGAGAACATGACCTCCTATCTAATGCCATTGATTCTGAGTACAGAACTACAACAGTAGCAGTGCTTTTCGCCGCTCATTCCAATTCCGTCTACGCCTAAGACAAGGTGGCGAGCTTGAAAACCAAGAAGAAACCGAACCCTCCGCCCAAAATCGGCGGCACCCGACGACGAAAAAAAAAAAAAAAAGAGCAAAAGAAACGCCACAGAACAGCTCGTCGCAACAGACATATAACCACCCGCGCCTCATCTCACTTCGCCGCCGCCGCCGCCGCGCACTACCGGCGGCGGTCTCGCCGCGGCGCGCAGCTCGAATGCAATAAGGAAAGAAAGAAAAACGTTCAAGACTAACGAGAAATCGGCACGGCTCGTTCTTACCCCGAAGCTCGCCTCCCCCCAACCACCCCAGGCGAAGAGGCGAGAGGTCCGGACCGGCGAGATCTCAAACCAGCCCCGACGACGGCGACGGCGGCGTCGCCCTCGGCGATGGGAACCGAACCCGAAGCGCGACCTTCTCTCTCTCTCTCTCTACGCCATTGCTGTTGCTGTCCGCGCGAATATTTTTCGAAATGCGCGATTTCTCAGCCACCGCTCTCTGTTTGTTAGCATTCCCTCCTAATCCTCTCCTGCGGGCGCTCGCCGCTGAAATGACGATGCTGCCCTCCGCTCGCGGGGCCCGGCGCGGGAGAGCGGGAGGAGAGAGTGGACATTTCGGTGCGGCGGGACGGGCGGCGAAACGACGTCGGGGGGGAAGGAGGGTTGTTGGGTTGGGGAGATTCCTAGTACGAAGCGGTTTCCAAAACGGCACGGCGTCGCGCGGAGATTCTGCTGGGCTTCGACTTTCGGTCAAAAAAGGAGGAGAGAGATTCTCGCATCGAGAATCGGCAGATTCGGCACGGGCGGAGGTGGTGACGTGGCGTCTCCAAAATCTCCTTTTTCGCATGAGTTAATGTATCGAATAACTCTAAATTAATATGATTGTGATAAATTTATTTCAAATTATTTTTTTTATCTCAAAAAATCTTAGATTTGTACTTTTATGATAAATTTATCATTTGCTAGTTTTCATTATTGAGTTAGGTTATATGTGCAATTGATGGTGTGTATGAATTTAGGATTTTACCTTTCATTTATCATGAAATTATCAATTTGTTGTTTTTCGTAATATTAATTAAACTTAATGAAAATTAACGAAAGATAAATTTATCATAAATATATCAGTTTTTGGTTTTTACATATTTTTTCATAAGTATAGTAGTTTGGGATCTTTTATGATAAAAAAAAATTAGGTTAAGAAAAATTTATCACAATTATATCAGTTTGGAGTTTTTTATGATATCATTTCTTTTCACAATCTTTTGCTGCCCAAAGCTTTATTGCATGTAATACAAGCAATGCAACTTCCGACATGATCAACGGCTTCATTCTCTTTTAAAAAAATCCCCAACCTTAGATTCAATCTTAATATGTCTAAAACCTTTTTCAATCTAAAAAAAAAAATCACAAATTTTCACTATAATTCCAAATCTACGATTACGTCCAAAAATCATCACTAGTTTCTTCGAAATTATTGACATCATTAACAAATAGAGGTTCATTATTGGAATCTACGTCTTCACCAACCCCTCACCTTCATATAAAATAAATTAATAACAATCTTTTGCTCTTGATAATTTTAAACAAATTTGTGGCGATTCGTTTTTGAACTTTGTATTACCATAACTATACCCACCATGATACAAATACCCCATTTTGATTCGTTTTTGAACTTTGTATTACCATAACTATACCCACCATGATACAAATACCCATTTTTTTTAGTGTGTTACCAAAAACTCTAAACTTATTTATTGTGACAAAAATACCACAACTTTTTATATATCGTATATTTCAATTCCATCCAAATTGTATTTGTCACATTGATATAAGTTCGGGATTTTTTTATAACATAAAAAAGTTAAGGGTTTTGTATCCCATTTAGCAAGTTTTAGAGTTTTCGGTGACAAAAAAAAAGTTCAGGATATCCATGTCACAATGGACATAGTTTGGAGTTTTTTTTTTTTTTTTTTTTTTTTTTTTTTTTTTTTTTTTTTTTTTTTTGTGTGTGTTAACCCTTGATTTGAACCACCGAGATTATGCACAACTACGGAATCAGTACTTGTTGAAACTGATGTGGTCAACCTAAAACACCACCCTTCATCCTACTTTGAACACGGGAATCCAGCAGTAGTGAACCAGGGAAAAGGAGCGTTAAAACATGAAATGAAATTCTCAGCACAGGAGCGCTATTCCGGTGTAAATAGGTTCATTTCCTGAATCCCAAGTGCTAAAGTAGAAAGAAGGAGAAGCAACCGTCAAGTTCCTGCGAATTTCACTGACAAACTGTATAGCCCGAATCAATTAGCTTCGACCCATGAGAGAGTGTTTGAATTGAAGGTTCATCCTCATGACGCATCCGGATAGGATTCCTTCAATCGGTGAACAAAGGAATTAGCAAGCACGTGTGCACGCGTGCAATCGGAGCACTGCACTTACATCAGTGACTCAGTTCAGCGCAGAAATGAACTCGGAATCATTGCCTTCCTCATGGTGGTTTAGCAGTGACCCAGCTACTTCCCGATCCTTTGACAAGCCCTTTCTTCTTCATTTCATTCCTCATAGCATCTACATAGTCCCACATACCGAAAGCGGCATAAAAGTTTGAAACCAGGATGTAATTACCTGGTTTATCGGGCTCCAATTCCAGCAGTTGCTTCGCGGCACACTCCCCCCTGGAGAAATCTCGATTGAGACTACAAGCATTCAGCAATGCTGCCCAGACAGCAGCATTAGGTCTGCACTTACCCTCAACCGTTTCATGAAACACACGCCAAGCATCTTCTATTTGACCTGCCCGGCCCAAACCATCGATGAAACAAGCATAATGCTCTGGATCGGCGTTCAAACCATATTTATCCCTAGCCAGGTCGATGCTTGCCCTACCTTGATCCACCAGTCCTGAGTGACCACATGCTGATAAAACAGCAAGAAGGGTCACATTATTTGGTGAGACTTTGCTTCGGAGCTCACCCATCTTGTCGAAAAGCAAGAAAGCGTCAAGCCCGTTGCCATTTATTCCATATGCATCGATCATGGTTGTCCAAGAAACCACATCCTTTCTCAGAATGCTATCGAACAACATCTTGGCATGACCAACTTTCCCGCACTTGGCATACATGTCCAACAAGACATTGCACAGCTGAGTGTCAGAGGTGAACCCAAAACGTATTGCCACGCAGTGTATCTGCTTCCCAATCCACAAATCTGAGTTCTCAGAGCAAGCTGCAAGAGCGCTTGTAAGGGCAATAACATTCGGTTTCATCGAAGACATTATTGAGAAGGCCTCTTTATACTTCAGATTCCTAACACAAGCGGAAATCATTGCATTCCGCATCACACTCTCACTGCAATCGGCACGATCATAAACTTTCAAGGCTTCCTCAATACGCCCAACACTGGAGTAAAAATCTATCAAGGCTGTGGACAAGACCACCAAGTCTCGGCCCATAACTACCACCATACCATGAACCTGCTTCCCCTGAGAGTGCGCCTCGAGCAGCGCACAAGCTTTAAGCATCGAACACAAGGTAAACTCGCTGATCTCCACATTTTCCTTCCTCATATCTTCGAAAACACGGAGTGCATCCTTCGCGAGTCCATGACGCAGAAAACTCGAAAGCAGAGCATTCCAACTGACAACATCCTTAAATTCCATTTCTCCAAACACCTTTACCGACTCGCTCAAGCAACCATACTTGGAATAGACGTCCACGAGGGCGGTTTTGCTTATGGTTCCGGAATCTGTACCCGTCTTGATCATCAAGCCATGGACTAGCCGGCCACGTTGCGGGTGCGGAAGCGCCGAGCAGGCGCTCAAGACGGGCGTGAAAGTATACACGTCGAGGTCGGTCCGAGACGAACGCAACCGAAGAAACAGGTCCCATGCGCCAGCAGCGTCGCCGCAGCGAACCCGCGAAGCGAGGAGGGAATTAACCGACCGGAGGTCTCTGTGGGGAATTTCGTCGAACGGGTGATGGGGGTGGAGCTCGCGCGCCGGGACGGCCCCAGCAGGCGAGGCTTTGAGGATGCTGAGGATGGGTTTGGCGGGTAGGCGGGTAAGGCAACGACCGATGGGTGGGGACATCAACGACGGGAGCGGTCTTAAAGATCAGTGAGCGGGACTTCTCATGTTCTTCACTGAGGTTTCAAAGACGAGCTGTTTCAAATGAAGCTTTGTCAAGAAATGAAAAGGGCTCTTCCCATGGAAATTGGAGGAAAGTAAGCTTATGTACGTTATTTAATAAACCCCTTTTTCAATATGTTCCAGATAAAAAAATTTATAAAAAAAAAAAAAAGTCTACAGATATCAATATTTTGTTCCCGTTATTTTATAAATGTTTGCCATTATCTTACAGTAATTTACGTGATTAAACTAATTTGGTTGGTATAAAAAAAGAGGGAACAGTTCACCTTAAAATTCTTTTACACCTATTATTATCTTCCGATTTTTAAGAATTATCTCCATTGATCTAATGGCCAAGTAAGCATCTTTCTGGATCATGCATCTTCCTTATTCTTAAGACGCTTTTTTAAAAGTAAAAAGATTGGGTTAACACGACCGGAAGTCTTATGAAAAAAATTGGGGTGAAATATAAATCTTACAGCACAACAAATCTACCTAGATTTTAGTGCAAAATGGGGGTAAAATTATGGATTTTAACGGATTTTCCAATCTTAGTTCGTTTTCTTTGACTTCCCAAAACAATGTTATGTAGGAGACCCTTTTATACCGAATTTTCACGTCAAATTCCTATCACATGCGAATCATCGAAATTGCGTTGCAACGTGTGTTATATCAATAACATAACAAGATTTGGGATAGAAGCTAAAGGGCATTTTTCTTTCCTTTTTTTTTTTTGTCAATAATAGGTAACATTTATGTTTCTCTCAATTTCTATTATTTTGTTTCCCGGAACAAAGAAAAAACAGAAATGCGTTTAGTAAAACTTTCCCAGGAACAATTTCTCTATTTTTTTGTTCCCAAGAATAGTTTTGGAATAAAAACAAAAAACAAAAAAAAGTAGCTTCTTGTTCCCGGAAACAGTTTCTAGAAATAAACCAATTTTCTTTTTTATATTTCTTTTGTTCCTCTCTCTTGCCGCGGCCACCTCCAACCGCCCGGAGCCACTGCCGACCGCCACCAACCGTCGGCCTCCGCTGCTGGTTGCCGCCTCCGCAACCGCCCGCCACCATTGCCCGCCGCCATCGACCTCTGCTGCACAGCCCATCGGCCGCCACCTCCCACGGCCGACAGCCGATGGGCTGTGAGGCGGCAATCAGCGGTGATGGTCGACGGCCAACAGTCGTGCAGCGGCAGCGGTGGGCGGCAACGAGCAGCGGCGGCCGGCTATCAGTGGTCGACGATCCGTGAGTAAGAATAAAAAATGAATGAATATAAATAAAAAAAAATGTTTCATACCAAACGTATTTTTATTATTTTTCTATTTCCGGAGTAGAAATTTTGTGTAATTACCAAATATCTTATTATACTCAGAAATTGTTCTTTGGAATAGAAATAGAAAAGAACTATTTTTGAAAAAAAAAAAACTTTTCTCCAGCCAAGAAACGTTGTCATGCGCAGCCTAAGGCCCTGTTTGTTTAAAATTGTTTCTATTCCCCGAAACAAAAATTTCTGTTCTTTTGTTCCGGAGAACAAAAAATAACGGAAACTTATTTAGTAAAACATTTGTTCCCGAGAATAGATTTGAAACAAAAAAAAAAAGTAGAAAAAGAGTTACTTCTTATTCTCGAAAACAATTCTAAAAAACAATTTTTCTCTCTCCTCTTTTTTTTTTTTTTCTTCTCTTTCTTTTTCTTCTTCTTCTTCTTCTTCTTCTTCTTCTTCTTCTTCTTCCTTTTGGTCGGTCACCAACCTTGGCCATGGCGGGCGCCGGCGACTAGCCAAACGAGGGCTGGCAACCTCGCCGGAGCGTCGCTGGCCCCCGGAGACACTGAGCCACAGTGAGGCTTGACCTCGCCTAGCCACCGACAAAGCTTGGCCTCGCTAAGCTAGGGCAAGGCCGACCTTGCGTCGCTTGGGCGAGGTCAAGCCTCACCGATGGCTTCACGAGACTCACCTGGCCATCGAAGCCACCGGTGAGCTCACCAGCCCTCACGGTGGCTTGGCGAGGCTCTGGTGAGCTCACTAGAGCTTGCCCAGCCCATCACTAGCCACCATCATGGCCGACGACCGGCCACAAAGAGAAAGAAGGAAAAAAAAGGAAATTGCAATAAAAATATTGAAAAATTAAAAGAAACAACAAAATTATACAAGTTTACCCAACGCATTTCTATTTCTAGAATATAAATTTTTTGCAGTTATCAAGCATGTTCTTATACTCAAAAATTGTTCCTGGGAGTAAAAAAAAATATTATTTTTGTTCAAAAAATTATTCCCCAAAATAGAAACGTTACTAAACGCGCCTTAAAAGGTTTTTTTAGGTAAAAGTCACAAAAAACCCCAAACTATTCCTACTATGACACATTTACTAAAAAAAAAAATGGTTACACAAAAAATCAAAAACTTATACCTATATGGTACATTTATCTCAAACTTACACAATGTGACACATTTACCTCAAAATTTTTTGTAATACCAAAAATCCCAAACTTTTTTTCGTGGCATCAAAAAAGCCCTAAATTTATATTTATGTGACACATTTTTGGAATTTAGAGTAAATGTATCATACGGATAAAAGTTTAAAGTTTGAGGTAAATATATTATAGTAAACAAAGGTTGGGGTTTTTCGTATCGCAAAAAATAATTCAGGGTAAATGTGTTACTTTGGACAAAGTTTGAGATTTTTTTGTAGCTTTTTTCCTTCTTTTTTTTTGACCTAAATATTCTAATGGGTTGACTCGTCAAGAATGTATCAATTTGGGATTTAGTTTAGGGTAAACATGATGTGTCTATCAATTTTGGATATTTTGTGACATGAAATTAATTTGGTGTAAATGTGGAAAAAGTGTACCAATCTAAGATTTTTTTGAAACATGGAAATTAGATCGGAATAAATGTAGCATAGATATATCAATTCAAGATTTTCTTGGCAATATTAATCCTAAAAATTACAAGAATAAGGGAAAAATCCATTAAAAAAACCCAAATTATAATTAGCATACCACATTTACCCCAAAAAAAATTGAGACATCAAAATCTCAAATTTATACTTCTGTAACACATTTATCCTTTATAAGAGATTTTGTCAATAAGCATTGTTAAAGATCTACTTATATAGACGTTTGAAAGCAAACAGAGTTGACAAGGGGCAAAATTTTTAAAAAAAAAAATACACATTGTTATTGAAAGATCATCTACAAAATATTGACGAAGGATAAATATGTACGTAAATACAAGTTTGGAATTTTTTTATGTCATAAGAAAAATTTTAAAATAAACATATCATAGAATGTTAAAAAAAAAAAAAAAGTTCAAGATAAATAGGAAATAGTGGGCACCTTTGAAATTTTTGGTTTTTTTTTTTTATCTAAAACTAAAAATTACGCAAAAAGAACAAAAACATAATAATTAAGAGTGGGGCACATCGCCGCGTGACCTCGTCCAGATTATTAATTGTGATGGCCCATTCTTCGAGGAGTAGAAACGATCGCCTTTCATTTTCATTTCGATCTTGGAATGGATTGATGTCGCCTTTGCCCTCAAAATGTGTGTACTTCTAGTAGACAAAGTGTGTCACGGCTCAAGAAAATGACACGATCCAAAGGTCCTCCAACGAAGAATCGTGACTAATCTATGAATGGGCAAACCCCAAAGCTCTTTACGATTTTCTTGAGTATTCTAAGTACTCAAATGATAACTATTTTATTATAGAAATCAATTTTTAGTTAGAAATTAATTTTTTTTTATTTTTATTCTCTAGACGAGTTCTAAATAAAAATACGCATTTAATAACTATATAAAATTTCTATTTTTGAAATATAAATTTGTTTAATAACAAATACAAAATGTCTCTCTTTCAAGTGAGAACGTATCCAATGACCTATGACACGAGTTGGACGAAAAACATACCTCACTTTGCTGCTGAACATAAAATTCAGGGCACGTCCCATTTTCCACCTCCAACATGTCATAATTGTCAAAAAGAAAAGATCAATCACCTTTTTTTAATTTTTCGGGTTCAAAGATCACCCACCGTGATCGGTATGGGCTTGATACTGAAAAACCATCAAAAAAAGTGCATCGACTTCGACGGAAAGTTGACTTAAAATAAAATCCTAGCGTGTCTAGGAAAAGCACTCATAACATTTCCTCTCGTTCAGCATGCTTCGCAAGTTGGAAAATCCTCTGCCAACTAATCATACCACTTACCAAATTTCTACTTCATTCACATCCCAGCACACGACAGTGGGGAAAAGGAAAGAGAATAAAGGAGCGCCATTTGACATTACAGGCTTTGATGCTCATGAAAGGATGAGCTGCGCATTGCTCCAAAAATGAGGGCAGATGGGATGAATCTAATTTCCCGGTCTCTCCGACAATGGATATCGGACTATCCGAAATTGTTTCTGCAGCACAAAGAGAGCGACCGACCTTTCTTCCATATGTACACGTGTTAAATCTAGCTTGAAGACTTGGAAAAAAGACTACTTGAAGACTACTCTTACATCCGAATATCGCTAAGTATAGGTCGTTCTTTTCCGCAGCGTCCACGAGCTACGGGGATGGATATAATTACATCGAGATGGAGGAATGTTGAATCATGGGCTATCGCTCCTCTGAGTTGAATTTGTTCCATGCCTCCTGAAGATTGATGGACAAGGGAAGAAACACGTGAGAAAAAGTGAATTAAGACCACTGAATCAGGTACTCTGAAAGTACAAAAGCACGCCAGAATGACTCGTTGTTTAGGAGTGGCTATGCGCGCCGGCAAGTTGAAAGCCAAAGGCACAGGTCAGAATATTGGAGCACACACCTTGAGAAGATCAAAGACCTTTTCGCAGACGTACTTCTGCTGAATATTTGCACCTCGTTGTTGTAATTTGTCGGGATGAATGCAGAGGGTGGCCTTCCTGTAAGCTCTCTTGACAGCAGCAGAGGTTATCACTTCCGTCAGTGGAACAGGTTGCCATCCACTATCAGGCCCTAGGATCTGGCAACCAAGGAAGTCCACTTTAAGAAATACTCGTGAACCAGTAATTTATCAGGAACACACGATGTCCAAGGCACAGATTCAAGTTACTTCGCAAAGACATCTCTATTAAAAGAATTAGAAATTCTAAAGTGGCTTCATTAGTTTAATTTTGCTGTTGGGTGAATAAACTTAGAAGATTACAATTTCAATCTTCTTCCAGCACTACAGGAAAACCAGGCGAGGTTTCTTGTATAAAACAGATAAAAGTGCAAAAGCATACGTATTGCAACGTCGAGAGCAATGCACGTAGGTTCCCTTCTTTACCACTTGACCACCTTTTGACATCCGCATCAAGAGTTTCAGCCAATCTCTGCCATTGTAACATATACAAGAGAATGAATGAACCAAAATCTATAAGGCAGCTGAAAGATCCACAATATCACTGTTATCGAGGAAACACTCACATTTCTCTCTGCTTGCTCTCTTTGAGCAAGTAGATCGCGCATATTCTTTTCTGCAAGAGCCTTAGCCTGAGGGCACCACAAAAGGTAGATCAGTCACCAGAATGTTTCAAAAACCATTTTAAAGCAATGGAAGAGGAGAAATCATACTGCTCGTTCGGCTGTCCGTCGATGTCTCTCTAACCTTGCTCTACACCTTTGAGCCGATTCACCTTCCGCTCCTTCAGATCTCTCAGCATTATGAGAACCTTAGGTACAGGCAAAAACGAAACATTAAAATCGAGAATGATTAGGAGATCGTCACAGAATAAAGACATGCAGTTTGGGTTCCAGCAAACACGCACAGTTTAAAAAAACTAATCTAGCAACCATGCTGCTCACCACTATATCCAGAGGAGTATGCATATCTTGAATTGCTGGAAGAGCCTGCATTTTGGTTTTGTGTGTCCCTCAGATCCTGCAAGAAAATATCATTCAAGGAACTATCAGACAAAATGCAAGCCAATGTAGAGAGAAGTAGGAAACATTTCCACCCACCAATGATTGTGAACTTTCTTTCATTCCATTATATCTTGAAGTGGAGAATCTATCAGAAGTGGCCTTCTCAGCCATCGCCCTTTCAGCAGCACGCTCTCGAGCCTCTGCTGTGGCTCTCTCCACAGCAGCTCGTTCCGCCCGAAGCCTCACCTCTGAAGATGACTTCTCCCGGGTCTCAGCACACGCCTTCTCCAATCTTTCACGTGCCTCCATCATTGCTCTTTGCCTAGCTTCAGAAGTTGCTCTCTCCAAAGCAGCCCTTCCTGCCCTCTGAGTTTCAGATAATACCCTTTCGCGGGCTTCAAGGGTTGCTCTATCCACTGCCATCCTATCCTTTTCTCGTTCCCTTTCTCTTTCCCTCTCCTCTTCCAGCTTTCTAAGGCGCTCCTTCTCGATTTCTTGTTCTTTACTCAACCCATCAGCATCTTTCGATTCTGTTATCGTTGCTCTATTTACAATCTTCTCTATTCCAACCCCACTCTGGAGAGCATTGTGCTGCTTTCCTGTTTTCTGAGGGTTTAATAGATCTGGCTGACATGTCTGTGTCTTCTTTCCAATATCAAATCCCTCTTTCATGACTTGAGTTGATGTAAACTTATCCTTCTTTTCATTTTGATGCAACGGTACCCGGTTTTGCTTGATATTATCTTTCCCATCTCCCTTTTCATGGCCAGATTTTCCCTCGTTATATGAAGTACTGCAACTGGCATGGGAGACTCTTCCACTAGCCTCAACATCCATCTGCCCAACCCCAGCAAGAGCAGCACCAATCTTCTTATCTCTGTTGTCCAAAGGCCGCGACTCTCTGATGTTGTCCATTTTACATACATCCTCTCGATTTTTCAACTTGGCTTGGGCCACACCAGAAAACCTACCACCCTCATCAGTCATCCTTGTAATTTCAACTGCTGATGCTTTCTTTTCACTTCCAGATTCATTCCTAGGTAATTTATTGCCCTGAGTAGAGACCTCTGTAGTTGTTGATGTTTCCAAGTTTTCATCACATTCCCCAGGCACACTATCTGACTGGATATTCTCATTACTATTTTGCCGGCACACCTGATCCTTCTGAGCTGGCTTATAATCTTCTGTCAGGCTACTAAATTCTCCTATATCACTTACTTCGTGGAGCCTGTCATTTATCACTTCAAACTCAATATTATCTTTGAATGCATTATCCATTTCCTCCAGTTCGGATCCCTTATCAAATGCCACCTTGATCTCTTCGTTCTTCTGGACATCCATCAAAACTTCGTGATTTTCTGCAAACCAAGAAACCTCTTCAACACATTTCTCGTTGCCTTCATTTGCTTGAGATTTATCAACCACTTTTTCAGCTGCTTCTCTTCCACAAGCCGGCTTTAGCATCTTCCCACTGTCTTCCTGTTGCCAACCTTCTGCCAGTTTTTTCTTGTCTCCATCACTTTCATGAGCTTCTTTTAGTTTCTTCTCTCTTTCTTCCACTTCCAGAGCTTCTCCATGCATCTTCTCCTTCTCTTCCTTCTCAAGAGCCTCCCTGAACTTCCTCTCAATTTCCTCCTGCTCACGAGCCTCTCTTAGTCTCCTGTCCTTCTCTTCCTTCTCAAGAATTTCCTTTTGCCTCCTCTCCTTTTCATTCTCTTCAAGTTCACGAGCCTCTTTTAGTCTCCTCTCCTTCTCTTCCTTCTCAAGAATTTCCTTTCGCCTCCTCTCGTTCTCTTCCCGTTCATGAGCCTCTCTTAGTCTCCTCTCCTTCTCTTCCTTCTCGAGAATTTCTTTTCGCCTCCTCTCATTCTCTTCCCATTCATAAGCCTCTCTTTGTCTCCTCTCCTTCTCTTCCTTCTCAAGAAGTTCCTTTTGCCGCCTCTCATTCTCTTCCCGTTCATGAGCCTCCCTTAGTCTCCTCTCCTTCTCTTCCTTCTCAAGAATTTCCTTCTGCCTTCTCTCATTCTCTTCCCGTTCATGAGCCTCTCTTAGTCTCCTGTTCTTCTCTTCCTGTTTGTCAGCCTCCCTTAGTCGTCTCTCGCTCTCTTCTTTTTCTCGAGCTTCTTTTAGCTTTTCTTTGTCTTTCAGCTCCCGGAGCTTTTTCAATTTCTTTTCCTCCTCTTCTTGCTTAGACACTTCTCGTAGTCTCCTTGTCTTTTCTTTGTCTTCAGCAGTCTCTTCCTTCTTTTGACTGCTTTCTTTCCACTTGAGATCTCCATCCAGATTCTTCTCCACATTTTCATTCCCCAATGTCATCCTTCTGCCATGCTGTATTTTCTCTTGCCCGATAACTATTCCAGGTCTTCTCTCCTCCCAGTCAGAAAGCTGCTCTCTTATCTTGTAGCTCTCCTTTAATTCTTCCTCAGATTCAAAGCTTGGGCTCACCTTTTTCAGATTCTTCCCATCTTGCCCATGCTGCACAACCTTTCTAATGTCAAAGTCATTCACTTCACCCAGAACTTTGCCCATGCTCTCATGTTTCTTCATATATTGAGCATTCTCACGCCTACTACAAGTTTCAATCTGATGCGAAGCCATGTTATGCTTTTTTTCAATCCCTTCACTCTGAACAAATCCTTCAACGACCTTATCTTTCCTTTCAGGGTCTTCTTGCCTATGGACCTGCTTAGATGCTGAGGGATTTTCCTTGTTTCCTATCCTTCGGCCACTGTCATCGAACTCCTTTCCCCTATGTGCTTCTCTGACCAATTTCATCTTCCGACTGCTTTCTTGGGTCTCAAAAGCTTCAACACCCGCCTTTTTCCCAATTTGTCCATTGCCATGATCATTAGCATACTCAAGAACTCTTACCCTGTATGTATGTTCATGAGCCTCTCCAGATCTATCAATTCCCATCATTTCTGAAAGCAGTGTTGCGTCTTTCCATTCAGCAGCTTCGTCAGAGTAGCCAAACGTCTGAGAGGAAGATAATTCTTTCCCTCGTCTTTTGGAAATATTTTCATCTGCATTACCCTGTTTTGGCTCCATCACGTTCCGTGCTACGAAGTTTTTCATTTCACTGCTATCTCTCTGATTGGTGGCTTGCATTCTCTCAACCTTCCGACCGTCCACTTCGTCGGCCACCTTACCTCTTACTTTACCTGCTATATCTTTAGAGTCTTTATGAGAACCCAGTTTTGTACGGTGCACACCCTCCTTCTTCCTTTCCATCGAGTCTCTGGCGCTTCTCAGTTTGGTTTGAGCTTTGTCCATCGCTTCTTTCATCGCAGCAGCAGAAGCTACTGCTGCAGATGAACTGGCATCTATCTCTACATCAAAGAAACGAGGAGAACCATCACCTTCACTCCCTTCAGGAGACATCTCCTTCCAGCTTGAAGCCAATCCACTGGCATCTCCAGCCATGAAATCAAATGCCGGCGGTGGTCTCGAGGGTGGTGGCAGATGGGAAGGTTCAGTTCTGAGGCTGATCTCCGAAAGCGTCACAAATGTCTTATTGGGGCAAGAATTCATTCTTCCATATTCCCTTTGAGGTCTCATATCATTTTGATATGTTTCTTGGAATTTGGCAGAGTTAGAGGGGTGTGATACAGTCTTTCTAAGATGTTTGCCTTTTCCCTTCATCCTTTCCCTGCACAAATTAACATCTGGGTTGTCATCACAAGTTTGCCACGAGGATGGATCTGAATACTCTTGACGTGGAATAGCAGATCTTTGATCCACTAAATATGAGAAACCGGGAACAGCATGCATCTGATTTGCATGTCTAATCCCATTTGAAGTTTCTGAAATGCTTCCGATGTTGGCTTTATGGTACGACATGTTGTACTCTATATCGGCATCAACTGAATTATAAGAATCCCCATTTGAGAAGTATTGATTACTTCCAGAATGGTCCGACTCATCAGACAGATAATCTGATGCCGACGAGGTCCTGTGAACAAAGATGCTCTACAGTTAAAAGAAGCCCCGCTTCGCTTCGATCGGTGAATAATGCAGTTAGCCATGATATATACAGCAAATAGCTTAATTCACAGTCTGCATGAAGAGCATCACTCTAGAATTCAGAGTTTTTGCGCACGATGATAAGGAAAAATGAGAGAACCAGCTATAAAAATAAGTCACCGCACTTAGACAACAAACAGAAGGTTTCCCGAACTGAAAACACACAAATTTCGCCAAAAATGAAATCTTTGCCTTGACAGAAAAGTTCACTGTAATGCAGCTAAACCTGCGAAATTACCTTGGACAAATCAAATTCATGTGACTTGCACTTGCAAGAATGATTTGTCTCATCCACCAAACCCCACAAAACTAACCCCCAAAAAATCCCCTTAAAAAAAAAAAAAAATGCTCTGCTTCGACATCTACACTTCACCTGGAAAGCCCCATGTACCGTACCCACAAAGCAAAATCTCACCATCCCCAAGTAACTAAACTAGAAAATGATCAAGCGGCTCTCATAAAACTCATTCAGCAAGCAGAAAAAAACAAAAACAAATGATAAGGAAAAGAATAAAGAAGTTGATACATTTTTCTGCAAGCAACAACCCAAGAACTCCTAACTAAATTAACTCACCAACTACAAAAAAGGCCATTTAAATAGAGCAGAAAAACCAGACAGCTAAAGACAATCACAGTCAGCATTCCCCACTCTCAAAGCTAAAGATAAACTAACCCAAGAGAAGAAGAAAAAAAGAAAAACCCAGAAACCATTCAGAACCGAAGAAGACAGAAATGCAACAACAGCCACTACACGTACCAAGCTTCGTCACTGGAACCGCAGCCCCCGCCATTGGCCCGCCCGGCCAAGACCTCCCACCCGTCGGCGAACTCCAGCCCCCCCGCCCCGCCGAACACCTCGGCGTAGTCGAACCCGGGGCTCCGCACGTCGACGAAGCCCGCGTCGGCGGCGCCGGCGGCGGGGGCGAGATCCAGCACCGGGATCGCCGAGGCCCGCGGCGCGTGGAACCCGCCGAATATCTCGCCGTAGTCCTCCGCGCGCGGGGAGAGGGCGGGGACGCCGCCGTACCGCGGCGGCCCGCCGAAGACGTCGTCGTAGATGGTGCGGGGCGCCGCCTTCCTGGGGAGCTTCCCCGGGTGGAGGGAATGCTGGAGGTTCTCCATTGGAGGCGCCTCCTCTAGGGTTCGCGGGAGCGCTCCTCGGCGAGGATGGTGGGCGCTTTCGAGCGCTCGATTGTCGCAAAGATGGAAGCTTTTTCTTGCTCAGTTGCAGAGACCACAGAGCAGACGAAGAGAGAGAGAGAAAGAGGGAGAGAGGATGGAAAAGAAAATATGGAGAAAAAAGGGGGGGAGAAAGCGAATTATTTTGTGAATTTGTGGGGGAGGTGAAATGACGCAAGTGGGTCTGGGGAGCTTTTTGTACTGCAGGGGTGAGGGTGACTATGATTGTGGGGTCGGATTTTTACTATTTTGTGAATAATAATGCATGATTTTGTTTGTTCGGTTCTTGAAGCAGAAATTCAAGTGCCAATTTACTTACTGGTTTGCCCTTTTCCTTTGGTTGTATTTACGGGAGTTTGTTGATTGGTGGGCAAGAATTAAAAAATTGAAATTCCAACTCTCTCTCTCTCTCTCTCTCTCTCTCTCTCTAAGGATTTACTCATCTTTTAGAAGAAAATTCCCGGTCGATATCGCTCTATCGCATTCAAGTTCGATGATATCGCTATATCGCATTCAAGTTTGACACGTATGACTTTTAAGAAAGTCGATTGATTACGAAACTCGTCGATAGATACTGTTAGAATATTTAAATGATAAATTACACTTTAATCCAATGGCTTAAGTTTTTGGAATAGTTGACATTGATTCCACAAAATCTCATAAAGTATTAGAGCTGGATGTTCAATTCTAACCAAGCTCCATTTACCTCTCTGATTAAATTTCCACACTTAGTATTAGACAAAAGACTAGATTAAGTATCAGGGAAAGTGTTGGAATATCGAGTTGGTAATTGTCTCACAAAATTTTATAGGTAATGTTTGGGGATTAAAATCACGAAAGATAAGAAATAAAGATTGTCGGCATACATATAAATAATAAGTTGGTACAATGAAATGGTATCTCTCTTTCCATCCATGCCATAATTTGTACTCTTTTTTTTTTTTTTTGAGTTCTTCTTCATAATGCCGGAGTATTGCGGATGGGATAAGATGCCAATTTGTGCACAAAATGAGAAACTTAAGACGAGAACATTATAGTGAAGGTACCGATGCACGAGAGAAGTCAAGATTGAGATTGAATATTGTTGAGAAAAGGTAACTATTACCCCAATCAAGAATGAATTGGACATAACAGAAAGTCGCATGAGAAATGATCCGGTCGTATTAAACACGGATTGCCAAAGCTCAAGTGACCAAACGTGAGCAAAAATACAAAACCATTAGTCTAAAGGGACGATGAAAGGCTCCGAGTCAGAAATGCATAAGAAAACAATAAGGAAAGATGTGTAACATCCAGAATCTACCGAGGCCTCCCTCAAGGACCGAGGGCAACAATGTCATGGGATTCATACATCCGGCTATACATTACTTAGAATAAGCCCAATTTGGCTATCACCGCCGCTGCCGCCGCCGCTGCCGTCGTAGTCTCCTTTCTTTATTTCTATATTTTAGGAGAACCAGCTTTACAAATAGTCTCAATTATTTCGACAACTCCCTTCCAGTCCAATGCTGGGTTTCCAAGAGCAACCTCATACAAAAACACTTGTAGCAGAAGCTGCATGAACGCGAATCATTGATGCCCGTGGAGGTAGCTTGCAACTTAACCAAACTAGCCCTTTAATTTAATGCCAAAATAATCCGGCAATACATAACAATTCTCCAACACGAATTCTGATGATTCTGTTCCTCTGCTATTCAAAGACAGATATACTTCACCATCAAAATAAGACCTTGGACATTTACATGTGGCGAATCTAATTATTTTGTTTGCTTTTTCCCTTGTCCTTTCCGAAATTGCGATTGACAAGAAAATAGAATCGGGCCATGCATTTTGGAAACTTAGGTGCCATCCACGTTGGGCAAAATTAGCTGCCAAACCGGCCTAATAATCGATGATAAGGACTTCTGTTTTTGTGCGAAGAGAAATAATGCAAAATCCTTGTCGCTATTTGGCGACTTTTTTTTGGATGTATCAACGGAACTAACATGATAGAAATTCGGCCTTTCTTCTGTTATCCAATTGCATAATCATGTTAGATAAAATAATTATTATCAAAGATCCTCATTAAAATTTATTGCAAACTGATTTTTGTCTCATAAAACCCTCAAATCGATACCCTTTGACACTTTTATCTTGAACTAATTTTTGTCTTATGAAAGATCCCAAACCAATACTCCAAAGCCAAATCTACTCTCTATTAGTAGAGTTGGCGGTTTGAAATTTTCACAAGACGAAATGAGTGAGATATATGCATCACGAGAGTACTATCTAGGATTTTAAGTGAGTTGAAAATTGGATTCGAGAAAATGTGTCATGAGGGTATCAATTTGAGATTTTTATACTATTAGCCTTTTTCTCTAAGAGAAATTTAATTAACTCAAACTTTTTTTTCTTTTGTTTATTTGTGCATGCTATTTAATTGTAGCTTAGACTGCATTTGTCTAATACTTTTTATACAATCTAAAAGCAAGGTTATATTCAGATTCAAGTTGAATTTGAAACAATCTTGTGATGTACTTTTAGTTGTCTCTAGACAAAAGGGTGTGGACATACTATTTAAATCATCCTAATCTTTATAGCCAATCATTATACTACTTTAGTTTTTAAATTAAAGTTGCATTTCACATGATTAATTCAACATAAAGAAATTAAGCTAGTGCTAGTGTGTGCTATTGAGCACTTTTTTTTTTCTGAACAAATCTTTAATAAACCCATATCTCCCATCAATAATTCTATAGGTGTTTATTCCATTCATTCATTTAAAATCGATTAGTATAATAAAAAATTTATATAGGAGCCTCTTGAAATCCATGATGGTGTGCCAGTAAGATCTCTTATCCAACTCACGAGAAAAAATAAATAAATAAATAAATAATGGCTAAGACAGAAGAGACTAGTATTGAGTAGTAGGACCATGCTAAACGTGAATATTTATACAACAGGAAGCTTCCACACATTCAGAAGATTTATGTTTCAACTGCTAGCATAGAAACAAAATTCATGTGTGGTCCTAATTCATTATTGGCCCTGTAAGTCTCTGTCTATGTATTGTCAGTTACAAGTTTTCGGGCTATAAGTCTACATCCATGTAATAGTTTTCCATTCTTAGCTCTCTTTTTGATGAGTTTCATTACATAAGTCATTGATCTTTTCCAATATAAATAATTAATCTGATGATCAATTAAATATTTCCCCGTGGAAATAAGGGGATAGCATGCGAGATCGGTTAAAAAAAATTCCTTTTCATCCCTGTACTTTCGTGCCTTTTCTAATCAATTTTATATATTTTTAATTTATGTAATCAAGTCTTTATAGTCATACAAATTCTATAATAAAGTTTCTTCGATACCAAGTGCAACAAAATTCAACTAATATGGCCGTTGGACGATGCAAAAGTGTGATTCAAGCAAAATGGGCATTTCATGAATAAAATTTAACCAATGTGGATAAAGTCGGAGTGTGATGTTGATTAAACTTAGCTAATTCAAACATTCATATCGGGAAAATTTTATCCATGTCACACTTTGATGTCGGCGTATGGTCATGTTGGCATGATTTGTTCAGGTTTGGTATAAGAGGGATTTAATGAGGAAAACTTACGAAAATTGAAGGATCTCATTAGACAAATAAAAAGAACAATGACTTGATTAAATGTAAAATATATATTTATTGGGATGAAAAGTAAAATCTTTAAAAAAAAAAAAAAAAAAGCCTAAACATAGTTCACCGCCAAACATTCATCATGAGAAGAAGCCATGCTTTGTCCACAACTGGGAAACTTCGTTAAAAAGGAAAGCGAGAGAGCTTGTGTTTCCATCCTATCATGGCAAGAGCCTTGTTAAAAAGTGCTCTAAGGACACTTATTAAACAATCAATCAAGGAAAATCCATAATTCTCATTACACCGATTACCCTCGTATTACGTACGATCAAATCTTTGAAGATCGAAATAAAACAAGCTTAATCAGTGTCTCGGGACAGACTTTAACGGTACTCTTTATTCTATTTCCGCACTCTATCCTTGTTCGTTTTTCTTTGAACTCGGAAGCTTTGTGTGTCCCATCATTCCCTTCTCTCTCTCTCTAACTCATCCATCGAGAACAAGAACCTCGTTACATCAAGAACAAGAGCCTCGTTTTAAGCTTATTCATTTGCTTGTGTCCGATAGAGAGAGAGAGAGAGAGAGAGAGAGAATTTGCGTCTTCTATTTCACTCACTTTGACGTCCGTCTCTACGTAAAAAGCACTCGTTCCTGCCCTTTATGACCTTCCCAGTTTCGGCTCTTTCCTCTCCGTATGTTATTCCGAGATCCAAAAAGCAAGAAATCGCAGGAAAAAGACAAAGTCCAATTTCCGACACATTTTCTCGCATGTTTTTTGTTTTTTTTGTTTTTGTTTTTTTGTTCTTTTGCTAAAGTTCGGAACAACTGCAAATTCGCATAATGGAAAAAGCAAAGGAAAAATGCCGCTTGGTCCTGCAAATTTGTCCGAAGCTCATGAGGGAAAAGGAAAAAGGCAAGAGGGGGTGGGGGATGGGGGGTGAAATAATTGAATAATCCAGGCGGGCCCCGCGATTGAAATAGAAAGAGGTGGGCTCCTGTGGGCCCCCCCCCCTACCCCGTGCTGGTCACTTTTTGTGTTTCGAGTCACATCTCCGCTGGGCTCAAGCTGTCATCAATTTCTGGAATTATAAGTCTTCATTTCCTGATTTTCATGCTCTCCATGTTGTGCACCCACATTTTGAAATAATAATAATAATAACAATTTATTATTATTATTGTTATTGTTATTAAAAAAATTGTACCTGATCGTCAGCTGTTTGGACTGGTTTTCATTGGATATGTCTAACCAATCCGGTTCTTAATGTCCTTTTCCAATTGATCTTGGCGGGTTCAACTTGTTTGACCAAATACCGAATAGTAAATCCCATTAAATCTTCGAATACCATTTTAAATTATTGTGTGTTAGAAAAATGAGTGATTACTTTTTAATGATGTGACTACGAGTCGCAAGATGGAAACCGACACTGTAAAATCACATTTTGAAATGTTTCAACTCCATTTTGTAGATGCAAGTTGAGTTCAACATCAAATATTTATTGAGTTTATTCGAGGGGTTTTAGGGAAAGATTTCCTTTAGTGAGCTTTGTGTAATTTCAATTTCGACTTATTAGTTGACACAATCAGTGATCAAAACCTTTGATTTTCTCGGGAATTCGATCTTTTCTAGAGTTGATATTTTTTGTTGGCTTTGCAAGTATCTAGTCATTTTAGTACAATGTATGGAAAATTATGCCATCAAATTTTTAATATCTCATTTTGCAAATAATTTACTTAGAAATTAACTTTTAGACTCTTGCCATGCCTTCTTGTAGACTATGGAAGTTGAAACCCACACTTGAAATTAAACCGTCCACACTCAACTCCTCCTTGAAAATGTGAGAATTCAAATCCCTCACCTCCCCCATTCAATGTTGGAAGGGTGGCTACGTGGTTATTTAATTGTGCTATTAAAAAAGTCATGAATCTATTAAATTTATGTCAGTTTAGTAATGAATATTTCAATTGCGCTAACTATTTCTAAACATTTTTCATATTTTGTTAACTAAATCAATTCAATCAATTCAATTAATTTTAATCGAAAATCAATGATGTGAATAGTAATCATCCTACGCAGCCTCACTAACGTTCACGTCAATAATTTCCAATTAAAATTGGTCAAATTGATTCGATTTGGCAAAATGTGAAAATTTTTAAGACTAAATCTACACAATTAAAATGTTTAATAAGTTTAGTATTTTTTTGGTAATTTTTTTTTAAATTCCTCGGAACGACCTGTTGAAGTTAGTGGTGCACACCAACCGCGAAATAGTACGAAGAAGAGATCTTTCTTGTTGTCAATGATGAACCCTAATTTCTGCATTGACATTCCTTGGCCGGCATACATAGTGGGGAGCACATCATGTGTGAGCAGACTTTCTCATCCATTTTTGCTCTCCGTTTGAAGGTGGGAACTGCATTAAAACTATACAAATTCGGATAGCACATGCAAATTACGTACGTAAGGCGACCATGATTTCTGTTAATGCTGAGTCCTTTCTCTTCTTGAGCGATGCTTCTACCTATGATGAAAAATATATGCAAAAAAAAAAAAAGCAAAATTGAAAGATAACATAAAAAAAAAAAAAAAAAAAAAACTTCAAAATTGGGCTGACATAATGGAATTATTATATATATACATATATTTCTTTTGGGCCAGAGGTCGTATATTCATGATGGAATTCCAGACTGGTTGTGGCCGGGAGAGCATTTTTTTTCTTATATTATGGCGAGGTTTCTTTTGAATTTTATTTTATCTCATTTGGCATTCAGTTTCGGCATGGATAGCGCTGAATGGACAGAAGTTCCCGTTTTACTTTGAAACTGACAAACGTGCAAAGGCCTTCCGTGTACGTAGGAAATTGAAGTTCCAAAGACTAGAAAAATTACTCTCTCATGAAATATTGAAAATAAAAAAAAAAGTCATAAGTTTTATTGAAGTAGTGTCCATTTCTCAAAGTTCCTCTTCAAATTTGACTTTGTTTTAATTTGTCCCGTGAACTGGATTGCTGTAATTTTATAACTTTTGAAGTGGCGTTTGTTTCTTGAAATTTCTCCATGACTTGACTTTATTGTAAAATACATTGCCAACTTGATCACCTCGGCCCAATAACTCCTTAACTCATAGCTGTTAAAAAATAATAGCCCATCAATAAACATTTCTCATTATGTACATGTTTTACCCCTTTTTCTGAGGACATTTTAGTACCAAAAACACATTTCGCCAATCCTACACACGCTCACATAAACTGTTAAAAGCCCCATATGTGGCCCAAGTCCAAATATTCAAAAGAAAGGATTAGGAGATTGAAAATTTAAGGAAAAAAGCAAATTAATAGTCATTAAATTTTGGACTAATATGCAATGTCATCTTTGGATGTTTAGTTTGTTCAATGTGGTCCACGAAATAATTTTAAATGTTCAATTTAATCCTTAAATTTTCAATTTGTTCATTCTAAACCTCACAAAGTCAAGTCAGTCTATCAATATTATTCATAAGTTTTCATATTAATACTCTTGCTCAATTTTAGAATATTTTTCATTTGAATCCATTTCCTAAATCAACAAAGAATATATTATCTTTTTATTACCATTCTTTTTGGTCTTTCCATTTAAGTATATCTTAACTTATGATCTCTATAAAAATAAAGTAGAACCTCCTTTAGAGCTCTATGGGATTGATATTCTCGCTATTAAAGAATAAGTATTTTGATAAGTACATCTAGAAACGCTAGTAATTTATCCATAAATAATCATATTAATATAAATCTAAATTTTCTAGATAGATAAACATTTTAAGCTCTGGTCTTTTGTGTTTTATTAATTAAATTTAGTTAAATCTATAAAGTAGGAAACCAATATAGCAAAATTATCGCCCCAATACAACTTCAAATGTGGTTCTATTTTTTTCAATCATAGAGATCATAAGCTATAATATACCTCAATAGAATTATCGTGATATTTATAAAGAATTTTTTTTTTAAATGTAATAAAAAGATATAATGTATTTTGTTCATTTAGGAAAAGGATTTAAATAAATAAATAAATAAATATATATATATATATATATATATATTATGGATAATGGCATAATTATAAAAACTTAAGGCTTGATTTGACTTTATTATGGAAATTTGAGAGATTAGATTGAACGAATGAAAGTTGAGGGATGAGATTGAACATTTATGAATAGGTACTGGATCATATTAAAGGTATTAAAAATTTATAAATAACATTGCATATTTGGTCAAAATTCAAGGACCATTAGTGTCATTTTCCCAAAAATTGAATATGCAAACTAACAATGCATATGGAAAGAGAGCTATAGTGAGAATATCGTGGACTGAAGCGAAACCAGCTCGGCGCCCTCTTGCATGCTAGATGTAGGGGGTAAGGTCCATTGAGAGTTTTTTAAATTTCAAGCTAGGTTCTTAGGCTACGACGATTTTTGGACCTAAATGCCTTTAGGAAAGGCGTAAAATGTGCATGGAACGAGCACATGTTCATCGACCGACCATTATTTACAACGGCAACGGGCTCAAGGTGTCATTGGATCAAAAGCTAGTCACGGACTTAAAGATAGAAGCAACACTTCGAGGGTTTTATTGTCTGGCCAAAACAAGAAAGGAGTTCATTTGAATCGAAGTGATCAAGTTCACAGGGTTTCCGAAACAAAATTTAGTCTGGGAGGAGAACTTTGATAAATTAGACGCCATTTCAAAGGCCTTTTTTCGAATTTTCCTTGAAATATTTGAATTTCCGAATAATGAAAAGCATTAAATCGTAAAAATATACAAACCAAAGAACTGTATGTGTGAAAAGATGAAATATTTCAAAATTTGAATGTGTATTAGAAAGGATGATGTAGAATAGGATACTTAGGGCTTGTTTATTTGTGTTCTTTTTTTTTTCCTTGGAACACAATTTATGTTATTTTGTTCCGGAGAACAAAAAAAGAATAGAAACACGTTTATTTACATTTTTGTTTTTTGGTTTTTTTTATACAACTCCATACAGCTGGTAGTTGGCGGGTAAACCCTAGAGCGACGTTAGCGGATGACCCACCACCTCGACATCACGCTTAAGATCCCGTGCGACCCGCGAGATTCGAACTCCTCCGTCCTGGGTAGATATCATGGGAGCGCTTATCCAACTGAGCCACCGCAGGCGGTGGTTTATTTACACTTTTGTTCCTAGGAACATTTCCAAGAAACAATTTTTCTCTCTTTTATTTTTTTCCTTCTCTTTCTTTTCTTCTTCTTTCTTTGGCCAATCGCCGGCCTCGGAAAAGGAAAAAGAAAAAAGGAGAAAGGAGAAATAAAATAAAAATATTAAAAAATTAAAAGAAACAAAAAAATTATACAAGTTTACCAAACGTGTTTACGTTTCTTTTTATATTTTAAGAACAAAAATTATACAAATTTACTAAACACGTTCTTTTGTTAAAAAATTATTCATCATAACATAAATAGTTCCCTGAAATAATTTTTGAACATAAAAGTTATCAAACACATTCTTAGACTATAAATTCGAAATGCGTTAGAAACATCTAGAATTAATAACTTTTGTGCTTGCCCATGGATACAATACTTGCGCAATACGTAATTGAGGATGTTTGCGGGAGACAAGAAAGATCAAGATCCCTCGAAAGTAGTGACTGATGATTTCTTTTGGCTATATATAATGTTGTTAGAGATAGATTTCTTGTATTTGCCCTTGGATATAAAAGCGAAAAGATCGAGGTCCCCTTAAGAGTAGGGATTTGTCTTTGCTTTATATGACAATTAACTTATATTATTGTTGTGCATATTCGCGTATTTGTTCTTAAGTATGGACTGCTTCGAAATCAAATCGTGACTGCCATTATTTACAGCACGGTGTCCTAGAAATGTCTGTGCTTTTCCGACCAAGATTCAAACCTGCATTACATTGATAATTTCTCATGCGATTATCCAATCTTATTGCTCCATGGTCCTCCTTTTCCTTTTGGTTTGGTTTCGATTTGAAGAATCCGTTGAGTAAGATCACTTCAGATTCTATATGAGCATCAAGAATCATGGCCTGAATTTTAAGACTTGTTTGGTAATGTGCCAAATAATATACCAAATAATATATGATTCTATTTTTTTTTATTTCCCGAAACATAAAAAGAACAAAATCTGTTTGGTAATTTTTTTATTCTTGGGAATAAATTTTTAATAGAATCAAGAAGTAGAAAAATGTTATTTCTTTGTTCAGTGAATAACTCCTAAATTAAGGCAAATCATTTTCTTTTTTTTTCATTTTCTTTTCTTCTTTCCCATTGCCGACCATCGGCCACAGCAATGACCGGCGACTGGCTGAGCGAGGTTTGACGAGCTTGCCTAGCCACGAGCAAGGCTCGACCTTGCTCAATCGGCACAAGGTCGGCCTCGCCCTAGCCTAATGAGACTCACCTCCCCAGATTTGGGCGAGAGCCTCGCCTAACCATCGATGAGACTCCGGCGAGCTTGTCAGACCTCACCTTGGCTTGGTGAGACTTCGGTGAGGTCATTGGACCTCACCTAGCCAGTCACCGGTGACTGGCTAGAAAAGAAGAAGGGGGAAGGAAAAAGAAAAAAAAGAGAAAAATATAATAAAATTGTAAAAAAATTAAAAAAAAATTAACTCACGGAAGAGTTTGGAGTCTTACTAAATGCATTTCTATATTGGAAATAGAAATTTTGAACGATTATCGAACGCTTTCAAATTCTCAAAAACTTGTTCTCGGAACACAATAAAGAAAAATTATTTCTAAATAAAAATTGTTTTCGGGAACAAAATAGTTACTAAAAACAAGCCCTTAGGTGGGATCTAGCTTGACCCGTCAAGATTGGTCCTTGGAACCGATTCAAAGACAATTTTGTACATATACCGTATCTCCAGAAACTTTACAAAACTGTATCGATCTTGTTCCAAGTATAAACTGTCATACCGGCGTCAAGAGATGGAATGGAGCAGCATAGAGTCCGTTCCTAAAGCCCAAACTCATCACTGGCGAGTATAAGTTCCAATGCCATCAAAGTACATGCAGTTTCTTGCTTCTGTTAATAGTAAAGAAAGCCACCCGAGGTCGCGGAACTAAGGTAGAACAACAGGGAAGCACGCGATTTTCATTGGTTTTTCTCATTATTTCAGAGAAAGTATAATCATCTGTCATGCGAACTTAGCTCCTTCAAACTAAACCTTACACGAACGTATGCATGAGTCTAGATGTGCAAGGCAGGGACAAGTGCCTTAATGCACCATGTTGAAGTTCCAGAGTTAACTCTACAGCATGTAGTTTCAGCAGAAGGTCTCGGAGAAAGGAGAAGGAAATAGAAAGCTCCTTGAAGAGTTGAACCGGGACCACGGCGATCATGCATGCTGACATCTGCTGGAACTTTTCCTGTATATGCTCATGAACTTGGCCACGAATTCTGCGTGATGTCGCAAGTGATACCAGTAAGCAACAAAATGCATATTGGGACCGCAGCTTATAGAAAATGGCTTATAGCAAATATTCTAAGGGATCCCTAAGACTTTCAACTTAGAAAGAACATAAATTAAATATGTGTAAGGCAGCACTGCTACTAGGGATGCAAGCAGGGCAAGTATAATAGGGTACCCGACTGGCCCAAACCCTAATGCTATGCAAATTAAGAGAGGATTTGAGAAAGCGGGACGGGTTTGGGCCACCTTGTTAAAACTCTCTAGATTACGTAGTTATAAATTTTGTGAGTACTAAAAACCAAATTTAGTATAAGATCATATATTTTAACAACCACCATCAGTTCAATCCTAGCTTCTAAGTATTGTTAGACCGTAGATTTTTAATGATAGTTAATTTTAAATGCTTAATCTTATATTTTGGACTTTGTAGAATTCTGATTGGAGATTTACAATTCATGGGTTTCGAATAAATAGTTGCATATGCCAAATATGAGGTTGTTTATAATTAATATAAGATTATTGTTTATTACGAAAAACTGCAGCGGATTGCACTAACACGACAAAAACCCTATTACTCTGGTGAGGTAGGTTTGGGATATCATATCAAAACCTATAGCGGATTTGGGGGAATGATAAAAGTTAACGGGAAGGGTTTGGGCCACGTTAGCCTTTTCAAACCCGTCCCTGTTCAATCCCTAATACCTTACTTGTGGCGAAGGTGCAAAATGAATGCTTAGTTGGCTTGAGAAACGGATTTTGGCTTTATCTAAAGCATTTTGGACTGCCAAAATCTCACAGGTGAATAGGGTTAAAACAGAGAACAGTGCAACGATGCTTTGAAGAGAGTCAATATCGAGTAGCAGATCACTAGGCACAGTAGCAACAGTGCTTGGCGCCGTATGGCTCAAGAAAATCAGGATCAAACTCAATCGTTGGAGTCCTTGGAACTCCGCAGTAACGTTCAGGACAAGCTAAACATATTCCAAGAGAATAGACAGACTCAGTGTTTAAGTGCATTTTGATGTCACGTTCTTCATATGCATTCCGTTTACTCAGTTTCACAGGAAATCGTTTCTTTCTTTTACCTTCTAACTTCAGTAAAGCAGTCGTCCCAGTTGGCAGTCTTTTATCCTGTAGAACAATAGGCAAAGGCGTCTCTTCAATGCTAACAAATAGCAAACGACAAAACTCGATGGAATATGACTTACGTAATAAGCATGCCAGTAGTAGAGGTCCCTCTTAAAACCAGTCTCTACCCCCTTCAAAAACTGCTCTGCAAGCTTCTGCACAATCAAAATAAACACTGAATTAGGACCTCCGACTATAAATATGCCATTGCGTCAAAGGTATCGGATGCATTACCAGGAGTATCAGTTTGGGGTGCACGAAATCCACCAAAAGTTTCTGAATCTTTTCCCTTACAAAGAATAATCTGCTTAAACCATGATGAACAAGATCATTTGGTTTTTTGATCCACTATATGCAGAAAATATCACGAAGTCCATTATAATTTCATCGGCCAAGAAAATTGGAAGACTTCCAAGAAATGTTGAGAGCGCCTCATGTCGTTCTCTCTGAGGCTGACAGGAATTGCATCATCCTAGGCTTACTTCCATTAGAGTTTTGTCAGATGCAGACCGCTTAACTAACGACCACACTGCTTGCGGCATGCTATCTATCTGATCTTCAGATCTCTTCCAGTTTCATTTATGTCCAAAAAAGTCGGAAAGAGTAAATTTTATGGGAAGTTATCTTTCATGGAAAAGCATAATTTTGAGATCTACAAACAAACAGGAAGCAAAGGAACGGAGAGAAACATCATATTCTAAAATGGTCCCTCCAAAGCAGAAGCCTGATCGATTCTTCTAGAATCAACCAACCACAATCTCTTCCTCCTAACAATATCAATTAGAGAAGTCCCATGGACATTCAACTTATCATATCTAATCCATATTTCTAGTCCCTGTCTATGTTTTAGAGAACTGATTTACTCCTAAAATGTCAATTCCAGCTGAAATTCAGACAAACATATGGGGCTGCGTCACATTTGAATTTCTGTGTATTATATTTTGATTCGTGTCACTGCCAGGTTGAGTCCAATTTGCGAGCCCTGGAGTCTCATAACTTACGCAAGAAATACATACCTCCTTTGAGTTGGGTCTGCCAGAATTTCAGCAGCAAGTTCCACTAGTACCTCTTCCCATCCCCATGGAATTGGTTGGTTCTCTACGAATGGGTAGCTGTACAGGAAAATTTCCATGTGAGAGATTGAAATATTCAGTAAGACCAAGCAAGTGCTTTTGACGGTATGGTGTTCACTTGTGTTCTTTGCAGGCTTCAAGAGCCATAATAGCTTTTCTGAGGTTCTGTTTCGATTTGGCAGCTATCTTGGCAGCAAAGTTCATTGGTAATTCAAAGTCTTCCTTCCTTGCTATTTGGATGAGAATTTCCATAATCTGGGAAAAGAGAGATGGCATGAGCAGAGACGAGAAAAAGTGACGAGCTCTGGTTATAAAATTTGGAGTCCACTGAATACAATAATGATAAAAACATTCACATCCTCATCGTTACTACTAACACGGAGGAGGGGAAAAGCAGAAACACGAGACTAGCCCAGCACATAGTAATAATCACCTTAAGGATCACTGGACATGCTGTCCAACAGTATTTAAAAATATAGGTACTTTTCCTTTGGCCGAACCAAAATATAATATAAAATGATGACCTGGCTAATTCTGACATTAATCCTTACATAAGTTAATTTGTGCCTGGTCATCAAATGGAAACCAAAGATGTCTCCACAAACTATAAACTTGCGTGTATCAATTAAATCAGTGTAATTTATATCTGTTAGTCCAGGCTCTGGCTAGGCCTGTGTAGTAACATTAGAGATGACAAATGAATCTGGATGTATAAACAGGCCTATGGATACATGCCAGAAAAAATGAAGATATGCCATTTTAATGTTACGCATAAGCTGTGCAGATCCACACATTCCAGTTTAAATCATAAGTAGCAGCGACAACAAAAGCAACAAATAAGCTAATTTTCAATTGAATTGATCATCTATATTATTTTTAGTTATGCATGTTAAATAAGCAACCAATGTATAATTACCTCATGAGTGGTTGGAGCATCAACTGTGATGACTTTGCAGCGGTTTTTCACCGATTCAAGAATAGTTCCATCATCCTCACAGCAAAGTATAAGTTTACAAGAATCTGAATAGCAGTCAATTATCCACTTGATCAAGTGCTGGATATTTTCTGCTGCCTTGTCAATCTCATAGAGTACTATTACTGAAGTTAACATGATAAAAACTCATAAAAATATACACAAGGATTATAATGCGGAGAGAATTTTATTCAGTCTAAGAGATGCTGAACCTTTATAATCTGCCTTGAAACCTGCACGACTGACTTCAGGGAAGACTGCATGATCGCTACTAATTTCCTTAACTAAAGCCATTAATGCAAATCTGGAATTGGCCTCTTTATGTATATTCAGCTCCACATGATGAGGGCTGGATGCCAGCGGAATAATTACTTGCGTTGGCCTTTTCTCCTGTGTAGGGAAAGCAAAGCAATATGCATGAACCAAGAATGTCACGATTAGTTCAAAAAGAACAGGGGAATCAATGAGCCATGAAAATGATCTGCTTTGGAGTATCAGCGTCATTTTTGGGAAAAATGATTGTCCAAAGCAACAGTTGAAACATCATAAATTAGGAGAAACCAAAACAAACATCATAAATTAGGAGAAACCAAAACAAAAGGAAAAAAGAAAGGAGGAATGTCGCTTAAATTTTGGAAAAGCAAAAGAGACACCATCATTGTGAGATTTCACATCTGGAAATACGTAGCTCTAATTCCATAGGATCTTTATATACCTGGACATGGAAGGATCGTAACTCATGAGTTACCTACAGGGAGGGAAAATAAGGCACCAGTCAGCTACGGATCCGTTAACATATAAAATTGCAAGACAGATACAAATTATTAGCAAAGACGTACATTCCAAGATTGGTCACCATAGATTTCACTTAAAAGGGCCATTGTTAATGCCCTTTTCCCAGATCCAGAAGGACCCTTCAACAAAATATGGGGGCAAACATCATTTGACACCTGCAGATCCCACAGAATTTGAATTCAGATATAATCTCAATAGATCATGCATCCAGGTAATATTGAGAGAACGATGCTAAGAGCGCCTAAATATAATGTTATTACTACATTTATAGAAAAGGAATAAACATAGATCAATCCAAATGTGAAAATCTAGTGCATAGGGTACTCTTTACTTGTAACACAATGAAAGTAATTGATCAACTAGCACACAGATAAACACTGGAAAGGAAGGTCATAAGATTCAATTAAGCAGCATCACTTACTAATTTCTTAAGAAGTTGTGCTTCCTGTTTGTGGCAACTGAATCCATCGAGAGAATGAGGTTGATACTTATCAGCCCAAAACTGCCTCAGGTTTTCAACCACAAATGCCTTCTCAATGAAGGAGGCTTCATCAAAGGCTCTAGTAGCTTCAGGTGATTTGGAGGATCTACAAGACCCCTTCCTCATACAAGCAAACCATGCTTCTGTTTGGCCCTTCCTGCGGTTGGCTGTAAATTTCTTGATACTATCAGTTGTTCCGGCACTAAAGTCACTTATCTTTCTACTCACAGTGCTATTTCCGTTGATGCTTTGTCTACTTATGTTGGAATTTGAATTTGGGATCGACCTTGATGCACTCAAACTAGATGCATTCCCTTGTGTATTATGGTCATTTGATCTCATCCATTGATCAGAAATGTCCCTCTGTGGAGCAGTTTTGGGTATTGGAACAAGACATGTTTCCTGCCCATCATTTCTCGGGAAGACATTCTTCTGAAATGCCAAAGCTGTGTGGTCGCGAGAAAAGAAAATATCGCCAGGTGATATGGAATCCGTGCTTTCAAAATTAGTAGCAGTGTTCACGGGACCTCTATAGAGCTTTAAATTTGCTACCATTTCATTTATCTCACCAACAGAAGGTTTTCTCAAGGGAGACACTTCCCGCTGTTTCTGAATTACATTTCTTTCCAGTGGTGACAGGGTCCGCTGTCCCTTTGGATTGTTATGCTGTTCCCTGTCCCTTGCTCTCTGCTTCGGTGCAGTAACAGATCGATGACTGTAGTTTGATTTCAAACTTACTCTACTCAGTTCGAGGAACTGCTGACGGCTTTCCCTATCGTCCCTTGACCGTGTCCTACGATTTAGCTTCCTGTTTGAGATTGTAATCTCACTTCCATCAGTCGCATTTTCTTCTCTTCCCAGCTTATAAGGTGAAATATGCCTCAGGTGCTCAGGTTTTGATAAAGGACTGACATTTCTGCGTGCTTCTGATCCACCTATCAGAGAAATAGCGTTTCCATTATCTCTTCTCGGCTTGTATGGCGACTTGCTGCTGTGCCTCCGCCGAACCGAAGTGGCTTCAGTTTCCTTTTTAGGAGAAGACCCCCCAAAGGAAGGTTGCCTCCTGCTCAGTTTCAGGGGGGTAACGTTCTTGGGCCGGCTCAAGTCGACTTTCGGACCTCCAAACTCCAAATTGACTTTCGGACCTCCAAACTCCAAATCGTCGTCGTCCTGTCTCTGCTCCTGCCGCGGATTCTCGTGCCACTCCGTCTCTGTATCGGACGGCTCATAACCGCTCCTCAGCTTAGGGGGCCTGCTATATTTGGGAGGATTCTCCATTCTCAGGAGAAAAAAAGATCAAGAATTCGTGAACCCACCTTACTGTGGCATCCACAGAAACGTTTAACAGGCATAAGAGAAAGACCCAGAATCCCAATGAGAATGATCTTGTTGTATATAGCAAGACTGAGAATCTAGAACAGTATGATCGTGGACTATATAGCCGATCTTTGGAAAGAACGGCGCGATCGGCATATGCAACAAGCGGCATAGGAGCATATATCTGGTGGGGAAATGGTTAAAGGGAAGAATCCGATGGTTCCAAAGACGAACGCATCGGTGAAGACGAAGCGAGCAAGCTAGAGACGTGGAAGGCCGCATAAGAGCTCGTTAACAGCCATAAAGCTCGAATCTTTTTCCTGCAATTTCTATGTCCTGCATTGCGGATCTCTCTGCCGGTGTCGAGGAGCGTGTCTTTTACTGCTGCTTGCCAGTTGCCACTTTGTTGTGCGCGGGACTTGCCGATGCAACGACATAAACCGACTTTTGCAATTTCAACTTCTGCGCATCTACGAAAGATTCCCTTGTGCGCACGTGCATTTGCTCTGTCCTGACGGGACATTCTACTTTTCCACGGGTGTTTGCGATATTCCCACGCTTGAATTTCTGCTGCTCATTAATGACGTCATAAAAAAGTGGAAAAACTTTGGTTCGACATGTAATTTGAAAAAATGTGCATAAATGGCTTGATAGTGATCAAGAAGGTATATCCATTTAAAATCCTTTTTTTGGGCCGTTGAATGCAAGACTGTATGAATCTCGACTAAGCGAATTGGTTCATCGTTTGCTCAATGATTGAGCGAGCAGTCACATCATGGTTCGGAATAAAATATTCATGTCACGAAGTCCTAAATCTTGACATGTTACAAAAGCTGAAATCGTCGAAAATTTTTGATGAATTCTTTGGTCCCCTCTTCTCCCCCGATTTTGTGAATAGTTAACATCTAAATCGTTCTCCGTATTTCATTGGAGCAAAGTCAATCTAAGCTTAATATTCATTTTTGAGTCTTTGCTTATAGGAAATCCCGACACCCTTTTTTAAAAAATATGACACTTCCTAACTACAAAAGCACTTGCACTGCTTTGAATGTGTTTTCTTTTACAGAAAACTAATGTTTATAAAATATTTTTTCATTAATGATTGCTTGTATCACTCGTAAAGTTGAACTATCATGAAATATTTTCATTATAAATTGTTGTTGATTATGAAAGTATTTTTCATTTACTACTTTTTCTTCTGAACAATACGGATAGTCATTTTTCAGAATACTTAGCAATCGACTTGATAGTGGCGAATGCCGTTGTACAGCTTAAAAGGCAACTTCAGGGTAAATGAGAACAAAAGCAAACAGCAAAGGGACCATCGACAGAATCAAGACAAGTATCTGTCACAAAAGACCAACACCACACCCACACACACACACACACACACACACACAGAGCACCATATCACAGAGGCCTTATCCACATTGGTAGGAATTAAAGCCACAGAAACTGTCATCCCAAATTTCATCGACTCCTTCACTGGCTTGTCTTCTTCGAAGCAAAAATATTCAGAGCCCAGCCATGGCTATTCCTTTGCAACCACTGTCTCTTCTTGAGGTCTGTTCAAACATGGACGAACTAAAGCAGATTCATGCAAGTATGCTCAAAACAGGCCTTGTTTCAGAACCCGTCCCTTTAAGCAGACTTATTGCTTTCTGCAGCTCACCAAGTTCTGGTGATATCAGATATGCACGAATGTTGTTTAACAAGACTAGCAGTCGAAATACCTTCTTGTGGAATGCAATGATCAGAGGATACTCTAAAAGCACAGTACCAGGGCAAGCGCTTCTTCTGTACACCGAGATGATTAGTAATTCAGTCCCCCACAATACTCACACCTTACCTTTCCTATTCAAAGCCTGTTCTAAGTTGCCATCCTCAGAGGGGACAATGCAAATCCATGCGCGAGTTGTGAAAATGGGATTTGGCTCGGATGTCTTCGCCATCAACACCCTGCTCCATGCATACGCTGTGTTTGGCAGAATGGAAATTGCACGCCTCCTCTTTGACCAGGCTCCTAGACGAGACAAAGTGTCGTGGAATACAATGATCGATGGATATGCTAAGTGTGGTGAAGTAGAGGTAGCTTTCAAACTGTTCAAAGAAATGCCGGAGAGAAATGTAATCTCGTGGACGACGATGATATCTAGCTTCGTGAAAGTGGGAATGAACAAGGAGGCCTTAAACCTGTTTCAGGATATGCTGATTGCAGGTGTTAAACCAGACAATGTAGCTCTGGTAAGTTCACTTTCAGCATGTGCACATCTCGGAGCAGTGGATCAGGGCAGATGGATTCACACATATATCGACAGAAACCAGATACAAATAGACCCAGAACTAGATTGTGCACTGATCGACATGTACGGCAAGTGCGGTCACATGGAAGAAGCTTTACGAGTTTTCACTAAATCGAAGAAGAAATGTGTCTCCACATGGACAGCAGCAATTTCTGGTTTTGCAATTCATGGACAGGCAAGAGAAGCACTGGATTTCTATATGCAAATGCAGAAAGAAAGGATCAAGCCAAATTCGATCACTCTCACTGCAATTTTGACTGCATGTAGCCACTCAGGACTAGTTGACGAAGGAAAATCAATCTTCAAGAGCATAACGTCAGTTCACAACTTGAACCCAACAATTGAGCATTATGGTTGCTTGGTTGACCTTCTTGGCCGAGCAGGGTTGCTGAAGGAAGCCAAAGAGGTGATTGAGACAATGCCTATCGAGCCAAATGCTGCCATTTGGGGAGCACTCCTCAATGTCTGCAAAAAGCACGCAAATGTCAAGTTAGGAAAAGTAATTGGGAAGAAACTGATGGAAGTAGACCCTGGACATGGTGGCCGATATATTCATGCGGCGAGTATTTTTGCAGCATTAGGAGAATGGGATGAAGCAGTGAGAATAAGAAGAATGATGAAAGAAAAAGGAATTAAAAAATTTCCAGGGTGCAGCAGCATTACCATAAACGGGTCCGTTCACAAATTTTTTGCTGGCGACTGTAAACACCCGCAACTTAAGCAGATTCATCAAATGTGGCATCAGATAGTGGAGAGACTCGAACTAGAAGGATATAGACCTGAAGTTGGGAATTCGCTCCTTGATCTTGATGATGAGGAAAAAGAGGTCGCCATTCATCAGCACAGTGAGAGGCTGGCAATTGCATTCGGGTTAATCAGCACCAAACCGGGGACAACCATTCGAGTCTTTAAAAACCTTCGTATTTGTGAGGACTGCCATGTAGTAACAAAGATGATCTCCAAGATTTACTCTAGGGATATAGTCATGCGGGATAGAACTCGTTTTCATCTGTTCAGAGATGGAATATGTACTTGTGGGGACTTCTGGTGAATAAATGCAGATGCATATAAGCACAAGAAATTAAAAATCGCAGTATAGTCTCCCTCAGAGGATACTAAAGAGTACATTATTACAACACAAAGATACAATTGACTAGAATAGTGAAACCAAAAATACGAAAACGAGATTTCCACTAGCTCGATAGACTTTTGTGTGTTCAAGGTTTCTTTTGCTGATTACTCAAAATGAAATTAAAAAAAAAATTAAGTACGAGGACAGTTTCTTCATAGCTCTTCAGGCAATGCTAAGTATCTGCTTGGCCACCCAAGACTGCTTAGGCTCTAGCTGGACATTTCCAATCTGCCGCAAAATCAAGAGGAAAGTAGTGAGTAGGTAAAAATGGCTGACCCACCCCATACAGTGTTTCTTAAAAATTCTGAACACGATTCAGTCAACACTTGCCTGCATATTTATTGTTACCCTTTACCAGTATGATAAATAGACAACCTGAATTTAGCAAGTCACAATAAACTATTTAAGCATCTTCTGTACCTTGGCATTTTCAACACAAACAAAGTCTCTGTAGCATGCTTCCATCTGTAGATATGGGTTCCACAAGACTGCATCTGACCAACTATAGAGACAAGGACCAAAAGTAAACTATAAGGAAGAAGGAAATTTTCCAAATCCCAACAAATCATCGTAGGTTGTTTTCCACACACACTTACTTCGTATTCTGGATAGATATAGTATCTCCCAAGCCATTATCCAGAATCACCTCACTGGGAGCATTGAGATAAATGCAATCTACAAACCCAGGGAATGTGACAATGTCCCTGATATGATATGGCACTATTAGAAACAGTATAATTTCTAGCAAGAGGTCCAGTGCATAAGCAACGAGCTTAATGGACATGCTGATGTATCTGGAGAACGTAACATCACTGTGATGCATTTTGATAGAGGGAAACATGAGAGCGGCCAAGTCAACACGTGAGCCACAGAACAACAGATATTTCTAGGCAGAATTCAACACCGGTGATGCAGAAAATAAATTACGACGTAATTATAGTCAGACTAACTTTACATATGCATGCTAGATATACGGTTTAGTTCCCCTCCTTCCATCTAATTATCTAATGTCATAAGTGTTGTGTAGATACACAAAAAACAGAGAAATTGCCAAGTCTACCATCAGGGCTTCAATTTCCTTCTTTCGCTTTCAGCTTTACAGAGAATAAAATTATGTCACAGGAACAATGATGCGAGAGAGAGAGAGAGAGAGAGAGAGAGAGTACCTTTCTTCCTTCCCCTCTAGTGGGTTTTTTGGATCTGGATCTTTGTTCAATGTCTTACAACCCTTCAAACCTTTCACAGAGGCAGCTGTTACAGAAGCCTAATTGATAGGATAACAAGATCAGATATGTTGAATTTCACAATTCTTGCAAGTAATAACTATCCAATGACACTTTAATAATGATAATCTGCTCAACAGTCTGAAATGTACTCAAGTATCAGGCTCATCTGAGGCAAAATCACATCAAAGTTTGCTGCTAGAATCCCATGCTTAATATTTGTGCTCATCCTATAGAAATCCACAAATAGATACATGGTCTTTACATTTCATACATCCACCTGGATCCCAACCCTCCCATGACCTGCTGATCCGTAAGTTTTAAATTACAGCCTGATTTAAGTACATTTTCCTGGGTAATATACGTCCTAAGATCATCTACTGAGCACTTGTCGCACAACTTACACGGAAGTATGTATGCAGGGCGGTATTGAATGAAAATGGTTTTGTGTCTGTATTTGTGATGACTAACTCGGTGGAAAGGCTCTTCTCTCTTAAGATGATCTGCAAAAGAGAGAATTTAGTTCCAACAGCTAACATGTGCAACAAAACTTTAGATCGCACAATAACCTTGAAATTTTGATTTAGGGTTGAGGGAAAATTAAAAGTTGAAACCCAAAAATGAGTCAATGAGCTTTATTTAACTGGAGGTTCCTGCATCATGTGAGTAAGGGTAGCATAGCTCAGAATCCTTTGCTTGGGGAATAAGTCACACCTTGTACAAAGCTTGAAAGCTGAAATCCCACATGGAACGGCTGTAAGGGCCATCCTTCAATTCTAGGGTTACAATTGGATTTCCATCCTCACTTTGGGATTCAGCAACGGACCAATCCATATTTCTTGCAAATCCATGCTACAACATGCGTAGCCAACAAAGAATGGATTGAAATCATAAGTAATTAACCAATTGCTAGCTTCAGAAAGATTTCTCCATCACTGTCATAACAGAGATAGGAGCAATCATGATCCAGTATTAACTGGATAAAAATGTGCAACATTACTAGTCATGGTCAAGCTCAAGTTTTAATCAATAGTGACAAAAGCATGGTAAACCGTGGGTGGATGGCTCTTGCTCAAAAGTTGAGTTCATTACTACAAGCACATGGTAGTTGTGAAGTATCATGAGTCTAAATGGAAAACCTCATAAAGACGCTCAGAAAAATGGCAAGGCATACCTGCTGCATTGGACCTGGTCCAAACTGTGGGAAACAATGTGGGGCGCCTCCACTGTCCCAGAAAATATAAGTCAGTGCAGGCGAAACTGCGAGTTTTCAAGGTAAAGACACGAGCAAAATTATGCCACTAGGCAGTGATCACATGAAGCACACTTTGGAGCTATGCAAATCAACCTAGAAAGAATTTATGATCCTTGGACTCTGTAAAGTTGGGCTATTAAATGAAATTTCTGTGATTTCTTTACTTTTGTTTGAGATGTCATCTTTCATAAAGTTTTGACATCAGTGCCACAGCATGCTGTCTTTTGCTGGTGCATGGATTAGACGCATGAGTTGCCCATTTCATCATTGGATGACTATTGGTTTCCCGAACATGAGTGGCCTCAAGTTATGGAACCAATTGGGAAGTGTGATACCTCGGGATAGTAAAAAAGATGGGCACAAATTAAGGTCAAGGTCGATGGATTCACTTTCTCATACCAGCATCACGTTCAGTGCTCTAAAATTGTTCTTACATGCTTCAAAGTACTGCAAAATTTAGTCAAACCAACTGCCGAAACTCAAATTCAGTAAGCAACATGCAAACATTTTTGTCAAATCATAAGAATGCATTCAAGGAGAACAAGAGGGAGAAGTTCACCTTATTGGTTTCTTCTTGTTAAATACAGCATCTGGTCGAACAAATAGGAGATCCTTGTCTACGGCAACTTTCCAGGATGTGATGCAACCTCCATAGAGATATATCTCTGCCTCACTGAGAAGGTCAAACTAAGTGAATGAAGAAGCTCAAACATGCTCATCATAAGTTTGACCATGATAAAATCTAGAGTATAAGAGTCAACTTAATAGTGAAATCCTCTCAAAAGTGCACATCCACATATTTCATTCGGAGAAATAAAAATGATTTTTCAAACACTACACATAGTGTTAATCCTGTTGCCAACCCACAGTTCTGACTCTCGAAGCAGAGGTGCCATACGACAGCATAAGGGGCTGCACTTGAGACCCCAACGTGAGTCTGAGTAAAACAAATTGATTGAAGACCAACATAGAGCTGTGATATAACTGCAGCTTAAAACCACTTGGACATCATTTGCAATTTGCACCAATTAAAAACTTGTACTCTGGCTGACCAACTAAAGGATACTTCGACAGTTAAACAAGAGGCATTTTGCTCAGACACGTATAAAAGCCCATGAAGCGAAAATACTGAATTCATACCGCGCCATTCAAACCAGGTCGAAATAGCAGATCAGGCAAGGAAAGCGCCTAGCCGGTATACATTGCACAGTTGCTTTCTTTGCGCTCACCAGAAATTCTCACTTCCCCATTTCTCCACAGGGTCAACTTCCCAGATTCGCGCGATCCAAAATCAATCACAATTTTCACAACAAGACATTTCACAGCGGGGAATGCACTACGTCACGATACCGCAATCCGAATTCCTCCGACATGCACATCGCAAAAGATCTCCTTTTTCGGATGATCTGCACTCCGCGACGCGAAACTCCTAGACGCCCATAACAAGCACGAGGTTGCGCAAGCTCAGACGACCATGGGCCATCGAACGCGGCACAAAACAACGTCGCCATCGCCGAAGAACACGACGAGAAGTCCACCAGCGCAAGGACCTCAAAAACCTCCACAGCCTCGACCGCACAGTTTCAGATCCATTTCGCAATATTGCCGCAACCAAAAAAAAAAACAAAAAAGGAAAAAGAGAAGAGCGCGACAAAATGCAGCGACGATAGACGGCGACAACGCACCTGCCGTGAGCAGAGGTGAGCACCAGCTTCGGCAGCTTCCCCTCGCCTTCCGTCACGCTCACTCCCGCCGCCGCCCCCTTCTCCGCGCTCGCGAACGCCATCCCGACGCGACACCGCCGTCGTCCGTACCTGCACCGCCACCGCGACAGCCGTCGATCTCAGCCACACAACAACAAAAAACCGGAAATTCGCAACGCGATTCCAATGCCGACGACGCCAGAGCTCCAGACACGAATCGCAGAGAGAGAGAGAGAGAGAGAGAGAGAGAGTGACCGGGGGAATCGGCGAGAGCTGGGGAGGTTAGCTGCGGCGAGCGAAGAGGTCGTGGAAGAAACCGTCGCCATGAGTGAGTAGTTTTGGAATTACAGTTGGGAGAGTCAAACTCGTCCCTATAACGGAAGGCCAGTGGAATGATCGGACGGACGGCGCCCGGTCCGCGCATCGATAGAAAAGAATCTCCGCCGTCCACTCCTCGCGGCTCTGTGCGCGGCATATTTCGCATATTCCTTCTCCCTCTGGACCTAACAATTCCTTAAAAGGCTCGAGGTGGAAAAAAGAACAGAGAAAGACCCCATCTAGGCTCCAACATTGGTCAAGCTGGCACCTATTAAGAATTTTAAGGTGTTATGATAAAATTTACATATATATTTTTTTAATACTTTTGAAAATAAGTTTGGAACAAAAATTCATTTGATAATGTAATTTTACTTTTTTATTTCTGAAAAGTTAATTTTATTCAAGAATTAGATTTGGAACAAAAAATCGGAAATTAAAATTTTTGACTTTCTATTTCTAAAATAAAAGTGAAAAATGAGAACTCTTTTCATTATTCACTCTTATTAGGGCCCGCTGCCCATCCGCTACCTATGAGATGCCAGACGTGGCCGTTGGTCGTTGGACGCCTATAGCTGGATGCTCGTCGCCAACCGGATGTTAGCCGCCACTCCCCCTAGAAATTAGAAATTTTATTTTATTATCGAATGAATTTTTGTTCAAAAAACAGAAACTTTGAGTTGTTATTGAACGAGTTTCTAAATTAAATGCGTTTTTTTCTCAGAAACTCGTTCAAGGAATAAAAATCAAGAAATCGATTTCTGGCCTTATGTCCCTACTAGATTGATCTATGCTACGCACCGTGTCGTCAATCGGCTCGTCAACCTGGTACCCTGATTGATAGACACTGTGCGAAGTGGAATGATCGGATGGACAATGTCCGATCCGCGCATCGATAGGAAAATCTCCGCCGTAGTTTTCTTGCGGCTTTGTGCCGAGAATATTCCGCATATTCCCTTTTCTCTCTTTCACTCTCTTGTATCAGTGTATGTACTGGAGTCACGTGTAAATATTAAACAATTGCTGGGGGAGCTTTTTATTCAATTTCGGTGTCAAACAATTTCGGTTTTACAAGTTCTGGTCTGCCACCACCATTTCTTCCTCAGAACTAATAAACAATTCCCGCAGCTCCTTGGCAGGGAAGTAACGAAAACGAAAGCACGAGAAACACGATTCAGAATGAATGGAAAAAAGAACAGTAAAGAAAGGTTTCCTTCTTTGCTTTTTAGCATGGCGGGAGATCGGCGGGTGGCGGCAGAACGGTCTGATCGGGTCCTGGCCCGTCCTCCACTAAGAACGCGGTCTTCAGTCCCCATCCAGTGTGGAGCTCCAGATGACAGTGCATGAACCAGACCCCTGGAAAGGAAAAAAAAGGGAAGATGCAGATGAACGAACGTGTTGCGTGAGGATTTTCCAAGCCGAGATGTGAGATTTCCGTGTTCCGGAAGTTGGGTGCGAGGAGTTTACCTGGGTTGTTTGCTTGGAAGCGGATGGCGGTCCAGCCGCCGGTCGGGACGCCCACCGTGTTCCGCTCCATCGGGTCGACCAGGTTGTAGTTGGCGGGGTCCTTGGTCGGGTCGAAGTTCCCGATGCCGGTCCCGACCACGAAGAAGTTGTAGCCGTGGAGGTGGAATGGGTGGGACTCGACGGTCAGGAGGTTGGTGTCCTGGAGGACGAGCTCGACGGTGGAGTTGAAGGCGATCTTGCTGACCCGGGTGGCCTGCGAGGTCTTGAGGTTGGCCGTGAGCGGGGCGCCGGTGTAGTTGAACGGGGTCGGGGGCTTGTCGGGGAAGTCGGCGGTGAACACGCCCTTTGTGTTGAAGTAGTGGGCTTGGAGGAGCCCGACCTGGGGCATCGTGAAGGAGATGTTGTTCAGGGAGGCGAGGAAGCGCGTCCCGTTGAGGCAGGTCGGGCACGGGTTCTTGTCTAGCCCGATCGTGTAGAACAGGTTGCGGCTGACATTCAGAGGGACGTTGGCCGGGAACTGCGGCGAGTTCAGGCTCCTGAGCCTCTGATTGTAGCTCAGGGCGAAGGCGGTGTCGTTCGGGGCGGGCAATTCGGCGAGGGCGGGCATGACCGTGTTCGGAATTCCTTTGTATTGCAGTATTGCCGTGGCGGTCTTGTTGTCCACCGGGACTGGCGCATCTATGAACGACCTTGCCGCCATGAAGTACCTGCCGGGCACTCTGTTGGCATGGACCAGCACGTTGGTGGTCTGGCCAGGGGCGACGAGGATGGAGTCCGTGCTGAACGGCTTCGCGTAGACCGCGTCCACCTCGACCACCGTCATGCTGTGGCCCGCAATCGCGAAGAAGAGCTCGTCATTGAGGGCAGCATTGATGATCCTCAGGAGATAGGTCTTCCCTGGCTCGACCTCCATCGCAAATGTATCTAACAACAGGAATTCCTAAGTGAGCCCCGGCTCTAACAGCTTGAGAAATCGACTTTTTCGAGATTTGAAATTAGGGGAATTGCTTACGCTTCTCGGAACATGGGAAGAGGGGCCCCGGTTTTCCGTTGATCGTGTGAGCATCCGACATGTTTGGCGGCAAGCCCATTTGGTTTCCTTGCTTCTCAATGGCTTCAACATCTGCGTTCCACCATTCTCCTGCAACAAATGAGAATCGAATTGAGGAAACTACTTTGAGGTCTCATTAACTAGGACACTTTCAAGTTCTCAAAAATCTCGGATGCACGGCGCGTGTATCTCTCAACCCACCGAGCACAATGGTTTGCTCGCTGTGTGGCTGTGGGAACGGGAACGGCGTGCCTTGCGGTGGCAGAATCACGATCGCGCCATGCACGGTGGCCCTCAACCAGAGAATATGCGCGTGCCACCACAACGTCCCCCTCTGTCCCGTCACATTGAAGTCATAGGTGTAGCTGTTCCCGGTCTGAATAGGGCACTGCGTTATGTAGGCCGGTCCGTCGGCCCAGCCATTGCGATACTGCTTTAATCCGTGCCTACAGAATTCACCAAGAGTGAGAACTAATGAATATATAGCAGCTTTGAATATTGCCAATTTGTACTGATATGGTGTCTTCTGTATACCAGTGAATTGATATGTTGTATTGTGCATGATTAGTGACATTAATAAGGACTCGGTCCCCTTCCCTGGCATATATGGTCGGGCCTGGATACATGCCATTCACTGTCACGATTGGCTTGGCATGGCACAACCTGCTCACGTTCTTCACTTGGATCTGCAACATTTTAGCCAAAAAATGACAGCATCATGCACCATGGGCAGATCCGAAATATACCATAAACGTGAACTAAGATGATGGAAGACTCACGTCAAATTGGTACTTCTTTATGGCAGCTTCGGACGAAGTGAAACACACAAAGAACCCGAACAGCAGGAGGGTTATTCTCAAAAACGAGTTCTCACCACGGACTGACATCGTTTCCGTTGATCCGGATGCAGTCTCTTTTTTTTTTTTTTTTGTCTTTTTCTTCCCTTGTGGAATGTGTTTGTTGAATGAGAATGAGACAAGAGAGCCGGAGCTTCCCAAGTATAAATATACATGGACGATGTGAGGTCAAAGCTTAGAAGCTATGTGTATGTTAATGAAAAGAAAAGACGAGAGGTGTTAAGTTAGCATGATTAGGTAGGAGCTGAACAGTGAAGATAAGGAGACGCCAAAGCTTGGAAGCAAAACATTGATGGCGATTTCTTTTAATCCGTTTCGAACTGACGTAGAGGCGGAGCTTTCTGGACCAGGATCGAAGAATTGCCGAAACACAAGGCTTCATTGGTTTAACGCTGTATCTTGGCCAACACAGTATGTGAATGTGTCTGATGAGGAAAACCTTTGTTTATGTTCTGTGAGAGTTACACCATGCCAACCATACCCCAGAAATCCACAGGAGCTAAAGCTTTACCTTAAAGGAAAGGCCATGGCCATTAGATAGTCTCAGTCTCAAGGATTCTTAATAGGCATTCCAGCATTGATCAAGCAAAATGCTTTATGCGGATGCTGATGCTGATGGTTTAGTGCATGATTGGTCGGATGTCTCTCTCGATGGAGTGCTTTTTCCTCCCTCTCTCTTCCTCTCCGGTGGATACCGAAGTGAATCCGCAGCAGCATCAGGATCTACCCATTGGTTTCGGTAAGAAGTAAGGAGAAAAAAGAGATGGCTGAGAAGCACAAGAAGCAATTACTTCTAAGGGTATTATTTTATTTTATTTTTTTAGTGGATGTCCTGAATTTCTGGCCATTTTTTGCTTGATTGGCAAGGGCCTCCGTCATCCCCGTTTCTTTCTCCATAATATTATGTGGAAAAGAATTGGCATTGCTTCCGGGCAAACATTTGAAGTATGTAAAATGAATCTTCAAGTACGGTTGGAGTACACTACCAACATTAGATTGGGAGCTTGAAAAGGGAGTAAGGTATCTACAACATTTCCAGAAGAGACAAGAAGACAAGAATCAATATTCAATATACCATGTGTCTGTTGTGAAACGCAACCGATTGTGTAATAACTTCTCGCTTTTTTTTTTTTTAATTTGAAAATAACTTGATAAATCATTGTGACAATATAAGAGAGGCTAATTTCAGGGGAAATCATGTAATATCCCCTGAACTTTGTGGATAGTGCATCATTTATTATTTCTTTTCCATTAGCATGTCCAATGAACATGATATTCAAGGGGTAAAAGTATATTTTGTCTGAGGATATGTCTCTTTTACCCTCAATTGCTATAAAAATGAAAAAAAAAAAGGGCGGGGGGGGGGGGGGAGGAAACTAAATCAATTATAATAGTACTGACAAAAAAATAAACATTAATAATAAAATTAACAAACAAAGTTTTGTTAGAATGTAATAAATATAGCTACTTTAATATGACTAAATAAGGTACTCTAAGAAGAAGAGAAAACACAAATTAAATAAAAAAAATGGAAAAAGTCTCAATAACAAAATGATAAAATTACAAAAATCGTTTAAGGATTACTTAAGGTAAAAAATGATTGATTCATAAATATATTTAAAAGTTATAAAAGAAAATAATGTTTTCATTTGATAAAAGGAAAGATTAACCAAAGCCTAAGGTGATATTTATAAATCCTTTGTTGATCAATAATATTTTTGCATCAATTAAGCCATTAGATATAAGTGATGAGTATCCATTTTTTTCAATTTAACCTTTTTTCATTATGGGGGACTTTGTTTTTCCTTTATACTTAGTTTTTTTTTTTTTTTGTAATCTTTTCTTGAAATATATTATATGTTCTGTTAATGTATTCATCAACTTTCGATAAATTCATAGTTCTAGTATCATTATTGACATTTATTCCTATTGTAGTATTTTATTTAGTTTATTTTTCTCCATTTCTTTTCTTCTTCTTTTTTTACACAAATCAATGATAAAATAGAGATTTTATTTTTAAAGAAGATTAAAGTATACTTTTATTTCTTGAAAGTCACGTGCATCATACATTACATGCTAACAATACATATAACATAGAGTTAACAATTGTAATAAAATGAAAACTGAGAGAGTTTTGTGTAATTTTCTCTTTAATTAAATCTTGGTTTTAACCAAAAAAAAAAAAAAAAAAAAACGCTAGAAGGAGGGCTTGAACCTCCGACCTTGTGGTTAACAGCCACACGCTCTAGCCAACTGAGCTATTCCAGCTTCTTATGGCTCCCACAGGTAAATTAATTTATTTATTATATAAATTTCAATTGTAACAAAATGAAAGTTGAGAGAGTTTTGCATAATTTTCTTTTTGATTAAATCTTGGTTTTAAGAAAAAATAAGAAAAGCGCTAGAAGGAGGGCTTGAACCTCCGACCTTGTGGTTAACAGCCACACGCTCTAACCAACTGAGCTATTCCAGCTTTCCGACACTTGTGCTATCCAGATTTTATTTATTTGTTTAAAGGTGAGTCAGGGCCCAAAATATCCGCAAAAGATTTACAATCGTAGGCTAAATTCGACAGCTCTGACACATGTCGCATTCATAGATCTTCGATACATCAAACGACTCGGTTCGATGACTCCATCCATGGAGAAGTATGCAGGACATTGACACTTAAAAATTGATGCGATTAGGCTTGCAATTGGACCTTATACTTAAATTGTACCAACTTTCAGGGAAATCTGGAAATTCCTTAGATAAGATCCTAGTACAATAAACAAAACCCAAAAAGCTAGGTGAAAGGAAATCAAATTCCTTGACATAACATTAGACTTGTTTGCGTCCATTGAGCAAAAACTCACTACCTCCACGATCCTGTCGCTGCTTCTTTTAAAAATTCATGGGGTTGTGATACATTAATGGCACATAGAAAATGTGCTTGGCCATTGATTAAGTAGTACTTATGGAAGTGAGTTTACATGAAGGGAGCAACTTAATCCCACCTTCAATGAAAATGGGTTTTTGGAACAATGGCTAACAGAGTTAATACTAGATCAAATCGAGCTTGAAAAACTGAAATTGTCAACAAAATTGTCAAAGTAAACTGCCAAAAAAAAAAAATTCTAAACTTATTATATCGATGTCATTTAAATTCTAAACCTTTCATTTATATTAAATTAACCCTAAACATTTTGATAATTTCCCAATGTAATCCTTGCATTCAATTTCGGCTAACATGGATACCAACCATTTATTATGGTACGGCCGAGTTGATGTGTCCTATTCTTTTACCTACCTAGTCTTTGATCAAAATTCAAAACCCTGTCTCCCCGTATTTTCCCTAGATATATTGGATTTCTCCTCCAGCTTCTTCGCCGGAGCCACCAATCCACAACACTAGTTAAAAAAATGTCAGCCCCTAAATCTCTAAATCGATCTTTGAATCATTCAATGATCTAACGTCCAGAACTGCCGTCTCAATTGCAAGACGCAAGATTGAAATTACCTCTTCAACTACTCAACAACGACCCGTGAAAACACGGAGGCCGCATCTAGTCATACGATTCTCGAGAGGACATTTTCTACGTTCTTGAAAATATTTCCAGGACGATAGGGACAAAAAGTAGCAGAAATACACAAACGCGCCATCGATTTTACAGAAGAGAATCTTCGCCCGATGTTTCAGGCCTCCTAATTTATCTCCGGCATGAATTAAAAAATTGCTGGGAGCGCTTTGATTTTGGCTAAAGTTGATAGCATTTTCCACCACCTCGTGCTTCGCAGAAATTTCCCGTGCGTTCCCGTGCTAAGATGGGAGTCAAAAAGAGAGAGCACACGCAGCCAGGAGCAAAAGTAGTATGAAAGAGACAAGAAGGGTAGAAGAGAAGGAACCCCTGGTCAAAACGAGCGTTCTTGCACGACATCATCCCCCCCATGAAAACCCAACCACCGTGTCCCTTTTGACTCCTCTATCCACTGCCAACCGATTCATCTCGACATCTCAACCCACAACACAAGATGGTCTATGAATTTGAAGGCCATCAGGAGAAGAGAATCACAACTCCTTCGCCGCTACAGTGCTCCATAAATTCCCACGGTCTCGGAGGATGGGAAGATGCCGTGTGAGGCGGCGGAAATTATGTGATAGCTAGAATTTGTACATGTAAAACATCAGCAGAACCCGTTATCCGTCAACTTGAATCGTTACTCTCAATTAAGAGGAACGCCGAGTTGGCGAGCAGGGAGTCCGTTCAAGCTACAGACAAGGAGCCCCTCCCAATTGATAAGAACATGGAAAAAAAAAAACTGCACATTTCTACCAATCATACAGCCCTACACAGTACCCGTCAAAGATTTGATCTAGCCTAAGCTGCCTAACAAAAATTTCCCAGCTGAGCGGATCCAAGTCTAGCAATGAGACAATTTACAGAAGTTGCTCTATTCTAGTTTTAAGGAAGATGTACCTTAATTCACCGAGAATATGTAACGTTCTTCACCACTGTAAGATAAGTAAGCCGTTGTGAGGTCACGGAATAACCCGATTACGAATTGCATTTCTTCTTCCGTTGTGTGGCAGAGACGGGCTTTTTAGAAAATATCGCGAGCTTCCGTCCGAAGAATCCAGACTTCCTGGAAGATGGTTTCGTCTCCGGGCAGTGATAACCGGGGTCTTCGTGTGTAGGAGGATCCAGGTCTGAGAAATCACAACTATCAATGTCATTCACGTCCCGTAAGAGCCGGAGTAATTCTATAGCACATATTTTCGATCTCTCGGTGCCATTGATGGATAAGCTCACAACGGCTGGGATGACCGCAAAACCCTCATCCAGTACCAACTGACAATACTGTATGCGTTGAGAGCACAACGAAAGGAGGATAGCCACAGCATGCTCTTGCTCTTCGTTGCTCCCAGTCTCGAGTAGTTCGGCGATAGAGGTGATGCACTCCTGGGTCTCGATGATGGAGATCCTTGCATCCTCAATGTCGCACAAGTTCCTGATGATAGCAAGAGCGTATTTCGCCAATTCACTATCCTTCAGAAAACAGACCAACTTTGGGATGCAGGGTGTAACATATGGACGGAGATCAGTACTCAAGCAGAGGTTGTAAAGGATTTTAAGGGCGGACATGTGGAGGTCTCTGATCTCGCAGTCGAGGGTCTCCAAAATAGAAGGAATAGCTCCGAATTCACAACTTTCAGTCTACACTCCTGCTGAGTAGACAGAATCTCCAAAATGGCGATGGCTTGTTCAGCTACTTCCGAATCAAGAAAGGTAGCCAACATGGAAAATCCGTCTTGATGGACATGCATTACTTCGTATCTGCATGAAGCAGCACCCTCGTTAATTTCAGTACATTTAGTCAAAAGAAGGGTGAAAGGAAGAAGAACCATGAAAAGTATCTTCTATAAGAAAACCAGCCACAACTAGTAACTGCACTACAAACCTGCTCTTTTTCAAATACGTAAGTAATAACTGCAAAGCGGTCTTCTGAGCTTTTACATCACCTAGATCACGTGATTCCCCCAGAAATCTTACGAGCGGTTCGAGGAAATTCTCAGTTGATCCCGAATGAAGAGACCGGTGATTGGATTCCAAATTGCTTTTGAAATCTTCAACCACCTTGCACTGAGACTGCCATGGGAGTTCGGACAGTTTAGAAAAGATATCGAAATATTCTTCATCCTCGTCAAAACTTCTGTAAGAATGGTCTTGCTTCAAGTCTTTGGTATGCAAGGTCCCAGGATTAAATCCATTTGCAAATCTTTGAAGTGGAGATACTGAGTTATTGCTGCTCTCCAGGGACCCAAGCGAGACATTACTGAAGTCCACTTGAAGACGTAGGTCATTCAGTGAACTGCCTAGGCTAGCAATCGATGTACTAGAATTTTCCCACGGATGCACCGTTCCTTGCTCTATGATAGGGTCAAGTATTTCTAGTCCGTGTCTTGTACACCACTGTGATATCAGTTCCTTTAAGACAGTATTTGGGGTCAAGAACTGGTTGGCTAGTTTCTTCTTTGTTTTCGGACAGTAAGTATTACCCTCATCAAACCACTTCTGGATCCACATTCTTTCAAATGTCTGTCCAGAAGCAATCACGACTGGTTCATACATCAATCTCGAAGAGAGGGGGCACTTGAATTCTTCAGGGACTATTGTGTCAACAGAAACATCAACTTGAGCCTCATGGTGCCCTGGTAAAGGAGCCTCAGCCACTTCAGCAGTTTCTGTATATACTGAATTATGCCGGGAATTAGCTGTCAAATATGTTCCTTCATTCTCCAGGCAGACACTCTGCGTTTGCCCGCTTGCAATAGAATTCCCATACTTCTTCAGAAGAGATGAAAGATAAAGTAGAATCTTCTTCTTTGTATCACTTTCACCAACCTTGTCAAGTAACTTCTTGATTGATCTTCTTTCCACCAATATCGACTTTGAAGAAGTAATAAAAAGCTTTGATGCTGCAAATTGAAGAGCTTTTAGTTCCGAATTTTCGGTTGAACCAGATTCTGAAGAACCCTGCCGAATCAAGTCATGCACCGCCTTTCCTGCGTCCTCTTCAGATGGTTCCAGGATAAATGTTGCACTTCTCAGGTCATCTAGTAACTTGGATATCTGAACAAAGATCAGTTGCTTACTACCATTAAATTATTATGATCTGCAACATTTGTTCACCAGAGAGCAACCGTAGCATATACTAAGTTTATTAAGCTTATAGCTAAGGTGTGACAACTAACCTCTATAGCCAAGACTACCGGAACCATATTTTGAAGTTGGCCTAAACTCTGCTCCAACATGTTCCTTGACCTTTCACATCTTGCAACTATTGCATCCCCAGTTAATGCCTGAAACGATTAAAGTTGGATCATTAGGGAAGGAGGAAAAGCATGATCTGCAGAAGATAACCAGCTTGAGAAAACCTTATTTTGTTCTGTTGATTTACATTATAAATACTTTAACCTCCTTTCTTTCTCAGTATATTGTAATTTTAAAACAACAGAGTGCACAAAATTAACTACTGACAAGGAAGTACCAAAATCAAACAAATGAATCATTGGAGATTGCAACATGATCGGAGTATCCAAACTAATTCCTTCAAGTTGCACACTTACTCGACTAACTTAACACACCAGAATCGTGATACTACGCATAACATGTAATGCACCATTGCAGAAAAATGAGGATTGAGGTAGTAGCAAGAAGTGATCCTTTGCCCGGTGGCTCTTATAATTCTAAGCAAAATGGCCATATCTAGCTTCTTCATTAGATACCTACCAGGTAGAGCTTACTAGACTCGCTGCAATGCTGGAGAATTAGGCGGGCTTTCTCAATTGCGCGGTGTAACAAGCATAGTGCCTGTATTCCAGCCGAGCATCGAGGTCGAGCTGCCTCGATCGCTGGCAGTATACTTGAAACTTTGTCAACTAATTTCATGAACTCTGCACACAATGCATGGTGAACCTGCATTTATAGGTTGCAGTAAATTGATATGTTTCAATCCCAGCTATAAGTAATTGATATTTATTCATTGCCTTCATTCAGATAAATCTACCACATACTTGCCTATTACCACTGATGAAATTAATCCAAAAGAGAGACCGTGTAATTCTGAAAGCAATCTCTACCTGAAAAGATGAAGGATATGATGTCTCCACAACTTCACCAACATCACTTCCCATCCGGCACAAAGTCTGTCCTGAATCTGCCATTCCAGAGGCACAAAAAGAACCACATACTATCAGTTCTTGCACTAACTTAAATTCACAAACTTCGATTACAGCAACAAGAAAGTCTCCTTAAACTGATAATCATAGGAATAGTTAAAAACATATACTTAGATTTCTCCTAAAGAAAATGAGATGGGAGCTAGTCTGCCTCCTATGAACAGCATGAGGAACAATCATAAATTTACCCAGAACCAGAGACAAGTTCTGCAACTAAAATTTCAGCATGAATAACCCTATTTGAAAATGGAAAATATTAAGTCCTCAAAATCAATTCACCGCACAATAAGAAATAGACTCCAGTTTGACCTTGTGAGCAACAAATTAATCAGTTCCAATAGAAGCTACAAATCCTACAATAAGATACTCAAAGGTAACGCTGAATTTGATCTGAGAACACCAGAAAATCTTGGAGAACCGAAAAACAAGTTGAAATTAGAGCAGAACTCACCAGGTGAGTAAAGCAACAGAAGTGACCAAGAAGACTCTTGTCCCTGCTTAAGCAATCGAGCCCCCTCAAATTCTCTCTGCTGCTTTTCCAGAATATCAGAAAAACTATTGAGGCACCACTTAAACCCAGCGACCACTTTTTCCACTTAAAATTCCCAACCACTACCTACACACACGAATTAGGCAGACCCAAGGAAATTTAGCTCCACCTCCCTTGAAAAAACCCAACTTCCCAATAGAATTCAAACCCCCTCAAAACTATCTTTCTCTTGGTCCTTACACCGAATAGGAAAGTGGACAGCCAACAACAGCACAAGAGAAACCTCTTAAAGAACCCATAATCAGAGCACCACGATCTTCTAGCCCATAAAAACACCTCCAATTATACCCACTTCTTCAATGATGAATCAAAACCTCATGGAAGTTCGGCTGATGATGGACAGAAAACGCCCAGAAATGCCCAGAATCTTGAAAAGCAAGAACAAGGTGGAGAAAAAAAATCTCCTCTCAAGAACCACACAACAAGAGAGCACAGATACACCTGTCAACTTGACTCTTTTTTTTTTTTTTTTGAGCAACAACTTGACTCTTAAACAGCACAAGCTTTTCGGCCTTCTTTTGCGGTATCTTTATCCCCAAGGGAACATAATTCGCTACGCGATGCCGTATGTCTACAAAAGATAGGCAAGCAGCTCGTGCCCTGTACGACAACCAAGTAGTTGCAGGCACAGAGAGAGAGAGAGAGAAGCAAAATGATATTATTCGCTTTCATATAAACAACAAGAGAGAGACGCAAAATGATATTATTCGCGCTTATATAAACAACGAGAGAGAGACCCACCAAAAAACGAAGGTTTTGTCTTTATAAAAAAAAGAAAGATTTCGTAAAAGTAAATGAAATCCAACCATCACTGCAATTGGGTTTTCTTGCTCGTCCACAAGAGAAAATGAAATTCAGAGAGAGAGAGAGAGAGATGATGGTGATGATGATGGGGTCCCGCCATCATTTCGCTTTCAAGCGATGGCACAGGCGGGGGCAAAAGTCAGGCTAGCGTCACAGGCCGGTGATGGCCGCGATTCCTGTGGACGTCTCGATCGAAAGGGAAGGGAAAGCACGGATTTTTCGCCATTTCCTACAGTGGGTTTTGCCCCGCTGACTACGAGGGTTGACCCTTCAACGCGCAGGCTCTGTTGATCGCCATCGCAAAACAAGGGTACGCTTGGAAGATTCTCCTTCTTCACCTTCTTGCCTCCTTCTGGCAAAGAAGATGAGAGGGAGGCAACCGAGAGACAGTGGCACAGGCAAAAGCCCGCTAAAGTCCAAGTCTGAATTTTTACTACAAAAAGAGACACAATTATTTCATAGCTTCCAGTCCAGAATGACACAAAAGTTACATCATAATTGGTTGTGTCCTCTCAGTCTTAGTCACGGTTTCCTGGAATGTCAAAAGGCGTCCGGTCCTACGAGGAAAAACCAATGAATCCGAGTCCTACGTAGAAAACAATCTGGTCGGGCTAAAGAAACTCGGTTTCAGACCTCTAGAACGCGGTCGCTAGATGATTACTTTAAAATCGACCGTACGTCTTGAGAGAAAAACTCGGTTTCAGGCCAAATTATAAATTCAAATAAGCATTCCACGCGGGTCGCAGCTCGTAGTATGTCGAGATCCTTCTCACGACAGTTTCCTAAGTGCCCTTTCCCAAGATGTGCAAATGTATAAGCCGGGGTGGCATCGGGGAGTTGACCAGAAATTTGAACGCCATGCTTTTCCGCTAATATTTTCTCTAGACTAATAAGGGTTTTTTGTTTTGATGTTCTTGGATGTGATTGGAGAGTATCCAAATGTAATCAAATGTTAAAGTCTCATCGCTTCTCTTGGTTGGTGTGGAATTCTTCAAAACGTAACGAGAGAGACTCAATAAGATCATGATTATTTATGCAGTCGTCTTTATTTCTTACTCTACCTAGCTTTATGATGAAGATATATTTTTAGTTGATCTGAACCTGTTCATATACCTAATTTGGGGGAAACAACAAATTTAGTCATGAATTTATTGTTCGGTTGTCAATTCAGTTATAGGTTTTTCAATCTTGTCGATATAGCATTAAACCATTTGCACGAAATTTAAATGTAACATTTTCTATCAATTGCCATTAGAAATTATTGACGTGACAACCCATAAGTTGCCACGTCAATGTATCACTAAGGACATCCGACTATGACTGAATGCCACGTTAGCTACTTTTGGGCAGAAGTTGGTCGACAGAATTACATTGAAATTTCACTCAAATGGTTTATGAGTATATACAACATTGAAAAATTTAAGATTGAATTGATATTTTATACAATGGATGCAAGATTGATTTGGTAACTATCCCCTCATTTGACTACAAAACCGTGCTATCAAACTGCATGTGAAAATCTGCACAGGAATTAACTTCTCATAACTTGAGAGGTATAATTATTGCAACACGTAACCCAAATAAATTGAGATTCATTCAAGTTGGTAGATATCATTGTGCATAACACAATGGCTATGAAATGCGGCGATGTAAACGGATGAGATAAGTGGTTGCACTTCCCATCTCTTAATCTCTAACTTTTTAAAGTTAGGAGGCCAAAAGTGCACATCCCTCCCGCTCCTTTTCAAAAGAGTGTAAAGTCCATTACTTTTTATGCCGTGCAAAAGCAATCGATGATCATCAAGACTTTCTAACAAAACATGAAAAAGTTTAAAATTCAATTGGCCAAATTGAAATATTTATCATTGAATTGGACAAAATGCAATAGGATTAAGACATCAAGCTATGTGTGGAAATCATCATAGGGATTAACTTCTCATGACTTGAGGCATATAATTCTCACAACGCGTAGCCCAAATAAATTTAGATTCATTCAAATCGGTAGGTATCATTGTGCATAACACAATGGCTATAAAACGTGGTGATGTAAACAGGTGAGAATTTCCATCTCCTAATCTAACTTTTTAAAAGTAGGAGGCCAAAAGCGCACATCCTACCCACTCCTTTACAAAGAGCGTAGAGTCCATTGCTTCTTATGGCGTGGGAAAAGCAATCGATTATTACCAAGACTTTTTGACAAAATATGAAAATATTCATTACTCAATTGATCAAATTGAAATATTTATCACTGAATTGATCAAATTGAAATATTTATCACTGAATTGATCAAAATGCAATAGGATAAAGACTTTTTGAATAATTTTTGCTAATCACAAAAAATTCACATGAAATTCCAATGTAGTTATTTTCACTAATTGTCGTTGGAAATTTTTTTTTTTTTCGGTAAATGTAAGAATATATTAAGGGAGAGCTAGCTATACAAAAAGTCGCTGGAAATTGTTGATACAATGACTCACAAGTTGTTCATGTCAGCTTGTTACATAGTATGGCTAGCAATGACTAGAGGTCACGTCAAGCTTTTTTAGGTGGTAGTTGGTGGGACATGCTATATTGAAACTTCACGCAAATGATTTAGGACTACATTAGCAAAATCGAAAAGTTTAAAACCGAATTAACATTTTAACGATAAGTTTAGGATTTGGTAACTATTCCCCAATTTGACTCAACAACCGTGAAAATCATCGTAGGGATTAACTTCTCATAACTTGAGGCGTATAATTCTCACAATGCGTAAACCAAATACATTAAGATTCATTCAAATCGATAGATATCATTGTCCAAAACACAAAGCTATTAGACCCGACTATGTAAACCGACAAGATAAGCGATTGCACTTCCCCATCTCCTAATCTAATTTCTTCTATTTGACTAGGAGATCAAAACCGCACATCACTTTCACTCCTTTTCAAAAACAAGAAAGCAATCGATGATCACCAAGAAGAGAAGAAAGACGCAAAGTCCCATGTTTCGGCCAAGCGAGAAGTCCGTGCCTTGGAACTATCTCCAACTTCGGCAAAAGAAAACTTCCTGGAATCGACAAGAAGCTACGAGCTCTCAAGCGGATCAGGTCAACCGATCCATACGTGTATCGGTTAGGGTTTTGTATATTTCAAGAGAGAGAGAGAGAAAACGGTCGTCTCTCGTATCGTTTCGATCGACACCGATCGAAGATTTGGATGACTTCTCCGAGTGAAGACATGCGTCAAGGAAGACTTCTTATGACAACTCGCCCATGCACGTCGTTTTCCCCCCTGGGGAAACGCCATTTTTCATTTACTTACATGCGGAAGCATTTGACGTATCGCAACGCATTGGGTCGCCATCGTGGTGCGTAGAATATTTGATTAGATGTATGGATTTCCTTGCTCTGCCTACCATTAGTCACCCCCCTCTCCATTTTTCAACTTAGATGGCAATTTTTTAGTACTTGAGTGAGTGCAACTGCCATCGATTCCGACCCGGAACTCTCGTCTTCGTGTACCGATTCAACCTCGAATTTTCCATAGTAAAATATATATTCTAGAAAGCAGAATATTATATAGTTAAGAGTATTCGGAAAATTATCCAAAACGTCTTAAATTTATTGTACGGTGGCCAACTCAATCATAAATCTTGTACATATTTAGCGTGGTGGATGTGTAGGACAAAGTGACATTTTGGGCAACTCAAAGCTTGAATATATTATCAAGTTTGCGAGACCAGGCTCGAGTAAAATGAAACTCGAGATAATAGAAATTCCCAATTCAAGCCAAAGACGAAACCAATCGCCATTTTTTGGATCCTATATGCTCCATGAAATATGATATTTAGCTTTCCTTGACACGGACATCTTGTGCCAAGACCAAAACCTAGATGCCCTTATCATGAAAGAAGTGTTGATTTCGTAGTTAGTTGATGAAATCGACATGTATGTGTGACTTAAGCGCACGATATAGGTTTGACACTTTCTATCATCGAGTGCAAATAATAAGAGGCATGTCACGATATTTTCCCTTCTGAGGCACCATATCAAGCTCTGATGTTGCATCTTTTATTTTTTATTTTTTTATTTTTGGCATGCTTTCACTTGAATCTACTCCAATTTAGTGAAAAGATCAAAGTTGCAGTATTAAAAAGTTATTTAATTTGGTTAGTCTCTACTGTATATATCCTGTATAAAGCAAACTTTCAAATTTGATGTTTACCCCAAATTTTACCATTATATCCCCGCATCTGTAATTGACTCAATCTTTGTGAAGTAGTTGAGTTGTATGCAAAAATCGCTTCACCTACTTCGTTAATCTTACTTGATAATGTACCCACTCCTTTTACTTCACGCGTCTTGCGTCGTCTCTAGTACATAGAAAGCAAACTCAATAAGGATTTAAACTTCGAACATTTGTAAAAATAATATCCATTTGGTACCCATGTCTTTTCTTAAGATGTATAGTAGTAACGTGTTATCATTGTATTAACAAAAATCTCATGTTATGATGTACGTGTTATAAATATAAATCACGACGCGCGTGTTTTTTTTTATAATTTGCATTGTCTACTTCACATATCAGATGCACTTAAATCTACAGAAATATTTATGATGCCACATACTCTCTTTATTTTCTCATTATACTATATACATATAAATTAAATAGTACACAAAAAAAGAAAAAAAAATTATCAGGTAAATTTCTTAGTGGATCTGTTAGTTGCACAAGAAGAGTCGAACGCAATGGCACGCGTGCGAATAGGCTAGATTTACAAGCACGTTTTGATGGATTTCGAATTAGCAATCATTTCCGATGGTCAAATTTAGAAATTAAGAACACACATTATAAGTAGTCAAATTGTAATGTATTTTAAGATTTCTTAATTTTCAATATCTCGTCTCTTTTATTTTTAAGCTTATCTCTAATAAACTCTTGCATATTATATCACATCTCACCAAATATAAATATCTCGTCTTGACCTTCTTTTACTTAAAAAAATACAAAGATAACAATATAACTCTCGTTATTCTAATCTTATATGGAAATTCTGAACACATCACGTGTATACACAAGTTAAGCAATGAATCCTTGATGCAATGACTGTCTTTTTATTGTCCCATTCAATCAATGAAAATAATATTTTACACGTCGATCGCATTACTAACATGGCATCACCGGCACCGTTATCGTCACACGATTGAACTGATGCACTGAACCTCCTCTCCAATCACACGATAAAAGCATGAGGCTCTATTGAGGATTAAATTCTTGAACGTAATCATTAAACGATACCACTTGAATTCTTGTGCTGGCTAACACGAAAACAATGTACAAATCCATTGCTCCCAATGTTGGACTTGTGGGAGGGCTCCACCACTGATGGGCTTCTCAATTTGACCCGGAAATCATTAGTGGAAGAGTCTAGGAAGCCTCCCCACTACATGAAATGTATTTAAGTGTCTTGGGATAAGGGAATGAATCGAATCGAATCTCTCTTTGACCAACGACACTAAGATCGTATGAGTGCCTCCATGCATATAGTGGGTCGTGACATGGACCAATTGGAGAAAGTTGACGAGCGTGTAAAATGTGATCAACATGATCAACCAAAGCATGATAGTGCAATCCATGGCTTTCGAAGCCAATTTGTATATCGATTGAGCGCCGAAAGTCAGTCGCCTGCAACATCTTGGAACTTCCCTTTTTCCCTTTTTACTCTTCTAGCGTCACTCGTGACCGCTAGTATGAAAAGTTTACGCTGCTAGAGACAGCTGTGGCGATGCATGTCGAGCATATTTCTGATTAAGCAACCGCTTTCCTGTGATTGCTTTTCGCCAACGTAGTATGTATTGATAGACCGCAGTGCAGAGAAGAGAATAACACATCCAAAGCCCAAACGGTACAAGAAGGTTTTCCAAATGAACCGAAGGAATTGGGGGCCTAGAGGTTTCAAAAGTTGGTGGATTTTGACCTTTCGAGGTCCGCTTGAAAAATATACTCTTTTGATGACTAATCACAAGCCAAAATGCTTGAAAACTTTACTATTTTGATGACTAACTAGAAGCCATATATTCAAGCATGACCGTCAATATTGGAGTGCGTGAATTATTATTAAGTCACAGTGGTAACACGTCTTTCTTGATTCTTTTTTTGTTTTTTTCCTTTGTATTTTGAACACACAAATTTTAACGTTTCTGTAGTTTTTTTTTTCCTGTGTAGATCTTAGTTTGAGGGCCATCATTGATGAAGAGAAACGTCGGAGGACCAGAAATAAGGAAAGCCCGACCTTATTTCTACGTGTCCTTTTCCAGAACACAAACCCTAGAAGACAAAAACAGAATCTCTGATCTCTCTCTCTCTCTCTCTTTCTCACCCTTTCTAGGTTCGTCGGTTTCTCCCTGAACATATCTGCGGGAGATTCTGTTGTGTTGTAGGCTTATGTATTCAGAGTATAGCAGGTCTTTAAGAACAGGATATTTCTCCAATTTCTTAGATATTTTCTAGCCTGATAGACATGAAAAACTTCATTGCGCCGTAATTTTCGGTTCTTTTTCTAGTCTTTGAAGGTGAGATGTGAAAATGCATGTGATATGTTCTCGTAAATGCCCCTAATAGATTAGTCTTCTCTTTGTTTTGCGATTTATGGTAATTAAGAAAAGATGGATGTAGTTAGGTACTTGTGTCTAATTGGTCAATGTCAGTTAGCACATCAAATGGGAATTAGTAAATCAAAACGAGTTGGTCACTTATTGAAAGAAAATACGGTAAGTCACACAAATAAACGTTGATAAATTCATAAAAAAGAAAAAAATTGATGTATTTAAGGCATTTCTAAGAAAACAAAAGTTGATGAACAATGACCAAGGTTGATAACTTTAATAAAAAATAAATAAAAAAAGGAAACATCGATAAGTCACTCTGATGAGTAACTCAAGAAGAGTTGGTAGTTTAATCGGGAAAAAAATGGTAATCATTTAAATAAAGAATGGTAAATTCGTATAAGAGTTTTAAAATTTAAGGTATTGGTAAAAAAAGAAAAATAAAAATTGGTAAAAAGAAAAAAAGAAAAATTGATAATCTACAAAGTATTAAAAAGAGTTGGTAATTACATAAAAGTGTTAGCGAGTTACCAACAAATTTACTGAGAAATTAGATAATCGGTAATTTTCTATCAACAATTATTTGCTAGTTTCCGGCTCATTCAAAAATTTACCAGTCCGAAAAGAAAAATCTATCTTTTGAAAAACGGAAAGGCAAAATCGTCCTTAGTTTTTATTATCTTGTGTTTTGTAGCTCATTATGTTTGCAAAGCTTATTTAGATGAGTTGCAATATCAGGTAAAGTGACTATTTGGCTTATGATTCTAGGAGTGCTTCTAGAGTGGGCGGAAACATAAAAAAACACGCTACCCACTTCCCAATAATCATTGTCGTAACTTTTTTTTTTTTCCTAAAGAAAAGGGAATAGAATGCTACAAACCAAAAGAGGTATCATTCATCATCTACTCTAAGCAAAATATAGACAGTACATTCTACTCGAGATGAGACAATTGAAAAAGGAAAAAAAAAAGCATTGTGGAGATATAGGAGTGTGCAACGATGGATAATCTGGTCTACTCTTCCTTAAATTAATTTTTATCCAAATGGATAGTATAAATATTTTGATGTTATTATAGGACACCGCTAAAAAAAATGAAAGATGACTTGATTTGATGTTTCGAGATTAGATTGAAACATATTTTATGATAAGAGCATTGATGTAATTTTCGAGCTCTACCTCTTTATTTGCAAGGAAAGAAAAGGGGAATCTAATAGTCAATCATAACATTGAAATTATGGATTTATTTGTTCGGAAGAGGACAAAACCCAATCTACCGGATAAACTCTGATCCAAGGTGGGGGGGTTAAAAGCTTGCGTGAATTTGTAGCAAGAGGTACTATCATCTAAAGGAGGTGGGGTTTTAGGAAGGCCTAACTCAAGAATAACTCCGTTTTGGGCGTAGAAAATTAGAAATGGGCTTTGGATCTAGAAACCCACTAGCGACGGGACCGAGCAGGAGCGATTAGCGCCGTAATTGGCCGTCCTAGAAAGTCGCCGCCAGTCACGCTACGGCGCAAAAATAAAGACCAAAAAAAGGTCAAAAAACGACAAATAGCTGCATCCATGCATGGCCCATGCAGGTCTCGAACCTGCGACCTTCGCGTTATTAGCACGACGCTCTAACCAGCTGAGCTAATAGGCCTTGACGACGGCGTTTGCATCTGAAATTAAATATGAATCTTGAAAATCTTGGTCGAAAACAGTTCATACAGTGATGAGCGATAGGGTCGCAAGGAAAAGGAAACATTCGTTCTAAGCCAGATGCAATCGGATCTGCTGAGCGACGTACGAGGCGACGCTCGCGAACGTCTCCAGCGCGATGAGCATGTCCCTCGTGATCTCGCCGAGGGCCAGCGTGAAGTTCACCCCGTTGAAGCAGTCGTAGGCCGGCGAGGACCCGGGGCCGGCCTTGATCACCTCCTCGTACTCCTTCGCCTCCGACAGCTCGTGCGCCCGCCTCAGGTCGGCCTCCACCTTCCCGTACAGCGACGTGCAGTTCGCGTACCCCTTCTGGGCCTGGGAGTCGCCGGTCGTGTTGTCGCGGAGGCGGGCGAAGGTCTCGAGGTTCCTCTCGGCTTGCTTCTGGGCGAGCTCGATGGAGACGAGTGAGAAGAGAGGGAGGTCGGCCGAGGCGGTCCGGGGGTCGCCGTTCAGGAGCGACGCGCAGAGCTCGTCGCTCTGGGTTTGCGAGCAGACGGTGGAGATCGCCTGCTGAGAGACTCCATCGCAGGGGGAGAAGAAGAAGGACGCGGAGAAGAAGAAGAAGAGGGAGAGAGATGCGAAGGAGAGAGCGGTCAGAGTGGAGGACATTGTCGTATGCTGGGTGGTCTGATTTTAATCGTGTATTATGTGTTATCTATATATATATATATGATACTGGACTGGATTTTGTATGCTTTTTCTTTCATTGATTGTGCTTGTGTGATATCGAATCTTGTGCTGGTGCTATGTCTCTTTCCGGAAATAAAGTATATGGAATCATTGTATAATAAATATATAGTATGGCTAAGGAAATAATTGTCCAAAAAGTATATTGCACGATAACCAATTCAATATTAAATTCTTCAATCATACTAATATAGTTTTTTCGACTCAGTTGATTAGATATCGCTGAAATAGATTCTCTTGATCTTTGGGTGAGGCAGCTCACCTACCGAAATGATCAAATTTGCAAAATTTATAGTAGCCACCAGCTATGTAATCTCCTCTTATAAGGTGGTAAAAGCCAATTGTCTTTTCCGAGATTTTTTATTTTCATTTTGATAATTAGAATATGTTTATGTCTGATGAACAATAATGCTTTTGTTTTGAAGTAAGAAATATGAGTAATTTATTGTCCAAAAAATTATTTAAAAAATGGGTGTTTGTTTTTTGTCCTATTGTGTGTAGCTATTAGGTTTGTCGATTACTTCAATAAAACAAAACAAGTACAAGTAACGGCCAGATGTGACAAATGCTCGTTGACGAAAATGAAGTTGAATAAGCACTTATTGTTAGGCGTTGCCAAACGGACAAACACCGCTTTCAATTAAGAAACATTTAAATAAACTCGAAATGCGTTAAGTGATTATATTATCTATAAATAAACCAAAAAATAATAATAAACGTAACCAAACGATCTCTTAGGATGCGAATGGTAACGTTTTTGTTCTTTTTTTGTTAGAGAACGTAAAACAAAAAAGATGTTTATGTTAGGAACAATTTTTGAACAAAAGAACGCGTTTGGTAACGTTTAAGTGCAGGAATAAAAAATGAAGCGTAAACACGTTTAGTAAATTTTATTCTTTTTTTATTCTTTTAATTTTTTAAACATTTTTATTTTATTTTTCATTTTTTCATTTCTTTTTTATTTTTTCTTTTTTAGTAGGTCCCGCCTCCGGCGACCGGTGACGGGGCCGGCAGCCTCGCCGTGGTTGGGCGAGGCTCGGCTCACCCAGATCCGGCGAGGCCGAGCCTCGACGGCCGGTCGCCGGCCATGGCCGAGGCCGGCGGCCGCGAAAGAAAAAAGAAGAAAAAAAGAAGAAGAAAAGAAGAAGAGAAGAAGAAGAGAGAAGAAACGTTTATTCGTTTCTGTTTTGGAACAAAACAACAAATTGTTGTTTTTTTTTTTTGTTCTTATTTTGTTAGGAAACAAAAAAAAAAAAAGAAGAAACGCAACCAAACGCGTTTTGTTCTTTTTTTGTTAGGGAACAAAATCCGTACAGAAGTGTTCGGAAACGTTTCTTAGAAACGTTTCCATGCACACCCTTAATTTCTCACTTAATTCTCATTTTTTGAACATGATTACTATAAAATTAATTCCTCTAGCAAGTGCCATATCGGGCAATTTTGATCAATAACATTGTATTGTCTGTTACTAGAACGAGAATTATACAGTCTACAAAAAGGTATGGAAGTTAAAGAAATAAATATGTTTTAATTGTAAGGTTCCGCTTAATTCGTAGAAAATGAACGATATGAAACTTATATTAGGTTGATTCATCATGTCAAAGAAATATTTCGATATTTGCGAATCGGACTAAACTCGATTAGCATTGTCCTTAAATAAATTATATCAGGTTGATCCATTAATGATGGGCTTAATAAAAGAGGTTAAAGGGGGAATACAATTACAATGTAGATCGGCTAAGTATAAGTCGGGCGAGGCTCAAACGTAATGCAATTACAAAATTTGAGAAAATTGATTTTTTTTTTTTTTGCCATCTAACAAGTGAAATTTAATATATGACTCCATTTTTTTTGCCAAAAAAAAAATTGACATTTCTAAAAGTATTTTCCAAGAATTCTTTTTTTCAGTAAAATATTAATATTTTCTAGTGTTGGCTGGAACCTGAAAAAAAAAACTATAAATTATTTTTTGTTGTTTGGTAAGCCAAATGCCGTTTGATTTTCCTAAATAGACACACTACTCGAGTGCTAGTAATTTTTGTGCACAAGTAGCCAAGAAACTTGGCATGGGCATTTGGGTCTAAAGCCTGGATCCTCAACTCTTAGGCATGAGCACGGGAATTAGTCTTGGGTGCACCAAATCAAGCCCGAGAACTTGGCGCTCATGTGCAGCTCCCTAGCATCTCGGCTTGGGTCTACAGGTCAAGCCCAAGTCCCCCTGGATTCGTCGTGGCCAAGCTTTGGACCCTAGCACCTGGGATTGGGATCCGGATCATAGTGCTTGGGCTTAGGTCATTGAGGTCAAGCCCATCACTCTGGTATTGTACCTGCGTTTGAGTCCATTGAGGCCGGACCTTGAACCTAATGCTCGAGACTCGGTCCCCGCACTCAAACCTAAGTCCATCAAGGTGGGACCTTGGACCTTGGTGCCTATGCCTGAGTCCATCAAGGCTAGACCCTCGGTCCTCGGCACCCAGCCTTAGGCCCAGCATTGATGGACTAGGGCGCTAGCGCAAGGGACTTGAGTGAGAGCACGAGAGTCCTAGGCCCGGCCTTGATGGACTCGAGCTTGGAAGTCAAGGACCTGGGCCTCGATGGACTCGAGCACAAGCACCATGGACACAGGCTTGGTCTCGATGGACTTGGGCATGGCCTGGATGGACTTTGGGTTGGGGCGCTAAGGTCCTAGGCCCTACTACAATGGCTCGGCCTAGGCTCTGGGGGGGGAGGGGCACGGCTCCTTTGCCAAGGGCTCAAGAACAAGCATTAAGGTTCCTACATTCAAGTGTAGAGTTTCTAGTCCGAGTGTTTATATGTAGTTATATTTGAAAAATGATTTACAATTTCTTAAAGATAAATTCATTTTCCTAAATTTAAGTTTTGATAGAAAACCATTTTCCGCTGGCTCATTCTTGAGTTATTTCCCTAAGCGATCCAAATGTAAGAAAATAAGAAAAATATTTTCTCGGAAAATTTTTCCGCAAAACAAACGGTACCTATGTTTATTTATTTATTTGGGTCAGGTCCTATCTTATTTTCGTATGCAAATAAGAAACCCTACTCCCTCACTTACGTGTTCTCACCCCTAGTCCCCAAGGATGTGAGAAATCCCATTCCCCTTCCCAAGTGGGAATAGTGGCTACTAGGACAGACCCAAGTGGTTAATGTTTATCTAGTTTACTCATAGTTTATTATGAACAAAATAAGTAAAAATGGAAAGAGAGTGCAATAAAAAGAAATTAAAGAAAAGGAATGCAAAAACCCTAATCTATACTAATATATAAAGCAAAGATGATCTCCTACTGAATCAAAATCCTCTTTTTCTTCCCGAGATATCCTCAGTAATTATTTTATGAAGATTCCATCTACGGACAGATACATAGATTAACAAATCTTTTTTATCTCTCACATATTGCTTTCTTAAAATTTGAATCTTACCTATTTTACGAGCAAACTTACCAAAACAATTTCAAATCTAGAAATATTTTCATTTTCCATGTATATACGCATGCGATTTCCCTTATTGCGCCAATAATGTCTTTTCGTTGGGTAATAATTTGCATATTGGTAATAAGGCGATCATGGAAAATATTTCTAGTGTCAATTCTTGTACACACGCAAAGCTTGTGAATCTAATCTTGAAAAAAGAATAATTTTATCATCCACAAAAATAGTTGGATATAACTTGTTGTCGATAATGGTTTTAAGCAATACAAGTGACCTTTTAAAGAAAATAATTTCGAAATCATTTACTCTTTGCGAAACAAATAAAACCTTAAATACGCCATAATTGGTCCAATTCTACTTGTGCTATTTTGTTTCCCTTTTTCCTATTTTGATCACTCACAATGAATGAATGGAACTAGGATTGGTATTAATTTTTTGTAGCATGTAAAGAAGCAGCGTAGCTAAGCCGAGGAAATTATCATATGGTAAAAGATGCTCAAGATCCAGACATATCTTTGCAAAGTTTACTCTATTTTCATTAAAGAAGGAAGATTTCATAGAAGGAAATAAAAGGGAAAATCAGACTGATCAATTCAAGAAAAACCGGTATTGGACCTTTTCCATCATTTAAACATTTAATTGAACTTCTGTATTTAGGACAAAATATACACAATTTAGTTGTTCCCCAGCTAGACAGATATTAGGGTTTGACCCAATTTAATTTGCACTAATGTGATGCAACAACATTTACGTGTATAAATTTTATATATGACGTCAGCATCTAGAGAAGCATACACAGTCCAAACATACATCTCCATCTAGTGGGAACATTTCCCAAACCACCCAAAGTAAAGAACTATAATATTGTCCAGCCCAAGCTCCTCGTGCCTTACAAAATTCAGGCCTTGCTTGTCCAAAGAGAAAATTAATTAAACATAAGCACAATCAACCATCTTTCACTCGCGCACGAACTTGGGAAACACCCGTGGCGACCTTCATTAGGCAGCGGACGGAGCGGAGAAATGATCGAGGGTCCCGGCCTCCGACAGCGCCGCCAGGAAGGGCTGCAAGTCCACGGGCGGGGCGCGATCCTGCCCTACGTAGTTCTTGTAGTCCAGCGACTCGTCGTCGAAGATGTCCCACCATTTCTTGACCAGCGCCTTGATGTCTTCCCTGTCCATGTTGGCCTCCTCGCCCGTGAACCGCCACGGCTTGGACCCGGCCGCGCAGTAGTGAGCCACCTTCACCTTGTCAAGGTCGAAGTTCTCGGGGTGACGCCACAGCATGGCCAGGACGAGGTTGTAGACCGGCGGGATTGGCTTGTACACCTCCCTGAAGTACATGTTCAAGAAGTCCTGCGACGAATTTGGGGACACCGGAATCAAACATCTAGCAATCAAAGTCACTACATAGTCCAATTTCGAAACGATTAATGTCATAAGATCACTCGGATCGAATCAAGATTCATCCTACCTGCTCAGCAAAAGGGGTTGGAGGGGTGATCTTGACGGTTTCGAGCAGGTCGTGGTAAGTATTGAGATTCGGCTCGAACACAAACATGCCCCCGTTGAAATAGAGAGGCGGCTTTGGGCCGAGGTCTTCGGGCCACCCGACCTTGTTCGGGTTCTGTTGGCAGTACCCGATCTTGTTCTGAGGCGCATGGCTCCATGTCTTCTCGCAGAAACAGTCCATCACGGCGTAGAAGTTGCCGTCCGGGAGGTCAAAGAGATGGTCTATGTTGTCGAACACTTGGATGTCTCCGTCGAGGTATATCATCTTGCTATACTCGACAAACTGTCGATTTCGTTCAAAATCATAGTTAAAGACAAAGAAGAAGCCTAAATCAGCAATTCAAATGATGACCAATTGTGAGGCTAGCGAATCATAGTAATTATAGGATAAATCGAAAGATTACATAAGAGTTGTATTTGTGGAGTTAGAAAGCTAGCAACATGTAATTAATTACCTAACTTGACGCTAACTTCACTAGCTAATGCCTAAAATCGATAAAAACATGGTGGAGAGTAATTCGGAAATTGATCTTATGTGGTAAGTACAAAAAAAAAAAAAAATAACGAAATTAAAGGAGATTTATTCTTCTTCGTTTTTATCCGTTCCTTTTCGGAATTTAATGGAAAGTTCACACGTAGCGGAAGTATAACAACGCCATACCCGTTTATAAATTTACCAAACAACCCCCATACATAGCCAAGGATCATATTCAGACACCTTAGAAACGTAGACCCAAATATGTCAAAGCGACGAAACAAAAAGTAATACGTGTAGCGCATGCAGAGCGCTTTACCTCCCAAATGCGAAGCTTAGAGTAGTTGATGACGTAGTGGGGCATGGCGTACTCAGTCCGGTGGTTCTCCGGCGGGTGCACCGGCTCGATCTCCCTCACCACGCACCCTTGCTCCGCCAGCATGCGGCGGTGCTCAGCCGGCACGTCGGGCAGCATCGCCACCACGAGCGGGTTCTCGCACCGGGCCTTCCTCAGCCCTTTGGCCAGCCCAATCACCCCCTTCACGTAGTCCCCGTCCCCCGCCAGGAACGTCACGTACGCGCAGCTCCGTGCGCCGGCGGGCCTTTCGTCCCCGCCGGTCTTGGCGGCGGCGGCAGCAGCCCTGGTGACGTCTGGCGCCATTAGACGTGGGTTACAGTATGATGGTGCAAAGACAGGTTTGGTTTTTCCAGAAAAAAAAAGCTCGAGAATATGGTTTTGCTTGAGGGGACTGAGAAGGTGGGAGGAATAAGCGTTTATATAGAAACTTTGGGTCAATTTATTTAAGGTAAGTAAAAAATATTTAGAAAAATTATAATTAAATGAAGGGATATAATATTATTTTCGGAAAATCCCATAAGTTGGAGTGAATCTAGGATGTTCAGACCGCCCTAAAATTTTGGCGATTTTAGTGCGCCCCCACGTGGACGGAAAACTCCGTCGTGTCATTGCCGTTCTGGTTTGACTTGACGAAGTCGTTTTCGCTTCGGTCTCCTCATTCATATCCACCATGTGTCCGAATAAAACCTTATGCTAAGCGTTATCTATAAAATTCATTAAAATTCCTTGGGAAACGATAACGTATACGTTGTCCTTGATTAGAGACATCGCGAGAACACAAGGCGAAAGAGTCAAGCGGGAGATAGATTTTTCCAGGTCGTGCTGAGTTATGGTTGTTGGAAGATTTGAATGTAAGGGACCATAATATCAACTTTGTGGAAATTTAGTTCGATCGAACTTCCTAAAAGCATGAGTTTTCAACTCTGTGGGGGTTAAATTAGGCATCATTATTACCATTGCCGGCATCTCCTTGTAAGGCACCACCATCCCGACCCGACTTGACCTGCAAGCATCCTCGCCGAAGGCAGTCGTGTAGAAACTCAACGCAACATGGCAAAAGAGTGGAGCGGAAGATAGATTTTTTCAGGTCATGCTGAGTTATAGTTGTCGGAAGATTTGGATGTAAGGGATTATGATGTCGAATTTATGGAAATTGAGCTTCATTGAACTTCCTAAAAGCATGAGTTTTCGACTCTATGGGAGTTAAATTGGGCATCATTACTACCGCTGCCCACGCCGCCGCCGCCTTGTAAGGCACCACCATCCCGACCTGTCCCGACCTGTCCCGACCTGAAAGCACCCTCCCCAAAGGCGGTCTTGTAGAAACTCGACACAACGTCGCTTGGGCTCAATGGCCTGCCGTACCACGCTTTGGCAACCGGATACGTTACGGACATGCAGAGATTTCAGGAGCGCCGCGTGAAACACGAGATGAGCTGCCAGAACCGCCATCGTTTAAGCACGCCAAGCCGAAACCATCCCAGAACGAGTCCATAACCTTCTCTGCTCTCTTTTCCTTTTCTTTCTGTCGTTTCCTTCTTTCTTTTGGCGATCTTGACTGGACAAAAGTCCTCCTGCGTGCATGCAACGTAGCAGTCGACACTTGGCTTAGGTTTTAGCGGTGCCGGCTCGTCCGGTACGCTGTTCCCATCCATAGTTCCAACTTCTTCTAGTCTCCTCCCACGGAAAGCGACGTGTCACGTTAAGTTTTGGATAAAGACGTGTGGTGGGACCGAAGTTGCATCACGAGGAGGAGGAGGAGGAGGAGAAGGAGGAGCAAAACGAAAAAGATAGTTTAAAGTATAAACGAAACCTCGGACTTTTACGCATGATTCGAGACGTGACTTAGGTTTGGCAGTTGGTCCTAAAGGGGGACTTCCCGTCAACTGAAAAAACCATATATTTTGCCGAGGATTGAATCCTCTGCACTTTCTCAGGAAACGCCGACCTGATCAAGGGTGATGATGATGTTTCAAAGTTTTCCAAGCTTGGGACCGAAAGTGAGTCGAGTGATTATCACGGTCTGACAATTGAGTGATCAACTACTAACCCCTTTTCTCTTTTGACTCCCCGCTAATCATCTAGACTTTGGAAAGTCGCGTAATGTTTTATTCTCTTTAAGGTTCTTTTCCGATGAATTATTGGGACACTTGCATCGACGGTGTCAAGGAAATGGTATATGAGCGATTCCATACACCGTTGGTCCGAGAGAGTACATGGGTATATTCTCGAATCAAGGACGGATGATGCCGCTTGTGTCAAATATAAATTACATTTGACGGTAGTTGTGTGACTTGTGTTTTCTGTTTTTCTTCTTTCCGTCGAGCTGTTACGTGGACATTGTTGGATGATGTCTGAAGAGTCAAAGATTACGAGGATTTCGGGGGATTTTTTTCCTTTTATCTTGGTGTGCTTTTCCCCTTGGTTTTCGCCCCCTAACTTAAGTTCCTTCATATCGGTGGACAGTATGATTACCTACCAACTTTATCACAATTGGGATTTGACAATGTTTCAATCTCTCCAGTAATTTGGGAGCAGATCAAGGGGCCTTTCGGTTGAATTCTCTCCCCCCCTCCAATTTCTTTGTTGACAAATCAGCCCCCAATCCCAAAAAAAATGGACCAAGAATAAGTGGAGAGGGCTGATATTTTGTGAGGATGGCTTAGGCACTCAACTTTTCTTCTTAGGCCAGATGGAGAAAATGAGATCGGGCCTAAGCTTTGTGCATTTGGCGTTTCCTGTCTGATGCCAAATTTGATGTCCCTAGCAACAGTGATTTGAGATTTCAGGGGCAAGATTCGAAAAGCACAGAAAAGCAGAGAAAAAAAAAGATCAAGTATGATAAGATATGATGTGCCTAACTTGTGTCGACACGGATAAGAGTCTGGCAAGAAGATTGGAAAGGCTCGAGCAGAGGTCTAATCTAATCTTGAAGAGTTCCTACCAAGCAATAGCGCATCGATGTATAGATAAAACGCAGATTTCAAATTCACATACATGACTAAGACATGCTAACATGAATTTGCAATCCGTTGCTTTGAGCTGAGCTACAGTAAGAACTGCTACTTCATTGGTCATGACTTGACTTGTGCTATTCATTTGGATTCAGATCACAGCCTTCTCATCGTTTGGCACTCGTGTTTTCCTCTCCGTAATACCAACTAGTAGACCTCCGCAACTGGTGTATGCATGTGGGTTTAGAGTTTAGTCGATCCCGAAAGACTTCTATGTTGCTCCTTCTCATCTTCAGCTGATATAACGCTGAATGTTCAACTGGGTCCAAGTAATGAACCTTCTAATTGCAAAAATCAGCAACGTAGTCTCACTCTAGCAGAGAGCATTTCTGGATACGTTTCTTTCTAGTTCGATTCAAAGCTACAAAATGCAACAATTGCATCTCCCCGATGATTTTGCCTAAAGGAAAAATTTTCGATTTCAATTAAGATCATGAAGTCATGGAGGCCTTGTGAGAGGGAAAAGAATAGCATAGAGCAGAAAGAAAGAGAAATCTTTAAGATGACGACAGAGAGTTTGAATCTGTCTAGCTCTGAAGAACAAGACTCTTTCCGAGGATCATGTCATCGGTGGTGAAATCGGCAGCTTTTCTGAATGTCCCTCGCCCAAAGTCCAGGTTGTAGGAGTCCGCAAGGCCTTCCACCAGGTCAAATTCCGGTTTCCACCCGAGCACACTCTTCGCTTTGTCGACTGACGCAAAGAAATGCTGCATGCATTTTGAAATGTGAGCCACATATTAATGCCCATAGTGTTGTATCTTGAAGGGTTTTCTAGAGGAAATGTACTATCTATTGCAACCTAAAAAGTAACAGGAATTTTATATGTTCTGTAAGTCTATGACATCTGGAGGGGGCTGGGGGGGTGGGGTGGTGAACCGTCCTCATTGGAAGTGATTTTCAAGTTTTCCACCTTCCTGCTGATGTGATGTATGAATGACCAAATGCATGTAGAACTGTCCAGGTAGGCGTTTGAGTTTTAGCTTCAGAACATGTACGAAAAGGGGTAGTTCATCGGAGATCATGCAGGATGACAGGTCTGTGGCAGTGAAGGCACTTCATGTGAAGTGCTATTTTCGTTAACAAGATATATTGTTCCATTTTGAGGGTGGTCATAAATCACTCTGTATAGATACTTGAGGAACGTATTAATTCCATTTTCTGCATCAAAAAAAAAAAAAAAAAAAAACACACTCTCTTATGTATACCTGGTCACGGAATGGGAATGCCTTCTTTTTCCCAAAATCAAACTCCTTGGGATTGTAGTGGATGATTTCAGGCTCTGGAAAACCAGCAGCCTAAAAAGACATGTTACAGGAGGTTAATGTTGCTGGGTAATTCAAGCCGAACACTAGTTAATTCCTTATCCTTTAGACTTTTGAGTGGTAGCCAGAAGTACCTTGGCGCATGCTTTTGCCAGCCCCTCGAACGTCACATACTTCTCTCCTGAAATGTTGAACACTTGCTTGCTGGCTTTCTCATTGCCAAGAACCTGAATAAATGCTGTTGCCAGATCCTGTTTTCACAACCCAATCACATCATATCTCCATCCATAAACACAAGTCTAGTCTATACAGTATTGGAAATAGGAGAATCGACTTGTGCACATTCTCTTTTTATTTCATAGAAGCAAGATGTTCTCATTATCTATCCTAAATCTACTTCAGCTTCAACTAGCTCAAAGAATTAGAAGATAATGAGGATCATACAGAGGGAACTCGAAGATAGTTGGTCAGTCACAAATTTGTTGGAGACTGACAAATGAGAAATGTAGCAACTACCAACCTTAACATGGCCAAGCTGAGTTATTTGCGTTCCAGAGTTGGGAATCGGAATGGGGCGGCCTGCTTTCAGGCGGTGGAAGAACCACTCTTCTACCGGGTTGTAGTTCAAGGGCCCGTAGATATACACTGGCCTCAGTGAAGTCCAGTTGACATCCCTTGAGGCCAACAAGCTCTCAGTTTCAAGTTTACCCTTGTGCCTACTCTTCGGGTCAACCGCATCTGTCTACCATTGTGCAAAAGGAAATTTGACGAGGAGCGTGAAAATAATATCAAGAGATAACCCGAGAATAAAAGGAGAAAAGAAATGAAGTCCAAGAATTTCTGTCAGACCTCAACTATTTACGCATGCCGTGAGAGTTTGAAGCTACAGTATCATTAAGGAACATACCTCACAGTGAGGCAAATAATCAGACTTGAGATAGACACCAGCTGAAGAGCAGTAGATGAACCTGAAGATAAGTAAAAGCTTCATAGGTCACTAAATTCTGCATTTGTCAGAAAGCATTATTTGAAAACTTTCAGAGCATGCAATCATTCATAAGGGGTCTGATTGCATGAAATAAAGGGCAGGTGGAAAGGAAGTTGAATAGCATTTCTGTCCTATGACTTGATCCCAGCAACCTATAGCTATATGCTGAATTTCATAAGCATTGAGATCACAAGATTTTCACAGTTTGTATGATGATCTGTGGCTAAAATTGGATTGCTGAGAAACTGTAGTCTGAGCCTAAGAGCAAGAAACTTGCTCAAAGAATTAGATAAGTTCCAGGAACTTCAGAGTAACTTGATAGAGATGAAAAAAATCGGAACTTCAGAGTAACTTGATAGAGATGAAAAAAATCGGATCACACCAGAGAGAGAGAGAGAGAGAGAGAGAGAGAGAGAGAGAGAGAGAGAGAGATAGTACTGTTCTAGGTTTGGCAGGGCATCCAATATTGGTGCGACTTCATCTGCCTCTCGTCCTGTAAATGTGAAAGAAATCTTATTTATTATTTGGAGGAGATGGTGATTTATTTATGATACCTAAAAGCACAGGATCTTGAGCATCCTAGCTGGATCAAATCATGTGAATATCAAATGCATTCAGAGAGAACTGAACAAGAAATCACTGCATACCGTTAATGTCATAAACAACATCAAAGCCTTCTGCAGCAAGACTAGATTTAACAAAATCAAAATCCTTTCTGTCTCCTTTCAAATGCAGGATCTGAGAGAAAATTAACATCACAAAAAAGAAGCTCAGCACAAATCATTCTGAAGCAGAATTGAGTCGAATAAATCATCCGCAACACTTGACTACTCCCAATGCAGTTACCTTGGATGAAAAATCAGCGAAGTCCTTGTCCGACTCACCAGGCAATTGTTGAGTGATGGGTGCTTTTCCTCTGGTAAACAAAGTGACCTACCAAAATAGCTAGATAAGCAATAAAGGCAATGAAAGGTGTTTATTGACATGAGAAACAATGAGGAAAGGATGGCACACAACTTGCCGATACCTGATGACCTTCTTTGACAAGTAGTCTCGACAAAAACACACCAATGAAACGGGTGCCTCCCATGATGAGGATCTTCTTATTGCTTGATGCAGTGACCCGCAGTGCTCCTTTAGGCTGCCCTACCTTCCTCTTAAACTATAACAACACACAATCAGCTTTACTTTGAGCTGAACAAAACTATATTTCCCAATTTTCCATTTCAGAGTTCTCTAAAACAATGTTCAAATGCAAGAAGATCGTCAAAGTATTGTATAACAGGAGTTTCAAGCCCAAATTTGAGCCCTCGGTATCAACTTCCATTGGGCATATAAAGCTATATGACTGTTCTTGCATAGTCACTTTGCATAGGAAATGATCATGAATTCTGGGAAAGGATACAATCACAACAGCTCAATCATACTCTAATTGATGGAGAGAATGAAATGGCATGCTCGTCTTTTCCTTAGTAACAGAATGTGTGTTAGTCAATTCATTACAGAACACAAAACCCAAAACCAAGATGATCAATGTTAACTTGAGCAAATACCCAGTAAAGAAAAATGCCAACCTTTCATGAAATTTCATGATCGAACTATTCAGACACAGAGAGAGAGAGAGAGAGAGAGAGAGAGAGAGAGAGAGAGAGAGAGAGGGAACCTGAACGCAAGCATGGAGTCGGGTGCCACTGAAGTCAGAGAAAGAAGAAGGGAGGAGAGAGAGTGAGGAAGGTGGGTGGTGTTGAGGCTGCACTGCCATTAACTTTGCCATGGCTCACTCTCACACTATGCCCCTCCCTCTGCTTCTTCTTGCAAGTTTATTATGAGACTCGGAAAACTTCTTGGTGAGGGGAATTCTTGCTGGATTTGATTGTGTGTCCATGCTTTGGTCTTGCAATGGTTCTCTCATTTCTGTCCAGTTGGGATAAGACAATGACCCACCCCAGCCAGCTTCGGTTATATCCACACACAACCCAGCCTCTAACATTCTGCTTCTCCTCTTCACTTTTTTCTTGTTTTTTATATTTTAACAATTTATTTTGTGCCGTGCCCTTGAAAGCCTGCTCTAGCCACAAATCACGGTGATACTCTGCATTCATCCAAGCGACTCTGAATTCTCTCACATCTTTGACAAAACCATGAAAGCCACGGCACTTGTTTCCTATTTCCTAACCCTCTTTTTCATTCTCAAAGTTCTGTACCAAAGAAGCATGCTATCAGGAAACCCCAAACAATGTACCATCTCCATAATAACAGGTCTCACTGTTCTTCACTCTCCATCAAGATTATTAGTTTGATTGGACAACAGACCTAAAATCCTCTCACACGACATAATGTCAATACATAAATGGGTGTCACAAGGCTAAGTGTGATCTTAGAATTGTAATAAATGATAGGTTTGCCTTTGTTGTCCTCCTATAAATATGATACATCGTGTTCCTCAAATTTTGAAAATTGATATGTTTTATGTATCAGTCAGACTATTGAACTTGCTTACTTGATTATTAAGATTAGTCATAAGAACATGTTGGCCCATTAATATGGAATAAGCTAAAATATTTCCTAATTCAAGCTCGCACATCTAATTGTTTGGTAGAGTTTTATGTTGTTTGATCTCTATTTTGATCTTTATAATCGACGTGGACTTAAGCTTGAACTTAGAGCCTGATTTGTAATTTATCACTAGTAAAAGAAGATACAATTCACGTATAAATTAGAAAAGCAAAAAAAACAAAGGATATGCTAATAATAATTATAAATCAAACGTTTAGAGATTCATCTATATGAAAAAAATGTAACTCTGCCATAAAAACAATAAACAAAACGTTCACTGCTAAGCTAGCATTTCTTCGATCAGTGAAAGGTCCGAGCTTTTTCGACATCGCTGTTCGTTCATTCTTGCCGAGCGCTCGACGGAGGTACAGCGAGATGTTGCAGTGCATATTTCTTCTGTCGGATTCCGGGTATGAAACATCAATCGATCCTGCGCCGACACGTTTCTTGCGATCGAAAAATTCTTGCTTTCTTCTTCTTCTTCTTCTTCTTCTTCTTCTTCTTACGGATTTGATGCTGGATTCTTGAAACCGAGAGATGAAATGGGTGGATCTTCGAACGGAATGTAAATTTTGGGGGATTTTGAACATGGGTTTGTCGCAGGGAAGTGATGCTGGAGAAACAGCTCACTGGGCATCGCGTAGATCGGTCTATATGCGCTTGGTATTGGGATCACGCCATCTCTCAAGGAGACCAGGTTCTTCGCATGTTATATATACAAGTTCATTTTTGTTCGTGTGTCTGTGATGGTGCAGATTCGCTAGGCTTTTCTTCTTCTTCTGGGTAAATTACTTGATCCCATTTCATGGAGATAGTTCTTTGCTCATATGGGTTTTACATTTCTTCTCCTGGGATTGGATGGTTGTTGCCCAATACAGCTACAGCCCGTGATTGCTTCTCCAACGCATTACCTTTTCCAAATTGTTCGCGAGGGCATCACGTTTTTAGCTTGTAGCCAAGTCGAAATGCCGCCTTTGATGGGCATTGAGGTACAATACATTTAGGCCGGTATCAATGAGCTGCTGGATAGAGTGATATTGGGTGTCGAACAAGATGGGGGGACTTTTTTGAGTTTTGATTGCTTGGTTTCAGTTTCTATGCAGAGTAGCTGATGTCCTGGCGGATTACCTCGGAGGGCTAAATGAGGATGTGATAAAGGATAATTTTGTTATTGTTTATGAGGTAATGTGTTTTGCTCATCGTTTGCTATTTCTCCCCTCAAATTTTATGACTCGCTGTTTTTGGCAGTTCGAGTTTATCAGCACGTCTTGGAGAGAGGCTTAGATTCAAAATATACGTCAGTGTATGATTTTGTTCTAGACACATGGAAAACTAGATATGCAGCGGCTGCTTTATGTTTTTCCAAGTGCATTTTGTCACTGGAATGTAGTAATGTGGATATTGAGTAAAGTTTGACATTGTTGATAAACTGTCTTGCTGTAAATGGCGTCTTCATTTTATCTGTGACAAAATGACCTTAAGACTCGGTATTAACTAGGATGGAACACAGGGCCTTACATTCAGTTGCTTCAGCATATTATAGCCACTTGTAGCCAGATTTTTTGCATTATTGAAGCTATAGTTATCATATATACTGAAACTCATTGCCTGAACTTCCATCTAGTTGCATGTCTGTATCATTCTTATAAAACATTAGTGAGCACAGCGAATGACTGTAAAATTGGACAAGGTGAGTCGCTGCTTTACAATGTTGCAAGAGAGAACTGTAGCCTAGCATTTTTTGTTCTTCTTTTGGATAAAATTGTAGCCTACTTTCAGCTCACTAATCTGCATAACCTGAAAACTCCAATTTATCCATCGGTTAAAAGGATCTGAATAATGTCCTATTTGTGGCTCCGGAGGTAGTCTCCTTTGTAACTTATGTGTGCATGGTATCTTGAAACTGTTCTCTAAATGCTGTCCAGATACCTAGTTTGATATGCAAAGTGGCCAATTTAACTACTTGTAGGATGATTACAGTTTTCTTCTTGAAATGTTTCTTTAAATTCTGTTCTGTCCTATGTTCGTTTGCATTGTGTAATTATGAACTACATCCCCTATTGTAATTTTGAGCTTGTGACATCATTTTTCTTTATTTTCTAATGCATTTAGCAAGTCATCCACTTGTTTTGCCTTGTCATGTTCATTGAGTTAGAAGTAAAAGTTCTATGGTGGAACGTGCAGCTTATGGACGAGATGATAGATAATGGTTTCCCACTCACTACAGAACCCAACATTCTCAGAGAAATGATAGCTGCACCTAATATTGTTAGCAAAATGTTGAGTGTTGTGACTGGCAATAGTTCGAATGTGAATGAGACACTTCCTGCTGCAACAGCATTGTGTGTTCCATGGAGAACATCAGACCCAAAGTATGCCAACAATGAAGTTTATGTTGATCTCGTGGAAGAAATGGATGCAATTATTAATAGGTATTTAGCTGAAAACCTCGATGAGCTTTGTTAAAGATTCATATCTTTCTCCTTAAAGCTGACTTTACCACTTTCTGTATCTTTCCAGTTTTAATGACTTACATCTAGCTGTATATTTCCTGTCTTGACCCAGTTGACACTAATGAATACTCTCTTATGCATTTCCTAGGGATGGTACACTTGTTAAATGTGAGATTTATGGTGAAGTTCAAGTAAACTCTCATCTCTCTGGCCTTCCTGATTTGTCTCTTTCATTTGCAAATCCCTCTATTCTGGACGATGTGAGATTTCATCCATGTGTACGGTATCGACCATGGGAATCTCATCAGATTCTCTCATTCGTCCCTCCTGATGGACAATTTCGGCTCATGAGTTACAGGTGTGAAAATATGTTTGCCCATATCCAGAAATATTGCGAATGGTCAAAACATCATGAGTTTTGTTTAATTTAAGTGGCATCCTAGCTTGAATGTGAATAGCCTTTGCTTGATTTAGGTGGTATCCTAGATTGTAGGTAAATTCTTTCAAATATATAACTGCCACACTGAATATGTATCCATTTAGATAGATTGTATTTAGAAACAACCCCGTGCTTTAGGTGAAAACTTAGAAAAATCTGGAGCTCTGTCCTTTGTTTATCAATGCGTAAGTTTCAAGTTCACGTCTCTTTGCTGTGCAGAGTTAAAAAATTGAAGAGCATCCCTTTGTACTTAAAGCCACAGCTGACTTCAGATGCTGGGACCTGCCGACTAAGCCTGTTAGTTGGAATGCGGAATGATCCAGGAAAGACAGTTGACTCAATCGATGTGCAATTTCAATTGCCTCCTTGCGTTTCAACTGCTGATTTGAGCTCAAATTGTGGAACAGTGAACATTCTTTCAAATAAGGTACCTGCTAGTGTAATTTAACAGTAATCACTCATTTGATTGTTCATGGTGTTTGTCTTGTGCTCTTTTATTGAAGACTGTATTCCTTTTGATTCATCCATTTCTGCAGACATGCTCTTGGTCAATTGGACGGATTCCCAAAGATAAAACCCCTTCATTGTCCGGAACATTAGTCCTTGAGCCAGGACTGCAACGTCTTCATGTCTTCCCTACATTCCAACTGGGTTTCAGGATAATGGGCATTGCTCTGTCTGGCTTGCAGATAGATAAGCTAGATCTAAAGAACTTACCTCATCGTCCATACAAAGGTTTCAGAGCTCTCACTCGAGCAGGGCACTACGAAGTGAGGGCATGATGTGCTTTAATTTACGGTGAGGTTCTAACTTGGAGGCTTTTTCACTCAAAAGAAACTGGAGATTGCGTGGAGGAACATTATTTTGTTTTTTGTAAATGATCTGGGCGCAGTTTCTTTCCAAGTGTTCTCTGTGACGCTATTCCTTATTAATGATGTAATTCTTGACTGCAGAGTGCTTCAGGTTCAGGAGAGTTTATTTTTTTCTTTCTTTTTGCCCTTTCAGTATGTAATTTTACACAATCATGAAATTGAATTACACAGTTAATCAAAATAGCTGATTCGCCTCCATGTGTGTTTCTTTATTTGTAACTCTTCTTTAGAACCATGCACATCAATTGAAAGAAGCAAAACTGAGCATCAAAGATCAACTTCCAGACAAAACTTTGGCGATACTACTGCAAATTGATGCAGGGAAGAAGAAAACAGAGCCTCCACCTCTAATAATAATAGGACGTTATTTTAGCATACCGGGTGCATTTGGGAAGGTTTTCGGGGGAAAGCTTTTAGGAAAATGCAAAGACCTTTGAATTAAATGTATTTTTCAAAATACAAACTGTGTTTGGTAAATTGTAATTTGAAAGTTTTTTTTGTAAAGTACCTTTGAGCAAAATACTATTTGGGAGAATTACATTTACAAAGGGTTTTTGTGATAAAAAAAATAAAAAAATTGACCAGTAGGCAACCGCCGGTCACCGAAATTTGTTGCCGGCAGCCGACATCTAACTTAGGCAGCCCCGTAGATGACTAGGGAGGGTCGCCCGGGGTCGAGCGACTCCCGAAGACCACCGGCAAAGGTCGCCCGAGGTCACACGACGCCTTTGCGACCTATGGTGACCCCGAATCTGAGGTGGTGAGGTCGCGCGACGCCGCCTTGACCTCTGGCGACCCCGTCGCGACCTAGATCTAGGGCATCGAGGTCGCGGGAGGACCTCGCCGACGACCGCTCGCGAGCGATGGTGCCAAGGCGTGGTGGCGTCGGGCTCTGGCGAAGGGGGAAAACCAGCGTCACAGCGGAGCGCGGGGGTCGGCGACCGAGTGGAGGACGGTGGGCAGAGGCGCGACGAAGGTGAGCTGCTGAGGCGGAGGTCCTGCAAACGGCGAGTGGAAGCATCGGCCAGCATGGCGGAGTTAGGTGCTGGGTCGCGGGCTGCTAGGCGGCGACGGCGTCGGGCGGAGGCGAGCTCAGATTTGCAGGTGTCGGGGCACTCAAGCAGTGAGATCGGGACAGTAGCAGTCGAGCGGTGAGGGCCTCAGGCGCTGGGTCGCGAGCTGCTAAGCAACGACGGCGTCGGGCGGAGGCGAGCAGCAGTCAGCAGTGACGCGGTCATCGAGCGAGATCGGTGCGACGAGCTTCGCGATCTGCTGCAGGGGCTTCGATTCGAAAGGGGCAGCGGTCCACTCGGGTTCAGATCTGGTGGAGGCGGAGCGACCGTGGCTGGCAGGGCCGACGGAACGGCGGTGGAGCAGAGAGGGCTCGCGGGTCGCCGGCGTGGGTGGTGCTGGTGCGGTCGAGGGCTACCGGCACAGTGGCCGGTGCGGGCACGGCGCCGGCGCAAGCAAGGTTGTATCCGCGAAGAAGATGAACAGTACCCACTCGCGGAAGAAGAGGAAAACGATGAGAGGGCAAAACCGGAAAAATGAAAAATCAACGAGGATAATTTGAGAAGAAATTTTTTTTCTCCCCCTCAGCTCAGCATTTTCGGCATGTTGAAAGCCCAAGGCAATCCCAATCTGTCTTGGGCTTTCAGCCTTCACAAGGAGACTTTCAGCCAAGTATTTTTATAAAACATTTTGCCAAACATCCGGGGACATAATGATTTTATGTTCACCCGAAAACAATAGGAGATTCTTTTCAACTACTTATTTTGGAACCAGTAGTCAGGCAGGCATACAAAACTGTCATATCGCGTAGTAGATGGTTTCCTAATTTCAAATGAAGGCAATTGAAATAACAACAGAATAGACTCGACTCGACTCGCTAGTACATTTTCCAATCATGTGCAATCCTTGACAAGGCTGAAATGATATTGGACTCGCACCTAACGCCGAGTCTAGTCGACATGAATCCTGTCAAGTACTGGTTGAGTACTTTCTTTCCAGCTTCTTCTGGTGGACCCAAGTCTTCTACACTCTCTCATGCCTGGATTATGAAGGAGCACAATTCACCGAGATTAGCCATTGAAGGTCTATTGATGTACTCTCTGAACCGAACAGACAGCTGTACAGGTGCAATGTCCAGCAAACCTACTTGTGGAAAGATATAACTTGATAAGATCGAGGCAATCGCATTCCTCCTTCAAACTGCAAAAGCTGAAGTCTGGCCATAAATCAGAAGATTTCAAATAGAAGTAAATGGTTCAAGCTTAACAATCATGCAGCCATCCAACAGTGCATATGTGCCCTTGCGGCTTATGTACAAGCTGGGATGTGAAATAAACCTCATCAGTCAGTTGTGAATGAAAACTTGAACGGCAGTTCTATCATCAGTAAGGAGATCGACACTCGAATGAATCCTCAAAGACTAATTCTGAGTCCCTATTTCAGCTTCTTATGATGAGGTTGGCACTGAATCCTTATGCTTTTAAGGCATAAGGATCTCGTGAACATCACCTGATTATTCATGCGTGGTGATTAATAACACAATGGATTTCAAATTCTAGAGTATACCAAATTGAAAGTGTAAATAATCTGTCATGGACTACGTGTAATCATGAATATTAATTTGATAGTAAGCTAAGAGAACCAAACTGACATTGACAAACGGAATCGAGATGAAATGCCAAAGCAAAATAAAGGCATGTAAGATGATCGAAACTTCCTCAAGCACCATAAAGAACCTTGAGCTAAATCACACCTCACACGAGTCACATGCTTGTTGTACAGTATTTGCAACATCGATCAAATTCATCGAGTAAAATGGGATTATTGTCCATCAAGATGTATCCCTGCGATAAACTACTCTATCTATCATGCCGCGTGTGATCTTCCGCAGTAAGCAGGAAATACACAGGATTTGCAACATGTTAGCGATTGCATCAAGCACTTTGGATTCAGCAGAAGAGCTTAAACACTCTTAAGAACTCTTTTAACACTCTTGTTTAAATCAGATACGCGATTGCATCGAGGGTCGAGCAGTACCGACACGAAGTGGAAAATGCACGAAAAATCAAGAGCAACTTGCGGTACCCCGACGGCCACCCTCGACAAGTCGTCTTGACAAAGACACAATGCAGAAGCATTCGATGCTCCTCTGCGCTGCCTCACCCTTCTTCTACTCAGTAGTATGCGAGAAACCGAAACTACAAAAGATTCTACGAGTCGTCGTACGTTCGTCATTTTCGAAGATTCTCAGAAACGATCTGACAAATGAATGACGCCCCTTCTTTCTCAAGATCACAAAACTTCCCCACAAAGTAACAAGCCACAGAAATTGTGAACGTCAGCAGAAGCCCACGGTATCCCTCTTCCCCAACTCGCCATGCCGAATCTTCGTGCGTAACATCAACTCCTTCGCGAATGCAGCAAAGGCTAGGCATCTTCACATCAGATCCAGCAACTCGTCCGAGAATTCACATCTTAAAAACGATGCATGTCGAACTCGCCACGTCGCTCAACTCGAGCTCGACGAATTTCAGGACTCCCACGAGCTTAAAAATTTCAACTTTCTTCGGGTTCCATAAGGCAGTTCGGAATCTTCGGACTCTCCATGGCTGAGAAAGAACGATATCCGCTGGGATTCCGACCGACGTTCCACGTGGCGGCTCCCCGGCCGCATGTGGCCACGTGGCCGGCACCGGTTTTGGAGCCGTCCGCGGCACTTTTCCGACGTGGCGTCCTCTTCTCGCCAATGACAAAGTTGCGGACAATGACGTGGCAAATCCAACGACCGGTGGGGTGGGTGGGATTACGGGCCGCTATCGAGGAGCAACGTGGCGGCACGCCAGTGGCCGGGGGTTCTCCACCACGAGCTACAGGCAGGCAGGAGCCCGACAACGGTGGATGCCTCGTCATCAATCCTTATCCCCTCTTTTGTTAATTAATCACGTTAACTAAATGTTTCCGAAATGGGAAATTGTCCGAATTTAATTTCTTTTACTGAAACCCCTTTATTTAGTCTTATGCCAGTCTTTCATTATTTCATGTAATATATAAGTTCCGCTCATTTCGACAAGTGATAGAAAACCGTGTCATTTAGCAAACAGTCTTAATGTATCTAACAATATTTGTGTCTTTTTTTGTTGGTTTTCAACCATAGTACTCAAAATGGAAAAAAAAAAATGCTATTTTTATTCTCAACGTGAATTATTAGAAGCTGAAATATATTATTATAATTTGATTGTAAATATAGCCACTAATTTTTATTGCTTTTGAGCGAAAAGTCATCCATCATCTAAAAGTCAAAACTCAAGATTTTTTTTTTTTTTTTTGGTTCTTATTTTTATTTAGGAGAAATAGCGAGGTAAATCCGGTTTTCCACCGTTGGCCTTGGCCATTCGTCGTTTCCAAGGCAGAGAAAAAAGCCTTCGTTCTCTCCTCGCCGCTTGTATAAAAACGGGACCTTTCCATTCCCGCAAACCCACTTCCGCCCTCGGTTTCCTTGCGCCACCACCGACGTCAAATTCGAACTTCTCTTCCTTCTGCATCCGCAGAATCTCTCCTCCCTTCCCTCCCGCGATTATCTCCCTTCGCAAGCGAAACCCACATCTCAAAATCCCATCTTTCTTCGGCGTCCGGTGGCGCCCGCAAATGTGCCGTATCGGCGTGTGCGTGTAGGTTCAGTGGATTGTTGAGCACGCCTTCGTGTTTATGCGACTTTGACTGGCTATTCGTGTCGACCCGGATCGGTATTGCTCGTGATGAACACGGTTTTTCATCTGGGTAGCTCGGCCATGACGCCTGCTTGTAGAATTCTGTTTGCCACCAGATGCCCTGCGCCGTTTAGATTCGTTTCTGCTGAGTGTAGACATGCTGGATCAATGGGTGCTTTGTCGAGCTTTCGCTTCGACTTCGGTCGACGCCTTTTGCACGCCAATCGATGTCGGGCTGTGAATGTGGGTCGCGCGGTTGAGGAGGTCCGGACCGGTTTTTGCTTTAGCGGGTCGGGTTTCGGGCGGTCCGGGGATTTATTGAAATCGCATGGACTTCGTGGTAATGTTAGTCATAGAGGGGCTGTCGTTGTTGCTAATGCTGTTAGGAGTTTGTCGACTTCAGTGGAAACCCGCGTGAATGATAACAATTTCGAGAGGATTTATGTTCAGGGTGGAATGAATGTGAAGCCGTTGGTGGTTGAAAGGATTGATAAGGATGAGAATATTGTAGGAGGGGAGGATTCTAGTATAGAAGTTGTTGATGATAACATAGATTTGGAGAAATCTCAGGCTAGTCTGAATGAATTCAATGATGTTGGTGCTAAAAGAGAGGAAAGTCAGGTCGAAAAGGAGGCGTGGAGGTTATTGCAGGATGCTATTGTTATGTACTGTGGGAGCCCGGTGGGGACCATGGCAGCGAATGATCCAGGGGATAAGCAGCCACTGAATTATGATCAGGTGTTTATTCGTGACTTTGTGCCGTCTGCCCTAGCCTTCTTGCTCAAGGGAGAAGGAGAGATTGTGAGGAACTTTCTCCTTCACACATTGCAATTGCAGGTCCGTCTTCATATTGTTTGTGCTTCACCAATTAATCCTCGTGCCCATGTGTATATATCTCTGAATTTCATAGGCACGTGTCTTGCTGCTAGTTTCTCTCAAGTTATTAGTTGAATGCAATTTAAAACTTTCCCTTTACATTGCTGCTTGGTATAACTAATATGTTTTTCTGATATCGAGCGACACTTGCCTGCACGAGTCCCCTCTACTGTTTAGATTTTGCTGCTTTTGGTGTGAACTTATTTGGGCTATTGAAAGCTCTGTAATGTAATATCTGGTGTTTTCACTTATTATGGGTGTGCAATGCTCCATGAGTTCGTGGCTTTGTACTCTGTGAGCTAGTTTCTGAGTTCTGGTTTATATAAGGTGATCACATGATAGTTTGATTCTCCAGGATGCATGCATTTCAATTTCCTGGACTCCGAGAGCAATTCTTTTTTATATGGGCTGAAACTTTGTTCTGCTCGATTTGAAAATTCATTGTTTTGACCTGCTGTCTGTCATAAAGGAAAATTCTTAATTAGCTCAAGGGCTGATTTCAAGAGATGCACCTTCTGTGTAGTTGAGTTTTTGAAGTAATGAAGATTGTCTATGATTTGGATTCCAGTATGTGGAACAATTTTGAATTGGGCCAAATTCTGATTACAGCATTTTTTCTCAGAGTTGGGAGAAGACAGTGGATTGTTACAGTCCTGGACAGGGTTTGATGCCTGCAAGCTTTAAAGTTAGGGCTGTGCCTCTTGATGAAAATAAAGTTGAAGAGGTTTTAGATCCTGATTTTGGCGAGTCAGCTATTGGGCGTGTTGCCCCTGTAGATTCTGGTTAGTCCGCTATGAAAGATATAGACAATGCTCTATAATTTAGATCCTGATCCTGATCATGATCTAACTATAGGGAAATGTCTAACTTTGACTTTTCTGCTGTGTATCCCATTGGCAAACAATTGGTTTTTCAACATTTCCATTCTGTTGTAGCTATTTAGGACCTGACATTGTTGCTTGTTTCTCCTTTTCTTTGTAGGGCTGTGGTGGATTATCCTGCTAAGGGCCTACGGGAAGATCACTGGTGATTATGCATTACAGGAGAGAGTGGATGTCCAGACTGGCATCAAATTGATTATGAACCTGTGCTTAACTGATGGTTTTGATATGTTCCCTTCTCTGCTTGTTACTGATGGCTCCTGTATGATAGACCGGAGGATGGGTATCCATGGTCACCCTCTGGAAATTCAAGTAAGTGCACTAGGACTTAAGCTATTTGAAATTCCAATCTTCTGTCCATGCTTGTAAAAGTAAACATTATCAGTACCCCATTTAGTTCTATGGAATTAGATATTGGCCGTCTCATGTCACCGCTTATTAATCAGTAAAGTGGAAATTCCTCATTTAGACTTTTTTAATACCATTGATATTTGGATGGCAGGAGAATACTCACGGTCTTGTTTTTTGAACATTAAAGAAATTCTGCAAAAAGAATCTCGTACCTCGTATCGACTTAACTTTTTTATGGTGGTAATTTCAAATTGTTACCAAAATGTACTGTTTGTTTTTGTATTCTGCTGTGATTTGTAGGTACCTATGTTGGGAAATATTTTTTCCCTGTGAACATAATGACGTATTGAAAATATCAACTCCTTAAAGCAGAAGTTAGAATATCCTCTGTATTTTGGCTGCTGATTTTCTGTTTCTCGTTGACCTCTGATCATATCTGACTTCTCTTGAAACTCTGAGGAATTTGGTTTGATTTGTTCACTGAAGAGTCGGTTCGTCTCAATCATGAAGTGCTTTGATTTTACAGGCTTTATTCTATAATGCACTGCGATGCTCTCGGGAGATGCTTAGTGTAAATGATGGTTCCAAGAATTTGGTGAGGGCAATCAACAATAGGCTGAGTGCTCTTTCTTTCCACATTAGAGAATATTATTGGGTAGATATGAGGAAGATAAACGAGATTTACCGTTATAAAACAGAGGAATACTCAACAGATGCCACCAATAAGTTCAATATCTATCCGGACCAAATTCCGTTGTGGTTAATGGATTGGATTCCTGAGAATGGTGGTTATCTGATTGGCAACCTGCAGCCAGCTCACATGGATTTTAGATTGTTCACCCTTGGGAATCTTTGGTCAATTGTTTCCTCACTAGGTACGCCAAAGCAAAATGAAGCTATTTTGAATTTGATTGAAGCCAAATGGGATGATCTTATTGGGCATATGCCTCTAAAGATCTGTTATCCTGCTTTGGAGAATGAAGATTGGCGTATAATTACTGGAAGTGATCCAAAGAACACGTAAGTCTCTGCTTTGTTGCAATCCTGCTTTTGCACTTGATTTCTTATCCTAATCAATTGTGGCGCATTATGTGAACTATTGCCATCCACTAACAAGGAATTCCATCTTTTAATGTTCAGTCCTTGGTCATATCATAATGGAGGCTCCTGGCCAACCCTCCTGTGGCAGGTGAGCTTGATCTACCTACCTTTTCTAATATTTCTCAATTTAAATGGTTTTCTCAAACTTGCCATACATGATTTTTGCGTTATGCAAATTTAAATTACTCATCCATATATCGTTCTGTTTATGTTTAGTTCACGTTGGCATGCATCAAGATGGGAAGACCGGAATTAGCTGAGAAGGCAGTAGCCTTGGCTGAGAAGAGACTTTCAGAGGACCGTTGGCCAGAATACTACGATACTAGAACTGGGAGGTTCATTGGAAAGCAATCACGACTCTTCCAAACATGGACAATTGCTGGTTTCTTGACTTCGAAAATGCTTCTGGAGAACCCGGAGACAGCATCTAATCTGTTCTGGGAGGAGGACTACGAGCTACTTGAAATCTGCGTCTGCGCACTGAGCAAGTCAGGAAGGAGGAAATGCTCTCGAGGTGCTGCAAGGTCTCAGATACTGGTGTGAGAGTCTGAGTTCATCACCAGACACAGGGCTCGCTTGATCTCCACATAGTTCTGAATTACAGATTCTTGTCTAACAAGGCTACATTCTTTTGAAGGCAAAACTATGCCTCACGTATTTGTACAGTCTGCTGAGTTTGGGATAGACTAGTAGAGCTTGGAGCATCAAATTCTTGCTTGACAGCAAGAGCATACGGGTTACAGGTCATTTGTACATAGAAATGTTAACTTCTTAGCCAATCAATTACTACGTTGATTGGAATAAATTGTGTCCAAGTGAAATGTGGCGATAGAGATAGGAAATTAGCAAAGAATGTGATTCTTGATAGGTAACTTATAAACACCACAGAGAGTGTTTTGGCATTTTAGTACTAGTTATCTGAGATATTGTCATTTGTGACCTACTATGTAATGTGACACCCATTTTTCATACTTTGTATTAGTAAACTCTCGTTATCAGCAACTTCTTCTGCCATATATCTACATGATTCCTCGGGCTTGTAGATTTGAGCTCCATATTCGCCCCATATTCGCCGACAACAGAGATGATATGTTGCCAACCCACATTTGACATGGCGCCGTACGTTCCAATAGATTCCATAGTTTCGTTTCTCCGTGCTGTTCGGTTTTGAAAGCGCTTCTGGGAAGAAATTACTTGCCCACAAATCTGGTCCAGAAGATGTTCCTCGTGACACAAAGTACAGATTTCGTTATCTAGAAAATGACTGTTTGACCACAGCGACGGGACACAGGCCAAGCTCATCCGATACCGTCGACTTGATAAAAGCAAAATTTTCTTAAAATAAGTCTAATCTGCTTAGACATTTCAAATCAGCATTGACCCTTTTTAAGTGAGTTCATCGACTAGGTTATTTAGGGCGTGCATGGAAACGTTTCTTAGAAACGTTTTCGGAACACTTCTGTACGGAAAGTGTTAAAAGGGAAAAAAACAACGTAAACGCGTTTGGTTGCGTTTTGTTTTTTTTTTTTTTTGTTTCTGGAACGAAATAAGAACAAAAAAAAAAAAACAACAATTTATTGTTTCTTTGCTCTAAACATTTTCTTGAAAACATTTCTTCTCTCTCTTCTTCTTCTCTTCTTCTTTTCTTCTTTTTTTCTTCTTTTTTCTTTCGCGGTCGCCGGCCTCGGCCATGGCCGCGACCGGCCCGTCGAGGCTCGGCCTCGCCCAGATCCGGCGAGGCCGAGCGTCGCCAGATCTGGGCGAGCTCGAGCTCGCCTAGCCATGGCGAGGCTCGGCCTCGCCGGATCGGGGCGAGGCCGCCCGGCCCGTCGGTTTACGTCGCCGGAGGCCGTGACCGGCCGAAAAAAAAAAAAAAATAAAAAGAAAGGAAAAAATAAATAATAAAATAAAAATGTTTAAAAAATTAAAAGAAACAAAAAAAGAATAAAATTTACCAAATGTGTTTATTCATTTTTTTTTTTTAAGACCAAACGTTACCAAACGCATTCTTTTGTTCAAAAATCGTTATAGGAATAAACACTTTTTTTTTTATTTCTCATTTAGAACAAAAAAAAAACATAATTGTTTTCCATGCGCAGCCTTAGTTATAAACCGTAGCGAGCCCGCTTGGTTCCACCTTGGCGTTTGAGAGAACAGTAACTAGCCAAACACATTTTCATCCGCTTTTTGCTTCTTCTGGACCGCGCAGAGCCGTTTTCATTTGGCGCAAAGCTTCGTCTCGACCGTACCTGCGTGATCCGAGACGGTTTTGGCGGTCCAACCGATGAAGCTCGGGTCGTGCTTGGGGAGGCTATGAGCGGGCACGGCACTATCCATGAGCGCCAAGAAACTGCTGTCCACAACCCATTACCGGCCAATACCAAATGTTGTGCTGAACTCGCTTAGGCGGGTCCGAAACTGCATCACCCAACCGAACCCACCGTTCTTGCGGAAGGACCCATCGGTCTTGTCCACAGATCTGGTCAAAACGTACTTCGAGAGTGGGCTGGTGAAGGAAGCTCGCGTCCTGTTCGACGAAATGCCTCACAGAGATGTTGTTGCTTGGACGACCATGATTGCTGGCTACTCTTCTAATAACTACTACGACGAATCGTGGGCTGTGTTCTGTGAGATGATTCGGGGCGGGAAGGAGCCAAATGAGTTTACTTTATCCAGTGTCGTGAAGGCTTGCAAAGGCATGAGAAGCCTTTCGCATGGAGTGTCAGTCCACGGCTGGGCAATCAAGCTTGGCTTGGATGCGTCCATGTATGTTGAAAATGCACTTCTGGACTTGTATGCTACGTGCTGCTCTAGCATGGACGATGCCTGCGTGGTTTTTCGCCATATTCAGGCAAAGAATGAGGTCTCTTGGACTACATTGATCACTGGGTTTACCCACCGAGGAGATGGCTACAGCGGGCTTAACGTGTTTCGCCAAATGTTATTGGTACGTGTGTCTCATGTCTTGAACAACCACCTTTCATTAGTTTGCTTTGGACTAAGTTAACTTGATAAAGCAGAATGTGGTCATTTATGATGTTTGCATTTGTTTTCCTCTCAAGTGGTCTCAGCCTAAACTAGTTTTTCACATTATTTATGCGCTTTATGTCAAATCAGGAAGGAGCTGAACTGAACCCATTTAGCTTCTCGATTGCAGTTAGAGCTTGTGCCTCAATTGGGTCTCAAGTCTTTGGCCTGCAACTCCATGCATCAGCTGTCAAGCATGGGTTTCTCTTCAATCTACCTGTCATGAATTCTATTTTAGACATGTACTGCAGGTGCTGTTGCTTATCTGAGGCGAGTCAATGTTTCCATGAAATGTGCGAGAAAGATGTAATCACATGGAACACCTTGATAGCTGGATATGAAAGACCAGATTCTAGTGAGGCCCTTATTATATACTCTAAAATGGAGTCCCAAGGGTTTCAACCAAACTGCTTCACATTCACAAGTGTTACAGCAGCATGTGGTAATTTGGCACTAACGAAATGTGGACAACAAATTCATGGGGTAATTATTCGAAGAGGACTTGAGAGAAGCATGGGGCTTGCGAATGCACTTATTGACATGTATGCCAAGTGTGGAAGCATAAATGATTCACATAGAATATTCATTTCTATGTCTCACAGGAACTTGCTCTCTTGGACATCTATGATGATTGGATTTGGTGCTCATGGACAAGGAAGAGAGGCCATTAAGTTGTTCGATGACATGGTCAGGTCAGGTATAAGACCTGATCAAATTGTATTTATGGCCGTTCTGAGTGCTTGCAGCCATGCTGGTCTTGTGGATGAAGGGTTGAGGTACTTTGAACTGATGAGTGAATATAATGTTACCCCAAGCCAGGAGGTCTACGGGTGTGTGGTGGATTTGCTTGGCCGTGCAGGGAGAGTGGAGGAGGCTTATCAATTGATAGAGAGTATGCCTTTTAGACCTGATGAGTCTGTCTGGGGTGCTCTTCTTGGAGCTTGTAGAGCACACAGACTTAAGAAGCTGGGAAAATTGGTAGCACAGAGGGTACTGGAATTGAGACCAAGGTTGGTTGGAACCTACGTGACCCTGTCAAACATTTATGCAGCTGAAGGTAAGTGGGGGGAGTTTGCACGAGTTAGGAAATTAATGAGGGGCATGGGTAGCAAGAAAGAGACTGGGAGGAGTTGGATTGATGTTGGAAACCAGATTTTTAGCCTCGTTGCTGGAGATAAAATGGTTCCAAGGGTGCATGAAATTCTTGGATTACTAATTTGGGACATGAAAAACGCAGGATATGTGCCTGCCCTAGATAATACGGACAGGCCTAGCAAAAGAAAGAAAAAAAGAAGATAGTATAAAAAGAAAAACAGAAATAACATAGAACAGCCTGAGAATCACGGAGACTTCAGACTGACCCTATGTGTCCGCATGATTTGCAAATTTGCCTAGCGCAGTCGAGGCAATTATTGATAATGCAGTTTTGAAATTCACAAACAGCTCAAGATGGAACAAAATATTGGGCATTATACTGTTGTGGTGATTTCAGTTGAGAAACATATATCCTACTTCAGTTCACAGTCAGAAGCAGAAAGGGCGAAGGAAAATCATACGCAAATTGATAAATGATTTGATTGAAGCTTTAATTTGTTTGATCACCTCCTGTTACCCATTTTTTATCTCCTTGGGCTAAATTTTTTTGGTGAATTCAACCTGTAATTTGAGGTTGAATTAATTTGTAGAAGCTGTACAGTTCAAGCCCCATTTTTCCCAGAATAGTGAGATGAATAAGAGCAGTCATTTCATCATGCATACTCTGGCACTTAAGACTTCGCGAGACATCAAATGCAAGTAGTCTCTATGGTATGTTTGTTCACATGAAGTTTGCTAGTTCATACCTTTTAGTATGTATGTTCATCTGGATGAAGCTAACAGATGGAGCAGCAAAAATTGATTGTATTAACACTACTTCTCAGCTAGTGTGATTCTCCTCAATAAAATCTTCACTTGAGTTTATGTGGTCCAGTGTCTCCGTATTCTGATTTAAAATTCTAGTGTCAGAGAAGTTCAAACATAGGATAATGGGTATGAAAGATCCTGATATGCTTAGAGGAACAGGATCAGATGCTATTGAGATAGCCGGCCTTCTGCAGATGTCAACCAATGAACTCAGCGATTTAAATTTGTCATCCCTCAGGGTTGGTATTCGTTTGCATCTCACCAATTGTATATAAACTATTTTGAGTGGAGCCATCCGTATAGATAAAAAAGCCTAAACTTATTAATAGGGCTTACAAGGTTATTCTATTGACCTCTAGGTAGTCGAATCCCGAAGCTCGCAGGATTTTTCCAAAAAAAGAAAAGGAAAAAACCAAATAAATGAATCGTCGATTAATAATTCTTCTAGTGATCATTTATGTATTATAAAAAACATCATAAAATGTTGAAATTATTCTCTCTTTTCAATTGCATGAATAACTTCTTTCAATTAATTAATAATTGAAGTATTTATCACAATAAGAAAATCCCATACAATCCTCTAAATGTCAATTTTTTGCAAACACGCAACGTTTAGTAATCACATAATTTAAACATCCTCACATTAATAAACCAATTGCGAAGGTAATATGGTAGGCGCTAGTCATAATTTACCCGTTTGGACAAGACGTTTCACTCAAAATATTTAAATATAAATTACAATTGATAATGAAAGTATTTGCAATAAATATTTCAAACAATAAACGATTTTTTTAAAAATATTTTTTAAATCATTCATTTTTCAGAAAACAAACAAACTCTAATTTTCACATAATTCGATCGGATTGGAGCTTTTATCTACCATCGCCCCTTTCGTCGTAGTTTTGCCAGTCGAACGATCATCCCCGCCGTCGTGATCCCATCGTTCCCTGCTCCCTCCGTCGCTCATACTTGACCCACTTTCCGACTTCCCATCCCTTATTCGATCCAACATTTTCGATTCTTTCTTAAATTTGTTAATATGCCACCTTTACATTACCCTTAACATGAAAATAGAAAAGTTGCAATCATTCATTTTTCCAATTTAAAATAATCAAAATTTAAAAAAGCTTAAATTGATCACACCAAAGCACTTCTTTATATATATTTTCACCAAACAACACTTTTCTTAAATTTCTTTCCAATGCATTTTTCAGTTACAGTTTATCAAATTATTTTTGCTTTTTCCCGAAAACTCTTTTTTGACTTTACTCAAATGCTAATCCAAAGGAGGCCTAAGAATCTCTTTATTCTTAGTGAACTTTTAGGATTTAGCACTCGCTTAGTGCTCTATCAATAGATTTTTCTTTACCTATTAAAATGGACTAGATATTAAAATCATGAATTAGGTGACATTATAACGAGACTGCAACCATATGAAGAATGCACAGAGAACTACAGAACGGGGATTCGCATGGAACCAACTTAAAATGGGTTACAAAGGATGCGGAAAATTTCTCTAATACTATGTTAAGAAGTCCAATCTAAAAACTTAAGCCATTTGGTTAAAAAAGACACATATATGGAAGCCTATTGAAACCCCATTGGCCAGTCGGAAATGACACTTTGACAGGCTTATTTTACCTAATTAGTGAATCGTGACCATTTTTGGTTCAAATATAATTATGAGTTCTTGCTCACTTCCATTCATACCATGGAGTGGAATAGTTGTGGGCTTCTGTCAAATTGCATCGAAGATTTACATAATAGCGAAAGTCAAAATTGGTGGACTTCGATTGTTCTTGTAAATGTTTTCATTTGACGATTAACAAGCTAATGTACAGTGATTCTAGCAAATTTGATAGTGGCACGAGTCCAGCTGTCATTGGTTATTGGATTGTAAAATCGTAAGCTTTAGAATCACGATTTCAACACCATGGTTGGCAAAATACAGTCTTCTGCAACTTCCTTGTACCGGTGTACATAATGCTTCATTGATGTATAGCTCTCCTGTCTATTTCAAGAATCTGACGTAACGAGGGTAAAATATCCTCCCCTACTTGGCTCACTGCTTAAGTTGCTGCATGGCGAGTTAGCATGGTCTGCCAGGCGGGAAATACCGAAGGTAGCTACATATGAAATTGACCTACTGATAAGTATCCATCTGATTACTTTGTAGATGCACTTTTACCAGACTCTTGGAATAATGGGTCCTTTGGATCCTCTTACGCATGAGCGAAATCAACTACTTTCGTCTGGTTCTCATGGAGAGAAGTGGCCGCTGCAGATGATGATTCAAGCCAGCATATCCAGCGTGTGGATGAAGTAAAGATGGATACTTGTCATCTTCTGCTACATGTGAGAATGCTCCACGGTAGGATAATGACCTGAGAAAGGTCATGTTTTCATAATGTCGAGTATCGAAATTTTTGTTTATGCAGCTTAGTAATGCTGCTGATGTTTAATCCTGATGCAAGTCATGTCTTCACCATGGCATTTTATTGTTTTTAAAACGGACTGGGACCAACTGTTTCGATGGATAGCGGTCATTCATCTAGTTCAGTTCAGCATCACGTGAAAGCTAGCTTTGCCCTTGTTCAACCAGGTGCAAATTGTGAACCAGTTCGACCAGTTATTGGCCTGAGGATTGGCAGGTGAGGAAGTTAACCTATTCCCTCCTGGACATGATGCTTATGCTGTACTAGCCGGCCAAGCTTCAACTTCATTCACTTTGAAAGTTTGCCTTTTGGCATCAAAGTAAGCTGACGAGCTCAAGATGAACATAAGATTGTATGTACTCAGCGATAAACCGGACAGGTGTCAAGCCCATAATCTACATCCACACATTCATTTCTTAACTAATAAGCCAAATCTTTATGGAATTATAAGAATAAGATTCAATTTCTGGCAAAAATCAAGAACCACTTCCTGTAGACTCCCATAAGAAAACATTATCTCTTCTGCATTTAGACGACAAATAGAATGATTTCAGCTATATGCACAACCAGAAAGACTAAAACTTAACAGCCTCAAAGAAAAATTAGAGATCATAACAATTTCTAGTTGTGTGTGTCCTCAGGCAAACAATTTCTAGTTGTGTGTGTCCTCAGGCAAATAGTCTCAGACTTCTTCTCTGCAGAGATTGTGGCCCACTCATCGGAAGAAAGAGCTTCTTTATCCCTGCGACAGATACCAGCCCTTCAAACATGCACTGCACAGGCATCCTATGCAACTTTCACTTAAGACTAATAACAAGTCCTTGTCTTCAGCAACATGTAGGCATAAAATCCAATCAGCTAAATAGGACACAGGAATCTGCTCTGAGGATTGCTCCTGCCAGCAAAATGAAGTATTGTCTCTTTTCCACAACTTTCCACCGTTAGTATAGTAAAATCTATTTTTACTAGCAATTCTCAACACGATATAAAAGAGATTTTGTAACCAAGGGAAAAAGTCAAATACCATTTACAGAAGACATTCCATCACTTGCTCAGGCTGCATTCATGAAACTGCATCCAATTCAAGGTTGTGTGGACAACCGATGCAGCAATTCGTCGATTTGAATCTGATTTCAGAAACTTTTACTTGGAAGACTCCGATCTCATACTTGGAAAGCAACATCATTGGCCAAAGCTGATTTCAGAAAATTTAACTTTCTTCAGAAGTCCTAAATCATTTGAAGCTCCAGCAAGGAATAAATGAGAAATAAATGTCATGCCCAGACACCAATCTGTCCTCCCATTCCTAACAGTTTCACAAGATTGTTGTGTTTGATCTCTCATTCAGGATCTTTCTCCTAAATAAGCAAAATCATAAGGAATTCAGAAACCAGAAGATTTTACCTCAAATAATCATAGGCCTTTCCTTCATCCACACTGGATTTTGCATTTCTGGGCATGCTGGGGCATTCAGAAGAAGGAGGTGCTCCTCAAGAGCTTAAAGGGTCAAAATTTCAAACGTGAGGATCTCTCCAGCAAGGTAACTCTGGTTTCAGATTATTTGCTACCAAAAGTCCATGCAAGAACAATTTCCTTGCTTGAAATGGTGGAATCGATGTCTATCTCTCACGATAATGTCACGGTTGTAAGCTTTAGAGGTGAACTTAGCAACTGTGTGACAGTCATTACATATTCGTAAGTTCTTTATTATTCTAATTGGCATTGCTGGAGGGATATTGAGAAGCCCAAATGCAAGAGCAAGCTTCTCACTGTGTCTTAACAAAGTCGTTTCCTTTTCCTCCTCGTCGATTTCAAGAGAAACCTCATTCATGTCTGGCACATAACCTTCCCTCTTTAACTTCTTAGTCATTTCATCTAACTTGTTCTCAATGTCTTCTAGTTGAGGATGTGTCTTATCACCAGCCAGGAATTCATGAATCACTCCATTTGCTTCGATCATGCTACAACCTGGTGTTTTCATCACTCCATGCTGCTCCATAATTCCTCTAATCTCAAGCACATTCTGCCAATTCCCTTGAGAAGCATACAGGTTTGATAATAACACATGGAAACCATCATGGTCTGGCTGAAGCTCAACAAGCTTTCGTCCTACCCTCTCCCCCCTTTCTATGTCACCATGCTTTCTACAGGCTCCAAGGAGGGCTCCCCAAGTAGAAACATCTGGTGCCATAGGCATGCTCTCAATAACCTCCTCTGCTTCTTTAAGCTTACCAGCACGTCCCAAAAGGTCCACCATGCACCCGTAATGCTTGACATTAGGTTCTATCTTGTATTCTTGTACCATGGAATCAAAGTGAAAGCATCCCTCGTCTACTAAGCCCATATGTCTACATGCTCCAAGAACTCCAATAAAGGTTATGTCATTAGGTGTTATACCACAATTCTTCATCTCTAGAAAGGTGCTTAGTGACCTCCCTACCGAGCCATTCATGGCAAACCCAAGAATCATAGCGTTCCATGTGGAGACACCTTTGTCCTCCATTAATTGGAAAACATCCAATGCATTTTCAACGCAACCACACTTCATGTACATGTCTATCAGGGTTGTTCCTAGAATAACATTAACCTTGAGGCAATTCTTCCTAATGTACGCATGAACCCATTTTCCTTGATCAAGGGCAGCCAAGTGAGTACAAGCTGAGATGACGCTTACCAAAATGGTTTCATCGGGCTGCATTCCAGTAAGCTGCATCTTTTGAAACAGCTCCAAAGTATCTGAGAAACGGTCATGTTGAGCATATCCAGATATCATTGCGCTCCAAGATACTATGTCCTTCTGTGGCATTGAATCAAATAATGCCTTTGCATTTTCGATCAATCCATTTCTCAAATACCCTGATATCATGGAGTTCCAGGATATTAAGTCCAGATGAGGGTATCCAGTTCTGAATAGCCTTTCTGCGACCAGTATCTCATCACATATTGAATACATGTGAATCAATGCATTTTGAAGGTTAACATAAGATTCAATCCCTAGTTTCACTGCCAATCCATGGATCAATTTCCCCATCTCGCCAGCAGACAAATGTGCACACACTGAAAGAACGCTAATTACAACAACCTCGTCCACTCTAACACCTCTACCAGCCATTTCTTTAAACATAACCAAAGCCTTGTCATACATCCCATTCTGTTCATAACAAGAAATTAATGCACTCCATGACACCATATCCTTCTCCTCCATTTTATTGAATAGCTCATATGCATCCACCACACGTCCTGTCTTTCCAAATAAAGCAATCATTGAATTTGAAGCAATCACACTTCTTTTAGGCATCTGATCAAAAATCAGTTTTGCTTCATCTACATTCCCCACCTGAACATAACCCGCCAGAATCGAGTTCCATGAGACAGTGTCCAGAACGATACTTTCATCAAACAGCTTCCGTGCATCTTTCATCTTCCCATGGACCGAGTACAGGTTGATCAACGTGTTCTGGACATAAACATCCGAATCAAAACCCAGTTTCAGAACATGATCATGCACTTGTTTCCCCTCCAATTCCGAGAACCGCAAACTACAAGCCTGAACTAAAATGGGATACGTGTAATTATCAGGACCCACATTCTGATTCAACATCAACTTGTAAAGGAAAACGGCACTTTGAGGGCTATCGTTCTGCACAAAAGCCCTCATCATCGTGTTCCACGAGAACCCATTTGGGTTCTCAACATGACTAAAGAGACGAAAGGAGTAAGTAACGTGGACGAAGCTAGAGTCGGTGGAGAACTTTAGGAGCCTGCTCGCTGCGTAAGCGTCTCCGATGTACCCGGTGAGGATCATTTGAGACAGGATTTGGTTGAATTGCTTGAGGCTGTGGCATCGTCCCAAGTGGGTCTCTAGGATTGAGAGGGTGATGGTGGGAGCAAAAGAGGGACGGCAATGCAGACCTGCCTTGACGCGCGTCGTAAAGTTGCGAACTTTGGCGAAATTCATGGAACGCCGACGGAGTGCTGATGACCGAACGCTTAAGTCCGTGTCATTGTAGCGTGGCGCAAATCATCCGGTGAAGCTCGGACAAGTTCCTGGTAATCGGTCGGGAACCTTGGCGGGGACTGAGAAATTGCTCAAACTCAGTTGGACATGAGAAAAATCGGATCTTGCTCGAACCCAGTCAATTTAGACGTGTGCTCTTGTTCTTTTGGTTGTTGGACACCACCCACGTTGAGAGTTGTTCAATACTGAATACCATAGTCAATTCAAATTTCAACAAAAAAGGTACCCGAAATAAATAAATAAAGGTTGCTCATTTTTTAACTTTAGGGTGCTTTTCCGTAAAACAAACGCAAGGCATTTTTCAATTTTTAACTTAATCGAAACATCATCATGTCAAGCTGAATTTGCAAGATTAGGGAGTAGCCCAGATTTCATAAACAATTCCTTAAAGGAGGGAGCTCAATTGTCAAGCTTTAGTATTGCCAACAGGTGATCAAAGGCACCTTTCGATCATGCATAGAATCTTACACCATACTTTAAGAACGAGAAAAGTGCATTCCTTTCTTACTTTTTGACTTTACTTTATGTTCCGGAGCAAAAGAATTCAGCGACACACGAACTGCATGAGATATTTTAATGGCAAGTTGTAGCATAGCCACAGGTTCCATATGGCCTTCTGATTTTCCCTCTAGCTTCCTCTAAGAGGAACACCAGAGGAAAAAAGAGAGTGCCCCACACGAAAACTATGATGGATCTTGCTGTAGCGGCCAAGTTGCTATGACCGAACCTTTCACATGCCGCATGTGAGTTTTTCCTCCTTCAAACAAGGGATCATCCGTTTTGCGTGTTGTGGACATGCGAACATGAAGAACAAAGGGTGCAAACATTGGATGTCTGAATTCGGTGCTTCATGCTTCAATGCTCCACGCAATCTCATTTGTCACGCTTGCCCAAAGTCGTAAAATTCTCGTCCAGTGCGTGATACTCCAGTCTGGTCGGCAATTGCTGATGAGTGAATGAGTAGTTCATCCAGAGGAAATCCCCCTGAAGGGTTGTGCATACTCATTGGCCCCGGTAGTGATTTTGACTAAACGAGCCAGAACTCTTTTAAGTCACGTCAGAGGAGATTATGGAGTTTTTTTTCCCTTATCAGGATATATGTGTGGAAGTCGCACGTCCTCAATCTCAGCATAGTCCACAACATCTTTTACAGTTGCAACACCATTTTAACAGCAACTTGCTATATACGTTGTGCGCTGTACAAATGTTCAAACTTGATCACTCACCATAACTGGTAATGGACTGTTAGTTGTGCTAATGGCCTCGGGCCCAACTCAGGACTCACTCTGTGGTCTAAACAAAGCAAAATTATCACAAAAGTCAGACACATCTACTATTTTGCCTCCCTATATTCGTGTGCTAATCTAACAATGGGAGAAGCAATCGGCATTTACAGAATTTCCATCACTAGACAATTAGTCATCGCCCCCAGCCACACGTTATCTTACATCTGAAGCAAAACAAAATCGCCGGTACTAGTCATGTACATTTATAATTACAGGTCATGGCTTAATCTGGTGGTGAAAGAGAAATGCCCCTAAAAATTTGAAATCAGTTGCTTGAGGACTAAGCAAGCATCTGCCCATTGCCCTTCACACCAAAAGCTTATCCAAGAGAAAATTGCCATTTTTTAATTGTTGTCCATTTCCTAGATACAGCTATCGAGATGCTGCCAGAGTGAACTGGACAAAGACTAATACCCAGTGAGAAATGCAAGTGTTTGCGCAGTAATTTCGTGAGTGATGGAAATGATGTGCAACTGCACCATGAAACTAGGGTCAATTAGCTAATGAGATTTGTCTGTTCTTACATCTCTTAATGGAGAAATGCAGATCATTTGCCCAAAAAGAAAAGCCACCTTAATTTTAGATATTGAATCTGGAAAAGCATACAAGCCTGCTGGCATATGACCCTAGTGCCTGTTCCTAACTCTGTCTAGTCTGAACTGGATGCTGTGTCGGGTTTTGCTCAGAAGCATCCTCGCTTAAAACAAAAAAGATAATAAAAAGACACTGGAAAGAACATGAGAACTTGCAAAGATTTAGTGCGCAGATCCATAGTAATTTGAGTATCCGCTTCCCTAGCTCTATTCCTGACTTAAGCTGCATTTGTTTCCAGCAAGGACTTTTAACAGTGTAATCGCTACAGTCTGGTCGGCAGCATGAGTTCTCACAAACCATGGATTCACGGCAAAGCGGGCAAATGGGTGTTCTAACATAGACCAAAGCGCAAAGACATATACTGAAGCAAAGACAATTTTCAAGATGAGATTCAGCAAGCAATAAGCGTTATTCCACGTTCGCAGGGCCGTCTATCATCACGAGCGTCCCACGGTAGACATGCCTAGCCACAAAGGCATTTTGACCAAGACTAGTAAAAACCCAAAGACTGAAAACTGATAAAGACGAGAACTACAAGATCCGGAGGAGCCCTCTAAACCTCCTTAACCTCCACAGCTGCACTCGCTCCCTCCACTCCCTTGGCCTTACTCCCGTCCTTGGCCGGCTCCTCGATCTCGAACGCGGACACAGGGAAGGTCCTGAACAGCCCGGACGGAGTCTTGAAGGTGATCTTCCCGGTGGGCGGGTCGTCCACGTAGATGTCGCACAGGGTGACCCACACCAGGAGCTCCTTGGTCTTCACGCCCGTCAGCTTCTTGATCTTGCCGTGCTCCATCTGGGCGGTGATCTCGGGCGCGTAGGACACCAGCTTCCCGATCTTCTCGAACTTGTGGTCGATCTTCTTCTTCTGCTTGAGCCACACGAAGCCGGTCTCCTTCACGTACCCGCATTCCTCCACGTCCTTGAGCGGGAGCAGCCCGTTGGGCAGCCCCATCTCGGTGAGCAAGAACCGGGACTTCTCCTGGCATATCTCGTCCCCACGGTAGAACTCGGCCTGGGCTCTGATCTCATCCGTGACCAACGCCATCTTCCCGAACTTCTCTTCCTTCCCCTCCTCCTGGTTTTCGCTCCGGTTCCTTCCCCCTCTAGAGCTCTCTCTCTCTCTCTCTCTCTCTCTCTCTCTCTACTTTTCGCAGCAAGAATTCTTGGGGAAGGCAAAGCGAAAACGAAGTGAGCTGAAAGGGGTGCATAAAGTTCGCGTCTTTATAGTGGAGAGCGCGTAGGACTTTGCCCTATCAGGATACGGGACAAATATCCCCAAGATGCCCTTTTTGGGCCCCTCGATTTGCGAAAATATCATCCCGGTCGGGTCTCTTGACCAGTTCAAGAATCCGTGCGTGCGTCGCTCGTCTCACCTAGGAATCGGGAATTGGACCGGAAGGGCGCATTCCCAACTTTTGAGATAGGAGACCCGATTGGACAGCTCTTGAACCGGGAATCAAATGGGACCAATCGTTCCGCCCCCGTTCCATAAAATTGATCACTTTGCAAAAAATTTAAAAAGAAATTACTAGAATTATTACTTTTTTAAGGTTTGTTGTTATTTTTAAGATATTATGTTTTTTTTTTTTTTTTTTTTTTAAAGAGTCGGTTTGGTCCATTGGTCTGGTTCTTCTTAAAATTGAGAATCGGACCAAACCAGCTGATCCGGTCCGATTAAGGCGATTCTCAATTTAAGCTTTGTCCGATATGCTCATCCCTTTTTTATGAGCCAAAAAGCTTCGGTTCCTGGCCACGACGAGAGGGGTGGCAGATGTGTAATATTGCTGAAGAGCAGGGGCTTTCTTCCTTAGAGGGCGATGCGATCCCGAGACAGGGCTAAGATTGTGCGGTTGAACATTAATTGGGGGAATTAAGGCGGAAGGGCTGGGGTTGATGGAGGTTGCCAATGAGGGGCCCCCACGTGGCGCGTAGTTGGGAACGGTAACCAGTCCCCATTTATTGGGGGGCTGACGTGGCGCGCTCGCGCCATCGCCGGGCCTCGCTGGTCTGCACCGTTTGAGATTTGTTTCATTGAGAATTTCTCATATTTTGGTGGAAATCTCATCTAGATCGACCTAACTCCAGAGGGAAGAAATTTTTTTTATCAATCTTAAGTTTCGTTTATTTCGAAAAATGTAAATGATTTGAAAAATAATTCCTCTAAAAATGATCGTTTGTATTGTTAATATAGTTGACGGCTTAACCAAGGCGATGCCATAGAATCAATTTATTTAAAGAGGTTGAGATAGGTTTTATCGTAATTAGAAATTGAATTCATGCCAGTTCTTAAAGGAGGATCAGATAACAATAAAAAATCGCACTCTCCTATGTTGGCAATTTTTTTTTTTTTTTTTTTTTACGATGTTGGTATTTTACTTGCGACAATGGCAAAATTTCAAGGGGAAAATATTATGATTTGAGAGTAGAATTGAGAATCGAAGAACCAGACTAAGAGAAACCGATTCAATTCCAAGTTCCAGATTATGCAAAGTATGTTCCAAGTTCAAAAAATTAGCGAATCAATTCCAATGGGCAAGTTCTAGATTGGAGGTGGAGTTTCTCTTATTTCGTGTATTTGCATAATCCTACAATATTTCATAGCATTCGATGATGAATGTGTAATCTATAATCATTTATCTGACTTCCATTTTTGAAAATATCCATGATCGAGACTTTTGCCTTGTTAATATTTATATTTTTCATGTGTTTAAATGAGTTATGGTCGGAGGATTATAATAATAAATAATAGTCATTAAAAATGATGATATGCTATAATCATTCAATTAAGAATGCAAATGAAACCTAAGTAGACCTAAAACTGACCTTAGAACCTGTGATATGATAGATTCCAGATTCTAAGTTTCAAAAATTTGGAAATTGGTTTTGATGGGCTAGTTTAAGGTGAAACATGAAACTACTCACTCCTACTAAAAAGGCCTTAGACCTATTACATTGTTATCAATTCAATTATAAATCTTTCAACTAGACAATTCTATATTTATGTCAATTAAGTCCATTCAATCAATTTTGACTGAAAATTACTGAAATAAAGGTCGACTATCTTATATAGACAAATTTTACAGCTTTTTCATATTTTTTTGAATTTTTATTTGTTTCTTTTCTTTTTTATTGTTGCTGGTGACCCTCACTAAGCCATCATTGCTCATGGATGAGGACCACCTTGCCCACCACCAATGAGGGCCTAGGTGAGGGCTACGACCCTCGCCAACGATTGGCTAGCAAGGGCTCATAAGCCTTCATTTGGCCACAATAAAAAAGAAAAGAAAAGAAAAGAAAAATATTCATAAAAATATTTAAAAATTATAAAATCTTCCACATTAACAACAATCGTACATCATAAAATGACCGATATCATGTCAATGGTTTTCAGCAAAAATTAGCCATATAGACTCAATTAACATAAATACTAAAGGTTTAAGACTAAATCAATTTAATTGAAATGTTTACGACTTAATTGATATCAATATAATATTTTTAAGACCTTTTTAGTATTTTTTTTCCCAAAATTTAAGAGGGGTTGATTATTGACAACGTCAAATCCGCTTCGCAGACATCTTTCCACAAGCTGTTTATGGTTCCCAATTACACACTGATGGCGAGCTGCCCCCTTTAAATTATGGTGAGAGAGAGTAAGCTGGGTTGGCCTAGACCCTCAGATGTACGATTGCCATAGGATAGATCACCATAAAAATTCTGAGTCTGCTGCTTACTAAATGCAGAAGTTAATGCGATCGAACCACAGCAAGAGCGAACGAAGAGGGGTCGAGAGCGGTTGCCGCGCCGAGATCAAAATCAATGCACGCTCTCGACCACGCTCGAGTTGCCAGATGAAGACATTTCGCAAGAGAACTCGCGTCGCTCGGATATATGAATTTCGCGTACGTTCGATGCAAGGAACTGGCGTGAAAAATGGAGGTAACGATGTTGCTTCATGCGCATTTATTAGACGAGAGAGCGTTTAAGGATTTTGGTGGACCTGGTGTAGGGGCACGAATGAATGGCTGAACTTACCTTACGAGAGCCTTTCTCTATGATGTCTTCGTCGCAGAGGTACACTTGATGTTAATCCCTTTTAATTGGAGGTGGTTGGGAAGCCTGTAATGAAAATGGTCATCGTCCCAACCCCCCTCCCCTCACCTGGCCAAGATAGCACCACCGATGGTCCTATGCTATATGTGCTGACCAGGACTGTCAAATGGGTGGGTTAGGCCGGGACAAAATTGAATTAGTGATGTTTGCAAATATGGTACTGGCTTCTGCTGATCTTTCTTGGCTTTTAATTTTAAATAGGAGATGGTAGATGATGACAGGTCAAGCTGGTTTCTTCACCGAAAGGACAAGGCACTCTGTAATCTTAACACAGTAACCTCATACGCCACCAAGAAACGAACTGTCGCCAGTGTAACGGTGAAGTAGCATTAATAACCATACAGGAGACGATTTCATAGATGGGCCGAGGAAGAGAAATAAGTAAACAAATTTGATTCAAAAGAACACACTGTCTTTTTAAAAATAAATAAATTATGAGAATAGATTTAGTTCAATTCATACGAATAGGAGTGATTGGATTCGGGGTGGGCAATTCTCACCCTAGAACCGAAAATCACCTAATAAGGACCAGTTTCACAAAATGAGAACTGGAAACTATTTGACCCCGGTCTGATCCGATTCCGATTCCTGAGTGAATCCATAGGATCGATCTACAATCACTATAATCCCGCATCGATCTCCTCTCATCTCCTTAGAAGCTTACCAAGTGAACCCCAAGGCATGTTTATCGATGTGGTGGTTTCCGGTTTGGGATTATTGCCCGGCTTGCTGTTCTGAACAAGCTATTTGACTTTGACAGGATGAATAAATGATACTATGTAAATGACACATGTTTGTTATGTAGCTTGCCCACGAATCTAGAGCTCATCTCTCCTTTCAGCGTCCATCTTTGTAAAGCTGTTTGGCAATCTTTGCTGAGTACAAGTGGAATTCGTAGAAGCTCTGGTGACTAAGAGTGCGTTTGTTTGCGTTTCTGTTTAAAAATTGTTCCAGGAAACAGAAATAGAAAAAAGTGTTTCTGTTTCGGGGAACAATTTTTTAACAAAAAAATGCGTTTGGTAAACTTGTTCCGGGAATAAAAAATAAACAGAAACCACGGCGAGGCTCGCCGGGCCATCGCCAGGCGACGCCGACTCACCCAGATCCGGCGAGACCGAGCCTCGCCGACCGCTGGGCGAGCTCGGCCTCGCCGGATCTGGGCGAGATCGAGCTCGCCCAGCGGCCAGCGAGGCCGAGCCTCGGCGGCCACTGGGCGAGCTCGGCCTCGCCGAATCTGGGCGAGCTCGAGCTCGCCCAGCCAAGGCGAGGCCAACCCTCGCCCAGCTACGGCGAGGCTCGGACTCGCCGGGGGCCAGCGAGCCTTGCCGTGGCTGGGCGAGGCCACCAGCCCTCGTCGGCCGGTCGCCGGCCATGGCTGAGGCCGGCGACCGGCGAAAGAAAAAAGAAAGAAAAAATAAGAAGAAAATAAAAAAGTGTTTCTAGGTTTTGTTTCAGAAATAAAAAACACAAATTTGTTGTTTCTTATTTCTGTTTCTTTTTTGTTTCTGGGAACAAAAGAATAAAAAAACAGAAATTTTTGTTCCTAGGAACAGAAACAAGATGCAGCCAAACGCACCCTAAGATACCAAATTTGTTTGGGTTTTATAGGCTTTCAAGAGGAGTTCCTCACACCATCTTAGTATGTGTGTATCGGTCCGAGTGGACGATTCCGCATCTAGAATCAGAAACTTGATTGATGCTCACCGGTTCTAATAATTTACACCCAAGAACCGGATCGATACTCACTGGTTCCAATAATTTGGACCTAAGAATCGGACTAGTTGCCATAAAAGTCGTCAATTTAAGCCGGTTCGGTCTGATTCAAGGCAATTCTCAATTATTTTGCACACCCCTAGTACGAACACACATCTCCTAAAAATTATGAGGATAATGGTAATCAGTTGCCAACCTTCCAAACTTTCTAGCAACAATTTTAGCAAATTTAAGATCCCTATGCTTTGGTTTTTGAAGGACATACCGAATAATACCCTACATACTAATAAAGGGTTTATGCCATCGTTTTAAGACTTATATTAAAGCCACTAACATTCTAAGTTACCAGTGTCGTAGAATTTGCAGGTGTGCGTATTGTGTTTGACCTCCAAGCACTTCATCCAATTGGTATTTTGTCCCATAAAATTGTATAAATTTTGTTTATCTTGCATTTGCAAGATATTACTGTTAGTGTGGCACAATCATAAAGAAAAATAGAGATTGAGAGTGAGGAAGAAAACTTGTGACACAAGATTTTATCATGATTCACTCTTAAACTAGGGCTATGCCAACCTAAAAATTCCACTATAATTAACACATTGCATCTCTTTGTTACATCCCTTAATAACGAGATAAAGATTATTGCTCGGCTTACTATTCTGAACAAGCTACTTGACTATGACAGGATGAATAAATGATACTATGTAAATGACACATGTTTGTTACGTAGCTTGCCCACGAATCTAGGGCTCACCTAACCTTTGAGCGTCCATCTTTCTAAAGCTATTTGGCAATCTTTGCTAAGTAGTGAGTGGAGTTCGTAGAAGCTCTGGTGACTAAAATACCAAATTTGTTTGGGTTTTATAGGCTTTCAAGAGGAGTTCCTCGTGTCGCCCACCATCTTAGTACGTGTATGTGTGTGTATTGGTCCAGGTGGACGATTCCACACCTGGAATTGGAAACTTGATCGATATTCATCAGTTCCAATAATTTGGACCCAAGAACCATATCGATACTCATTGGTTCCAAAAACTTAGACCCAAGAATCGGACCAATCCCCATAAGAATTGCCAATTTTAAGTCGGTTCAGTCTGGCTCAAGGCAATTCTCAATTATTTTGCACACCCCTAGTATGAACACACATCTCCTAAAAATTATGAGGATAATGGTAACCAATTGCCAACCTTCCAAACTTTCTAGCCGCAATATTAGCAAATTTAAGATTCATATGCTCTGGTTTCCACAGGACATAACAGATAATACCCTACATACTAATAATGGGTTTATGCCCTTTTTTAAGACCTATATTAAAGTTGCTAACATTCTAAGTTACTAGTGTCATAGAATTTGCAGTGTGTGTATTGTGTTTGGCCGTCCAAGCACTTCATCTAGTTGGTATTTTGTCCCATAAAACTGTATCAATTTTGTTTATCTTGCGTTTGCAAGATATTACTGTTAGTGTGGCACAATCATAAAGAAAAATAGAGATTGAGAGTGAGGAAGAAAATTTGTGACACAAGATTTTATCATGATTCACTCTTAAACTAGGGCTATGCCAACCTAAAAATTCCACTATAATTAACACATTGCATCTCTTTGTTACATCCCTTAATAACGAGATAAAGATAATATATATATATCCAGTAGTTATTTATAAAGTCAAGCCAAAACTACTAATAAAATATGAACTCAAATTATAAAAACTCTCTATCGTCATGGGACACCGCCCTTACATAGTTAATAAGGAATATGAACCTGTCACGCCCCGAACCCCGAGCGCGCGCACATCCCACTGCGGTCGATCAAATACGACATTCCTAGGTAGTGTCGCCGACCCCATTCATTTATTAATGCGCAAGCGGAACGTATTATAAAACCCCTGACAATAAAATATGGGATAGAAAAGCAGGAAGCAAAACCACAACATAACACTTTCATAATTCAACAGAATTACAAACAGAGGTCTACGGCCAAAAGTCTACAAAAGACCGGCTCTTAAAAAGGAATTGTCCTACGACCTACAAGTCAGACACGTTCTCCAATCCTTATGACTTCACCTCTGCAACTCCTCAAGGCCAACCAAAGCAATCAGACCGCTCTGTCCACCATGGACCTGAAATTTTAATCCCACAACTGGGATGAGACGATGTCTCAGCAAGTTCAACCCCCTAAACCCCTATTAGAAAGAAAATACGCCCCAAGTGGCCTAACCACAAAACACAGAAGACTTACCTCGCATTAGCCTTCATTTGTAGGTTAACACAATTTATATAATTCAACCACGTACAATTATGATAACCAAACAACCATGGCACAATCACATCATCAGAACAATTCAACCACTTGGATCGTCTCAGCGATCAATCGACTCGGCCGATTACATGTCATTCTAGCAAATCAATCATTGCTCTTAATTACGGCCCTATAGGAAGGTTTAACAACCAGTGGCAATCACGGCCCCGCTCGGCACGACCTTTAATTAGGTGGTCCATCACGGCCTCACTAGGCACGACCTCTCATAGGTGGTTCATCACGGCCTCACTGGGCACGACCTCTAATAGGTGGTTCATCACGGCCCTATTAGGCACGACCTCTCATAGGTGGTTCATCACGGCCTCACTGGGCACGACCTCTAATAAGTGGTTCATCACGGCCCTATTAGGCACGACCTCTCATAGGTGGTTCATCACAGCCTCACTGGGCACGACCTCTAATAGGTGGTTCATCACGGCCTCCTTTGAGCAGCACGACCTCTAATAGGTGGTTAAATCACGCCACTAAAAGCACGACCTCTAATAGGTGATTTTATAAAGAATCTCTATCTATCGCAATCACACTCAATTTGCCACAATCAATCATCAAATTCAAATTCTAAATACACAACAGCGATCGGCACGAAATTCTAAGAGTTTAGGGTCCTGACAAAATTTTCGAATTTTAATGATTAATTAAATTTATTCCGAAAATTAATTAAATAATAATATCCATATTTTTCATCATCCACGCTCAATTTATAATATCCAACCATCAATTTCACAATTCGAACACACAGCAGTTGATCACGAAATTCTGAAGCAATCGGGGTCAAAAAATAATTTTCCGTTTTTTTTTTAAATAATAATATTTTAATAATTTCGGAATATAATATAATATTATAAATTCCAGAATTTCGAAACAATTAAATAATTCAAAAATAAAACTCTATTATGTCCCATCAAGGTTTATTATTAAATAAACTCTCTTAGCCTTTAATTAAACACACTTTAAATTAAACAAACCTTTTTAATCCAAATCACAATTAAATAAACTAACATATCCACATAAACTTGCTTAACTTAAACTAAGCACACTTAGGGCATAATTAACCGTCTAATCAAGATTTAGTGAGCTAAACTCACCGGATTAGTGAGCCGAGCGGACTAAAACGACGGGGACGCCGAGGAGAACAACTTTCCTCAAAGCGGGCCGAGCATCCGGCTCAGGAAGGTGGCCAAAACGGGCCAAACGTCCGCTGCATACCCATTTTTCCAGCCACTGCTTTGGGGTTGGAGGAGGCAGATCCGGCGCCGGTTTAGGTCGGAATGGGAGGAGGAGAGGGGCGGCAGCTCATGCGGTGACTAGCGGTGGCTCCGGTGGTCTCTCGGTGGCCGGAGGTGGGCTGGACGGCTCCGGCGAAGCTCCACCAAGTCTGAAACGTCGCTGGAACAGAGGGCTGAGCGAGGGGGAGACCGAGGCAAGCGAAGCACGGGACGGCAGCTCGGTGATGGTGGTGGACGGCGGAACGGCGACTAGCGATCTAGCGGCGTGCGACAACGACGAGTGGCGCTGTTGGTTGCTCTTTCGGCTTCTCAGATCTGCTGGGTTTCGGACAGTCCAAAGAAGAAGGAATCAACAACAGTAGCAGGGAAAGAGGAGGGCGGAGGGTGTGCGGGCGGTGCTCGACGGTGGCGACAGCAGCTTCGGCGCAACGGACTCCGGCGATGAAGCAGGCGGCCGGTCGTGTGTGCGGGCTGGACTGGTTCGCACGATGCAGCTCCCTCCGACGGTGTTGCAACCTTCGCTGGTCTTCAGCCGGTCGGGCGAGCGGGCGAGGCGAGCGGACGGCACGGTGGCAGCGGTGACGGACAAACGGTGAGGCTCCGGCTGGTGGCGGTTGCTGGTTTCCGATCGAGCCTTCTTCGGTTGCTGGATCCGAAGAAGCAAGGAGAAGAAGATGGAGAAGAGAGGCGACGGGAGAGAGGAAGAAGAGAGGGAGGAGAGAGAAGGAGGGGGGCCAATTTCTTTTCTTTTTGCCTTTCTTTAATCTAACAAATTGGCCCACCATGATGTCATGCTCCACTAACTTCAAATCCCTCCCCACAACAATATTCAATGGGTCCACTTCCATTTTCTGCCGGGATCCAATTCTTGTACCACCAATTCTCCAATTCCACTTGATTCTCTTCCAATTGAATCAAATTGAAGTCCATAAAATTAATCAAATGTCACCACACTTCAATTCACATAATCACTTGACCATAAAACCAACTTAAGTCACAAAAGTACGACCAAAAGCGGGCTTACTAATTTCTTGAGCCAAATTAGCCATTCTCTGATTATTTTGCTGAAAAACTCGACTTGCATGAAAAATCTTCTGAAGATTATTCAATGTTCCTAAAATGATTTGTGACACACCCAGACTTCCAATTTCTGAATTCGATCTCAATTCCACGGTTAATTTCACTTTGGCACGATACTAGCGCGGCCCAACCTACCGGATAGCCTTTAGAAATTTTCATGCATTTAACCTGTGGTTGATCATCTCAAGCCACAATGTACATCTTTGAAACATTGACGACTTTCGGTTGTCGGGGTAATCTCAAGATTTCAAATACGAACACAGGGTACCCAATCGATAGAAAAGTCGGTCCAGTGTCGATCGACAAGGATTATGCGATCCGGTGGAATCACCCACACTCGATCACATGCCTTTGTCGAGTCGACCTATCTCCGATCTCTAATCGATTTTTAATTGTGCCGTAATGACCCTTGCAGATTAGCTCGGTCGAAAGGTCGCTTCCTAGTCAAATTCTCAAGTCTAGTGCATTAGAAATTCTTAACAGCTTCACCCGATAGACTAGTTTTCACATGAGTGGCCGACTCAAGGAAAAGAACTATATGCGTGCCAACGAAATGCCCATCTCAATTTATTGAAAATATAATTGGAAAATCGAGATGTCACAGAACCACATTTCAACATTCTCCCACTTAGTGAATACTCCGCATTCTTTTTCAAATGCATTATAGTTGTACACCATTCATACTTTTCCACACTCACTATCTTGGTTAAAAAATTTGCACTACTTACCTTTGTGTTAATTTTCTCCAACACTATAGTTTTCTATTCCACTTTCTCTCGGATGAAGTGATATTGAATATCAATGTGCTTTCTTCTTGCATGAAGTCCAACATTCTTAGCCAAGAATATAATACTAACTATCACACCCAATCTTCACTTCACCTTGTTTGAAACCAATCTCTTTACATAATTTACGTATCCAAATTACTTCTCTGACATGATGATTAAATGCCATATACTCTACCCCAATATTCAATAAAGCAACCGTGCTATCTCTTACTCATCCAACTCACAGCTTCGCCGGATAAGGAAACAACATATCCTATGGTTGATCTCCTATTATTAATGTCACATCTCCAATCAAAATCTACAAAACACTTCACCTTGAATACATGAGGCTACAAAATTTTAGAAGAGATAACACCACTTATCTCAAAACGCCTATAACCAAATAACAAAGATTACTTAAATCATCGAACTCACAATCCCATCAAATAAGTAAGAAACAATGTTAAACTCCAGTAAAATACTATCTCAACTATGACTCAACTAACCTTAGTTTAAACACTTACAAAACGACTTTCATGCGCTAACAAATCGCTCACCCAAAGCAAATACTCAAAACCGTCCATAGGGCGGAGCTTGAGCACAAAAATTGATCACGTCATAACTCTTTCCGCAGAACCTTGTTTCAAGTGTTCTTACAATCAATAAAATGTTTTTTCAACATATTACAAAGACCCTAACTTGACCGTTCCAAAATCAAGCTGAAAACCAACAAAATATGGCCCCGAATTTACTGGACATGCACGGTTCATCACGAGCAGAAAACTTCAAAATTTTGTTTCGGACAAACCGTAAACCCAAATTAAGATCCGTAAAATCATATAGTTTCACAACACCCTCAACTATCATTTTTATATAAATATGCAGGTTAACGACTCAAAATTAAGACTTTGCCACTCGAATCTCCAATAATTCAGAATTTAACCCCTAATCATGAAAACTAATCCAATTAGAAGAATGAGGGGCACAAGCATTTATTGGGCATTGCAAATTGGAGTTGAGTCAGTTCGGCATGGCATCCGTGGCGAACACGAACAAAATCCCTTTCCTTTGTTCCTTTTTTTTTTTTCCTTCTTCTTTCTCTCTTTCTTTTCCTTTCTTCTCTTCTCTTCCTTTCCTCACAAGCGGGCTCTCGGTCTTTAAGTACCGAGCATCCCCTTCGTTGCCCCCTTTCTCTTTGACTTTTCAATTATTTTTTTTTTCCTTTCTTTCTTTCTTTCTCTCTCTTCTTTTTCCTCTCTCTGCTGAAACTTCCACTTTCTTCCTATTCTTTTAACCGTTCAACTCCGCTTTTTCCCCCTTTTTTTTGACTTGGTCAAAAACTCATATTTTACATGTATAGTCACTTCCGCAAAAATAATTCCACCAATAAAGGTTTTCTAGGTTTGTCCAGAGATCTCTCGTTGTCTTATCAGAAGTCACATTTATTAGGACATTATCATCAAGGCATAGTCAAATTAGGCATTGCACCCTCCGATCGCTAATATTCCGCTCATTCAATTTGGTAGATGTGGATTTCTTTGCTTTGTCCTCCTTCAACTTCCCTTTAGATTTTTCCTCATGTTTATCTTTTTCTCACGTGCCACAGATGTCTATCTATGAGCAGAGCCTCCATCTTTAATTTCCATAACTCAAAAACATTTTTTTTTGAATTTCTCTACTTCAATCTGTGATTGACCAATCGACGACACCTTCCAAAGATTGGATTTTTTTTCGAATCTCTTTTTCACCAAGAAACCCTAACTTCAAACCAAACTCCGATATGATGTATTAGGATTCGCCACACAATCATAAAGAAAAATGAAGAGTGAGAGCAAAAAAGAAAGTTTGAGACGTAAGGCTTTAAATTGGTTCACCCTTAAACTATGGCTATATTAAGCTGAGGATTCCACTATAAGAGAGAAAAAGAGTATATATTTATATATTTATATTAAGTAGTTATTCATGAGCTCAAGCCCAAATTACTAATAAAATGAGAATATATATATATATCATTAGTTCAAGTCCAAGTTATCAATAAAATATAAGCTCAAACTATAAAAACTCGCTAATGTCGTGGGGGCACTGCCCCTACACGGTTAACAAGGAGTATGAACCACATTCCAACAATTATATCATTTATCAAACATATGCATCTCTCCTAGATTACTGCCATTCCATTTTGCTGACGGTTAACCTTAACTCCAAGTGTATCTCTCCAGTTGGCAGCTCTACCTATTCCCTTCAAACTCTTACATATAAGGATAAGGAAATGGAGGTTTTGAGGCTATATTTCCTTGTCTGTGTGTTTTTAAAGGCTAAAACGCATGCCTCTTCAAGTCTTCATATTTTTAAGTATCCTTTCATCTCATAGAAGCATTTCATCAAACAGGTGACCCCCGATGCATTTCCAGCAGCAGAATCCCAAATAAATTGATGCAGACATGATTTGCGGGTCTCATCGGATTGTCACAAGCAATGGTTGGCATTGAATAGTGATTGTAGGTAAATACCAAAAGGCGAAATTTGGGTAAGAGATGCTGTTCATAATAGCAAGAATGTAGTGGGCATAGTGAAATTAAGTCGTCGGCCGTTCATAGACACCGTCACTCAGCTCAGCGGAGTTAGCAGTCAGCTTCGGAAAGCAGGGGAGGAGAGAGGAGGCGGCGATTCATTGACGCCGTCACTCAGCTTGAGACCAAGATTTAGTGACGAGAGAGGCAAAAAGAGGAGAGAGAGAGAGAGAGAGAGAGAGAGAGAGTCGTAGTCTCACAGACTTGCTGGGTTGGGCAGGGTCTTTGCCCTAGGTAGATTACAAAACCCATATCCACCCATTTATAGCATTTTACTGACCCATGTAATAACCCATTCCATTTAAAATGAGTTATGAAGTGGGTCAGTAGCCCATATTGACAGCTGCCAACCATAAATCGAGGGCTATTCGACATTTAGCTCACATGACAAAAGTCTAAGTTCAAGCATCCAATTTCCACGTTATAATGATTCGAGTCCCAAGGGCATCGGATTCTGTCGAATCACTGATGGAGTGTAGCTTTCAGTGATACAAAAGTGATGAAACATGAGAAGAAATACATACCATGAGAACATAGTCAAACGGCCCATTATAGCAGGCAATAATTTGTGAAAATTGTACTACTTTGGCGCTGCCAATAGAATTGCACAGCCAGTGTGTAGCGGGGATTTGAGTCAACAATATCCACATGATGGATGTCTCGCCTCGAACTTCCTCTAGAGAAATCGTTGCAAGAAGTTCTTGATCTCGTCAATATATGGAGACCTCGTCGGAATTATATGACCACTGTCATGTTGAATAACCACACGACTTCCATTTTCAAAATACTCCGCAAGGTCCGCACTTGCCTTGTTAGGTATCTGCCTATCTCTCCCATGATCCCTTCCAAAAATATGAAGTGAAGGGCAATTTATAGATCCATGCTCAAACACTGCTAGATTGACAGCGAACCCAGAGCACAAAATGGCAAATCTAAAGTTGATTTCACCTTTCAACTCGTCCTTGCGTGCACACGCTAAAGCAGCCATTGCTGCTCCCTGGGAAAACCCCAAGATCCCATCAAATGGACCATCCCGCAGATACATGGACTTCAAGTATGCTAATGATGAATCAAACCCATTTGTCTGCTGCTGGTACTGAAGAGGATCAAAAGGACCATCTGCTTCTTTCCAATTTGCTTCGCTCCCCGCAGTGAAATCAGGCGGCACTAACCATGCAAACTTCTTATTGCACTTTTCTTTTGGAGGAGGACCTCTGTGTTCTGTTGATGACTCTGAATGCCCCTCAACAACAGAAGGTTGGAAAATAAAGCACAGCTCATGTGGCGCATCCACGAAGACGAGTTCTGCAATGCTCCTAAGTTTCTTTGCTAAGGAAGCAGTTCGTCCTTTAAAGCTGGAGGCATTCTGACGGAACCCGTGCAGACACAATATCCTGAGCTTTCTAGAAGCGCCAAAACCTGTTATATTTTCTTATTAATATCAAACAGAAAATTTCATTGCAGACTAAGAGGAACTCCAGAAATCAAATCCTCGATAGAAGCAAACAGCACAAAGCTGAACACAACCTCAAACTCCAGAAAATGCGCATATTCTATGATAAAGACCAGGTAAAGTTGTGCCATGGTACAAATAGACAAGCGGAAAAGGTTCTCAATAGTATTTAATACTACCTAATATCGGGTACCTTTGGCAGATAAGGGCTATCTTAGATTCTTACCTTGTCTCTCTGATGAAAGAGTGCTCAATTTAATCTCTTGTGGCAGCGCTTCCGACTTGAAATTTTCAATTGCTGGAGTTGGAAGACCGTGTTTACCATGTTTTTGGCAAAGCTCACACGTGTAAATGGAACCTACCACCTGCTGTCAAACAACTTAGCTGGTTCATACAGAAGCAAAATCACTGCATGTAATTCCAAGTTCACTGGGGAGATGTAGTTAACACATGGTTCAGAATGAAAATTAAAAGAAATATTATTAGAAGTTTTGTAGGAACTTATAAGTGCTAATTACTGTTGCAGAAATTCATGGGATAATTGAGCATACCCGGCAACTATCACAGACCAAAACAAGCATCCTACAAGAAGCACAACGACAACGGGAAGAGTAATCATCAAATGGACAACTGCAAAGGAGGCATGTACTGATGACGTTTGCGTTGCAGCTCCCAACAGAGATCCTATAGTGACAATGAAAGACGCAAGAATTACCACCACAAATTTGAAGTGTCATTATCAATCTTTCCTGAGATTTCACTGGGAGCCAAGAAACACAAACCAGATTCAGAACCTAGAACTCAATAAGTAAGGTTCCCACTAATTTCTGCCTGGAAGGGATTTGCCAAAGAGGCAAAGAGTTCAGCTTTTCAAGTATAGACATTGAAGGCTATTAAAATACATAAGCCATAAGCCTAAAGCATGTATCCGAGACACTAAACATTCCAGCAGAATGTTCCGACAGTAAAGCGTACTCTTTTCTAACCCATCAATTAACATGACCACTTCAAAAGCTAGTATGCCCCTTCCAGTTCAAAAAAAACTAGTTATCTTTTCTATTTGACAAATTCACAAAACATTCAGATTACCTATTCTTGAAATCAGACAAGAATCCCTTTCTAAGCATAATAAGCTTTAAAAAAAGGAAATAAAGAAAAGTAAGTTAAAGTGAGACTTTGTACATCTGTTAAAATAGTTAACAGATTACAAAAGACATACCGATGATCAAAGACAAAATTCTTTCCTTTAAAGAATCCACCATCAGGGAATTGTTCCAGATACCGCTGTATCCCACCATATAACTGCAGAAGAGCACATTGTGAAAACTTACTTCAGTCATCAAGCAGCATTTGACTCACATTTGCAGACCAATTTGACACTTCTTTTCTTAAATTTTAATTTCTTTTACAATTAGGATCCTCGGGCCAACTTATTAGCATATGAAATTCATCTGAAGCAGCAACAATTTCGTATGAAAATTTGATTTTACTCTATATAATCTCATCTTTAAGCAAATCTACCTAATTAGACCCATCACTACCCTTAACCAAGAGACCCAACCATGACAGGGAAGTCATATATACTTCCTCTAAAGTCATGTGGTCATTGTGCCAAGGTGCACTAGGAACCAGGTAAAGTAAGTTTGCATATCAGAACCATTTTCTCCGGAGACCCACCTGATATACGTTCTCAAACCCAGAGCCTTTTCCCTTGATGTATGCTGACGCCATCTCACATCTAATACCCCCCGTGCAGTACCTATAGAAAAACCATGGATAAAAATATGTACGAATTTGATGCAACCACAGACAGCACTGCTGGAAAAACATAGATATTTCCCTTTGAGGGACACTCTGATCTAGTTTAACTTTCAGCACATGAATCAAAAGATAGAATGAACTTGTAAGAGAAGGAAGACAGACACTCCAAGACACTGCCAGTCCCTAGTAAACATATTAAGGAAGACATGTCCCTTGATTTTCTCATATATTGATGAGTGATAAAAGTTACTCCTATTATGGCTTAGACCAGGTAAATAAGGAGAATGGAAGAAAATCACGCATATTACTTGAATTTCCCAATTTCCTCAGAATAATTAATCTTACTAAAGCAACTCAATGCATATGAAAGCCACAATAGTTCATACATGTATACACAGATACACATAAACCAGGACAATCATAAGCCAATAAGCAGACTATCGCCTTGAAGTATAAGCACAGCAACCATTTGCATACATGATTCCATGTACCAGTGAGGTAAATATAAAAAAAAAAATTATGAAAGGTAGGAAGGAGTAGAAATCGAAAAACCTACAATCACCAAGTTCTAGGAGGGCACTGACATGAGGATGCATTTTCCTTGCAAACATTCGGAATTATCATCTATCCAGTCATGCAGCTCACTGTATTGTCTGATTTGTGGATCCAAAGTTTCCACACCTGGTGTGTGGAACTTCCCAATCCTGGTCTCATATAAATTCCTTGCATCCAACAAGACAAGCCTTTCACTGCTTGCAGGACTACCCTCATCGAGAAGCTTACCTGGAAAAGAGATGCACGGACATAAGATTCAAATACCACATTAATGTGTATAAAGATTGACTGGGTTTGTAACTCACTCAGGACACAATTTCATAGTTATGCCCAATTCGTCAGCTATCATAATTGACAAATGTTTTTACTATGCTGGGCCCCCAAGGTACAACACCTCAACCTGATAGCCCACACAAGGAGAGCCAGCCCATCCACCCCCACAAAGTATACCAAGTGACAACTTTTAATCAACATATGGCCTAACAAGGTTAACCTCTTCAGCCACTTCACTTTTCTCTCTCCAGCATCTTCATCACAAGTATTGACTTAAGCTCCATTTATTTTGCGGAAAATATGACATTTCTGGAAAACGTTTTCTAAGAAAAATAACAATATTTTCCAGTGTTTGGCTAAAACTTGAAAATGAAATGGAAAATATTTTCTGTCATTTGGTATGGTTGATTTTCCTAAACAGAAATACACTAATTAAGCGCTAGTCTTTTGCGCCAGGGCAGCCGGGAACCAAGTACAATCACTAAAGTCCCGAGTTTGGGCATAATGAAGCCCAACCCAAGTCCGGAAGATTGGGGCACAGGCATTGGGTCCCAGGCCTGGCCTCGCTAGACTCAGAAATGACCTTTGTGGACTCGGCACGGCCTTTGTGGACCTCAACCGAGGTGTTGGGGATTCAAGCTCAGGTGCCAGGATCCCGCGCTCGGCCTTTGTGGACCCTAGCTTAGGTGCCGGCCTCAATGGACCGGGATGCAAGTGTCAAGGCCCCAAGCTCAAGCCTCAAGGTCTCAAGCTCTACCTCAATGGGAGCAAGGGTGCTAGGATTTGGGCACCAGCCCCACCTCGATGGACATGGGCCCAGGCACCAAAGACCTTATCCTAGACGCCAGGACCCGATAACCAACACTAGGGTTTCTGTGTCCAAGTGTAGATTTTCAGGCTAAGCATTGACACCTAATTATATTTTGGAAAATGATTTCCAATTTTTTAAAGAGAATCATTTTCCTGATCTTAAGCATAGTTTGTTTGTTGACTAAGAAAGCATTTTCCGTTGACTCATTTTCCTAAGCGAACCAAATGCCCAAAAATGAGGAAAATGTTTTCTCGGACAATATTTTTTTCGTGAAACAAATGGAGCTTTAAGCATCGAAGGATCCTCATGAGGAAAACACACGAGGACTTCCTCTCTCTTTGGTGTGCAAATTCGAGGGCCATTGGAGGATCACGACATCACTGTAGATCGGCAAGAGATTTTGTGCATCATCACACAAATCGTCCAAAGCAGAAACATACAATAGGCTCAGAATTACCGCACCAACAAGGATATCAAGGAACTGACAAAAGGAACAATTGAACAATAGAACCATGGAAAGAGGAAGATATGCTATACACAAAAGGTTATCAACTAATTCTGCAATTACAGAGAATAACCACAAAAAAGCAGCATAATATACAGAGAAAGACAAACACAGGTACGAATCTGAAAAGTTACCAGCACTTTGCAGGACAGAATGGAATTCCAGCGCAGATAGGTGCCTTCCAGCAAAGGAGATGTCGGGTGATCTCACAAGGGGGTGAGAACTGAACGTTACCAATTCCTAACATGAGAACAATAACATACCAATAAGTAGCACTTACTAGGCAGCATCAAGAGTTAGCTGGCACTATCTGTCAGTTATATAAATTCCAATCCTAGCAGAGGACTGTGGCTTTCATCCACCAGAAAGGCGGAAGGAGATTACCCCCATCAGGTGCTCACACTCTAGAGTCCTTGCATTTTCACAGTTATAGAATGACAGGAGTTTTGTGGGAATAAGCAAACGAAAACAAAATTCTCAGCCATGTTCTCGCACAAATCTATTAGGTATGTGATTCTCTAATACAGAAGAATAACTTTTAATCCATGAAATAAAGTACATAGCCAAAAACAATGCCTTCCAGCCACCTTTGCCACGCAATATAATGAACTAACACTTGCTCTTCATCATGCTGTCAAAAGATCCTATACCAAGCTATCATAAATAGATTGATCATATGAGATCATGCAATTCACAGAAACTTATTTGCCTCTTGGGCAGTTGCCCATCCAAAAACAGCAGACATGTCTCTTAGTCTAAACCACGGAAAGAAAAAAAAAAAAAGATATCCTGAGAATATCCTGAGATTATTACTTCATTTACCTCGACAACGCGAATAGAGAGGGAGGTGAAACCGCACTCCTTTGCAACCTGGTCATTCATAGGCTGATCGCAAGAAGCGAGTTTAAAGTCTGTCCCTTCAAACAAAGCGTTTGACTTAACCACATCGATGTGCCCCTCCAGCGCCGACAACTTGCCTCCAACCTGGCCAGAACCATTATCAAAGCATTCGAACACAACATTAGGTCTCTTCTATCACCTCAAACTTTCACATTATCGGCACCTCATTTCAAAAATTCAATGCTCCGAGAGTCCAGACCATTAACTTGCCTCTCTGCAGCTAAAGCTAATGTCCCTACTCTAGGCTCAGCACAAATGCCAGTTCTACGCCACACCTCAGGGGCCAGCTAAACAAAAAATTCAAACTTTGAATCCAAACTTCATCAATTAGCTCCAGAAACATCATTCAACACGACAATTACATCATGTAACTCTCCAGCCACCGAAAACACCAGAGACATGTAAGCCACCACGAGAGAGAATGACAACGAGCATCGTCGATATCCACCGCATCAAAGGGCCTTCCCTATCCGTTCCAAAACGCCGACGAGAAATCGAGGAGGGGGGGGGGAATGAGGTTTACCGTGACGTTGACGCCGTGGGGAGCGAGCCGGACCCGGCCGAGCAGGCCGAGTGAGCTGCAGTTCCGCTCGTAGAACGAGACGAGCTCGTCGAGGTCGGGGACGGAGGCGTACTTGTAGTACAGGAGGACGCCGTAGGGTTCGGCTCGCTCGAGGCCGGACATGGCGGAGGGGATCCTCCGGCTGCAATGGGCGGCGGCGGCGCGGTGGCGCTGGAGCGAGCGGAAGGGAAAACGGTCGCGACACGTTTGAGCTAAGCGGTTTATACATGGACCTGTACTTGGCTCGGGTTTAAGCCCACGAAGGTGAGAAATATTCTATATTTATTTTTTTCTAGACAAAAACATCTCATAAGATTTCCTTTTGTTTCGTAAGAAATTAAAAGCATCTTTCTAAAAAGGGAAAAAAATTACCAAAAACCCCAAACTTTATTTAAAGTGTCAAATTTATTTCAAACTTTTTTCTTTTACATGAAAATTTCTCAACTTTGCAAACGGTGACACATTTATGCTAAGACATTTTCATCTTTTTTTTTTCTTTTTTTTCTTCTTATTCTTTCTTCCCTCCACCGGGCATGGCGAAGCTAGCGAAGGGAAGCACTTGCCCAACGTTGGCAAGGGCGGCCCTAGCTAGCCCAGGCAAGGGCGACCCTTGCCAGACGCCGACGGAGGGAAGAGAGAAGAAGAAGAAGAAGAAAAAAACCAAAATGCCCTATAATTTAGGATAAATGTGTCACGCAAATAGAAGTTCGAGACTTTTTGTATTACGAAAAAAAAGTTTAGTGTAAATGTGTGACAGTTGGCAAATTTTGAGGTTTTTCATGTAATAAAAAAAAGTTTTGGATAAATTAGTTATTTTTGGTAAAGTTTGTGGTTTTTTGTGGTTTTTTCCCTTCTAAAAATAATCATTTGTGTTACTAAAAATAGTTAGCGAAATAGGTATATTTCTATTATTGGCAATATCCAAATATTTTCGTGGACAGTAAAAAAATTTTTTGCCTATTCATTTTTGTAAGTAATATAAATTTTAATCTCGAGGAAAATACAATTTTAACCATTGATCTCCCATGAAACAAATGAAGTTGAGAATTCTTTTTATTTTGCTTTTTTCCATATTCCATCCACTCTTTTCAAGAGTGAATTTGCTTTAGTATGTGCTTTGGAATGGGGTCACTTATACAAGATGCAATGGCAATGTCAATCACAATTTGTGCGATAAATTGCGATATATTAAAATATCAATAAATCTAGAATACTTGGTTGTGTGTGTACACTACAAAATTAGTAGGTCCACATTATATGTCAATGATGGATCCGCTATAGTTATTATTACCAAAACATCTTAATTTAATAACAAATGATATTTCATGAGTTCGGATATATTGCTGATCAAATTGAAATTCTCGAGCAATGATATGCACAATCTGATCCGCTAAATTCATCTATGGCAAGAAATCTGCCAAATTCTCCATTTTGACATGTATGTAAACAATATCAAATACAAAATCTAGTAAATGGTTAATTTTTTTTTTGTTTGTTTGTTCGAAAAATAGTTCAAATGAAAAGAATTTAGATTCGATCATGCATTTATGGGTCAATCTATGTATTGCATCCATCAGCAGATTAAAAAAATCACCCACTACTTCCTCCTTCCTTCTCCATTCTCTCTTTTCCTCCTCCCAAAAACCGCCTCGTCTCTCTCTTTCTCTCTCCGCCCTGTCGCGCATTTCATCGAACACTTCGACGGCAGTGGGCGGAGGCGGTCCCCAGTCGGCGCCGGCGGCGAGGAACCCACAATGTCTCTGCGACCCAGCACGCGGAACGAGGCGAGGAAGAAGGCCTACAAGACCGGCGTCGATGCGGATGAGGCGCGGCGGCGGAGGGAGGACAACCTGGTGGAGATCAGGAAGAGCAAGCGGGAGGACAATCTGCTGAAGAAGCGGAGGGAAGGCCTGCCCCAGCAGCAGCTCCAGCAGCAGCAGCAGCAGCCGCCCCAGCAATTCGTCGATGGATCGCAGAACATCGAAAAGAGGGTGCTTTTCTCTTGACCCATTTGGATCTTCTCTTTGGCTGCGTTTAAAGTGCGTGTCTTGATTCGTTGGCCGGGTCATTTGGATGTTGTAGTGCTCGATCTATCGAGTGAACTCGCAGAATTGTGGATCTTAACTTGTCGAAGTTGCTGTTTGAGTGCTGCGCATTGAGGGTCGAACTGACCTCACCATTTGGGTGATCGATCCATTTTATGAGCGTGAGCTAACATGTATGATCAGATCATGAAGGCTAACATCTATGTTGGTGGATATTGATTCTTGTATGGGATTTGGGATTCGCGATTTCGTGGAGCTAAATGTGAAGCGACGTAAGATGAAGAATTTAGCCAGTGCAAATCTATCTTTGATCACGGTGAAGTGGAAAAGTGACTAGTCACCGGAGCACAACAAAGTCTACTCTGCTCTGCTTTTTTCCTTTTTCGGGCTTCCTGAGACACATGGGCATAATCGCCAGTAGTTTTGTAGGTCCTAAGTAAATAAAGTGCAGATTTTTTTTATTATTTGTTTGTATTAGTTGTGGTTGTCTGATGCCCCATTTGCTTTGGAAAGGCCATTCCCGTTATCGGGATGTGTTCCTTGGGAAATATCTTCCTGCCGAGGCTTTTATTCAACTTAAGCTGATGAAAGTGTAATTTTATCATGTTTATGGAGTCAGATGAAGCCAACTACAAGTCTAGAAATCAAGTAATCTTTTTATCCAAATAGTCACATTCGCCTAAATAAACCTTCTTGTACATTGCATTATTATGCTGTATGATCCAGAGTCCAGTCACCGCATACTTCATTGTTTTACTCCATTCTGTTTAACTCTGTTGATAGCCTTTTAGCCACTTTTATAATGGGGAAACTATTTGTCAATCTGGAAAATGATCAAAGTAGTTTTAATCTTTTGCTTTTTCTGAAAAGTAAATATCGGATTTGCCTAGAAAGGAACATGAGAATGTTCGACATTGAAGAATGCTTATAAGATGAGTTGAAGTAAAAATCACAATGTTGAAAGCTCTGTTGGAGTAGAATTAAACCTGAACTTTTGGTCTTCATTCTCTTCCTAATCCTATAATTGTCATTTTTCAAATCCAAGCAGAGTTGTGAGGAGTGTGAATGGATTAAGCTACTTGCAAGTTCTCAAGCTTGACTGGACTTAGTTCCTATTGAGTTTGAGTTCCAAACTGAGTCGACTTAAGTAGCTTATGATTTTTGTCAAGTGGTTGAGTTATATATCTGATAATAGTGAACATAAGGATATATGAATCATGTTGTTATTCAAATTCTTATTGCACTTTGGAAAATTGAATTCTAGGTTGACTTGAGTTCATATTATAAGCTTTTTTGGGGGAATCAAGCATGTGGAGTTGGGTTCAAGCACATGGAACGTAAAATTTAGTGGAGCTTCTGCTTAGAAAAATTCAAGCTTGATCAGGCTCGAGTTGAGTATTGAGTCTAGACTTTCTAGTCAAGTCAAGTTTAGGATATCGGATTGCGTTGACTAGTCTTGGCATTGGCTCAACTTGGGTCAATTACCCCCTAATGGACATGTTATATGAATGCATGTGTGCTGTTGTGTTCTTTAATGAAAATTTCTTTATTTTGGGCCCAGTCAACATGTTTTTGTACATTTACCTAGCCCCCCGGTAGGTCCTGTACTTCTCATTGTGGTTGTGTGGGCTAACTATGATGGATACTGCTACTGTGTTTGACAAATGGAAGACTATTTACTTATGTTTCCTATCTCCTTTTCTATTGTTTATGTCGTGCAGTTGGAAAGTCTTCCAACATTGGTTCAAGGAGTATGGTCAGATGATCCTGCCTCTCAGTTGGAAGCTACCACTCAGTTTAGAAAGTTGCTGTCAATTGGTGCGATGGTTGATCCTGGGGTGCTTTCTATTACTATAGTTGGTCCTGGCATATGTTGATTATGTTGGTGCCTTTATCTGCAGAGCGCAGCCCACCTATAGATGAGGTGATCAAAGCTGGTGTTGTCCTGAGATTTGTAGAATGTCTACAAAGGAATGATCTACCACAGCTGCAAGTAGGGCTCTCTTTGCTGCTTTTGTTTCTCTATTTTATTTTATTGTTGAAGTATAGTGGAGTGCATGCCATAGTATCTACATGTCTTACTTTCTTCAATCTGCAGTTTGAGGCTGCATGGGCATTGACAAATGTTGCTTCTGGCACATCTGAGCATACCAGAGTTGTCATTGAAAATGGTGCAGTCCCAATGTTTGTGCAACTTCTTAGTTCTGCCAGCGACGATGTTAGAGAGCAGGTACTTCTTGCTAACTGTTTTTCTTTCTCTTATTTACTTACTTAGAGCGCATTTGGTAACGTTTTTGTTCAAAAATTGTTCAAGGGAATAGAAATAGAAAAGACTATTTTTGTTCCGAGGAACAATTTTTTAACAGAATAACGCGTTTAGTAACTGCACAAAATTTCTATTCTTGGAATAGAAAAAGAACAGAAATACGTTTGGTAAACTTGTATAATTTTTTAATATTTTTATTTTATTTTTCCTTTTCTCTTTTTTCTTTTTTCTTGACGAGGGCTGGCAGCCTCACCCAGCCATGGCAAGGCTCACCGGCCCTCGGCGAGGCCGAGCTCGCCTAGCCAAGGTGAGGTCGAACCTCGTTGGGGGCTGGCAACGCTCCAGTGAGGTCGCCAGCCCTTGACGGCCGGTCGCCGGCCCTCGGCAGCCAATAGCCGGCCATGGCCAAGGCCGGCAACCAGCCAAAGAAAAAAGAAGAGAAGAAGAAGAAAAGAAAGAGAAGGAAAAAATAGGAGAGAGAAATTGTTTCTCAGAAGTGTTATCGGGAATAAGAAACAAGTTTTTTGTTTCTGTTCCAAATTTGTTTCCGAGAACAAAAAAAATAGATTTTTTATTTCAGGGAACAAAAGTATAAACAAATGCGTTTTTATTCTTTTTTTGTTCCCCGGAACAAAAGAATAAAAATTGTGTTCTGGGGAACAAAAAAAGAACACAAACAAACAGGCCCTTAATGTTCTAATAGTTTTATCAGAAGTTTGTTCCTTCGGATTTTATCGTAGCACTTAAGAAATACAAAAGGGACAATAGTTAGCTATACACCTTAAAATTAGCCATCTCAGAAAAGTTAAAGTAAATCATAACAACAAATAATCTGTTGACATAAGAAAAAGGAAATTGGGGAAGCATAAAATTGACAAAGAAGGAAAAAAGGTGTTATACAGTGTATTGGGACATACCGTCGCATATTGAGTTATGCTTTGGAGGGCATTGCCACCTCTGGGAATGAAAGAACTGCCTTAGAAGTATTTTCCTGATGGCGTATACCCATGCCACTGAAATTAGGGGTGCCTTTACCTTTACCACTTCTACCCTTCCTGTTGTATGCTTTGTTTATTAGAGATCATCTATGAAGTATGTTGTCCTATTTCTTTATTCTATTATTATTTCTTTTTTCAGTTTTTGGATTGGAAAGCTTCCCAAACTGTCTAATGACTTTTGAGTTATAGTAATTTTGTGTGCTTTTTACCCCTTCAAACTCTTTTTTTACCCCTACTTGAATCGTCATGTTGTCAGGATTCTGTCAATAACAATGCTGATATCATCTTGTCACATGTTTTTCAATTATAATTATATCATTATGCCTTTCTCATGCAATTGCAAACCTTCTAGGTATGCTTGCTGACACATACAATGCATGTTTTGTTTTGATGAACCAGGCAGTGTGGGCTTTGGGTAATGTCGCTGGTGATTCTCCAAGTTGTAGAGATCTTGTTCTGGCTCATGGTGCACTTGTTCCTTTGTTATCGCAGTTAAATGAACACTCAAAATTGTCCATGCTGAGAAATGCCACATGGACTTTATCTAACTTTTGCCGGGGCAAGCCACCTACTTCTTTTGAACAGGTATTCATGCTTATGTAGGGGCAGACTCTCTGTAAGAAGCCTTTTTGTAGCACGTGTTTTGCATGATTACTTTTGGTAAGTTACTCCATTGTTGATTGGCTTTGTTTAACTCAGGTGAAGCCTGCATTACCAGTTCTCCAGCAACTGATCCATGTGAATGATGAAGAAGTTTTAACAGATGCTTGCTGGGCTCTCTCATACCTTTCTGATGGCCCAAATGACAAAATTCAAGCTGTGATTGAAGCAGGTGTCTGCACACGATTGGTGCAGCTTTTGCTGTAAGATCCATTCTCCAGAATGTGCTAATAGGGCATTTGTTTGCTTTCTGGCTTTTTTCCTTCTGATAGTCTCTTAAATGCCATGGCATGTTGTCGAATCACGTGGTCATTTTGTCTCCAAGTCTACTTGCATGTGTTTGTTCAGTTATTTCTTCTGTAGCTTCTAACACGTGCTAAAGCTTATGTTCTCATTAAAGTTATCTTTTGACAGTCATCCCTCGGCTACTGTTCTTATACCTGCCCTACGGACCGTAGGGAACATAGTCACTGGTGACGATGCCCAAACACAGGTATTGCTTTGGTGCCTAGATTTTCAGATTATTTTTTCTCCTCATAGTGATAATCCACATGTATGTTGCAGTTTGTGATCGACAATGGAGCCCTCCCTTGTCTATATCAACTACTGACTCAAAATCACAAAAAAAGCATAAAGAAGGAGGCTTGTTGGACAATCTCAAATATCACGGCTGGAAATAGAGCTCAAATACAGGTATTGCAATGCATTCATTGGAAGATTTTTTCTGCATGTTCAAGTGGACCAAATGTTTATTGTAAATCCTCACCAAATTGATGATGGTGGGTTACTCTGCCTGATTCAATAATGACCATGACCAGCTTTTAAAAATAAAAGTTAGACATGACTGCTTTGAGTGGAGTGATTGCAAGCTACTTGATTGTGCATATGGTATGTTAGTCTTTCTCGACAGCTCATCAGGTGTTAGTTCTTTTGACAATCTCATTTTTTTTAACGCTTCTTAAGCGATGCAGGAGCTACTTGTCATGTAGTCTCTGGATGATCTTATGAACTGTTATATGAGTGAGGTGGCGTGTTTACAGAGAAATTAACACAGTATGTTATGTGTAGGCCGTTGTAGAGGCCAACATCATCCATCCTCTCGTGCACCTTCTCCAGCATGCAGAGTTTGAGATCAAGAAGGAGGCTGCATGGGCAATTTCGAATGCCACATCTGGAGGATCTCATGAGCAAATTCAGTGCGTATCTTTTTGGAACTTGCTTTCTTATTCTTCATCTTATGGCCTGTTGAATGAATTTTTTATGCATAAAATTCAACTTGTATTTCCGTTATCTGTCATGTTGTTTGTAAGACAGACAATGTCATACATAGTGTCCTCAAACCTGTGCTTTCTATCGGTTGCATGTGCTGATGATTAGTAGGAGAAATTCTAAAGTCTCTATTTCAGCTATGGCTTTCTGAGGAGATATGTGTTCCCGTATCAAGATAACAAAAGCTAACACAAGCCGATTTCATTCCTGCAGATTCTTGGTGAGCCAAGGTTGCATCAAGCCCCTTTGTGATCTTTTGATTTGTCCTGACCCTCGGATAGTAACTGTTTGCCTCGAGGGGCTCGAAAACATACTGAAAATTGGAGAGGCGGATAAAGAAATGGGACTGAATGGTGGAGTCAATCTTTACGGACAGATGATAGATGAGTGCGAAGGTCTGGATAAGATCGAGAGTCTGCAGACCCATGACAACAATGAGATATATGACAAGGCCGTGAAGATATTGGAGAGATATTGGGCTGAGGAAGATGGGGAAGAAGGTGATACACAAGATGCTGTCAATGGAGATGCTCAAGGCTTTACTTTTGGAGCTAACGTACCAAACCTTCCCAGCAATGGGTTCAAATTTGGGTGATCTAATAGTGCGGGAATATTTTTTTTTTCTTCTATAGGAAGTTCGTGTCCGTCGTCATTTTGGCAATACCTTGAGGATACAATATTGTTTGGCCAAGGGTCGGGGTTTTTTGGTCTGGCATGGAGGCTCTGCTATGCACTTCTTTGTTTTCTCTTTAAACAAGCTAAGGCATTTTAGCTTGCATATACTGTTTGATTTGTGTCCTATAGTACAATGTGAAAAAAAACAAGCTGCCTTTTAATTTTATATTAGCCGATTATCGTGGCTTATTCTTTGGGTCCGTTTGGGAACCACTTCCCAAAGCCCTTTGGAGGGCTAAAGATACTTGGGCAAATGCCAGCCCGTTTGGCAAAAAATTTTGAACCCACCTTCTCCAAATGCCAGCCTTGTGAAGGCTGAAAGCCCAAGGCAGGGGGAGACCTGCCTTGGGCTTTCGGCATTTTCGGCATGCCACGCCCGCACTGTTCACACTTTTTTTTTTTCCAAAATTATCCTCACGAATTTTTGGATTTTTCGAGTGCGTGCCCTTGTCGAGCACTGTTCATCTTCTCTGGGCGTAGAGAGACGCCACGACCTAGGCGATCTTCGTCGGAGATTCGGGCGACCTCCGCAAGTCGCAAATCTGGTGGCCAAAAGGCACACGGTCGTCGGCGACCGTCGCCTGCCGCACCGTGACCTCCGCACGGAGCTCGCCGGGGCTGCGCGACCCGCCTAGTTGCAGGTCTGGTCGCGACTAGATCTGGTGCCGGAGGCTCGAGCAGCGACCAGATCTGGGTCGCGCTTTGCCACCCCCGGATCTGGGTCGCGGTGGCGCCGTGCGACCTCCCGCGACCTCGCCACCCCAGATCCGAGGGCAGCAAGGTTGCACGACCTCGCCGCGACCCAGATTTGGGGCGGCGAGGTCCTCCCACGACTTTGACGCCCCGGATCGAGGTCGCCGGAGGTCGAGGCGGCGTCGTGCGACCTCGCCGCCCCAGATCCGAGGTTGCCAGAGGTCGCGACGGCTTCGCGCGACCTCGCCGCCTCAGATCTGGGGTCGTTGGAGGTAGTCGGAGGTCGCCGGAGGTCGCCGGCGATCGCTGCCCTTGCCGGTGAATTTTTTAAAATTTTTCTTTTGCCAATTTTTTTTTTTTTTATCACAAAGATCTTTGTAAATGCAATTCCCCAAACACTATTTTGTTCAAAGTACTTCACAAAGGGACTTTCAAAATACAATTTACCAAACACGATTGCATTTTGAAAAACACCTTTAACTCCAAGGTCTTTGTATTTTCCCAAGGACTTTCCCCAAAAATAGTTCCCAAATGCACCCTTTTATCCCTTTACCTCTGTGTTAACACTGCATTTGGAATCTGCTGCTGAGGTCAGAGCAAGTGTTGTACCTGCAAGAAGGCTCTCCAAAAGTATAATGGACTTGAACAGCTTCATATTATACTTGTATGCACGATCTTTTATCAGTGTCAACGTTCAATTTAAGATCTGCTATTAGACTGCTCAACTGAAAATCATGATGTTTGCTCTCATTGCTGAACAGACCAACAACATATCATCAGCCTTTCATTCTACAAATGTATAATCTTACGTAAAGACCACAATTGATCTTCAGACTAACATTTTACCTGTTCCTCTTACTACGATACTATGCCATACAACGAAGTGTGATTGTGATACAGGTTAGAGACTATTATACATCGATACATCATGTTTTCGAGACATTAGAATTGAGTGAACTCTAGCGAGTAAATTACTGATGTAAAAGCCATGCTGTTAATATTTTCCTTAAGCAAATTGATCAGAGTTTGAGTGGTGCGTTAAGGGCACTCATAAACATTTCCTTAGTAGAACAACAGATCATGCAATGTTGGAGCTTCAAAGTGCCTGGGCTTGCTGACTTGTCCAGACACTGTCCGGCCCATTAGCAACAGCCCAAGAAAATGAAGCCGTTGCAAAAGAGAGAAGAAAAAAAAAAATTAGTGGCGGATAATGCAGAGCTATGTCAAGTGCCTCGCCATCAATCCAACTGGACCAAAAATCCTTCTCCACCACTTAAAAAGGAATTGAGTTTTCTCATCCAGAAATTCTTCATTTAGCTTTACTTCCCTAATAACGCCATAGATCCATGCACTCCTTACATGAATGAAAAAGATGTCAAAGAAATCTACTCTCAAAATCACAAAAAGAGTAAGTTAGATTACCATTTTTAAAATGAAATTTATTCTATTTAAGGAAAGAAAAAAGAGATTACAATTAGACAATAATTTGGCCACTTATCGCTTGTCCAATTAAGTCCACCTTTATGTTAGTCTTTTCCTAATTCCAAGTCAGGGGGGATTTATGAGAAGGGTTAAAAGAATTCTTCCATCTTGGTATTGCTCATTAAATTTTTGTTTTTCCAAGAGAAGTCCTCAGGTTCATATATTAAATTCGATGTGAGTAAGGTCATCCTAATAAAACAAAAATGGCTTTGTTAATATAACGATCTTTAGAGTATTATGAGAATAACAAATTGTTGTTGTAGTCATTAATTTTTTAAAAAATGAGTCTTATAATAATTTATAATTATTTATTATTCGATTTTTATGATTTAAAATATATTGTTATTGATTGTGACATAATCATTTTTCGAGAAAAATCATACGTCTGAAATTTAGATGTTTGGACAAGAGGAAAAATCGATACCAGAAAAAGAAAAAAAACAAAAACAAAACCAACACCAAACGGCCAAAAATCGGAGTTCAGAGATTTTCTAATCATCTCCTTCACCCGCCATTCTCTCTCTCGCTCTCTCTCTCTCTCTATCTCTACATCCAGTCGTCACTCTTCAGCAGACGCGGCCATGAAGCTTCTCTCCCCTCCGCCGCCTTCCCTCTCTCGCGCCAATGCCCTCTTCCTCTTCTCCATCTCGTCCTCCGCCTCGACGCCCCGCCGGCGCGCCGCCGCCGCCGCGGCCCGCGCCGTCCGGTGCCGGCCGCCCCTCGCCGCCGCCGCCGCCGCCCTCGCCCTCGAGCGGAGGAGGATGTCGTCCGTGCGCGCGTGCGCGAGCGTCGAGGAGAAGGCCGCGCCGGCGGCGAGCGGGTGGGGCAAGGTGTCGGCGGTGCTGTTCGACATGGACGGAGTCCTTTGCGACAGCGAGGAGCCGTCGCGGAGGGCGGCCGTCGACGTGTTCGCCGAGATGGGCGTGGAAGTCACCGTGGAGGACTTCGTGCCTTTCATGGGAACAGGTATCGGAATGTTTGTTTGTGTATTTATATGCGCAAAGGGAAGTATCACTACTTGGCTGCGGAAAAATGAAGTCTTGCTTTCATGTTGCTTCATGGTATAATACGATTTAGCTCAATTTCACGTATAGATGAAAATTCTCGCGATCAGGATACTGAGGATATTTCTGATTTTCTTGTTAAATTTATCTTGAGCAAAAATACATGTACTCGTAGCTGAGGCGTAAGAAGTATTCTTCTGAGTTCAAATTGTATATGAAGATGAGACGAGTCGTTTGTGAAGTTCTAAAAGGTTGGGCACGCAATGTGAAGATTGAAATTTTATCTGAATGTGAAGACGCGGTTATCTGGTACATAAAGTTTTAGCTCGAGCAATTGGTTGTGCACTCTCTCTGCCGTGGTATCACAGTAGGCTGTCTCTTTTGGCGCTTCCGTGGCTATTCCATGTTCATTTGCCTCCAGTAAATTTTGTATAATTGCTTGCGACGCTCAACGTGAATGACAAGTAGTATTCCATTCTGGTCTTTTTCTTATTCTTTGATCCTGTGCTAAAAGTTTTGTTTTGTTTGTTTCGGATTGTTGGGGAAGAAACTTTTGATATTGGAAATGGAAGTTTCCATTCATATTATTGTTTCTTTACCCCGAGTCTATTGGTGCAACACTGGAATTTCATTCTCATTTGATCACTTGTTTCCTCATTGATCAGGTGAGGCAAATTTTCTAGGAGGCGTTGCTTCTGCTAAAGGGGTCAAGGAATTTGACACAGAAGCAGCAAAGAAGAGGTTCTTTGAGATATATTTGGATAAGGTAGTGCTTCAAAGTCCTAAGTTGAAGTTATGAACAAGTGAGTACAGTTCATGTGGACTTGCATTTGTGCCTGAAGAACCATTAACGCTTTTATAACTTTCTGCTATCGTCAGTATGCAAAACCGAATTCCGGCATTGGCTTTCCAGGTGCCCTGGAACTCATTTCTCAGGTTTGTGCATGATAAAGCTCAAGGCAATTGTAAAACAAAATTCATTGCTGCATCTGCTAATAAGTTCATTCAACGAAATGTCTATGCAGTGTAAAAGCAAGGGCCTCAAAGTTGCCGTTGCCTCTAGTGCTGATCGCATCAAGGTTGATGCAAATTTGGCTGCTGCCGGTTTACCCTTGTCAATGTAAGCTACACCAGTTACAATTGCTTGATCATAACTTGTGTCTTGATTCTTGTGTGAGCGAAATATTATGACTAATTTCAGTTGTGGGTGGGATGGAATCTTCAATCAGTAGTAGATGGACAAATATAGTGTACCAAGATATAAACCAGTTGAATAGCTTATTCATGAACTCTTTCAGTCATCCATGCTCCCTTTTTCTTTCTCTAATGGTACTTCTCTCCTCGTTAAACAGGCAGTTGCTAACTTACGTGGTATGAATTTGAATGAGTTTTTTGCATAATCTTTCCGATGCAGTTGTCTCAACAACTATTCAAGCATTGAGAGGGCATGAGACTTTTCTTCCGATGTGAGTTTTAACCTTGTATTTTATTTCCTATTTTTCTTTTTCTCAGGTTTGATGCTATCGTGCCTGCCGATGCTTTTGAAAACCTGAAACCTGCTCCTGACATATTCTTAGCTGCCTCAAAGATCTTAAATGTGCCACCGAACGAGGTATGCATCCTTAAGTTCTTTAGATGCTTAATATGCTCACAGCATCTCAATCAACAGAAGATTAATCATGTGTGACCAATTACAGTTTCTCCTGGTAGAAAATGTTCAGCACTCTAGAAAGAAAGCTCCTCTGGAAAGCCTGTCATATTATCAATTGCAGTACTCAAGTATTTAAGAAAAATAAAAAAAGAAAGCTTATCCTACTGATTTGCTACCAGCTCTGGAGTGACATATTACTAGACATTGCACTAGAAGTGATTGTTTCATCTTCTTATTTCACTGTTTATTCACAGAAAAAGATCTACTCTGTCTTGTTGGTCCTTATTAAATGGATTGCACGGACAAGCAAAATTTGAGATTCTCAGTTTTAGGGCACTTTCCATAACGATAAGAAGTCTTACAGATGTATTCTGTGGTTAATGGAGACAAATTCATGATAGTGAAGATTGTTATGTGTCTGCACAGGAGGACATGTAAAGTAGTCATGGTTATAGTCTAACATGATAGTGATACTTCACTGCAATCAGTGTTACATATATTGTCGCTAGCAGTTAAATGAAAGAATATTAGAGGTTGAAGTTTGAAGTTGTCAGTTCACTGTTTCACAAAAAGATCTGCTATTAAGAGAAGATTTAGTAAAACTGGCCCACCAAAACAATTTGCTAGAAGAATTTTCAGGTGCTTTCTGTTTTCAAAACCAGAACAAACTGAAATGTTTGCAAAACAGCCATGCGGCTCAAATATTTCATGCAGCATTGGTGCTGTAACCAGAAAAACTGATCTTGTCTGTCCTGTTCCAGTGTATTGTTATTGAAGATGCTCTAGCTGGAGTTCAGGCTGCCAAAGCTGCACAAATGAGGTAGAAGTAATAGTTGCTTTATTTGTTGTAGCTCAATTCTGTTCTTTCTCAACTGACTATATTTGTCTTTTGATGATATAGTTGTCTAGATAGTCTACTGCTTCAGTTTCACTTGAAATAGCAATCATAAGCTATCTTCTCTTGCATACGGTAAATAAGTTTCTGTTGCTTGCAGATGTATTGCTTTGACGACTACATTATCTGAAGAAAGACTAAAAGTTGCTGGTCCATCCCTTGTCAGGAAGGAGATACAAAGTGTTTCGCTTGATGATATTGTCTGTGGTGGTTCTGGTGACCCTAGTATGTAGTCCTGAGATGCTACTGTTGTCTCTATGTAGCATCATTATGATGAACTTTGTATTGGGAACATATGTTTAACCTACTTGCTTGTAGTGGGCATTTCTTAATCAAAGACTATTGAGATGCAAGTTGATCTGGCTCAGCTTTATTCTGATTTCTTCAACAATGGTTTTATTGCTTACTTCAATAACTTACTCTGGTTGTCAATTCAAAGCCATTATTAATTAGATAGGCCAGCATGTTGAAAGATTTTCTCATATCAAAAAAGTTACAGGCAATGTTTAAAACCCTTGACGTTACTCTAATGAGAATAAATTATTGCAGATGAGAAGATGCGGGAACCTCAGTATTATGAGTTGTCCACTCAAATCTCATCAGAACTGAAAGATCGAAGTGATAATATTCCAATACAGGATAACAACAATGGAAATTTGTCATCCGCTGTAGGGTAAGTCCCCTTGTATATGTTGAATGTTGATGATGTTGAGTAGAATTTATGTTTTCCACAACCCGCTAATTATCTCAAATATGACCTATGGCTTTTATATTGCGGATTGAACTTTATTTCTTTCTATGCTACAACTGGAATCTCTATTACTTAGATGTGCATCCATGTATTCATATCTTCTTCAACTAATCTGAATCACCATTTAAAGTGCAAAGACGACAGAGTGGACTCAAGTGTGAGGAAGATCATTAAGATGATCCAAGCCTTACAGAAAAATGTTACAGTAGTCTCTGTTCCTTTCAAGTTACTTGCAGTAGATGATATAATAGCATTTGAGATTTACTTGATGTCAGGAACCTAGTAAATTGTAAAAATCAAATAGGAACGCCTCCATGCAGTTTCTTCCTCATTTTAGATGCTAAGTGAAAGATCTCTTTTGGTAACTTCCGTGGCTTAATTCCCACGTGGAAAGTGAACAGATCTTCTTATATTGCTTCTCTTCACCGGTTTTCATAATACTAAATTAGGTACTATTTTTGTCATGAGGTTTTCCTGCTAACCTGCATTACAAATCTGCATCTTCATCTACGACATTCCACTCTGATTGTGGAGGTTAACCTATTATGTGCTCTATGACCTCTACTGCTTATGCTATAATTAAAATTAAAATTGAGAGATGTTTGATTATCAGCCAAAGATCCTGTAGTTGTTCTTCTCTTGCATGTTTATGGGTGAAGTCTACTGGAACGCTGTCATAACTTTCCTCTGGAAACTTGCCTCAGTAACATTTTCAGCTTGAGGTTGGAGATAATCTTTGGACAGGTTGCAGGTTTCTCGCCGGGACTTAGTAAGATACGGAAGTTTGGGTGTAGCCTTGTCTTGTCTCGTCTTCACAGTTGCAAATTGGAAGGTACAGCTTCTGATCAAGAATGTCCTCTCATGCTGAATAATTCTATCATGAGCAATTTGGATTAACTCTGAGTGACTTACTATGTAGCAACGTTTACTTTATTGATATGAAGGTATGGTTGTAGGCAATGCAGTATGCATCCCCTAAAGCACTTTGGAATTTGCTATTTGGAGTTAATCAGCCATCTTTTCAGCAGCGTGAAGGTAATAACACGTCTGTTGTGATAATTTATTTGCATTTGCTCAAATTGCACCAATGTGTGAACAGTTGGTATTCTACATTATTTGCTGGCAAAGTTATTTGACTCTGTTCATCCTTTTATTTTCCTAGTGATATATGAATGGTTGATAGAGAGAAATGGTGAAATTGCATACTTAATATATTTTTTCAGGTGACTCACGCTATTCAAGAGTTCGACAATTTGTGAATTACATCTCAGATCTGGAATCAAAGTGAGAATTTTGAAATTTTCTTTTGTTCCTGATTTTTTTTCAGTGATTTGTGGTTCATGTGACATACTCGTCACGTGATATTTTTCTATCATGGTTATTCTTCATCACTAGTTGAACTGATGAGGTTTTTATTATCATAATGAAGGGGATCTGCTCCTCTTGTGCCAGAGTTCCCACCTAAGCTCGACTGGTTAAATACAGCTCCCCTTCAGTTTGGCAGGGTAACTACTGCAATAGCAGATGCTTAACTCTCTTGTTTTGTCTTTGTTTTATGATTGTTCTATCACTTAGCACGGTAGTTGACATTACAACGGTTGCTTTTGCCATCCTTTTGTAAATTAATGTGGAAGATATCGGATCTTCCAATTTAATTAATGCAAAATCACTGGAAAAATAAATGATGAACAATAAGGAACACCAATGATTTACAATTGTTAGAATCTACTCTATGGGGAGAGCTGTTAGAATAATTTAAATATTAAACCACGCATTCATCTAACAGCTTAAACTTTTAGAATAGTTGGCGGTCTTACAAATCTCACATGGTATCAGAGCAGGAAGTTCTGAGTTTGAATTTTTCCTGGCCTCTATTTACCTCCCTAATTAAATATGTCCGTGTTTAGTACTAAGCCCAAAAAAAAAAAAAAAAAAAACCAAACTAAACATGAGGGAGAGTATTAGAATAATTTAAATATTAAATCACACATTCATCTAACAGCTTAAGCTTTTAGAACAGTTAACAATGGTCCCACAAAATCTTACAAGAGCCAATAACAAATAATTCACTAATAATCGAAAAATTAGAGTTACAATTGCTTCTATGCTTGAGTGTTTGCTATACTTAGATTACACTCCCAAGCCCACAATGTTTACAAATAAACAATTTAATTTGGATGTAAAGCTCACAACGCAAATCACCATATGTTCAAGTTGCTGTTCATTAGCAAAACAAAAGTTCTTTGTACAACTGCACAAGAAATGTCCCTATATTGTGCACCACTTTCTTTTGTGGAAGGATCCATGACTTCTTTTTCCCTTTTATACGGCTGCGGCAGGTTTTGAAAAATAAAAGCAAAACCTGTTTTTTTATTATCTTTCCTTTGATTACTCCGTGGGTGTGCAAGTAAACATATTTTTAGAGAATATATGTGAGTCCCCTCCTTTTTTGTATGGCCAAAAGAAGTTCCTGTGCAGCAATTGGAGTCCAAGAAGTCAAGCTGGTCAAACTTAGATAATCTTCTCCTACAGGAAGAAAAATTAGGTTCCACCACCCAAGAAATCCAAATATTATTCAGATTATAGAGAACACCGATTTGAACAAGCAAAATCCTCCAAACGGGGTGGGTTTTATACATGCGAGATTTTGTGAGACCACGACCAACTGTTTTAAAAGCTTAAGCTATTAGATGAAGGCGTGATTTATTATTTAAATATTCTAACACTCCCTCTCACGTTTAGTTTGGTCTTTTTTTTTTTTGCCTAGTATGAAGTGTACAATTTAATCGGGAAGGCAAATGGGGTTTGAAAAGATTCGAACTCAAGACTCAAGCTCTAATACCATGTGAGGATTTATGGAATCACAACTAATCGTTCTAAAAGCTTAAATTGTTAGATGAAAGTGTAGTTTAATATATATATATATTCTAATATTCCCCTTGCATAGGTTTATCTTTGTCCTAAGCCTAAAACGTGGAAATATATAAGTGGGGAGGCAATTAGGGGCTTGGAAGATTTGAACTCAAGACCTCCTGCTTTGATATTGTATGAGATTTTGTAGGACCACAACCAACTATTCTAAAAGTTTGAGCTATTAGATGAATGTGTGATTTATTATTTACATATTCTAACAATACACAGCTTAAACTCGAGACATAATTTAGCACAACCAATCAACTCTGCCACTTGTTCATTCTTTTTTTCCTGTATGCTGTATAAATAGTTTAGACCTTCATTGACTGCTTGAAGTGGTCCATGACTCATGTCCACAGGACCCAAGACAAGTAGTGGAAGCTTATGCAGAGTTCAGGTTGTAATTGACTATGGCAGCTATTTTTCTTAAATTTAGGAGCTCAACGTTTATGGCTTTGTACCTGGTAATCTAATATAAAGTTGCAAATCCAATGTCCAAGCACTGGAATATGATTTTTTTTCATGTAATGGACTGGAAAGAGAGAGCCATGTATATGGCCCACATAAAAGGGGCTGTATACTGGGAACATTAATGAACTTTCGCAGAATTGTTTAGTGCTAGTGAAGTCCCGACAATAATTGTCCATAGATTCTTACTTTCTGATCCTATGATGTTGGATTCTGCTTGTGCTTTTAGCCAGTCAGCCTTCCCCACTGCAAGGTGGCAGGCATAGGCATATGGTGTGTTTAAATCTCTCTCTCTCTCTCTCTCTCTCTCTCTCTCTCCCTCTCTCTCTCATTGCAGGATTTGAGAGGAAAGGTGGTGGTGTTGGACTTTTGGACCTATTGCTGCATAAATTGCATGCACGTTTTACCAGATCTAGACTACTTGGAGAAAAAATATAAAGAGATGCCAGTAAGTTTCTGTTCTTTCTCATGTAAAATCCCACAGATGTCCATAGACGTGTGTTTTCTTGTGATGAACCTTGCTGGCACAAATGGGCAGCTTCTTTGTTTAAAAATAGTCCATGTTAAATCCACTGCTTCCAAGATACCCTCAATTTATGGATCGTGAAATATAGGGATCTAATTCTAGGGTACCTGATACTTAGATATTCCAAAACATGTGTGAAGAAGTGAAAGGCTATGACCAGTTTTTCACCTTAGGATACTCAGGAACAATCCAGTTTCAGTGAATACTGAATAGGCACATCAACATTTAGCCTTTGCTTTTACTCTTCTTTTTCTCTATTTCTTTTCCCCCTCTTTGATTAGATCAGGAGCCTTTTCTTGATGAAGACTGAGGCAGGGAGGATGTGACCTGTTTCTAATTCTCAGTACAGATAAGGATTTTCATCTTTTACTTACTAGCCGTATTGGATGTACCTTTTTCACTATCCTTAGGCCTCATTTCATTACCCAGATACAGACTACTGGAATAAAATTGAAGTAATTGGAAATTGGCAATAATAAATTAAAATGTATTCTCAAATGACGATTTTTACCTATTATCAAGCTATTTCACTCGCTCTTAGTTCTCCATGTAATTTTAAAAAGGAAGAAAAGATACGGCTCATTGTCCTCCAAGAGGATTTAGGAATTAGTATCCAACATCGATTCGGCCTGTAAACTACAGTTCCGATTAGTAAAGGGGTAGGAAGTGATGGACAAAAAAGGGAGTGGTGTTGATGGAGACCTAGCTAAAGCTTTGTCTCCACCTGTTTAGTTGTCTGTGCATTTTGGTTGAGTTGTCTGTGGACCTTTGAGAAGTCTACTCTATACTTTACAATTTATGAATGTAATATGTTGTTGTTTGTACTTTGTCATTTGTTGATGTTAATATATTTTCTGCTGTGACACATTGCGTGCAACTTGCTGGGCATTTGTTATGCTACTTATTATGAACTCACTACAGTGTTCTAGCAAGTCATGTCTATGGTAGTAACAATACATAATCTACACCGAATATTCTTAAAGAATTTCAGATAGTATTTGCATTGTGTCGTACTTCCTTGTGTAACTGTTGTTCCCACTTTATTTACTCGTAGAATCTAATGATAATATATTGCTCATTGACAAATAATCATTTTTGACTTGGCAGTTTGTTGTCATTGGAGTGCATTCTGCTAAATTCGATAATGAGAAAGATTTAGAAGCCATCCACAATGCAGTATTACGCTATGACATCAGTCATCCGGTAAGTCCGGCATTTTGAATTAAGATATATGACACATTATGGTCTCCCAAAGTAATTATGTTGTTGAGGAGTATAATGCCTTTTCATGTGTTCTTACACTTTTCTGTTGTGAGTTGTTAACATGTCGCTAGGTGTTTCGGTCATCTGCCTATGAAGAACTATTTATGAGCATGTGCGTTATCAAGTTGTTATCTGCCCATGTGCAACCATGTTTCAGTCATCTTATCACAAAATACATATCACTTCCTCATACCAAATGATCTAGACCGTGTCTTATTATTTTTCACAATGTTGTGTCTTTCTTCAATAAAGGATTAGATTGAGCTGTTCAATGGGACATCCTGTGAAATGCATTAACGTTAAGAAAAATGTTAAATATCTGATTATGACTCAAACCAGTGTCATCAGAAAAACCATCTTTATCACGCAACTGTATCTCTTGCTTTTCTCACTTGCTTGGAGTAAATATCTTGTCTGATTAGGTTGTCAATGATGGAGAGATGTATATGTGGCGAGAGCTTGGTGTTAATTCATGGCCTACATTTGCTGTCATTGGGCCCAATGGTAAGATGCTTGCTCAGCTAGCCGGAGAGGGCCGCCGGAAGGTATTAATACCTAATCTCTGCAAATTCATCAGTAACCCTGAATGGTGTTTTTTTCTACCTAAAAGTTATGATAAGTTCAGGACAGTTGCTTGGTTTTGCTATTAATTTTCAGGAGTCAAAAGAATCCACAAAATATTAAAGTTTATTATTTGTTCCTTTTAGGATCTGGATGATTTAGTTGAGGCAGCTCTTCTCTACTATGGTGGAAAGAAGCTCCTAGAGAACACCCCTTTACCTTTGAAATTGGAGAAAAATAACGATCCTCGCTTATCCACATCTCCTCTGAAGTTTCCTGGGAAGTTGGCAATAGATGTCCTCAACAATCGGCTTTTCATTTCGGACAGTAACCATAACCGCATAGTACTCTCTCTCTCTCTCTCTCTCTTTCTCTCTCTCTCTCTCTCAAGCACAGAAGATCACATGCAATAAGAACACCGTGCAAACAGCTACAAGGTGTTGAAATAGGAAGACGAAAATATCATGACAGGCATATCATATTATCCATTTCCATAGCCCAAGTAATTAAGTGCATGGTATTTGGAAAGCTTTTATCAACCTTAATATTCTATTGTTAGAAAACCATGTCTTGATATTTATATTAGGTTTTCTTTAAGATATGACATGATAAAGCACAAAATTTTAGTGCTATTACTGGTCAAGTTTCTTTCTTTCCTTCTTTTTCTTATCATAAGTTTTGAAGTGTTGAAAACATTCGAAACAAAGCAAAAGCCAACAGACCATGTGTATACCTCGCGTTGCGTGGTTAATGTGAACAAAGTTTGTGATAACTTGTGGGGAATGTCTTTAGCTGACCATAATGCATTTAAATTTCTTAATTACTCTTATTTCACCCCCAAATTACCTAAAGCTACTTCGTGGAACCCATATCTTTGACGAGTCCAGTTTCAGTCATTTAGACTTGCTGAAGTCTTCCAAAAAGTTGCTAGCTTATTTTGCCATACTTCCATGACACCTTTGATTCCATATTTATGTCTCTTCCACTATAATGATAGCTTTGAAGTTCTTGACATAGGCAGAATAGCATCAAATAATATACCGTGCTTGATGTTCAGGTGGTGACCGATCTGGAGGGGAACTTTATTGTCCAAATTGGTAGCACGGGAGAGGAGGGCTTACGTGACGGTAACTTTGATGAAGTCACCTTCAATCGCCCTCAAGTGAGGTTCTAGAATTTGTCATCACCATCATGCTTTCAAAAAAAGTAATAAAATTCATAACCATTCTATTGGTACAATAGCTCACTGTCTCCCAATCTTGGTGAATCTAGTGAGTTGATACTGACATTTCATGCTGAGGTTCTGCACTTATGTTTTACATTTGATATTGACTACTAGTGTGGCAATTTTGGGATATTCTGCATCTGCAGGGCCTCGCCTACAATCCAAAGAAAAATATCCTATATGTGGCAGATACGGAAAATCACGCTCTAAGGTAAATGGAAACATCATAGAATCATGAATCTTTCCAGCAGGAGTTAGATGATTTTGCTGATGTTACTGGTAATCAAGATTTCAAAAGATCTTTACCAAAAAAAAAAGAAAAAAGATTTCAAAAGACCTTATTCTTTAATTAGCTCTTTGCTAAACTTGTCTGGTTCTTTTATTGTAAAGAAGCATGGAAGTTACTTGTCTTGAAATAAAGAGGAGATTACCGATGTATCATACCAATCAGTTGGGTTTCATCCTGTGGCTGCAGGGAAATTAATTTTGTTAACGAGACTGTACGTACTCTTGCTGGAAATGGGACCAAGGGTTCAGACTATGAGGGTGGAGGAAAAGGAATGGATCAGGCCAGTTTTAAATACAAATTTCAATTCTTTGAGCTACATATCACTGTGTGCATGCTCAGACTTAAGCTTTCCAGTGCACATTTTCTTTGGTAGACTATAGCTGAACATGACACCTGCTTTTAGATGCAAAACACCTTTTATGCTAAAGTCTACCGTCATTTTCAGCTTCTCAATTCTCCTTGGGACGTTTGCTTCGAGCCATCGAATGAAAAGGTTTACATTGCAATGGCTGGTCAACATCAAATCTGGGAACATGATACATTAGATGAAGTGACCAGGGCTTTTAGTGGCAATGGTTACGAAAGAAATTCAAATGGATCAAGGTATTTGTACTATTCTTTTGAAATTGGGTTAGCTTCAGCTGATTTGCTTTCTTGAAACTGCACTGGAGGATAACGTTTTGAATTCTGATGCATTAGACATTTTTACATGGTTTGACAATCAGCTTCTTTCTTACTCTAGTTGGACTTATGTGATTTTTATGGTCACTGTGCTATAGAAAGCTCAACTATCATAATTTGAAGCTCGTTGACTGAACATGCTCTTTACATAATGTCATGAGTTTTGCATGACTTGAATTTGAATCGGACTCTCATTTCCAGAGCCCACTTTGCTTTGCTTATTAGAAAGAATATTGACTGTTTGTAATGTAGCTTCAAGTTTTAACATAGGATTTAGATGAACCTCGAATTAGCCTAGTGTTTACTGCTGTTCTTATGCTCTGCTTTGTTTAGTTCTTTCTTGAGTTTCTTTTATTGTAACACTAGAATGACATTTTCTTCCTTTCGTTTTTAATGAATTTAGCCCTTCAAGCACTTCCTTTGCACAGCCTTCTGGAATTTCATTATCTCCTGGTAAGATCTCACAAAAATCTCTCCACATAAAGCCCTTAGCACATAGATGTGAACATTGAGGATGATGGTCCAAAGTCCATGCTTTCCTGTAGATTTCAAAGAGGCCTATATAGCTGATAGTGAGAGTAGCTCCATCCGAGCAGTTGATTTGAAAACAGGAGGATCAAGATTGCTAGCTGGCGGTGACCCACTTTTCTCAGAAAATCTTTTCAGAGTAAGGCCTACCCTATGTCAAGAAAAGTATTCGGTTAGAACATTAGAGCATAGATTTTCATCTTGCACGTGCTTTTACTCCAGATTCTAGTCTGATAATGTGATTTTTACAGTTTGGAGATCATGATGGGACAGGTTCTGATGTACTTCTGCAACATCCGTTGGGAGTATCATATGCAAAGGATGGTCAAATATATATAGCTGATAGTTACAACCACAAGGTAGTTGAATTCCTTAAGAAATATGAATTTTTTTGACTTCAGTAAACTGACAAGAAGAGGGTAGAATGTGTAAATAAGCCATTATTGCTCTCATTCTTCAGCTGGGCTAGAAAACATAATTCATATACATTGTTGTGGATCACCATTATTACTTGATCTGCTTTGCATGATGTTCTGTGGATCGCTAGTAGTGGCCTAAATGCTGGACTATGTACTCGACATACATGGCCAGGCCTACTGGCCAAGTTTGAGAGTCTCTGATATAGCAGATGCTGATTCACTACAGTCCTACTATTCTATTGCAACAACTTTTGTCGAGAAATCACTCTTGCGGCTTCCCTCAATCAGTCTGACTGGGAAAAGTTTCAAATGCCACAGTGTGTCTAAACACCGCCCATGAGTGGACAAACTGCAAGATTGTCATGTTTTCAGGGTCAGATATGAACCCTAAATATGAGAACAAGCGACACTAAGCTGCTCAATCTGAGAGCCAGCTGATCTCACTTATTTAGAAGAAGAGCTGTCTGATCAAAGATTACTTCCAGTCAATCTGCTAATGACTTTCATCACCCTCTAGGTGCTGTACACTCTAATTTCTTTGCTTTTCTATGCAAAGAATAGTTCAATAGTCTGATGGGATGTTGAGACTTGAGAGTAATGCACTCTTCACCCAATTTTGTGACTAAGTCTGAAAGGCTCCTCAAGTTATTTTTTAAGTAGCTGTTTACAAGAAAACATTTTTGAATATTCTTATGGAACCAATGTTCATTCCTCAAAGTTAACTGACAATCTCAGATTAAGAAGCTGGATCCAGTTAGTAAGCAAGTTACCACTGTAGCAGGGACAGGAAAAGCCGGTTTCAGGGATGGCACACCACTGACCGCTCAGGTCCATATCCCTTTTCTTGCTCTAGACTTCAGATGATTGGCTCAATCTACTGTTTTATGAACTTCTGGAAGAAACTATGTTATATGGAACCAAAAGATTAGTTCCTGAAGTTCTCATCTTACGTAATTCTCTAAATCCTTTTATAACTATGATAACTAAATACGGCAATGACATGTAAAGTATGGAGTCCTTCGTGCTTTGATTTACTTCCCCAGATTACTCTATAGCCTCTGGCAAAAGCTATATGGTCCATGGAGTCTAAATATGCATTTTGTTGCTCATGTCTTTGTCCTGTCTGTGGAACCTTGCTGACTTAAAGCCTTTATGGACTTCATGTGCCATTTATTTTTGAATTAGCTTTGTCTTATTAGTCTTCATTTTGCTGTTCTTGTATATTCCTTATGTACTTGAACAGTTTTCTCTATTGAACAACTTATTACTTAATCCAAAAATAGAAAAGTGCTATAATTGATTGATAGATTTATTTGAAACTACTTTGCCTCAGTTTCCTAAGTTGTACTTCAAGAAAACATTTCTAGAAACTACAAATCACAAGTAAAATTCATGAATTTCCTCAATTTATCATGGTCATATTCTGCTGACCACGATATATCCGAAGAACACAAATTAGAATTAACAATAATGTGCTTTTCTGGCATTATTGTCAAGAAGAAACAGTCTTTCCTCTTCACTTCTTCCACATGCTGTGTATAAATGACAGAGGAAGATGTCTTTTCGAACTTCTGCCGGTTGACTAGTTTGTCGCTTAAACTATAGTGACTCTGTACTTTTTTCAACAGCTTTCGGAGCCAGCTGGAATTACTGAAGGCGGAAATGGTGATGTTCTTCTGGAATGATCTGTGCTCAATTCTGATTAACTGTTTTATAGCTTGCACTGGGAATTTTTGTCATGTAGATATGGTGCCCTTAACATATGAATTTGGGAATTTATTTAGAGAAGCAATCTGATCCAATATGATCCCTTTTTGTATTTTTCCAGGAAGGTTATTCATAGCCGATACAAACAACAATGTAATCAGATATCTAGACCTGAATAAGGAAGGAGCTGAAATTCTTACTTTGGAGCTGAAAGGAGTCAGACCTCCTGTGCCCAAATCTAGAACTTTGAAGCGCCTCAGGAGTCGAACGTCCTCTGAGACACTGACAGTTAAGGTTGATGGAATCTCGTCTAGTGAGGGCAATCTTGGCCTTAAGATATCATTACCTGAAGGATATCATTTCTCAAAGGTGCTGGCCCTCTTTCTGAGATACTTATGGCCTTGAACTGCTTTGCTCAGTGGAATTTATTGCGTCTTTTGCTACCACTAAATGTTGAAAATCTGTATGAGATTAATACTCTCTTCTATTACACCACACATTAACTTTCAGTTTTCACATGCAGGAAGCGCGCAGTAAATTTTTTGTTGAAACTGAGCCTGAAGGTGCAGTTTCTGTTGAACCCTTGGATGGCAGTCTTGATTCAGAAGGATTGTGCAATATTCATTTTAAGAGGTCCTCCCCTTCCGCTTCAATGGGAAGGATATACTGCAAGGTACAGTTTCCCATAAAAGTTCACATTCAGGTTGATAACTGAAATTTAATGGCCTTTCTGATGGATAGTCATACAAAGGCCTTGCGTGAAAGTGAACGAACTCGTGTTTGGAGGTGCAACCTCCAGAGGCTTCAACTGCGCCAAAGGCCTCGATAGACATAGACTGCAACGTAACTCTAGATTTAGATTCTAAATGAAGTTCCTCGAAATCAACTAGAGGGTCCATGATATTCCGACATTTCAGGAGAAAATAATTAGCTCTTTGCCAGTAGAATTATGTTGCTGCAGACTCGAGTAGTTTACTAAAGCATTTGGAAAGCATTTGGAACAATGTTAATCAGAACACTTATTGGTAGAGGTCAGAGTTGATGTTTGAAATATTTAATTCTGAAATACATTCTCTTGATTCATACTTCATTCAATATTATACTTATTAGTTTACTGTGATTGCAAGAATAAGTTCCACCTGTTTTCCTTCTTTCGAGCTCTTCATTCTATGAGGAAATTGTTCTCCTAGTCATTCCAATTTGTTAGCACTTTTATTCACATTAGCTTCTGGAAAATTTTGCATTTTGTTTTTCAGTGAAATTTAGAATGGAAACCCATATAATTAAACAGTCTGAATCCAAACCTCATTCAGGGAAGAGGCATTGTTGTTGGTGAAAATGGGATCTTTAATCACCGTCTTAAGTACTCTCTGTCTAAAGAAAATGTGACTAATCCGGCTTTTTGCTGCAGGTCTACTATTGCAAGGAGGATGAGGTCTGCTTATACCAGTCTCTGGTTTTTGAGATACCTTTCCTAGAGGAAATGGACTCTAGCGTGGTAGAAAAAACGCTAACCTATGTTGTTAGGCCTAGATCTCCGTCAAACAGCTTACAGCTTCCTGCCACCAGCTAAGAGTCAATATTAGGCAGGATAAAACTGGAAGGGAAGCGGGAATTTCTCACCACGACAAACTCAAACTGATTGGACAGGTAGAACAAGCATGCAGCTGTACGTTTTATGATTGGAAGGATGGAAGTAGTCAAGTGACTCTAGGTCGTCCTATCTCTTGCTCATTTGATTTCATATTGCTGCAAAATTTTCTTTACAGACTAAAGATCAAAGTTAATTAGTAAATACGATTATTTCCTGTAAGATCACGCTGTTATAGATCAATAAATCCCATTGATCGAGAGGATGATCTTAATCCCTCATTGTGATGTGACTTCCCAATATCTGACTTGAAACTCTGCTTTGCACAAATCTACCTCCAACCAATGTCAGGGTTGTTGTTGCCCAATAACTGCTTACGCTGTACTAGAGTTTTAATGTATAGATTAGGGAGCAAACCTGGTCAGTATGGTGGTTTGTTGTTTAGAATGATGTTATCATTATCGTTACAAGTTTCTTATCATCATTATCCTTATCCTTGTTTTCAAGACAAGCAAAGGATCAATTCCTTCAGGAGGCATACACTCGTGCGGCGTTGTCTTTCAATTGGGTATATGATGACCTTTGGATTCAATTATCAGGAACTCTTAAACTAATGTTAATCCATTCTTGTTCAAGAGCTACAGATAAGTTCCCCCAGCGCCAACCACGGGTGATGTATTTTCTTAATGATTTCGATGCTTGGACAAAGCCTTCATTTCAAACAAGGCGGCACTGATGCATAGTTTAATCAACTGACGCTTTAAGGTGGCTCTGTTGGGTGAGGAGTATTATATTAGCCTTTGACAGCGGAAAACGTGTTCGCTCCACCAAATCCCATGTTCATCCAATTCCCAGCATCTGTTTTTCTTTGATCGTGGGTGTGTTTTGGTTCACTGATCCTGATCATATCACTTTAAAAAATAGGTAGCTTCTGCATTCATCTGATTAGAGAGAGAGACTTGGTCGCCACATTTCACACCGAGACCAAATCACACTCAGGCGGCGCTTTATCTGTATCTGCCAAGTTGGTGTTTAATCAAAAGCCCGGTTGAGCGGTCACAGCAAGCAATAAAACAAAGCAAAAAACAATCATTCGTGTCAAAAAAAAGGGAGTAATTTCAAGTTCAGGTTGAAGTGAGACAAAATTCAATCATATAGTCCGGCGACGGCAGCACCTCATTGGTGCACAGGAGCATTTTTCTTCATTGCAGACAAAACAAGTGCCTTGCTCCAAGTCAAACCCCACCCCCCATAATATAAGCATAAGCACCAATAATCAAAGAGACCCGTTTCCAGACTTGGCGCGATAATGACAAACGGACTTTAGTATTAAACTAATTGAGGAACCCATGTGAGAGGGACCGAGACACCCCATTTTGTCTAATTGCTTCAATTAAAGACATCGCCGAATGAAACCTGACAGTCCTTTTTCCCATGAATGAGAAGTAACCTAGAGGAATGGATAAGGATGACTCTGAGAGAGAGAGAGAGAGAGAGAGAGGACTCAAAGATCAACTAGCATACAAAAGTTAATCATTTGCAGATTGCGCTAGTGTCTTGTTAATTCCATGCACGACATATTATTCTGCTATCATGGAAAGAATCCAACCCATGCCATTAGCTGTTCATGTATCCGAATCTCAAGAGCCCTATCGACTCCATCCCAGCTTAAATATCGCACAAAGATCATGTGACGATTGTCTCAAAACCTCAATAATCCCATCTTCAGGATATTACCACAATCAATCGGAAAAAAAAAAGGAACTAATTCTGGAAATAAAATAAAATAGTTGTTTCATTCTCTTAAATCTACTAATTCTAAGTGCATGTTTGGGAATTTATCTATTTACAGTTTAAAGGTTAAAACGAGGAAACCAAAGGTTCCATAAAAATTACCCCCAAAGTGCTGGTGTTTCTAGAAGATTAGGTCATTGTACATGATCCTTTCCTTGAGTGTATATATGATTTTGCACATCTATACACGACTAACATTGCATTAATTGATTATCAACCTTTAAAAAAAAAAATTGGGACTGACTAAACAAAAATGACATTTAAGCCCTGTCTCAAGCAAGGGGACAAGCTTTCTGGCCTGTCGTTGTCTGGTGCATGTGCTCATCTTATACTTTTCAACCTTATATACTTGTCCCTAGCAATCTTAATTTACTCATTTATATAATATACACCCTCCAAGAATATACTATTTGGGTAATTATTGTCCTTCTTTTGTGGCTCCGCTTTGGTGCACCCTAAGCCTAGAGGCTTAACATAATCACTAAAAGCTCTATTATTGGAGATTGAAACATACAGAAATTATTCTAAGAATTTTCACCTCATTTCAACTCTCCCTTAGAAGAAATTGTTCATTTCTTTCTTTTTTAAATATGATGTTAGTAAATTGTGGACTCCACATGAGTAATCTACCGATGAAATATTTCATCCTAGGTTCAAAGTGAATTGTGGACTCCACATGAGTAATCTACTGATGGAAGAATCATCCTAGGCTCAAATAAACATCAGAGAAAACTATGCAATGATTGTACTGTCCATGTTGATTGATACAAGTGATTTTTCAAGGAGATAACCAAAAGTGTTCATGATTTTTCAGGTTCTTCTTTTGGTTTTTAATCACTTATGTGGATAATACATTCTCATTATAAAAGGAAACTAATTTGAGAGAGAGAGAGAGAGAGAGAGAGAGAGAGAGAGATTGGAGTGATAATAATGGAGAGGAAAAAGGCAGAAGGTGGAAGCCTGCACTCTATGCAGGAGCAATGGGGATAAAACCTGTCCACACACAGCAAAAAATGAGAAATCAAGAATAATAAATTAAAAGGAAAAGAGGGCCGCATGAGTCCAAAACACATGCTTTATAAAAAGCCAAAATAGAGGCAAAAATGTTTGATAGAAAGTGTCATGAAAGCAACCCACATGCATTCATCTCCTTCCTCCTCTCTTTATGGTCTCTGTTTTTCTATTTGTTTCTTTGCCCTAATCATTGCCCACATAAATACAAAGCATCAAGCAACCCCACACACCACCCAGCCCCAATTAGTGCAAGCCACCACCACTTTTTCCATCCAATAAACCTTTTCCACATCATCAAAGTCCATTTTTTTCCCAAAAAGAAAGGACAAAAATTTAGGGGCAGAGAGAGATGACATATAAAAAATTTCCGCCCCACCTTGCAAGACACGATAAGAGAGGTGAACACATGCTGCCCCATGATTGTGAACACATAGGTAGGTGCCTTCATGGGTGTCAAATGATCTGGTTTCTTGTTCAAGTTCTAATTCTTTTGATTTAGTCATGATTGATTGACCAAGTCAAGTAACCTGTGTAGCTACCATTCTCAACCTTACACAGTAAGTACAACTTAGGCGGTGGTGCGCAATGAATTTTCACTATTAGAAATCAAACATTTCACCAAAGGTGGGTCCAAGGTTGTGTTAAGTACAAAAACATGTTATTCATCTGCCAGGTGCCAGGGTGAGGTACATTTTTAATGAGCCAACAAGAGAACCCGGAGTTCATAAGGTCTCACGAGTAAAGTAACAAGAGAACCCAGAGTCCATGAGGTCTCACGAGTGAAGTACCGTGAGTAAACTAACATGACAAAGTAACAGTTCCATCGGGTAAATATGGTACGATGTTGGAGGGGGTTGCTAGTACTAAGCGCCATATTTTTCTCGCCTTTTTACTTGGCTAGAAAAAGATAGAATAAAATAAATTTTTTGATCCTTAGATAAGCCTCTTGGAAATGGATGGCAATAAAATCATTCTCCTAAAGTTCGTCGGTTCTAGCATCCTATGACTTGATCAAGTGATTATTGGTCCAGCATAACACATTGTGAATGATCGGAATGTCCCAGAAAGATAGTGGAAGTTATGATTTACGAGTGTAGATTTGGCCATCAACCTTCTTTTACTAAAATCTTGCTTGTCTTTGCGATGATTTGGTTGACCACATCCACACATAATTCTACAAGAACATTGATGGAGTTGGGTGAACAAACTGTGCCTTCCCAGGATAAGTTATTTTATTCTTCTTCTTTTTGACTCTTCATTTTGAACTTTCACATTGAGAACATATTTAATCGAAGGCAAAAGCGGGTTAAACCAATTAAGTCCGATTCATAATCTTATAACTCAATAAGAGACTTTCAAAAGTTTACAAAGGGGGTTGACCCCATAATTCTGCTAACTTTTTCTGGCACATGGCAGAAAATAAAAGGATCTTTACATCTCTTTATAGCCAAAGTTACCAGGCAGTATCCACAATGAGTAGATATAGTTAAGAAAGGCCCTATAATGTTCTTATGTACTTATATTGTTTTATGAGCATATCTTTGTCTGTATCTCTGCATTGATAATTCATTGTATGTTTTGTTGGGGGGAAATTTACATGGGTTGTTCCAACTTTCGAATGACCACTCAAGGTAATCTCTCTGAAATTCTAACACCATTCGCCGATATGACCATAATTTCTGTTAACTTGACATTGGATTGGTTTACGTAAATTACGTATGAGTTTCAAATGACTTATATATATATATATAACTCATAAAAAATAAAAATAAAAAAGAGTGCCGTAAGGCGTGTCAACCTAACTATGGGCATTTAACCCACTCTCACTCACTCCAGGCACAGAAGGCTACTATACCTGCCTATCTAGTAGTAGTCAGAATCGAAATTCTGACGTTGTGTCTACCTTCCCCACTGTAAAACCCCCTAATTCCCCTAATTCCCTATCTATCTTTGTCTTCCTGACAAAGAGGAAATAAGAGGACAACGCGGGGTCTCTCACCCAGGGCGGTTTTCCCACCTATTTTCTCCATGAGCCTTTTAAAGACTTGCTCAAGTCCAATACTTGCCTACCTGGTAGTAGTCAAAACCGAAGTTGATATATGAACTGATGTTGATATATATATATAAGAGAGGGGAAATATAGATATGATGATCGAGGACAATAATGAGCAAATTCTCTCTCTCTCTCTCTCTCTCTTCTTTTTTCTTTTTATTAAGACTCCATTTGTTTCAAAAATGAATTTTCATAAAAAAATTTCAAAGGAACTTATTTTGAAAAGAAAATGATTTCTCTTCCTATTTTTGGGTGTACTTTGCATGTACAATGAAGTCGTCTTCTTATGTTTGTTATAGGAAAATGACGGAACACATTTATGAAAAAGTCTCTAGTATAACCCTTGAGACTTGGGTACCCGGTCCTAGAGGATCAAGGTCCCGGACCCCATTTGCTATATTTATCTTGTGCCACGAATGAGATGAAAACCGTCGCATATAATTGAAGATGAAAATCATTGAAAAAAAGAAAATACTCGTAAAAAGTACAGGTTAAACACTTAGCTAATGACATTATTGCCCCTAATTTGTCATCATTGTGACGAAATGCTAAGGACCATATCAGCAATTGTGAAGAGTGATACCAAATGATGTTCCGACTCAATAATATAAATAGATATCCCATCAAAAATCAACTATTTAAGAGTTGATGTTCTTGGAAAATCCAAAGTGAGTAAAGAGTACAATAAATGCTTCCGGTCATTAGGAATGCACATGACAAAATTTCTGAAATAGAAATTGATTTTTGATCAGGATTGATTTTTCAATTTCTATTTTAGAAATTGAGAAGTTAACTTCTGATTTCCTCTTCAAATCTATTTCTTGAATAAAAATCTGTTCAAAAAATAGAAAAATCAAATTGCGTTACCAAACGATTCTAAACCTGTTCCGAAGGACAGAGCACGCCCTAAATTACCAAAACAAGTACACCCCACCTCAAAACTTGCCAAATAGATTTGGGGATTTCATTTCGCCCTTCAAATAGGAAAATCGAGTAAACTAAAAAAAACTTTGATATTCTTTCGAATATCCCCGTACATAAATAAAAAAAAAAAAAAAAATTAAGTAAATAGTCCGAGTAGTTCCAAACGAAATCCAAATCGATAGATCCACCCCGCGGTACAATTTCCCGCATGCACACACGCAAGCACGAACAGGGCCCCCCCACAAAAACCAATAAACAAAAAACAAAAAGAAAAAACAAATTAAACTGAACTAAAAAGAAATCGAAAAAAAAATAAAGAAAGAGAGAAAGATAAAAAAAGAGAAAGTAAAACCGAGAAAATCGAAAAAAACCGAATAAATAAGAAGCGAAGAAAATCCCCCAAACTAAGATGTGATCCCTCTGTGGACGCGTGGTTTCTCGTGATTGTTTTCCCTCTCTCTCTCTCTCTCTCTTCCTCTTTCTCTCTCTAAGCACAGAACAAGCCCACCACCTTCTTCATCTTCCTCATAGTCATCTTCTTCTTCTCCTTCTTCTTCGTCCTCGCCTCCCTCAGGTACATACTCTCCTCCCCTATTTATGCTCCGTTTCTCCCTCTTCCTGCGCTTCTCGTTCCTGGGTCTCCCCCCTTCCTCCGCCGCCGGCATCCGCCTCTCGGCTTGATCGACCGGTCGGACGTTGGGGAATCCCCGGTTAGATCTCCCATCACCCCAGCTGTGTTTCCTTTTTGCCGCAGGCTTCGAATCCCTCGTGGGTCTTCGTTTAATCCGGAGGAAGACGTCCATGTCGTCGTCTTCGGGCCCCGCTGCCGCCGCCGCCGCCGCCGCCGCCGCCGCCGACGATTCGCACCGCAAGAAGCGGAGGAAAATAGAGGCCGACGACGCGGAGGAGACGAGCCGGGGTCGGAAGACGGCCGGCGCGGGGGTTGGCGAAACCACGTGGAGGTCCCTCGCGCAGCAGCGGCTCTACTCCACCAGGCTCGTGGAGGCCCTGTCGCGATCTCGCCGCAGCTCCTCCGCGGAGGCGCAGGATGCTGCGGCGGCGTCGGCGTCGGCGTCGGCGTCGGCGTCGGCGGCGTCTCCTCCTTCGTCCGGCGCCGGCGAGGTCCGGGGGATCGCAGACCGGGTCCTGGCGACGGCGGCCAAGGGGAGGAGCCGGTGGAGCCGGGCGATCCTGGCGAGCCGGCTGAGGATGAGACGGCTCGGCAAGCACCACAAGAAGGCGAGGGCCCCGACCGGGCGCGGCCGGCTGAAGAAGAAGCCGCCGCTGCAGCAGGCGCTGGAGGGCGGTGGGAAGAAGAGGAGGCTGCCGGCCGTGGAGCGGAGGGTGAAGGTGCTGGGCCGGCTGGTCCCCGGCTGCCGGGGGATCTCGATGTCGAGCATTCTGGAGGAGACGAGCGACTACATTGCGGCCCTCGAGATGCAGGTCCGCGCCATGACCGTCCTCACCCAGCTCCTCTCCGGCGCGCAGCAGCAGCTGCCGCCGCCGCCGACGACGACGACGAGCGGCGGCCAGATCGGGTCCGGCTCGGGCTGAGCCGAAAGCGACGGCCGCCGCCGCCGTCGGAAAGGTTGTCATTAGTTGTAATGTTTTTTCCCCTCTTTTTTCCAACTTTTGTTTCTTATGAGAGAATTTAAAAAAAAAAAATTTCATGTTATTCTATTCTATTACTATGTACATGGCCTTTTCTTTTTCCTTATCTCTCTCTCTCTCTCGCTCTCATCTTTTTCCTTGGTCATTTTTAATTAGTGGATAATGTGGTGGGAGGGAGCTTGATTAATTGGGGGATAAGCATGCCACCTAATCTTTGATTCCCCCCCTTCTTTGTTCTAAGACAAGACTGGCCACCCCATTGGCCTTTGGCTTAGGAAAAAGCTTCATGATTTGGATCCAGGGGGGTCGCCCGGATCGCGCGCGCGCGGATTCACTATCGCGATGCGATGTCGTAATTAAGTACAAAAATGTCGTGACCGGGATCGTAGTGGAGCGTTAAACGGTCAGTGAAAAAAAGAAAAGCGAGATTAAACCCGTCAAGGCGACACCTTTGGCCCCCACAATTTTAAGAAAACTAAATTAGGAAAGAAGGGCAAAGTGCAGTCTTTAGATGGTTTCACATGTTTGAACAGCGTTTTGCCTAGAATAGCCCACATGATCAGTGTTTTCTCTTCTCAAAGAGCTTTTGGATTTGAGGGGGGGCAATGAGTGCGACCCTGGAAAGTGATTGTGGATTCAAATGTAGAATTTTTTTTTTTGCTGGCATTAGTAGAGTCAGTGCCTGGATCACCTTTAAACTCTGTTGAAAGGGGGTTTACATGTGATGATTAGTGCTGATGACCGACAAAGAGAAGTGGGCGTTTATTGACCGGGGTGATCTGGTCTGATTCTGGTCTGTCGTTCTAGGCATGTCCTCGGCTGGGTGAGATGTGATTCATGTGTTTGGTCAGGAAAAATTTAGCATGACAGGGTTGTGACTCGGGTGTGAATTTGTGAGGTCAAATCCCATGATTGGATCCAATGGAAACTGGGGCGGTTTCCAATCCCACTCGGCGCGAAGCATCGGCTTTTTCGCGTTATGGGCGGTCAATGCATCCAAAATCAGAAAACTTTTTCTTTATTGCGCACACATTTAACAAGTGTCCTAGAAATACTCGTTGACAAAGTCGCGTAGTTGGAACTTATCCGGAGAGTATTTCACACGCTAGTCATAAAATGCTGTTGCCCCGTTGCCCTCGGACTAGAGGATCCTTCCCAAGAATCTCTTTCAAACATGGGTTCGAGAGTTTGAGACAACTGATGTCAAGCCCCGACTCGAAGCAAAATCCAAGCACGGCATAAGAGGACTAATGTGTAAACATCAGAGAGAGAGAGAGAGAGGCGAAAACAAAGACCCAAAAGATTACAAGGGGCGATTTTGAGTTGACAAAATCTGATTTTGGAGGGGAGCGCTGGAAAAGTGGAGAGGCGGGCATGTCATGTGGCAAGCAATTTGGCCCCCCTTCCTTTATCTCTTTTTTCTACTTTGTTTCTTGATTTTTCTTTTGCGGGGGTGTTTCGCCCTTTTGTTGTTTTGCATGAGGGATGACACAAACAAGCACAGTGGCCATAACATGTGCCTCCATGGCCCTACACTTCCATGTGCTCCTCTACCCCACCACCCCTTCCTCCCCCCCAAAGTGACCTGCATGTGACGGGGGAGGAAGAGAGGGCGTTTCAAACTTTTAAAAGTCATCAATTCATGATATTTTAATGCCTAAACAGCCCATTATATGATTTTTCCAGTTAAATAAAGCATGTATCTTTCCTTTTTTTCCTCTTTCTTTTACTTTAACCGACCGCGTGTATCTCAATTTACAATTAACTAGTTGGGCGGCATGATTAATGCTACGATCAATTTGGAAAACGATAAAGTAAATAAATATGTGTCGAGCGTCTGAATAGGGTTTGTTCGTTTAGACCACTATTTAGGATTCGTCACACATCACTCCGCAAATCAATTGCTGTGTTCCCAAGGTGCCTCGCACCGGCAAACGTAGCAATGGACAACGATGTTCCACGTGGTTATAAAGTGACTTCTTCACCCCTAAACACAACGCGGTTAGAAGAGGACTTTTTGGGTAGATGCATTAACTTGATGTTCACATGGCACGACACAAGTAAAGGTAAAGTTCATGCATTTTACGCTTAGGATGGTTGAATATATAATCACTCAAAGCCCCTCTCTCTCTCTCTCTCTCTCTCTCTCTCTCTTTAATATGATACATAGTTTACTTGAAAGCAGCTAATTTTCAAGGATAGGACAATTCTTTTTATCTTTTTTCCTTAAAATATGATACCATTATATTTACTTGAAACCAAGTGGTACAAATGCAAATGACCCTTATTTATCATGGACAGCTACCACACTTGCAAAGGGCAAAAGTTGTCTCATTTTCGATTTAGGGTTGCAATATTGTCGGAAGATCTTGTCCTACCTTTGCCTTTACTCAGGTGACTTGTCCCCATCACCACATGAACTTCAGAATAATGGGGTCGGAAAATAAAATAAAATAAAAAATCTCTTTGTCCACATATTTTTTTTTTTATCTTACCTAGGATTTCCAACAATGCATATCGAAATTCAATTTTCACACGCCCTGCCCCTCTGATGTTCCCATTTCTGTACGTGGGACGTGTCTTACACGTGAAAAAATTGAATGATTTTGTCATAATTTAGTGTGCCGGCCGACATGGGGGATGGCGAAGAATATATCTCCATTGAATGCGGGCGGAACTAACTGATGATGAGATCCTTGTTAGCCTTGAATTCTTAGACGTGTCTTTGTGATAATGATTCTTGATGTCGAAGACGCGGAATGATCTGAACATCATTTTCCCCCTTTTGGCTCTTTCTCTAAAACAAACTCGCTTTCCGATATGCTGCATATGTTAAGCTCGATAGTCACGCAAAGTAGGAGTGTACATGATCCAAGTGAATTAACAGCAGACGGGGTTCGATCGTTGATAGGGTGAAACGTTGAAGAGTATCCTTGAAGGGTAACTACAAGCCGATGAGACTAGATCCTGAGAGGCATCAAGAGAACTCACAAAACCAATTTGGCTATGCTGGCTCCTCGAGTTGAATCGGACCAGTGGCCAGATCCGGAGACGTATTTAGAGGACTAACGAATCAATTTGGCCATGTCAGCTCCTTGTGTTGAATCTTGACCGGGGCATCAAACCTACATGGATGGAATAATTACGGCCAACCTAATAAGAGAAAAAGGGGGATATGCATTTCCCATTATGGCAGAGCGATGACCCACATAGGTCGGGGAGAAATGTTGGGACAAAAGAACAATAAACGTGGGTTGACACGAAATGATGTGGGGGACGACATTCTTGGCAGCGAGCGGCGACCGTTGTGGTGTGACGCACCAAACGTCGTTCGTGGCCTCTTTCATATGCACACGTTTTCGTTCCTCCTTGCCCGTCTGTCTTGTTGTTCAATTTGAACTTTTCTTTGACCTCCCCCAGCCTTCACGTGGTGGGGCACCATTCTTTTCTGGTCGAGAGATTCACATTGACCATACCAGCGATGCTTACTTAAGTGTATCTTTGGAAATGACAAGATAGGCTCGCGAAATCCTGGCGTTACAAAGGGTTTATCTATCGATAGATATGGTTAGATACCCCTCCTTACGTTTCGATGTCGAGGGATTGATCGAGTAGTTGAGCGGCTATTAATTGGAAGCTTCAGATTTCCGCTTGGAGCAATTATTGCGGGGCTTGGATCACAAGGAAGGCGATCGGTCAAGGATAATTCTCTAGGCCTCATGTGGATGCATGATGCCTGTTTGATCGAGCTAAGCAAGATAAATTGATTTCGATTCATGGAAGGCTGGTCCGGATGTACCACCTAATAGCAAGATGTGTGAACCTAATCCGATATACCATCACAACGTGTAGCTACTAATACCCCATTGGCTAAGGAGCTAAAGGAGAAATCTGCCCTAAGAGGGGCTTGAGTCTAATTAGCCAGTTGGTGTTGCGAGCGGCATGAACGGGGCACGCTTTGGAAGAAATCAGACAGATTATCGAAATGTCTTTCTAGATATTCCGCTATTCATAAAAGGTAAGAATGAGATGAAAAATCATCTGATTTCAGAATATATTAGGTGGGGAAGAACCCCCAGAGGATCCATTTTACTCTCATCCTTGTAAGACATTGATCCTGCCGTCGACCTTCTCCCCTTGAAGCAAGTTGGTGGGAAGATAAGTAGGGCTGATGATGAGAACACTGAAAATGCAATTTCCTAGGAATTAATGATAAGCACAGGAGTCAAACATACATACTCCCACGACGACATGAAGCAAGACACAGCTGCAAAACCGAAGAGACCGATTGACAATCACTGATCACGCTTCACACCCCCAATCAATGCGAATGAATCGAAAAACCAAAGGTCCTTCTTGGGTTTCTTCCACAATCCAAAATTTCATCATAAATTGCATTCCATGTCCAACCCACTGCATCTGCAAGAAAGAGTCTTGAGATGAAGTGAACGATGCGAACCGCTCGTATGAGACCCCATACTCAATACTGCTTTCGATCCTGCGACCTCCAAGTACAATGTCACCTGTGACAGTAGAACCATCGAAACGACCTTGACCGACAAAGCGGCTGCGGTTGAGCAATGGATCCGAGAAACCTGACCATTGTTGGGTTGGACATAGAGTGGAGGCCTGATGTGATCCGGTGGATGAGCAGCAAGACCGCCCACCCTGCAGCTCTGCATTGACAAGAGATGCCCGATCGTTCAACTATTCTACATCGACTATGCTCCTGAACTGCTGAAGGACCTCGGTGGAAGCCCTAACTCACTTTCATTGGGGTGGAGGTCGATGGCGACGTGGACAAGCTCAGAGTTGAGTACGGCCTGGAGTGCGCAAAGCATGCAGATGTTCGGGAACTGGTGAAGCTGCGTTGGCCAGGGAGGTTTCGTAAGCCGGGCTTGAAGGATCTAGCGCTTGAGGTGGTGGGTCTTGTCATGGACAAGCCCAAGCATGTTAGCATGTGTAACTGGGAGGCGAGGGTGCTCAATGTGAACCAAGTGGAGTATACTTGTATTGATGCATATGCTTCATACGAGCTTGGTGTTTCACTTCTCTAAGAAACTTAGCAATGGAACCGTGAGCAAGATTGCTTTATGCTTAAGCAAATGTAGGCCTATGGAGTTTGTGCAGTGTTTAGAGCGATGTTTTGTTGGGTCATCATCTTATTAATGCAAATAATAATTAACTGGGAACTTTTTGAATGCATCTCCACGCGACCTTGACACAACAGAAAACACAGAAAGGAGACAATTTTCCAGCAAGATGCGTTCACTTAGAGATTCCACAGTCCATAGCACAAAAGAAGTTGGAAATGTGGATGCTTGCAGGAGCCATATCTGTACTTTTTGTAAATTAACACTGAGTGTGCACAAAGAGAGTTAGAAATGGTCTTTTCTCAGCAAAAGGCAGTACAAGGGGATGAAATTTTTCTGAACCAGTAAAAACTGTTTACGGCATTTTCACGTTACTACCAAGTGCAAGCACAGAAGAATTCTGCAGGTGCACACTAAAACGAAGGAATGCGTGTTTGATACTTTCACCAGGAACGCTGTCCTCAAGATTTGACAGGCTCAGCTCGAGGTCTCCACAGTCCAACCCTATATTTGTGAGCGTACTTCAATATCAACTTCCTCTGCATAAACGAACAACAACTTAGTATGCTCTTCAGAAAGAGTGTAAATCATATCGTTATTTGCTTGAAGACTAGTCTCACGTTTAGATCCCACATATGGAGCTGGCACTTCTCAACATTGATTCAACTACAGCAAGAGTAATAACATGGATACCAAATAAAGAAACATCACAGAAGAGCACAACAAAAGACAATTGCATTGCCAACATTATCCAGATCCAGAACCGTAAGGAATACACCAGAATGAATGAGCAAACCCATGATTCCACATTCAACACTTTCATTATCCAATGAACTTGCAAAATATCAAAAGCATGCCAGCAAGATCGTCATCCACTAGCAAAATGACCCAAACCTATGGCGAGGGAAGAAAACTGAGGAGTTCCCTGTCTGCACTTTTATGTATCCAAGGGTTTAGCTTACGTGTTTGCAAGGAATGCCGAGCTTCTTGAGCTTGAGCGTGCGGGAAACGAGTAACTTGTTCAAGTCACCAATCTCCAACTCAAGCTTCGCGACATGGGCTTCGACCCCTCCACCAATCCCTAGCAAGAACTCCGGTATTCCCACCTTCACTACACAAACAATGCAGAGAAGACATGTCCTTCAATGTTAAACTGACGCTTCCCGGAACTTTTGCTTCGACAACATGACAACGAGAATCTTTCAAAGCTATAAACTTGTCATCTAATCCAGTATAAAGTGAAGACCTTCCTCAAACCCATAGCTACACAGATGACCACACCACATCAAAGCTATAAACTCTCTCGTCCCGAAGACTAGAAAAACTAAGTGCATCAGAATCAAACCACTCCCAAACCGGCACGAAAACAATCAAACAGCACAGCGCAACTGCCCATCACCACCACCACCACCACCACCACCATCATCATCAAAAAGACATTGCCCTTTTCACTGGTTAAGCTCTGGAGCAAACCCATCATAAGTAACTGAGCTCTTAACAGATATAACTGAAAACCATCTACAAAAACACATGTTTCTAGCTCATTCCGATAAATTCGCCCGGAATTCCCGAGCCCCCGAAAGGAAAAGGCCTCTCTTGCGAAGAACTTCACGGAAAAGAACGAAAAAACAAGAATCGAACCCGCCAAGAAATGGGACCTACCGGCGTACGGAGGCTGTCCGGAGAAGAATCTCGAGAGCACGGGAGGGAACGAAGCGGATGGCGCCATCGGCGAACCGCTGCCGCCCAAAGAGATAGCAGCCCTCCTCAAAGCCATCGCCATCCTCGGTCGCCAGGGAGAATTCCGCCACCCTGCGATGGAACGCCCTCCTCTGTGCTTCGTCCTTGCTTCTGGGTTTCTGGGTCGATGTTCGATCGTTGTCCGAAGCCCAAAGGAGGGATCTTTTTGAAGTGAAACGGGTTCATCTTGGGCCGAAGCTCTTTGGAATAGTTAAGATATAAATATAACAAAATGGTCCATCAACTTTAATTTAATATCAAAAATCGTCTCTAAACTTTTAATTTTTGAGTATGATATCTAAATTTTTAAATATTTCATATTGTTTAAAGACTATATTGAATATTTACCCATAACTTACGGGCGTTGAACAAATTAAAACTTTATGGACTATATTGTGTATTGGGTCACCACATTCCATATACTAAAGGTTCAAGACAACATTGCGCAATAAATAAAAATTCAAAGACCATTTATGCTATTATCTCTATAATTTCCACATGCTCATCCGTATTCGAACACGCAAATCCAATTGTCCCCAAAAACGAGAGAAAAACTCGGTGGAGCATCTGCATTAAATTGACAAGATAAAGTAGCTTTATCATCTGACTTGCCTTAATTTTAATGTACCATGGACAACATTTCAACACCCATATGTGCAATTTATTAATTCAAACTAATATCGATATTATGATCAATAAAATTAATTTCCATTGTGATGTGTGATTAAAATTGAACGAGATGGAATCTATTGCTTCGTCAATTTTCTCCAAATATTTATTCATAAGCATTGTAATCAAATTATCTAGGAAATATTTCAGGGCATTCAAACTCATATATGATTGAGCGAGTATGACTTAATACAGACACCGACTCGACCAGCTTGATTGCTGGAATTCTTCGTGATTCCAACGGTACCTTGATAGATGGGTTCGCCAAAGAGATCTATGCTTCTTCACCCTTGCAGGCCAAAACCCTAGCCTTGTTTCACGGCTTGAAGATGCTGAAAGAGAGAACAACTCTTCACGGGGGAAAAGTACACGAACTGAACAGAAGAGTTCTCTGCGAAAGTGACAGCCGCACGCTTGTAAACTCAATTCTGGGCCGCGAAAATGCTTCTTGGGCCGTCCAAGACCAGGTACTGGAATGCAAAGCCATCTTGGCCCAATTGCCATTTTGTCCGAGAGAGGCAAATCACGCCGTAGATTGGGTTGCAATGGCACTACGCCATAAATCTCTTCCTTCCAATTGGCAGCGCGATCCACCTGTCCCCCTTCTGTCTATCTTATGTTATGACTCTAACTTATCTTGTAAAGTTCGGTGTTTTTAATGAAAGTATGAAGCACTATTATCGACCCAAAAAAAAAAAAAAAAAATATATATATATATATATATATATATATATATATATATATATATATATATATATGCATGGTTTTTTGTTTGTTCAAATATATGGATGGTTAATTTGATTTGGTGTTTCAAGTTTTCCTCAAGGACGACTTGCTCAGTCCCAAAGACATATCGGCCAAATCTTCATAGAGATTTCGAGAGTCGATTTTATAAATTGAAACTCCAAGTACGTATTACCACAAAGTTGGGTTACAGAGGATTTATACTAATATGATTTGCAAGGGAATAATATTATAAAAAAAAAAAGCGGATTTTTAGAGGTGATTACACAACTATGCACTTTACTAATGCAAACACGGATTGCTCTTCTATTCCCTTTTGAGATGAACTGATATTTTTCTCCATTAATTCAACATTCTAAGTTCCTTGGCTCTTACAAGCTGAAAATGACAAGAATTAGCAGGCGAAACACGGAAAAAAGCCCTAACTAATGGCACCTCCTTTTTCATGGGTTGGTTGGGTGGGAATTCAAAATCACACTCTACCTCTAAAAAGGTCAGTGAGAATCTACCTAAAAGGTGATCAAATTGCAACTAGGGATAATGGCAAAAAATGTCGCCATTTAACAGACAATTACACAGAATACAACTCATTTCACAACATAAGAAAAACATTGATAATAACAGTAATAATACGAGAAAAAATCACAAGACGATTTCCAAAAAATTATCCGCCCGATTTCTAAATGCCTTCGCTATCGATCGACCAACCGATCAACTTCTAAATGCCTTCACTATTGATCGACAACCAATCGACGGAGGGTCGATGCCGAACCATATCAAATGAGAATATTGTCACAATACTCCTATTGGTGCCCAAATTGGACAAATTTCTATATCTTGAAATGGTCCCTCCATTAGAGCTCTCTTTCGAATTCCAGATTTGGAATCGTCATGCATGTGACATGTCACCATCAGGAAGAGAGCACCCTTACGTTTTTCTAGCCAATGCGCTGTTCAAAGCTATGATGAGATGCTAATCACGATTTTCATGTAATCTTTTCCGTACTAATTAATGATCTTAAGCCGTTGAGGAAAGATTGGTCAACGGCCCTATTCGTCGCCAATTACTCCAAATTATATTCATTTCATAATAATAATTATCCCTCGTTTTCTTCCTTCTAAAGATCCCAAGTTCAATTTTTTTTTTCTTCTCAGCAATTAGCAATATAACAAAGAAAAGAAAATTATACTCAAAAGGCAAGATTTAGATTTTCTCACGAGAACCCAAGAATATTACAAGAAGATGGACACGAATTTAAAAAAAAAAAAGCAAGTGCAAAGGAAAATATCGAAAAGCAGAGACAAAGTAACCAAAACTTTTAACAGAGAAAATGGAGAAAAGGGGAGAAAAAGTAAAAAATTAATTCCAAAAAGAAGGAAAAGACCGCACGTGACCCACGTGCTCCGGCTCATCTGCCGATCCGCGACCAAACCTCAGATGTCCCCCGGACCCGACCGCATCGTCATCTCCGCCCGCCGCCGCAGCCGGTGGGTCAGATGGTGCATCCGCAGAAGAGGAAGAAGAAGCAGAGCATGGAGACGAGGGCCACGGACTCGAACGCCGTCACGAGGCTCCACATGACGTCGTCCAGGATCGAGAAGCCCAGCCCCAGCTCCGGCCACCGGAGGAACCCCCACCCCAGGCCGCCGCCGCCGCCGCCGCCGCCGACACGCCGGGCCGCCGTGAAGTAGGAGGACACGAGCTGGGGCCACCGGAAGATGGATGATCGGAGGGGGAACGAGAAGTCCAGCCACCGCAGCGACGTCACCGACCACCTCCCCGACATCTCCCCTTCCTCCCTTCCTCCCTTTCTCTCTCTCTAGAGAAGTGTGAGAAGCTTGATTCCTTCTCCTTTAAAATGCGAAGCGCATCTTTGTATACCCTCCTTTTGGGGGGGGCTCACTCTCTTTATTGTACTCTCTCTCTCTCTCTCTCTCTCTAAAGGGGTTGTTCTAGCATGTCCGAGGATGAAAGTTGGCATTTTTATAGTGGAGATATTTGATTATCGGAGAATTGATTGATGGGGTAGCGTTAGCTGCGCAAATGGAGGGGATCTACTCCTTTTTTTTGTTCTTTTTTTTTTTTTTTCTTTTGGCTTCTCAAAACGACAGCTATGCCAGAACAGTTGTGCCTCCTGCATAAGACAAGAAAAATCAGGAAATGCCATTGCTTGTATTTCAAAATTTGTACTTCGGACAGGCATCCGAGATTTTGAAAATTTCGGCCACAGAATTCAAAAGTTTTGACATTTTTGGAGGGTTCGGGTTTTGTGCCTTTCTTTTCTTTCCCACTACAAATTTTCCCTCCTGAAATCAAATTGTCTCTCCAACACCATATTGACTGACAAACCAGATTAGGATGGGAATTCGGATGCTTGAAGGGGGAGATAGTGTTTCATTTCAACGGATGAATTAATAATAAGAGACCGAAGTTAGGACATGGGGACCATGGGAGGGAGTTAGGGGAAACGTCCGCGTGCAAAATTTATTTCTGTAATGACGGGGAAAATACGGTCTTTATTGTATTGGCAAATTGAGTTTTGGGACGAGAGGTCACAATCACAGATTTGAATTTCTTATAAAATAAGGAAAATGACTATCAGCAACAGTATATGTGGGCGAATTTGGAGATTCCATTCAAGTTTTTACATTTTCTCAATCACTTTAAAAGCAGATGCCATGTTAATTAGGGACTATCCGATTGATGCAAGCAAAGATTACATTGTTCCATGCATTTTTAAGCCTTCCGAAGGCTCTATATGTCCCAACCTGTACAGATGGTCCTATGCATCATATGAACAAGACAGAAACAGAGCAACTTAGGAAGTGGACACGAGAGTTGCATCACCATCATCAACTAAACACACTCCGAGTTGGCAATACGTGAGACCTCGGCAAAAAGAAAGTGCGACCTCGAAGCCGAACTACCCATTCTGAGGTCAAACTCCACCAAAAGATTGCTGCTTCTTAGTTCAACTACTTGGCTATATCAAGTGAACCGCAAAACTCGTCCCAGTTGAAGTGAAGCAGCTGGTCTGTCGGTGCATTCTTTGTCATCTCCATGGCTATTTCAACCACAGATTGATCTGCACGTAGAACTAGGGGGTCTTCTAAGGGACTTAGATTGACGACTTTGTAGACATTATCGAGGTGCTTCTTGTGAATGCCGTTCTTATATTGCGTTTTCTGGAAAATGGCTTTCTTTTTCTTGGTAATCTTATCGGGCTTTTTCCCTTGCTCAGTGAAAGCAGCCATCTCTTGCTCGTACCTTCCCCTATCCTTTATACTTTCCTCAGTAAATGGCTGCAAATGCATTATCCAAACAAAGATCACCTAGTGTTTGAGAATGAACACGACCTCTAAATGAAAATTGCAGAATCATACCCTCTTGGAGTCTTAGACAAAGAAAAAACTTAACATTGGACAGAAATATCAGAAGTGGTGTCATGCCACAGACATGTGCAAGCTAATAAGATAACAAGATCGCAAGTTTGTACCTCCTTCTCTTTCTCAGTAAGTTGTCTCCATGCATCAATTGCTATCCTCAGAATATTTTGGCCCTCCTGACTCTCTCCTCGGAGGGTTCTTAGCCGAGCGCATTCCTTGCTGAGGAAGAGCTGATATGCACTCCGTGCCGCAAGTGGAGATTTTGGGTTTTTCATGCTCTCCTTAAGCTTCGCTGCCATCTCCTGAACTGGTTTTTCTTCTTTTGTATTGAGACATGCACAAGCATGCAGATCAGAACTTCTGACAATTTTACTTCGAAAATGTGTTGAAATTCATCAGAGAGCAGAACATGCATGTTCTCCATTGTGATTCGAGTTTTACCATGATCATAGGTGATGTAAGTTCAAAATTCTACAAATTCCCCTAGGAGTTCAGTCAGATCTTGAAATTACCATTGAAAGATAAAGTCAACTAACAAGAAACTTATTCAAACAGTTACATGGCAAAGCATATCAGATTCAGCCATGTCCAATAATACCACAGCTCCACAAACTAAAACCCAATATAACAACAAAGGAACATGATTGAATCTTGAGTGAAGAAAAAACATGCTGAAAGTGATTAGTTAAATTACTATAACAAACCTCAAATATCATTTACATGACTGCTAAACAGTTGCTTCTTCCAAAAAAGTAAGTTGAAGGAGTCACGAAAGTGGATTGCCATTGTAGATCAAGCATACAAATATCCTCTAATGCCTAAACCAAGGAAATGGTTGCTTTCATATTGTTAAACTAGATGGCCTAATACATAGATGAATCAATCTTCCGTTATATAATGCATAAAAAAACAATAGGTTGTATTAGGATGCCTATTTTTAATGCAATTAATTGACAACCAAGAGTATGCAAGAGAGAATCTTGTGCAATTAAAAGATTGGTCCACCTATTGGCAATTTGATAGCCTCTGTGCGCAGCTTCTTCTCCTCAGGATGATCCTCTAAATCAATCAGCACAGGAGAACTGTTCTTATTGTTCCGCTTGAGGGCAGGGCTCTTGCTGTTCGAAGAATTAAGGCCTGCAAAGTCATTACACAACCCTATACATCACATGAACTAAAATCAATCTTTCTATATAGACAAAGGGAAGTTTTTCAACCATAGCTTCTTATATTTCGAATGCCCTCTCAGTCAATTACATCCATGTTATACATAATGCCCCGTGAGCCAGGTAAATCCATGAAATATAGCAGATACCTGAGAATGAGTCTGAGACTGCTGGCGGTTTGGGAGCACCCTTAGTCCTAGCGATGGACTGCTCGAAGTTGTAAAGAAGATGTGCATAAAGCCTTTGAACTTGAGTAGCTATCGTGGGAGCCGTGCTTTCCAATTGAAGGGCAGAGACAATCTCGTCCCACTTGTCCCTTCTGTTAATCTGCAAAGCACAATGAAGAGTAAGTCGTGCAAAGTTTACATGTTAAAAAGCAATTTCAAGTTTGCATACAGGATCGACCTTTATAGCTAGAAATCGGGGGTTATCAAGACTTCAACAGTACATGCAGCAGCTTAACGACTGTAACTATGCATGCCTGCCTTCACAGACAAAACTCCAAAATAAGCCCAATGTACTTTGGTCTTCATTGTGTTTCATCAGATTGTTTGGACGAGATGCACTAGCTCGTGACAAACTAAAGATAAAGCACGTTACTTGAATATGGCCGCCTTTAAGTACAAATTTTAAGCATATTGCACAGACAACAGCAACTTTATTTCTGTCACAAGATTAACTGATTTTAAACACAGCAGATACGTCAAATCAATTATACTAATGGGAACTATCACTCGAAAGCTTCTTGAGAGTTAATGTTCCGATGATATCGAAAATCATGAGGCTGAACATATAAAGATAGCAAAAAAGAAAATGCCCATAAATCAGACAAAATAGAAAAAAAAAAAAATTCACCTGGCGAAATCCACCTCTTCTGGCAACTTCCTTGTGCAGCTGAAACAAGTCCAAGGTTGTTTCCCGGCATTTAAGCTGCCGTCTCAAAGTGTTAGAATTGAGTTCACAATGCCATGCATTAAGTCGTACTGCAACTTCTTTACAAATTTCGAAAGGGAAAAGCAAAAGGAGGAACTTTACCCCCATTTTCAAGAAACAAGAAATGGGGGATGGAAAAAGGTTAGACCTTTTCATCCTTAGACGATTTGGGTCACTGCGAAAGTCGATACGGAGATTCTCTACGCCGATTTTCACACACATTTTCTCGGCAAAAGAGACAACCAACGCTACCCAGAGCACAGCTCCTATCTCTTCTTTCAATGTGCCTCAAAACCAAAACTTTCGTGGAACCCATATAAAGAAAATGAACCTTTTCTTCAGTGGGCTACACAAGAAGAAGAAGAAGAGAGAACAAGAATCAAACTCACATGAGGCTCAGTCCGGTCGACTCGAAGAACTGGGTGAGCTTCGCGTAGAACTTGTCCGAGTCGCTCAGCAGATCATCGTCGACAGATTTGGCGGCGGTGGCGGCGGCGGCGGCGACGGCATGCGGAGATGTTCGGCCGTTGGGTTTGGAGCTGGTTTCGTCAACTCCGGCGGACGCATTCTGGTTGCTTTCTGCTTGCATGCTTGGATCATCAGCGAAGTGAAGCGACGGGAGGTTTTGGAGTTTCAATGGATTTATTCTTGAATAAAGTAGGATGAGCCAAGTTATATAATAAAATAAGATGAGCCAAAATAATCCGCTTAGGGACGGTAAAAGGGACAAAAATTCAGGTACCCATTTTAGTGTAAAAAATTTACGTTCATTCATTTAGGTGTCAGATTAAAGAAAAAAAATCATTTAAGTGCCTTGCCGGAAAATTCCAACTAAAAAAAAATATTTCGTAAGTCTTTTAATTAATGTTAGTGCTCATGTGAATTAAAAAAAAAATGGATAACTCAATAAAAAAATTCTAAACTTATCATAAATTCAGTTCTAAAAATTTAAAAATATAATTTAGTCCTAAAATTTTCACGAAAAAAATTATAATTAAGTAATTCATAAAACTTGTCAAATTAATCTAATTAAATTATTCCATTCATTATACATTTTTTTAAAATTTTAGGATTACATTGCACTTTTATAACAAATTTTAGAACTTTTATTATATTTTTTGAAAATTTTAAAACCCATTTACACTTTACTAATAAGTATTAAGGTTTTAGTGCATTTATCCCTAAAAAAAAAAATCATACTTTCCTTTATGAAAATTATAATTAGTGTATGTTTAGTAATCATTCTATTCTTAAATTAATTTCCACTTAGAAATAATTCATTTTTTATTCTATTCTCACAAATAATTTTTTAACATTTGAAAGCATTTGATAATTGTCCAAAACTTTAATTTCCAAAATAAAATGCATTTGTTAAAACTCATAAAATTTATAATCTACATAATTTTCTTTTAATCTTTTAATAATTTTATTAAATTTTTTCCTTTTTTTTTTCTTTTTCCCTTTTCATCTTCTCCTTCCTCCAATCATCGGCCATGGCCAAGCCACCATGAGTTGGGCGAGGCTAAGCCTCACTGAGCCACCGCTAGGTTGGCCTCACTCAAGGCTGACAAGCGTCACTAGGGGCTAACAACACTCTAATGAGATTGCGCTAGCCCTTGTCTAGCCAATGTGCTATGACCATGGCCGAGGTCATTGAACAAAAGCCCAAAAAAAAAAAAAAAAAAGAAGAAAATGAAAGAGAAGAGAAGAGAAAAGAAGAAAAATTATGTTTGATTTTGAAATTATTCTAGAGAATAAAGAAGTAATTTTTTCTGTTTTTGATTATATTTTAAATTTAATCTCGGAAACCAAAAAAATGAATTTTCATTCTTGAAAATAAAAAATTTACCAAAATGAATTTTAAATTTGCTTTTTTAAATCTACATTCCCTTAACGACACAATCCTCTTTTTCTTCTTCCTCTTGACTATGCTCGTGGCATGCTTCGGCATGCCTTCCTGAGTCCTCCTATGACGTTATGCTCAACCTGGAACAATGCGTACCATCTCGCACAGGAAGCTCCTTTTTCCCTTTTTCTTCGATTTTTGTGGGCCTTTTCTTTTTTTTGTGGCTCGAGACCACCTAGAGCCGGCTTCAGCAAACTTTTACTCTTGTGGCTACTCTTGATCCATAATCCATATGAGATTCTTGCCGCCGAGCCCCTTTTCTTTGTTATACTTTGTAGAGCATGGTCAAGATTGAGAAGGAAAAACAGAGGGGGAAAAAATTCCGGGCCATATTTCAAGACATGGTTGGCCGAGTCGCCTCTCTAAATCACGATCATCACCACCATCAGCGCACGCTCATCAACAGACGTTGCAAAATAATGTCACCATTGTTGCTCCCCTGCTCGACCACCGGTAATCGCTAGCGTTAACCCTGGCGAGCTTGGTCGAGAGGCCATGTTTTCGTTTTGCAAGAGCTGGCTTGTCCCCTTAAAACCTTTGTTCACCCATTCCTAACACTCTAATTGCTCGTTCCATGCATCAGCGACAGCCATAGAAGCCCTTGTTTTCCCTAAAATCGCCCTTGGCAAGGACCCGAGAGATCCTTGTTTTGCAGTTTTTTTTTTTGTGTATTTTGTTGGTGACCCACTTCATGGCAGTGCTTCACCCTTGCGCCCCTATCGATGATGACAATCATACACAGCAAAACCTCTCAGAATCGTCAAATTTACCTTGAATGGCCTCGAACTCATCCTGCTTTGTTTTGCTTTGTTTCGATTAGGGAGGACATACAGTGGGTCACACCAAGGAAATTGCGTCGTTTGCTAAGGAAAGCTATGTATTGATGGACAGGATTAGAGAGGAAGGGAGTCCTTGCTCTATTATGCGCATGTTTTTAGTGTGGGAGGGTGAGAGATGGACTGCGAGTAATTGCTATAGATATGAAAGAGTGGCTTGTGGGTGCTAGATGAGCGGTGGTGGCTGGTGATGGCGGTTGTAGTGATGAAGAAGCAAGAAAAGTCGAAGTGCTCAAGGTTTTCTCCCTCTTCCCTTTTTTCGTTTGATTTATAAGGGCAGTGAGCTTCACGGCTGCGTTATTTACTTTTACATGCTAGTACTCGCATGCTTTGCACCCCTAATTCCCCATGTACTTTTGTTTTCTCTAAGAGGAGGGAATACCCTCTAGTTGTTTTTCATTCCAATCATCCTAAGATTTGGACGAGAACTGAGATGAAGACTTTGTCTAAATAAAAACCATTTGACTTCTTTCATTTATACTTTATATGGAGTTTTATCTATAATAAGCCTCAAGAACACTCTGTTGATAATGTAGCAAACTGTAGATTGCCCAGAATCAAAAGGATATGTTGCTCTCAATTAAGAGGGTTCTGGCCATCTCCCATACCCACCATGAAACCCTAATTGAAAACATACCCATTGATGTTCGTCACACGTTCGCGGCCCTAGCCATGATGTAGCTTGTCCATCCACCTAGGATATTCCTAGTTGCGTTTATCTTGCAGCCCTGCATATAATCATGCTTTCCTAACAACATTTTTTCACTAATTCATGCTAATGTATGAGGACCATACCATACTCTAAGACTACATTTGATCGTCTGGATTTCTAATCGAGATAGGACTGGATAGGATAAGAGGAAAAGTACCAAAAAAGTCTTAAACTTATTGCATTGGTACCAATTCAGTTCTAAATTTTTCAATTTAACCAATTCAGTCTTAAACCTTTTTACATTTACCAATTTAGTCCATCACGCCCATTATTGATTTGACGTGGCAATTTTTTAAATATTTTTTTGAATTTTTTTAATATTTATTAATTTTTTCCTTTTTCTTTTCTTTTTTCTTTTTCCTTTTCTTCCTTCTTCCTCCTTGGACTGTATGGCCGCGAACCTCTTTTTTATATAAACGACCTCGCCATATCATTATAAATGAAGCCCTAAACTAGCAAGGGCTTCACGGCCCTTGCCCAGGGCCACGGGCGAGGTGGCTTCGCCTGGATCTGGGCAAGGCCAGCCTCACCCTAGCCTTGCCGCGGGCAAAGGTGGCCTTGCCCACGACCGGTGAGGCTAACGCAGCCCTCGCCAGGCCTTGTTGGGGGCGAAGGTGGCCATCACCCGCAGCAAGGCCAGGGTGAGGCCGAGCGAGGGCGGGCAAGGGCCACGACTCTCGCCGGCCACCGCCGAAACAATCCAAGGAGGAAGAAGGAAGAAAAGAAAAAGAAAAAGAAAAAAAATATTTAAAAATATTTAAAAATTGCCACATTAGCGTCCGATCACCGGCCAATGTCCACGTTAGCGCCGACATGCCAAAATTAGCCGAATGGACTGAATTGGTACCAATGTAAAAAGGTTTATGATTGAATTGGTCTAATTGAAAAGTTTAGGAGTGAATTAGTACCAATGCAATAGGTTTAAGACTTCTTTGGTACTTGATAGGATATAAAATCCTAGGATTTATATCATGTCCATTGTTTGGTGAATCTCAGTATTAAAATCGGATATATTCACATCATATCACGTGCATTTTTTTGATATAAATGGCATATCATTATAAATGAACCTAAATGTTTATAAATGGAGATGGTGAAAATCTTTCATAACACTATTCCTTAATTTATTTTTATTTTATTTTTCCTCTTTTTATATTATTTTCTTTATTATTTATTTTCCCCTTTCATCATTCTTTAATAAAATTTATCAATAGTAAATTGTACTAACATACCTAAAATATATAAGAAATATAAATATTTAATTTATAGATTGAATATTTATTATAAGATAGAATTAAAGTTGAATATATAAATTAAAATAGGATTAATTAAAAATAAATTTGTATTTTTTTATTTTTAATTTCTTAAATTATAATTTAAAATTATTTATATTGAAATATAATTTTAATTTTATTAATTTAATAAGTTTGTTATTCGAGAAAATAACTTTTTATTATGGACATTAAAAAGCCTATCCCATTTATCTCATCTCCCCCATGGGATTATTTTATCTTGTATATATTTTTCTTATACCCAATTTTATCCTGTTATAAGCGAGCACCAAACGTAGGATAAGATAAATCATATCCTATCCCGAATTTTTTTTCAACTGCCAAACACAGCCTAAATCATGATGCTCTTGTATTTTTCTCACGATTGTAGATGATTTTTCCTGTGTCACATGGATTTTCTCATGCAATCAAAAAGTCAAGTCTTCCATTAGTTAAGAATTTTCATTTCTCTATGCAAAAATCAATTTGAAAAATCTATTCAACGGATAAGAACTGATAATGGAAAAGAATTCTTTAATAGTGAATGCCATTCACTATTTTCTTCTCAAGAAATCATTCATGAAAGTTCTTGTACCTATAGCCCTTAGCAAAATGGGATTGTAGAGCAAAAATATTGCCATCTTTTAGAAATTGCACGTGCTCTTAACTTCCAAGCCTCTATTCCTAATACTTTCTAGGGAGATTGTGTGATCACTGTAGTGTACCTAATCAATCGCATGTCGACTCATGTTCTTGACGGGCGAACTCCATTTGAGTTAACTTTTTGGAAGAAACCATAAATTCATCATCTAAGAGTTTTCGGTTGCTTATGTTATGCTACCACTGTGGGATCTTGAGACAAAATGGGTCCTTGTGCATGTCAATGCATTTTCATGGATATTCAAATCTCAAAAAGGGGCAATGTGTTTATGAACCATCAACGAGTGAATTCTTTATAAGCAGGGATGTTGTTTTTCATGATAAAGAATCCTCAGTGGACAATTCTGAACATACAATAGCTCCTTATCAATCATTGCATGATGAGGATTTATCTTATGATCTTCCATATATATCCATTGCACCTCCAGCACATCCTGTGTTATCTCCGGTGGTAGCTCCAACATCTAATGCTCCAAACGAGTTGTCTGAAATGACCACCTTAATTGAGGAGCCTGTCATGCTAGTGGATGAAGCTTCCACTCAAGATGTTCCTTCAGATGTTAGTCAACCATCTCCTATGCCTCAGCCTAATGCACCAAGGCATTCTAGTCGTATATTTCTTCCACTCACTTGAACTAAAGACTATGTCTATGCTGCTATGGATAAACCAAGTACTTACTATCCCATTTCCTCTTATGTTTCTTTTCATTGGCTATCATAAGACCATATGTGTTAGATTAGTCGAATATTCTAGGAGCGCTGTTGAAAAAAATGTGGTATTCCATTCCACTAAGCTAGCTCTTGAAAAATTGTGCTGTTGAATGTTTTCTGCGGAGAAAAAGTGGTGATACCTGCAAACAAGCCATGCATCGTCCTTCAAGAAAACTCGACAAGTGACATCATGATTTTGAGGGGGGGGACACTGGTACAGTTGATAAAAGCGCTACCTTCGCACTTTTTGGGGGAAATTTGAAAGCTAGAGATATAGGATTCGAGGGAAAACTTGGCCTTCATTAGTGTTTTTTTTAATAGAAAACGACAAGTCTGTCTTTCATTTTGTATGGACTACCGTGCATCTATCAACCTCGTGGACTTCACATTATGATCGGTTGAGTACAAATTCAATCGATTCTAGAAACACAATTATTCCGTCCTTTGGAGTTCCGCGAAATAACCTGACTCCCCAAGAGTTGCTGGCAGAACACTTACAACAAAATGATTGTGCTTGAAGATTGGAATTCGGTCAAGCAGGCGCTAGCAGCCCAAAGACCATCGGACAAAGTCTCGTTCTACTAATGCGCGTCTTGTTCATTGAGGGTGATAGACTTCCATGGCATTACTACTTCGAGTCTTGTTACATCGAGGGTGTGGCGGATTTCATCTGGGACAATGGCCAATCCAACTATTAGGTCAAACACAAACATGATACAAGCAATTCCCGTTAATTTTCCATAAACTATAGTCACAGCCATGAATTATTTCAAGACTTAGGAAAGCATGATTATATGCAGGGCTGCAAGATAAACGCAATTTGGGATAACCTAGGTGGATGGACAAGCTACATCATGGCTAGGGCCACGACAGTGCAATGAACACCAATGGGTACGTTTTCAATTAGGGTTTCGTGGTGGGTACCAGGCTATCTACCTCGCAAGGGCATACTGGCCGTACTCAAGAGTTGTGTTTTACAATACAGATCTCTCAAACATTGAGGTGCCAGAGGGATGGAACTCCAAGAGATATGCTAGTCAAGAGTAAGAAAGATTATCAAAAAATGCTTACATGAATCTATTAAAAGCAATGATGATTAAATTAATATATTAAACGGCAATTAATTTGCTTTATTTTCTTCAAAATGATGAACACGAGGACAATAACCTACGCAGAAATGAATGCACTTGACAAGGAGGTGATATGTCCGGGCGAGTCAAGTGGGTAAAGAGACTATCAAGGGAGGATTTACATAGGTTGACCGATGTCAACACATGCATAAATCAAGATGGCTGGTTGGAGAAGCCTTTCGGTTTCCGTTTTACTTTTCTTATTATATGATTTACTTTTTGGAAGAGGAGTTTAAAAAAAGAGTTGGTACTAAACTAAGCTATGATACTGGTTTTCTTAAATGGACAGATGGAGAGTCCGAGATAACTAAGCTATGATATTGGTTTTCTTAAATGGACAGATGGAGAGTCCGAGATAATAGCTCAAACTTTGAAGAAAATGTTGAGATCTTCCATTGTTGACTTTGGTGGCTCTCAGGACAAACACTTGCATTTAGCGGTAACAGTAGCTATATTCCAACATTAAGATGACTCCTTTTGAATTTTTTTTTTTTATGGCCAAAAATGCAAAATTTTTATTTATTGGGATGATATTAGTTAAATAGATGAATTTATTTGGCAATCCTTGGCAATCCGAAGAGAAAGTCATGTTGATTTGAGGCAGTCTCAAAATAGCACAATATCGTCAAAAAAATTAGGGATAATACCCTAAAAAACCCCAAACTGGTACACTTGTGACAAATTTACCCCAAACTATTTTTTTGACCACCAAAAACCCCAAACTGGTATACTTTTAACAAATTTATCCCAAACTGGTACACTTGTGACAAATTTACCCTATGTTAGTTTTCGTTAAATTTTATTCTTAAATTAATAAGTTAAATGACACGTGACAGTTAACCAGTATATCAATTTAGGATTTTACGTTCCGTTTATCACAGTTTACAATTTTTATGATTTTTTTTTTGTATTAATCCAATTTAGCATAGGGTATATTTGTCACAAATTTATCAGTTTAAGGTTTTTTGCAGTCAAATAAATTAGTTTGGGGTAAATTTGTCATAAATGTACCAGTTTAGGGTTTTTTATAATCAGTCGGGGTAAATTTGTTACAAGTTTACCAGTTTAGGGGTTTTCATGGTCAAAAAAATAGTTTGAGGTAAATTTGTCACAAGTGTACCAGTTTGGGGTTTTTTAAGGTATTATCCCAAAAAATTATGCAAACCATAAAACGCATAGAGTGGAATTTAGTACAAGAATCATGTGTTCTTTAAATTTATCCATCACACAAGTTACAAGTAGTATCTTTGATGGACCATATACTCTAGGTTTCTAAATTTGGTTAGAAAAGATTGTTCTCTTGCCATGGCCGATAACAAGGCGGTTGGAAACTGCAATTTTTGACACACAATATTCTCTAGTTGTCTAAATTTGGTTTGAAAAGAATGTTTTCTTGCCATTGCCAAAAATAAAACTCTCTCATTTGATACAATTGGCTCTTCTGTAAACAAAATTGCCGGTTGATTTCTTACCGACTATGGAATTCATTCTTAACCCAATCTGGGAGGTAGTTATTAAGCATTTGCTTTATAAATGATAATATCTTGCGATTTATGTATCTTCTTACTGAGTATGAAATTCATTCTTAACCCTATTTGGGACGTAGTCATTAAGCATTTGCTTTATAACATATAATATCTTGCGATTTATGCCAATTATAGATTTTGTGAGTAACGCATATTGCTTCCCTAAATTTCTAAATATAAAACTATACATGCGCAGCTTCAATTTGCTTCAAGTTTCTTTGATCTTTGAATCATTTTTTACTTCAAAATACAGTATTCATTCCTAAGTACTCTCTTGGCTTTGCTGAGCCTGTCAAAGGTTAGCTTTAGCCAAGCTTGTAGCGATCAGACTCAAGATTCAGCGACCATCATCGTCGATCACTCAGGCCAGGAACAGTTCACCACGGTGCAAGAAGCTATCGACTCTGTGCCAGCAAAGAACAACATCTGGACTCACATCTTGATCAAGCCCGGCATTTATAAGTAGGTTAAATAAGATCAGATATTTCATGTGGCTAAGCTAGCTCTTGGAAAAGAAACGTAGTGTTGAATGTTTATTGCAGAGAAAAGGTTGTAATACCCGCAAACAAGCCATGTTTAGTCCTCGAAAGGAACTCAGCAAGCGACACCATGATTGAGTGGGGCGATGGGGGTGAGGTTGATAAAAGTGCTACCTTCACTCTTTCTGCGGAAAATTTTAAAGCCAAGAATATAGGATTCGAGGGATAAAAGTGCTACCTTCACGCTTTTTGGGGAAATTTTGAAAGCTAGAGATATAAGATTCGAGGGAAGACTTGGTCTTCGTTTGTGTGTGTGTGTTTTTTTTTTTAATAGAAAACAACAAGTCTATCTTTTCTTACCAAAAAAAAAAAAAAACAAGTCTATCTTTCGTTTTGTATGGACTACTGTGCATCTATCAACCTCGTGGACTTCACATTATGATCGGTTGAGTACAAACTCAATCGATTCTGTAAAAACAATTACTCCGTTCTTTGGAGTTCCGCTAAATAACTTGACTCCCCAATAATTGCTGGCAGAACACTTACAACAAAATGATTGAGTGTGAAGATTGGAATTCAGTCAAGTAGGCGCTGGCAGCCCAAAGACTATCGGACAAAGTCTAGTTATACTAATGCGCGTTCATCAGCATGCAAGGGCGTTACTGCTTCGAGTCTTGTTACATTGAGGGTGATAGACTTCCATGGCATTACTACTTCGAGTCTTGTTACATCGAGGTTGTGGCGGATTTCATCTGGGACAATGGCCGATCCAACTATTAGGTCAAACACAAACATGATACAAGCCATTCCCGTTAATTTTCCATAAACTACAGTCACAGCCATGAATTATTTCAAGACTTTAGGAAAGGATGATTATATGCAGGGCTACAAGATAAACGCAACTTGGGATATCCTAGGTGGATGTACAAGTTACATCATGGCTTGGGCCTTGACAGTGCGACGAACACCAATGGGTACATTTTCAATTAGGGTTTCGTGTTGGGTACGGGGCTGTCTACCTCGCAAGGGCATACTGGTCGTACTTGTTTTACAATACGGATCTCTCAAACATTGAGGTGCCAGAGGGATGGAACTCCAAGAGATCTGCTAGTCAAGAGTAAGTAAGATTATCAAAAAATGCTTACATGAATCTATTAAAAGCAATGATGATTAAATTAATATATTAAACGGCAATTGATTGCTTTATTTTCTTCAAAATGATGAACACGAGGACAATAACCTACGCAGAAATGAGTGCACAGGACTAGGAGGTGATATGTCCGGGCGAGTCAAGTGGGAAAAGAGACTATCAAGGGAGGATTTACATAGGTTGACCGATGTCAACACATGCATAAATCAAGACGGCTGGTTGGAGAAGCCTTTCGGTCTCCGTTTTATTTTTCTTATTATATGATTTACTTTTTGGAAGAGGAGTTTACAAAAAGAGTTGGTACTAAACTAAACTATGATACTGGTTTTCTTCGAGGGACAGATGGAGAGTCCGAGATAACGTCTCAAACTTTGAAGAAAATGTTGAGATCTTCCATTGTTGACTTTGGTAGCTCTCAGGACACACACTTGCATTTAGCGGTAACAATAGCTATATTCCAACATTAAGATAACTCCTTTTGAAGTTTTTTTATATGGCCAAAAATGCAAAATTTGTATTTATTGGGATGATATTAGTTAAAATAGATGAGTTTATTTGGCAATCCGAAGAAAAAGTCACATCGATTTGAGGCGGTCTCAAAATAGCACAATATGGTAAAAAATTATGCAAACCATAAAACTCATAGAGTGGAATTTAGTACAAGAATCACTTGTTCTTTAAAATTTATCCATCTCATAATTAGTATCTTTGACAGACAATATCCTCTAGGTTTCTAAATTTGGTTAGAAAAGATTGTTCTCTTGCCACGGCCGATAACAAGGTAGTCGGAAACCGCGATCTTTGACACACAATATTCTCTAGTTGTCTAAATTTGGCTTGAAAAGAATGATTTCTTGCCACTTTCGAAAATAACAACTCTCTCATTTGATACAACTGGCTCTTCTGTAAACAAAATTGCCGGTTGATTTCTTACCGACTATGGAATTCATTCTTAACCCAATCTGGGAGGTAGTCATTAAGCATTTGCTTTATAAATGATAATATCCTGCGATTTATACCAATTATGGATTTTGTGAGTAACGCATATTGCTTCCCTAAATTTCTAACTATAAAACTATACATGCGCAGCTTCAATTTGCTTCAAGTTTCTTTGATCTTCGAATCATTTCTTTACTTCAAAATGCAGTATTCATTCCTAAGTACTCTCTTATTGGCTTTGCTGAGCCTGTCAAAGGTTAGCTTTAGCCAGGATTGTAGCGATCAGACTCAAGATTCAGAGACCATCATCGTCGATCAGTCAGGCCAGGGACGGTTCACCACGGTGCAAGAAGCTATCGACTCTGTGCCAGCAAAGAACAGCATCTGGACTCACATCTTGGTTAAGCCCGGCATTTATAAGTAGGTTAAATAAGATCAGATATTTCATGTGGCTAAGCTAGCTCTTGGAAAAGAAATGTAGCGTTGAATGTTTTTTTGCAGAGAAAAGGTTGTAATACCCGCAAACAAGCCATGTATAGTCCTCGAAGGGAACTCAGCAAGTGACACTATGATTGAGTGGGGCGATGGGGGTGAGGTTGATAAAAGTGCTACCTTCACTCTCTCTGCGGAAAATTTTAAAGCCAAGAATATAAAATTCAAGGTAAGAGTTGCCCCTCATCAGTATTTTATTTTTTATTTTTTTAATCTTGAAAAATAGCTAATCTCTTCCATTTCCCTTTTCTGCAGTGCATCGTTAGACCTGATGTACTTCGTGTTACAAATTTTCTTTTTTTCTTTTTTTGGTCTTCTTCGCATTACAATTGATTTGAGTACAAATTTGATTGATTATTCATAACATTTACTCCATTTATTTCAAGTATCGAGAAATATTTGACGCAGATGTAATTCTTGGCAGAACACCTATAATGAAAACACACAACGTGGAGATCGGAGTTCAATCAAGCCAGCCTCGGCGTTCCAAATAACATCAGACAAAGTCTCGTTCTACCAATGCAGTTTCATAGGCGTGCAAGACACACTGACAGACTTCCGAGGGCGTCACTACTTCGATTCTGTTACGTTGAGGGTGCCATTGATTTTATTTGGGGCGACGGCCAATCCGTCTATCAGGTCAGACTCAAAACTAATATAAGTAAAATCTGTTATATCTCTATAAACTATGATTGCAGCCATAAATTATTTTAGAACTTAGGAAAGCAAGAGAATATGTAGGGATGCAAGATAAATGCAACCACGGATATTCTGGATGGACTGCCGGGCTATATCACGGCTCAGGGCCGTGATAGCGCGACAGACAATACCGGGTACGTCTTCAAGGAGTGTTCCGTGGAAGGGACGGGGACCGTCTACCTCGGAAGGGCGTATAAGCAATACTCAAGAGTTGTGTTTTACAAGACAGATTTCTCAAGCGTTGTGGTGCCAAAGGGATGGAATTCTTGGAGATATGCTGGTGAAGAGTAAGGAAGTTTATCAATAAACGTTGATATGATTCTATTTAAGAGCAATGATGACTGTATTAATTGATTCAAATGTCAATTGATTGCCTTATTTTCTTCGAATTCAATGAACAGGGGGTCAATAACCTTCGTAGAAAGCAAATGCACCGGGGCTGGGGCAGACAGGTCCGAGCGAATCAAGTGGGAAAAGACTCTGTCAAGTGAGGAGTTGGATAAGTTGACCGATACCAACACGTTCATAAATCAAGATGGTTGGCTGCAGAAGCAACCCTTTTAGTTTCTGCGGCAACCATGCATCTCTCATTTCATTTGGTTATGATCTGTTTAGCCTATTTGGGCAAGTGAATCTACCTATCTATCAATTCCATGCTTTCATAGCCAATTCGGAAACTGCAATTCATTTCATGTAATAACTATGGGTTAAGAAGGATTGTACTTGTAATTGCCAAAATTTATTGATTCATTTTCTTATTCCATAACATTAGTGGAGTAGGTCCAAGGGAGCAAAATGGCCATTTCAATTTTGCAAACAATAGAGAATAAGCAGATGTGACCCGAACCCAACGAAGTCCATGATATCTATAATTCCACGAATTGGACTTCTACTTCTCCAATAATTATGAGTATAGCCGGAAAGTATACCTCAAGTGTCATAATTTGGTACAAAATGATTAAGTGCTATAACTTACGAAAGGTACACTTAAGTGCCACATTCAAAAAAAAATAAATTAATACCACTCCAACCAAAACGCTGACTTGGCATTTTTCCGGCGAAGCGAGTGCAAAAAAACACCACTTTGCACGCTGACGTGGCCAAATAATGCAAAAATGGTATCGCAAAATAATGTAAAAAAATAATATTAAATTTAATTAAATTAAATTAAAAAATAATAATTTTATGATTAAATTTAATTAATTTTATATTATTTTTTATCACATAAACCCAAAACGATGCCATTTTTGCATTATTTGGCCACGTCAGCGTGCAAAACGGCATCGTTTTGGGCTCGCTTCACTAAAAAAGGTGACATGTATGCAATTTGACCGAATTTTGCCGGATTGTTACTCAAATGATCAATTTTACTCCGATTTTGACACTTAAGTGTACATTTCATAAATTATGGCACTTAAGTATCCATTTTTGCAAGTTATGGCACTCCAAGGGTTCACGTCTCGATATCTTCCTTTCTTTTAATGAGGAAAAAAAGAAGGTAACCATTGAATTTGGTAGGTGCATGTATTATCATAACGATAATTGTAAATGGGGCTGATTAGATTCTTGTCTAATATTTGGAGTTTACAAGAATAGTCAGATTCTAAACTCAAGTATATAAACACATCTTTTCACCTACATAAGAGGGACCACTCTTGATTTTAAAGAAATCACATGCAAACATGTCGTACCACCAGTTTTGTTTGGAGCACATAATGTGTTTCGTGTATTTTTATTGCGAAAAATGTATGTCAAATCTTGAACATGTACTAGATCTCCACTTTTGAGGTCAAAGAAGGACTTATGAGATTGAACTTGTTCATATCGTTGATAAAAAGTATCGATTGCTATGTCGCCCAGTTATTCTTTATGTGAAACTCTAACCACAAAAGCACATTGAGAGAGATGCCATTTGAGGGCTCGAAGAAGAGGTGAGGCGCAGATACCCATTGTTTAATCACTCATATAAGTTTCAAATTTTGGGACATTCCTATATACAATGTAACAGTAACGAGCGGTCATTTCATTTCAGTCCCACCAAACAATGGCAACGGCACGGCGTTTGGGAAAGTTTCGATGGCAAGCGTAAGTTCGAGATTTCTTCTTCTTCCTATGGAGTGAGAAGGTCCATACCTGGAACGAGAGGAACAACCCATTCCATATTCTCGAACAATCTACAGGAAAAGTCCACTTTCCTTGTGATGATTGCCGCTTTTGAGCAGTAGATTTCACTTTTTTGGTTAGACGATAATCAAATTACATACGCAAAAACAATCACTATCTCTGTTGATATGGAAAAATTATCAAAGGAGTCTTAAACATATCGCAATTTTTAAAATTCAGTGTTAAACCTTTTTTGAGGCAAATTTAGTCATGAACCTTAACACAATTCAGTTCATTTGGTCAATTTTGCCCTATCGACACTAACATAGATGTTAATCCTCCAGCCAAGAATGATGTGAATAATATTTCAATAATATATTATTTTATTTCAAATTTTTATTAATTTTTTTCCTTTCTATTTCTTTCTCTCTCTTTTTTTCTTCTTCTTCCTCCTTATTCCTTCCTACAGCCAACGATGACTAGAGGTGAGCACCAGCGAGGTCAACCTCACTAGCCAATGGCAAGGTTCACCCCCACTAGCCAATAGCAAGGGCAACCCTTGCCCAATGATAATGAGGCCAACCTTGCCATGGCCGAGCAAGGGCTCGCCAAATTTGGGGAGGCTTAGCCTCACCTAGCCATGGTGAGGCTGCGACTTGCCCATGGCTGACAAGGCTCGCCCAGGCCAAAGGCCATGCAAGGTCATGGCCTCTGGCGAGTTCAGGCCTCGCCCATGTTCGATGAGGGTGAACCTCTCTAGCCCAACGGCCAACCTAGGCAAGGTTGCCTAGCCACGACTAGCCTTCCCTAAGGACCTCACCAACCCTGCCTTTGGCTGGTCGTTGACCGGAGAAAGAAGGAGGAACTAAAGATAAAAAAGAAAAAGGAAATAATAAAATATTATATTGTCCACATCATCATCGGTTAGATGGCTGCTTCCACATCAGCGTCAGCTGACCAAAATCTGCCGAATGAACTGAATTAATACAATTACAAAATGTTTATGACTGAATTGGAAAAATTGCAATAGGTTTATAATATTTTTTATAATTTCCCTTTGTTGATACAACTGACTCTTTTGTAAACTTATCTATCAATTGTTCTCTTACTGAGTTTGGAATTCATTCTTAACCATATATGGGAGCTAATCCTTAAGCATTTGCTTTATTACTGATAAAAATAAATAAATCATGATTGTATTAGGATTCCTAGAATAGCATAACTTTTGTGGTCAACGCATAGTTGCTTCCCTAAGTTTCAATATAAAGCTCCACAGGCACAGCTTCGATTTACCTCAAGTTACTCTGGTCTTTGAAATAATTTCTTTAACTCAAAATGCAGTATTTATTGTTAATTACTCTCTTATTGACTCCGCTGAGCCTGTCAAGGATTAGCTTTAATCAAGCCTGTAGCAATCAAGATCCAGGGACCATTGTTGTTGATCGGTCGGGCCACGGACAATTCACCACAGTGCAACAAGCCATCGACTCTATCCCGGCGAAGAACAACGTCTGGACTCGTATTCTGGTCAAGCCTGGCATTTACAAGTAAGTTGAAAAAATGTGACATTTCATGTAACCAAGCTGACTCTTGAACAAAATGCAATGCCGCATGTTGTTTTCTGCAGAGAAAAGGTTGTGATACCTGCAAACAAGCCATGCATAGTCCTTCAAGGGAGAACGGCAAGTGACACCGTGATTGAGTGGGGCGACGGGGGTGAGGTTGATAAAAGTGCTACCTTCACGCTTTATGCAGAAAATTTTAAAGCCAAGAATATTAGATTCGAGGTAAAAGTTTATTTAGCTAATCTCATATATTTCCCTGTTCTTTCGGAGAATTTGATTTGCATACACATTCTATGGCTAATGTGGTCACCCCTGGTGTTATATTCGGGAAAATGAACTCGTTTTGTATGGATTTCAGTACAGCTATTGACCTTTTGCACTTGGCACTATGATTGGTTGAGCATAACTTTTAACGATTCTGCTTGATGAATGCTCCGTTTTTTTAGAATTCGTGAAAATACTTTCTTCGGAATTCTTGGCAGAATACCTACAACTTAAAGACACGACACGGAGGTCGAAATTTGATTATGCCAGCCCCAGCATTCCAAATAACGTCGGACAAAGTCTCGTTCTATCAGTGCGCATTCATCGGCGTGCAAGACACGCTAACGGACTTTCAAGGGCGTCACTACTTCGAGTCCTGTTACATTGAGGGTGCGGTTGATTTCATCTGGGGCAATGGACAATCCATCTATCAGGTCAAACACGAACATGACACATGCGAAATCCATCATTTCTCTACAAAATTATCGTTGCACCCACGAATCATTTTCGGACTTATGAAAGCAAGGTCATATGCAGGGATGCACGATAAACGCATCAACGGCTATCCTAGGTGGAATCACAGGTTACATCACGGCTCAGGGCCGCGATAGCGCGACGGAAACTACCGGGTACGTCTTCAAGCAGTGTTCCGTGGTGGGGACGGGGCCCGTCTACCTCGGGAGGGCGTATAGGCAATACTCAAGAGTTGTGTTTTACAAGACACATCTCTCAAGCGTGGTTGTGCCAAAGGGATGGGACCCCTGGACATACGTTGGGCGAGAGTAAGGAAATTTAATCAATAAACGATAATGCTATCCTATTTAAGAGCAATGATTACCACATCAATTGATTCAAATGCCAATCGATTGCCTTATTTTCTTCAATATTGATGAGCAGGCGGGCAACAACCTACGCAGAGAGTGAATGCACCGGACCGGGGGCGGACAAGTCCAAGCGAGTCCAGTGGGAAAAGACTCTGTCAGCTGAGGAGTTGTATATATTGACCGATGTCGGCAAGTTCGTAAGTCAAAGTGGGTGGCTGTATAAGCAACCCTTCTAGTCTCGTGCGGGACAGGCACCGAAGAGCAAGACATTAGGATCCACCGAATTTTCCATATTCAAGGTTAGGCCGCCATTGCATTGGTTGAGCAAGACATTAGTTATCCTCCTGATCTTTTCATGAGAAGACTAAAGCTCGAAGCTTAGCCCGTTGGGTAGAGTCACGGCACTTGTCATTCCTTCGAAACGTGGTCTTTGCAATGAAAATGATCTATTGGGTATCTTGTTTATGTTACTTTCAAGCATCATTCGTTTTTAATTCGTGACAAAAAATGGTGGCTAAAATGTAATTACTAATTAATGGAGGTGGTGTTGTGAAAACACCCGCCACGGCCATCGAATTCCACACGTAGCAAACCGCGCGTACCTGCCACCTGCCACGCTTGCGTTCTCCTTCTCCAAGACCGAGAGACTTCAATACTGAGATGTTGATAAAAGCATCAAAAAAGTTACAAATTACACTTGACCATTTTACGATTTACCAAATGAGTATTTCTAATCAATTTTAATGAAAAATTACTGACGTTGACATAGACTATCATATGTAAAATGACCGATACTAACCTAGATAATTTTTGCAATTTAAAAGGGGAAAACCCCAGATAAAGACCTACAAGATTCTCATTCTCTCAAATAAAAATCTAAAATTGACATTTTTTTTTCAAATATGGGCCTGAAATAGCCATGTCAATTTCAAAGAATGGTTAGGCAAGCTGGCACTTACTAGCCGTAGGCAAGTAAGGCCAACCCTTGCCAAAATGGGTGAGGGTCGCCTCACTCTTGGCTAGTGAGAACCTAGGCAAGGCAACCCTCGCCAACAATTCGCGAGGTCTGGTAGGATCTCATCAAATTGAGTCCTTCCACTAACTCCATCCAATTATTTTTTGGTTGAAACTCCGTCAAATTTAATCAACAAAAAAATATTGAGGTGTTTTTTTTTTAATCTATCATACAATAAGGTTTACTATAGCACTAAAACAATGTCGTTCTAATTGAAATCCTAGTTTTTACTCAAAATATTAATTAAGTTAGATTAAAACCCCAAATTTTTTACATAAAAAAGATAAACTTAAAGAAGGAAAAAAAAAAGGCTAAAACTTAAAATAACCAAAAAAAAAAAAAAAAACTAGGCCCACCAATTGTGGCCACCCCTATTTTCGATGGTGTTGGCAACACCTTGGTGAGGGCTGACAACCTTCATTGACCAGACACAAGGGCCTATTGGCCCTTGGCAAAATCAGGAGAGGACTGCCACCCAATCCTAGATCCTCTCTTGGTTTTGGCAAGGGTTGACGATCCTTGCTGAGGTGCCTACAACCCTATTGGCCATTATCAATGCCTCAACAGCAATGTGGCAGCGCCCATAGTCAGGAGGCTAGGGCTAACCCTTTTGCCTATTTTTTTTTTCTTTTTAAAATTTTGTTAGCTTTCTTAATTTTTAATCTAATTTACCCAAAATTTAGGTTAAAATAGTCTCTTTGACAAAAACGCACTTGATTGGTCAAAATATTTAATGAGTCAATGAAGTCAGATCTTATTTGAAACGGTCATGGCCACAGATTGTTAGAGCACGCATGACAATCATTTATTTCTATTCAAAAACTATTTTTCTATTCTAGACTTATTTCTAGAATAGAAATCCATTTAGTAATATAATTTCATTTTTTTACTTCTAGAATAAATTTTTAATCCAAAAATAGGTTTGCAACAAAAAAGAGAAGTAAAATTTTCTATTTCTTTATTTATGGAACAGAAATGAAAAATAAAAACTTTTCTCATCTCACCCTCGCTCTCTCCTTCTCCTTAGCCCCGTTGTCCCTCGTTGATCGTTGCCACCACCCCTCACCATATGTAGCCCCGTCCCTCATCCCGTTGGCTTGCCATCCATTCCTATCCAGAAGGGAGAAATTTTGTATCGTTATCAAACACGTATTTTTTAAAAAACTCATCAAGAATACAAAAATAGAAAAATCTATTTTTGTTTCAAAAATCAAATTCTTGTTAGAATGGTTATATTTTCGCACTCTTATTTGGAGTTTTTCTTTTTAAAAGAAAATTTAATTTTTAATTTTTTTCTTTTTTATTTATTTTCATTTTGTCCCTCACCGGCTAGTGTTGTTCCCTAGCCACTTTTCTCGCATTTTCTCAGCAAAGAACAACTCCCTTCTCTTCTTTCAATGTGCCCCAAAACCAAAACTTTCATGAAACGCATATAAAGAGAAGAACTATTTCTTCGCCGCACATTTCTGGGGAAATGGGCTTCATAAGAAGAACAGAGAATGAGACTCAAACTTACATGAGGCTCAGTCCATTGGACTTGAAGAACTGGGTGAGTTTCCTGTAGAATTTGTCCGAGTCGCTCAAGAGATCATCCTTGACAGATTTAGTAGCAGCGACAACATGCGGAGATGTTCGGCCGTTGGGTTTGCAGCTGCTTTCGTCAACTCCGGAAGATGCATTTTGGTTGCTTTCTGCTTGCATGCTTGGATCATCAGCGAAGTGAAGAGATGGGATGCTTGGGAGCTTCAATGGCTTTATCTTTGAATAAAGTAGGATGAGCCAAATGACATCTATTACTTTGCAATTTTTCCTCTAAAAGAATAATTATGATGAAAATCATTTGATTTTTCACGCAGATTTTAAGTGGAGAGTAAGAAGATGAATTTCTCCTTGTAAAGGATTGTATTGGTAGGAGACATAGATATGAAAATTACTATAATGTAGTATCCAACTTTTTTATTAATATATAGAGCCTACAAAATCTTTTTCTTACACAAATTATCTAGCTAAGAAAATTTTTAAACATTAGCATGTATGTTCAACACTATGGGTAGATGATACGTGTATTAGAAGAGCATTACGGATTCAATCCTCCATGCCCTTACAAATTAAGGAATTCAACCTTCCAAGATTTTTAATTTTCACTTTCTAAAGTATTTTTTTTATAGTAGATGAATTATGATATTGATCTGTATGAACCGGGTGTATGGAATTTTTTTCGTGCAAGAGTAATTTGTTGAGAGGCTGGATGGACATGGGGCGTTGGATTATGTGGGAGGGTCAAGAGGAGTTGAACCTTAGGAAATTTTCTGCTCCTCTTGTAATTTTTACCGACAACCTATTTCCGCTCCTAAGACGAACTCGACTATCGGACGACGCTGTCTTAATTTTGATGCTACAACTATCTAAATCGGGTATGATTCAAAGTACATCACCTGAAGGGAAAGGATACAAATGTTTCCTTACATCGCCATCAGTTTTGTTCAATGTTCTAACATTGCTATAGGAGAGCACAATAAGATGTAAACATTTTTGGATCCAAATTGGTCCTAAAACTGCCATAACTCTCCCTCTTTCTTCTCTTTGGTCTCTCTGATTACACTTTGCAATGCACCTATAAAAGATGTGATTCCTTGGACCCTTTTGAGTACACAAGTTCTTCACCATCTTTACACAAGTTCAAGCTATAATCGATAGAAAAGTACTATCACGTTTGTTGATTGCTCTACTGGTATCTTTCGATGCGTTGGAGGCGCGAAACCACCCATTGAAGTTTAGGCCAAAGTCCTTCATGGCATAGAGCACAATCACGGTCCACAATTCCTCCGGAAACTTCCTTTTCGGTAGTCAATTCCTTTGAAACAACAACGCCTAAGTAAAAATGCAGTATTCTCTGGTCTTTGAAATAATTTCCTTAACCCAAAATGCGGTATCTTGTAATGTTAAAGTAGACAATAAGACTGTTATTGATGCTAATGACAATTGGGCTTAGGGAGGCTGGGCGAAGCGAGTTCTTTCTCAATGGCTTTGCTGAGCCTGTCAAGGGTTAGCTTTAGCCCAAGTATATAGAAAACAAAATCAAAGATTCAGCGGCCATCGTCGTTGATCAGTGAGGCCATGGACGATTGACCATGGTGCAATGAGCCATCGACACCATCACGGCAAAGAACAGCGAGGGGACTCGTATCCTGGTCAAGCCCGACATAACAAATAGGTTGAAAAAATGTGATACTTCACGTGATTGAGCTAGCTCTTGAACAAAATGTAATTTTGTATGTTTTCTATAGAGAAAAAGATATAGGATGGTAGTATAGTGGACAAAAGTGTTACCTTCTAACTTTATGCGGAAATTTTCAAAATGAGAAATGTAGAATTCAAAGTAATAATTGACCTCTTCATTGGTGTTTTTTTCTTTTTTTTTGGTTGAAAAATAGCTAATCTCATGAATTTTCCTATTCTTTTGAGAAATGGTCATGCATACACATTCAATGGCTAATATGGTCAACTCGATTTAATATTAGGAAAAACAACCACATTTTGTATGAATTTCAGGACATCGGTGGACCTCGTGCACTTCACACTATGATTAATTGAGCACAAACCTGATTGATTGTGCTTAAAAATTGCTTCATTTTTTATAATTCATGAAATATTTAGATTCTATCAAAATACCTAGCAAAATACCTACAACAAAATAACACGATACGAATGGGAAAAGTATTAAAAAAGTTATAAACCCTTTGCATTTGTGACAATTTAGTCATAAACCTTTTTTGATGATAATAAAGTCCTAGACATTTTTATATTGTGCCAATTCAGTTATTTCTGATTAATTTTGGCCGGATTTTGCTAACTAAACGCCGGCGGACTAATGTTGCCGATCGGCGCAAACGTGAACAACTTTTAATAATATTTTAATATTTTTTCTTTTTTATTGTTTCTTCTTTCTTCTTTCTTCTTTTTTCTTTTTCTTTTTTCTTTTTCTTTTTCCTTCACCTCCTTCTTCCTCCAGCCGGTCACCAGGCCTCAGTGATCGGCCAAAGGCAACGACCGGCAAGGTCGAGGTCGACCTCGCGGGCCACCTCACCAGTGGCCGTGAGGGCGGCCTCAAGCTGGCCTCACGCCGGGCTGGTGAGGCTCACCCTCACCGGTCATGGGCGAGGCTCGACCCTTGCTAGACCCAGCGAGGGCGAGCCTCACCGCCTAGGCCTTAAAGGCGGCCTCACGCCAGGTAGGCAAGGCTTGACCCTCGCCGCCCTCGAGGCCACTAGCAAGGTGGCCGGTGAGGTTGACCTCGCCGGCTGTTGTCTCTAGCTGGTCACCAAGGTCTGCCAACTAGCTGGAGGAAGAAAGAGGAGAAGGAAAAATCAAAATCAAAATCAAAAAATCAAAATAAAAAAAAATCAAAAAAAAATCAAAAATATTAAAATATTATTAAAAGTTGTTAACGTCGATCACCGACGTCTAGTCAACAAAATCTGGTCAAAATTGGTTGGAAAAGACTGAATTGGCATAATATAAAAAGGTTTAGGACTTAATTAGCACCAAAAAAAGGTTTATGACTTTTTTAATACTTTTCCATGATACGAAGATTTTGGTTCGATCAAGTTGGCCCCAGCAGTCCAAATAACATCAAACAAAGGATAATTCTATCAATGCGCATTCATCAGCGTGCAAGACACACCGATGGAGTTCCAAGGCATCACTATCTTGAATCTTGTTACATCAAGGATGCCATGAATTTTATCTAGGGCAGCGCCCTATCCATCTATCAAGTCAAACGCAAAAAATCATATGCGAAAAATCCATCATTTCTCTAAAAAAAAACTATAGTCACGGCCATATACTATTTTCGGGCTCAAGATAGCATGATTATATGTAGGACTGCAAGATAAATGCAACCATGGATATTCTAGGTGGATTGGCAAGCTACATCACCACTCAGGGCTGCAATAGCGACACGGACACTAACGGATTCGTCTTCAATCGGTGTTCCATGGTGGGGACAGGACCCGTCTACCTCGGAAGGGTGTATAGGCAGTACTCAACAGTTGTGTTTTATTTCTGCAAAAACCATGTATCTCTCATTTTATTTCTGTGTGACCTGATCAGCTTATTCGGGCGTTTCCAACTAACAAAATCGATCCACATGAAAGAGTTACAAACGTGTATATGTATTGGGAATTCATAGACTTTGCCATATTATCTGATACCAAAAGTTGTTCCTCCTTTGCATGAAGGTAATCCTGCTGAGGTTGCATAATTCCATGGATTAGACTTCTACTTGCCCAATAACTGTGAGTATAGACATCTTCCTTTCTTTTTCAGGAAAAGAGAAGAAGAAGCTAACCATTGAATTTGATTGGTGTATGATTATCTTAATGGTAAGTCGTAAATGGGGCCTGACTAGGTTTGTTTCTAATTTTTTTGAGGAGTTACGAAAAATGCCGGATACTAAACTCAACTGTAGTGCAACTTTTCGCCTGCACACAAATGGTCAATAGAGAGAACGACCTGAACCTCGGAGGAGTTGTTGAGATCCTACGTTATTGGCTTTGGCGACTCTTGGGATGAACTCTTACATTTGGCGGCACTTTCTTATAGCTGGTTCCAACGTTAAGGCGACTCCTTTTCAAGCCTTTTTTTTTTTTTTTTTTAAATATCCAGGATTCGGCCTGGCACATCTTACAGGTGCTCAAAGCCGCCGCTAGCCCAACCAACTCAACAAAGACCACCACGACTATACCTAGAGGGAGGCTAGCACAGGCTAGCACAAGAACCCACCACCAATGACCCTCCATTTAAGATGTGTATAACAACACAGAAGATTTGAACTTTCGACCTAGCGCTAGATCTATTTGCACGTCTCTGCCAACATACCTGCCCACCGGTGAGAACTCCTTTTCAAGCTTTGTAGCTCAAATATACAAAACTCCTACTTCTTGGGATGATGTTAGTGAAAATAAATTGACTAGTCCAAAGTTCACTGAGTAAACAGAAGAAAAAGTAGGCTGGTCCCAAAAGATCTCAACACAACATTATCATTAGAAAAGTTACTCTCTCCTTAAGAGTGCAAATTGAATTTTAGTGTAGCAAATTACATGTTAAAAAATTTATCTGATTTGGCACACCCGATAAGTTAAGTTCAAAATACACGGGACCATGCTTGATCTTAGAGAAGATAGAAAAAATTGGTGACGTCATTTACAAACTTGCTCTACCATCAGATTTGTTCAAAGCACTTACTGTGTCTCATGTATCTTTATTGCGGAAAGATGTGCCAAATCCAAAACATATTGAATCATCCACTTTTGCGGTTAAAGAACTTAACATATGAGATGGAACTTGCTTGTATCATCGACAGAAAGGATCAAGTGCTGTGCCCCCCAATTATCCCTCACGTGAAAATCTGACGACAAAAGCACAATGTAGGAGAGGCCACTCGCGAGCTCGAAAAATAGGTAAAGGCACAATGTCCTTACTTGTTTGATCACCAAGATAATTTTGAATTTTCAAGACGTTCCTATATGGAATGTAACAGCAACGAGCTGTCATGTCATTTCAGTCCCACCAACCACACGGTGTTTGGGAAAGTTTTCGATGGCAAGCGTAAATTCGAGATTCTTCTTCCCATGGAAGGAATATATCCATAATCCCGAACGAGAAACAACCCATTCCATTCTTGAACTGTCTACGGTCCACTTTCCTTTTGATGATTGCCGTTTTGAGCAGTAGCTTTCATTCTATGGCTAGATAATAATCAAATTACGCTGTCTGAAACAAGAAGTCTGATAACTCGTCTACTAATTAGGGAAGATTGTTCTCCTGCCACTGCCGAAAATAACAATCCTCTCTGTTGATACAACTGGCTCCTATTTTAACGAATTTGTCTTCTCTTACTGAGTATGGAATTCATCCTCAACCACATACGATAAAGCGGGAGTGTATTATGATTCACAGGATAGGATAAGTTTTGAGGTTAATAAATCTTTCCTTTCCCAATTTTTCAATATAAAGCTGCACAGGCACAGCTTTGATTTGCCTCGAGTTTCTTTGGCCTTTGAAATAATTTCTCTAACTCAAGATGCAGTATTCACTGTTAAGCACTCTCTTATTGTCTTTGCTGAGCCTGTCGAGGGCTGGCTTCAATGAAGGCTGTAGCAATCACAAGCCGAGGACCATTGTTGTCGATCAGTTTGGCCATGGACAATTCACCAAGGTGCAACAAGCCATTGACTCCATCCCGACGATGAACAGCGTATGGACTCATATCCTAGTCAAGTCCGGCATTTATAAGTAGGTTGAAAAGACGTGACATTTCATGTGACCGAACTAGCTCTTGAACAAAATGTAATGCTATATGTTTTCTACAGAGAAAAGGTTATTGTTCCTTCAGACAAGCCATGCATCGTCCTCGAAGGGAACTCGGCAAGTAAAACCATCATCGAGTGGGGAGACGCCATTGAAGTTGTTAAAAGCGCAACCTTCACGGTTTATGCGGAAAATTTCAAAGCCAAAAATATAATGTTCAAGGTAAGAATTGCTTTTGGTGAAAATAGCTGATCTCATATATTTCCCTAATATTTCTTGAGAAATTGTCAAGAGTACGCATTCCATGGCTAATGTGGCCAGCCTTGACGTCGTTTTTCCAAAACGACGTCATTTCGTATGGACTTCAGTACATCTGTTGACCTTGGGCACTTCACACTACGGTTGAGCACAACTTCGATTGATTCTGCTTAAGAATTGCTCCGTTCTTTTAGAATTCGTGAAAATACTTAAAGACATTGCGGGAATTCTTGGCAGAATACCTACAATGAAAACATACGACCCGGAGATAAAAATTCAATCAAGCAGGCCCCAGCACTCCAAGTAACGTCGGACAAAGTCTCGTTCTATCGATGCAGATTCATCAGCGTCCAAGACACGCTGTCTGACCTCCAAGGGCGTCACTATTTCAAGTCCTGTTACATCCAGGGCGCTATTGATTTCATATGGGGCAACGGCCAATCCGTCTATCAGGTCAAACACGAGCATAACATATGCGAAACACATCATTTCTCTGCAAAACTATGGTCACATTCACATTATTTTCAGACCTATGAAAGCAAGATTACACGCAGGGCTGCTTGATAAACGCGACCACAGGCATCCTAGGCAGAGCGGGCTACATCACGGCTCAGGGCCGCGACAGCGCGAGGGGCTCCAGCGGGTACGTCTTCAATCGGTGTATAGTGGTGGGGACGGGGCCCGTCTACCTCGGGAGGGCGTACATGCCGTACTCGAGGGTCGTGTTCTACAAGACGAGCCTCTCGAATGTCGTGATGCCGCAGGGGTGGAGCTCCTGGCATTACCCCGGTCAAGAGTAAGGGAGTTATTATCGATAAGCACCGACGCGACGGCTTATGATGGGTCGATTCAAAACACCAATCGATTGCCTTTGTTTTTCTTTCGAATTTGATGAGCAGGTCGAAGATAACCTACGTGGAGACGGAATGCACGGGACCTGGGGCAGACGTGTCCGGGCGAGTCAAGTGGGAGAAGACGCTGTCGAACGAGGAGCTGCGATCGCTAGCCGATGCCGACTCATTCGTGAATCAAGACGGCTGGCTGCAGAAGCAACCCTTCTAGGCTCCGGGCAGAACAGGCACCGCCGAAGAGCAATGGCATTAGGATCCGTCGAATTTCTAGTATTCTAGGTTCGGCCCGCAGTTGGATGCAGCCTGGGCTTGACGAACTGTCTAATAAAACTAGATTTATTGGATTTTCTTGTTAATGTTTTCTTCCTATTTTCTTTTTTTAGGCAACTGTTCGTATTTTTAATTTGTGAAAAATTGATGGCTAAACATGCAATTATACTTTGGACTTGGGTAGAACCTTAAAAGGCTCAAGGAAGAAAAGCAAGGGGGAAGAACCCCCGAGATATGGGACTCTCCAATGTCACCTTCCATATTCTTACTAAACCAAAAGGAAAGGTCTGGCTCGGAATTAAGGGTAGAGGCACAGGCCATTGCACATTAGAAAGGATAGGCATCCAAGTAGAGCACTGGATTTTCAGATAAAACTAATTTTATAGGATTTTCTTGTTTATGTTTTCTTTTTCTTCTTTTTTTTTTTCAAGCAACCATTTGTCTTAGTAATTCATGAAGAATTGGTGGCTAAACATTCAATTTTATTGTGGACTTGTGCAAATCCTTAAAAAGCTCAAAGGAGAAGAAGCTAGGGAAAGAACCATGAGGGGTGGGACTCCTTAGGCTACACATGGTAACCTTCTCCAGCTTAAGAATTTCTAATCTTTTCTTCCCCAGAACAAAAAAAGAATAAAAACCTGTTTGATAACGGCAAGTTAGTTTTTTGTTCCCATGAACAAAAAGTTAGCCTGGAAATGGTTTTGGAATAAAAATGAGAAGTAAAAAAGAGTTGCTTCTTGTTTCCGAGAACAAGTTTAAGAAATAAGTGAATTTTTTTTTTCTTTTATCCTTCTCTTGTTGACCACCATTGACCACCGCCCGCCGTCACCCGCCGCTACCGCCGCCGCAGCTGCCGCCACACATTGCCGTCGACCAACCGCCGCAAGCCGCTGCCACACATTGCCATCGGCCGACCGCCGCCCGCCGACTGCCGCCGCTAATCGCCGCTGCATGGCCCATCGGCCTCCGGCGACCGACGGTCGATAGCGACCGATGGGCTATGCAGCGGCGATCGGCAGCAGAAGTCGGCGAGCAACAATCGGCCAACAGCAACGTGCGACAGCGGCAGTGTCCGGCGGTGGCGGCAGTTTATTGGCAAAAATAAAAAATAAAAAGAACAAATAAATATAGAAAAGAAACTATTTTTTTACCAAACGCATTTTTATTATTTTTCTATTTCTAGAATAAAAATTTTGTGTAGTTACCAAACTGGTTTTTTTACATAGAAATTGTTCCCCATAATAGAAATAGAAAAGAACTATTTCTGAAAAAAATTAGTCTCCAGCCAAGAAATGTTGCCATGCACGGCCTTAATATCACAACTTGCATTCCTACTCCGCCAAGAAGAAAAAGTATTGCTAGGAATTAGGGGGTAGAGGTATGGGCCATTGCACATTAAAAAAGATTGACATCAAGGCTAGGCGCTAGGTTTTTGGATAAAACTAATTTTATAGGATTTACTTGTTTATGTTTTCTTTTTCTTCGTTTTTTTTTTTTTTTGGAGCAACCATTCATTTTTTTTAGGGAAAAGTGTTAAAAAAATCTTAAACATTTTGCATTTGTGCCAATTTAGTTATAAACCTTTTTTTTGGTGTCAATTAAGTCCTAAATATTTTTACGTTGTGCCAATTCAATTCTTTCCAGCCAATTTTGGTCGGATTTTACTAACTGGACGCCGGTGGCTGACGTGACTTGATCGACGTTGATGTAGACAATTTTTAATAATATTTTAATATTTTTGAAATATTGAATTTTTCTTTGTTCTTTTTCTTTTTTTCTTTTTTTTTTTTCCTTCTCCTCCGTCTTCCTCCAGCGGTCACCGGACCTCGATGACCGGCCAGAGGTGACAACCAGCAAGGTCAAGGTCAACCTCATCGGCCACCTCGCCAATGATCGCGAGGCCGCCCTCAACAACCATGGGCAAGGCTCAACCCTCGTCAAATCCGACGAGGGCAAGCCTCGCCCACCCAACGCGAGGCCGCCATCATGGCCACTAGTGAGGTGGCCGGTTGCCAAGATCCAGCGACCAACTGGAGGAAGAAGGAAGAGAAGGAAAAAAAAATTAAAAAAAAATCTAAAATATTAAAATATTATTAAAAACTGTTTATGTTAGCGCCGATCAAGCCACATTAGTCGGCTGATGTCTAGTCAGCAAAATCTGGCCAAAATTGGTCAGAAATAACTAAATTGGCACAATGTGAAAAGGTTTAGGACTTTTTTTTAACATTTTTCCCCATATTTTTAATTTGTGTAAATTGATGGCTAAAAATGCATTTTTACTTTTGAACTAAGCAAATCCTTAAAAGGCTCAAGAGAGAAAAGGCAGGGGGAAGAACCCCTCGGGGAACTCCTTAGGGCACGTTTGGTAACGATTCTATTCTCGGAAACAGATTCTAACCAAAAATGATTATTTTTTTATTATTTTATCGCAACTGATTCTGAGAAAAAAAACTCGTTTGATAACTATCCAAAATTTCTAATTCGGAATAGAATTGTGTTTGGTACCGTGTTCATTGATCCTATTCCAAATCAATTTCTTTTAATTTTTAAATATTTTGTTTACTTTTTTCCTTTTTTTCCTTTTTTTTTCCTTTTTTTTTTTCCTTTTTCTCCTATTCTTCTTCTTTTTCTTATGGCCGATCGCCGAACTGGCAATCGGCTAGACGAGGGCCGGTGACCTCATCGGAGCGTCGCCGCCCTCGGCGAGGCCCCATCGTCGGTCGAGCCTTGCCGATGGCCAAGCCAACCTCGCCGATGGTTGGGCTTGCCTCTGGAGTGCTCGTCGAACCTCATTCTAGCCCAGCGAGCCTCCGATGAGCTCATCGAATCGACGAATGGTGACCAGCAGTGGACGATGGCAAGCGGTGGTGGACGGCGGTCCCCGAGATGGCGGAAGGGAAGAAGAAGATTTTCACTATTTTGATTCTTTTTTTAATTCCCAGACCGAGAATCACATTTTTTTTTATTCTCAATTATTGTCCAAAATTGTTCACAAGAACAAAAAATTTACCAAATGCGATTTTATTTCCAAACTGATTCTGGGAACAAAAAATCAGAATCAGGCACTGTTTGGATGGTTACCAAACAGTGCCTTAATGTCACTTCTCATATTTCTACTCAATCAAGAAGAAAAGTTTGGCTAAGAATTGAGGGCAGAGGTGCGGGCCATTGCACATTAAAAAGGATGGGCATCCAAGCTATGCTTCAAGTTTCTAGATAACACTAATTTTATAGGATTTTCTTGTTTATGTTTTCTTTTTTCTTTTTTCTTTTTATCGGGCAACCGTTTGTTTTAGTAATTCGTGAAGAATTGATGGCTAGAAATGCAATTTTACTTTAATCGGTAGGGAGAGGTGAAGTGGAAGTACTCACTGCGGCATCGAATTCCACACGTGCCGAACGACGGCCCGTACCTGCCACGCTTTCACTCTCCTCCTCTAAGACCGAGAAGAGACCTTTCGATGCTCGGATGTCTTCAATTAGTTTATAAAGATGGGGTTGAATGATATTTTATACAATATATATATTATATATGTTATTCGACGAAGATATTTTGTAAATCGCTCATTTTTTATGTAAGACAATCATTTAAAAACATATTTTTCCACCAATAATTTTAAGATTGTTTACTGATTGAGAAGACGTATCAATAATTCAATAGCCATTCGATTTTTCAACAAATATTGTTAAATGATATAGGAAACTTAATTTAACTTGTCAACTTTTGTATTTTTGCGTGCAATTTTACTTTACAATAGTTAATTGCATTAAGAGAAAAAAAAACACTCAAATCATTCTCTACAAAGACAGGAATTACATAATGAGAAGAATGATTAGAGATGCAGTAGGAAACAAACTCTTTCTTTCTCATCGAATTTAAAACATGACAAAAGATTGTATTATGTTAGAATTATTTAAATAATAAGTCATGCATTCGTTAAATAGCTTAGTTTTTAAAAAAAATTAAAGGTGACCTCATAAATTTTAGAGTTAGAGATTATGAGTTCTTGTCTTCTCAATTACTTTTCAAGTCTCGTTTACCTTTCAAATCGCCTTCATTTAACCGCCGGAAGACTTACAATGCGTAATCTAAAAATAAAAACCATAATTTAGAAATGGTAAAAATCAAAAGGCTAAAATAAAGGCCATCATCACATAATACGTGCACCACTTGTACTTTATCATGGTCCATTGTCCTAAATCCAGAAGAAATATATCTATACAATAAAGAAAAAGAAGAGAGAAAAAATGTTATTAAATTTAGGGTAATAGATAATTAATATATTTTTTTTTAACTTTAATCAATGGAGCACATCAAGGGAGGGAGTGCTTGAAAAGATGGATGTCTTTCCCATCATTCAATGTGCTCTCCATTTTTGCGTTTTGTTTTTCCAAAGAGTTTCAAGTTACAATGACTATTTCTCCCTTTCTCCTTTTCTTCTTTTCGGGCGTCTCGGGAATCTAGGAAAGAACAGTACAGTCTACCGCCATTACCTGAACTTGAATCTCCTCGAACTCTCCCGTGTTTGTCGCGTGCACTCCACTCCTCTCTCGCTCTCTCTCTCTCACACATCACAACAATTGAGGTGGTCGGCTTAGTGAACTCATGAACTGGTACGATGATAGACTCGCCAATCTCGAATCTTTGAATTGCTTGTTAGTGCGAACTAATTATAAAGATTGAATATTTTATAACAAGGTGGAGAATCATTACGATAACGATCGAATGAGCCGATAAGCATGACTGTTTTCGTCGCGTTTTCATTAATAAAATAATGAAAGAAAGAAAAGTCTGTGTCATTAGGAATAGAGTGTGCCCATCAGTAATATCACGAGGGGAAGCCGAGTGATATCACCATGACTACAGTGTTGTTTGAAAAACTTGGCGACAGACACAAACGCCAACGCTCATCTCCAGTTCCCAAAAGCTAAAAAAGAATTTCCCATTGCACAAGAAACTCCCTCACACTTCCCCAAACACCCTTGAGAAAGGGACATTTCTAGATCCACATCAAAACCCACCTTGAAAACGGGGATATGTGAATATATAATAATATATATAGTGAGAGAGAGAGAAAGTAAGAGCACAGCTCTCTCTCTCTCTCTCTCTCTCACATCAATCCCAACATCACCTTAGCAAAGAACCCACACCAAAATTCATTTCACTGCCAACATAATGTTGAGTACTGAGTGTTTGTTTATTGAAGAAAACACCTCCTTTTGTGGATCAATCTATATGGTCAAAAGAGCCACTACACCAGAAGCATAACATCTGCTAGTCTTCACCCATCATTTCCCACAACCCAATGCCCCCACCCCTCCCATCATTATCGGTTGGACAAGAATTTGAAGGCACGGAAGCAAATAAAACTAGTAAATCTTGTGGAACTATAGAAAGTGGGGGGAGCAAAGAAAATCAGGAGTGACTACCGCAGTCCTCTGTCAAATAATGTCTTCTTTATTAAAAATTAGGCGGTAGAACGGCTTGAGCCTATCCAGCTAGCTACATTTGCCTGTAACTTTTGCTTTAATGTGCTAGTCCTTTGTTTCGTGAAGATGGGTAGTAGGGAAAATATGTTCTTTTCACCACAGAATTTCTGTTGATGTTGGTTGACACAGTGATTTGGACTTGAAAGCGCCCATCTTTTCATGTCTATTGACATTGATAGTTGATATGTCACTTGGCTGGTTCATGTCCTCCTTTTGACACTCCTGCTTTTTTCTCTCTCTACTCTCTCTCTCCCCCCTCTGCTTCTACTTCCATGTGAACGCTCTGTGCTTGAGTTGAGTGGAAGCTAAAAAGTTAAGCTCTGCTCAGCTCAGGGACAGAGTTAGAGGGAGAGAGAGAGAGAGAGAGAGAATGTGGTGTGGAGGAGGTGAGAGTGCAAAGAAGAAGGCAATGTGGCTCTATCCAAAGGTCGCGGGATTCAATCCTCCGGAGAGATGGGGACACACTGCTTGTTATTCTCAAGGGCATCTTTACATTTTTGGGGTATGTATCTACGAGAGTCTCTTGAGTTTCAGGTGGTCTTAATTTTTGTACTTTCTGAATATCTAACATACCAGATCAGCTATCTCATGAATCTGTTCTTGCTGAGTGGTCTGAACATGCAGCGTTGCCTCTGAGGATTATATTTAGCTGTAACATGTAATCCTTTTTTTTTCTTTTTTTTTTTTAATCTTTTGTAAATGAGCAACAAATTTGCTTTTTGGTTTTATGGGCTATGTGTTATCTTTGACAAACGACAAGGTTACTTTCTCTGCTGTTTTTAGTTCTTTGCCACTTTGAATTTCTGTTTCATGATGAAAGATTTCTGGCTTTTCCTTCTGTTCTGCACCGTTTTTTCTCCATTTAGGAGGGAAATTACAAGGCAGGATGACAATTATCATCCCTCCTTTCTTAATTTAGTAATATTGTTCTGTCTGGATTTTTTTTTTGTTCCAGAAATCTCTGCGTTTGCATGTACATGGCTTTCTCTGCTATCTTCTTCTCCCTCATATTCTCTTAAGCCGCATAATTAAACTGGGCTTATATATGCCTTCCTGCAAAATAGGCTATGCGCACTTAAAAGGGAGGCCCTTATAATCCATCTTCCAGATCACATCTTTTTCCTGGTGTGACCATCATGACTTTGATCTGAGTTGCTTTCTGCAGGAGTGTCTATCTCGAACTGAAGCGTCTTTTATTCTCATGAACTGAGTTTCTGTGTAACTGTTTACACGATTTAAAGTGCAATAGATTTAGGATAGAAGAAAAGAAAGAGTCAAGGATTAGCGAAAACACGGTGAATATGCGCAAAGGTCGGAACGATTATTTGTAGAACTTTCTTTTGCTTCCCGTTAATCCTTATTTCGTTATCTACACTTTAAAAGTCGGTGAACAGTTTAAAAATTGGAATGCATCGGAAGTAGTAGTTCGACAATTTCAACTTTCAGGTGCTTTTTGGGAAAAAAGTTCAATATGAGAAGATGGGTAAAATTTGTTGCTATTCATTTTCAGGGATGCTGCGGTGGTTTGCATTTTGGCGACGTGCTTGTTCTTAATCTTGACAGTATGGTTTGGAGAACTCTTGCGACCACCGGCCAAGGACCTGGCCCGAGGGACAGTCACAGTGCTGTTCTTGTGGGGCACAGGATGGTTGTGTTTGGGGGCACCAACGGCTCTAGAAAGGTTAATGATCTTCATGTTCTGGATCTCAGGTCCAAAGAGTGGACTCAGCCGAACTTCAGAGGGAAACCACCATGCCCTCGCGAAAGTCACTCTGCCACACTTATCGGGAACGATAAGATGGTCATTTTTGGGGGTAGTGGCCAAGGCGAAGCGAACTACTTGAACGACTTGCATATTCTGGACCTAGAGACGATGAGGTGGATGTCTCCTGAGGTAAAAGGCGAGATTCCTGTCCCTAGGGACAGTCACAGCGCTGTTGCCATGGAAAACAAATTAGTGGTGTATGGTGGAGATTGTGGCAATCGGTATCTTGGCGATGTTGATGTACTTGATACGGACACAATGACCTGGTCAAAGGTATGAAAGGGGAAAACAAAACCCCGTGCTTGTCATGTAGTTTTGGGTCGATAAGAACGTGTTGCTTAGGCTCGTTTCATTTGCTTTACAGTTGACTGTTCAAGGATTTTCACCCGGGGTCAGAGCTGGTCACGGTGCTGTGAGCATTGGAACCAAGGTAACTTGTGCAACCATCTCGAGCTTGCAAGCATAACTATTAGCGATCCTGGGTGAATGCATTAAGTGCTCTTAGTACGCCAACTCTCATTGTTGAGTCCGATGTATCAGCATCGACACAACCAATTGCGAATTAGAACTGAAAGCTCCTTGTGAAATGAGATGCAGATCTATGTCCTTGGAGGGGTCGGAGACAAGCATTATTATAATGACATCTGGGTGTTTGACATGGTCAATCATCTGTGGACGCGGCTTGGTGCACATGGCCAACAACCTCGGGGCAGATTCTCACATACTGCTGTTGCTTTAGGAACTGACATTGCCATCTACGGCGGGTAAGAACCTCCCTTAATGTTCTTCACATCCTTCTGTTTATCTTCACCTTTTCTTCTCTGTTCTGTGTAAAAGCAGATATTCTTATTCAGTGATCCCAATTTGCAGATGTGGAGAGGATGAGCGTCCGCTCAATGAGCTATTGATCTTGCAGCTTGAAGAAGAACATCCTAAATCCCATCAGAACAACCCTTTGTGTAGCATCTTGTCGGAGCAATGGAACAAAAAGAACAGAAGACGGCCAAGAGGAACCGGTAGCATGGTGAGTTAATGAGAAAGTGCTGACTATTAATACATCAGATTGTCTTTGCTTTCTCCGCCATTCATATTGGTCGCATTTCTTGTGGTGCAGCACGATACCTTCTACGATGGCAAAGACATCTTCAGCAGAGGAATTTTGGCAGCTGGAGCAGAATTCAAGGAATCTGTTTGTTTCAGTCCAGGTTGGTGCTCTATCGTAAACCTCATCAACTTTTGTTAATTTATGAATATTTTTTGAGAGGATTTTATTTATTAGATGCTTTTCGCCTAAAGCGGGAAAGAACTGCCAATTCAAGGGTCTTGGAGGTAGAATCAGAGCAAGAAGAGCATTCCCTCTCTCTGTCTCAGCATTCTTCCCCATCGCAGTCTGATCAAGAGCAAACTCAAGTTTTGAAAGCCACCGATTCAGTCAGAGGATCTCAAGAATATCATTTTCTTAAGAACTTCAATCAGATTCATAGCGATGGCCAACCTGATGGAAATGTTCTTAGCTGCCCGAAGACACTCATAATCGACAGTCAAGGAAGTCCACCAGATCTCATTCTAGGTGGGCCACAAGTCGTCACTAGACACGAACCATCAATTCACGTTGCTCACAATTATCGACAAGGATTGCATTACCGACCAGAACAGACAAGCGGTTTGGCGCCTGTTCAAAATATGGTAATTAGTCGCTTCTACTTGTCTCTTGCAATAATTTAGAACTGGAACCTATCGTCCTTTCTTTAGATACAGTCGTCTTACAAGTTTTGCTCTAATGCCGTCATTTTCAATTCTTTTGGGCAGATCGGAGCTGATGTTCGCGGAAAAGTTGATGGAGCATTTGATTCGGGCTTCTTAGTGACCGCGAGTGTTAATGGAAAGACATTCAGAGGAGTCTTATTTGCACCGGTAAGTGTCGTAAATCTAACGTCACACTGTATATTTGTTGATTCAGCATCATAGTTTTAACTAGTCTATGTATCTTTATGACTCAGGCACCGAGCATCATGTCCAGAAGTGCGGTTCTTGCTCAAAACCCTCCGCGCCCTACTCAAATTCCCCTCGCCCACCCTCTGCAAAACTTGGGCCGTGCCGAACCCACAAGACATGCTCAGCAAGCGCAAGGGACGAGGCCGCTTCAGGTCGTTAGAGCCTCTCCTCTTTTGAACAAGGAACCGAAGCAGGGGAGCGATCTTCAAGGCGTGGTTCTGACGTTGGGAGGACCGGCTAGCGGTCATTAGTTAAAGCTTTTAGCAATAAAAACCAACACTCCATAATACGTATGTAGAGAGGAAAATGGAGCACGCTCTACGTCTGCTGCTCATTAAGTACCGTATGCCAAAGTGTAATCTCCAAGTCTTTCCCTCTGTTTGTGCCTATGTAGTTCTTGAATGCAGTCTCTTTTTTTGTCAAAATTCCAAACAAGATCAAGCAGAGAGAGAGAGAGAGAGAGAGAGAGAATCTGGTGATGCATTAAAAACTTCCACTTATGTTTGTCAAACTGTAGATGGCCACCCAAGAACTGGACAGGGGATGTGGAGGGTGATCGACTGACATCATTGCTAGGCCTCCTGCCGTCAACCATGACCATATATCAAGAAACCCATGTGAATAACAAGACGACTATAATCCTTCCACTATCATCACAATGGGCGGACGCTTCTCAGATTGATTGATCTTAAGAAACCATGAGAAGGGATGTCATCATACGCGAATGCTCGCATCATCCCGTGTTCTTTTCCCTTTTTCTTTTCTTTTCCCTGTTCTCCCGTGAAAACAAAAGCCAAAACGGAACGAAAAATGGAGAAACAGAGCGCGCGAGAGAAAGGGGGGGTTCGGTTGGGAGATGATTAGATGGGTGGGGGCAGAGTACGGGCGGTGGGGGATGGGTGGTGGGGGGAGGGGATCAGAGAAATAGCTCCCGTGCATTTCGCGGGATGCTGTCCTGTCTCCGAGTAATAGCCCCATCTCTCTCTCTCTCTCTCTCTCTCTCTCTCTCTCTGCAGGCGTCACAGTCTCACTTGTCATTGAGATTGAAGTGAGATGAAATGGGGAGAGAGAGGGGTCTTTCCATTGTCACCCGTCACACTTGTCAAAACAGGTCGCTGTCTCTCACTCTCTCTCTCTCTCCCTCTCTGTCGGTCTGTCTCTGTCCGTCTGTCTGTGTCGTCCACGTACTCCTTTCCGACTCGACCACTCGGTCAGTCACCTCACTTCGCTCGATCAGATGCCCCTGTTCCCAAATTCATTACAAACCGAGAGATTATTATCAACAGTAGAATTCAGATTTCCCCTGTTCCCAATTTCATACGACCCCATCAGAATTCACAAGGGATATAGCGTTGGAGTCCTTGACTTTCGGTTAGCAGTTCAATTTGAGGCACGTTCGGTGAGATGATGTCGGCTATAGACGGGAGGGATTCGATCGAACAAGTCGAATAATGGCGGATATGACTCGATATGAGTTGGGACACTAAAATTGAGTTTGACCTCTTTGCTAATTTATTAGAGACGATCATTTCAAGTCGTGATCCGGGAGGGAGGAAGCCGACAGAAGAGATGGGAGGGAACACGAGAGAAAGGATCTCTTATCCATGTACGAGCTCCCAAATATTTCATTATTGTACCTGTGATGAGAACGGGAAAAAAAAAAAAAAGAGCCTCGGAGCATCGTCCTTGCTTTCGCTTTCGCACCATAAATGTTTAATCTGGTCTGATGCTTGAATCGATGCATCAATATCAATACTGAACATTGGGTAGGGTCGGGGCAAATGAATGAGTTGGCAAGACTGGGACAAAAACCTAGAAGGTAGGGGATTGTTCGGGCCCAATGGGCTTGCTTTAGTGGGCCGGGCAAGTTGGCCCACGGGTCGAATTCGCGTGCATGGCCCAACCTAGCATCCCATGTCTCAATAATGCCACGGACGTCTACTCTGTCATTTGGGCCCATCCAAGAACCGAGACTCGGTTCCCAATTTCTAGAACTAGGAATTGGACTGCTTAATCTTGGGACCTAATTTGATCCTGTTCCCGAGCAAATACGATGGAATCAGAGGAATTCTTGTTCTGCTATTGCAGTGCGAAAACATTCGCAAAAAGCACCTTGTGAATTCCTATCAAGCCAAAGCTGCTCGCAAGATGCGCATGTATATGGAGAGGGCAATCTCCTACCTCTCCAGAAGTATCACCGGTTCACAGTGTGGAGGACGTGGGAAAAGATCGATAGCCATGGCTTTTACTGGATGGAAAAGGCTCTGAGTTAGGCATAGACATTACCAGGTAAAATTTACCCTGTGCCATGCAAGGCCGGCACTGCTCATGTTTCTCCAGGCCCAGTGATCATCTTTCCTCTTCCTCATTGTTCTCAGGACTCTGGTGTGCATAGCTCGATAGCATTTGCCATAAAGCTTTTGGGATCACAAGAGATATAATCGGTCCGGTCCAATTCCCACCCTAAAATCGGGAACTAGACTAATTTGGCATCTCTTGGAACTGCCGAGAACCGGCCAATACGGTCTAGTCCAAAACTTCCAGTTTGGGCGGTCCTCTATGCTCACCCCTAATCGAAGGAGCAGCCATTTTCAATCATTTTTTTTCTAGCGAGAACCTTAATTTGGGGTCGAGGTGCCCATCATAAATCCACGAGGATGATGGGCTCGCTCGCTCTGTCACAGGTCCACCTCTAGCTGGAGAGTTTCTCGAAAGACCCATTCGGATCTCGATGCATCATATCAATGATTATAGTGGGCGGCTCTACATGACCCAAGTCTTATGGAATGGTCATTTTCGAAGTGTGGGGGTGGTCCAAAGGGCTCAAGAACCATCTCCGAGCTTCCGACATTAATGGCGATTGAAAATCCTGGTCGACGATTAGACTTTCTCCCCCTTTCTGCGAGGTCCCAATCGAAGTCAGGTGCCAAGCTCGTGGGTCGTGGGATTACGAAAACTTTAGTTACCGGTGTTTCTTAATTAAAGTTGCAATCGAAAAAGGGATTAGGCATTGAATATAGAAGAAAGGTTCCCCCTATCCATCGCTGTTCATGTCAATTTCTTTATCGCGTCTCGATTGTCTCCCACTAGCAGGCCGGGATTATAAAAAGGAAACGATCGTGACTATTTTCGGGAGAACATCATCTTTTCTGCTTGAGGTGCAAGCGAACCCCGGTTCGCATGGGCCGTCGGATGAGGCGATTTCTCAGGAGGAGCTCGCCTAGGAAATCGCAAATCGCCTCGTCTGACGGTACAATTTGAAATTGGGCCAACATGCATTGGGTGCGGATGCAGGTGGTATTGAGCTCCTGTTCTGGAAATGCCAGTATGCCCCGGCGGGTAATTAATTCTTCACACATGCGGACGCATTTGACTATTTGATAATTCTTCTGAATCTGCCATCGGGGCCCGGGAGGGATAAATTAGGAATGAAACTTCCTTCGCATGATCCGTTAATATGATACGATGTGTAATTAAATAGGTTTAGAGACGAATCAACGTGTTTGAGCTGAGGGGTCAATGTATCAACGTGACATAATTAGATAAATTTTAATGTGTTTAGTACTCGTATTTAGGAATCTTTTTTATCTTCCAAAGTCTATAGAAACAACATTGTGTCGAAGAGAACGAGTGGTAAAATACAAAGGTAATTTCAGATATAAGAAATTCAACGGAATGAAATGCATTCTTAATGATGCGCTTTAGATTGAAGCGAAGTGAAATTACTCATATCATCTCAAAAGTGTTCATATAAATCATCGTGCATAAACATGGTTTTATGTTTTGTATTGGATATGCTGGTTAACATATGTTCGTATCGTGTTGTATTGAAACTCGATATTGCGACATTTCGATGGTCGTTTAGTTAACTCAATACGGTGACACATTTGATAGTCATTTAGTTGGCCGAATACGCTGACATGCTGTGTTAGTTATGTCTAGTGGCATTATTCACTTTGTTAAATGTGTTGTGTTCATTTCGAGACAATTCAACGTGTTTATTAAATGTGCCATGTTCAAGTTAATTATACTCGCATGATACCCATATTTCAATACGACTTGCTAGCCCTGGATAAAATAATTATGAATTGGCCCTATCACCATTCGATTATAAGCTCATAAAATCTATTGTATAGCTACTAGTGATGTTATAAAGTTTTCATTTTGACTAATTTAATTTAAACCTTTCGATATTGGCCAATTTTGATTGAATATTATTGTGGATGCTAATCGCTCTGCGTGGCATGACATGCTTGGATTAAAGGATTTTTGCAAAAATTTTTAAAATTTTATATTTTTTCCTTGTTTATAAATTTTTCTCAACAATGGCCATGGGGGGAAATAGGAATAAATAAATAAATAATGAGAAAATTCTAAGAAAATGCAAAAATCATTTATGTTGGTGCTTTTTAGACAAAATTGGTTGAAATGATGCTTTGAAAGATCGTCAAAAGAATTTAGTACTAAAACAACCAAATTAAAAAATAAAAATAAAAGATTGAATGGATCGATGTATAATGAATTTATGACTTCTTAAGTAATTTTCCATTTGATTACGCAAGTGTTGCGCCTTTTCTACAAATTCCATGGTCGTAATGATTAATGAATCATGGCTCATGGACCCCGGTCCAAACGAGTGGACATAAAATGATTATTAAATCCACTCACTTGGAAGGTTTGATTGTTACCGGAGCATGGTTAAGATGAGATAAATTGAGTCATACCTCAATTTCCAAACTTTGATTTGTCGGGAAAAATTAAGGCACAACATTTTGCTCAACTCTGATGAGGTACTTGATATGTTCAAATCCAAATCAACTTGTGATTATTAAGGTTGAATTTTAAAATGGACATCAGGTTCATGCAGTGGTCAAGACAAATAGCATGACATTTCTTGTATTTTTGCTTACATATACGAAAATGAGTTAGCTACTTGATTTGGCTAGCAAGTGAAATGAATTAAGTATCATAGAGTTCGAGTCACTAAGTGTTTTGGAATTTGACTCAATTCGATACTCAAAGGATAAAGTAGAGTTCGAGTGACCACTCTTATCTCCACACATCTTTCTTTTTCGACCTTCATAGAGGGTAGGATTTGAGCTAGATATGTCCCTCCCCTCCATTTTTTTCTTGGTTAATTTGGTGCTCTATATTCTTTTTCTTGCTTTCCTCCTGTTTTGAGAACCCATTTCTCCTCTAATTAAGTTTAGATCAAAAAGCTTCTCTCTCCCGTTTTGGGAATGTTTTTATATTGATGTGGTATAGATTTAGGGTTTTTTGCACGTGTGATTTTGGGGTTTCACTTCTCTTGAGTTTTGTTGGTGTACAAGTTTAGTTTCCAAGGAGATACGATGAACTTCATGAAGGCTTTGCTCTCACAGATATCAAATCCATACACACTCAACATTTTTACTTTGAATGGCAACGATGTTGGGAACACTGAACCTAGGAGCGTACTATTGAAAAATAAAGCCGTAGCAACATATAGAAATCTCGACGTATGCCCATTATTAAAAATGGATTCTGTGATTGGCTGTTAATTTTGGTTTGAATAAGTCATAGATCTATTTTTTAAGCATGCGATCTTAATTTTGTTTCAATGATTCATCTTTTTATTTAGAGCTTATTTTATTTTGGATCTGTCTAAGATTTATCTTGATTTGCATCTGCACTCTGTATCTCTATTGTATATCCCTATACATAAATGAAAATTTTCTTTGATAAAAAAAAAAAAAAGAGGTTCGAAGTTATGTCAAGCAGCGAGGAAAGTTGCTTCTTGCAATGTGTAAGGGGGGATGCCACTAGACCTTTGGGCCCTTTGCAATGTTGGCCTTGATCAAAACAACTCAAAAATAGCGGTGTTGGCAAGACATGAAACTTTCTAGCCATTCCCAACCCAGAATTGCAAGCAGCAATGACATTCTCTTTCAAGCATATAGTCTCGTTCCGTTCATCTTTGGAATCGTACCCAAATTAATGCAAGACTTTCCGTTTTAAGGATGGCCTCGATACCTGGAAACAACGAAGCTTCCGCGTTTGAAGTAATCTGATTCCGACGTGAGCTGAAGGACCTTCGGTGGGGACATTTCCAAAAGGGCGATTATGACGTTGGGTTAGGCATTGAAATCATCGACTGAAGTTGGCAAGACAATGAATTAAATTTGGTGGGTACCGAACCAAAGAGGCAGGTTTTCCTTCCGGAGGATGGTGTATTGATGAACAGGCGGGTGCAATCAATGAAACGACGAATTCATCCGATCGGATTATGGCAAATCTCACCTGCAAATTGCTAGTTAGAAGCTTAAAAGGCACACTTTGGAAAAGGACTTGAAAAGTTCCCCCCTTTTATTTAAATTACATTACTTGGATCCTACTCAAGTTGAGCTGCTCATCTACAGCCCATCATTTCTGAAACAAGAAAACCGACTGATAAGAGAGACGAAAGCCCCTCCTCCCTTCTTTTCATCATTCAAACGTCAAGAAGGCTTTTTCTGTGTGAACAGTCCTTTCCTCATACCGCAGCAAAGCATCTCGCGGTCGCGCTTTCTTTCTTCAATCCTTTCGAAAAGTCCCCTGCTTTTGGGCATTAATTGAGCTCTTGCTTGTCAGACGACCCTTTCTTTTTTTCAAATTAAAGAACGTTTTGGCAGGGTTGAATTCGCTGCCGCAGGATACTAGGATAGTGCCAAAGAACAAATGGCGCGCTGCTTTGGTTCAAAGGCCTGCTGTCAATTTGAAAGCGGCGAAGGGAGAGAAAGAACATGGGTTGCGGTGGGGCTCCTTATCATCATCATTTGAGGTGTCATTCCTCAAGTCGGAACGTGACCTTGATTATGCAAATCTTGTCGTGATTTTTCAGATTCCATCGAAATTTAGGCACCAAAAGGGCCTATGTTCTCTTTTCTTTATTAATTCGTGTTTTTGACCCAGAAAGGCTGGGGCTTTAGTCTTCCAAAGTTCTGACGGGACATTAGCAAAGGCAAAGGCGAAGCTCTCCCTCTCTCTCTGCTGAAAAACTGACAGACATCACGTGCCTCCCTAGGCACTCGCTACTAGACTCTCCTCCCATGTTAATGTCTCTCTTTTAATTTTGTCTCAAACTCACCAGCCCTGTCTCTCTCTCTGCCTCTGTGCTCGTCACCTACGCCCTCTTTCTTTCTTTCTTCCACTTTCTCGTTACACCCACTTCGCGAAATCGGCCCTTCTTGCTTCTCAGGACCCTGCGGGAGGTCCAGCTCCTTCCCGGATCTGCCTCTGCAGGGGTAAAGGTGCGTCCTTTTTCTCGATGGTGTCTCCGTTTCTGTTATTCTCGCCGTGCGTTATGTGCCCATTTGTTCGTTTGATCGTTGCCTTTTGCTCTCCATCTCTCTTCTCTCTCTTTCTTGCGTGTTTCTGTTGAGCTTTGGGCTTCTGGGTGTTCGAGACATTGCTCGTGTGACTCTCTCTTTTGCTGCTTTGTCCGTGAACATTTTTTTTTTTTGACGTGGTTGGTTTGTGTTATGTTCTTTTGCTGCTCGTGTCGTCGTCGAAATGTGCTTACTTGAAGCGTTCCCGAGTTGTTTTTGAACCTTGCGATAGTTTGCTGCGATCGTGCCTACTGTATTTTGGGCTCTTCACGGTGTGTTTCGACTTTCGTGGTGCGGAATCTGCAGATCTTTGATATGAGTAGGTACTTCGGTTTTTTACCCCAATGTTTCTGAAAAAAGAGGTCTTTGTTGCTCCTCCGGTGTCTACGAATGAATGCTGCTATTTATAGTAAGATTTGCGGTCTTTATTGGTGATCCTTCCACTGTCGTTTCCTTCTAGCTCCGGTTTTTAGAGATTCAATTGACGATATATACTTTTGCTTGTATGTTTGTTCTTTGCTCCAACTGTAGCGTACGTTGGCTTTTGGGTGTTTCTTTCTATCTATTTCTGGTTAGGATGTTGTCTTTTGGCGAGTGCTCTTTGATCCCTGAGCTTTGTTTGGTCCCTGGACGCAAATAAAATGTCTGAAACTTTTTCAGGAGATGGGTTTCATTTCCAGGAAGATCTTCCCAGCATGTGGAAGCATGTGTGTGTGCTGCCCTGCTATGAGGTCAAGATCACGTCAACCCGTCAAGAGATACAAGAAACTTCTTGCTGACATTTTCCCTAAATCCCCTGTGAGCGTCCTAACCCCTACGAAGTTTCATGGCATTGTGCCCTGACCTTTATATGTGGGCAGATTAATTGTTTCGATCGGTAATTTTACTAATTTGTATCACAGGATGGTTCACCCAATGATAGGAAAATTGGCAAATTATGTGAATATGCTGCAAAAAATCCTTTTCGAATTCCAAAGGTGGTGCTCTTGTTGAACTTCTTATGCGTTGTTGGTCACTTCTGCTCTTATATGGGATATGGCTTTCTAAATTCTGAATCTCCCTGGAAATGTTTATCAACTGTAGATTGTCAAGTATCTCGAAGAAAGGTGCTACAAAGAGCTTCGAAGCGAGCACATCAAGTTCATAAATATTGCCGTCGAGGCCTATAACAAATTACTGTCCATGTGCAAGGAGCAGATGTAAGTGACTGTCCATTCTCTCCCTCATCAATTCATAAATCATCAATTCAGATTGTTTTGTGGCTTTCATTGCACAGATGGCATTCTAGTGTGCTAAATGCAATTTGCTCTATCTCTTTTTTTTTTTTTTTTTTTTAAAATATGAGAAAGATTGTGTTGAACCTGGAGTAGAAGGGACATTACAATCGTTCTGATAGACTTGGCTTCTCATGTTTCAACCATAAAGTGCTGGACGTGCTCATTTTAATAAGCGGTGCATCAACCTTAATAATTTGCACTTGGCAGGGTATATTTTGCTGTTAGTTTGTTGACTGTGGTTAGCGAGCTTTTGGATAATGGCAAGCAAGATTCTCTGCAGATACTTGGTTGCCAAACCTTGACAAAATTCATCTACAGCCAGGTAAACTATGGTCTAGTCCTGATCCTTTAGTAACCAAAGTTCTTCCCATCTTGCTAGATGAATGGGATAAGATTAAGTATGAGGTGTTTAATTTGTTGGGCGCTTTGAAAGTATGACAGTAGGGAAGGCATTTACACGTTTGTGTTAAGCAAGATTCTCTTTTTGTGGTTTCTATGCTCAAATAATCTGCTAATTTTACACATATTGAATTTGGAGCTCATTCTATCTTCTATTTTAGGCATTCTAAGTTTGTGTACTTGTTGACCCACTTTTCTCTTGACTAGGAAGAACCAAAGTCCTGAGGGTATTGTGTCACTAGAGTTTTTAGATTTGTTTCTAATATATTAACTTCAATTAGATGCTGTGAAAAGATAGAATGGTATATTGTCGATGATGCTCGCTAGTATTGTGGTAGCTGATTGCTTTCTGACATTTTGTGGGATGGTTGGTGGATGATAATGATGCTTGTTTTTCTTGTACAAACTCCTCATAAGATGTGAAGTATGCTATTTCCTTCTTGTTTTCTTATTTTGATTACCACTTTGTTTGATGGAAATTATCCTGGCTGTAAGGGAGAATTTTATTCTTTTCTTATTGTCCTGTTTCCTCCATGTTGTGTTCTTCAATGCAGTCGGATTCAACTTATGCTCATAACATCGAGAAGTTTGTACATAAAGTATGTTTACTGGCACAAAAGAGTGGGGAAGGCCACCAATGGTGTGCTCTGAGGGCTTCAAGCTTGCAATGTCTTTCTGCCATGGTGATTTTCTTTTCCTATATTTAATTGCTTTTGTATTTCTTGCATTTCTATACCATCTCTCTTTTCACAGGTATTCTGAATCTGAACTTGTTTGTTTGGCTTTTTATCTGTTGGAGTGGACTTTGCTGATTACTTTTCTTCTGACAGGTTTGGTTCATGGTCGAATTTTCAAGCATGTTTGATGGATTTGATGAGGTGTGTCATCACTTTTTGTATTCTAGAACATAAGAATCTATAATTTTTGAGACACAGATGCTCCTCAGTTGTGTGAGTGATTTATCGCAGAAATATCTTTAATTTGATGTCATGTTTCCATTTAACCATTGCATTGGTTTACTATTTGAGATGGTAGTAATGGCTGTTGACCGTATGCATTGTGTTCTAATTGCAGATTGTCCAAGTCACTTTAGATAACTATGAGCCTGATATGTGTAACGAAGAAGAAGATGAAAGAAGCGGATCACTTCACAATTGGGTTGATGAAGTTGTAAGATCTGAAGGCAGAACTGCAGCGGAGAGTAGTCCTAACTGCATCATCTTGAGGCCGCGGCCCGTGATTAAAGATCCTTCACTTCTAACAAAGTAAATCTGTGTTCAATAACCTGTTATGTTTTCCGAGCATGGAAGTTGTAATCGTGTTAATGATATAAACTTAATGAACTAATTATTACCTGTTTTTTTTTTTTTTGGCTTTCTGTGAGACAGAGAGGAGCTTGAGACACCAAAGGTATGGGCTCAAATCTGTATCCAGAGAATGGCTGATCTGGCCAAAGAGAGTATTATGACTATGCGAAGGGTGATGGACCCAATGCTTGCGTACTTTGATTCTGGCCATCACTGGGTTCCTCGAGATTGGTTGTCCTCAATCGTTTTGTCTGATATGAGTTACAAATTGGAGAGTTCAGGTAGCTATCATCTTTTGGATTTTACCTGTGGTCTCATCTGTGCTTACATATTTGTAAGCACTGATGTGACAAGTGGTCTGAGTACTGGCAGCATTCCTGTCTGTGTATGTTTTAATTCTATTGCCATTGCATTCTTGGTTCAATTTTCTTCTCTCTGAACTCTCCAGGGAATCAGCAGTTAATCTTGGCATCAGTTATTCGTCACCTGGACCACAAAAATATTCTTCATGATCTCCAGCTCAAATCCTGTATTATCCGAGTTGCTACTGCTTTGGCTAGGCAGATCAGAATCAGTTCTGCGCTGACTGAAATTGGATCTGTAAGTGATCTGTGCAGGCATTTGAGGAAAAGCCTTCAAGCGACGGTCGAAGCAGTGGGAGAAGAAGAGTTGAATTTGAATTATTCACTTCAGAATGCCATTGAAGATTGCTTAGTAGAGATTGCCAAGGGGGTAAAAATAATCTGCCTTCGCCACTGTGGTTGCTGCTTTCTTTGTTTGGTTCTCTCTGTGTTAACCGACATATATATGTTAGGTTTGTGATGCACAACCACTATTTGACCTGATGGCTATAACCCTTGAGAAGATGCCCACTGCTGGAGCTGTTGCTAGGGCAACTATGGGATCGTCAATGATACTGGCTCATATGATAGCATTAGTATCAGTCTCTTCACCCCATCGACAGGTGAGAGAATGTGAAACTGTTAGACAAATTCCAAGTTCCTTTGGAATCTCCAGATAGACTTATTGCATTTTGAATTCTGGACATTCCGTCTGTATGATAAAATGTTCTCAGAGGGAATTATTTGCTTTCTTCCTTTGTTTCTTCTCTTTCAGAATTTGGCAGGAAGGAAATTGATATATCATTTTAAGATACATTCACATGGATATCCACAGAAATTTTGACATTTTGATTATGTTCCTTATATGAATGCTATCTTTTTTCTTTTCGGGGCCTTTCCATGTTTGTTGTTGACATTTACAATGGCTAAGGATTTCTATCCACTGGCATCTAGGTGTTCCCTGAGGCACTTCTTGTTCAACTTCTGCATGTAATGTTACATCCAGATGTTGAAGTGCGAGTGAGAGGACACCAAATATTATCTATCCTTCTGGTTCCAAATTCTAGCCGCCCCAGACACGAAGTGTCTTCTGTACGAGCTAACTGTCCTTATGATTCAAGAAGATGGGAGTCTAGTACTGCATCTGCGCTTGCTTCAATTACTGCTCGTCTTGAAAAGCTTAGGAGAGAAAAGAATGGTGCTACACCAGAGAAGCAGGGGCATGCTCTTCAAGATGATTTCAAGGGGATGGAGATTAGTATTGAAGAGGGAAAGCAGGGGTTTGCTCGCAAGAATTCCCCCAACTTTTGCAAGATTTCTATCATGGAAAAAGCAGCTGGAACTGCAGGCTTATCTGATGTGGTAAATAAGTTCTTGAGTGGATAATCTGGTCAATAACACGCAGTCTGTATACTTGAAAATATTCAATTATCGATGTAAGTTTCTATGCATTACAGGAGCCCTATATACTAAAGTTTAGTGAAGATCAGATTGGCCAGTTGCTATCAGCACTTTGGATACAAGCTAACCTTCCAGATAATTTGCCTTCAAACTTTGAAGCTATAGCTCACTCCTTCTTCCTGACCCTTCTTTCTTCACGTTTGACGGTGAGAATTCTAGCTAAATTGTAGTCTTTGATGGTACATGAGCACTAATATCTCTGAGAAGGCTCGGTGTTGCTTGCTCTTTCTACATTAACTTGTTTGATAACTGGTGAATGAGAAAAGTTGATGTCATCATCTTCATGGCCTGAAATAAGTACCTATCCCACACAAGTCGACTCAAATCTTCTCTGTGCTGTTTTCTTACTGCTCCTTGGTTCAAACTTTTGCAGAACCTTAGTAAAAACCTTGTGATTCGCTTCTTCCATCTTCCCCTGTCACTACGGATTATATCCCTGGATGCTAATAATGGTACGTCTGTGTGAGTTTCTGTGGACTGCCTTTGTAAATTTTGTGGAAGGGTCCTTGAATGCTATTGAATATCTCTTGTAGGAATGTTGTTCCCAGCATGCCGCAGATCTATTTTTACCCTAGCAACTAGTATGTTGATGTTTGCTGCCAAGATATATCAGATCCATGATCTTATTGATTTGCTCAAATCAGTTGATCCATCAAACGTGAGTTCTATATCTCAACAGTTATGTTCACATGCAGGAGTACATTCCTTTTCCTTTAAGTTGCTAATAGCGTCTTGTGGTGAAATAATGTTTGCTTATATTTATCTTCTCTGAAATTCAGATGGATCCATATTTGGGCATTAGCGAGGACTTGCAATTATTCGTTAGGCCTCAGGCTGATGTTAGAGAGTATGGATCTGCTTTGGATAATCAAAATGCCTCATCTTTGCTCCTCCACTTGAGAAGCCAAATGTGTGAATCTGACAAGGTCCTCCTGAATATCTTGATCCAAAGTCTCTCTAATATTACTGAGGTATGCTATTTGATGTTTTGGAGCTCGTATGCTCTCTCTCTCTCTCTCTCTCTCTCTCATTGTTATGAATTTTGTCCAATAAGGTCGATGGAGAAGATTTGGCTAAGCAGCTATCAGAGGAATATAAACCAGAAGATACATTTGTTTTTGGTCCTCAATTAATACTTGATTTGGACAGTAATCAAATTGTTGTCCACTCCAAAAAGTCACTATCATTTGATGAGGTATGCACTTCATCACACAGTTATGTTCTTGCTGTTGAACTTTGATTGTATTCTGAGTTTATTGTTGTAGATTGGCTTTATACGTGCAGTTTAATTAAAGCAGTGCATGCATTGAGAATGTGATGGCGTAACTGAAAATGTGAATTTGATATGAGACTATTCACTTGCTGAAGCTGTCCCAACATTTTATGTTGCAGGAATTTTCAACTAATTCGTCTGTTGAGGATGACGCAATGAGTGAAGCATCTGTTGCTATGAGCAGGATGCCGCCAACTCCATCTTTTTCTGATGTCATCGGTATTGGGAAGCTCCTAGAAACGGTGATCTATTGCCCCCCAGTCACTTCCGAACATATATATTGGCATATATATGCATATTGCCTCCCTTTTCAATCTTGACAACGACTCTGAAATTAGTGAATTTTGATTGTGATACTTGTGGATAATTTGCTGAATGTATTCTTAGGCACTTGAGGTGGCTGGTCAAGTGGCTGGAACGACTGTGTCGACATCGCCCCTCCCATATAATACCATGGCTAGTCAATGTGAAGCGCTTGGCACAGGTCCGAGGAAGAAGCTTTCCAATTGGTTGGCCAATGAAAACAGCTGTGCCAGATCAGCGGCAGATCACTTTTTCCCAGCAACAGATGGCCGTACAGCAATTAAGAAGGTGGGCATTACATTCTATTATCTGTTCATTTTGCGATGGTTATCTTCTCATTAATGTGTAGTTACAACTCAAAGCTGCTGATTGTAGCTTTATATTCGTCTTTGTTGCACATCATGTAACCTTTTTTCATGTATGCACAAGATTACCGGCACTGACGCCCCTCTTCGAGGAGACATAATGCTGCCGGATCGATGCTTGACGATGAAACTGCCTCCGGCAAGCCCTTTTGACAACTTCCTCAGAGCAGCTGGATGCTGAGTTGGAATTAAACTAATTTGTTTGTGTGATGTTTTCCTGTAGACTGGAGCCATTTATCAGGAATAGTGGCCTAACCTCTTATTTTGTAATCAGGAAAGTAGTAGTCAACCTCTGTTTGACGTTCGACAAAAAAAAAAAAAAAAAAAAACCTGTTTCAACAGATCTTAGTCTTGTAGGTGTCCTCCCTGATCTGTATGTACTATGTACCTATACTTAGTCCTAGGTTGCAGTGTAATTAATCGGTATGATTATATTGCTTTCATTAGTTAGTTGATGTGTGAACCTTATGTGCATATGCGAGTACCCGGTCTCGTATAGTGAGTGGCCCGAGCTTTGGTTCTGATTCTTCTTAAAGTCATGATGCGAGTTTCTCCTTGACGATACGTATCGTGACCATGGCAAATCATCTTGGTGGTGGTGCTCAATCCATATGCGAGTACCCGGTCTTGTATGGTGGCCTGAGCTTGTTCTGATTCTTTAAGCCGTGATGGGAGTTTCTCCTTGACGATTCGTATCATGACCATGACAAATCATCTTGGTGGCGGTGTTCAATCCATCGAGATTACTGCTAAAGAGGTACGCGGCTGGTTTATCTTGCCACACTCCCCGACTCGAGAGACACAACATACGCGAAAGTGAGATGACCCAAAGTTTTTCATCAGGAGTTTCGATTAGTTCTTCAGAACATGTTGGGGGACCATGAAGAAGATTTGGTTTTATCCAATCTACTAGGGAAACAAATATTGAGAAGCATTTCTTATGCTAGTGTCATGGGCTGGCGGTTCCTTGGCTGTGAAATAGCCTATGCGATGTTTGTGCATGGGAGGCCAAATATTTGCCCTCAAAGTTCTGTAGAGTTATAACCATTTTGTCCAAATGTTCCCAGTACAAACCGTTCAAATGCTATTTACACAAATCAGTTATATCATCTTTTCTACATCACTCACTCTTCATCCAATAACCCTAGGTTCCATTTATAAGGGTACATGAGTATAAGAGAATCACGAATCGTGGTATTCTCCCTCCCTCATTTTCGCAACATGCGTCTCGAGCTATTCACTCGCTTCCCTACTCCTAACCATCAACGCCACTCCCTTAGACTTACATAAATGGTAAGGCTCGCCCAATAGAATAGGCCACTCCACTTTACTAGCGGTTTTCCCCAATCAAAAGCCATTGGCAAATCTCCAATCACTTATACTCCCTGATAAGTGTGGCATCCCTAGCCAACAATGCTTCTTTAGCAGCACATTCTTTCACATGCTAAGCTCCTCCTAGTCTCAATAGATTAATGAAGGGTTCTCCCTTTGTTGGAAACGTGATAACACATCTTTTCTTGAGATTTGCAAATTGATTCAAGAACGTTATCCCTATTTGGTGAGCAATTCGGTTCCTTCTTGTGCTCCTCTTCCCATCCTAGAAGCTAAACGAGCCGCAAGTTGTCTGAGACTCCTTGGACCCAGTGATCACTCCCCACTCTCATAAAATGGGGAAGACCACATGCTTTCCTTGGATCATCCACCTATTCAAAGGATCCTGTTCTGATACCATTTGTCATGGACCAGCATTTCTTTGATTACAGAATAGCTCATGTAGCGCTTGGTAAGCTAAGAATACTATGTCAACCTTTCTTCTATAGTTGTTCCTAAGAACGATACAACGAATAGCATCCTTGTATCGGATTGTACCACCCTAGCATAACTTGAGCTTCTAGTCCATTAAGTGAGACAGTCAAACATTTTAGGCACAACAATTGATTTCAGCTTGCTATGACCTTATCAAAAGGGTGACATCAACTCCGGACTAATTTGTAGACGAGAGGTTAACCTTGTCTTTAAAGCTCTGTGGAGATATAACCATTCTAGTCGAAGAACTTTTAACACCAACGGTCCTAATACTATTCCTATGAACCAGTTTTATCGTCCTCTCTACATCATTCACCCTTCAATCAATAACCCTAAGCTCCACTCAGTAGATGCATGGCACTATTACTAGGACTTGCACGAAATCAGTTCTGATCGACCGGTTCAACTAGGTGTCAATTGATTTTCGGTGCAACCTTTTCTATCAGGCTCTCGCGGGTTCGGTCGAATAATCATCCATTTACAATCTCGTTCAACCGTCATGTAGTGGCCAGAGGGATGAATACGACATTATTGGAGTGTGGTCAAGTCGGTCAAAGGATGGTACGAAGTCAAACGAGAACGTGCCCCACGCTTGAGCAGTTCCTCTCCCATTTTTCTCGCATGGGTCATCAATGACGGGGCCACACAAACGAACGGCCACTCGCAGTTTCTGGGTCACACGTCTGATGCCAACGTGCGGTGGGTCTCACTGCTAATGACCTCTATTTCGTTTCTAGTACCGCATAAAGACATGGACTATTTCACATCCCAACCTGCTCTGTTCGGTAAGACTTAACCTTTTTTCACACTTTAGTGGAAACAAAACCTGCAACCAATCTAGTTTCTCCACGTTCCGAATCTTGTTTTTGGATAGGCGAGACGTGGTGAAGTTATTCGCGGATGAGATCCACCTTCATTGGGTCGCCAAAGCATTTGAAGATTCAACCCGGTCGGTCTCTTTGGAAGAATGCGTGGTTCCAACGATAGACTGAGCCCGAAATGATCATTGAGACCGAAGAACTCGGACGAGGCGTGGTTCTTGACAAGCTTCAAGAACGGCCAAGGAGCGGGAGTAGACTGGTTTACTTATCGAAAAAGAAGAGGCTAGGAGATAAGAGAGAATAATGACAAAGGTACCGCCCCTTGATGTGGGGGAGCTTGCAAAATCAAATGCCCCACATCGAATGTGGAATGCCGTGAAAAGTGATCACCAAGACCGAAGAACTCGGATGAGGTGTGGTTCTTGGTAAGCTTCCAAAATGGCCAAGGTACGGGAATGGATTGGATTACTGATCGAACAAGAATACTACGGCTAGGAGATAAAAGCCAATAATAACAAGGTACTGGCTCTTGATGTGGGGGAGCTTGCGAAATCAAATGCCCCACATCAAATGGGCTAAGCCTTGTGATTTAATTCACATATTAGATCCTCCGTCAAACCGTCATCATCTTGCACGGCCAATGGAGAACTCCTTTGGATGGTCCGACTCGCATGAAATGAGTTGCATGGTCATTAGAAGTATCATTGTTCGTTATCGTCGACCAACAATTCTTTTAAGTATTATATCCATTGGAGATGGGATTTTCTTTTCTTTTTTCCTTTCCTTTCCTTTCCTAACGGCGGCGATTCCTCGTTTCTAGTATTTAGAACTTCAGTTGATGAGGAAGCTTCAATGCACGTTGGCTGGCCTAAGGGTCGTAAAGCTTGGTGCTCAAGATAGAATGTGTGGCTTATGAGTGTCCACATGCCAAATGGAGAGCCTCAAGCAACACCAATGCAATACCAATACCAAATGGAATGCCAAATAAAATAATAGCTCCGACCCCAGATGACTCTGCATATCTTGGACCAACAATTAAATAAAGGTGTCTTCCGATCCCGACAAGGTTGATTCATCCACTATAAATGATGGGAAAGAAGAGAGCAGATAATCTAGATTTCCCTTAACCAAGTTACCACTTTGGAAGGCCAATCCGAGGATACCGAATTCTTCTTTTTTCTTTGGGTAAACAATTTTTTTTTTGGGTAAAGGATACCGAATTCTTCTTGATTGCTCGGGAACCCTAAGAATCAACTAAAGAGACAGAGAGAAAAGAAGGAGATTCCCCAGAATGAAACTTTTATTCAATAATCTAACCGTATGCCATAATGGGAATTTTTATAGCCAAGAATCTAGTACCCTTTTGAGAAACCTCCAAGAATACGACAGTATCAAATTCCTAGTCTAGATAAGCAACCTGAGGCTGAGAGTATTCAAAATAAACTCGCAGAACCAAAAAATATACACTATCCCTATATCTTGAAATCTTCAAATAAGGAATTGAAACATCCTCGGTGTCGTTCTCCCTCGGTTGAAGAGGATTCGTCCCTCGAGGCCATCTTCGTCGAGCTCCTGATGTTCGTGATATGGTGATAGATTAACAACATCGAAAGTAGCGGAAAAGCCATAGTCTCCAAAACTCGAAAACCACCCCATTCGCCGAGGAGATCTAGTTAGCAGATTTAGTTAGCAGATTTAGTTAGCATGAGGACCCGGCAGAAATCATTCTCTCCTCAAATGAATCCACACAAGATAATCTTTTTATAAACCTCATGTGTTTTCTGTGCTATTTGCTCGACCATGATACTTTTCAAGTCCGCTTTAAAATTCTCTTTCTCACTTCTTCATGCAACTGCTTGATTTCTCTCCAGCATTTATGCGAGATTCACGCTCAGTGGGTAATAAAGCAAGATCCAAAGGGCTTAGAACGATAACTTTCGATGCACAACAACGTGAACATAGATAAAAAGGAAAATCATCTTTGATTAAAGTGCTACAAACTAAATTCTTTATTTTTATAAGATTTGATAGAATATGATATAAAATGAAAAAAACAAGGATAGCACTGAAATAAACTATTTTAATAATAGAAAAAAAAAAGGAGAGTTAAAGAAGAAAAAAGCAACACCTGGTCGCCAAAAAGGAAAGCCATTTTGATACAGGTCAAAGATTTGTTTCCCTGAGATTTTACAACTTTTGGAGATAACAATCATGTCAATAAGATTATTGGTAATATGGCGTCTAAAGCAGTCTTCTACGCATTGATGACTGCCTTTTACTCTCCCTCTTTAATAGGAGGGTATATTCTCTTGACAGAGACAACCACAATGTTAAACCAAAATTCAAAAAAAGAAAAATTATAATTTTTTTAATTAAAAACGTAGTGCGTATCGTATTATTTATGCGGATTATCTTAACTATAATGAGTACCCCAGGTCCAGTTGGATATAATAAAATCGATTCAAATGAACAGATTTTTTTAATGAAAAGACACATGGCATTCATTTGTAAACAAAATAAAAATCTGAAAATTCCGTTAGTGATCTCTCTTTTGGATTTACCTCAAAGAGTAGATGAGATGCTCTCCAAGGGAAATGGAGGATGTAGAACGAAGCATATTCTAGAGAAGTAATCTCATGGGGATGATTACGTGATTTCCAGACAAGGACATTGCTAAACAATCACAGTTTTGTGAAATTTCTTAATTAAGGACAAACTCAAGAATGGAGGGCCCGTCCTACTATGCAAACTTACTAATTTAATAAAAAGATGGGCTGCCATCACCTTTTAAAAAAGTTTTAAATGGGTTGATTTAATGTTTAAGTACACCAATAAGAAGGAAGCGTTTGGATTCGCCTCTATCCTTTACTAGCATTGTAGCACACGTTACGCGAGTCCATCATCGTTGAGGGGATATATATGAAGTTTAGGAAATATTTTTTGGGAAAAAAATTTGAGTTATTTAATTGAATGTGTGTTGATGGGTAGTATGGAATATATTAGAAGAAAGAGTAGCGGTTTTATTTAGATTTTTATAATTCGATGTGAGAGAAATAGTGGAAAATCCAAAAAGCGAGACAAATCAAGATTTTAGCATAGATATGCATATAAATATTTACTTATTGGAGATGAAATTTAACAATAGACGCAATCACTATATATATATGTGTGTGTGTGTGAGTTTAGCTCTACAAAAAATCACAAACTTAGGAGACTAGTTTACTTAGCAAGCGAGAGGGAATATGCAAAAAGTATTTGGGGCAAATTGTCCCTAAATTCGATAATCTATTGGTGCAAGGAATAGATAGAGGCTAGTGCGTGTTCAGAAACATGGAACTCTTTTTCAGAAAAATAGATGGTATTCCAGCAAAATCGGCATATATGGTATTGTCATTAAATGTACAAACATTCTATACATCAACATTCAGATTTTCAAGGGTAAAAGAACTAATGGTCAAAAGTTCCTTGATCGAAGAGGAGATCAATTTGTTATCGCAAAGAGTATATAATATAAAATATAAAAGAAACTAATATTCAGTTCATGATTTGGGCTCTCATTAGAAATCTCACATAAATGACGTTTTTGGTCTAATAAAATAGATATAGGTAGGACGCCTTACGTTTCTAGCAAATTCTACATTGAAAGCCACACACATTGATGCAAAAAAAAATTTCATTCGATGACTGTGTACATTCTAGATAATGTCCAAATACTCTTGTTAAGTCCGACGTTTATATATAATTTTTTGTTAGTGATTTTTACAAGTCATCAAAAAAAACTTACACTCTGTGTATACTTGATATTAACCCTAGGATAAATAGTAAACTTTTGCATGTTTGGGAAAAAATTTACCCTGGGTTAAATAGTAAACTTTGGCATGTTTGGGTATTCAAGCTTTTTCTTTGTTTCGAGACTGGTTGGTACGATAACTGCATATCAGATTGAAAGATTGCATCTCCACTATTAGGGTTATGATTACATGCTTCGCTACCTGTCCCTATAAAATTAACAAAATGCCCTGGATGGCAATAATGCACAAAAGGCGAACACCTTTTAAATTTTTGAAGAAAAAGAAAATAATCACCAGAAATTTAAGATAGCAATGATTGCACCCTGGCTGACAATGTGTTTAGGCCAATGAAGATGTCGGGATGGACAGCATGATTAGTGTAAATGGCTGAGTATTGTTGAAATCGATACTCCTTTGCCATAGAGTCACGTGCGAGACCCTTTATTAAAACCATTATTATTATTATTAGACATGCAGAAACACAAGGGTCACATTGCACGAGAAACATAATTTGCCAAGTTTGGAATAATGTACAAATGTATATTTCTAATGTCTCCCCTCTTCCAAGTATAAATACAAGTACAAGAGGAAGCAGGATACAACATAAACTCTGGAAAGCTAATCGGGTCTTGATCAATACTACCCCATACTACTACTACTACAAAAAAAAAAAAAAAAAAAAAAAAATCATTTATACAAAGTCATGCTACTAAATTACAGATTGACGACCTCGTCCATTGGTATGCCATTATTGTCGAAATTACAGGACCATCAAAGCCCTAAGTGGTTTAACCAACTCCTCATTAATATTAAATTATTAGGCAACTATCCCCTCTAGTATCCCTACATTAATTCATACTACAAACTACACCTAGTGTAAACCACCATTGATTTAGGTACTAACAAGTCTTGATATTTGCAATCAAAATACACAGGAACTTCAAACCTTATTAATTTGAAAAATAAGAGATAAGCCAAAGTCTAGTAAATGAAATCTCTAAATTTAAAGTAGAAGATTATTTTACCACTCAACTTGGTATACATTAATAAATTAAGACGATTACAAAATGGCTATAAGAAGCAATTGAATGAATACATGCACTATTCTTTGTATCATAATATGTTAATGAAAATGTTGAACACTGTTGCATAATATTATCTACTTCATTGCAGAAGGACGTCATAATATATTGTGAAGCAACATTACCACCATTTAGCATTAATAGACATGTGTGACTATATGTTTATATATGCACATATATCTGTAATATTTATTACTTCATCTAATCCCAAACACTCCTAGAGCATCCTAACTTACCAAGCATCCTGATACATGGGGCATCTACATCTCCATCCAAGACATCCCGACTTATATGGCATCTCTGTGGGGGTAGAGTTCATACCCCCTATCAACCGTGTAGGGCAAAGCTTAGTGACGCTAAATGACTTTTATAGTTGGAGCTCATTTTTTTTTTTTTTTTTTTTTTTTTTTTGTAGTTTGGGTTTTGACTCATGAATAACTACTGATTCTTTTTCTTTTGTAATAGAGAGATGTAATAGAGATGTGTGATGTATTAATTATAGTAAAATCCTCGGCTAGATGTAGTCCTATTTCAAGGATGAATTGGGGGAGAACCTTGAGTCTTAAATTATCTTTCTTGCTTTTGCTCTCTAATTGTATGATAAATCCTAACAATCTCGACACATGGGATATCGTCATCACTATTATATGGGTAATAGAAATATATAACATAATGCTTTCCATAGATAATTATATGGTATTAGTGCACATGATAACATTATAATCAAATGATCTCCCTTGCATCAATAACAAAATCAATATTCATATTCAAGAATTGACATTTAGTATACAACATTTTTTTCATGCAAATCATTATTGAAATTTAATTACCTTGCCTTTTAACTGATCACATATGCAGATAATGATAATGACATGCCTACCTCCTTTCATTTCTCATGCGAGCAATGATAATATACTTAGAGATAAGTTAATACGTATGGAAATCAACAAGGTCTATGACTGACAACTCATATATTCGATAACAAGAACATCAATAGTCCAAATAATCGACAACGTGAATGTCAACAACTTAGATAATTGACCACATGAACATCAACAACTCAAAGAGTTGATCCCGTGATTAATCGACAACATTTAACTAGTAAATTGGTAACTTAGTCGGATTACAAATATATACCTTTAAGGTTTAATTTCACCATTTTCACAGTTTCACCTAACATATCATTGAGTCTTATGAAAATCAATTAATCACAACCTTGATATATAAAGACTTATCTATTGAAGTCACAAGAATACAATGATTCAACATACTATCAACAAAACTTTCAGACGTTGGATATCAAAGTCAAACCAAAATTAATAACTATTAAATAATCAAGTAAAAAGTATTAAGTAGATCAATCTAACTTTAACTTTTAGAGTTGTACTTATCATGGAAAAATATTTGAACAACTCAAAGTTGTAGTTACTTTCTAGTAAAATAATCAAGAATAGATATTAGCCATTCTCAATCTTTTAACAAAACTAGTTTAATAAAAGAAAATAAAACCACAAAATCACCTTGTACCTCTTAAAAAGATTAAATTAGAAGGTCCAACGATACATGAGTTGAACCATTGCCTTCATGAAAAATTGGAGAGTGAAACTAAAAGAGAAAAGTTGAAGACTTGAAATTTGGGAATAGAACTACATGACCAGGGGGAATGCATTTGAAGGGTACTGAAGAGTTGCCAAGAGATAAGATTAAATTACCAATGTTAAACGTAATGATGACATTAGGGTTAAAATACTTGGTGAAGAATGAGAAAGATGTATAAATCAAAGAGTGACAATTGATTTTTATATATGATTGCAAAGTAGATATTTTATAAGCTATCAGAACCTAATTAGGGAATCACTTTTCGTTCTGAAATGCTAATAAACTAGAAAAATACTTTCAACCCACCAAAATTATTAGTGAAAGATAACAACTATTAGGAAAATCTCATTTTAGTAAATTTTAAAACTTGAAACCATCCAACACATAATTCAGAGTGTACTAGTCCTCGCTAACAAATACTGAAGTTAATCATTGTTGCTCTATACAATCAACATATAATTTAATCTTAGTGCATTGTCCTTCGAGCAATTACGATCGGGGAAAATCATCATTCGCATCTTCCATACCTCACAAAAATAACAACTCACTTGAAATTCCATATGTGCCATCTAAAACTCCAAGCTAGCAAATACTTGATTTTGTATCATTAATATTATCATCAAACATGAAAATTTTCAAATGTCACATAAGGTCTTCCTACGGTTCTCAGCACTCCAAATTCATGTTTCTTACAAATAAACAAATTACCATGATTTTGATCACTATGCCAATATGATTTTAAAAAATGATTTAGAAAATAATTTTTATAAAACTAATAACTTTTATTTTAATGGAAATATTTATGAAAATAAATGAAGTTACGAAAATATTATTTTGGATAATGAAAATATTTCTTATTGATTAATTTTTTAAAATGAAATGAGCGATTATTTTAAAATTTTCAAAAATTATTTATTTTTCTTGAGATAAAATGGAGCTGCAGACACTATATTAGATGTAATAATTTTGGCAAATGAGTTAACATATATATTAAGGTTATCCTTGAATTAACAAAAGAAGACTTCCCCGTGAAGAGAGAGAGAGAGAGAGAGAGAGAGGGAGAGGATGAACAGAGGATGGAGGTACAGTACGTGTATTGGATACCACTTCTGGCAATGTTCTTTGGGACCCACCTCCCGCAGATGTCCCCCAATGGCATCGTGAAACGTGGGTCTCAATGTCACGTCACGTTTCCCCCCCTTCGTGTAGAGAGAGACAGAGACAGAGACACGACCTCTACAAACCCGGGCTACGCAAGAAATCCATCTCACCAGACCACAATGAGTCGAAATCTTTCTTAACTATATAACTCTGAGAAAAAATCTAACTGCAACTACACTTACGTATCACTGCGGCAGCGCGTGCAAGACCGTGCGATGTGATAAAAGCGCTCTCTCCCTCTCCCTCTCTCTCTCTCTCTCTCCTTCCTAGTCATTGCCTTTCTTTTTCCGGTTTTTCCACTTGTTCTACTCTTCTTGGGAAAGAAAGCTGTGTCTGGTCCTTTTCGAGCACTTGGCTTTCCTCGGGTCTTTATGTTAACGATTTAAAAAAATCAGACCTCCTGCTCCTCCCTCAGGTGTTTCTCGAGCTAAGCTAGAGGGGGTTGTTTGCGATGGCGGCATCCACTACCGTGCCTTCCCTTTCTGCTTTCACACGGGTCATCTTGTTCTCGATCGTTTAGAGCTCCTTCCGGATCATCTTCAGTTTGCAGTCGGCTTTCTTGCCATCTTTGGGAAAAGAACATGCAAATCTGAGCTTTTCGTGTGCTTCGGAACAGGGTTTTTAATGGAACCTTCAGATCCTTCGTATTCCTAGAGAGTTCGCATTTGGGAGAAGTTGAGAGCCTTTAGGGGTGGGCCTGGCCTTTGCCTTTTCAGTTCGAGAACTTGGAACGTTCATGAGTGGGCGGTGAACAGTGAACAAGAATGGAAGAGTTCTACAGGCTTGACACTTTGGTTCAGGGTTCGGATGATATGGTTAGGGTAGAGAGCATCACTGGTGCTGCTAGCACTGCCGATGCCGATGACGATAATGATTTCCAAGGGTCCTTGAACGACTTGGTCCGGTCCGGGTCGGGTAGATTCATGGAATCCGGTGAAGGGTCCGAGATGTCTGATCTAATCAAGACCCAGATTGCCACTCACCCTTTGTATCCTCAACTCGTGTCTGCCTATTTAGAATGCCAAAAGGTACGTACACAAAGCAAACCCTTTTCGCCTTGGTTGATCTTTGATCATGGTGACCATCGCTTGGCTCAGCTTTTGGAATGTTTTCATTTGTCAAAACTTGTGTTTTCGCTGGAATTTAAATACTAATGATCGTGCCTTTGGAACCGGGACGCTTGGTGCTGTAAGCTCACGTTGCAGTTATCATCTGTCAAATCATGTGTCGATTGTGTGATTTGAATTCTTTGCCTTTTCTTCTATTGGGTTTGGTTGCAGGTTGGAGCACCTCCTGAAATAGCCACACTTCTTGAGGAGATTGGCCGAGACCAAAAACGCCGGACTGGTGCTTGCGCCGAATTTGGAGCTGATCCGGAACTTGATGAGTTCATGGTATTTTTGCCCAAAATTAAGAATTTTTCTCACTAGATGGATCGCGAATTGTTACCCCTTTTGCCCACCGACTACGGTGAGACAATCTTGATGGGTGTTTTTTAATGTTGAAGGAATCCTACTGTAAGGTCCTTAACACATACAAGGAGGAGTTGTCCAAGCCCTTTGATGAGGCCACTATCTTCTTGAGCAACATCGAGTCACAACTTAGCAACCTCTGTATAGATGCATCGACAGCTTTTCGTTCAGGGCATTGCATCTCAGGTAATGTCCATTTTTTCCCCTCTTTTTTGGGTGCGGTGCTTTTATTCAGAGATCTTTTACCTGCACTTAAAAACTGGGTGCTGTCTGCTTTGATGGGTCATGTTGGTTCTGTGCATGAAATGACATGTATGGTGTGTAAAGAGCCTTGTAATTGGGTGCAATCTTTATCCGTGCTTGGTGTTTCGAGAAATTAACATTTTTTCTTTCCCTTGGATAAGTCAACAAATGCATTCGAAACCCTTATTATTATTATTTTTTTAATTATATGGATCTTTCTTTTGGCCCCACCCTTGTTACATGTGTCATTTTGCTACTGAATATTACCATGTAAAAATTCTTGCTAATTTTTAATCCAGAGTCGATAGATATTCTAACTTGAAACTGGATGTTCCTTGTATTGATTTCTGTGCCAAGATAACACTCGAATAAGTTGGTTATGCATTCTGTCTTTTCAAACGCCCAAGTTCTTCACTCATCCTTCAACTTCACAAATCACTGGAAATGACGGAAGGTGAATCGGACTAATATTTTTTAAAGTGCTGCGGCTTCAAATAAAATGTTTTTCAAGCACGTACTTTTACAGTTAAGCATACAAAGACTTGATAGGTAATAGAGCGCAATGGTGTGAAGGTATTCATTTAGCTGACCCAGGGCTTAGTTGATGTGGTATACTTTGACCAATGTTGAGTTTCAGCTATTAAGATTTTTCATCGCTGAATGTGCTTTAGTGTTGCAATTAAATCATAAATCTAGCAGTTTCTCCCCCATAGTGTAGTCTTATGGTAATCCAGACATTCCGTTTGTTGATAAATTGCCTGCCTTGTCTCAATCTTCAGTGTTAATTTAAACAAAGATGCAAGTACTTCTATGGTTGGGAGGGGCTCCCATGTATTGAAGAACTCGTCAGATTAGTCAACTTTGTGCATAAACTTAATGCATGAGTGTAAGTAGGTGGAGCATAATGGACTTCGAGAAGGACAGCTATTAAGGATGAAAAACCACAGCGTAGAAATTATCACCTGGAGTTGTGTACTGAGATTATATGGTGAAATAGGAGCTAGCCATTAATGGCAGTTAAAGCTAGCAACAGCATTTTGCCAGTGAAAAGCAAGCTGGAATTGGTTTAGGAAGTCTATAAAGGTGGCTTTATGGTGAATTGGAAGCCTGTGCAAAGTCCTAATAGAGATTCCAAGATTTCGCAAGTAATGAGAATTTGTTTTGTGAGAAGTGCACCGACTTTGTGTTAGTGTTGGTCGGTGACACTGTGCATCGGTAGGAGTCATATTTAAATTCGAGGGAGAACATCATCTAGGTTTCTATTTTTAGAAAAAGTGCTCTCAGATTTTAAGGTGATCCTTTCATTAGGTGATTTGATCTCTTCATTTAACAGTGACAATTTATCTTGTGTCATGCATGAAGTGGACTACTTTGGTGAGGCGAAGTTCAGGTTATGTTATTTGCAATTGGAAGGAGAAAACATCTTTCCAGTTCTTGATGCCTAAGGATAGCTTTTAATAAGAGGAAGTTCATGGTGTGTTAGGTATTTGCAAAGCTAGAGATTAAGGTATTGATGGTTGTTTACCAGAAACTTAGGAGTCCCTGGCATGCTAATTTATTGTGAAATGTTTGAAGCTATAATCAATATTACTTGGAAGAAGCACTTGACAACATGTAATTGTAGTTTTCAGGAAAAAAGAGGCCGCCTATGAACGAATGCAAGGATGCTCTTTAAAAGCTTAGGATTTGAATGTGTTAAAATAAACTGTTGATGCAGTTTAGATACTGTTTGTGCTATGAGATAAAAAAGTTGTGACTTTTTTCCACATTTGGATAAAAATAAAATTATTCGAGTGCGGTTCTTCTTTCGTCAAGCTTCCTTTGGACAGATTATCCTGGTTCTATTTGTTGTCATTTCACATTGCCATATGTTTGGCTAAAGCATTCCATCCCTCTAGAGACGCAACACAATGTTGGTAAATGATGGGATGCCATCCCTCTAGGAATGTGTCGGTTTATTGCATATATAAGTCAAACCTATTATACTTAATATGCCATTGATAAAATAGACAAGACACATTGCCTTTTCAACCTGTTTCAGATGAAGTGGGTGGGAGTTCAGAAGAGGAGCTCAGCTGTGGGGAAGTGGAAGCTCCAGAAGGTCAAGAATATTTGTTCGGAATGCCTCCTTGCGACAAAAACCTGAAGGAGGTTCTCCTGCGCAAGTACAGCGGCTATCTCAGCAGTTTGAGGAAGGAGTTCTTGAAGAAGAGGAAAAACGGGAAGTTACCAAAGGATGCGAGGATGACACTGCTCAACTGGTGGAACTCCCACTATCGATGGCCTTATCCAACAGTAAGAATATCTGTTTTTAGTGTCCTAATTGCAAGAGAAGCTAAGGGTGTGCAGGATAATCATCTCGTTTCTCTATTTCTCTATTTTTCTGTTTCCCGAACAGGTTTGGAACGGAAATCTGTTTGGTAATGCAATTTTATTTTTCTATTTCTAGAATGGATTTTTATTCCAAAAATATATTTGAAATAGAAATTAGAACTTAAAATTTTTAGCTTTTCTATTTTTGGAACATAAGTGAAATGAAAACTCTTTTCATCGTTTACTTTTGTCATCACCCGCTGCCGATTGACACCTACTGCCACCGCCGATTGCCTGCCACCAGCCTCCCCGCCTGCCGGCTGCCTCCCACCACCACTTGGGAGGGAGAAATTTTTTTGTCATTATCAAACGAATTTCTATTCTAGGAACGTAAATTTTGTCATGTTATCAAATGTGTATTTTTGCTTAGAAACTTGTTCAGAGAATAAAAGTTGAAAAATCAATTTCTAGCTAGAAATCGATTTCTAGAATAGAATGGTTATGATTTGCTTCCTAATTAACGCTAGCTAGTTTTGGCATGAATTGCAAGGAAATATGTATGGCGTCTGATTTTTGATGGTTGGTTTTTGTAATGATGTAGACTCAGATTTTGTTTGTCTAAAATTGAAAGTTGATGTTTTCAGTCTGACCATTAAATAATCTATGATGATGTGTTTCTGTTTCCTAAATTTTTTACAGTAGTCTAGTCTTGGCCTCAAGTTTATTTTGGCGTTAAAATAACTGAATCTCCTTTGCTTGAAATGCTGGCAATTTGCGTGCAGGAGGAAAAAGTTTTGTTCAAACTATGCACAGTTTTCTGACCCAAAAAAAAAAAAAAAAAAACTATGCACAGTTTTTCCTGCCACACTGCATGCGATATTCTATATTTTCTAAACTTTTGAAGACTATCATGGTTTGAGGTTGATCTTCAGAAAAAGCTAGTGCATACAGGTTCTTTTTTTCCTTTATAAGTGCGATGTGGCTAATGAGTGATGTATTGCAGGAAGAGGAAAAATTGAAACTATCTGAAGTCACTGGGCTAGACCAAAAGCAAATTAACAATTGGTTTATAAACCAGAGGAAGCGGCATTGGAAGCCATCTGAAGACATGAGATTCGCCTTGATGGAGGGTGTCAACAGTGGTATTGGAGTGCCTACGTATTTCGACACTGGGGGTGGAGGTCAAGAATGATGTTTAAAATTGATCGACAGATTCTGGATTGGGTCCATGTTATGTTCTTCCTCTCAGTGCCACTCATTCTTTGCCTGTGTAAGTCGTTTCTTCATGTATATCTCTTCGACTGTGTGACTCCTTATAGTTAAAACTGTCTGCATATTTTAGCTCTGGTGTTCAAGTTCCAAGCAAAAATATTGAGGCAGTATGTCAGTAGAAGGAATAGATGAGGAGTTCTCTCTATTGTCTTTAAACATGAATTTATTGTGCTTTTTCTTAAGAAAAACAACTCTCCTGGCTTGTTATATTAGATCGAGTCAATTAGCAGCTTAGAGAACAATGAGATCGACACTAACAAGGACATCCTGAGTTGCTGTCCAGCGATTGATTTCGTTTACATATTGTTATGCTGTCTAATGGACGAGTCTATCCAATAGTTCTGGTTGTCATCTGTTGGTGGACGTTATTCTTGTGCTGTGGCTGGATCCTAAAGGTTGGATCTGTCTGTGATCCCGACTGGATTTTGTATCGCCGTTCTTGACACTTACCCGTTGTTGGATTGAAGTTGTGTTGGCACAGTAGTTGACTTGTGACTCAGCCGGTTCATATTGTCCTTGAGGGCATTTTTGGGAAAGAGGATGAATCTGGATAGAAAGAAGGATTAATGGGAAAGAAGAATAGTGTCGATTTTCCCAAAAAAAATTTAAATCTTTTAATTTGGCCAATTGAATTTTGAACATATTCATAATTTTTCAATTTGAATCCATTTAGCCAATTTTAATTGAAAATTATTAACGTAGATGTCAGCCGTCAGCCTAGACAGCGGACATATTCTTAGTAATATTTTAATATTTTTAAAATTTAAAATTTCTTCTTTCTTTTCTTTTCCTTTTTTTCCTTTCTCTTTTTTTTTTTCCTTTCCCTCTTCCCCTAGTCGATTGCTAGGCTTGGCAAAGCTCACCCCTACCGGCCCATGCCGATTCGGACAGGGTTGTTGATGTTGGACTCTTTGGTGAAGGTTCGCCACTCGGACGACTCATCAATGGGGTGGGTTGCAAGGACGAGGCCGCATTCGAAGGAGATGGTGTCAACTTGGCTAGCCAACCTCTCCATGTCTGGGTAAGGTTGGCCTCGTTAGGTGCAGTGATGACCGTATCGATCATCATTGATGTGTAGCAATTGGCTAGAGGAGAAAGAATGGAGGAAAAATGAAAAAGAACAAAAATATTTTTCTTGGTTAGGAGGGGAGGCTCAACCTCACCGGTGCAAGGGCGAGCCTTGCCTAGCCAACCCCGTCATATCTAGGTGAGGTTGGCCTCACTAGGGGCGGTGATGACCTTGCCGATCATCACCGATGTCTAGCAAGAAAGAAGCAGAAAAAAAATAAAGAAGAAAAGAAAAAGAAAATAAATAAGTTTGAAAAGTATTAAAATATTATTAAAAATTATTCACATTAGTGCTGGTCATATTATGTGACATAGTCGGCATCTACGTCAAAGATTTCTAGTCAAAATTGGTTAGACGAACTCGTTTGGTAAAATGTAAAAAGGTTTAAAACTCAATTATCAAAATTGAATATGTGATTGAATTAGCAAAAATGTATTGAGGACTTTTTTGGACAATTTTCTCATCAATTTTGTATATTCTAATGTGAGTTCTATTTTGATAGAAAAGTTAATTTGGGAAATCTTTTCATATCGTTGAGAAAATGATCTACGCGTCTCCCAATGTTTGTTCTATTAGTCTATGAATCTAGGTCAATAAACACTTCGTGTACCGAATTCCACATGTCATCTAGGTCAAGGGTAACGATTTTTTTTTTACCTAATATACTGAATTCATTACCACCAAAACATATACCCTAAAATATATCATACTCAGAAATGGGCTTTGTGTTTTTTTTTTTTTTTTTGCATTGCACTGAAGAACGTCATGCGGTCCAACAAAATATGGACCTGGTAACCCACGAAATCACAGTCTCAAGAGCGAAGAACAACACTATGACATGTTCTCAGCTTCAGAAATGTAACCATTTGGTTCATCCATAGAAACACCGTATACTTTGTTCACAAAATTAAGAAGTTTCCATGCTAATATTTCATCCCTTCTTGCAAAAGTTGACCTACGCAATGTGAGAAAAAGAAGTGACTCTCGTAGAGACTTCAATTGCATAATGATATCGCTATCTTCATAGACAAGCGAGATCCTCATCTAGATTTGATCGAGCTAAAACAAGGTGCCTGATGCCATTTAATTGAGTTGCGCATGGAAATCGTAATCCGTGATCATATCATGATGCTAGAATGGAAAAAAGTAAGACCTGCCTGAACATTCACCGAGGACTTGAATAAGCTAAGTGGAAGGGTTTCACAGAGAGAAGTTACTGAGCGATGATCTTCTCCATGGCCAAATTCCTTAATCATATGCAGGTTTGTTAGGTCAAAAGACATTTCTTAAGAGCCCTTCTGTCCACAGGATATATTTCCTGGAGTGCCACCTTTAAAACAGGAGCGAAATTCTTTTCCAGATTGCAGATGGAGTCAAAACAGAGTTGCTGATGCTCATAACAAAAAAGTCGTTGACAAAGAGTGGAAGTGCCATAAATTCAAACCAGAACACCACTTCGTCTTTCATTGAAATAAACATACATGCATAGTGATGCATGATAATTACAACGTAATAGCATATCATGAAGAAAGATTGAAACTCAACTTGTCTGTGAAGAATTAGGGGGGGATGTGTAATCCACATAGGGATTCCTCAAATTTTGCTCCTCTCAGTGGTCAGTTCCAATGACTCTTCGTGCGACTTGTGCGGGCATGTGTCGTGATTCATGATCAACACTTGCGCGCTACAATAACTGAATTGACAACCTCATCCTTGGGGTGAAACACCGAAAGAACCTCGAACCCTCCAAGGTCACTTTGAACATCCACCACCGGATACAGAAAAACCCTAGCGCCATGCGCGCTCCTCACCATCAAAATAGCCCCACTTTTCATGTACCTCCCCAAGTGCTCGATCGCCCTGGCCTTCTCCTCCTTGTCCATGCCCACAAGTGCGGCGAGAAATACGACATCGTACTCCTTCAGCTCTTCAGTGACTTTGAGAACATCGCAAGTGTGGAACAACACCCTCTTGGACAAATCCGGGTCGGACGAGATCAACCGAGTCGCTTTGGAATTAGCCGAGGGGTCCATGTCGTAGTTGTGGAACGAGGTGGTTGTCAAGTGATTCAAGGCCAGGACTATCGAGGAGAGAGGGAGGGGGCCAGAACCCACGAAGGCAGCCTTGTTGGGGACATGAGTACAGTGTTGGGTCAAGAGGGTGAACTCGAGTTGGGCCAATTTGAGATAATTCCCATAGTAAGGGAAGATTTCAAGTTTCTCGATTGGGCGATCGAAAGACCCCAGGATCGTCGCGAAATGACTCTCCAAGAGGCCCTCTGCTTCGCCACCCAGCCTTATGAGGTCTGACCTCATTTCTTGAGCCTTCTTGCATAACGTGGTGACATCGATGTGGTGGTGGCTGGGGGGCAGGCACGTGAGGACGAGCTCCGTGAAGAGGGTGTCGACATCTTTGCATGGCTGGAGGCTGTCGAGGCTGGAGATCTTCTCGTGCAGCTCGTAGAGTCTTCCGATCAACGGGTATCCGTGGCAAACCATGTCGACACAATCAACTTACTTGGAGACAAAAAAGACGACTGTCCCGAGAAGCAACCTACGAATCAGGAGGAGCAGGTTTCGCTTGAAATGGAATTGAAAACGAAGAATTTCAGAGCTCGATGGGAACGCTTTGCGGCTCCTCCAATGAGGGGGCATTATTTATGGGCGTCTCTGGGGTCCAGTTGCTGCGGAGGGTTGGCACTGTTTTCGCGTATTTTAGTGATGAAGATGCATTCATACTGTATTTTTTTTTTTTTATAGGTTATAAATAATTCCGGAGTAGTTGAAGAAGCCAATTTCTAATTTCTTGATCTGACCATTCCGGATAGGTTTCTTCAAGTGACTGAACCCTATATTATTGTGTACTCAGATTGAGAGATCAATCCACCTTGGCCGGTGTAGCTGACGGGCGATGTACTTTCCTCTCCTGAAGGCTTCAAATACAATCCCTATTCGATTTAGTGATGGTGTTGTAATTATGGTGGATTAAGTGGATTAAATGGAGGAGTGAAAGTGAACAAAATGACATGTCTTTTCAGTCCTTGTATATCCTGATTAATGTATTTTTTAGTTCGTGTATTTCTAGAATTCATGTTTAAATTTTAGTTCATGTATCTTTTCAGCACGACTTCTCAAAACTCTATATATTGATTTGAACTCTTCTTCATTCTAAAAACAAAAACAAGAAGGATAAAACAAAACATCTCATCTCTTTACTTCAATTTTCTCTAAGTATGCCGGTTTCATGAAGTTGGAAATGTTTTATCAGTTCACGCTGCTCTTTAAAGTTGATCTACTTGATTCAATTCAGACATGAACTAAATGGCAAGCACGCTCCCGAACTCAGAAAAGATTAGTATCGAACATTTCCATTAATGACAAGTGCTTAACAACCGTAATTGACATATATTGTGACAAACTCTTGTGGTTAGAAATAACCCTAAAACACTCACTATCTATTTAAAAAAAGCTACCCGCCACTTTTACATTCCACCTCACTGCGCTTTTATCATGAGAACTCATCATTCCATATGGAATTTCGTCAATAATATGGCTACATACATTTGAATTCTAGATAGTCGATATTTGGTATTCCATATGGAATTTCGTCAATAATATGGCTACACACAAGTGGGTATCGAGAAAGCAGGTTCTTCAACACTCTCTGAGAGCCTATCACATTATTTACTTAACCAATTTTTTCTTTTAGAAATGGAACTTCAGCAATTTAATCTTTTTCCCCTCAACCTCCAACTACTTTGAGGAAATTATCAAAAAAATCTTGAATTTATTGTACAACGGCTAATTTATTCCTAAATCTTTCAATGTCAATTTAATCCTAAACATATTACGATTTGTCAACTTGGTCTTAAATCTTTTAACTAATTACCAATTTAGTCATTTTAGCAAATTTTGACCAAAAAGCTATAATAGTACTTGGGCTACTATAATGAGCCACGAATTCTTCAAAAGTGGATCCCCTAACAATTTATAATTATTTGTGATTCAAAATTGACTATTATTTTTACAGCTTATTAAAGACTATCACGTAATCATTTTTTAAAAACTAATATAGATAATTTTTACAATTTTTATAATGTCTTTGCTTTTTTTTTTTTTTTCCTTTACCTTTTTTCCATGTGGCCAACCACATGTTAGGGTACTCAGCCGATGAGCCTAGGTGAGGGGTGGCTGGCAAGGGCGTGGCCCTCGCCTAGATCTTGCAAGGGTGATGGTTGCTTAGGCAAAGGCAACCATTGCCTATGGTCAGCCGCCGGCCCATATGGATTTTCTTTTAAAAGGAAAAAAAAAAGAAAAAAAAATTAATAAATAATAAAAAGTAAAAAACTAAAAAAATTATAAACATTATCCATATCAACAATTTTTGACCAAAATTTTCTAGAATTACTACATTGGAAAATCATGAAAAGATTTATAACTAAATTAGTAAATCTTTAAAAAATTTTAGGACTAAATTAATATAATTTAATTGTTTAAGATAGAATTGTTCATCCTACAGTAAGTTTGAGACTTTTAAAGACAATTATCCCAACGACTTCACGCAACCATGTTATCCACAACTCCCTACTTGAAAGTTCACTTTCCATTGCAGTATTAAGAAGTCGTGATTATAAAAAATGTAATTCTGCAAAAGATTAAAAAAAGAGAACTTTGCTTCTTCTTCTCCTTCTTTTTCTCTACCACGATCAATTTCTCTTCCGCGTCATCTTGATTGACTTTTTTTTGTGTGTGTGTGTGGGGGGGGGGGGGGGTGTGATTGACTTTGATCGGTCATTGTTGATTATGTTATTGTCATTGGGTGGATTTCGGTGCAAGTTCTCCTCGTGACATAGAAACTAAAACCGTCCTCAGTTCATTTTGTTGGAAAATATATAAAGAAAAGAAGAAGAAGAAACATATTAGGGGATGAATACGTAAGACTGTTTGTTCTAATCAGAAAATAATAAATTAAAAAAAGTGATAACAATAAGAAATAGTAATTAGAGATGAGGTACAATTAGTTGAATCTCTTTAAGGATTTTCTTAAGAAGATTAATTCCTGCCAATGGTGCTAAGTAGCTTCACGAACTTTGCCTTCTAAAATACAACAATTTGAAACCGACATACTTAGAGAAAACTTGAAGATGGGAGATATGAGTTTTTCGCTTCTTCTTGGAATGAATATTTTGAGCTCTATTTATAGAGTTTTATAATTCATATATAGAAGCAATACATAAATCATGAATTAAATAGATATAAAGATCTAGAAGATACATGAATTAAATGAACACAAGAAATCATGAGATACATGAATTATAAATTAGATAGATACGTGAATTCAAAAGATACATGACCTCGAATTAATGAGATACATGAATGAAAATTGCGTATCACGTTTTTTCCTCACTTTCGTTGATCCATTAACACACATAAATACAACACGTTTGTCAAAATTGCCAAGAGAATGAACAACCTCAAAAATTCTGGCAAGGACGTTAATTGCCCTTTCGACATCGATTTCCAACTAATAAGATATGTGATTCGATCATTGGCGCTGGTTCTCATAGGTCAAATTAGAGCACACGAGGTTGAAGAAAACCCTCCAAACTCTACCCCTCTCATACTTCCAAAATCTCACTCCAAGAATTCAAGTTCCAATCAAAAAATTGTGGGGAGATCCTCCGCCTCCCACTTTTCACACTCCTTTCTTTCGTCTCATTTCTTGTCACTAAGCAACAAACGATTAAGCTGTCGTAAGAGCTAGCAAGAAAGCTAGTCATTCATTAATTATTTAGTGATAAACAGCATCCCTCAGTTCACACTGACTGCCCATTTAAAACTACCCCTTTTGTCGTATCTAGTTATTTACACGGTAATTGATTGTCCAAATGATTTTGAGTGCGAGAAGACTAGTACCACCCGATGATTTTGCAGAATAATGACAAGAATGGCAATCTGTTATTGCTACTCCAACTTCTTTTACCGAAAGGGCATTGCTGAAAATATGTTGCTTCTAAGCATCATGTGTGAAGATAGTTTGCCGTGCATGATAGCATTCAGAGGTTCTCATATACCTAAGATATTCACGATGGAGAGAAAAGGGAAGACTTCACACCCATTGGATCATCGTAGTACTATGTGCAAACAGTTTAATGCTTGGGTTGTCTTATCAATCCTTGCTTTTGCTGGTACATTCCTCGATTTATGAAATTGGTAAGGCACCTTGTAAGTCCAAGTTTCACCATCTAATCACCTATGGTGAGCTCTCTCTTTAATGAAGAAAGGAGAAGGAAAGAAAACCACTTAACCCATAAAATCTTGACATTACTATGAAGCCTTATCTCTTGAGTTGTCTTATTCATTTTTTCGATTATACTGACTATAATTGCAGGAGTAGATTTAGGAAATATAGTTCTCAATACTATATAAATATGTATGTTTAGAATACAAGAAAATTGGTTCGCATTGGGATCTTCCATTTTATGTCCTTTCTCGTCGTATTAAAACAAATATCAATCTAGGTGTCTTCTTCATGGCCGATCAAAACGATTCCACTATCTCTCCCAAGGTTGATGTAACTTCTCCATATTTTCCTCACTTAAGTGACCATTTGAATGCCCCTCTATTCTCTCCTTTTAGATGGAGACAATTATCCAATGTGGCGTCATGCCATGCTCTGGAATGATCGTAACAAGCACTCCACCAATAATTCTAGCCGCCAATGACGTTCACTCTGAAGAGGTTGAAACAAGATGTGGCAAGGACCCATCAACAAAGCAGTGTTTATTTTTTGCCTCAAGGGCCAAGAGCATGGAACGATGCCTTATTGGATAATTGTCTCCATTCAAAGGAAGAGAGACTAGAGAGTCATTCGGATGGTCACTTGAGTGAATAAAATATGGGGAAGTTATATCGATCTTGGGAGAGACAGAGGAAGTTTCTTGATCGGCCATGAAGAAGAAATTACACTAGGATCAATATTTGCTTTGATACATGAGAAATGACACAAAATGAAAGATTTCAATGTGAACTGATTTCACACATCTATACACTATCCACAACTATATTTCTTATTTCTTAAATCTACTCCTACAGTTATGTTAAGTACAATTGAAAGATTGAATAAAATAACTCATGGGATAAGGACGCCATGATGGCGTACGATTGTGCTAAGAAAACCCTTTTATCTCTATTAAATGAAAAGTATAATTTTGCCCACATACATACGAGGAAAACTTGTCTGCCAGAAAAAAAAACTTACAAAGAATGAAGCAGATGATCGATAAATTTTTTTTATCTCCTCTCTAACGTAGCGATGGGAAACCTATTTCTCCTGTGGTTGCTCTATTGTCTAGTGGGAACGCTCGAATTCTATTGGGGGCTTCTTTTCTTACTAGAATTAATGAATGAGATCGAAAGCTATTTTGTCCCTAGTCTTGCATCAACATGCATGCTTGCCCTCGTGAAACATCATTAGCCAGCATCGTCATCCGTAATGGCGACGTCTTGCTGCATCGATGAGCACGCTTGGGCATCTGGTCTCTGCTTGCTTGATGAGGACGGCGACTTCTCGTGCAGTGCAGCGTCACCAACTGAAGGACTAATCGCGTTGACATTTTCACGCCTTCTAAAGCTCATTTTGCCTTTATGGAAAGATATAATCAATAATATTTCATGTGGATGGCGCTCCTATTGCCTCTTCAATCGTCATTTTCCATGCCTTTCTCATATGACTTCCGATCCACTTTTTTTAAGTTAGGCGATTGTGATTGCGACTGAGATGAGTTATGTGGAGAGAGCATGACTGCCACACAATGCCTCTAGCCAAATGCATGTTGATTGGGGCTCTCTTGGGTAAGCTAGCGAATCGTCTTTGTTTAATTGAGTGCGACGGCCATGGATCTTTGGCTTGCTCTTTCCACTGAAAAGGAAATGTAACCACCATTCAGTCACGAATACGTTCGCATGCCTTGTGATCTATGACAGAAAATATAGTTAAATTATCACGCACGCCTGTATAATCGCCTCATCGTTTTCAAAGAAATTGAAGTCTCGAAAAAGAGTTTCAAATCTCCAATGCCATACTTGATTCTAACCCAGAGTTGGTGTAGGCACAAATCATAGATTAACAATTCTAATCTTCCCGGACGGCGCTTCAATTCTAATGGATTTGAATCCTCAATGGATATGGGGAGATGTAGTAAGGAGACCTAAGGGTGAATTTTCCTTAACATAAGTGACTTGTCTTCCCAACATCATCTTATACATACTGAGCGACAACGATACTGATACGCGATACATGACGCAATATGACATGGTGACATATCATTTATGAGAAAATGGAGAATTCGGACATATTGAAAAATGTTGTTTATTAAATGTATATTTTTATATATAATCAAATTAATTTGATTCAGATTCCCAAATAAATAAGTAATAAAAAAGAGCCAAGAATAAAATTTACACTAAAAATATTAATCCACCATTTGTTAATATTATTTATTGTTTCAATTTGATAAATTCAACTCTATTCTAATAATCTATAAAACTTAGAGGAAAAAACAAGTTACCCACATTCTGGGTTTGCATGTCAAAGCAAGTGAGAAGAGAAGAGAAAAAAACAAACTTGCAGGGGTGAATTGTATGTCACGGAATGTGAGAGTTAGAAAAGAAAAGAATATTAGGTTTTTATTCTTTCCCCATTTATTATTATTATTATTATTTACATATTTACATTTTGACTCCAATTTTTAAAATTAACTCATGTATGTCAAAATTCCAAACTCACGTATTGAAGAGTGTTGAGAGAGTTTCCGATATATGTTGACTAAGTGTCGATGAATGTCGAACACGTATTAGAGTGTCCGACATAACACGAAAGTTTTCAGAGAGTATTAGTGCTTCCTATTATACATATAATCTGACATTATAATGCTTTGTCTTAAATTGGTAGAGTGTAGCTGCTTTATGTGTGATTGTGCATTGAAATATGCTAATGAACTCAAAATGGATAGTTTATTACATTTTTCATGAATAATCATTCTAATAGTCGAACCAACTCCATGTTACCCCCGAAAAAAAAAAAAACAAACTCCATGTTACCGAAAAAAACAAAAACAAAAAAAACAAAAAATCGTTCTAATAGTAAGAGCCTTTTCTTTTACGAGAAAATATTGGGTGCAACTTTGATACCAACTCACTTTTGCAATAGTCTATTGACTGAGCGACACATGTCCTTGTTCGGCCCACCTATTCCCTCTCTCCCTCCCTGCTGGGTTCCGTCGTCTTGTTTTAGGCTGATTTCTTTCTTAAATTTTGCAGAGGGGACACGCCATTTTGCAGTGAAGAGTGAAGAGTGCAAGCAAGAGCGCATAGAGACGGACGAGGCCAAGGAGAAGAACTGGAACCTCTCTTCCTCCATGAAAGCTCTGAGGAAGAAGAAGGACCAGGGAAATCGACCTCTCCAACCAAAGCTCAGGACTCCACTTTCCGTGCGGGCACTGTCGAAGCTGCTTAGAAATCAAGACACAACTTTTGCTCGCTCAATTGTCACAAAAATCTATATAAAACACGAAACTATTTTTACTCAAACCAACCCACGTGAAACAAAGACGAGATCAGTGGTTTGGGCATGCGGCTGACGGAGGAGGACCAAGGAGAGTAGCAGGAGGAGGAGACGGACGATGATGACCCTACAAAGCAGCACCAATAAGGAAATTAATGAGAGACGAGAAAAGAGAAAGAGGACCCATTTTAACGTTTTCTTTTCTCGATTGTGGGTGTATAATTTTTGACGGGATGATGAGATATGCAAAGAGGTTGAGGTTAAGCGCAGAAATTTAGAGCAGAGCTAGATTGTGAGTCGGGAGGGAGAGAGGCTGCGTGAGGGAGGGCAAAGCATCTTCTGTTAGTGAGTGAGCCGAGGAGGGAGAGAGAAACCGTGAAGAGAGAGGGGAGAGGTGAGCCCAGCAAGGATACATGTTGCTCACTTAATGAATTATCGTAAAAGTGAAGTGACATCATAGTTGCACATAATATTTTCTCTTTCTTTCATCAATTTGAAAGATATGTGTTAAGTGTATGCAAAAAAAAACCAGGAACTACTTAGACCGCCCGAAAACCAGTGGTTCCTAATGGAATTAGTTTGGTTGCTAGTTCTAATTTAATAAAACCGGTGAGTATCGATCCAATTCCCGATTTCAAGTGACTAGACCAACAATACATATGAGATATATTTTTAATTTTTACTTTAAAAAAATGAAAATTCTAAATCCCTAGGCTAGTACTAGTTTTTATGTTAGATAACTATCTACGTTTGCCTATTTATAACAAAATTTGGTGAGTATGCTATCTTACTTACACACTTCCTAACATACTAATATTGTTGGTTCATCAGCTCTAACTAGGAGTGTCTTTGAAGAAGTGATTTCATTGTATAATTCTTTCTAGCATATTATAGAGCAGATGCGTGAAGCTTGGTGGGACAGGATCCATAGACCCACTCGGGAATAAGACGAACTTTCTCAGTTTCAATTTCTCTAACCAATCCTTAAGTGCGCATTAACGCATGAAAAAATTTTCGGAACATAAATTGATTTCTCAATTTCTATTTCAAAATTTTAAAAGTTAAAAATTTTAGTTTCTAATTTCTTCTTTAAATTTATTTCTGAAATAAAAATCTGTTTAATAAAAAATTCAAATTGCGTTACCAAACGGATTTCTATTTCAAACATGTTCCGCGGAACAGAAAAATAGAGAAATTTTATCATGTGCGTCCTTAATGGCCAGTTCTTGGTTCTAGGTTGAGAATTGCCCACTCAAATCATGCTCATCCCTAATATACATACAATCAAATGACAGAGTTTCACTTTGATCATTACAATATATGAACTTTTATATGATGCTTAGAACTCCCAAATCACCAAAGCATATCCTTAAGAAAAATTCAAAAAGATAGTACATAACGAAGTCAGCCCTTTTCGATCCTCGATTAAAACCCTCCCTTAAGCCGCCACCTGCATAAGGACAAATTTCACTGTAGCATAGACTGCTGTTCTAAGGTATGATCAGAGTTTCAGAATGGTTGTTTTGCGGAAAAGCAACATCAGCAAAAATGTCTAGATATAGATTGTTGGTGACAATGAAAACTTTTTTCTTCTAGACTTTCCAAGCGATATAAATAATCTATTTTGAGAAATGTTTATCAAATCATTGATTTTCCGCAGACATGTGCACCATCAATAACTTTCATAAAGCTCAACTTCATATTACGAAAAAGTTAAGATCACAATCTGCTCTGTAATGCACATATAACAGTCATATATACAACAATGTTGATCAACCAAAAAGAGCAGTCTAATCATATTTTATCAACTCTAATAGCATAAAAATAATCTCACCAATTTTGCAGTCCTAAGCCAGCACTTTAAAACTTATAACTCTTCATATGATTCGGAGTAAGTCGTTGACTCGTGAGCATCATCATTTTCAGAATCGTCGGAGTAAGTAGTTGACTCGTGAGCAACATAATCTTCAGAAGCGTCAGAGCTCTTACCAAAAGGAGTCTCATAAGACTCTTCAGAACCTTCAAAATGTTTGAAAACAGGGGATTCATTAACCCCCGCTTCCTCTTCTTGAGGCTGAACAAACTGAAGCAGAAAATGAACTCCATTGACGACATCGTACACCATAAGCCCAATCCTACCTCCAACCCAACTTCCCAGATGGCTTCCCACTAGATATCCGAACTTCCCAAGTCTCTGCTCACCAAGGAAGCCTCCAGCATAAGCACCAAACAGAGTCCCGGATCCCCTGAGAAAACCCTCTGTCATTGTACCACCATAGTATATAGCTTCAAAAAAATCCCACCCTGAAGATATGATGGGTCCTATTATGCGTTTGGCCTGCCGACTCGCCAATTTTGCTGCTTTGGCCCCTTCTTTCTGTGCCTGCTTGGCTGCATCCTTGGATGTTAACCCTTGTGCCATCGCATCGGCAATCGCAGTCTCAATTGCAAGGACCCTAGCCCTTTCGACATGGGCTGCCCGTATGTTGTAGAAATAGAGCTTCACGCCCTCCTTCACCGTACATGCTAGGGTTCCAGAGCCCATGTCGAAGCAATTCAAGAATGTAAACTTGCCACTCTGAGATGATCCCTCCTCCCCCATGAGCTGTCGGCATTTTTCGGCTGCAAAAGACCAAAAGTTGGTCAACACATCAGTTTTTATAAATGCCATAAGAAAATCCACAGGCCGTCATAGAGCTTAAACACAGAGACCTCAAAAAACCACAAAAGTAACCAATGTAGTCACATAATTCTCCCGCTCGATGGATGATGATAAGCAAAGTCTGGCATTTATCTCTTTGACATCTCCCTTGAATTCTAGATGTCACGTCATGTGACTGAGGTCGATCAACAAAATGTATATACTTGAATCTACTAAGTCTGCTTAAAAAATAACAGGAAATAAGCAGTTTGAAAATCAGATGTTTCCATAGATGCACCACCTAGGCTGTTACAAATTGGATACCTTTTTTATGCTCTAGGAAAGTGCATTGATGGGCATAATTTACATTTACTTCAGCCAGAAACTATCTACTATCGACACATTAGCCGGATTATGACAGGCGACATGAAAACAACTGGATGATCGAGAGATTGCTTAAACTCAACGCTTCATCACCTAACAAACACAGGATGCACCGATCACGTAAAAATACGAAATTTACATCAAGTAGAATACTTCAAGAGCTACCCACTCATCGATTTACCTCAACATCACATTCCCCACAATCACGAAAACGAGATTCCAAACCAAACCCACAAGCACAAGCAACAATAGATTCGACTAGCAGGAACACTGTTCAACCCAATTCCGTATTCCGCAAAAGAATTGCAGCCCAACACTCGAACTCGCATATCACGGAAACCAAGCTGCACAATCGTCTCAACTCGCCGCGCCAAGATCCAAAACTCTCGAAATTTGCAGTCAACGGGGAAAGAAGAAGAAGAAACGACATTACGGAGCGAATGCAGGAGCGGATCGATGGAACTGTACATTACCCGTCATACTGAGAGCGATGATGCCGACGACGAAGACCAGAAGCTGGACCCGCTTCCTCTGGATATCCATCACTCCCCCGCAGCGAGAATGCGCCGGTTTAAGAAACCCTAATTCAGATTTTGCCCCAATCCGATGAAAGCCCTAAGGAAATCGACCGCATCAAGAGGGGGAAAAATTCGATCTTTTTTTCGGACAGGGAGGGGAGAATCCAGAGCCGCACACGTGGGGGCGTCGAGTGGAATTGACCGGAGTAGGAAGGGGAGTCGCGCGATTAGGAAAAACGCGCCGACCCGCCGACTCGCCGTTCGCGTTTAAAGCCTACGAAGGCTGGGGACCAAAGTCGAAATTCATTAATTCAGACAGTTGAAGAACGGATCGATCCTGGGCTGAGCTTACGTTGTCTGCTGGCCCATCGAGGAGGTAAATTGCCCACTCAAACAAGGATTGGATTGCCCTTTCTAGGCTGCGTTTGGTGGATCGGATGAAATCTTAGGTGATATGACTTTCATCCCATCCGGTGTTTGGAGTGACGTGAAATCCCATACATGACCAGATGTAACTTGAGTATAGTCTAGATAAAAAAAAAATCTCACCTAGGGGATGTGATAGATCCAAATAAGATATGAATATGCGAAATTTGGAAAATTGATAAATCATGCGGTATTTTGAGCTTATGTTGTTTGGCCCATCATGGGAGTAACAACCACTTTTGGCTACATTTGGCAGTTGGGATAAAACTCTGGATAAAGCAACTTTTATTCTATTTGATGTTTGGAATGATAAAAAAAATCTCATCTAAGGGATGGGATAGACCCAAATAAGAGATTGGAATTTAGAAAATTGCTAAATCAAGTGTTCTTTCCCCACCTTTGCGCTCAATGATCAATCTTCCTCTCTCGTTTTTTTGCCTAACGCCACCATCATCTCTTTCTCTAGTTTTTATTTCTCTCACTACAATGGTCACCAAAGGACTAGCGCACAAGCACCATGAATATATCTTAAGACGAATTCATCTCGAGCCTCAATTCCCTTCTTCCTCCACGAGAAAATTCGGAAGAAAATAAAATAAAAGAGAGAACGAACGGGTTGGTCAACGGCGACAAAAGGGATGTCTCAGAAGGAGAGGGTGTCTTGTGGGTGTCCTCGAAGTCACGGAGAAGAGTGGTGTTTGACATGGATAAAGATTGTAAAAAAATGAATAGTTTTTATGACTTCCGTGGTTTATTTTTAATTTTAATCCTGTAAATTAAACAATCATAATAGTAATAATATTTTTTTGAATCCATGCAATATCCGGATGTCAGCAAACATTGAATTTGATATTTAAAATCCTATCATATTATTATTCTATCCAATATTATCCTATCTAGCAAAAATGTCCAGTAAGATTCTTCAGAGAACTTACTGAGGCTAATTAAGAATCAATGTTGATCCGCATTCATGAATTACAATCATAGGTTCGAGCCCCAACTACGAGTATCATATTAGAACTATCTATATGGGTCTCTCACCCTGCAATAACTAAGTCATGGAGGGACACGTTGGGAATGTGGTGACTCGATTAGGTTGATAGTGTGCTATGAGATGCCCAAATGCCAACCTCATAAGAAAAAAAATGTAGGGTCTTCTCACTTGCTCAAGCATCTTGTTGGATAGGAAAGGGTGTTACATACAACAATATGTCATCCATTTTGATGCATAATCTCATTGGGAAGCAATCTCGATGTTGACACCAGCCAAGGACTATATTGAGAGTCCAACCTAAAAGTTTAAATTAATAGATGAAAAAAGAACACATGTATATAAAGAACATATAGGGTCTGTTTGGTTCATTTTTGGGGAAAACGGAGGAGAACGCAAATACTTTTTTTTGAGGTAAAGGGGTTTTTCCGAAATCTTTAGATTGTTTGGTAAACTAAAAATGAAAATGCTTTAGGAAAATGCAAAAATGTTTGGTAAACTTGTATTTGAAAAGCCCTTTGGTGTGACCAAATTAAGTTTTTTAGTTTTAGTATTTTTAAAATTGCAAAAAAGAAACAATGAGTATATAACATTTTACATTTTCATGTTGAGAGTAATGTAAAAGATACATATTAGTAAATTTATTTAAAAATTATATTAAAAGAATTTGATTATAGATTAAATGTAAAGCTTAACTTTTAGCCTAGGGTTCTTTTAGGTTTGTTTTCAACTTTGAATATATTTTTTTAATTATTGTAGTATTAATCATCTTCGTTAATTAATGATTATTCTAGTGTATTGATAAAAAGTTGGGCTATTGATTGTCAAAAGATAAAAATGATATAAAAAAAAAAAAAGTGAACTTATTCGGTGGATGGTGAAGCGACCGATTGTAGATGCTAATTTTTTTTTGAGTAAGCACTACATATAAAAAGGAGGTCCTAATTAAGAAAAATAAAATCAAGTTCCTCTTATACAAATTTGACTAGAAAGAGTCATTTCATGATAGTAAACATAGTCATATATGTCCGGAAAAAATAAATACATTATACTTAGTATTACAAACCTCAACGACTTTGTAAACTTATGGCTATTTCATCACGTAAACGTGCCATGTCTGGATATGCATACGAATTTGAAGTATCCACCCCTTCATTTGCATCATCATGGTCAACCGAATATCCATAATCGAGATCTAATTCTGCTTGTTCAAAATCTGTATCAGTCACGTTATTTCTCCGTATATAATTGTGCAAAGTCATTACCGCTACCACAATTTGCACTTGCTTTTCATATGGATAACTTGGCATATAAGTTAAAATCCCCCACTTTTGTTTTAATACACCAAAGGCTCGCTCAATTGTCGAGCGTAGCGAGGAATGGGCACAGTTGAACACTTATCGATATCCCGTAGGTGAATGACCTTCTTGAAACTCTGGCAAATGATATCTAACTTCTTTATATAGCCCCAAATAACCAGTAGGATTTGGATTTCCAGCATCTACTAAGTAATATATATATATATATATATATATATCATTTGCCCATTAGATATATGGATGTATCTAAACCATTGATTAACATACCTGGAGGAGGATGGGAAAAATTTGCGTCACGTCTTCCAATAGCTTCATAAAAGATACGGGTATCATGAGCTTGTCCCTCCCAACCGGCCCAAACATAGACAAATTCCATATTAAAATTACATATGGCTAACATGTTTTGAATTGTTGTTCCTTTTCGACCAATAAGACGAATTTGATTATACTTAGGTACAACCGCTGGAATATGTGTGCCGTCAATAGCTCCAATGCAATCCTTAAAATATGGATAAGATCGTCGATCTTTCTTGATCTTCTCTAGAACTTTTCCATATTGTGGATTAGTTGGTTGGATCAAATATTTTTCCATATTACATACTTTATCTAAAACTAAGTTGAAGTGCCTACTTATGGTTTCCCCGGAGCGTTAAAAACGCTCTTGTGCTAATCTATTACCTATACCATGTCCTAGAATATGAAGAAACATACCAACCATTTCTCTAACATTAGTATTCCTAGATCCTTGAAGGCCATAACGTGTTACTAAATCATGTGTTAAATTGTTAAATACAATCTTATGCATTCTAAACATATTGTAGCACCTTATCAGATTAGCATCTTCGCCAATCAACTCTTTTAACCATACATAACCTATATATGTTGAGGTCATGCAAGGTTGTTTGTAAATGTTGGTCACTTGATAAAGAATTACAGCTTGAGTGACTGAAATAAGATCCCATAATTCATTTTTCTCTTGCTCATGATTTTCTCTTGTATGTGAATCATCCATAACTGTTTCAAGTAACAAAATATATATATAAAAAAAAACAATGTATTAACCATCGCATAAATCATCCATAATTGCTTTAAGTAACAAAATATAAAGAGAAACAATAGATTAACTATCGCGTATATGCAAACTATCACATTAAGAGAACACCAAATGAAAACAATTCTAACATCAAACATTAATTGAAATTAGGTTCATAAAGGCTGCAAATAAAGATCCATAGATGGAAACAAAATGGAATGACTAAGCTTCAAACATGAAAACAATAAGATGCTAACATTCTCTTATCTACGAAAATTTGATTATTTTCTCATCTCATATTTAAGATACTTTACTTTCTTTGCATCATCCTTTAAGCTCATGAAAACTTGCCTATTGTCTATCTTTTCCTTTAAATGAGAAATTGAAAAAAAGTACAAGTCTTCGTCTTCCACAATCTCAGGTATGGAATCCAATATCCTCATAAGGACCGACTAAACTAGTTGCATTGGATGCAGCACTGGTAGTACTCCTACTCTCAACAATTGTAAGCAGCATGTTAATTTGTGTTACGAGCTTCTCTCTTGTGCTCAATTTCTTATCTTTCTTTCCTCGAGCTTGCATCTTTGAAGTCTGTATGGCTCTCTTACGAATTTGAGTTCCAATTGGTTCATCCACATGATCTTCCAAGTTTTCATCAGTAGACCCTACAACATCATCGATACCAGGTAGTGTGGTCTCCACATCATTATCAACACATAAACCTTGTCCATGATTCCATATGATTTCTCCAGTAGTAATTGTATCTCTGAACATCATATCTAGCTTTACTTCAAGATCAGGATATATGCCTTTCATTCTAAAAGTCTTAAACTTTGGATTAGCCTGTTATAATGAAGCATTTGCATAAGTTATATCACTAAAGGTGAGCTTAACATGAAAATAAAAAAAGAAGTGAGGAAAACCTGAATTTTACGCTCCCACCATTCGTCACTGGCATCAATGGTTTTCTTTCTTGAATCCCATCCTAATCTAGTTTCCTTGTAAAACAATGACCTCTATTTTTTCCATTCTTCCTTGAGGTTATCCCACTTACTCTTCATTTTTTTGTTGATCATACATTTTGCCCGTTAGCTCCTCAAATTTACTAATTATGACTGTCTATCCATCTCTTTTGTTGTTTGCAAGACGATTGCCTTTTTCAATTTGTTCAATGCACAAATTACAAAAGATTTCTACATCTTCCGAGCTCCAAAATGACTTTTCCTTTGATGAACTCATCTACTAGTAAAGTGACATGAACAAATTTAAGAGATACAAACAAATAAGATCAACCACTCAAGCCCTCTCTTATTAAAAAACTAGAAGATATTCACTTTAAAGAAAAGAAAACTAACATTAAGAAAAAATAAGAACACGCAAAAATATTTTACTTGCATAAAAAAATCATTGATTATACTAGGTCATCCAAAACCTAGAACAATAGTGAATGTGCAAACTAAACATATCCATCATTGGGCAAAAATAGGCTTAAACTCCACATGAGTCGATTACATGATGAACATGGCTCATTATTAAAAAGGTAAACTCATGCCACCTTGGCAATGATGAGTATTTCTTAATAACCAGAATCGCGCAACATAGATTCACCATTTAAGTAACCCATTTGTTTGTCCATCTTGCCTCGTCATTCGATATATTATCACAAAGACAAATATGAAGACCCCTATACGGTATGCAAAAGTTTATTCTACTTTATCTTCCAGATAATAGTTTATATATATAAGGCATCGACAGCCACAATGAAGAACCTCGAACAAGTTAAGACCAGCCTATAATCACTCTCATGCTTGTAGCTGCTTCAATAGTAAAGTGCAGAAGAGCAAAAAAAAACATAAAAATTGGGTGTGTAGGACACTGGAGTGACCAAATCAAAAGGAACAATAAGTACAATTAACGTAGCAAGTGAACATGATGGAAGAAAAGTGATGTCAAATTATTACAACAGTAGGACAATCAATTTCAAAAGCCATAAGTGCTAGTCATACATGAAAAAAGAAAGGCGGAAACTTGAAAGGTTCCCATTCTTGATCTAAGAATGTGCAAAGTGCAGTCCCTGCAATGTCAGGAGGCCATATAACTCATGGTTTATCAATTTTCACTTCTACGCACTGTTAATATTTTCTCCAGTTCCTAGCAGCACATATTTCCAGAACGACCTACAGGTTGTTCCCTCACAAAGTTGATATAATCAACTACACATAAAGTCTCAATTGCCAACCCTTGGCATGTTTCACAGATCACTTCAGATAGCTTCGCACGGACATTCAGAAACCAGTCTATAGGAATGATTACCCCATCCATCTTCCTACTAGGTTCTAATCCAAAGTTGGCCACGATAAATAAGATTATTAGGTAGTTAATTGAATTCCTGACCAATCATCTCCAAGAAACACTCAGCCATTAACCAGAACCTCAGAGGAGCTACTATTTGTAGTAATTTGGCACGAATCGACCTATTCGAGACTCCCCTTCATCTCGAATCCTCATACAAGAAAGCAAAAAAAAAAAAAGAGAGAGAACAACTGCGACCATTTTCTTTTCTCAGCGATTACAAGGTGCCCTCAACCATCTATAGTCTTTCTTAAATACCCTGCAAATTATAGGGACGCCGAACCAAAACCCAACAAGATTACGACCCAAAAAGGGAAAAAAAAAAGGAGAGGAGGGCAAAGGAGCAAACCTAAGAAGATAAATTCAAACCATGATCAAACACATGACTCAAAACCCATCATCAGAGCCCTAGAACCCCAAATCTTGCCTTGGTCGAGAACGAAATCTAGAGACAATCATCAACGAAACCGAGCAATACCCTCGACAGAACAAAAGAGAGAGAGAGAGAGAGAGAGAGAGAGAGAGAGAGAGAGAAGTGCCTGTAGAAGGGAAGTGGAAGGATAGGAGAGTACCTGGCCGGAGGGAGCAGCGAGCGAAGTGGAGTGAAGAGAAAGCAAAGCGGGCCGAAGAAGATGAAGAGAGCTCCGTCGAGGTAACGAGAGTTTACAATGATCCAAAACTGAGAACGACCACTGTCGTCGAGTATATCGATAAAATAATATACTCGACGAGTTGCAGGGAGAGAGAGACGAGGAAGAGAGCGTCGCGTGAGAAAAGCCTTGAAAGAGTTAGGGTTTTGTTTTGTATTGGATAAAATTGGACTTTTAATAAAATTTTGAGGGTAAAATGAGTAATCAACAAAAATTCATTAATCCTCTCACCAGCATGTCGAAAATGCTGAAATGCTCAAAGCAGGTCCCCACCTACTTTAGGCTTTCAACATTTCAAAGGCAAGCATTTTGCTAAAGAGCCTTCAAATGCTGAACCAAACACTCTTAAATTTTTCCCAAAGGGCTTTGGGGGCTCAATGCCCCTTGAGAAAGTTGAACCAAACACCCCCATAATACTAGTTGTTAAGCGATGTGATATTTTCAACACACCTTCTCATGTGTAAGTCAGATTAAGAGTGTCACGTGGAATTTAATTAACAGGATGGACATACACACAATAGGGATAACACTTGGCTATGATATCATGTTAAATTTTATGGGATCATGCCAATTGCTCTAAAAGTTCATACTATTAGATGAATGCGCAAAATATTATTTAAATATTTTAAATAGATAACATTATTTATAGGTCATGCTTTTTTCACTCCCATTATGGCTAAAATACTCCCTATCATAATAATTTAACAATAATAACCTTTGCGAGTCTCACTTTTTAAAACAATTTTCAGTTGCTTTTCTTCTTTCTCTTTTTTCATTGTCCCACTTTCCTTCTTTTCATTTATTTCTCCTTATTCTCTCTCTTTCTAAAACACCACTTTCCTCCTCACACAACTAGTCCTCATCGATCTCCATTTCTTCAACTCAAAAGCTCAATTGTAAGCAAAAAAACCCATCATTTCTCCGATTGTCCCCTTTCGCATCAAACTCTTCGATTGATGGATCACAAAGACAAGAACAACCCCATTACAGATTCAGATCCAGAAGTTGTTCAACAAATGTTTGTTTCTCCGTTTTCATCTTCTTGGTCCTAATTGTCACCATCATCATTGATTTGCCACCATTTACCAGCCTCCAGATCCATGGCTCAATTCCTCCTACCCTCACTAAGTTGTTTACGCACACCGAAGATGCCACCTTCAAGAATGACTATTCCATCCTCAAGACCGGTGAGGATTTTCCCCTCCTTGCCCCCACAGTCTCTCCTACTTCCCCGCCAATCTCGATTACCAAGCCACCATTGCCTGTGATTGAAAGGGCTAAAGAGGTGATTGTGAACTCGACCCTCAAGTCCGAGCCCTTATGAGATGAGGTGGTCTAGTTGCCTGTCAATTGTTTGGATCCCTATGTTCTGATAGGCATTAAGAAGTTCAATGTGGTAACCTTTAGGTTTATTGTATTTATGGGTATCAAACTTTGGTTAACGGTTCAAAAACCGATGAGCACGACATTGTTAGGGTTGTAAGGGCTAATGATCGATTTATAAATATGAGGAAAAACATCATCTTTTGAGCTAGTTTTTGGAGTGAAAAAAATCCAAAACTACCCAATACTTGTATCAAATCTCGGATTGCCAACAAATTTGGACTTAATAGTCATATGGGAAAGTTACAAGTTATTGTGCTTTTGACACAAGCCTGATGTGTGAGGGAAATATTGTTGAAATTGTCTTACATCGATTGTAAAAATGGCTGGTGATTAGTTAATAAGTATAAGAGAAAACTTTATCTTTTAAGTTAACTTTTGAGATGAAAGAAGCCTTAGATTACCCAACAAACATGACCTAGAGGACAAGTGAAAAGACGAATCACAAAAGAGAGCGTTCCATCTCTCCTTCTCTCTCTCTGTTTTTGATGGGTACTACCAAGGTTTGAACCATGGCTGCATTTAAGAGGCTAGGGAGAGGGGAAAAATGGGACCCATGAGAAAAGACGAAAAGAAAACAAATGGTACACCATAACCAAACAAAAAAATGCCATAAAGATATGACCCACAAAAGTTAATATTAAAGCATTGTGACGATGAATGTTTTAGCCATGATGAGAGTGAAAATAAGGGTCCTATTTATATCTCACTCTTACTATTTTTTCCTCCTACACATCACCACACTGACAACTTAGTAGCAACTCCCCCAACCTTCAAAATGGGAAGTTCATAAAAAATCAGTGATACGCCCAAAGCGGAAGTTGAGCAGATGATCTTGCTGGAGAGATAAAACCCTAATATAAGTCAGGTTCGTGACTGTCTCCTTTTGTCTGATCACACTCACTCGTCAAAGGCTTTCAACCAAAGGGCGAAGATCTCGATGACTTGATGATCAAATGTGCCCCCAATGACCCAAAGCAAGTGTGAAAGAAGGAAATTTTAGCAGCTGACACTCATTGAGGAAAAGAAAAGTGAAGTGATGTCATGTCAGTGTTGGTGTGAACGCCCTTTTTATCTGCCCAATAGAGTCATGAGTCAACCTCCAGCTCCTGCTCATCCAAACTTCAACTGACACTCGCATGCCTTGGAGCAAGGACCAAATTGATTCCTTTTCTTCTCAAATTATTGCCATGAATTTCTCTTAACCGGCGACCTCCCTTGGAGCCTTAGCGTCGGTTAAGAGCAAAGGTAACTTTCACTCCTACGAAGGTCTCCACGGTCCGCCCACAAACGTATTCTTTATTTTAACATATTGATACGCACACAGTTTATACTCCTTAATTTCTCCTATATTATTGTCTTTCCAAGAGAGAGAGAATACCCTCTAGAAGTTTTACATCCCGACTATTTCGAAGTTCATATAAGGATCAAGATAAAACTTTTTAAGTATTTTCTCACGTCCTAGAATCAAAAGTGTTTTTATAATTACAAGAGATTCATTTTCCGCAAAGGTGAGCTTTCCCATTTTTTGGGAAATTTCATACTCACAACTCGCATCATTAACCTCATAAAAAAGAAAAAAAAAAAAACTCGAGTTAAAAATATGAGGGCAAGTGGTCCAAGAGCGAAACTCGTGTGGCATGCTTAATCAACATACATAAATATGTCCGCTAACCACCGAACTAATCCCATAGCGTGAGTTACCAAGATTTTCCAAACGTATGTAGTTACTTTTCATGTAGCCGCCTCTATAGTGTGAAACTAAAAAGCCACTATAGGAATGGTCCTAGAAGAGACTTGGCCGACCTGAACATGTATATTTGCAAACCTATTTAGTTACTTTTCATGTAGCCGCCTCTATAGGGTTAAAGTAAAAAGCCACCATAGGAACAATCCTAGAAGAGACCTGGCCGACCTGAACATGTATGTTCAGAAAGTGGGTCGTGGACATTTCAATGAATAATGACTCCTCTCATGATTAGAGTGCGTACAGAGGAGCAAAATAACGAACCGCAACATCAAAATCGAGACCCCCAAGTTCGACCAGGAGCAAAAGCATTCCACTCACGAGCACACAAACGTGGACTTCACGATACTTCAACATATAAAATCCAAAGGGGAAGTAAAGATGGATACCGAAACGTGCAACTTTGATTCCCAAGTTCCACGCATGGCTTCTCATCGCCGGAGGAAATGGATCCCACCAAAGATCTCGTGCATGTATCTTGATCTATGCATTTCTTTAATAAGAGCATGATATGGAGTCTGCATGGCAATGATACTCAATATCTCAACTCTTAAAAGTAGGTAATCGTCTTTCGGTACTAATGTGTACGTTTGATGACTTACGAGCTCAGAAGCATAATTAATCACTTTTGCATGCTTTCATGATTTTTTGTGCTAACGGTAAAATTTAATTGATGTGAAAATTTAAATTGATATATAAATGTGTGGTTTAATATTTAAAAGATTTAACTCTTCTCTTCATGTGCGGATTGGATTTTTGGCCTATGATTAAATTTGGAAACGTACAATAAGAAAGCAAATAAAGGGGCGGCAGGTCACGAATATCTTCCACCAATCCCCAAGCTAGTGCACACTTCAGTCCATCTCATTCTTCCACTATGGATGTCACGAATTTTATTCTCATGCTCTATATTTCTCTATGTTTGGAGTGGCATGTGACGACCGCAAAATCACAATCGATGCCCCATCAAATCCAAACTTGTGCTTTCCTAGAAAATGATTGGGTCATCTACTCGAGTCAAAAGGGAGATGGTCCCCCTTCTCGAGATTGACAGCAACTTTGTAGAAAGTTTCTGCGTGGAAAGAGAGTCATGTGCAATCTTCTATCTAATTTTTCCCAATCATTACCTTCGGTGTGCCTATCTTTCTCTCTTATCCACTTGAAGCTTTTGAGCAGCCCCACGACATGGTCGTCCATCAACCCCAGGACTTAAAAAATGTAGGGTTGATAGAAAATAAATTGATATCCTCACATGTTCATTTGAAGAAGCGATCCTTTTTACATTTATTTAAAGAAACTCAGAATCCTAAAACTCGTTATCAAAGCGTAATTTAGTCTTAAAACTTACAAAAATACAATCAAGTATTAAAACTTGTCAAATTGGTACAATTAAGTCTTCCTACTAACTCTGTTCATTTAGCTTAACAAAAAATGCTCACATAGCTTTTTTGTAATATTTTCTCTCCAAATGTGGCAATGACACAGACTAAATTCTAATTTTACCCAAAATATTAATTAAATAAAATAAAAATAAAAATATTTAAAAATAACAAAAAAGGGGGGAGCCAAAAGCAAGGACAGTAGGTCCTTGCCACCATCCCCTCCATCGCTGAAAAGGGCCATCTGGGGTATTCTGATGGTGACCCTCGTTGAGGGCCACCACAGTTGGGTGAGGGCCAGCAACCCTCGTCCAGATTTAGATAGAGGGTTGTGACCCTCGCCCCAGGCTAATTTTTTGAGTTTTTTCAAATATTTTTTTTATTTAATTAAGATTTTGATCATAAAAATTACAATTTAATCCAAAACGATGATATTTTAATCTTGTGTTTCATGTTTTGGCCAAGTCATCGCCATGAAGGAGAGAGAAAATATTTTAAAAAGCCACGTGAACATTTTCCATTAATCTAAATAAACAGAGTTAATGGAAGAATTTGATCATACCAATTTGACAAGTTTTATAACTTGAGTACACTTTTTATAAGCTTTATGATTCAATGGCACTTTATTTAAAGTTTTAGGACTTCCAAAGCACATGTTCCTTATTTATATCATTAACTTATGGCTCCAAATTTTAGAATATCTACACTAATTTTCTTCAGTTATGGAAAAGATTGTTAATTAGGCGAGGTAAAGACGGTTCTGTTGATCAATTATCTATGCAATCGTTGTAGTTTTGTATCGAAATCTCGGTGATTTCTTCATATGAATGGGGTAAAAAAAGTAACCTTATAATTCCTAAAATCCACATGATATATGACATAGAGAACAGACTCTCACTCAATTCGTGAGTACTTCTTTAGGGTTTTATTGCATATAATATAGCAGAATTCATTGAACTCACAATTTTAGACACTTTCAGTTAATTGCGCGATGATTTGATGGTAAAAAGAGATTCTATCCCTAATCTGAATTTTCTACGTCGTTGGGGGAAGCGTGAGGGCAGTTAGTCATCACGAGCCAAAGTAATCTAGAAGTTGGATGATAAAGTGCGTTGAAGATGCTGACCCATGTACCATTAAATTGCTTTATTTGAATCCACTTCTAAACTCTATCCCAAGGGAAGAAATAGTGGAAAGCACTAATTTAATTTAAATAACCGCTGGAAATTGAAATTGAGAGATTTTCAAGTGCATCGAGAGCACAACATTTCTATCCACTCAAGACCAATCATCGAGTATTGAAATACTTGACATGCGACGATCAATTTTGGGTGCCCAGAGATGCTGTACATCCAAAATACATAAAAGTTTCTTCATGAAATATGAGATTTTCCTTTTACTCGGGCACTAGACACATATGAGGCCCAAAAAACAAGAGAAGCCGAAGTAATCGTCCATCTCGCACTCCTTTTGCCTCCCCAATATTACCTGGTATGTGGAGACGAGGTGACGACCACCCCCGAGATATATTGCAAAGGAACCGATTGCGGGTCTTGAAATTTTTCCCGATTAGCCACAAGTACAACAAATAAAAAGTAGACACATTGATTGATTGAATAGCCAACTTAATGATATGTATCTAAGTCACACATCCAATGAGTTCCAATCTCACCGGATAGAGCATCCCACAAATAGACTCCTTCCACTAATTTTACTAGACGAGAATATCATATTAGTTAATACATAATCAGTCATATTAATGATGACTTTAATCGATGTTTATCCATCCACCTAGAAGCTGCTCTGGATTTCTTTCACTTAAATTGACGGATCATCAATTTCCACAAAGGTGAGATTTCCCTGAGTTGCCAACTTGCCATTGCATGACCTCACATGATGTCTTTATCAACTTTCTTTTCTTTATGTCGTCGCACGGGCACCGCAATTTTTACATAAAAAAATGAGTTGCACGTGCCCAAGTTTTCATAATAATTAAAGAAAGATATTGGCTAAAATCCTCCCATTACTTTAAAGACTATGAAAATGTTGCGTAATGACTCCTTCCACCAAATGTGATCATCTCTTTTAAGATGACTCGGGCGAGGAACTTGAATGTTCTCAAGAGTTCCCCATGCAAGAAACTCCTTATTATATGACAAGAGAAGATGCTCAAATATATAAACACTGTTTACATACATGGTTACAAATCTAAAATAAGTTTGGAACACATCACGATCCATCTATCTCAAGTATCATGTGAACTCCAATTGAATCGATTTAGTGGTTGACCTAATACTAGTCCGTAGGGTTTCACCCGAATGCTCAAATTTTATCGAGCCCGATTCCTATTCATTGAATTTCATTTATGCCAGTCTTGTTAAGAAAGGACCGATTATGACTATATTAGGCGGTTAACTTTGGAACGGATGTCTACTTAAAACATAACTTTTAGTTTCTCTTCCATCCCATCGTGGATTTGAACTGAAGTTGAAGTACTATAGAAGAAGACTTGCATAAATGTAGTCAAGGATATACTTCTAGTTGGAAAGCATACACGAACCCAATCATATGGAGACTTGAGCCAATGCCAAATTGAGTCCATACAAGTGCTCGCTATTGCCTATTGGGACGGCGGCCACTGTTAAACACTTGTTTGACCTTTTAGGGATAAAAATTCCTTAGTTGATGTACGATTCAATCATCATCCACTTTAGAAAAAGTCCCACTTTTACTGCTTTGCTCTTTATCATAGGCCTTTTTCATCGTGGATAAATGGCAATTCTACAAGGTTCGAGATAGAATTTGCTCTAAGAAGAATTGTTGTTCCTCCATAGACGGTATGATTGAATGGTTGAATCTAATAAGTGCAATCGTTGAATCTAATGAGCTACACGTTTAAATTTGATGATAATTACCCTTTTATTATGGCTTTAAGTGACATGACCACACTCTCATGCTTTAGACGAGGAGCTACCCCGAGCCTCTGTGTTAGGGAAATTTGGGAAATTCTAACTCATTCCTATTGATACCTAGTTTGCATAGGCCTTTCATTGCACTTTGTGAATTTTGATTACCCATTCCTTTTTCAGTTTTAGATATGAATTTTCGCATTTAACGTTCAAGAACGTTTTCTACTAATTGTATGGATAAAAATTTATGATACTGGAGATTAATCATTTTTGGGATTACGGAAAAATAACCACAACACAACATAAAATATGTTTCACAATGGCATTTCTGCATTAAAAATATAAGTAACCCACAAAACTTATGTATGCATATTTCCATTCAAATGCCCAAATTACAATCTGAAGAAGCTAATATAAGAGGATCAGCGTCTGGTTCTCACTCTAATTTGAACTAGTCGACTTTAATACAACAAAGAATATTGAATTGAAAGTGAGAACATGAAATAAAAGTCACGCTAGATGCCTCGGTTCTTCTCTCAACCACTGTCAAACATGAGCTTGATAATTACTAGCCATCAACATAATTTTTTTGAAGCAAAAAGAGAATTGCAATATATCTGGAAATTTGAAGGCAAATGAATTGCCGTTTGTTTTTTTTTTTTTTTTTTTGGTTTAGTTTTTTCTTCTTCGCTAAGTTAATTCCGTCTAGGCCGGACGAGCGAATCCAATTGAAAGAGATTTTGCCTGATTATCCCCAACAAACAGACAGTAGTCAGATCTTTTAGGACTCTCAATCAAGATCCTCTTATTTATCTCCTTTTACTTATGCTAGAAAATCAAATATTAGAGAATCATCATATCTGGAAAGTTCCTATTGGTCCGGGACTCTTCAGATAGATATTGCTTATAACTACTTTCAGTGGATAAAATTGATAAAAACACTGATTGTATCCAGACAAAATAAAGCAACCTAAAGAATAATTAACAGCATATTAGAATATACCGACGCAAAATAATAATAATAATAATAATAATAATAATAATAATAATAATAAAGCCGAACGTTGTAATTTGTGATTGGTTTTATCTATAAACTGGTTGTGAGACGCTCCGTGGAGAGAGATGTGCTTCGACTCCGTAGTATGTTTTTCTTAACAGGAGTCAAACAAAGAAGATCCGGATCCAAGAATGGATTATTTGGATTAGCCCATGCATGATTGTGATGTTTTCATGTGGGATCTCTCTCTCTCTCTCTCTCTCTCTCTCTCTCTCTCAATGGTGTTGTGCTTTTTCTTGTTTAGATTTTGAGAATCTGGCGTTGGCATTTCTCTGCATCTCTATAAATAGAAGCGGAGTTGCGCGAACTGCCCTCACTCGTCTCTGCTCCCGGTTTCCCTTTCTTTCACCATCATCATCATACCAACCCTCTCTCCATCCCATTTCGCAGTTCCATTCAACCGAAGCATGATCATGGCGTCACCACCAAAGCCTCCATCAGAATCTAGCGACCGGGTTCTCCTTCTTCTTCTCCTCCTGCTTCTCCTTCTTCTTCTTCTTTGGATGCTTATGGCGTCAAAGATCATCAAAAAGTAAAAAGATGTAATGCGTAACAGTGATGATAATGTCAACGCGCGATCTGGGTCTCTTCTTGGGTCGACAGATTGTTGAACCGTGTAGACAAGTTTGGATCTTTTTTCGCCGTGCATGAAAAGATCTCCGACTCTTTTCGGATGTTCATGGTCAACTGTTGTCTTTTTGCAGGCTAAGGGAATCGCTGAGACCCTCAAGAACTTGCCTCTGCTCGGGCTACGGCTCAATAAGACTGACTCTTTCTTGTACCAAGCAAGAAAGGGGAGGTCCCAGAAATCAAAGACCATTCGTCCTCCTGCAAGAGACGAGGACCCCAAACAAGTCCAACTCAAAGAGAAGATAAAAGCCGAACACGTTCCTGCTACATTAATCAGAATTGGTTCGTGGCAGGTAACTACGATTCGGTGTTACTTGTGTAATCAGAAGTTAAAAGTCGCACACATCCCAACAGTTCTTAACTGTTAAGCAATGGCACAGTTTAATATTTAAATATTCTAACGTTCGAAAAATTTAACGTAAAATTTTGTGAGATCTCTACCAACTGTTTAAAACACTCGAACCGCTTGATTTAATTTTTTATTCTGCTGGCAACTTCTTGATGAGTTACAATTGGTGAGGAAGAGCAGAAATTTCCTTTTCTTTCTTTCTTTTGGTTAATTAACCAACGGTACATATGCGTGCAGTTTGCTTCTGCACATGAAGCGGATTTGGTAGTAAAGTTCTACTTCGCAACAAGGAAATTAGTCTGGGAAGTGCTCGAGAACGGTCTGAAGAACAAGATGGAGATACAGTGGTCGGACATTTCCGCTATACGAGCCAGTATCGAAGAAAACAAACCAGGGATCCTCGAAATAGAGGTTCTGAATTATCTCTTTCGAACCCAGGAATTTTTTGACTTAAAAGTCCGGCTTTTTCAACCATAATACTAATGATCCAATCACTGTTACCATCGTGCAGTTACACCAGCCGCCCACCTTCTACAAGGAGTCTGATCTGCAGCCCCGGCATCACTCGAATTGGATCTCGGTAGATGATTTCACTGGCGGCCAAGCTCTTATGTGCCGGTACTTTATTATTTTGTCAGATACATTAGCCACATATTCCAGTATTTCCTGTCGCTCTAGGACGGTGAGCTATAGTGTGCATAAATGATTTCACAGGTTTAGTCATATAATACAAACTGGTAAGTGGACCCATCTGATATGAAGTAATGCTTACGCTTAGTCTCTTCTCAGGAGGCACTATCTTGAATTTCCTTCAGCAGCCCTCGACAAGGGCTACGTCAAGCTGCTGAATACTGACCGCCGGTTGCTTAAGTTGAACCAGAGCGGCTTTCCAAGCAGTGTAGAAAACGCATTCTACACGTCACAACACTTTAATTGCGATGAATATCCTCCAAGATCAGCAATGGAAATGCCAATTGCGCATCAGGTCCACCTTCGGAATCCATATCCGCCGGCATTGACCCCCCAGCGGAGACGATCATGTGAAGCAGTGATGGAGCAAGCCCGTCAATGGAACAATTCTACTCCGCCAATGTCAGGTACGCAGCATCCTTGTCGCGAGAAAGTTTTAGTCACCTTGAGAGTTTACATCTTTTTTACTTCTATAGAGATACAGGTGGAATATGATCACTTTATCTGTCGCCTTTACATGGTCATATATTCTTCCTTTTTCACCAAAGACGTATATATCAAAGCTTGAAAATTGTCTCAAAACAATCACAGGCTCACTTTCTTCACTCTCAATTTGTTGGTGTAACACAGTATTGGATTCTCAACTTCTCGAAAGCCACAGATTGGAGAATTCACAAATGAATCCATGGGATCAGGTATCTAACAACTCTCAGCTCGAAGACCTTCCACCTCTACACCCTGCAGCCACAACTGCAGCCACAGCCGTGGCCGGGGCCGGTCCAGCCCTCTATCTTGGAGAAGATTTGTACTCACCCTATGCTGGAGAAGCAGGGGTCCACACCCTGCAAACTCCTGCAATCATGAGGAATCCTCAACGGCAGTTATTCTTCGATCCAATCAGCTCGCATGACCCGAGGCTTCTGCCTGCAGTTCACGGCATGTTCCCATCGCGCTTAGGTTTGCCAAGTGCAATAGGTTCTGCAAGCAATGCCAATGCAATGGGTGCCAGACAGGAACATGATGGATATGTGAACAGCGGTGGTCAATTCATCTTCTGTCCCTTGGAGGAGAACAACACTTTCACATCACCAACGAGTATGCCGAGTGCAGTAAGTTCTGCAAGCTATGGCGTTGCAATGGGTGTCAGACAGGAACATGATGGATATGCGAACAGCAGCGGGCAATTCATCGTGTGTCCCTCGGAGCAGAGTGGCACTTTCCCATCATTGATAGGTTCGCCGAGTGCAGTAGGTTCTGCAAACACTGGCAACGCAATGGATGGATGTGCTAACACTAACAGGCAACTCATCTTCGGTCCCCTGGAGCAGAACGTCACTTTCCCATCACCAATAGCTTCGTATGCAGTAGGTTCTGCAAGCCATGGCGATGCAATGGGTGTCGGACAGGAACATAACGCATATGCTAGCTCTAACGAGCAATTCAACTTCGGTCCCTCTGCGTCTGACCAACAAATTTATGAGCATCTCGCTCCTTTGATGCACCATCAAGCTTATGGGCGAAAACCGCAGGACGGCTCACCTTGGAAATGATCCTCTGTGTTCAAACTCTGATTCAAGATTTTCAAGTAATGAAAACTTGGGTTGAACCAAGGAATTCATCAATAGGACGTCCCAGTTTTGCAAAGTTGAGATTAGGATGAGTTGAAGGTGTCGGTGGCTTCTGTTCTCTTTTCTGTTCTTTATTTTAGGCAAAGTAGGGTGTTCTTCGTTTCTTTTCCAGGTTTTGTTGCTAAATACAAAATTGGGTTGTGTACATTCTTATCTCCACCTTGCAGTCTGCAATATTATCCACAGACTTGATTTGTCAGCAACAAATTCTCAAACTTAGGATTCCTGCCACTGTAAACATTAAAGGAAGGTTGTTTGGTCAATATTTGAAATTAGCACTTCAATTTATTAAAAAAGAAATAAAAAAAGCTAGAAATCTCTGACATTCACCATAAAAATAAAAATAAAAAATGGATCACCTCAACCTTTACATAGGCCAATGCTTTTCTTTAACCCCACAGAAGCTGGGATAAAAACGTTGATTCCGATTTGTGTTGGTCATTATATGTCATTTATAACCATACAAGCCGCCTTTTATGAATTCAGGAAGCAAGTTTTTTTTTTTTTTTCCAGGTTGATTCCGTTTTAATTTTTTTCTTTACTAAGTTATTTCCATCGAGGGAATCAATTTCATAAAAAGATTTACCAAGTTAAATTCATTTTGTAGGACTCTAGTCCAGTCAACTCCCGGGGATTCTCTGTTTTTTTCTTTTTTTCCCCTTTTCATATCTTTTGGCTGTAGAACATCAAATGGTAGAGAATTATTGATATGTGCAAAGTAATTGTTTAGGAGGATTACTCTTTTGCACGGCTCAAAGAGATAATAAACACTTTTAACTGATCGAATTAATCATACCTAAAAAATAGAGTGATCGATGCAAAATAAAGCAACTAAAACATAAAAAAGTACATCGAAGTATATTAAAAAAAAAGAAAGTGGACACTCTTGATTTTAATCTATCGAACTAGATATGGGATGCGCTTTGCAAGAGAGATATATATCATCTCGACATATCCTCTCGACAATAGTTGAATAAAAAGACTCAAATCCAACTTTTTGTCATTGAATCGAGTCTATGTGAGAGTGAAGTCTAATGCATATATAAGTCTATTTGGATTTTTTAAAAATTTTTTTGGCATTAGTACTGGAAAATCATAGGTATGTATATCTATTTTAGAATAGCTCGTGCATAATTTTGAGTTAGTAATTTGGACTCACTTTTCTTTTCTTTTCTTTTTTTCCCACTGTTGCTATACTTTTTCTTCTTCAGATGCGATGAATTTCTGGTGTTGGGGCTCGTTTGCATCTATAAATAGAAGCAGAGTTGAGTGCAGTGCAGTCACTCTTCTCTCTGCTTCTGGGCAGTTTCCGTTTCATCATCATAACAACCCTCTCTCTTCTCATCATCATCGTTTGGCTCTCCCAATTCCATCCAACAGTTTCAGCCAACTGAAGCATTGCCATGGCGTCACCACCCCAACCTCCACCAGAATCTGGCGACCAGGTTCTTCTTCTTCTTCTTCTTCTTCTTCTTCTTCATCTTCTTCTTATGATGATGATGATATCAAGAACCATCATAGGCAGAAAAGATGGAATGTATCACGATGGTAATGCTGATGCCAGTATGCCATCTGGGGTCTCTTCTTGGGTTGACGGATTCTTGAACTGCGTGGACAAGAAACTCTTTTGCCATGCGCGATGCCTGGCACTTTTTGAATGTGATCTACCGTTTATCTGTTTTGCAGGGTAAAGAACACGCGGAGGCTCCGCCTCCGCTCATGTTAAGGCTCAATAAGGACGTTATTTTCATGAACCGAGTCTGGACTGCTCTGTTCCAGAAACCAGAGCGCCTTCGTCTTCCGATACTACGCAATGACCTGGCAAGGAATCCTCGCGACATGGAACTGTTGAAAGTCGCACGTGTTCCTGCTACGTTAATCAGAATCGGTTCTTGGCAGGTAATTGAGATTCAATGTCAGTTCTATGCAATTTACAATTGATGAAGAAGAGCAGAATTTTTCCTTCTTCCTTTCTTTCCTCTCGTTAAGTAATCAAGGTATGCGTATGTGCAGTTTGCTTCAGAACGTGAAGGGGATTTGGTAGTAAAGTTCTACTTTAAAAGCGGAGAAATTAGCCTGGGAAGTTCTCATGAACGGTATTCAGTATAAGATGGAGATAACATGGTCGGACATTTCCTCTATTAGAGCCACTATCGAAGAAAACAAGCCGGGAATCCTCGAAATAGAGGTTGCAGATGATGTCTTTTGACCCTGGAATTTAATTTGACTGGAAATCAACCATTTTTCACCATAATGCTAATGCGACCCAATCTGTCACCATCGTGCAGTTATACTGGCCGCCCAGCTTCTACATGGAGACTAATCTGCAGCCACGGCATCACATAAATTGGATCTCGGCCGCGGCTGATTTCACTGGTGGCCAAGCTCTCACATGCCGGTACCTTATAATCTTGTTCAACGCATAGGTCACATACTCATAATACTTCCTCTCACTATATGATGATGAACTATAGTATAGATAAATGATTTTCACAGGTCAAATAGTAGAAACAGATAATTTGATCCATTAATAATAGCAAGTAATGCTTATTCTTTCTCTCTTCTCAGGAGGCACTATCTTGAATTTCCTCCAGCAGCCCTCGGCAGGGCCTACGTCAGGCTTCTGAGCAGTGACCGCCGATTGCTTGAGTTGAGCCTGGGTGGCTTTCCGAGCAATCCTTGGAATTAATGTTCTGTGTCAAACACTGATTCGAGAAGATTCAATGAATGAAAACTGGGTGGGTTGACCTGAGGAATATATCAGTAGGGACAAGATGTTGTTGGCTTCTCTTTTCTTTTCTGTGCTTTCCTTTCAATTGTTACACATTTTTGTTCCTGGATGACGATCGCAGCCAGAAAGTAAAGTGTTAATCGTTTCCTTTCCAAGTTTAATAAATCAGCAACAAAACAAAGGAATTCAGAGTTGGGATGAATGCATTTTTACCTTCACCTTGCAGTCTGTAATATGGTCCCAAAACTTAATTTGTCAGCCATTCAATCCTCGAACTTAGGATGCCTCCTATTGTGGATGCACTGCAAGCTTAACATCGAAAAGCATTTAGGAAATTTTTTAATCAGTAGAGTCGGTATTCTCATGTGGAGAAAATGCTGGAAGCCTCTGACATGCACCATATAAAGAACACTTTGATGCGCATCAAGCTTATGAGCAAAAACCGCACGACAGCTCACCTTGGCAATGATGTTCTGTGTGAAACTCCTGATTCAAGATTTTCAAGGAATGAAAACTTGGGTTAAGCTGAGGAATTCATCAGTAGGGCAGTCCCAGATTTGCAAAGTTGAGATTAGGATGAGTGGAAGATGCCGGTGGCCTCTCTTTTCTTTTCTGTTCTTTTCTGTAGGCAAAGTAGGGTGTTCTTCGTTTCTTTTCCGAGTTTTGTTGCTGAAAACAGGATTGGGATGAGTACATTCTTATCTCCGCCTTGCAGTCTGTAATATTGTCCACAGGCTTAATTTGCCAGCAATAAATCCTCCAACTTAGGATGCCAACCACATCGAAAAGCATTTAAGGAAATTTTTTTGGTACCTGAAATTGGCACTTTAATTTATAAAAGAAGTTAGAAATCTCTGACATTCACCATAGGGGGGAAAAACATGGATCACCTCAACCTTTACATAAGCCAAGGCTTTTCTTTAACCATGCAAGAAGCTGGGCAGAAAACGCTTTTCTTTAGTTGTAGAACATCAAATAGTAGAGAATTATTGACATGTGCATTGACATGTACAAAGTAATTGATTGGGAGGGTTACTCTTTTGCACGGCTTGGAGTTATAACCACTTTTAACCAAAGAATTAATCAAACCTATATATAAAGAAATTGAAAGAACATAAAAAAGTATATCAAAATGTACCAACCAAAAAAAAGAAAAGCGGATACTCCTGATTTTAATCTATCAAACTGGGTATGGGACGCACTCTGCAAAGAGAGGTATATATCAACTTGATATATCTTCTCAACAATAGTCGGAAAAAAATGACTCAAATCCGACTCTTTGTCATGGAATTGAATCTATGTTTGGATTTTTAATTTTTGGCATTAGTGCTGAAAAATTGGGAATGTATATCTATTTTAGAATTAGCTAATGCATAATTTTGACATATTCATTTGGGCTCTCTTTTCCCTTTATTTTTTTCCTCCAATGTTGCTATACTTTCTTCTTCAGATGTTGTGAATTTCTGGTGTGGCGCTCGTTTGCATCCATAAATGCAGAAGCAGAGTAGAGTGCAGTGCAGTCACTATTCTCTCTGCTTCTGGGGAGTTTCCGTTTCATCATCATAGCAACCCTCTCTCTTCCCCTCATCATCGTTTGGTTCCCTATTCCATCAAACAGTTCCAGCCAACACTGAAGCATTGCCATGGCGTCGCCATCCCAACCTCCACCAGAATCTGGCGACCAGTTTTTCTTCTTCTCCTTCTTCTTCTTCTTCGGATTCTTATGATGATATCAACAACCATCCATCTTTAGGCAAAAATGATGGAATGTATCATGATGGTAATGCTAATGCCGATGTGCCATCTGAGGTCTCTTCTTGGGTTGACGGATCCTTGAACTGCGTGGACAAGAAACTTTTCCGCCATGCACGTTGCCTGGCGCCTGTTGAATATGATCTACTGTTATCTCTTTTGCAGGCTAAAGAACATGCGGAGACTCTGCCTCCGCTCATGCCAAGTCTCGAGAAGGACGACTCTTTTATGAGCCAAGTGAGGACTGCTCTGTCCCAGATATCAGAGCCCTTTAGTCCTCCTGCACAAGTTGATAACCAGCAAGCGAATCTTCATGACGGAGAGAAGTTAAAAGCCACGCAACCCTCTCTCTTCCCGTCATTGTCTTCTTCTTCTTCGGATTCTTCGGATTCTTATGATGATATCAAGAATAAGAATCATCAAAAAGCTAAAAAGATGAAATGTATCATGATGGTAAGTTGGTAACAATAATGCCAACGTGCCATCTTGGCCTCTTCTTGGGTTGACAGATTCTTGAACTGCCTGGACTAGTTTTGAAACTTTTTTGCAATGCACGAAAAGATATCTGACACATTTTGGATGTTCAAGATCTACTGTCATCTTTTTGCAGGCTAAGGAACTCGCTGAGACTCTCAAGAACTTCGCTCTGCTTGGGCTAAGGTTCGATAAGGAAGACTCTTTGAAGAACCAAGTGCAGACTGCTCCGTCCCAAAAATCAAAGCCCTTCGTCCTCCGGCACAAGTAAATAACCCTCAAGTGGATCTTCGTGACAGAGAGATAAAAGCTGCACAAGTTCCTGCTACATTAGTCAAAATTGGTTCGTGGCAGGTAATTAAAATTCAATATTAGTTCTACATAATTTACAAATGACGAAGAAGAGCAGAACTTTTGTTTTCCCTTCTTTCCCTTCGTTTAGCAATCAAAAGTATACGTATGTGCAGTTTGCTTCTGCACATGAAGCAGATTTGGTAGGAAAGTTCCACTTCGCAACAAGGAAATTAGTCTGGGAAGTGCACGCAAATGGTCTGAAGAAGAAGATTGAGATACAATGGTCGGACATTTTTGCTATAAGAGCCACTATCGAAAAACAAGCCGGGAATCCTGAAAATAGAGGTTCCAATTGATTTCCTTTGACCCTAGAAATTTCTCTGACTTCAAATCCGACATTTTTTACCATAATACTAATGCAAGTCATTTACTGTAACCATCGTGCAGTTAGACCAGCCTCCCACCTTCTACAAGGAGACTGATCCACCGCCCCGGCATCACTCGCTTTGGTTGTTGGCAGATGAATTAGCTGGTGGCCAAGCTCTTAGGTGCCGGTACTCTATTATCTCGTTCGATACGTTGGCCACATACTCCAGTATTTCCTGTCACTGTACGATGATGAACTTTAGTGTAGATAAATGCCTCCACAGGTTTAGTCATATAGTAAACTGATAATTCGATCCTTTAATAGGTGGTAATGCTTATTCTTAGTCTCATCTTAGGAGGCACCATCTTGAATTTCCTTCAGCAGCCCTCGACAGAAACTACATCAAGCTTCTGAGCAGCGACCGCTGTTTGCTTGAGTTGAGCCAGAGCAGCTTTCTGAGCAGCGTAGAAACAACATTCTGCAAGCTGCAACACTCTGGATTCGAGAATTCACAAATGACTCAAGAATGCAACAACCTTTGTCAGTTTGAAGCCCTTCCACCTGCACCCCCTGCAGCTGCAGCCGATTCAGGCCTGTGTCTTAGAGAACATTTAAACTCACCCTATGTTGGAGAAGCAGCGGTCCCCACCTAGCAAACTCCTGCAATCATGAGTAATACTCAGCAGCAGTTAGTCTTCGATCCCAATCCAATCAGTTGATGTCACCTTAGGCTTCTGCCTGCAATTGACAACACTTTCACATCACCGATTGGTTCATCGAGTGCAGTAGGTTCTACTTGCAATGATTATGCAATGGGTGTCGGTCAGGAGCATGATGGATATGTCAACAGTAGTGGGAAATTCATTGGTCCCTCAGAGCAGAATGAGACTTTTACATCATTGATAGGTTCATCGAGTGCAGGAGGTTCTGCAAGCAATGGTGATGCAATGGGTGAGACAGGAACATGATGGATGCTAACAGTAACAAGCAATTTAAGTTGGTCCCCGTGTCCCAGGGACAAACTTATCACTTCTTTGATGCGCCATCAAAGCTTATGAGCGAAAACCACACAATCGATCACCTTGAGACTGGTGTTCTGTGTCAGACCTCGATTCAAGAGTCAAGGAATGAAAACTTGGGTTGAGGTGAGGAATATACCAGTGGGGCAGTCCCAGTTTTGCATATTAGGATTAGGATGAGTTGAAGATGTTGGCGGCATCTCTTTCCTTTATGTTCTATCCTTTTCACCGCTACACATTTTTGTTTCTGGACGATGATTGCAGCCAAAAAGTAATGTGTTCATCTTTCTTTTCCAAGTTTTGAATGTCTCAGCAACAAAACAGGGAAAAATAAAATTCTCCACCTGGCTGTCTGTAATATGGTCCACAAACTTAATTTGTCATCAATTCAATCCTCGAACTTAGGATGCCTACACAAATGGGATGCACTGTAAGCTTAACATTGAAAAGCATTTAAGAAAATGCTGGAAACCTCTGACATTCACCATAAAAAGAAAATGGATCACTTCAACCTTTACAGAAGCCAATGCAAACAAAAATTTGTTCAGAACTACAAGTCAATAGCCTTATACCAAGTATCTAGCAAAACAACTACTGGTACTAAGGCTGGAGATCCAAACTAAAAATGAAATACAGACTATTCATCACTATGTCATAACCCTTAACATGAAATACATTGAACCAACTAGAGCATAGAAACTACAGTTATGTTCAAAACTGCAAGTCCTGTCACAAAACTGACAGTGACATCTTCCCAAAGATGCTGCTTGACAATTTAGATGCTGCTTCAAATCCTGAAAGGACTGATTGAAAAGTTCTCCTTAAAGGTCTCGTAGAGGACTCTCTCACACATTTCATATTAGTTCAGCTGAGTGGATCATGTCCTGAAAGCACTTAAGAATGTAGGCTGCAACAATTGCCTGATTCCTTTACACATCCATCCACTCTCAGTGCATATCGCCAAAACTTCTCTTCTTTGAAGCAGAGTGAAATTCCTCTGTTCCATTGTCAGCATTAGCATGCTTCTCTTTGCCTCTGGACTCATCTTTTGCTCTATCTGGTTCTGCTTCAACAAATAGCGGGGTTTCTCTTCCACTTAATCGACAGAAAACTCTTTCAACTGTCTCACTTATTTCTTTCCCTAGCCCATCACCATCAAGAATTAACTCCCAAACTGATTTGGAGGCCTTCTCAAGCACTGGGGCCCTGCACAAAAATGAACACAAGCAAATAAATAAACATCCAATGACCAGCAACAACGCATGCCAACAATTAGCTTCATCCAGAAGTGATAGTTCTGCCAGTCAGCCTAACAGGTGTGCCAACAATTGTGTGCATCGACATGGATCTCTAGCAAAATGCCATACCTTTGGAAATCAAAAGGTGGTGAACATAAACTCAAAATGTTTCTGTATAGCTGCAAAGAGTGCATAAATAGGGATGAACATGGTAATTATCTGACATTAAACTACTAGCAGTCCATATAATTGGCATGACTTTACACAGGATCTTTCCCTCAGAAAAGACTTCCTAGATGAAACGAAATTCAGCTGCAAACAGCTTGTCACACGTTTGTTAAAATATCAAACTAACTCACATGTATAAATCAGATTCAGCAAGAGTTGTGTTTCAATCATTATTGTACTCACACTTCAGTCATGATTTGCCAAGGCAGAGCAGCCACTAGAGGAGACTAATTCAATCTATTGATATCTTTGTTAGATCAAATAATGAACTCATCTCTTTGAAATTAATTTCTTAGTCCCTCAACCCCGACTAACATCTTCTCAGGGAAACATGGCCATTATTCTCCTCCATCTTTTCTCAGCTGAGGTTCAAGAAAATTAAAGATAACACTAACTTACAACAATAACCACGAAAGATGCAAGGAAGACAAGTCTGCCTATTCACCAACCCCCACAGCCAGTCAACCCACACTTCCCACAGAGAGAGAGAGAGAGAGAGAGAGGATGCTTGAGGAATGAAAGAATTGCTTTTTGTCTGTCTTATGGCTGTATCCTCCACTTATGATAGGACGAAATTAAATATTTAACTCTAACTGCAGTCGACATTTATTACCCACATACTTAGAATTGTGATATTGATACTGAAGATAAAGTGAGCTGTGCTTCCCTGTTAAGGTCTTTCAATTTGTTTCCAAGGCTTACGAGTCACAATTCCCATCGATCAATTTCATGCTCAGAAAACAGGGAGTTAAAATTCAAGATTTGAATCTTATTTTAACAAGTATGTTATTTTGCTACTAAGATGCAACCCAGCATGTTTTCAATGAACCGCCACCTTCTGAATCCTATACCGCCATTTATTATTTGTCAACATTATATTTAAAATTTTACTCACAATCAACTATGAGGTCAGACTTTCACAATCTTGCCTACTATAAACTTCCATATTGACCCAAAAAAGCCAAAGTCAACTAAATTCTAGTACATGGCAACTGCACTATGAAGATAACTACGGTTTGGAATTTGAGATCCTGAGGCGTTGATTTCTCAATGCCAACCAAGCTACACAGCCATCTAAAAGGCTGTCTTGGAGAGCACTCTGCCCTTCGGTTTTGATAATCTACTTCATAGCAGCAGAATCTACAGCATTTTGGCATGAGGTAGCAAGAGTAGAAACTGCACCGACATTATCTAGGGAGTAATTTTCATTTCTTTTATCTCCTTCCCCACCATCTTAAATAGGCATGTTGGGGGAAGATAGGGATCAAAATCTAGACTTCTCAACTCTTGGTAAGGGAGGACAACAACTGGCCATTCCCTTGCTCCCGCATTTTAAAGGGAGAAGACTTGCTCGTAGCACCAGGGGTATTTTTACAATTTAGTACCATAATTGCTACTGCAACATCTCTCCTTTGACAGTCAACTCTTTCAGCAGGAGGAATACATGGATGACATCAAGATGGCTGAAAGCCACACGGTAAGCACTAGATTGCATCCCGAAACTGTTCTTGATCGAGCTCATCAAAAAAGTGCGCCGACCACTCTAGCTACGGGGAGGTGGTTGACAAATTCAGAGCATGAACAAACTGCTAACGTACGCTACCAGCTCCGTTACGATATAAACTCGAACTAAAGAATGGTATGTTCTTGTTCTTACTCTAGCTCCTGGCGCAGGGCGTCAAAGAGCTCTCTCTTCGTCTGCTTTTCAGCTCCGGGGGTATTAAGAACTTTGCTCTGCTCCGCCATTTTAATTGTGGTGCTCTTCAGCTCCTCCTGCGAAGCCGACCATCCGGATAAGAGAGAAAAGGAAGAGACTTTAAGCAGCATAACAAACGAAATGCAAAGGGAAGCCAAAGCACAATGTCAACAATCGCGCGACATCGAGAATAGGAACAAAGAACCCTCCTTTCCTTATGCCAAGAGCCGACGATTACGTAAAGATCATCCACCCCCCAGAATTCACACCAGAGGCCACTAAAACGGGACCAATTCGACCCAAAAAAAAACACAACCCACGACGCAACAGCCGCTACCCAATGGACAGAGCCACGAAATAGGCAAGAAGCGTCCAGGATCAGCGAGGCCCGCGCCGACCCACGACCCCGCAACTCGAACCATCAAAAGGGCAGCAGGAATTCGCAGAAAAGGGAGACCGGGGGGCGGGGGAGCGCTCACGTTGGCCTTGAGCTGGTTGATGATCTTGAGGCGGAGGGAGTCGATGGTGCCGTCGTTCATGAGCGACTCCAGGACGTCTTCCGGGCTGATCACCGACGCCGGAGAGGTGGAAGAAGAAGACGCCATCGACGCGGCGGGCACCCCGTTTTCCCTCCCTCTTCCTCGCGGATCTTCGCTCTCTTTCTCTGCGAAAGTCGCCGCCTTTGTCGTCGGTCCGAGGCGTCCGATGTTGCGAAGCAAGGGAGGCACTTTCCGTTTGGTCCAAATCGTCCTCGAAATCTCATGGCTATTTGTCCCCCTCCATTTCTTAGCATAGATCCAGAGTAGAACTTAAAATCTCATTAAATCATTCAATAAATGATATAGATAGAACTTGATTAAAACTTGAAACTGACCCTAGAACTTATGATAGAATAAATTACGATTCCAGAAAATGAAAAATCTATTCTAATAGTAGATTTTAGGTGAAACTATATAGAAAATAGAATAGAACCGCTTGTCTATTCTATTTCTATTTAAAAAGAATGATGCACATGCCCAAAAAGGGGGGAAAAATAAGAAGAGCAAAATTGATAAGATTTACCAATTAATGGAAACAAAATAAAAAAACTAATGAAGAAGTTTTTTTTAGATGAATGTTAATTATCATAATGGTACAAAATATCCAAATTGATATACAAGATGATGTGAAATTTAATTTGAAAATTTGGGGATAGGGAGAGGGGGTGGGGGAGTGTAATTGTGTTAGAGATAAGGAAGATCTCCAAATCCATATTAGTTAAATAGGTGCGAGAAAGAGGAAATGTGGTACAAAAAACTACCTCCTCCTCCCTGATGAAGATTTTTGTTGGATTTGAAGTAAATTTCTTAATTATGACCACCCTTCTCAAATAAAAAAGGGAGAGGTAAGGAATTTAAATTCCCACTTTTTAAAGGAATTAGAGTAGAGACGATTTAATTTTAAATGTAAGTCTCGAGATAGTGCAAAAGTATTAGAGTGAGAATTAAAATAAAAATAGAGTAGGATCAACAAATATATATATATATAATTTTAAAAAGAAAAGAGTAGTGAGATTTGAGTAAATTTTACAAATTGCGCAAAATTTTTGAAATAATGATATGACCATTTACCGACAATGTTTCGACATTAATAGTAAATATAAGGATAAAGTGCAATTCGTGAAAGTTAATGAGATATCTTGCTCAACGTAAGATTCTATACCTTTTCTTTTTGCCCCCTCTCTTTCACACAGGCAGAACAAAGCATATACCTTTTTCACAATGTAAACTAACATAAACGAATGCTGACCCAAAAGAAAAACTAACATGAATGAGTATGCAGTGTATAAACAATATTTTGATTTTATCTATAATTATCTATATGTGGACAAATTGTAAAAGAAACTATTAATTAACTTAGAAAAAAATTGAAAATTTGAAGTTCTTCTTAAAATTAGGAATACCGTTCTCGCAATGCAATGACGTAGATGCATTGCTACAGTTATATATACTGGCACTAAATTGCAATTACTTGGATGCAACAGAAGAATTTTTTTTCTTAACTAGGGAAATCTTATTTTTGAAATTAAATTAAGTTGATGAAAAAAAGGGTATGAGTTCAATTTTTATAATTTAAAGATGCAAATTGTGCACAAAAAGGATGAGGAAATTTTGATGTTTTGAGAATGTATCTATAGCAAACTCTAACTTTATAAGATGTAGGAAAAAAAAAAAAAAAACAGAAGATTTGATAAGTTTGCACATTCATAACAAGCAAATTTTATTAATGAATTCTAAATTACAGTCATTCACGGATTTCCACTTACTTAAAAAGAGAGATTCTGCAACGGAAAAATGGAAAAGAGGAGGAGGAAGAAGAAGGAAAGAATCCTCCTACTCTAAGAAAGGCGCCTAATGTATCTTCATCACTTCATCAACCCAGCTGTGTGGTGAGATCATATGTAGAGTCCGATTCTGATACATTTCTTCACCCATTTGCTGGCATTACTGGGGAAAAATGAATGCTAATCTGCTCTTTCGAGTCGAGAACTGCTTCAACTATTTTCACTATTGACAAATAATTTAGTTGTCCGAAGATAAGTGTATAAGAAGCTAGACTCTTTCAGTATGTACCACGACTTAACGATGCAGCTGAGGCCCATTTTCGCACTCCCTTGTGCCAATCATAAATCTGTTCCCGCTAGGGATGCAGGATGTAGTCATTTCTGCTTTAGGACCGAAGTTCGTGCGGAACAAATTGGATAGATCTATGGGCTGGCTTCATCTTTGTCCATCAAATCTGACAAGTAGCTCAAGATGAACCCATCCAGATCTCCCTCTAGGACGGAATCAGGGTCAGAAACCTCATAGTTAGTCCGGAGATCCTTGACCATCCGGTAAGGCTGCACGGGAGAAAATGACACAGTCAGGAAGAGCTTTCTACACAGACGAAATAAAATGGTTTTTAAGAGAAGATGAGCAGATGCTACGGCATACGTGAAGGACATAGGAACGAATTTGGTTGCCCCAACTTATTTCTGTAAGAGATTGTGTATGTTGTGCATTCATCTGAGCCTGTCGAGCCATCTCAAGCTGGTCTAACCGAGACTGGAGCACTGCCATGGCTGAAGCCTTGTTTTGATGTTGTGATCTGTAATAGCAGAGAAAAAAGGTGACAAAAGAACTCTGCACCTCAAAAAAGGAATGAATGGGCACCCTTTATGTAAATCCAAATTTCCAAATTTCATTATGGTGCAGCAATAAGTCGACAACAGTGCAAAAACTTAAAATAGGTTGATTCCATCTACCTCTCATTTTGGCAAGTTGCAGTTACTCCAGTGGGAATGTGAACAATTCTCACAGCACTGTCAGTTGTGTTAACAGACTGCCCGCCAGCTCCTCCAGATCGAAATCTCTCAATTCGGAGATCGGATTCATTTATTTGCACATGGGAAAAATCCTCACCAAAGATCGGAATTACAGCAACAGCAGCAAATGAAGTATGTCGCCGTTTGTTACTGTCAAATGGCGAGATTCGTACCAACCTGTGCACACCTACTTCAGCTTTGGCATATCCAAATGCATATTCACCATCCACTTTAATTGTTGCTCGCTGAAAATCACAAAGTCTAGGTCAGGACTAATTGCAAACTCAGCTAATTCAGAAACAGAGTAGTTAAGGAAAAAGTCAAAAGAAGCAAGAGCTACACTGCATATAGCTAAATACACTTGCAATTCGGAACATTATTCTTTTTTTTTTCCTTTTTTTGGGGTCAAAATTGGAACGTTATAATTGAGTAGGCTTCTTCAAGGGCAAAAACACAAGGAATTTAGTAACATGAGAAAAAGATGGTAAGGAGGTGAACCTTGATTCCAGCAATCTCACCAGGCATTTCATCCACCACTGTTACTCCATATCCTCGGTGTTGAGCCCACATTTTGTACATATTCATGACCATCGCAGCCCAATCCATGCTCTCAGTGCCCCCGGCCCCAGCTTGCACCTATGTACATAGATGAGCAAAACACTGAATTCTTAGACTGTCCAGGCACAAGGAATAATAATGCTAGGTGTGGAGAAGCCCAAAGTCACTTATGCATCCTATAAGATGCAAACCCAAAATGTAAAAATGCGCTGCATACATGAGTGCTCGTGACTTGACAACTAGGAGTTAAGAATGCATGATACAGACCTCTATGAAACAGGAGCAAGAATCATGCTCTCCAGCTAACAAAGCTTCAAGCTCTTTCTCTTTTGAAAATCTTCTCATCCTTAGCAAAGCTTGCAATGATTCCTGCACGAACAGAAAGAAGGCATGATTCCAATAAACTTGTAAATGCAGCGAGGAAGCAATAGCACTAACAATTTGTAATTCAATAATTCAGCAGTGGAAATGATAATTTGACTTCAAAGGAAAAAAAGAAAATGAATGAGAACTCATACAGGTAAAATGGAGGAAATTCAGGAGCGACAAGACATGATATGGACATAATGAGATAGGGAACCTAAAAAGCAGTATCCAATCTAAACTATGGAGCACAACAGTCACACTTTATGTAAAGTGTATCATACCAGCACAAGAAGACATCGGGGATATAGCAATTGTAAAAACTTGGTCTGATGGACAAATAATCCTAGTTATAACTGATGCACCGGCGGTAGGGTGAAACTGTTTCTCAGTTTCTCCCAAAACTGTTCACACCCCGATCTCTTAATCCCAGAGTTAAAAATAAACACACTAGTAGTCCCGAAATGCAAAGTATTAACTCGTCCAACTAAATATAGACTGGAAGAGTAGCACAGCACCGGAGACAACATGAAACAGGGACAAATACATGCCTAGTGAGGAAAACCAGGGGCCCACCAATTCCAAGTCAGCATCACTCTCTTCCCGAGCAAGCTTTATCATGTCAATATGCTCAAGCAACTCCTGTTCAAATTCCATCACCTCCCTCATCTTAGCCACGAGTCTACCATGCTCACGGCTTATTTTTCCAGCATGTTGAGGATCATCCCAAAGGTCTGGCTTATTCAATTGTGTAGACAACAGCTCCAACCTCACTAACAAGCTCTTCCACTGTCAAAAGAACACGGAATCATCATCAGAAGTCGAAATCAAAGTACGGAATTTTTATATGGTAGATATTCCATAGCTCAACTTAAAGAACACATGAGAAAGCTACAATTTAGACCAAAGACAAGTCAATGCAGGAGGAGAATTCTAGTTCAAGTATTTTCAGTGTTTTCTTTGTCATCAGTTTTTCTGGATTCAATAAATGTAGTTAGTTTCTATAAACCCCAGAATAGATTTTCTATATTCCAGCTTCAATTCAACTAATTTTAACCCAGTTTGTTGTTCTTTTTGCTATATTTTGCTCCTCCAACTACATCAAATTCGCATCAAGAGTCCCTTGTTAGAGTTTTGCCTTCAACAGAAGTAGCATTACTGCTCATTCATATTACTCATGATGCGACGGAATTACCAACATTTCTATAACTAAAAGCATAAAAAACGCACTTTGACAAGTGACCTCCGTTCTAAAGCCCGGCTTCTGCACCATGGATATTCAAAATGTAAACTTTAGGCACTAAATTATAGGAACTGCGATTCCCCAAACTTCACGGACTGCGAAACGAATGTAAATGCAACTTTCCCCAGCTAAAATGAACCTCTCTGAGCTATCTACTCCGACCCCTGATTTTCATTTCAATGATAAATTAAAATCACAAGGAAAATTGTTCCACCTGCAAGCGCCGCTTGATCAAGCTTATGGACTGCGCGATCGCGGCGGCATGGCTCTTCCAATCGCCCTCGCTCTCGTCGAGGATCGTCCACTGGCTGGAAAGGATCCCCTCCACCGTCAGGCCGTCGGAGGTCGCGGGCTCGACGGCGGCGGCTCGAGCAGCGAACGACCGCAAGCCCCCGAAACGCGTCGCACAGCCGCTTCTCCCCAGCGCCTCCTCCAAACGGCGCACGCAGCTCGCCCCGACCGGCGCACCGGAACCGGCGGCGGAGCCGCCGCCGGAGCAATCGGAGCCGCGAAAGCGAGAGGGTTTCGGAGCTTCGAATCGGGATTCCGACGGGGCGGCGAGACTGAACAGGGAGCGGAGGGAGAAGGCTCGCGATGCGGGATTCGGAGGATGCGAAGAAGATCCGATGCGCGATCTTCTCAGGAAAATTGCAGGCATGTTTTTTGCATCAAAAGGAGAAGATGGAATTCAGCTGAACTCTGTTCGTGTATTTGGGGGTTTTGAGATTGTAGGGTTTTTGGATAGGGACGGAACTGGAAATAGCTCCAGATTGAGGGGGTAAAATCGGAAAAATCGGATCTCGAAAAACCCACCTGCAAATAGAAAAGGTATAAAAAAAGTCATAAATTTATTATATTGATATCAATCTAATTATAAATTTTTTAATTGAATTAATTTTTTTTTATATTGATAAGATCACTTTTATAAATTTCTCAATATTCAAATGAGTTTAGAAAATTTTTGACATAAGCATTGGCAATCCGACATTGCACTATCTACATTGATGTGGACAAATTTAATCACTTTCAATATTTTTTCCAAATTATTTTATCATATTTTCCTTTTTTTTCTCTTCTTTTTTTCTTTTCTCTTCATGCTCTGGGTGGTGACCTCACTAGCTAGAGACTCGTATGAGCAAGAGTCCCCGCGCCCTCACCGACAGCCATTGGCAGGGGCCTTTGAGGCCATTGTGGCATGGATTCGAGCGAGGGTCAACACCCTCGCTTGGACCAACCTTTGGCCAACGATGGGCAATCGACGACCTCGCTGGCCAAGGGATAAAAAGAAAAGAAAAGAAATGGAAAAAATAGATATGAAATATTAAAAATGATAAATTTTGTTTATAATAACGTCGATAGTGTCGTGTAAGAATATCGGCGCCCACGTAAGCTATTTTCTACCCAGGTAGACTAAGCTTGTATTGATATGAAAAAATTTATGGCTCAATTGGTACAGTTAAAAGATTTGGGATTAGATTTAAAACTTTTTTGGTAACAAATTAACTGAACCAGAAATCATCTAGACTAGACTGAATGCCAATTGGGTCCAATTTCCAATTATTAAAAATAAAATTGGTGTCCATGTGATCCAATTTCTAATTTTTAGAGGGAATCGCATCAGATTTGACTAATTACATATATTTTAATTCTTTTAGTTTTTTTCAAAAAATTAAGTAAAGTGAACTTCAGTCCTCCTCCCTCGAAACTTCCCAAAAGTTACATCGTCTACAGTGACGAGACAAACAAACTCATCTGGGAGCTGTTCTTCATAGGAGCAATCACTACAAAATTACAAAACTTCCACACTGATTTGAAAGAGGGAAAGGTACATATCCAGCCGCTGTTAGTAGGAAGAAACTTGATGTGGATACAAGTTCCAACAAATATGTTAAGATATGAACAATAAGTGACCCATTCCATTAGATAGAAATCGAACCAAATCGCAGATCTCTGATCCCAGGGTGGTTCAATCCGGTCCTTAGTTCCTGAGTGGAATCGGATGAGATTGGAAATCAGTGATCTCTACATGCAAAAAAAAAAAATCAATATGACCCCACATTTTATTGATTTTGTGCGAAATTACACACTACTATATTTTCTTATTGTTCATCAAATGAATATATGAAAAAGCATGCATGTCAAAAAATTTTGAAAAATGTTAGGTTGTACAAAGAAAAGTGAGACATTTCATGTTTCAAATTTTCTCCTAATAAATTTGTGTAATCATGAGATTAGGAAGATTCAAATTCTAATTTGAAATACAACATATTTGTGAGATTGCTTAATGCTATCTTATTAATTGTAAAAAACGACCTAGCGCATTCAATTTGCATAAGTAAAAAATTACATGTTATTAACAGCATAGAAATTACTCACTATAAGTGCATGAAAAACAACATTCAATTGTAACAGAAAATTAATCACATGTAAATTTTACAAATGAGAAATATATTCCTAATTGTGTATACGGTAGAACTTACCATTCTAAGTGGGAGTCGCAATCGAAGTGGAGAAACTCTAATCGCTTACTTAGTAAAAAATTACTTTTCTTATTTGAAAGTGACTAATCAAATTAATATTTATTAGTTATTAATAGAAACATATAATCATATATCCTCGGTAGAGTAACCACCACGAAAAAAGCTTAATAAAATGATGGATTGATACAGAGTTTCTATATGGAGAAGTTTTTAATTATTCAAAAGCTGAAGTTACTTTTTCTCATGATTAAACAAATGAAGAAAAAAGAAATATTATTACTTCTTACATAATTAAATTTTCCTCACATGATAGAAATCGAACTAGACCGGAGGTCTCTAATCTTAGGGTGGTTCAATCCGGTCCCTAGTTCTTGAGTGGAATCGGACAAGACTGGAAATCGATGACCTCTACATGCAAAACAGATTTTCAATATGAGCCCACGTTTTATTGATTTTGTGTGAAATTACACACTATTATGTTTTCTTATTGTTTTTTTTTTTTTTTTTTTTTGGTAAGAACTATGTTTTCTTATTGTTCATCAAATGAATATATGAAAAAGCACGCATGTCAACAAAATTTTGAAAAATGTTAGGTTGTACGAAGAAAAGTGAGACATCTCATGTTTCGAATTTTCTCCTAATAAATTTGTGTAATCATGAGATTAGGAAGATTCAAATTCTAATTTGAAATACAACATATTTGTGAGATTGCTTAATGCTATCTTATTAATTGTAAAAAACAACCTAGCTCATTCGATTTGCATAAGTAAAAACTTACATAAGTTAATAACAGCACAAAAATTACTCACTATAAGTGCATGAAAAACAACATTCGATTGTAACAGAAGACTAATCACATGTAAATTTTACAGATGAGAAATATAATCCTAATTGCGTATACGGCAGAACTTACTATCCTCAGTGGGAGTCGCAATCAAAGTGGAGAAACTCTAATCGCTTACTTAGTAAAAAATTACTTTTCTTATTTGAAAGTGACTAATCAAATTAATATTTATTAGTTATTAATAGAAACATATAATCATATATCCTCGGTAGAGTAACCACGACGAAAAAAGCTTAATAAAATGATGGATTGATACTGAGTTTCTATACAGAGAAGTTATTAATTATTCAAAAGCTGAAGTTACTTTTTCTCATGATTACTTACTAAACAAATGAAGAAAAAAGAACAATTATTTCTTTTTAGGTAATTAACATTTCCTCACAGGAAAGTTACTAACAATAATTGAAAAAAAAATTATTGCAATGACTTAGCTTCTAATAGAAAAGTCACCCAAGGCATAACCTACTAAGACATTAGAAATCTCCAATTCTTCTAAGTTTATAGGAACTTTGTCAATAGCCACGGAACACTCATTAAATAATCTCATTACGGAAACTTCTCTAGGGACATAAAAAAAAAATCAATACTTTAAAGTTTAGTATTTCTTTAATAAATATGCCTAATAAAAATCTCAAGGGTTTCACCAACCATTTTGACCATTCCCATCAATGAAATGCATGGACAAGGCATCTTTCTCTTTGGCCAAAATTTGCTCTCCAAAGCCCTGTTCCTCCAATGACAAGATCTCCCCTTTCCAGGATGGTGCCATTCCAGGGGAGATTCAGTGCATGGCATGGCTACTTTCAGAATGCTGACGCAATGCACATCACGAGAAAGGACATCTCCTCGATCCTAAGTGGGACTATGACAGTGATTCCTCTCCATTACCATTACCATCATCTGATGCTGACTTGGGAAGCATGGCAGATCGACACGGATGCGAAACCATGACGCTCTCTCCTCATAATTGCGGCCGCATCTTGACCATTGCGCAAAGCAAAGGTTATCTTCACACCTAATCCGATCCTGGCACGATGGTTTCTTTGTCTTTAGCAGATAAAAAAAGAAGATAAATCAAGGGCTAAAATACTGAAGTGAAGGGCTGATCTGGGAAAGGTAGCAGGTGATTGACTGTCTTGTAATATGGACAAGTGAAAATCTCTTGACCCGTGAACGCATTTTGCTGAGGTTTAAATGCTCTCTTGTCTCTCTCTACCCAATCATCGTGCCATGCTGAGTTGGCCGACTTTATCCAAATCCTGACACGTTGAATTCTGGTACCCTAGAAAATCTCGGATATGGATCGAAGATCCTGAAAGCTGCCATTCAAACCTACTGGTATAGCACGGCCCCCGAAGTTTAATGCAGCAAGAAGCCCCCAGAAGATAGAAGGCCCGGAATACGAGAAAATCCTCGAACTTCGCAAATGCGGCGGACCCTTTATTTCGTGCCATCCGTCGATCAAAACTACCGGCTCTCCAAGATGTTTTTTGGCACCATCTTGCATGACCACTCGAGATAAATCTTCCTACGGATAATGCAACTTCGCGCTTCTCTGGAGGCTCAGAATCCGTCGTACCACTCGAGACCAGTGACTGTGTCTTTTTGGGGGCTGAAGTGCAGTGGTTCCTAGGTTTCTCGAGAATGGGCGTGTGGGGTGATACCGTGACCCTGGTTCTGATACCTGGTGTGCTTTGGTGGGCATTGGATTTGCTCTGCTCCAGTGGTTCCTGGTGTCCAGGGTCAAGGTCACTGAGGACGTCAATGGCTACCATGAAAACCTGATGGAGAATGAAGATCAGGAGGAGGGTGTGGATCAGCTTGGTGTTGTCATCAAGTGCTCTGAGATTCAGAATGCCATCGCCGTCGGTAAGGTCCCCGTTTCGATCTTTTAAGAAAACTTCTCAGGGCTCTGTTTTGTCTGTGATTCGTCTGTGATGGCTCTGGAGATGGTGAATTCTGTATGCTGTGCAGATTATGAATGATGTAAATATAGGTAGCCGATCGTGGGATATTTTTTTCTTTTCTGTATCAAGGAATTGTCTTATTCTTTGTGTTGTTTTATTTAAGAGGTTCTCACAAAGTTCACATTCCATGAGATCATTACGGTGATTGACTACGTCAGAAGTTCTCGTTTATATTGTGTTTGCCTTTAGAGATCTTGCTGCTGTCATGATTTTTTTAGCCGCTCTCTGGTTATGTCATCTTTTGCTGCTAAAAATCATATGCATCAGACCAAACTCACTCTAGGCAGGCACCATATAAATTTACCCAGCATCATCATCATCATCATCACCATATTCTCCATAGGTATACAAACAGGGGAAAATAGAATAGGGCCAAACGGATGTGCGGAACAAAACAAAAGCCAATCTTTAGCCAAGGAAATGCTCAACTGGGCAGGAAACATCGTCACTAGTCGGACAGCCTGGTGCTGTCCAAATTTACATAGAAAATATGATTTGTGTAATTCATATCTAAATTCAACTACTTACTGTTGGGCGGAGTTTAATAATTGGGGTGACTTTCTGGAAACAACTGGTGGTAATCTAGATTTGCAAACGACTTAGGATCATCTGATCGAACACCCAGAAAATAACTGCTTATGCTTTGTTTAGGATTATCCTATCTCCATCTGTCACCGAAGAACCGTTTCTCCAGAATTTTACCGTATGTTATAATTCTTAGTACTCTACCTAAAGTGTGAAACTTGGCAGAAGAGAAGTAAAATGGATATCCCATTAGATTCTTTTTCTGCAGCATTGCTTGAACTTGGGAAATTGATCTTTAACTGCATAGATGCTTGACCATTTTTGTTCCAGGTGCAACATCTTTCCTATTTACCGAGTACAAGTACCTCGGCATCTTCATGGGTGCATTCGGCGCCATCATCTTCCTCTTCCTCGGTTCAGTTAAGGGCTTTAGCACCGAAAGCGAACCTTGCAGTTACAACCCAGAAAATCTCTGCAAACCAGCTCTGGCCAATGCCATCTTCAGCACAGTGGCATTCTTGCTCGGTGCTCTTACTTCTGTGCTCTCAGGCTTTCTAGGGATGAAGATTGCAACATATGCCAATGCTAGGACAACTCTAGAGGCCAGGAAGGGTGTCGGGAAGGCGTTTATTGTGGCCTTTCGATCCGGCGCTGTGATGGGCTTCCTTCTTGCTGCCAATGGCCTTCTTGTTCTATATGTGTCCATCAATCTGTTCAAGATTTACTACGGAGATGACTGGGAGGGACTGTATGAATCTATTACCGGTTATGGACTCGGCGGTTCTTCGATGGCACTCTTTGGAAGAGTCGGCGGAGGTATATATACCAAAGCAGCTGATGTCGGTGCAGACCTTGTCGGGAAAGTCGAGAAAAATATCCCTGAAGATGATCCACGGAACCCGGCTGTAACTTTTCTTCCCTTCCTATGACATCGGTCTAGAAACAAAATTGCGAAATCGAAATTTTGGTTGCATGTGATCTGTGAAAAAACATGCTCAATGAACTGCTTGTTTTGCAGGTAATTGCAGACAACGTCGGCGACAATGTCGGGGACATTGCAGGAATGGGCTCTGACCTCTTCGGGTCTTATGCTGAATCATCGTGCGCTGCACTCTTTGTCGCGTCGATCTCATCCTTCGGCATAAGCCACGACTTCTCAGCCATGTCCTATCCACTCATCATTAGCTCAATGGGAATTGTCGTCTGCTTGATAACAACACTATTCGCGACAGATCTTTCTGAGATCAAGCACGTGAGTGAAATCGAACCGTCATTGAAGCGCCAGCTTCTTATCTCGACAGTCCTGATGACTGCTGGCATCGCCACGGTCAGCTTCTTTGCTCTGCCATCGGAATTCACTTTGTACAATTTCGGGAGCGACAAAGTCGTAAAGAACTGGTATGCTTCCCGCTCTGCTGCCATCATTTCGGATTCATCTTCGTTTCTATGTCTCCTAGATCATTTTCATCGACGTGATTAATATGCTCACAGGCACCTGTTCTTCTGCGTTGTGACTGGCTTGTGGGCTGGACTCGTTATCGGCTATACCACGGAGTACTACACGAGCAATGCTTACAGGTGAGTTTTTGCTTCATGATTTGTGACTCTTTATCATGTAGAACATATCAGATCATGTTGTGTTCGGCGGTCGCCAAGGACACATGTAAAGTACAGGGCATTGCTTCGCTGATTTGCTGACTAGCGATTGTATCAGTCCGGTGCAGGATGTGGCGGATTCGTGCAGGACTGGTGCCGCGACCAACGTGATTTTCGGATTGGCTCTGGGCTACAAATCCGTCATCATCCCCATATTTGCCATAGCGATTGCTATTTACGTGAGCTTCAGCTTGGCTGCCATGTATGGAATCGCTATGGCTGCATTGGGGATGCTGAGTACTATAGCGACAGGTCTCGCTATCGATGCGTATGGACCTATCAGCGACAATGCTGGCGGGATTGCTGAGATGGCCGGAATGAGCCACAAAATACGCGAGAGGACCGATGCTTTGGATGCTGCTGGAAACACCACTGCTGCCATTGGCAAGGTAATGACTTATCTAAATTTTGCATGATCAGCTGTGACATGAACAACCTCATTACACTGTCTGCCTTTTCTCTTTAGGGTTTTGCTATTGGATCGGCGGCGCTCGTCTCTCTCGCCTTGTTCGGCGCCTTCGTGAGCAGGGCGGGCATCACGGCCGTTGATGTGTTGACCCCGAAGGTGTTCATAGGCTTGATCGTCGGTGCCATGCTCCCTTACTGGTTTTCTGCCATGACAATGAAGAGCGTTGGGAGCGCGGCGCTGAAGATGGTCGAAGAGGTCAGGCGGCAGTTCAACACCATCCCGGGCCTCATGGAGGGGACGGCCAAGCCTGACTATGCAAACTGCGTCAAGATCTCGACCGACGCCTCGCTGAGGGAGATGATACCGCCCGGTGCCTTGGTCATGCTCACCCCACTAGTGGCTGGCACCTTATTCGGAGTGGAAACTCTCGCTGGAGTTCTTGCCGGCTCGCTCGTCTCCGGCGTGCAGGTAGCTACCTATCACCTTACCTTCCCCAAATCCATCATGTCAATTATAAACAAGTCCAGACATTTTTGCTGAATTGATGAATCTGGTTTTGGTTTCTGGTTCAGGTTGCCATTTCAGCCTCTAACACAGGTGGGGCATGGGACAATGCCAAGAAGTACATAGAGGTGAGTCCGCTCGTTTGCCGTTTGATTTCTTCGTGTCATGTCGAGTCAGGTCGAGTCTAAATTGATCCGTGCTCACGCAGGCCGGTGCGTCCGAGCATGCCAGGACGCTGGGGCCCAAGGGCTCGGATGCCCACAAGGCCGCCGTCATCGGCGACACGATCGGGGACCCCCTCAAGGACACGTCCGGCCCTTCGCTCAACATCCTCATCAAGCTCATGGCGGTCGAGTCGTTGGTGTTCGCCCCGTTCTTCGCCACACACGGGGGCTTGCTGTTTAAGCTGTTCTGAACTCCACCGGCCGGTCGGACCGGGCCAGGCCAACAGCGTCGTTCGTCGCCCCTTCTTAACAGAGCATCTGCTGTAATTATTAGGACTCCTCTGTTGTATCCATGGCAGTTCCCCTTTCGGTTGCACTGTTGCGGTACCCTTTCTATATATACAAGTCCTAGCTTAGCCACCCGGTTTCATGCAATCCTTAGCTTGATTTTTCCAAGTTAAATCACACTTAAGTTTTGTGCTAAGCCCCGCAATCCTTATAAAAGCTGAAGTAACTCAGATGTGGAATTTAGAACCGTTAAATGGGTGAGTTAGGTCAAAAATTACCCGACTCAAATAGTCTCATTTAATCACATTTCGAATCATATCTAATAACGTAATAATTGATCCAAACTCAATCTGATATATATTGTTAAAATACTTACATGATTTAGGAATACTCATACCCAAGTTGAGGAAAGGATAAGCAGTGAGTAAGCGCAAGATCGAGTAAAGGTGAGGAAACGAAAAAAGAGTCATATAAATTAATTGAATTTAAGTTGCGAAACTATTTATGATCCATTCGACATTAATGCCCTATCTTACGTTTAAATTCATTTATAACTCATTTACCAAATATAACTAATTCATGTAATCACTCAACTCATCATAAATGAGTTAAGAATTATATGTGTGATCCGTTTTTATATTTAAGTGATGAGCCGCTTTTGAAACTTTGTGTAGAATTGACCCTAGTAAGACTTTATTTGAGAAATCGAGCACGTGTATGTATTTTCAGCTCCCCCTCAAATGCATCTACGCGATAAAAATCAATCTTGGTCCGTGATCAATTGAGGAATTAAAGGCTTTTACTTTGGCAAGTTGAAGACCGAAGGTCTCCATGGAGTTTCGTTTAGGTCTTGAGCTCACGACCGATGGAATTCAAGTACTGGGAATTTGATGTGGCTCCCAATATGGAATATTCACTTATTTGCCACGTGTCATTTGAACATTTCCAATGGCTAGACGTGACAAAATGGGTCTTCGACTCATATATGACCCATTTATGAGTCATTTATTTTTTGAAAAAAAACTAGGTAAATGGACTTAACAATTAAAGACTTAAGATATGTGGGTCTTAGATGGGTTGAATTTAGAACCCATTTTCAACCAAAACCTCACAATCTCTCTCTTCCCTCTTTAACTTAACAAAAATATTTTATTATAAAAATTGAAATTATAATTATTTTAATTTTAATTTTCTTTTTTTTTTTTTTTTTTTTTCTTCTTCCTCCTTTCGGTAAGACAGCGATGGTCGATGCGAGCCAGACAAGCCTCGAGCTTACCGACATCGAGCAACCTTGAACTTGCTGGATCTGGCGAGGCAGAGGCCTTACCAATCTAGTGAGCCTTGAGCTCGCCAACGTTGGCGAGCCAAGTGAGCTCAAGGCTCACCTATGGCCGATCGCCGGTTGTTGTCATGACCGGCAATCGGCAAAAAGAAAAAGAAGAACAAAAAAGAAAAAAAGAAAATTACATTTTAAAAAAAAAAATAATTTTAAAAATTATAAAAATTGTCCATTAAATTTGTGTTTCATAGTAATACCATTTTAATATATATAATAAATACATTTTCTTAGCTTTTAGTTAAATGAGTTGAATATGAGTCAAATATAGATCGGGTATGGGGTCAAAAATTTTGCACTGCAATAAATAGACCATAAACGGGTTAAATAAGTCGATTTGAGTCGAATAATTTATATCCCGACCCGACCCGACCCAACCCACCCGTTTAATGGGTGGCAATGCCTAGGTCATCACTCGAGATCTTATGATGGCCTAAAAAAAGAAAATCTTAAATCGTGGATCGATCATATAAAGCCCTCGAGCTCTCGATTGATTGACCTGGAAACTTCGGGCAATTATCCCGTCTTTCCAAATCGGTAAAGATATCATACGCAGAAGCAAATAATGACGTTCCATTTTTGCTACCTAAATTTTCCAAAGAAAAGGTTTATTAAGATTATCTTCTTCTTTTTTCAAAACGGCCAAAAAGGTTGCCTGCTTTGCGCGGACGCATCCTTATCCGACGGCTCGAATCCATTCATTGGGACAAAAATCGACGGACGGAAAGATGGGGCTCCGATTTGCAACGTGTCCCGCACGTGCCAACCTTTGTAAGCGTGCGGGAATCCGCTCCCAGGAAAATCCACCGAACGGCCGGCAGCTCCCCCGACGCTCCATAGCGGGCCCCACGCAGTTCTCGTGAAACTCAGAAATCCGTACACCTCGCGTGAGCCAATCTCTCTCCGCCACGTCACGCCCGTGACGAGGAGCGGCAACGTGTCGCCCCGCCACCGGCCCACGTCATCGCGCAGCGTACACGGTGGAGGTCAACCCACCACGCGAGCACCGAGGGCGACGACCGCTATATAAGGCCTCCCCGGACCTCGCTTTCCTCCCAGCTTCGTCCGCTCGTTGCGACGCTCTTTCTCTCACTAAGAGCCTCTCTCTCACTCACTCTCTCTCTCTCACTTTCTCTCTCTAGACAGCGATGGCGATCGGGCGGCCGGCGAACCCCGGCGGCCTCCTGCTGCTGCTGCTTGCGCTCCTCTCCGTCGCGGCGGTCGCGACCGCCGAGGTGTTCTTCGAGGAGCGATTCGACGGTACATTTTCCGGAGCTCGATCGCGCATTTCCGTTCCGTTCGTTCGTTCGTTTGTTCGTTCTCCTTCGTCGCTTCCGGTTTTCGTTCGGCTGTTTTTTCCGTTAGAGTTGTCGCGAGCGCGCGATTGATGCCGATCGTAGTTTCGCGGAGTCGTTTCCGAGATTGATCTGTTCGCGCGTGGATCTGTTGGCTCAGCGCCGCTTTTTGGTTTAGATCGGTGTCTGGCGGGAATTTGCGGTCGGCAATTTGATCGCGCTTTTTTGTAACTCCGAAATCGGGTGCCGCCTCCTTGGCTGGCCTTGTTTTAGCCGCGATGGGGGAGGCGTGAGATTGCTGAGCGGGCAGTCATTTTCGTTTACGTGTTCGTGTGGCGGATACTTCGGGTGCTATAGATTGTCGAGTTTGTGAATGCAGCAATGTTTGGTCCGAGTGGAACTTAGTGGAGGAGCACTGGCTCTGCTGCCTGACCGACGCGAGCATTGTTGAGAGTAGGGCTGTACGAGCATATTGCCTTCGCTGTGTGGCGAGATGTTAAGTTTGATATCATGATCAGACGCTTGCTGGAAATGACTAATTAATAAGATTGTGTCCTAGACTAGAAAAATTTCATTAGGGGCATTGAGTTCTGTTTGCGAAAAATTTGTGGTCAGTTTGCATAAATCGTGTTGTGCTTTCTTGTTGCCTAGCGGTTTCTCATTTTGGAACTCTATGCTGCCATGTCTCTAATTGAATTAGATGGATGGGAGAGCCGGTGGGTCAAGTCTGATTGGAAAAAAGATGAAAACTTGGCTGGCGAGTGGAACTACACATCTGGAAAATGGAATGGAGACCCCAATGACAAAGGTAGGCTTTTCTCTCACGAGCGAATATATGTGTTGTGAAATAGTTAGGTTAGTTTGAATTTTATTCTTTTAGCATTCAAGAATCTAGATGATCTGATGTTCTTGCTGGCTAGCTTCAGAGTTATCATCGATCTCCTTTGGCAGGTATCCAGACGAGTGAAGACTACAGGTTCTATGCTACATCAGCGCAATTCCCTGAGTTCAGCAACAAAGACAAGACCCTTGTCTTCCAATTCTCCGTCAAGCATGAGCAGAAGCTTGACTGTGGTGGTGGCTACATGAAGCTACTCAGTGGTGAAATTGATCAGAAAAAATTCGGTGGTGACACCCCATACAGGTTACTATAGTTCCTCCGACTACAAGATATTATTACCTTTCTGTTCAGTTGTTCTATTTGTAAACACTTGCTCATTCGATGAATGTTGGGATTGCTGCAGTATTATGTTTGGACCTGATATCTGTGGCTACAGCACCAAGAAAGTTCATGCTATACTCAACTACAATGATACCAACCATTTGATCAAGAAGGAAGTTCCCTGCGAGACTGATCAGCTTACTCATGTTTATACTTTCATCCTCCGCCCCGATGCCACCTACAGTATTCTCATTGATAATGCTGAGAAGCGAAGCGGTAGCTTGTACACTGACTGGGATCTTCTCCCACCTAAGCAGATCAAGGATCCTGAGGCCAAAAAAGTAAGTTACTGAGGTATTCATCTAGCTTCTCCTCTGTATGTGATGGTATATCATGCTGATTCCCTTGCTTGGGTGGCAGCCAGAAGACTGGGATGACAATGAATATATCCCTGATCCAGAAGATAAGAAGCCAGAGGTAAAGGCATCATTATGTCTCTGGACTTCGTTTATTTATGAAGTAGATGTCTAATGAGTATTGGATGAACTGACAGCTGACATGTGCCTGCAGGGATATGATGATATACCAAAAGAGATACCAGATCCCGATGCCAAGAAGGTGAATATGATCATTTTCAAGTTGTTTATGCAACTATTCTCCATTTTATGATTCAATTTATAGCTCTGCTCCGTTGGAGGTTCAGCTGCTTAATATAGTTTGAACAATGATGGTTTGCAGCCTGAGGATTGGGATGAAGATGAGGATGGTGAATGGACAGCCCCAACTATCCCTAACCCTGAGTACAAGGGACTGTGGAAGCCAAAGGTATTAGAATGTTCTTGATCGTGTTTAATGAGATAGTTGAATCACGCAGTTCTTAAGAATCTCTCTATTCCTGTAGCAAATTAAAAATCCCAACTACAAGGGGAAGTGGAAGGCACCGAAGATTGACAACCCAGGTTTGTTTGTTCAGTAATGTTTTTTCTTGGTTTTGTTCTTGTAATCTTTGTTATAACTCCTCATATTCATATATATTCAAACAGATTTTAAAGATGACCCAGACCTATATGTCTACCCCAACTTGAAGTATGTTGGTGTAGAACTGTGGCAGGTAACGTGTCTTTCTTCTGTAATATTCCGGTTTTCACAGGGCGTGAACATTTATGAGCAGTGTTGGTGTGCTTCAGGTCAAATCTGGAACCTTGTTTGACAACGTCTTGGTTACTGATGATGTCGAATATGCAAAGAAGCTTGCCGAAGAAACATGGGGCAAGAACAAGGATGTATGGAGTATATGCTTCTTCTTTTTTCTACTCAAGTAAGTGATTATATTGCCAGTATTCGTGTCTGAGATTGTCCAATTTCTATGACTTTTCAGGCCGAAAAGGCAGCATTTGATGAGGCAGAGAAGAAGAGAGAGGAAGAGGTAATATCTCGTTTTCACGAGTCTTTATCGTTGTCTGGGACAGACTTCCTATCAATATTAATGCGCATCTGGCTCACTATAGTTGGTTAGAACTTCGATAACCTCGGTGTCCACTTGTTGATTTATTAAGTTATTAATTTCGACCATATATATGTATGTATAAATTTTGTTTATACTGTTTAGTTTTAGTAAGTGGATGCCCACATTGGCCTGCTGAAGGCTCGATGCACCACCGCATTTTTTCAGCATCTTTTTCCAATTCAATGACACTGACTTGTGGTTCAATGCTTTATCAGGAATCTAAGGCCGACCCTGTTGATTCCGATGTAAGTCCACAAGCCTGTAAAAATATAGTAGATCTCATTTCGTGTGTCCGTGTGTTTTCTCATGGGGGTAAAAAATCTGTTTTAGGCTGAGGATGAAGATGATGATGCCGATGATGCCGAAGCAGATGATTCCGATGCAGAAATCGAAACCAAAACAGATGATGACGCCGACTCCAAGGACGAGATCAAGACTGAAGATTTAAAGGTAGGAATCCTCGAAACCAAGGTGACAGTGCCGACTGCAAGGTGTTGCTGTTGCTTTGTTTTTTTCCTCTTCATCTACTGATAAGTTTTCTCTCTCCCGTCTTTTCTCGTTTGCAGGATGAGCTGTAGGCGACGCCGAAAGTGGAGTAACGAGGTGCTCCAGAATTCTTGATTTTTTGCTTGTTTTTACCGTTTCTTTTTCAGTAGGAATTATCCTTGGGGAGAGAAAGAGAGAGAGAACATCTCATGCGAAGTGCATGGCTGATTTGCATCAATGTCGAATCTGATTCTGGGGATTGGGAAAGAGAATGAAACATGTAATGCCAAATCTGATTCCGAGGATTGGGAAAGAGAATGAAACATTTCATGTGCCCCTCCTTTTGCTATTTCCCCTCACCACCAAAGCTCTCTGCTTGACATGTCCACTTGACGACGTCCCTTAATCATCGCGATTGTAACAGTTTGAATAGTCAGCACGGCTTTTAAGGTCTTGAGCGCTTAGTTGATGAAACATAATTAGATCGGAGAATCTTGCCCGTAAGCATTAGGCATGGATATGTTGTGTATGCATCACGAGTCACGACGCGACCATGTTCCTTGAAAGCAGTTTGAGACTTTGTCTGATGATTCGACAACCGGCACTCTTCCTTTCAACACCTCCGGAACAAACTCAATTTTTGTTGTATTCATGAAAACGTTCAAGGTCTGTACTCCCTTACCGAGGCGTCTATCCATTCTCGTTTGCACCCCAGTATGGAAAAAGGGGTCAGAAACGGTTAGATTACGACAACTAGCCATAACATGAAAGCTAAAACGTTTTTGTATTTAGACTCTGCATACAGATAGGTAAACCCATCAAATGGGTCATAGGTCTATTTCTATTTCTTAACTCATATGAATTTATTTTCAATAAAATAGGCCATAAATGAGTTTAAACACAATATAAGTGTTAAATGAATTTACAACCCATCTCAACGACTCTCTCTTCATTTTTCGTTGCCCATGCTCGCTCACGCCACACTTTCACCTTAATTTAGGTATGAGTTTTCACACATTGAGTTAAATATGTAAGTATTTTAGTATTAAAAATCGAATCAGGTATGGGTTGAATATGAATCAGGTTAGGCATAATTTACTAAATATACGTTATATGGAAATGGGTCAAAACAAGTTAAATTGGTCTATTTTGAGTAAGATCATTTTTTATCCGACCCACCAATTGATGAGTCTACCACAGGGGCATGATAGAAGTGTCTCTTGTGTATGAGCCGTATCAATACCCAAACTACATTCCTCCATTACCCTTTGCGTCAATTAGAAGTTATAACCATTATCTTGTAATAGAAAAACCTTCATTTTCATCCTCCATAATCTAATTTCAATATTTCACGATATCACAACACTAATATGCCAAAATTTATGTACTTTTATATGAGAGGGTACGTACATTCACGGTTTGCACTAATGTTAGTTTTCTTTTCCACTATTAAACGAATTATGTTTCACATGGGCATGGGAATAGGAAAGTAACATATATTATCATGAAAATTGAAAGTAATATCGTCTCAATTCGTTATCCTTATAAGTCCTTGTCGATAAAATTAAATTACCATCCGCATTGTCATGCTCATTTTATCCACCAATTGTCACTTGCATCATCCTATCCAAAAAAAAAAAAACGGAAAAAGGCATAAGCTCACCATAGACAAGGCATCATAATCGATGGCCAAGTGAGCTACCTACAATGAAAGGAGTTGAAATGAATTTAGGTGAATTACGCAATTGCAACACTCAGATAAACAAGACATGAATGACCCGATTAGCATAATTTTTTATGTTCTATATGTTGCATTGTCACGCTGTAAGGCAAGAAACTTCAACTAGTATCAACAGCCAGATGCAATTCTTTATTTAGGTCTTCCAATCTAGAAACCCTAGTTCGCAAAGTAACGAGAAAAGTATCAAGAAACTCCTAAACTATTGTATTGGTATTAAATCAATCTTAAATCTTCGCTCAAGCTCAACCAAAGTGGATCATGCACGAGTTTCAACCTAGAACCAGGAACATGTTCAAGACATCACGTTTATTGCCTCGCTAGGAAAAATTTCTCGTTGGGATTCGGATGGTCTAGTGAACCTAAGTCAATACAAGACCAGCCCTCTTTTCCTGCTTGAAGAAACGAGGAACTCCTTTGCCGCGGCGCCAGGTGCGAATTGAACATAAGTGGGGCCCTTGCAAAGCTCGCGAGGACAATATCACATATATGATGCATACGTGTCAATACACATGGCAAACGACTAGAGGATGGTGGAGATGACATATCCAATATAAAAAATTCACAAGCGTCGATATGTGTGTATTTTGACACGTGTCAACATGTATGCATTTTAACAAAGGGCAGAGTTAGGTTAGAAGAATCAGTGTGAGAAATTTTGTAAAACATGAATTAAATAGGTAAATATATCAGCACCAGTTTGGGATTTTTTATTAGACAATATGAATTTTGGGTAAATTTCGTACAAAGATTTTTTTATTCAATCCGACAACCATTGCATAGCCTAGTGTTGTAACGGATCAAATCGAAGTAATCATTCATCCCCTCAATTTCCGTTGTCCCTTCCAGTTTTTAGAGCGTGCGTCTTGCATCCGTTTACTCTACCCGACTACGAACGATCAATGAGTTTCTCTGCTCATGGTTAGCATAAATGAAGGGTACGAAGTCCAGAATTCTCAAGTTTCAAATGTTTTGCACGAAACGCGACCAATATATCAATTCTAGGAATTCTAGGTGGCGCTAGGGTCGATCGCGCATTTTGAACCGCTCCGTACTCGTTTTGTAGACACTAGACTGCCCTAACAATTTATTTTAGAAAATGCAGTTTGAAGGTTTTCTCGTCCATGGCGACATTAACGTCACATCGATCCTTCGACCATTTCCTCGCTTCAGTGCTCGTGTCATTTCATCGATACGCTTAACAGGTAGACAAGCGCATAGTCTAGAAGAATCTGACGGACCAGCAAGAAGATATGCAAGTTTGCCTCAATAGTCTATCTGAAATCAGTCACCAGGAAGTACACGCTAGTGAAAAAGAACAGAAACAAAAGGGAAAAACATCAGATATCAATATGTTTGCCTTTCCATTGCACAAGACAGCCAACCAAAAAATGCGGAAAGGCAGACGAACCTGAGAACAGTATAATTACTGTAGATATTAGAGATATGCCGCAGCCACCCTCTTTAATTACTCAAAGTAACCTAAGCTTAAGGTTTCGCTAATGATCATATACAGTCAACAGAATACAGGTTTACGCCATCAGTCATCTCAGCACAGCAAGATAACCTAAATTTAAGGTTCATCAAAAACCCCAGCTGCTCTCCTCAGATCTGACAGGTAGTCTCACATACAGATCGAACTTCTTTTTAGAAGATCTGAAGCCCAGCACCATCGGGGTCCCAAAGTTGCAAAGCAGAAGGCACTGAAAAAATTTGCCACCAAAATTGTCCTACTGATGCTGCTCATATATCTGCATGTATGCCTCCGAGAGTGCAACCATCTGAGGAAGCGTTTCTGAAACATGCAGATCCTGCATCTCATACCTAAAGCATAAAGTGGGACTTGTCAATCTACACGACAACTGCACTCTCATTTCTTCAAAAATCACAGAGAGAGAGAGATTTACCAAAGTTCTTCAGACTTCCGCTGAACAAAAACCCTGTAAGAACCTTCACCAGGTTTGCCATCATGAACAACGTTGGCAATCAAATCATACTTTGATCGCAACCTCTCCTTATCTCCTGGTGTGGGTAATGGAATGTAGTCCTTCAATTCCAAGTTCTTGACAGGAAAATTAACTGCAAAAGCAATCATAAGTAATCGGATACTTAAAAGTACTAATTTGATCAACATTTCACATTCGCCACTACATATTTTCTTCTAAATCAAATCGCAGCATTATGAAATGGCTGATCTGATCATCATCAAAGTTCCCCAATTTTTTTCCAACTAAAATCATCAGGTTCCAAAAGCTTACCGAGAGTTGGGTTCTTCTCCACAAAAAAATTGTTTTTCGTAAATCTCCGCATATGGAGAATGAGATACCGAGGCAATCTCTTAACACGGTATCTCATCCTTGCAAGGCGGGGACGGACAACCTCTGTTACTGCTTCTCCATCAAATTTCTTCAATATGTTGAAAAGGGGTACCTGAAAGAAAATAAAACCTTAAGTTAGATCAATAAGCACTTGGGACTCCCAACGGTGCAGAAGTGCCACAGAAATCTTTGGGGACCTCTCTCATCTGATATTCAACTTGAAGATTCCCCATCACATGATACAAGCCCATGATGAAAATTCATGATACGATCACAATCCCAAACTATCTTAAACGTGTATTATTTGACTCGATTCTTTCAATAAATGGTACCAAACTGTTGCAAAGGACTGACCGAGCGGGAGGCATCTGACGTGCTTAGGCATGCAATGCCATAGATCAATCTTCTGAAAAGAGTATTTTGTTTAATATGTCCACACAGATACTTTTTATCAGTAAAAGCAAATTTCTCGTCCACATCAATACTGTCAATACAGAAGACTCCCCAAATTATACATATACCATCAGAAAAGAAGAAAAAACTTATTGTCAAAGGATCTATCATGTTTATAGCGCATAAATCATGTTGCATAAGTTCCCTTGATATCAAGTTGATGAAAAACCACTTACTTGTCCACAACTCAATTGATAAAGATTCAGGGCCTGTTTGCCTGCACTTTCCCTCCAAAATATGAAACTAAAAATGCTACGATCCGCTTGACCCAAAATGACCTAGCCCAACTTCAATACCAAGGAAATGACGAAGGGGTATCTTTGAATATTCGAATTTTAAATCCGATGCTCTGCTTCCAACATAGAGAGCTGAATGAGGGGAGACCCTCATGTCCTGTTCGGAGAGCGGAGGTATCCCAACCCTACTATCATTATGCCTTAGCAATTTTACTTGGTTCAACTCGATTTGTGACCTTTTCTCATATGCGGGACTCTTGGATAGATAATCAATCGTCTTTCGATTGGATAGTAGTACTTTTTATAATAATAAATCGAGTTTTTATTTGAAAGGTTTCAGGTGTTTCAGGCAAATAAAAGTCCAAGTGTAGGTTTCACAAAATTTATAAGAAGTGAAAGTTAAGAGTAAAAATTACTCCAGACAGATACTCAATCCTGTCAACATAAATCCAATCCCACCCAGAAAGTAAACAGGGGCATTTTTTTAATCATGCTAATCTTTCTCTTAAACAATAAGAATTGTTACCACCTCAGCTGACAAATTCTCATAGATTCAATAAGAAAGATATCTTTTTATGTGCTCATTGATGATGTTGCCACTAATGGGAGCAAATACTCATAGTTTCAATATGAACAAAAATATTTACATGTCTTTATCCCTCAGTGAAATCTTACAGTAGACATTTAACAGGATTCAACAATTAATAAAAATATAAAGGAGAATAACTACAGCTATTGCCAAATATTCATCAAGCTAGCATGAAGAACAACGAACCTGGGGTATAATGTTTTTCTCCATTACGTCTTGGAAAAGTGGCGGCGGTGGCAAATCAAGTCCAAGCATTAAGAAGGGCATTCTAGATGTCTCAGACATTACATTATTAAGTTCAGTCCCACTATCCTTGAGATTTGCATTGCCATCCTGGTCATCACCACTTTCTTTCTTGTCAGCCATAATTTTGCCAGGAATCTCTTTTATAACCTCCAACTCCCCCTACAAAACAAATAAAATATTAGACGAGTACTTTGTGCATGAAAAGTAGCTGCAGCAACATATGAAATGAAAGAGCTAGAAACCGGTAGTATACCTGAAAGCACTCGTGAATAATGCTGCTCTTTTTCTTTGAAGTTTTGAGATCCGCATGCAAAGTATTAAGAAGCCATGACATGAACTCAACTGGGTCAGACTGCGCACCTATCCGGAAACGTTTTTTGCTGGCTTTCATAACTGCCTGCAGAAACTCATGTGGACTTACCTATAAATGTAGAAAGTCGATGGTAAGAATCTCCTTTTGTACATAGGGGAATTAGAAAGAAGTAGATTTCTCCAAGTAACAAACCTGTCCTTTAAAGTTTCGTGCATGCCAAATTTTCCTGGTGAGTTCTCCAAACCTATGAACAAGTGGAGATTTGCTATGCTGATAATTTTCAGGAATAAGGAAAAAATTCCTCAAAGGAGTAACTCTCATTAACGATTGAATAGTGACATTGACAAAATCAGTCTCCTTGATGTTATTCAGTCCCACCTGAACAATAATTGAGAATTTATAGCCAACACAGAAGAAAATGAAAACCCTAACTTTGAATATAAAGTAGCAGCAGAATATTGTTGCAGGATCAAAATATTGCACTTACCATCCCAGGAAGGTAATCAGAACCATCAAGAGCCCTTGACCATTGTTTGTTCTTGTCAATCTGTACAACTTGCTCCCTTGTAAACCTAACATTAGATATAAACTAAATCAAGAACAAGCACCTCACGGAATGAATGAATGGCCAAGTAAAACCTGAAAAAGAAGTTGGAAGGATTGCTACAAGTTGACATTACAGCCTAGCTGCTATCACATGAAGGACAGATCACATCGTACAGACAAAGATAGTCAATTAAACCAGGATGCACAGAGACAGACAGTACATTGAAAAATCAAGCATAAAAGAAAGCTCGATTATGGATATTAACAGCATAAAGATGTTGAAATATAAGAAGCAACCTTGGGTTCAGCACATGCCGAATGTCATCCAAGGAGGGATCATTGATCTCATATCCATCAGGCAGGCAGTAAACCTTTTCACTTTGAAGATTGATGAAGACGTGATGCCCTGCTTCAACGCTGTGTGTATAAGCATGAGACTTCCTTCCTCTTCCTTGATAATATTTGCCGCAGACTAAGCAAGCGTATACATTCAAATTTGATAGAGATACAGAGCAGAACTTCTCAAAATCAAACTCCAAAACCTGGAATGGATAAAGCAGCATGTAAAAAAGTATGATAGGGTAAAAACACCAATTACTTGTAACAACAGTTCACATGTGTATCATTGACAAAATGACATATTCTCAATGATACATAACTCATACACCAATACTAATGTCGGTTGCTTCGTTTAACCTTAACTCATCTTTATGACCCTTGTTTATAGGACTGTGATATATAAACACAACATCCTTTTACAAATTAACCTTACAAACAAACACAGCATTATGAACCACATCATAACAACCCTCATATGCACGAAATTTAGCAAACAACTTTGATCTATTTTCTTTAGTACTATCCAGCTTTTCTCACATGCTCTGTTGCAAAAACCAAGAATATACACTTATACAAAATGATCCTTAAGACTGAAATGGCAATAGACTGATTCTTGAGAATGGAAACCAATCTACTGGTGGTTCACTAAAACCTATATTAAGAAACAATTGCACTGCCACTCTCCACATATATTTAAGCATCAAGAAACTCCACTTCCTGACCCAAGAATGTGCAATAGCAAAAGAGAGTAGAAACGTGTAGTGTGCTAAAACACAAAATGGACAAACACTAGACTACATAAGCACCAGCAACATGAAGTAGAATGACTTACAGCCACAAATAAGCTCCATGAGCCTAGCAATTCTAGTTGCTCTATTGCGACTTGAATATTCCCATCACCATGCACATTTACTACAAACTATACAACCTAGCATAGGCACAGAAAAATACAAGCCAACCCCACAAATATCATCATAAATTGAGTTCATAAAAGGTCAGCTTAGAGTACCTGGCGATTAACTGTATCAAGATAAGGGCAGTCCCTCCGGATCTCAACAAGGCGGCCTCTCCTCCCTTTATTATACCCCTCGTCTTCTTCGTCATCACTCTCACTATCGTCCTCTTCTCTCCCTCTTTCATCAACCACACGTCCATTCTGTTCCCCTGCTGCACGTCCATCCACTCCCTCTCGGTCACCGTTTCTCATCCCTCTCCTCGCAACTTCTTCCTCATCATCAACATCATCGTAAGCCGTCAATTGATGAAGTGGGTTCTCGACTAATGAGGACGAAGAAGGAGACGATTGCTCAAGCACCCTCTGCTTCTTCGCATCGGGAACGAACTCTTCGTCATCCACAGCTTCCCCGTTTCTTTTCATAATAGTCAACTCTTCCTTTCCCTGCTCGTATCACAAAAAAATTAAACGAGACCAACCAAATTCTCGCCTAGGTCAATAATCAAATAAAACGGCAGGCTAACACCCCATAGCTCTACGCATACGCCTCGCTACGAATCACCGATTCGAAAGCATGAACTTCGAAAAATCGACAGGGCGCAGCAACAATCGAATACCGAATTCAATCGCTCAGCTCGCAGCCAGTCAGCAGAGCGAAACTTCAAGACATCAACAGAGACTATACAATGGCGTATCGGACCAGAACCTACGAGAACCGCGAAACCGGATTCCTAGTCGAACTATCAGCGGCACCGAAGGTGAACCGGCTAAAGCGAAAGCAGAATCGAGGTCCGAACGATCTCTCGGCAGCGAAATGGAAAACGGCCCGAATGCACGACGAAGAGAAGTTTCTGGAGGGATGGCAACTGCAGCCGACGGCGAAAAGCCAGCAAAGTACGCGAGCGAGAGAGAGACAGAGAGAGAGAGAGGGGGGGGTTCACCGGAGGTGGCGGCGCTGCGGCGGCGGGCTTGCTCCGGCGGTGGCGCGCGGTTGTCGGAGATGGAGAGAGAGCGGGGAAGACGCGATTTGGGGGAAATGCTGGAGTGATTTGCTGCTGGGTTTTATGCTTTTGGTCCTCGGATTTGGATTTATGAAGTCATAAACATAATAATATAAATTCTGAATGCCTCTTTTCATTTGTTTTTTTTTTTAATCCAGAAATTTCAGGGCCGAATTTCTTTGCAAAATAAAACCCGAAAATGCATATCGCAATGCAAAAGATACGTAAAGAAAATGGATAAATTCCAAATAAGGGTAGAAATGGATTTTATTTTAAATAAAAATATAAAGTAATCATATCAATCTCAAAAAATGATATGAAATGAATAATTATTTCAAATAATGACCTAACCTCATCGCCAATTCCGCCAATCAAAGAAATTTTTTGCCCAAAGAAAAATTAAAATTAAAATTAAAATGGAATTAGATTAAAATTTAGAATTACATATATAAAAAAAACAAAAATAGAGTAAGAGGGTTGGTTACCACCCGGAGGCAAGGTCGTCGGTAACTCTCGTCACCCAGAGGCACAAGCCAGCAAGCCCTTACTAGAAATGAGAGAGGGCGATCTCCCAAATATAGACAAGGGTTGTCAGCCCCTTGCCTAGCACCCTAGACTAGGCGACCAAGTTTGAGAGCCCCAGGAGAAGGCTGCTAAGTCTAACCAAGGGCGAGCAATCCTCACCCAAATTTGGGAGAGGGTTGCTATCCTTTCTCATTTTAAGCAAGGGTCTTGGCCATTACCACTACCCCACCAGCGATGGGGTAGCAGCCAAAGGCGCACCGCACGCCCCCCTCTCATGGGTGTTATTTTTATAAATAAAAAAAAAATTAATTTTTTTTCGAGTTTGTCTTATGATGAAAAAATAGAAAAAAGAAAGACAAAATTGTCCTTCATGAACCCTTGTTTAAAATTTTTTCTAAAGAAAAAAAAAAGATAGAAGCTGGGGTGATTTTAAGTGTTGTTGCATCTTTTTTTAAGAAAAGCTGGGATATTTAATATATCGAATAAAACTCCAATGTTAAGCCCACATATTTAGAGCAGACTTATTAAAAAAAAAGGGGGGGGGGGGGGGGTGACAAAACACTCGATTAAATCTTCGGCCTTAGCCTCTTTAGTATGTCAACTTAAGCTGTGACTTCACTTATGAAGAGAGACAGCATCCAGAGCCCTTTTGAACTTGCAAAATCAATATCTGGGTTTTCTTTATAATTAAAAATAAAAATGAAAAATTGGAGAAACTGCTGTCGTGAACGTGAGCAAGTCGTCGTCCATGGACCAACATATAAGGGCAGTTTTTCCGAGCGATGCGGTCTTGTGACCGGCTACAGGACGCATTGATCCACCCCGTCATGAGTTCAACTTGGGAATGGAAGAAACAGAACGAGGGGCGAAAAGAAGTTGCAATCCGTGCTGTGTCATCGCGTTCACGTCAAGTCGCACGCATGCTTGTATCGCTAGGAATTGCTACTCCCAAGGGGACAATTCCATCAGATTTAGGATGCGTTTGTTTTGTGAAATACATTTTTTAAAGAAAATATTTTCGCCTTTTTTTTGGCGTTTGGGTGCTTAAAAAAATGAGTCAACGAAAAAATGTTTTTTCCAGTCGATAGAAAATGTTTTTAACAAAGCCTTAAATTCGGAAAAATGATTTCCCATTTGAAAGGATCGGAAAACGTTTTCCAAATCTACCAAAATTTAGATTTGATTTACAAACAATTATTCTTATAAAAATATATTTAAAAACTTGATTTTAAAATTTTTTATTTTTTAAAAAATAAAAATTTGGAAAACATTTTAAAAATAAAAATAAAAATAATTCGAATTTGCTTATTTTTCTTTTTCTTTTCTTCATTTTTCTTTTTGCTTCTTCTTCACCCATCACCAATCACAAGGACGGCCAATGAGCTTTGATCTCACTAGATCAAGCGATCTCATGGCCTTTGACAATAAGGCTTGAGCTTGACCAAGGTCGATGAGCCTCAAGCCTCGCTAAATTGGGTGATCCTGTGGCCTCCAATAATGAGGCTCAAGCCTCGCTAGATTAGGCTAGCTCACAACCTCTAGTGGCCAGTTGGCAAGCTTGCTGCCTCTAGCGACAACTGGAGCTCACCTCTTGTAAGCTAGCCAAGAACAAACTGCCAGAGGAAGCAAAAGGGATGGCATGAGGAAGTTGAGGAGTGAAGGACAAGAAGAAGGAAAAAGAGAAAAATAAAAAGAAAAAAAATAAAAAGAATGAAAATAAAAGTAAATAAAAAACAACAATATTAAAAATTTGCAGTTTTTTAAATTAAAAATTTATTTTTTTCCTATGATGAAATGTGAAATTATTTTTTAATAGGATCCAAATGGCAGAAAACATTTTCAATTATACAGGAAAATCTTTATTTTTTTTATCATTAAGTTTTAGGTGAAACAAATTCCGTCAGATTTAGGTGATTGTCAATCCTCCCACCTCCATGAACATTATGTGTGGATTTAGGAGATAATTCTCTCTCTCTCTCTCTCTATGCATAAAACGTGAGAGGCAGAGTGAGTGAGTGAGTGAGCACATGAGCTCTGCTTCTAAGGTACATACATTTTTCTTTTTGCAACTTCTAAGATCCATTCTTGGGAAAAACACAGTCTGGCTCTTCTGGCTTCAATTCATCCGAAGGAAGTAGTGCTTCTTACCTTTGAGAAACCAAAAGAACATTGTCAAAACAAATGTATGATACGAGGCCAGAGCCTTCACGTCTTAGATTGCAGTAATTGAAACGCAGATCTCAATTTTGAAGACAAGAGTACTAGACGTGTCTTCACAAGCATTTCCACGGGCTCTGGATATCTAGCAGACCAAGAATCTCAAGTAACATACAGAGTGTCGACCCCAACCTTATCTTTATTAGAGACAAAATTAAGAACGAGATGCAGGACAACAGAACAAACATTCCCGCATCTTAAGTTTCACGCCAGACACCAACGCATTCCACGGCTTCAAGATCTGATGGGCGCACGAATTGAATTGCCATTGATCATCTCGTCAGTTCAAGACTAAGTTGCCATCCATGTGATTCTTACTACTGTTCCATTTGACAACTCTCCACAATTATTAACTTGTTTTCAGCTAAGTACATGGTAGTCAAATCATTTCTTCTTGAGGCGCATTGGAAGGAAGAATTCGTTTCTTCTCAAGCTAAATACATGGGGAGCAAAATGACAGCACCCTAGAAAATGACTTCGTCTTGGCTATCATTGCTCCTTTAAGGGGCCAATGAGATTGTCAATGTTTCTCCGGGCAAATTCTAGGATCAAAAACTAAATCCAAATGACCATGTCGCGATTGATTATAGTACATCATGTTAAATGCAACCCGCGATGCATGTGAGCATTTCGAAAGGGGAAATACTGAGATGTACCCTCGGCTCAATCTCACAGGAAACGTGAATGAGAAAACAGCATTTACAGGACACTTGACCAAATGAGGCAACAGCAGTAGGTCACACAACTCAAGAGAGACAGAGAAGTTCTACAAAGAAAAAAAGCCTAAACAGAGCAAAGAGCCGCTTGGGTTTAGTTACTGGCTGTTGGAAGTGGACTTGGGCTTCTTCACTATCATCACAGGACACTTCGCATTCTGTGCACAGTGATTGCTCACACTCCCCAGAAAAGTCCTGCCGTTCCCACCCCAAAACAAAGTCAATTCAATCTCCAACCCAGATTTAGAAAAAGAAAATGTAAATCGTTTAACTTGTCATGCATAAACATGATAATTATAGAACACTGATCAATCATGATTACCTCTTAATCAGGCCATAGCCATGGCTTCCCATCACCAACAGATCAGCCCCCAATTTGTCTGCCATCTGGCAGATCACATCCCTTGCATCACCATTCTCTATTCTTGTCTCCACCGTAACCTGTCCGAACCCCCATGCCCAACATTATCATCATGTTTCAAAACTCAACAGCAAAACTGTCATCATCTGTTTACGCAGCAGCTCATCTATTGAATTCACTTTAATCACTACACTTGTAAAAAGTCAATTTTTATACTCATCTCAATGAATGATCGTAAGTGCATTCCTAACATCCTTTTTAATTTTTCATCTGGTCTCATTTGCTGAGCTAAGTTTTCAAATCCAAGAGGTGCCCAAGTATTTTCTTCAAGGGATACAAACTTTAAGCACTGAGAGCAAGAATATGAACTCACATCAGCAAGCTCACTGCACAATTTCTTGGCTTTCTGCATCACACAATCGGCCACTTCATTGCCGTACCTCTCGATGGCAAGCATCACTTCGGATGAAAACAAGTAGGCTGAAACAGAAACAAAGAACACGACCGAGAAAAAGAAAATAAAAAATCAATCTTTCACTTCCGGGATTCTTGAAACCAAAGGTCATAAGACTATGAACTAAAAACGGAACAGAAAAAGCTACCTTCTGTATAACATCTTGTACCTGTGCCATCGAGAGCTGTGGACATAGCTCGAGGAGGTTTCACATAGAGGAGCAAAAGGGTGTCTCTGAATTTGTCGGAGACGATATTCTTGAGGCACCAAGACAAGGCATGCATGCTCTCCTCGCTCTCGTCGACGGCCACCAGTACTCTTCGCTCTGCAGCTTCCGCTTCTGCCATCACTATCACTCCGAAGAACAAAACTTCAAGAAACTTGGGTAGATCGAACGCTCGAGTGAAATCAGCTTCTTTGCGAACTGGGATGGTTTGCAAAGTGGAGGCTGTAGTGAATTTTATAGTGTCAGTGGACTTCCTCCTCTGCTTTTCGCGTCGGTCAGCAGGAATCTACCGGGGGGGGGGAGAGAGAGAGAGAGAGAGAGAGAGGGAGAGAATCTGTTGGCAGTTCATTGGTTTGGTGGGGGCGATGGGGCTACTCACAGTGCAGTGGTTTTGAAGACGGTGGGCAGTTTTGGGTAGCGTTGTCTCGTACCAGTTTTCGGATCTGGAAACGTTGTCACGTCAATCTCGGTCAGCCATTGGATATGTTCAAAGTTGCAGTTGACATTAATACATTTGTAGGCCAGTTCCTATCAATGCCTTTCCACTCTCATCTCGAGCATTTTCATGATACTTGAACTCTTCTTTAGAACATAAATCTGGGACTTCTAGTGGCGTTCATCATTCCATTCAAACAGAAAACCAGGGGGAACGTATCATTCAGCTCGGTACAATTTGGTTTCCTATCCTGGAGTGAAAATTCCTTTGGTGGTTTGCCAACAAAATAAAAAATTATAACTCTAATTTTTGCTTCTGGCTTTGGAAATCAAATTGAGTCGAGAAACCGACACTCTCTCCGTAAGATCAGAACATAACTCGATAGAAAAATGTTGCCATTACCCGGTTCTACTGAATTGAGCAACCGGCTCAACAGAGCAAAGTCAATTTGGCATCACTTCAGAAGATAAAGCCCGAGCCGGAGCTTTCGGATCGATTTGATTTACCTCCACACCATGTCCGAATCATATTGACCCTATTTTTTGCTTTCGTGTTTTAGGTTGAAACATAAGTTAATTGGCCCAAAACGCCCAACAAATTTCTCATTTGCAGATGATCGCACAAAATTATTTGTAGCTAGAACCAACTCGATCATCATATAGAGAGGCAAAAGTCCCCCGGCTTGTCAAGCAAGAACATACTTCGAGTGGATGTCGAATCAATCCAAATTCTCATTTTTATTATAATGATCAATCTAATTGGAAGTCATTAGGCTTTCCCCTTCAAGTTCCAGTTGGAGTTTAAGTCAGAAAGTTGCTTTGCAACATTCAAATTCCTACAGATACAACTTGATGATAGACTAGCAATCTAAATTAAGTTAGCTTCCACGTCACCTAAATAAAGATGAAAAGACACCACATAAATCAGCTGCAAATTTGAGATGACCTTGAAAATCATCTTGTGCTACTCACTGATACATACCAAATACACAAATAATAACACCTTCGGTGAAGGATCACTGTGGATCAAGATGATGTTACACCTTGAAAATCAGATAAACATGGGGATATCACCAATGATAGGAAGGTATGGTGATAACTGCTCACTTTTTCGATGAGCCAAAACCCCCAAATCCCATCATAGCTGCAACCTCAGGATCCATTTCGGGTTCCTCTTCTAGCGCCTTCTCCTTCTGATATACAGAACATAAGAGTGAATGACAGACAAAACCATAGCAAGCATCGTGGGACCAGCACCACAGAACAGCTGCATGTTCCTACTCATATTGTGATACACACCAAAAACCAGTAAAAATACAAACCTTCTTCTCTTTCTTCTTTTCTCTTTTTTGGCGCTTTCGTTCCTCCTCTTCCTCCTGTTGTTTTAATATTCGCTCGTCAAGATCTGTAAAGTAGAGAGGACAGACATTCCATTAGCCATCTGATTAAATAAGCATCGATGAACTCTACTCCTTAAGCGTTTGCATCCTTGGAAGGGTTACCTTGCTCTGTAAAGGTCCCAGGAGGCTTCCTCTTCTTAAGTTGTTCAAAACGCCCTTGGACCTGCAGGCCACAAAAAGATCTTCAGAGATCAGCCTTCCATTCCTAATCTCAACCATGACTTTCAGCAAAGCATAAATCATTCCATGAGAAAACAAGTCATCTGCCCCAGAGTAAGTAGTACAGAGTTTAATTACAATGCAAAATGAAAGAGAAAGAATCACCTGTTCAAGAGATGCTCGTTCTACCCGCATAGACATACCCAAGGCCCTTTGATCTGAATGACAAAATGAAACAAGCCATCAGGAGAAGATGAAAACTAAGATGAGAAACTTGTAGAAAATTGACCGAATGAAAGCTATTGGTGAACACGTACGTTTCTTTCCATTTATATGATCCAAGTAATTTGCTGAGTCCTTCACCACGCACTCACATACTGAACAGTAGTACCCAGCCTGTAAAACAAAGAAAATGTGATCACAAAATACTTATGTTAAAGTATTAAATCATAACCATGAACTTATTCAGCAACTAAAATGATCTTTCAGCAAAAACTATCTACATGACCTAAACAACATTCCGCAGGAATTTCTCCTAAACCCTGAGCAAGAGCACTTGAGAAAAGAGCACACTCACATGGCAACACAAAAGGTCAATTCAATTTGCTCAGATGTCAAAGCACTGTGCTAAAAGAATGAAGTGGTGATTTACTAAGCAAAAGCAAAGCATAGTAGGAGAGGGGGCAAATATCAGTCCCATTGGTGGTGATAGAACTTGATAGCCAATGGAGCACACAAAAGATCCGGACCCACAAATGACTAACTCTATAGAAACTCCAGCAAGAAAAACTTCTATTCTGATCTGGCACTGGATATGAAAGGTGAAAAAACACATGTATCAAGTCAATATTCAACAGACACAACCTTTAACAGCCAATGCTGAGAAAATGAGAGATTACCTGCTGGCTTAGAGGTGCTATTGGAGTGACCACCTGCAAAGCACAAATGAGTAAAGGGAATGTCAAATAAGTACTGACAAGAGATATGATAATTACCACATAAACCAACACCAAGATTTACAATCTTGCAATATGTATATAAATAAACTTCCTTTGCACATTTATACTTGACCAAGAAACATCACCCACCACCCAGCAAGGTTTTTTTTTTTTTAGGGGCCGGGGGGGGGGGGTCAGGAATCACCAACCAAAGTTCATTGCTGCCAATTTTGGCAATTGCACATGCTTGAAATGATAACACAGTAATTGACTCCATAAACAAAGAAACTAGAAATAAAAGAACTCATGGTGAATCAGACCAGAGACAATAATCTTGCTTGTACACTGTAGGTCCTTCCATGCTAATTGCTAGCATCATTGATTACACGAGAGTATTCAAGTCACTCCTCTAAGTAATACCAATGAGTTAGTGCTCAAGCATTTTCCTCTCTTATTATGATGGCAGTTGTTTGGAAGAGAAGAATAGATGAATGGACATTTAAAGGAACGCCCTAGCAGCGGACACAATCCATTTCATACCAGTGAACAAACAAGTTCTTATTAGCAGAACAGACATGCTTCTCAATATTCATCCCACTCAAATACATGGGAAACAGCCAATTGGGTGCACCATGAGCTACCAGCTAGTTCATGGGATAGATCAACCTGGCAGGAATCAAGTCACTCTCACAAAAGCGATGGCAAAAGTTGATTGCAAGTTCCATCTACGTAATATAAACAACAATACCATAAAGCTTGGAAGTTGTTACATGCCCGCCACACACAGAATCAAGATCCAGGCCCAGGCAAATAAAAGAAAACATAATGCCAACAGTTAACTCGCCTGAGTCTTTCCTAGGCGAGATTCGAGGTCCACTTCATAATCCCGATGCTTCAACGGCTTCCTTTGCACAGGCGGACCTTTGCTGCACATAAATATCCACATCACTCCTCCAACATCTACACTCCTTTCACAAACAGAAGCACCAGCCACCACTGTACTGTATTTAACTTTCAGTTGGAAATCAAACAACACCCACAAAATAACTAATCAAACGAAAGACAAAATAAAGCTCACATTTTGATTTATGCCGCGGGTCCGCCTCCTGAAAATACCAATGCCACAAAGCTCGAACAGCTCAGAATCAAAACAAAAATCCTTAAACGGATAAAAACAAGTATGTGTCGCAAGAAAGTAACCTCCTTCTCGCGTTCCCGGGCTCGTTCCAAGTACTCCTCGCGATCGAACTTCCGCCGGAAAGTGTTGTCGACCCCAACAGCCTGCGGGAACAGCCAAACGATCCCGGAATCAAAAACCCACATCTCAAAACCGCCCGAATTTCAACAGACACAGTCCCTTGATCATCTGCCCGAACAACAAAACCCAAGATTTCAATCGATCGCGTACTTACGTTGTTGCTGGTATTGACCATGGCTGCCGACGGCTCGGCTCGACCTGCAATTCAAGAAGAACCGTCGCGAATCGGGCGTCCGATTCCCCGGGAGCGCCGAGGAAGCGGCCGGAGGATGCGGATTTTGGCTACAGAAGACTGGAAAGGGCGGGACGATGACGAAACCCTAATTTACAGCTGAGAGAGCAAAGTCAATTGGGAAGTTTGGGGGTTTTTCTTCTTTTCTCGTCTGCAATTTTTTTTCAGGCGGTCGGGAGATTAACGGAGATTTTATGCGTAAGGAAATCCACTCAATTTACTTAAAAACAAGTAAAAGTAACAAATCGAAATAGATAAAATAGAGCAGCAGAGTAATTAATTACTCGATATGCATAAAATCTAGAACTTCAACTTTTTTTTTTTGGAAAAGATACATAAAAAGAAATTTTGAAATTGGAGCCATTTTCTCGAAACAGATCTTTTATGTGAGTTCACCTCGGTGTTCCTTTATGCTTCACAAACGGCATTTCGTGATGATCGCCTGTGGGGAAAATTGGCTGGCCATGAAGCTTGTACATAATTCTCTCCGGTTACAAGGGTCTTTCCATTGTAATCTTCTACCAAGTACTTCGAAATTAGAAAAGAAAATAGAGCATTAAAACTAAAACCATGAACCAGAGAAAAGAAAGACAGAGGCAAGGGGGATGGAAAGTGCCGGCGTATCTGGCCGAGCTCATGCAACCAGGCCGTTGTTAGCTCTAGAGGTGTCAAAAACTGAACCAAACTGGTTGTCATTAAAAATCGAAACTTTTTAACCAGTTTAGTTTTTATTGGTTTGTTAATCAAACTAAACCAATAAAATCTAAAAAATTTCCTTTTTATTTTTATTTTTTAAAAGTCATTTTTTTTTTTTTTTTTTTCTTCTTCATTGGCCAAAAGAAAATAAAAAATAATTACAAAATTGATTTTTTTAAATAAATTATAGAACAGATGTATGTAGAGAGAAATACAAACACAAAAGTAAAAATCGAAAATCAAACCGAACCAAACCATTTACACTTCTAATCGGCTTGACTGCATATCACACTACGAGAGAACAACTCATATAAAACTGAATAAGATTGTTTGCATCTTAGGGTGCTCTACAACTACCATCTCGTGATTTACAACAACTTGCCAAACTCCTTTTATCTTTGCATGGTTAACTTAAAATACTTGTGTGGCTTTAGAGCTCAAGTGTGGTATGAATATTATATAAGAAACATTATGATAAATATGAATCTATCATGTACATTGACCAAAAACTCTACCATCTAATTAATACCTCATTGATTCTCGAGTCCCAATTAGGCTCTGCTTGTTTTGCAAAATATTTTCCTCAAAATGAATATTTGTATTATTTACAAAAATGAATGTACCAAAAAATAACTGTCATCATCTATGAAAATGATTATATATGATAATAAAATTACTTTTATTAACTCATTATTCAACTAATGCAAATGATTACTTTTATGAAGATATTTTTTAGATCAATCATTTTTTTTTAATGAAACATACAAAGTCTCACATTTTACATTTCGACGCTTAAGTCAATCCTATGGACAAGTGCATATTACAGAGAGAAGAGGCTCTTCGCTGGGGCCCTTCTCTCAACTCCGCAAGCTACATCTCAAAGCCCAATGTGTAGAAAGTTTTCGTTTTGGCCCATCCAAACTTTTTTATTTCATTGAAAAATACATTTTTTTTTTGGTCGGAAAAACACTTCATTGATTAATACTGGGATGGCGGATTACAACTAGAACAAAAGTCCAAACATAATATAAGATAAAGTTCGTGCAGGGGATGGGATACCTAATTGCTCAGAAGAGAATTTGTGTTGTGAGACTTGGCGATCCAATCAGCAGCTCGATTGGAAACGCGTGCTTCATATCACAAGGAAACATTCGGCATACGAAGTGAAAAACTTGATATTTTTCTCCGAGCTAATTAATGCTAAATAGACAGCTACCAACTTAAGATCCATATTTATTATACCATCATTTCACTTCTTGTCATATGACTGTTGCTCAACAACGCAAGACGACAACATAGAAGCTAAAGAAACAAAAAGATAAGAGGGAAGGAAGGGAGTGAAGAAGAAGAACAAGAAGAAACGGCAGAATTTAAGAACTTATTTGAACAATATATGAAAAGTACATCAAACTCTCCGAAGAAGAAGAAGAAGAAGAAACATCAGGATTTAAGAATTTATATGAACAATATATGAAAAGTACATTAAACTCTCCACCCGCCGATCGTGACCTTCCCTTTTTTTCCCATGGAAGGAAGTGATCAGTCATACAAGGGAGAGGTACAGAGAGGGCCCAGAAAATATTTGAAAAAAAGAGAGAGAAAAAAGTAAGTTCTAATTATAAATTACACTGTATCAACGTAATGATCAATTTTTTTTTTTGATCTATCTTAAAATTTCAACATATAAATTTTTATTTCTTTTTTTTTTTTTTGGAGGGGGGTTCGAGTGGCATCACAAACCAAACTTCCTCGTCACTTCAATACGAACTTCTTCCGTCCATGCATCTCACCTCGCAATCTTGTTACATGCTCCCCACGAAATGGCATAATCACCGAAGACCCACGAACCGAGAACACCTTCTCTTGAGCCAACGGAGGCCGAATTTGAGAGAAGCCTTGAGCTTGCCCTCTACCCTGTAGTGATTGTAACGGGCCACCCTCTTCTTCCTCTTCGCCTCCGCCTCCTTCAACCATAGGCGCCTCTCGCGCCCGCCCGAGGCGGCGTATGGCTTGGCGGCTTCTGGAGGGCGCGGTCGGGAGCTGCTCTCGGCTTCCACGATCTCTACATTCCGGCCGGCGCAAGGATCCTCCATCTCGCCGCTCCCCTCTCCGTGGGAGACAATGGCCACGGAGTGGGGGTGAGAGATGGGGAAAGCGAAAGAAGAAAGGGGAAGTTCTAGTTTGTTTAGCTCGTTGGGGATGTGTGAGAAGACGTGACAAATATAGAGTTAGGTACTCAGTTAGGGTTTACATTGAACTTTTCCGTTTTAGGATGACAGAAGATTCTTACTTTGCTGAAATTAGGCATCGACCGATGCTTGCTAATGCATTCGCGCAGTCGTAATCATGCCTTAGTGAATTGGATTTTCCATAATCTTAGCATTTTTTCACGGGAAAGGCGAAGATTTTTCTTGATCCATGTCATGCATTACAGTCTCGGCTGGAAAAGATGGGAATTCCTCGACCCATATACTACTCCAACGGCAACCAGAGTGGGTTAACTATTACGCAGCCATCTTTTGCGCTCCGGCTACCGTGGTCGAGACTCAGCAGCAAATCTGCCGACGTTAGTCATTATCGCTTGTGGCACTGGCACCGAGGCCACGGGTTTGGTCGGTCTAGCTCGAAGGCCATTTTGATATTACAGCTCTTTATTTCGCGAGAAGTAAATAATTTAAACACAATTTTCTTAAAAATGATCGTTTCGATTGAAACTATTAGTGAACGAGAAATGTTTTTATTATCAACAATAATTTATATCTTGTATTTTCTTGGATGACGAAATTATTATTAATCTGTTTAATTTTTGTAATTGATACAAGCCATAGTTTTTTGAAAAATTTTTTTAAATTATTTATTTTTTGCAAAATAAATGGAGCCTACATGTCTTTATCTCTTTCGTATGTGTCCGGGATTTCTAGTGCAAAACTTGTCTTTGACGTGGAATCTTTACTCATGAAGATTTTTCAAGAATTGGGAAAGGCACGCATAAAGTATATACAACATACACTTGGAAAAATTACTAAAAACCTAAACTTATTATACAGTGTCAATTTAATTCCAAGCATTTTGATATTTGATCAATTTAGTCATGTGCCTTTTGACAATTTACCAACTTAGTCATAAATCATTCAATTATACAAATTTAATTCTAAACTTCTCGACAATTTGTCAATTTAAGGCCCATTTGGTAACCGACCAAACAATACCTAATCTTATTCTTTTGTTTCTTCGGAACAAAAAGAGAAAAGAAATCTATTTGATAACTTTTTTGTTTGAAATAAATTTAAGAAGTAGAAAAAAATCATTTTTTTATTCTCGGGAACAACTCCAGAATTAAGTCCATTTTCTTTTTTTCTCTCTTTCTTTTATCCTTTTCTTTTTTTCTTTTTCTTCTTCTCCTTCTTCCTTTGGGCGATGACCTTGTCGGAGCATCGCCTCAACAAGGCCAAGCCTCCCCAACGACTGGGCGAGGCTTGACCTCATCTTGGCTAGGCGAGCTCAACTTTGCCCAAATCTAGTGAGGTTAAGCTCATCCAGGCACCTGCGAGGTTCACCTGCCAAGGGCTGGTGACTGGTTGAAGGAAAAAGGTGAAGAAAAAAAAGGGAGAAATATAATACAAATTTAAAAACATAAAGAAATTAAATTACAAAAGAATTTGAAATCTTACTAAATGCATTTTTATTTCGATAATAGAAATTTTGAACAATTACCAAACCTCTTCCGATACTTAGAAACTCATCCAGATAATAGAATAAAAAAATTATTTTAAGCAAAAATTGTTTTTGGAAACAAAATAACTACCAAACGGCTCGCTAGTGTTTCCGACCAATTTTGATTGGAAGCCGCTAACCGACAATCTAATTAGCGCTAGTAATCCTAAGTGACACATCTTCCATTGACATGGACAAAACCTTTAATCTTTAATTTTTTTCTTCTTTTCTTCTTTTCCTTTTCTATTTTTTCTCATAACTCAAGATCGACAAGGTCACTTGGTCTTCATAAGGGCATCGTGGCCAGAAGCCCTCACCTATTGGTCGGTGAGGGTCGCGACACCCTTGCCCTTATTGGCCAAGGTTAGAAAAAAAAAAAAGGGAAAAAAAAAGAAAAGAAAAGAATGAGAATAAATAATTTTTAAAAAAATTAAAAATTATCCATTTCAGCATTAGCCGCCCACATAGGATGATCAATGCTAACTAAATCATCAAATTAGCAATTCCTTGTTAAAAAATCGATTGGAGAACTAAATTTACAAATTGTTAAGAAGTTTAAAAATAAGGACGTGTTTAATAACCATTATGTTCTAGTAAAAAATTTATACTCAAAAATGGTTTTTTCTAATTTTGTTTCTTAGATGAGTTTTTGAATATTTGAAAGCATTTGATAGTTGTTCAAAATTTTTATTTTCGAAATAGAAATTCATTTCATACTATCCAAAAATTATTTTGTGATCAACCAAAGGAGAAGGAAGAAGAAAAAGAAAAGATAAAGAAGGAAAAAAGCTAGAGAGGAGAAAAAAGAAAATGCTTAGTTATTTCCTTGGACAAATAAGCATTTTTTTTACTCTTAACTCCATTCCAAATCTATTTTCGGAAACAGAAATTATCAAATAGATTTCGTTCATTTTTTGTTCTGGGGAACAAAAAAATAAAATCAGATATTATTTTGCATGTTATGAAACAAGTCATAAATTAACATAATTGAAAAGTTTATAATTATATTATGCTTTTAAAAACCTACACCTACTTTGCTTAAAGCATTAGGCACATGACTTATGTTCAATAAGTATATCTAAAACACCTAATTCCAATCGATAAACCTCTACATAACATCGAGATATAACGTTTTGAAACCTTATTGGGATCGTCCTATCCTCATTCTTATAGCTATCTTATGCACCGATCGGTCCCGTGACGCGAATTGAACGAACCGAGATCCATGGACGCGAGTGGGCGGGAAATTTGCTATTTACGACGACCTGCATTTCGTTTATAGAAGGAAGTCAACGGCTTTGTCTTTTCTCGAATTTACAGCGGACTAGTACGATGTGGTCGAGCTTTTCTCGATTCGAATAGCCAAGGAAATTTTGTCATCGACGGCGAAAGACGTCATGCCGCGGCTAATCCACGAAGCAAGAATTTCCAGGAAACGAGGGAAATGCACAGGCTTCGTGAAAGTTGCACCGAAACCAATCGCTTCCTTTCCCCGATCATTTTGTTCCCCAATTTTTGTGCATTTATTTCACAGAAAAAGAAAAAAAAATCACAAACAAATTCAAACTTTGCTAATATAACACGTTTATATTAAACTTTTTTCCACAACACCAAAAACCCCAAACTTCTATTTGTATGGTACATTCATCTCAAATTTTGTGCCTGTGACACCAAAAACCCAAAATGTTTTCTCTAACACCAAGTTTTTTGACAAGTTTGGGATTTTTAGTGTCGTAAAAAAAAGTTTACACTGTACAAATTCGATGTAAATGTAGTTTGAGGTTTTTAATGTTTTATGGTGAACATGTCATAGTTAGCAAAATTTTGATTTTGATAGCTTTTACCTTTTTTTAAGTGATTGTTTATGTTAGGTAAAAAATTTAGTTGATAAAAAGAATTCTTTATCGATAATAATTTGCGTCTTAATATTTTCGGTGAGATTTACGGGATGTGAATAATTATTTTTGTAAAAAAAAATTTTAAATCGTGAATGCTTGGGGAAAGCAGGCGGACACTTTTGGTTTTTCTCGGGTCTTCAACTCTTGCGGATCAAGTTTTGTGACTTTGTGACTTTTGCGACCAAAACAAGAAAAAAAAGGTTTGTGTCTTTGTCCGTGGTTTATACTCAGACACGTCGATTCAAGATTTGACAAAATCAAACACGGTCGGTTGAACAATCGCGGCACGTCCACCGACCAAAAAAGCGCAATTTGTCACATTTATAGTCGACAACGACAGGAGAAAAAGCCCATGCTTGATCATTGCGACCGCGTACGATGATTCGCAAATCATTTTCGACAAATTGATTCAAGCGATGCACGCGGTATAACATTTATTTCACTTGAAAAGTGAAAATCTTTTGCGAAAGAAAAAGGAGATGATTTTGGTTTTTTTATGAACAGAAGGGGTTCCACGTAGAGATCTTGGACGGAAGATTTCTGGCCAAAGACAAGAAAAACGAGATGGAGAACGAACGCCAGAATTTATAAGTACTCGGAAGTAGATTTGCAAGAATATATAGGTAATTAAACGTCATTTGATTGATGTCCCGAAAAAGCATGCATGTCTCTTTACAACATCCAATGAGAGTATTCATAGCCCACTAATAATAATTACTATTGGTACATGGATAAAGTCGCAACTCCGTAAGTCATCAGGATAATCAAACCACTATTTGACAGTCCAATTTCCTCAAACCATCGCTCGAGTATTTGAATAGTCGCCTAGTGCTAGAAGCAGTCACTTGAAGTTAAGAGTCCGATACATTTTATGGGTCTTGTGCATTTTGATATTTTCTCGTTTACCATCAAACACTTTACTCCTGGGTTGTCGATTAATGTTCTTCGAATCAATCCCCTATTCACAAGCACCGTTGAATAGTCTAACCAAACTCATCTCATTTCAATAATCAAAGCTAGTCACCTTTCGATACAAATCGCCATCTAAACACTTACCATCACTTGTCAAAAAGATAGAAAAATCAAAACACTGGAATTCATATCGATCGGAACAAATATTTCAAACCCGTGATATCTTTTCAAGATTCGGATCTTATCTTACAATTCAGTATTGAATATTTCAAAAAATATTTAAAAAACGCACGAATCATTAACAACCTTAGATTGAAAAAGTTGGGCAGGCTGTCATGGTCGTATCTTAGCAGTGGGAATAAAATAGTGACAAAAGTGCAGTCGAAGTCAAGAGCTTCGTCTCCTCTGTGTCGTGTGTATGTACACTTCTTCCCTTCTCAAGATCGCTCGAGATGACAAATCTTATGTGCTCGAACTCGCCCACCAACCAATCATTATTTTCCTTGAAAAATCTAATCTCATTATTAAAAGATAGAGAATATTTTTCAATTGAATACCAAAAAATATTGTCATTTTCTTGAAATATGACTTTTGAAAAATATTTTTTAGAAATGTCCCATTTTTCGTTAAACTAACGGAGCCTAAATGTCATTTGACTAATTCTAAGAAAACGAGTCTATCTCTTTACAACATAACGGGGGTATTCATAGCCCACTAATAGTAACTACTTACAAGCAGTTATTCCTATTTATTACTGTTGTTGCCACATGTCCGCCAAGATGATAGGCATGCTTTTGGTACATGGATAATTATAATTTACAAGAAGTCGCAGCTTCCAAAGTCATTGAAACAATCAACCACTATTCGACGCTGAAACCATCGCCCAAGTATTTGAACCGTCATGTGATGCTAGAGGTGTAATGTCGAGAATCTTACATATTTGCCAATGCTTTCTCATTTACCATCGACCCTTTTACTTGTGAGTCGTCAATTAACGTTATTTGAATTAATCCCTTATTCACAAGCAATCTTGATAATTCGACCAAACTCGTCTCCTTTCGATAACCAAAGCCAATCACGTTTAAGATAGAATCATTTCGGTATAAATCACTACCAAGACACTTCTCATCACTTGTCATAAATATAAAAACCTTTAAGTATAAATCACTATCCAGATACTTCCTATCACTTGTCAGAAACATAAAAAAATCAAAACGCTCGGATGCATACTTATCTAAACAAATATTTCAAACCCGACATATCTTTTCAAGGATTCGGATCTTTACCTTACCAACCAATATCAAGCATTTCGAAAAATGTTCAAAAAAATGAATGATTGACCGAAAAAGTCGGGCCGTCGGGCCGTCGGGCCGTCAAGGTCGTATCTTAGCAGTGGGAATAAAACAATGGCAAAAGCGCCATTCAAAGTCAAGGTCTTCGTCTCCTTTTTCGTGCGTATGTATACTTCCTCCCTTCTCGAGATCGCTCGATGACAAATCTTATGTGCTCAAACTTGCACAATAACCGGTCGTCGTTTTCTCGAGCACAAGTGGCATCTTGAATATTATCTTTTGTACTCTTGATTTTCCCGACCAGCAGCAAGGAGCAGAGCCAAAGCATCGAGAAAAACCACACATTCAAGAACAGTTTTTTTAAACGCCGAGGGGCGACGACTTCGCGACGACTTCGTCCCAAATGCACCCCGAAATGCAGATCACCTCCAAATTGTCTCTCGACCCTTCACGCAAAATCCCCCACGAGGGAACGCGGTTCCATTGGAAACTACTCCCTCGCTGCAACTTCCATCGACCTTCCCGCGTTTAGCAACTCGCGTACGCGTCCGTCGCAGTGCCAACGTGTCGTCTGTCCCCGTCCCTGTCTTTGTCTTTGTCTCTTTGAAGCGCAGAGAATAGTTTACAAAACCCATCTCTCCCGTCGTTACGCGGTTTGGGTTCGTTACCATTCATGCATTTGTCCGAGATCTTAAAAAAAAAAAGTACCAAGTTCTAGATTTCGCTTATTTTTCTAGCGACTCATTCGTCGGGGTTTTGAGTTTAACTGAAAGTCCTAGGAATTGAACATGGAAGTATCTCTTGTTCTGACATTTCTTTAATATTGCAAGTGGCTTTTGGTTCGGCTCTGTTTTGGGAGCACCCGCAAAGTCTCGTGCTTGACTTCATGATTAGCGCGTAGTTTTCATGCGGGCGCTCTGTTCAATTTTTCAACGGAAACTTCTCTGTACCTTCCATGCGCGTGTTGACGTGGAACTGGTATGGACGATAAGATCAAGAACCATTTAAATACGCGGCCTTGACAGTTGATTTGCTGCTTTGCTCCAAGACTCGTCATAGCTCTCTCAGTTCTATCCTGGCAAGAAGTTGATCTCGTTACTATAATGGTGTTCAAAAGGCCTTTTTCGGAGGAGGGTGAAGAGGGTTTTGGAGCTTCAAAGAGAAGGTTGATACCCCAGTTTTTTTATTCCATTTCTTTTCTCTTTTTTTTTTCTTTCTCCAAATGGAGTTGTGACCGATGCCCTGAAACTGAAAGGCCTCTGACTTGGATTTGATTGAATTTTACCGCAGGATTCTGAGTAATATAATTGGACGGTTCTCGGAGAATGATATCCCACATGCCATCGAGCCTTTCGTGCGCAGAGTGGTAGGTTGATGACGATGAACTGCAATCTTTAGTTTCTGCTTGTAATTTGCATAAACTGGTATTTCACCGTTTGATTAGTTTGTGTATTAGACAAATAAGTATGGCAACTCTTGCTTAACATCCCTGTTGGACCGTCTAGGTTGTTCCACTGGAAAGCATTCTGCAGTTTTGGTGGTCGGTTTTTCGGATCCAGAGTGTGAACTGCGCTTAGTTATAGTCTCATGATCCCTTCCTTGCTTATAATGTCTAGTTTTGCAGCTAGAAATTTTGCCTTAAACGATAAGAGAAAAATGATAACTTTCACAATATATACTTGCTGAAGTATGCGACTGTTAAAATTGTCCGGTTTCAAATTTCATCTCTCTGAAAATCAGTGTATTTGGATAGGTGTGTGAGGATACAGTTTTGAGTACCCTTCATGTCAGGTACCTTCACAGGGTGATGTAATCCTTAGTCAAATCAAGTCGTTAGCATGCTCCAAATGTGAACTAATTTCGTCTAATCTAGATTAGTGCCTTTCTCATGCGAGCGCAATTTCCCCTTCTGTGTCAATCAGGTTAGAGAGGAGGTGGAACGTGTATTCTCGTGCCTGCAAGACCCACTTCAGAGGTTGGTTCCTGACCTATGCAACTCTTGTTTGTCTCCACAAACTTATGTTTCTCATATCGCCATGGATTTTCTTGTTCATTGGCTGCTTTTGATCTGCTTGTTGCATGAGCCGGTGCTGTTGATCGTTTCTGATCTCGATGTATGAATGCATGCCTGCTTGTACTGTCCATTTTCAGTTCGTTTATCTGATCCCTATTGTTTGGATTCCTCACAAGCCATCAAGTAACATGTTTCCTGTGTTCTGTTTCAGGCCCTCATTTGACCCAGCCAGAAGTTCTGTAGGAGAAGGAGGTTTGCAGTTGCGTTTTGTCAGTCAGTTGAAGGCTGAAGTTTTTACGAGCTGTAAGATCCAAGGTGAAGACGGTTCCCCTATCAAAATCGAACTATTTGACACCAGAACCAACTCTATTGTTCAAAATGGTCCCTTGTCTTCGGCTAGAATTGAGGTTCTGGTCCTCGATGGTGACTTTGGCTCTGATGACCGAGAAGATTGGAGCCAGACTGAGTTCAGGGCCAAAATTGTGCGTAAAAGAGAAGGTCGAAGACCGCTGGTGGTTGGAGAACGGAGCATAACTTTGCAAGGAGGAGTCGGTTATCTTACTGACATAACGTTCACGGACAATTCGAGCTGGATAAGAAGCCGGAACTTCCGGTTGGGAGCTCAAATCGAGCAGAAATTTTTGGCTGGTGTACGAGTAAGGGAAGGCAGAAGTGGAAAGTTCGTAGTGAAAGATCACCGTGGAGAGCGTAAGTTTAAACAGCTTGAAAAGTTTATTCATCACTGTTCTATCTTCTTGTGTTATTGCCGTGGTTATCTCTAGCCACTGATCTCATGGGATTTACGCATGACCTTTTTGCAGTGTACAAGAAACATTACCCTCCAAACCTGAAAGATAAAGTATGGCGCCTCGAGAAAATATCAAAAGACGGCACCTTCAAATCTCGGTTGGGTTCCGTCGGAATTCACACTGTCAAGGATTTCTTGCGTAAACTTGAAATGGACTCAGATTCCCTAAGAAAGGTGAGGAGTTTAACTATCTTGCAGGCTATCATTCTTTTTGTGGAGCAGCTTTAGTTTAATGACACCTAAATTATCTGTTGCTGAAACTGCAGACACTAGGTAACCCGTCGAACAAGACATGGGAAGCAATTTATCGGCATGCGATGACTTGCATCATAGATGATGATGAGGCGTACATCTATTTTGATGCCTCACAGAGTGCCGGGCTTTTGTTCAATTCAACCTACAAGGTCATCAGTGCAACCTTTGATGGCCAAAATTACCATCCACTGGAAAACTTGACCTTTCATCAGAAGGTGCGTTTTGACAATCTGAAAAACATAGATGCGCCTCTCGATTCATTTCAGCAACTGTCAAATTCGTATGGTCAAAAGCTACAACCTTCAGTGCCGTGCTGCATACGGCATTCTATCAAGTTTAGCAATAGCACAGCATATATGTTACTTTTAGTGATCTTCACCGATGAACTCTTGTCGCTATTGGAGTGAGCACATCTCTTACAGGATCCCCTCATCTATCTTGCAGCATTTGGTACGTAATTTAAAGCAGCAGGCTTACTTGAATTTGAACGGATGGGCACGAATCAATTTACCTTCGATTGCTGCTCCACCAAGGCCCTTGAGTAGCTTGCCAACATCAGATTCAATCATTGATTCAAGTTCAATTGAGCCGCTCATTGATTTCCCATCTTTGTGCCAAGGCATTGAAGACTTCAAAGGTGCGAGATAGTTTACTTGTTACAATTTTGTGATGCTGAAAGCCTGAAAGGGTTATCTTTTGAAGTGACTTCTTTCAGGCCTTTACAATTTTTTTTTTCTAAAAGCCCTTGTTATCTATGCAGATCCAGCAGGACAACTGTCTGGATTCGACCTTTCGTCCGCTTCAACATCTTACAACAGCGATGCTGGTCAGAGCCAGCTCTCCATCTCACAGGATTATTATCCAGGGCAAGCTTTTAACCAAATTCCCGCAAGTAGTTTCACGACAGGAGCTGCCTGGACGGGACTCTACAGTGGAGAGAACAATTCTCAGTATAATTCACAAAGGACACTCGAGTTTAACAGCAATTTAGCCACTGATATGAATGTTACACAAGTCGAATCATCATACTGTTTACCATCGTCTTCTTCTTCAGTTTGGACACCGGGAAATGGCTTATTCATCAATTCACTGGGTGAGGCTGAAGTTGGGATCTTTTCTTCTTTCCCGGACATCGGTGTCCATATCCACAAAAGTGCGAAGCCTAAGGCAGGTTGGTGCAAGATTCGAGCTGCTGTCAAGTGGGGATCAGTCAGGCGCGATGTGGCCGCCAGAAGAATGGCGCGCCTTCTGTGTATGTAGATTCTGAGGATCTTTTAGTGCATCCGCTGCGATCCCTGTCCCTGCAAGCATCTTGGGGGCAGAAACACGTCATTCACCTGTGCTTTATCCGTTTGTTCGTTTATTTCTTCCTGCATTAGGTTGTAAATTCATAGTATCTTACGGAGCAGGGTTGCCGAAAGAATGTGGCATTGTTGTCTGTATGTAGATTGATTAGATTTCAGCCGTTTTCCTTGCAGTAGTTTCTTCTGTATCAAGCTGTAGATTCATAGGAAGTTCAAAGGAAAGGCCACTCACAAGAGTCGTGCAATAGATCAGTCAGGTCATGTGAAATATATGTCTAATGTCTTCAAAATCAGTGTCTCAAGAGCTTTATGATTTAACAGGCTTCAGATTTCCATAGATTTTTTAGGAGTGATTGGTTTTAGATTTTGCTGCTGATCCACCTCCCATTGCTGGTGTCTATGCTTGTGCTGTCTTGATTGGAATTGAAACTGTCTCTTATTTGCAGGCCAGCGAAATGCTGCTGTTAAAAGGAATGCAGGAAATCTCTCTCCAAGAGAGTGCCTTGAGTCACAAGCAACACCGCGTGCGCCGTAATTGTTCTGCATGTATTCTTCGTTGCAAAGAAATTAAAGAGAAGTCTTGAGATCGGCTCAAGTAAGTCGGTTTGGAAGAAGCTCGAGTGGCTCCATTGCAATAGTTTGTGACAATGAATTTCGTGCCATTCCGATGAAAAACTCGTTCTTACTTGCAATTTTCCTGAGTTTATTGTCCACATAAGTGAAGGGAATCTTCCATATGATAACATACAATTGAAGCATTTTTACAAAAAAGGATCAAGTGTAGACCTCTTGCCCCGTCGCTACTTGTTCCGGCGACTGAGGCAGGAGTAATTTGGTCCAAGAATTTCTGAGTTGAACCAGGTAAAAACTGTCCAAATCCCTAAAAACCAAAAAGTCCTAAATTGTGGTTGGATCTCCCCAGGTAAAAAAAAAAACTTGTTGCTGTACATGTCTGAATCCATAGACACCTTCGGAAAAGAAACCCATTACCATAATCTGTTCACATCTTTTTAAGTTTCTTGGCACAGTGCATCTGTGCATTAGTTCCTGTCCTCTTTAAGGATTGCTCGTCACGGTAACAGCATACAGAGATCCAATTTGTAAGATGGAGAGGCTGCATATTCTGATCATTTATTGCTTCTAATTAGCTAAACATGAAAATTCCAGTGCAATGGCCAGCTAACCACAATTTGGGAGCTTTCTATTTTTAGGGATTTGGTCTTCTTCCTTTTTTTTTTATCTAGAATGTGGAATTGGGTCAAAGCTCAATTTGCCCCTATTTTACCCACCGGAGCAAGCCGTGGATGAAGATTTCGCTAGTAGGTGGGTTTGGACCCTTATTCGAAACTAAATTAGTTGTTTTAGGCATTTATTCGAAAAAAGCAAAATCTATTATGAGTCAATTATTTTGAGAAAAGGAGCTCAATTCTCGGGAAGTAAAAAGAGTCCCCTTAAATTGTATTTGACCCGTAAAATTTGTGTCATCCAACAATTTACTTTTCTTCCATCCTTTTAAAATAATCTCACAAATCTATGTATTTAAGCTAGGAACCGGTTTTCTGCGCATTACCTTGTTAAGATGCAATTTCCTAATCCCTTATTACGTTATTACCAATTTAGCCGAAATGATTTTTCTTGCCTTATTTCGTGATTTCAAAATTTTTCCTATAAATTAGTACTTTGAATTCATTTCGAGGAGTCATTAATGAAGGACATAATATAAGGGTTCGAATAAAGAACGTCATTTGTTCAACAGTGGACCGAAAAATCAATGGTGTATTATATTATGACCTTTCCCAAAAAGTTATAAAAAAAAGAAAAGAAAACCTTTTCCACACAGTTTCAAATTCAAATCGAATGGCATTTCCGTAGTTCCGCCACGATCCGGGCCCAATCTCGTTTCCCCGGGGCGATCCTCTCGCACGAGCCCCCGCCTATAAAGCAGATCCTGAATTGGAGCCTCTTTTCTCCATTAACTTTCTCTCTCTAGCTCTTCCCCGCTATCTGATCGCTCGCTAAAACCCTCTCGCTCGCTTTCTCTCTCTAGGGTTTTTGCCTTGCTCCACCACCTCGGCTTCAGCCCCCGATCGATCCCCCCCGCCCCGACGATGTCGCTCCGGCCGAACGCGAGGACGGAGGTCCGCCGGAACCGCTACAAGGTGGCGGTCGACGCGGACGAGGGGCGGCGGCGGAGAGAAGACAACATGGTGGAGATTCGCAAGAACCGGCGCGAGGAGAGCCTGCAGAAGAAGAGGCGGGAGGGCCTCCAGGCCCAGCAGCAGACCGCGCCGTCGCTCCACTCTTCCGCCGTCGAGAAGAAGGTAAGGGAACCCCTCGTCGTCGTCCTTTGGAAGTGATGTTTAGGGTTATGTATGGCCTGGCAATCGTTTTTTCTTTTTGCTTTATTTCACGACTGGTTGATTGAGCGGTTCTGTCAGATTGATCGGGTGATGATTCTGACCGTGTCGGGGATAGGGACTGGTTGTGTAGGGCTTCGGTTGTTGTTTGATGTGGAGGTTGGTTTTTGGCTCGTTCGGATGTAAATTGGAGACCTCTAATTGAGCTTGATTGTTCGTGATGAAGCCCTTCATCTGGAAGGAGTTTTTGTTTGGTTCGGATGGAAATTGGGTTTATCTTAATATTAGATTCGCAGAATTATAAAGACATCGATCACCTTGTGCATGTTATTCGTGTATTCTAGTTGGGTCACGATTCTTGATAGATTGAAGCGTTAGCGAAGAACCATCATAGTTGTGTGTTGAGCTCATTGAAAATGTGACTAACTGCATAAGGGGCTTAAGCTATTCGAGGTAAGGAACACAAACAGCTTGAAAAGTGAGCTACTTTATTGCGTTTTGAGTTTGGTTTATTGACATCCATCATCTTTAGTAAACTGGGATATGTGGAGATGACCTTTTCCCTTGCCACGTTAGAGAGGGGTCCTGTAATCTTTTTGTAGCTATATGCTTGGTCTTGTTTTTCTCTCCTGATTTAGTTTGGAGTAGTTAGCTCATGAGACAGTTATGAGGATCGGTTGTTTATAGAGCTAAAGTGGAAAAGAATGCGTTGCATATGAGAAATTATACCTGTGATCTTTGCTAGCTTTTGGATTTTCTTTCTTTGGGAGGGAACTAGATATGACTGGAAGAGCAGCTTCGCTTGGAATTCATTTATCAGTTTGACTATCAAAAGAAATACTTTTTTTTTTTTTTTAATGCTAAAAGGAACATATGGTCTATGTAGTGTTTGGTTGTCTTCTAGGTTGCATCTCAAGGGAGAGCTCCCTTATTTTGGTTCTTTTTAAGACTTCATTTTAGCATTGTTTATATTGGAACTTGGATTGCTTCTGTTAGAATGGGAAAGTAAAAGGAATTGGATGTGGGTAACTACTCCCACAGTTACTTCTGTCTGTCTATCTAATTATGCCATTGCTGGCAACCAGGTCGACCTGTAGGAATTTTATTTTTTAAAAAGAAAAATTATACTTATCTAGGTACTTTGAAGAATTGTTCTAGCACGGTGGATATTGCTAATTCCCATCAATTTTATGTTTTTTAATGAATTAAGAGAAAATGCTATGGTGAAACTGTTTTCATGCTTTTTGCATGTTTTAATGGTAATCATACTCGTGTTCATGGAGTTGTTATCCTGACAGTTTTTTGTTGTTAATATATAACATCAGCTGGAACATTTGCCTTCCATGATTGGTGGTGTATATAGTGATGATAATAACTTGCAACTGGAGGCCACTACTCAATTTAGAAAATTACTCTCTATTGGTGAGTTTTTTTACATTTTATAGTGCATGTTCTGCAGTTGCTTTTATTGTGTGGTTGAGAGGCTTACACAATAAGAACTAACATTTTATGCAAAGTGTAGTTTGCTTTTTATATGCAAATTATAATATTTTACTCCACTTCATCAGAACGCAGCCCTCCAATTGAAGAAGTTATACAATCTGGAGTTGTTCCACAGTTTGTTGAGTTTCTAATGAGGGAGGATTTTCCTCAACTCCAGGTATTAAGATATGCCATTGTTAATCAACTCTTGTGAACATTCTTTCAACTTCGGTGCTAACTTTTCAATCGTTTGACCAATTCTAGTTTGAAGCAGCGTGGGCTCTTACTAATATCGCTTCGGGACATCTGAGAACACTAAAGTTGTGGTTGATCATGGAGCTGTCCCTATATTTGTTAAACTTCTTGCTTCTCCTAGTGATGATGTTCGTGAGCAGGTATAGTGTGGATGATTCTATACTTTCTTTTACCTCTGTTCTTGCTTAGTTGAAACTTGGACTGTTTTGTTAAGTGTGTGATCAAATAATCAATTGACTCTACTCACCTTCTCTTTTGGAACAGGCTGTGTGGGCACTGGGAAATGTTGCTGGTGATTCTCCTAAATGCCGTGATCTGGTTCTTGCAAATGGAGCTTTGCTTCCTTTATTGGCACAGTTGAATGAGCATGCTAAACTGTCAATGCTGAGAAATGCTACCTGGACTCTCTCGAACTTTTGTAGGGGAAAGCCACAACCTCATTTTGATCAGGTTGGTTGGTTTATGCCTGTTGCCTCTTGCTCAAAGACTTAATTAAATGACTTGATGAATTGATATGGATATGGTCAACCTCTCTGCTGATTAAAGTACATGTACAGTTTGTCACCTAAAACTATATGTTGGCAATGACAGTTTTTGCCTTGACATCAAATATTTATCTGTTCACTGACAGGTTAGGCCCGCACTTCCAGCTCTTGAACGTCTTATCCATTCAAATGATGAAGAGGTCTTGACTGATGCATGTTGGGCACTATCCTATCTTTCTGATGGAACAAATGACAAAATTCAAGCTGTAATTGAAGCTGGCGTTTGTCCCAGGCTTGTTGAACTGCTTCTGTGAGTTCTTTTTTTCTACACTGTTTTGTTGATTGGATTGTTGTCTCTTCATTGTTTGGATTTGGATCCTTTTTCCCTTTTATATGTGATGGTTAATGTGAGATCGATTTTGTCAGCCATCCATCTCCGTCAGTGCTGATTCCTGCTCTTCGCACTGTTGGGAATATCGTAACTGGGGATGATTTACAAACTCAGGTATTCGAAAGGGTTATGTTGTTGCAACATCCTTATAAGAAAGTATGTTTGGGAACACACTCAGTTTGTTGTAATTTTTTTCCTTTGATATAGTGCATCATCAACCACCAAGCACTACCATGCCTTCTTAACCTGTTGACTGGAAATTACAAGAAAAGCATCAAGAAGGAAGCATGTTGGACCATCTCAAACATCACTGCTGGAAACAAGGAGCAGATTCAGGTAAAATATTTCTTAATGCTTCTTTTGTTTTCTTTTTTGTTGTTTTCCTTGATTGAATGCAAGCTGAAGTTTTATATGGAGCGTAGTGGTTTGTCAACATCTTCATCATGCATGACCATTTGTTTGTATGATACTCTACAGGCTGTCATAGAGGCTAATATAATAGCTCCACTCGTTCATTTACTTCAAAATGCTGAATTTGACATCAAAAAGGAAGCTGCATGGGCAATCTCCAATGCTACATCCGGAGGTTCTCATGAACAGATAAAGTATGAGTTATCTTTGTATAAGTGTTTCTTTTTGTATTTTACTTTTTTTGGTCAAAAGTCTCTTTTTGTATTTGAGTGGTGCTATATCTTTGATTTTGATTTAACTTTGTTGCTGCAGGTTCCTTGTTAGTCAAGGGTGTATAAAGCCTCTGTGTGATCTTCTCATCTGTCCTGATCCAAGAATTGTGACCGTCTGTTTAGAAGGTCTTGAGAACATTTTAAAGGTTGGGGAAGCGGAGAAAAACCTAGGAGGTACAGGTGATGTGAATCTTTATGCTCAAATGATTGACGATGCCGAGGGCTTAGAGAAGATTGAGAACTTGCAGAGTCATGACAACAATGAGATATATGAGAAAGCGGTTAAGCTTCTCGAAACATACTGGTTGGAAGAAGAAGATGAGGCGATGCCTCCTGAGGATTCTGCGCACCCTAGTGTACCGTTTGGAGGAAATGAGCTGCCTCCTGTTCCGTCTGGTGGTTTCAAGTTTGGCTAAGGTTGGGTTGTATGAGCAATGGGGTTTTTGTTTCAGACCCATGGGGTTTTTGTTTTTTGGGTTCATTTAGCTCGTCCTACTAAGTTTGATATTGTTTGTCCTTGTGATTTTACTCCTGCAGGGAAAGCTGTTGCTGAATTATATAAAGTTGTCAAACTGCGGAGGGATGGAATGGAATCTGCATTGAGGTCAGGTGTCGCTCATATTGTCGCCCTGTTGTGTCCAGTTTTTATGAGATTTTGGAGTCATGCTTGGAATGGCTTGGGTCTGGATTAAGCTTTGTGAAGAGAGCAATTCAGTGTGGTTATATGTGGATTGATGCTGCTGCAGCTAAAGAGCGCTCTTGGTCGAAGTTTTTGTTGCAAGAGGTCGTCGCTGTCAGTTGGGCTCCTGTCAAGGATCTTGCAGTTTTAAATTAATTACTGTCGGGCTATTGTAGTCTTGTTGTCTTCACAATGGTATATTGTTATATTGCTCCGCTGAAATCTTGAGCAGTATTTTATTTCTTTACAGTTGTTAAGGGTCACTATTATAGTTATTTTCCATTTTCCATTTTCTCCCTGTTCTTGCGGATTTTTCTGTCGTCGAGACAGAGCGTGGCAGCAATTGCCTTCTATTTGTTGAAATGTCAACGCTTATGTTATATGCAAAAGATGTGAATAAATGATTCCTTTGGCTTTTGCTTCTCTGGACAATTTTAATTGGAGCGCCAGACACCTGAGTGCGGTGCGTTTGGAACTTGCGTTGGGAATGGGCTTTGGACACCCAGAGCCTACAAAATATTGGGTGTTTGGAGGAGATTTTGTAAATCCCATTAGGGGAAAGGTAGCTTTCTGAAAGCTGAAAGTCCAAAGTTGATCTTGCGATGCCTTGGGCTTTCAGCCTTCTCGGCATGTAAATGCGGGTAGGTTGGAGAGAAATTTTCTTTCCAAATTATCTTAGACTAACTTTTTATTTTCCAGTTTTGCCCTTGTTGCTTCACTATTCATCTTATTCATTGAGGTAAGATGTTCGGGGGGCCTGGCAATGAACTAGAGAGAGGCCGGCGACAGTCATGGTGACCCAAGTGACTATTGCTAATGGGTCATGCAACCTCCATTTGTATCTAGGCCACATGACCCTCGGCAAGGCGACGGGTTGCCTGATCACAAATGACCCTCGTCGATAGGGGTGAGCGTGGTTCCCGGGTAGAACCGGGAACCGGGGAATCGAACCGGAGGTTCCGGTTCCGGTTCCTATGAGAACCGAAACCGGTAGGAATCGGAACCTATTCCTAAAAACCCTAAATCAATTTTTTGCTTACGCTCAGTTTAGTTCTCTCTCTCTCGTGACTCGTTCTCTGCTTTTGCTTTGTCCCCAACGTCGCTCGCCCTCGATGCCAATGCTGGACACCGCTCGCCCTCCACGCCACCGCCGAACGCCGCTTATCCTCGACGCCACCGTTGGACGTCGTTCGTCTCGCCGTTGGACGCCCCTCACCCCCTCTTGCTCCCTTGACACCGTCACCCCCTACTCGCCTCGCCGCTCAACCGCTGGACGCCGCTTGCCCTCGACGCCGCTCAACCCCCCGGTGGACACCACTCACCGCTTGCCCAGTTGCCCTCGACCCGCTTGCCGCTAGCCCAGCCCCCCTGACGCCGCTCGCTGCTTGCCCAACCGCTCCCGATGCCGCTCGCCACTAGCCCAGTCGCCCCTGACGCCGCTCGCTGCTCGCTAATTTTTAAGTATTGTCAAATAACATGCTATTTTGTAAGTATCGTCAAGTCTCTATAATGTTGATTTCTTTGTGATTTCAGGTATTAAAATGTTTGAGGATGTTGCTGAGTCCAAGGTATGTGTAAGCCTTCTGCTTTCTTCTTTCGTTGTTCTCACGTGTCTCTTATGTTTCTGTAGTACTTGAAGGGTTTTTTATTTGATCAGAATTAAAAGATGCCTCTTCCGGTAAAAAGCATAGTCAGCATACTTGCCCGTGTTTATGTTGTCGCATTATATAAATATAGACTGAATGTTTTGGTAAAAGTAATCAAACTTGCTTGATAAATCCAAGCCGAAGATGTAAAATTTGCTGCCAAATTGGTACCAAACAGTTACAATGCTTGTTGTGATTTGCAGATGAGAAAAGGTGCTCTTGTGAAGTCTGTTGGTGTTGTTGATGCGAGTGTAGACACTGAATAGATCTGGTACTCCCATAATGGTCGCTCTGTGATTCCATTTGTCTACCTATACATTTCAGGTCTTGTTGCTAAAGTTTTTGATCGCACAAGAACTATGGCTGATGTTTATGGTGCTTTCTATGATTTTTCTTGTATCCTGAAGTCGAAGGTATGAAAGTCAAAGACTAGAATGCATGTATTGCATTCTATTCTCGTCAACTCACATTCTCTTATCATATTTATTTTTAGTTATTATTTCTTGAAAATGTACAAGCAGTAACTAATGTGAGTTCTATTAACATAATACGTTTGACGTATGAGTGATCCAAACTTCTCTTATCATTGTCCAACCACTTTTATTCCTTGTTTTTTCAGATGGGCTTTGTGGGAACACCAGCGAATCATTAGAGATTTTTTTTGGATGCAGATGCATGTATTATCATATGCTTTTATGTACGTTTATAGTTTGTCCTTCTCCCTCAAATAAAGGGAAATAAGTACAATATCTCACTTTTCCAAAAATTCATTTTAGTCCCAACTTACTAATTCCACATTCTGTCGCCCCTTACTCCTGGCAAATCCATCTTTGAGCTGATACTTTTGAATAACTCACAATATAGAATGGATTACGATCATTAGCAGTTGCACTTGCAACTCCAGTTTTGCATTAGTTGTCTGTACATCTACTTCCAGACCTTAGTAAACTCCTGAAACTACGTGCATTAATATCATATCACGCCACTAAGATTTGAGGAAAAAACAATAGGATTAAAAGATAGAGAAAGAAAAGGAAACTAAGTAGTTCTCATATCCAATTACATGCTGAATTGCTCTATTTGTCATCAAAGGAGCTAACTTCTTCACAGATTGAGCTCCTGACAAATCTGTGCTTGTTTGCACAATGCAGGTCGGATGAGATCTCAAATTCATAAGTCTTTCAATGAGTGGATGCTTTTCACTGGGTGCTTTGTTGCTCTTGGTAGGGGTCTAGAGCTTACATTCCTACTATCAAATTGCATGATGTCTTCAAACTTTTTGGCTATCTGATTGCCCTAACATTGCTCGTTATCCTTTCTTGTAGCTCTTGAGTAGTAAGGGTATGGATTGCTAGGTTGCTGGTGCGCACTTGTTGGATTTCGATGGGTATGGCTAAATTCTTTGTCGTTGGCTTCTTTTTCCAGCATTAGTCACTTGCTTGGAGACTGAATTTTATTGTGGAATGTGTCCTTATTGGGACTCAGCTTATTCATGTGATGATGTCAGGCTCGGTTTTTCCTTGCTCTCCAATGCCTGCTGTCTCCAAATGGCATACTTCATGAAAATGATTCAGGCAAATACAAGCCAATTGACCTGAGAGCTACATAGCTTTAGATCTGTGTCTAATTTGTCTTGTCAACAAATTAGCAATCATGAAGCTGGAATGAGTCATCGAAAATGAGCTAATGATACTTCTGGGGAAGAGAATTATTTACGTAGATGAGAATAGGCGTGAATCTGTACATGTCATGCTAGACAAAGTGTTAAAAGGCCTGGTTGCTGCTAGATTGTTTTCAAATTCTGATGTTGCAGTGTAGAAGAAAGGGTCAAATAATTGGAATGGTTGTGGCTCTGTGACTTTGCCTGGCATCCATACAGCCAAAAAGCGTGGGTCCACTGAAACTTTAAATGCATTGATTGATTATTTGTTCCGTCAGATCATAATTCTTCTTTTATGGGTCAAGAAAGATAACCAATCGATGCAAGTATTCTCTTTTATCTAGTTGAATTCCTTGTCAAGAATTGCTTTTCCTCTGTTGATAGTTTTATTCATTTTGTATACTTTTTTGATGAATGACAAGTTTGTTTATTATTGTTATGTTCATTTCCCTTTTTTTAAACTAAAAATGAAATTACAAAAAAAAAAAAACACCTGTTGGAACTTGGAACCAATCCTGAAACCTGTGATAGGGTAGGTTTTAGGTTCTTGATTCCGATGGGTAGGTTCCAAGTTCCAAAAATTGAGGAACCTGTACCCGAGGGTAGGTTCCAGGTTCCAGGCGGAACCTGTAAGGAACCTGGAACCGCTCATCCCTACTCGTCGAGACAACACGACCTCAAGCAAGGGTCTTGCTTGTGATTGGTTACCTTAATGAGAGTCTCGGCTAGGTCTCACCTAGGTCACCGAGGGTTGCCCGACCCTCGGCGGCCCTTGCCGAGGCCACGCAACCTTAGGTAAGGGTCTTGCTAGGGTCTCGCTGTGATCGGTGCGGCAAGGGTCTCAACTAGGTCTCACCTATGTCGACTCGAAGCAGCCCTTGCCGAGGGCTGCCTAAGGTCCAGCAACCTCAGATAACAGCCATCGGCGATTGATTTGGATCGCTGGTGACCATTGCCCTTTATTGATTAGCTTTTTTTTTTTTTTTTTTAATAATAAAGGTCTTTGTAAATATAACTTATTTTGCTCAAAGGTACTTCGCAATGGATTTTTAGATTATAATATATCAAATGCAATTTGTATTTTAGAAAATCTCTTTAACTTAAAGTCCTTTATATTTTTTTTCAAGGACTTTTCTTAAAAGTCTAATCAAATGCGCGCCCTATATGCCGTGTGCGTATTTAGTTGAAAGATTGGCATTATTTATTTGGATTGCAAATTTGAAGTCATCATCCTGATGAAACCATATTTTTAACTATTTTCAAGTTGAAACAGCACGTGGAAGTGTGTAACTTACAGGAAATGATTTCGTTATGAACGACAACCTTGTGTTTGACTCAAACCTTAAATTGGGGGGCATTAACTCCTTTCGAGGTTCGAGTGTTTTGATGCCTTACTTAAGCAAACAGCGGACGCATATGCGCAGGAGGCATTTTTACCTTAAAAAGCAAGGAACAACGACGTGGCTCCGCTTTTGTGCAGGCAATGCTAACCAGGAGTTGCGTTGACAATCCTCGGTCTCAGAGAACCTGAGAGAGAGACTTGAGTTTGGGGTGGGATTGTTGGTCTTGTTTTGCGTTTTGAAAGACGCAGGTAGGTTGTCTCTGCACGTTAATACAGAAAGAGAACATCACGATGTCCTCCTCTGGTTTGAATTTCGACTTTTTGAGTTGGAAACTAGTTTTAACTGATCGGGCAACTCTCGAGAGTTTCTTTCTCGTTTCAAGATTTAGAAGGCAGAAGGTGCGTGCAAGTTTCTTCCATAGGGAAAACGAAAAGAAGAAGAAAAGGAAGATAAGCTTAAGAAATTGTTGTCAAACTCTGATTTCTCGTGCTAACTTCTGCGCATCACGGAAAAAAAAGGGAGAAAACTATTTTAGGAGGTAACATTTATTCCATTCACATCATGTGCATATACCCTGGTTGAGTGTGCGTATAGCTTGGTTGGGCCTTGTTTACGTGAAGATACTCTTTAACTATCAACTTTTTTATGGGATCGCAATAACAGGCTTGCTAATCTTAGATTTTAGTAGATAGAGGTGTGAAATAATTATAATGCAATTGGAATATTTATAATAAGTGAGGCTCTTAGTTGGTTGCCCAAAGTCTCTTTTATGCTCTTTTACTAAGAATTTTTTTTTTTATTTTAAAGCACTATCTCATTTACTAATCTATAAAATTATATGTGAATTAATGTATAAAAAATTATATGTTGTGAAGCTTTAATTGTAACAAACTATGAAAACAAACGAAAAACAACATAAATGGTCCATAAATTTTGGTTCAATGTATAATATGAATTATAAACTTTAAATTTGTTCAATATGATCCATAAATTTTAGCCCTACGTGAATGTTGTCATTTAATTTTCAAATTATTCAATGTATTTGAACTTTGATACATGTTCAATGTAGTACATGTACCTCTAAACTTGAATTAATGGAAGAAAAACATTGAATATTTTCATATAATCGAAGAACTAATTTAACATTGAATAAGTTAAAAGTATATGGGGCGAAAGTTGAAGCAAAGGCAAATTCATTTGACAATGTCACCCGGGTTTTGAGGATGGACCCGAGAGGCATGGATCGGGTCAGACAGGAGCTCTCGATCCGCAAGCAGCGGAGGTGCCTGCTTCTGCCTCGTGCTTGCTTCCTTCCTTTCCCCCCACTCGCTCCATTCTCCCCACTCTCTGTCTCTCTCCTCCGAGATTATTTCTCACTCCACATTTCCATTTCCCCGTGCACGTTTCCCTCTCTTCCCGAGGTGGTTCCTTCCCCCCTAGTATAAGTAATCCAATTCGCAACCTTTTCCTACTTCAAACGCGCGCTTCCGTTTCTCCTGGCATCATCGAATCATCACACAACCAGGCATCCCCTCTCTCTCTCTCTCTCTCTCTCTCTGTTCTGTTCTCTTTTCTGGGTTTGTTCTGTTCCTTTCGTGCTAGCCAACCGCTCTCCGAGTTCCGTTTGGTAGAGCTGACGGAGGTTCCAACTCTTTGAATCAGCAACTGGGTAATGGAAAGCACGGGAGTTTGTTGAAGTGATGTGAGTTTGAACTTGCTGGCCATCCATTTTGCCTGAATCCGGCGTGACCCGACATTTGAACCGATAGGAATGTGTTGTCCTGTCGCTAAAGTTTCTGGCTTTGATTAGTCCACCCCGATTTAAGTGGGTTTCCTTTGTTTGCACGCTAGCACCAGTTTTTGAATTCCATTTGGTAGAGCTGATAGAGAATGAGAACTCTTTGAATCGGCAACCGGTAATGGGCAGCACGGGAGTTGGTTGGAGTGATGTGAGTTTGAAATTGCTGAGCATCCGTTTTGCCTGAATCCAGCGTGACCCAACATTTGATCCGATAGAAATGTGTTGTCCTATCGCTAAAGCTTCCAGCTTTGAGCTTTAGTCCGCCCCGATTTAAGTGGGTCTCCTTTGTTTGCACGTTAGCTGACGGAATCTAGGTGCTTTTTACTGATTCTTATCTTTGAATGTGGGGATACTCTGAATTATGAAATGTCTCTTGCTAAAGTGTTCTTGGCTGATCCAATTTATCTGGTTTCGTTCTAGTTTTGCTGCTTGAGCTTTGCATCCAGATGTTAAAGCATTCATTTTGCTTTGGATTCAAATTTTCGTTTGTGAAGGAGGCAGTGAAATACCGTGAGGAATAGGAATATGCCACTGGAACTGAGCCATTTCCGCCCTCTCTAACTCGGTTTTAGGCATTGCTTGTAATGAATTTGAATTTACAATTGTTTCTGTCCCTTGGGTTGTAGCAACTGGGAAAAAAAAACATGGCTGGCTCAAAACGATTGAGAAAAACCTTGTCCTATTTGGTATGCTAATAGATAAATATGTGGGTTGCCTGCATTCTATTTGCTGTATCTTGTGTGCTTGCAGATGTCTCTTCATCACGCTGCTTTGCAGTGGGATTGAATGTCACATGCTTGTCTTTCAAGTTCAACATTTCTGAGATTCTTACTTTGAATTTTAGGTAATAGCTGGAGCAATGGAGTGACATCGTATTCTCCTCCTGTTTGGTTCCAAATCCTTTGTCCTTCAATCTCAGATGCGAACTCTCACCATGTGCTTCTCAATCTTACAATTTTCAAGAGCTGGAATACCGAGATTGGCTGGTTTCTGGCGTCAAAGCTTCCACACTCTTGGTAGACCTGACAAGAACGCTTCTCACTTTACATTGTTCAGTTCAAAGACTTCTGGGCTTGAAGGAGGATACAGTAGGAAATGGATAAAGAGACCACTTTCTACAAGAACAGGGGGAAGGAACAAGACCCAAGGCAATAAACACAGTGATGTTAGGGATGGAGTTTCGGATGCTATAATCTCTGCAAGCACAACGCTGAACATAGAAAAAACAGGAATAACCGAGTTCTGCAAAATTGAGTATTCTGATGTTCAACAAAAGATTGCTGAGAACAAAGAATTAGCCAGCCTCGTGACCCTAATTGTCTTTGATCTGGAGACTACAGGATTTAGTAGAGAGAGTGAAAGAATCATTGAGATTGCGTTGCAAGATCTTTCAGGGGGCAAGAATAGCACTTTACAGACGCTTGTAAATCCAGGACGTTCTGTTCCGAATGCTTATATTCATGGCATTACAACCCATATGGTGAACAGGCCTGAGGTTCCCAGGTATATCTATTCACTTGCAAGTATGAATTTGTATTGTCAATTTCAGTATATGAATTAAAGCGACAAGAAAATGATCACGTGAAAAAAGCTTCCTCAACATTAAAGATAGTCCAATATGTCTCAAGTGGTATATTCAGATTACAGTATCTTTTATTTCTCAAAGTTCATGGTTCTGATCAAGTTTGTCAATGTTTTTATATAAGCATTAGTGTCCTTTTCAAGTTGTCTATTATGTTTAACATGTTTTGATTGAGTAATCATCTGTGGGCAAAAAGTTAGGAGCACTGCTCCTTGAGCTTTTCTTCTGAGTACATTACCCGATACAGATACCTCAGGCAACCTTCATTTGATGTACATGCTGCTCCCGTGCCTATGCTTTTTTTATTTGTTGCCCCTTTTGGTGTTGAATTAGGAAAAGGAAAAACCAAATGATGAGAATGTAGTAACTGCGAAAACTGTGTTTCACTTTCATGAGCTCCAAAGAGAACAGGTTCTTCTGTGGGGGGTTAAGATGAACCATTGGACCATGCTTGAGATTTAGCTAAAATTTGACCCTGTTAGTTATAAGCAGACTTGTCATTAAAAGGATGATGTTACTTGTTCACCTTGGGTGACAGTAATGACCCTTGTGCACCCCTCTAAAAGTAGAAGCTTTTGTGCTGGAAAGGACTATTCGTGCTTGGGGACTTATGGCTGCAACAAGAAGATGGAACGCTTAGTTCTTCTTTTGAAAAAAACTTTTTACTGTTGTTGAGTCTTCTATTAGCAGTTTGTCTTGCTTTTGTGTTTTAAATGCCTCTTCAACTGATAGTTTGGATGTCCAGTCTGTATTACCCAGTACTTGAGAAAATAATGAAGTGACATGAGATGGTTTCCCATTACCTATGTTCTGTGCTTTGTTGGCTGGATTGTCTTCTTAATGAAATACTAAGCTGATGGTTGTCCTGTTGCTCTTAAGCTTTCCTCAATTTTAGAAGTCTGGGTTTTTAGCTCTTTGGCTGAAATTATTTTCTCAGATCAGAAGTGGAATTTGGTTATGTAGGATGGAGGACTTGATACCGATATTACTTCAATTTGTGAGGAGCCGCGAAAAATCTGGGGGATTAGTCTTCTTTCTTGCTCATAATGCTCGACGTTTTGACGTGCCTTTTTTGTCAAAGGAATTTAATCGTTGCTCCTATGAGATTCCTGCAAACTGGCTATTCATCGACACACTTCCTCTGGCACGTGAGTTGATGAAATCTAAAGGTCTCTCTCTCTCTCTCTCTCTCTGTGCATGCGGCAAATGACTTATGCACGCGCACATAAATGGTTTGCTTCACTGACGAATTCTATTAACTGTACGTACAGCAAGACTTGAATGTATTTGCCTTCTTTTGACAGGATTGAAACCTTCTTCAAGCATATCGTTGCAATCGCTTCGCGAGCATTACGGAATTCCGTTGGTCGGTTCAGCTCATAGGGCAATGTCGGACGTGAACATATTGTCAGCAATTCTTCAGAGATTGACACACGACCTCAAGATTCTCCCCTCTGACCTCGTACAGAGATCTTTCAAAGCCACAGATCTCAACAGTGTCAAGAAGAAGAAAAGTTCAAGCTGATTCTTTTATCCATGCTTCATCACCTCTTCAAGCAGATGCTTAGGAGGTGATGCTAGAGCAACAAGGAGCGGCTGCTGCTCATGACAAATACTGGGGGCATGGAAATTTAGTCAGATTAGCAATCTTGAAGCAACCATTGTTGTAATTTGTGTCCTATCATTATTTAAAGAAATGAAAATTTCAAATGCCTTTGGGGCTACAAACCTCTCTCTCTCTCTCTCTCTCTCATTTTTGTGCATGGAGTGTCCTGCTCAAAGGAAACAATCATGTTATTGTTACCATCCTACAATTTTCACATACGTTTGGTGATAGATATTTTACAATGGTAGAGGTGGCAAAAGTGCTCCTACAATCTTTAGAGAGAGAAAGGCCAATTTGACATAAAAAAAATTTCTTAATATTATGAACTTATGCCAAATCGAAGTATTTGTGAATTAGCCCATCTGAGCATTAGCATGCTAATTTTATACAATATCTCTAAACTTTCATTTTGTTACGACCTTTACCCTTCCCATATTTTTTGCTTTAGCCTGTATATTGCACATGACTTTTAAAAAGCAAAAGTGTACTTTCATCTTCTTCTTTCTTTCTTTATGAAATGTCTCTATTACTCTTAATTGCTTTAAGATGGAAGAAAATATCAAAATGAACGAAATTATTTATTTGCGTATCTTTTCCATAAAACATCTTATCTAACTATGTTAGTACATTCATCATATTTTAAGAGAGACTTTCATTAAAAAGAAAAGAAAGATGTACCGAGGAAAAAAATCACGTGCATTGTACGTACCAAGGAAAAAAATGAATGGACAATTAAGACCGAAAATAAAAATTAAAGATCATGGAATCTTATGTAACCGTCCGGGATAAATGTTTACAATCTCTAAAATTAAGGGCGATTTTGACCGCAAAAATTGACTACCTATAGACATCCCTTAAACTCTCAATAAATCAAGCAAGAGGGAAAAATGGGGAAAAAAGCCATGTTAGCTGTAGGAGTAGATAATGCATAAAACTAAGGGAAAATGTCACAATGGTCCATAAATTTTCATTTAATATTCAATTTTATTCCCGAGTTTTTGATTTGCTCAATTTGGTCCTGAACTATTACTTAATGTACAATCTTGTCTCTAGACTCTTAATTTGTTCAATTTGGTTTCTGAATTATCGTTACATGTCCGATATAATCCATGACTATTTGAAAATTGACCAATTTCGTCCTTCCATTAGTTAAAGTTAACAAAATTGGCTTCCATGGCTTTTGGTCTCTTAAATGTAAAATAAAAAAGGACAAGATGAAACATTTGTTAATAGTTCAGCGACCAAATTGAGCAAACTAAAAGCTCACAGATGAAATTGGTTAATTTTCAAATAGTTAGGGATTAGATTGGACATTTATCGATAATTCATGGATCAAATTGAATAAATTAAAAGTCTAAAGATGGAATTGCACATTAAGTAAAAGTTTAGGAACAGTTTGTGACATTTTTCCTAAAATCAATAACCAGCTCTAGTACAAAAGGACCAAAAGAGGAAGAGAAGAAAAAATCTCACACGAAAATAAAGACCCACAACAGTGATTCCTCTCTCAATAGCACCAAACCAAACCAAAACAAAACAACACAAAAAATTTCCTGCTTTCCCATTTGATCCGGTCAAAAGTATCCCGAAAAGAAAAGAAAAAAGAAGAAAAAACAAACAAATAAATAATAAAAAGTGTGGGGGGGGCTACCCAGCAAATTCCGATTTTTCTTTTTCAATCCCTTAATCTTTTCACTATTATCTTGGAAGGGGAGGGAGGGAGAAAAATTAAGGGGACAATAAAGTCTCGAGCACGCCACGAACGACAGTCCTGCCTTTACCTACACCGTCGTTTCCTCCATCGCTCTCACTCCCCTTCTCTCTCTCTCTCTCTCTCCTGCTCGAACCCCCCAAATTCCTCCTCCGATTTCTAGGGCTTCCCGATCGCTCGCTCGCTCGTCGACTTGAACCTTCGCCGGCCGAACGGTTCTTTCTTCGCCGACGACGACGACGACGACGAGGAGCGGCGGGGGCCTGTTTGAGGTTGTGTCCGGAGCGAATTTGCGTCGGCCCCCTTTTTGACTTTTCGGGAAGCTCGGGGGGAGGAGGAGGAGGAGGAGGAGCAGCTGCTATGGACGGCGATTCGTGGAGCGCGCGCCTGTCCTCGGCCTCGAAGCGGTACCAGTCCGCTCTCCAGTCGAGATCCGGTAAGCCTCCCCCTCTCGCTTCTTGTTTCCCCGTGCATGGCGGCCGCTGGTGGAATCGGTCGATCGTTTTGTTTTTTTTATCTCTTTTGGTGGAGAATTCTGGAGCGATGCGTTTGATTTGTTTCTTCGCCTGGAGACAGACGGGAAGGAAGGAATGGATATTTTTATTTTTTTTTTTTCTGTTTTCGGTTTTCGTTTGTTGCTCTTTGGTCGATCGCGTTTTGCACGGCTTTTTTAGAGTCGGCCGCTCAGACCGCGATGATCGATAGAGCGGCTGCGGTGTGGATAGATGCAGGAGGAGAAGGTGTCGAATTGGCAGATAAAGATGTAAAATTTTTGAACTTTTTTTTCCCCAGTTGCATCGGCCGTGACTGTTCTTCGAAATGTTCGATCTTTGCCTCTAGCGTCGTCGTCTTCCTTGAGTAAAGTCGGCAAGAGCGGTCTGTCTTATTTGTACAGCCGAATCTCTCACGGCGGTCGAGTTGAGAGAGTGAGTGGACCCGGTAAAGTTTGGGCTTTTTCCTCGTTCTTTAGGCAAGGGTGATGGTTGTTTATGTGTTCGGAAGTTTGTGATTGCGGTGCGCTTCTCTGCTTAACTAATGTAATGGGATTTTGTGGATGCAGATATGTTTATGGGGTTCGAAGAATTCGATGGAGATTATGATATAAGAGAGGAGTTCCCTTGCCCTTTCTGTTCCGAGTTCTTTGACATCCTGGGCTTGTGCTGCCACATAGACGATGAGCATCAGCTGGAGGCAAGGAATGGGGTATTGCTCGAATTCATATGTTGATGATAACAACATCACATAAGTTACTTATAACATGTTAGGTTGGTTGCGAGGTTACCGTATACACGTCTCCCCTGGTGCAGGTCTTGCAATTTCTTGATAATGTCACAAATAAGTGAACCAACTTCTTCGTTAATCTTGGCGATGAGTCAGTTCTTAACTGTGGAAAGTTTGTTATTTTTTATTTTTTTTTCCAGTGGGATTTCCTTAAGAGGCCCTAATATCTCTCATTGCGTCAGTCTCTAGTGTACTTAACTGAACTCTTTGTCTGATTTAACAGAACTTGGTGCAAGCAATAGCTGTGGCCTTTCAATAAATCATTTGCACTAAAAGAAATTGCAGTAAAAAGATAAAGGGAGAGGCTCTTATTTGCAAGATGGTGAAGAACAGAAACTGCAACCATAGAATGATGAATTGGAGAAACGTAGTTAACATTGAATTGAAAGGCTTGTTAGCATTCATGAGTGATTATCCTCCAACAAGTGAGCTTCAATTCGACAATAGTGAGAATGATGCTAAATACAATCTCCCATTCTAGTGGCATTGCAACTCTATTGTACCTTAAATAAATTAATTGGTCAACAAGAATGCCACCTTGGAAAAGAACATGTTGGAAGTGGGGATTTGAAACATCCACCTTCTCCATGAAGAAAGGCAGTATGACTCCCAGCTCGATTGGGTTGTTATGGTTAAGCGATGGATCGATTTATAAGTTTAAGATATCATTGTTCTAACTTCTGACTGGCTCTTAGGTTGGTCCGTCTATATAAAAAAACATCGGTCTTCTGGAGAACCACTTATTTGGTTGGTAGTAAGGGGGCTTTTAGCAATGAAAGGATTATATCTGTAAATGGCTACGTGGCATGCTTTGCATGGCTCTGTGCAAGTTATGTTTGCACTTGCTTGTTCACTGCAAATATGTACCTGTGTGCTAAAACCACAACTATAAGGATATGTGAAAGAAAGCATGTCAAAAATCTAAATCCTAACTGATTGAGCTCTGTATTGCAGGTTTGTCCAGTTTGTGCAATGAGAGTGGGGTTCGATATGGTTGCACACATAACCTTACAGCATGGAAATATTTTGAAAATATCCTTTTTCATTCTTTACTTGCACTCTTTCCTTACATGCTATCACATACGATCTATTTGGTATATCTTCTTTGCTTCACTTGCAATTTGCTATTTATTTGATTTAGTTGCTTTTCATGAAGGTGCTGAATCATGAGGCACCTTGCTTTCTTTTCTGACTTCCACTTCCTGTGTATGATGCTTGGTTCAAAAAGTTCACTTTAGTGTCCACCAAGTTTCGTCTAGTGTTTTGCAGTTTCTTTTTCTAGTTGCCAAACAATACTTTAAAACTGGGACTCTGGATTACCTAGCTTATGACTTATGAGGATGATATGACTGTATTCATGTGTGCTCCCAAGTCGAACTGATCATTGCTGATTCACCATTTTTAGTTTGTTCTGTTGATTTTCAAGCCATGCATTTCTTCAATCCATCTCTGTGTTTGGTGAAAATTGTTACGTCAAATATGCTCGACAACTATGTTCCCTTAACGGGGAGTTACATGCAGCGTAAGAGGAAATCACGTAAAGGTGGATCTCACTCCACACTTTCTTTGTTGAGGAGAGAACTACGAGAAGGGACTCTCCAATCCCTTCTGGGTGGCTCATCTGGTATGCTTTCTTCAACAAATGCGGCTCCAGATCCGTTGTTGTCATCCTTCATTTCGCCTGTTGCTGGGAATCTCTCCAGTTCTCAGCCATCCCTTCAAATAGAAACAAGCTCAGCCAAGAAAAGTTTGAATGAAAACGTGGCAGAAAGGTGTGTTATTGCTCCAGGGAATACCTTTTTTTAAGCTGTGTTGTCGTATCGATTGTTGCACTGCATGATCTTCTACACAATTATTTGAAAGTTACTGCATCATGTTGCATTAGTTTGAAGGAAGTGAGATGCTTTTGAGTTCAGCTGTGGTGGATAGCGAATTATGGTCTGGTACGAGTTCTTTTGGTTGATGGAATCTATAAAAATCATTCAAGAGGCTCTTCTGCAGTCTGGCAATGAGTTAATTGTCAGTTATATTGCCCTGTCTTCCTGCTGGAGCTTGTCAGGGAAAGCACTGTTCTTTGTGTCCTAGTAATTTTATGTCTTAAAAGTGAGGGAATTGGGGTGTGCTTCAACCATATCAGGAAAGTCGAGCACATACATAGATAATAAGCATGTGAACAGTCTCACATTTTGGTCGAACGTTTCATCACTTTTGTCTTGTGACAGTGGTGTTCTTGTTTCTAACGTGTGTGCCTTTTTGTTGGTGCCAGCCACAGTCAAGCATCGCCTTTGTCAGATAAGGATCGTGAAGAGAGGGCAAAGAGGTCTGAATTTGTGTCTGAGCTATTATGGTCCACCGTAATCGACGACAGTTTATGAGTAGGTGTGGAGGGGCGGGTGATATGGAGCTTATGTGACCCAGAATCTGGCTCTGCAATCTTTATGGTTGGCCCGGGGTGAACATGTTGTCTGCTGATGTATTAAAATAGGAAGCGAGGGAATAAGGTTTATAAGCTAAAGTGTAATTCATTGCTTGTCGACTTTGGTGTAGGCCCGAGGGAAAATGCTGTATCGTCCTTGTTTGTTGTTTATCATTGTTAAGTTTAAATGAGAATGACGTGCTTTGACGTGCATAGCTCCAGCGTGATGCTTGGACCTCTCAAAGTAACGATATCGAAGGAATTTTCTTTACGTGTATGTATTATATTATTCACAGACTCATGGAAGCGCTGTCGAAAAAGCAAAGAATATAGAGTAAGAGCCACCAACTTTCACTGTCGTCTGGAATTTTTAAAGCGTTGGAAATGGAGTGGAGGGAGGATTTTCACGGCAACCAGCAATCAGGCGTTATAGAATTTAAACTTTCAGTCAATGCTACTTTAGCTTGATGACATCTACCTCTGTTTCCATGACCAAAACTCGACCCAATCAGAGTCACAGTGCGTACGAACGAGAACATTCCATGCAACATCTAAACTTCTGATTAGGTTCAGATTGTCGAATTTACTATCTGACAAGTGAGTCAGCCACTCCTCCATCCTATTGAATTATATGGAAAAGAGAGGGGACAACGGTCTGGGAAGAAAAAGGAAGTAACATAGAGAGATTGATCGACCCACCTCTTTCCAAAAATAGGACCCCTTGAGCCAAAAATAAATATCATCAATGTAATCACAGAAAAATGGATCCTCTAGGGACCATGAACAGTCAGTCTAGTATCAGTATGGACAAAAATCCCCCTACTTCTCATCTAAATCCCCCCCAAGGAAAAAAGGATGGACGTGTAAAAAGTGGCAGCCCATGTTTCATCAATTCCTAAAGACCTAAACTAAGCCAACGCGGTGGCAGTTTTGTGTTCATTATCTTTTGGGTTACGTCTCTGACGAAAACATCGAAGCATGCCAAGCAAACTCCTCTCATCAGGCATGTCTGTCCAGTGGCTATTTTGTCTACGTGGGAACAACCGGGCGGCGGAGGGATCATGTAGGCCTCGCTCCTCCTGTGCTCAAGGCCACAAGCAGCCAAGACGGTATGAGTGGAACACCTCGCTATTTCCTTGAAATCACCCTGACCTGCATCAACGATGATATCAATGAGTTCACCACATGCAAGGCACCGGGAAATAACAAATGCGATAAGCACTTGAAAGAAAGCATCATAAAGAGGACGACCACAGGATTCTAGAGCGTAACATGTATAATATTAGGACCAAAAATCTAGTAGGACATATAACTCGCATACCTAAACCGATATCTCTCGAAAGGCTTTTCAAATGGCTTTTGACCATCGATTGCAATTCCTCTTTTGCTCTACGAAAATGGCTATCTTCTCTTCCTGCATAAGGAGATGTAGGCCCATCAGAACCGAGGCTGGATCGGCTGCTGGACTGATGATGCTGGTCAGGTGCTATATTTGAGCTCATCCCCACACGTTCGTCCAGAAGTGCCCGGCCAGTAGTACTGGGAGCTGGAGGGGTAAAAACAAGGTCAGGGTCATTGCCTGCTTGCCTTCTCAAGTGACCTGCTCCCAAGTCAAAGCTATCCCTACTTCGAACCAACGGTGACTGATTTTCCAGTACGTTCTCCTCGAATAGATTAGCATAGGACTCTCTCGTTTCTTGAGCTGTATGATGAGATCCCATTTGCCTACCCTGATCAATGGAATAATTTAGTGGTCCAAACCGAACACTAGCAGAAGTTGTTCCGTCTGCTCTTACAGCGACAGGACTTGGTCTATTTCCAGATCGCATCTGCTGAATCTGACGAAATAGCCATCTCCTTCCCGATAGTGTGGGAGCTCCTGCTCCAGACAGTGGCGGCGTTGCTTGGCTGAATCCACCAGGAAACCTAGGAGCCTGAATATTCCCATATCCTAAATTATACGATGGATGGGGTGAAGGAGCCACATTGAGGTCAAAGCTTTCCATAGCATTTGCAGGGGGTGACAGTCTGGTAGACAAACTCATGTTTGTTGTCCTTTGATTGGGCAAAGCATCTTGGCCTGGAGAACTTGAAGATCCAAGGGCAGCGGGTCTGCAACCATCGCAGTACCAGTTGCCTTCAGGTACTTCCCTCCCGAGGCCGACGCAGTATGTATGCGCTGGAGAATCACAGACGTCACATAAAAGCATAAGACCATCATCCCCACCCAGGTGACACTCCGTACAAATTACATTCTCATACGGATCGAGATAACCCCTAATTTCTTCTTCGCTTGGCTGATAGACCTGTAAAGACAACGTGCCATTTAATATCCAGAAATACCAAAACGATAGGTATACCTAAAACATCGAGAGCATGCCTGTCACAGAAAAACCAACAGTGAAGGATCAAGCAAAATGATACCTGATCCCGCTCTGGTACTTGCGTCACCACATCTCTCAGATCTACTCCTGCAGTTGATCTCGCAGGTTTACTAATGGCCCGAAATCTCTGTTTGCATAAAGGGCAACGAGTTTCCACCTTTGACCACTCCATGACACATTTGAAACAGAAATAATGATTACAGCAGTCCAATCTGCCTCGAACCCTTCTTTTGTCCTCTGCTGACAGGCAAATTCCACAGTTTGGCTTTCCAATGTTTACTTCTTCTACCTTCTCTTTTCCCTTTATCCCGCTAGGCTTTGTCTGTTGATCTGGATCATGATTCTCTCTTGTCCCATTACTGATAGATGAACTTCTCAAAGCAAAACAACCACCCTTCTTCAATCTCTTGGAAGGTAATGAGTTCCTTGCCAAGTTCCCGCAGTACTCATTAGCTTCTCTCACCTGTTCTCTCTCTTCCTCAGAAATAGTGTAGTCACAACCAGACGACCCAAAACTCACAAAATCTGAATCCGATGACGCTACATACCTCCTCTTTCTTCTTCCCCAACAATTCTTCCTTTTTTCTCTCCAAACATTATGACTCCCCACAAAATCAACATCATCCTCATCGTCGCTGTCATTGTGTTCGTCAGCAGATTTGGGTTTCTTTTGTACCACAGGACGCTTCCTTACCATCTTCCTTGAACGGTTTCTTGAAGTTGATGATTTCTTCCTCTTTTTATGACCTCTAGAAACCTTTTTCCGCAAACCTCTTCTACCCAACTTCCTTCTTGTGGTATTCACTTTACCCCTGTAGCTCTTCTTTGCCACAGAATCTTCTTCATCATCCAAATAGTCATCTTCATCTGGTGCAAATTCATCATCATCTTCCTCATCGTCCTCTTCATTCACATCATACTCCTCATCATCTTCTTCAAAGCAATCACTACCTTTTTTCAGTGATACGCTATTCCCAGCTTTCCTCTGTCTGGAGGACCGTGAATTTGGTTTCGATTTTGAATTGACAACCTTTTTCGTATCTTCGTCCTCATCCTCATACTCCTCCTGCTCCTCCTCCTCATTCACATCGTCGTCATCGTCGTCATCAGCACCATTGCCATCATAATCTTCATCGTCCTCATCCTCGTCCTCCTCCTCATTTTCATCTTCCACGAGAGCATCAAAACTCTCCTCTAACGCAGACACCTCTAGTTCCCCCACACCATCCTCAGATGCATCTGTTTCTTCATCAGAAACTACATAATCCTCATCCGAATCATCAGAACCTTGGTCTCTAGACTTCGCCCTCTTCTTCGGGTTCCTCTTGCTACCAACCTTCCCTCCCCTCACCATCTGTTTCACCAAATGCGGGGGTCAAAAAAACAAAAGACTAGCTACCCAGTTTCAATAAATCGAAATCAGCGACCAAAATCAACAGAAGCAATTCACACCGTGTCCTTAGCCTCTGTAACATCAAATCGCATCGAAACGGATCTCCAGATTATACATCAAAAAATGTTTCCTTCACAGTATCTCAAGACACAATCAGTCAACCACCCAATTTTCCCCCAAACCCCCCTCCCCCCAACCCCAACCCAATATCTCTTTCGATCTGCTTCCAACATAGATTAAAGCTAACGCAGACCCAGAAACCGCAGACCGAATCCAGATCAATCAAATCAAGATTCGAAAACAACCCGCGCCGACGCAAATTCCCACGAACAAAGGGCCGAAAAAGCACAAACCCAGAAGCCCAATTCCGAGAAAGAAAGAGGGGAATTGCCCGACTCCTCAAAGAAAGGGCAGGAACCCAACAGTCGGAACACACAACCACAAGCAAGAACCAACCCGGAAATGAGCAAAGCCCTCAAAATTCCCCCCAACAAAAGAGCCACAACCACCTAATGCGATTCCACGCCACCGCACCCACAAACGAATTCCCCACGGAATCAAAGCGCCGCCCTCGATGACAACAAGTCAAGGAAGAAAGATGGGAAAAAAAAAAAAAAAAAAAACCCAATTGCTCACCTGCGAAACACAGAGAGAGAAAGAGAGAGGGCAAGAGGAAGAGGAGGAGGAGGAGGCGAAAAAGGAAACAACTTTTCGTGAGCTCAAGTGAAATTGAGCTCCTGTATTTGTACAAAATCGCTCCTTTTTCCCCGAATTCTTTCCCCCATCCGTCGAATTTTGGAGAACGAGTCGTGATGCGTTTTCTCGCTTCTTTTATTTATTTTCTTATGTCCCGAGAAGAAGAGGAGAAAGAAGGGAAAAAAGCCACTGTTTTGATATGCGGACGCGACATATACAAGAGCAACCTCGTCGTCGCGCCGAATTTACGGAAGTGCCCCCCCTTGTAGATCAGGTAGCAGTTTAACCCATAGATTTTTTTTTTAGCTTCAATCATTGGGATTTGAGATTATATTAGCACGTATTTTGGGCCCCACCCCCTTGCTTTTTCCCCCTTAATTTTGCCTTTATTCTCTTCTCATATTATGCACGGGCTGTATTGTTCTCTTCTTTTTCTTTTTTTTTTTTTTAAAAAATCGTCTTGCAAATGACTCTATAAAAGAGTTGGAATTAAGAATGATCTATGCTGGGTAAGAAAAAAATCTGATCTTTCAAGGTCTAGATCTTCCTTATTTTAAAATGCCGTAAAAAAGTCATGACTTTTTTAAATACACACGTGCAATTTCTATCGATAAAATTGTGCATGTGTATGAGATTAATAAAATTTCTAGCAATCGGATGACTTTTTTCTTGACCGCATGAAAAGTAATTTTATGTTGAGAGATATTTGACTTTATGGTCTTGATGACGACAGGACTATAAAAGGGTGAAAAAGAAATGTATTAGTACGAAGTCTCTCTTAATAGCTTGATCTTCATTGAACTTTATAAATTTATTTTTTTTAAATGCGCATTTTGTCTTTGGTATTGATTGAAGCTATATGTAGATGTGCTAATTAAGAAACAAGAAAAATCATGATTTTTATTACATTGTTGTTGACGATTTTATTTGATTTATTCCCTCAGCAGCAGTTGCCAGGTCAGCTGCATTTTCTCCCTTTCCTTCCACGTGAAAGAAGGAAAAAAACAATGCAAAAGTTCTTTTTTGTTTCCATTTACGGAAGGAAATCCAGGTCCAAACTTCAAAGAGCAATCGCAGGTTGAAGTCAAAGGCACGTCAATTTCACAGTATTTTTTTTTTTGGTAAGAAATTTCACTGTATTCATATTCCACATTAAGAAAAAAAAATATCATTATATTAATTAATTACTCATAAAAATATAAAATAAAAAGAGCAGGGATGAACTAAGTAAAATCAATTTGCAAAATTAACTTATATAATGATATGTTAAATCGTCGACAACCCTTTAATAAATTTGCCATAATTTAACAATCACTACATCACTTAGCACTAGTGATATTTTCCCAATTTAAAAATTACCTGATTGAACAATATGGCATTCGCCGTTATAATGAATTTAAAGACAAATAAGGCCATCAAAGCATTAAAAAGAAAAAAAGAAAGGAAAAGAAAGCTGGCGTGGTGTGAAGGTTTCTACTTCCTTTTTTTTTTTATCTCTTCCACTTTTCCTTTTTGGGCGAGAATTTGCCGCAGAGAATGATTCGAAATCGAAAAGAAGGGGAACACAAATGACGACCAGGCTAGCAAGTGACGTGGACGAATGCCGTGTCAGCAACCAGCGAGCGGTGTGATGTGATGTGATGGACGGTGGGGGCTTGTCAGCGTCCCACGTGGACAGGCCAGAAAGTCGCCACGTCAGATCTGCCTCGTCGGCGTAATGAAAGCGGTGCCGCCGCCGCCGCCCGCCCACCGCTGCGACAGGGACGATGGGATTTGACCAGGTGCTCCGCACCTTTTTCGCCGGTTGTCATTTTCTATCCACTTTCCATTAAATCCCGGTAAAATCCTTACTTTTTCTTCTTCTGGTCAGAAAAATCCTTACTTTAACAAAAGGAAACTGACTGCCGAAAATTTAGAAAAAAGAACATAATGAAAATATTGTGTGGAAATATGTAAAAGTTTCGAGGTGTTACAAATTATAAAAAGTTCTGAAATTCGTCCGTGCATGATTTGAAATGGGGATGACGAAACAAATGGCTCTTGAACTTTGGCCCCGACGTACAATGTTGTCTCTAAATTTTTAATTCATTCAATATGACTCTTAATTTGACTTAATGTATAATGTTTTCCTTGAATTTTTAATTTATTAAATACATCCTCTAAATTTTTGATAAATGTTCCATTTAGCCTATAAACAATATGAAAATATTTAATATTATCCTATAATTAATTCAAATTCAGGGACAATATTAAACTAAAAAATTTATTAATCACGTTGAACAAATTAAAAGTTTAAGAACGATATAACACATTTTTATTAAAGTTTATGAAGTACATCGAATAAATTATAAATTAAAGGATGACATTACAAATTAGGCCAAAATTTAGATACCCATCATGTCATTTTTTTCCATTTGAAATAAAAGATGTATTTCGGAGTCGGTGGGTTGTTGAGGAAAGGCGGACTTCGGCCCAAGGGTTTGCTGCTGTGTTCGAGGGGCTGAAAAGTTGACCCGACCAACTCCTGAAGAGACGCTTCTCAATTTCTCATCCGTCTTCAGCGTGTCATCGTTTCCCACTCGTCCGAACCTTTTGAATATTATGAACGTGCCCGGTTTTCGCCGGTTTGAAATTTTGACCAGAGCGCCGCGAAGGTGGTGCTGACTTCTCGCGGTCATTTTCGCCGAACCGTCGAATTCGACACAGCGCGGTATGTAACCTCGCACCCACATCTTCTTTGAGCATGGAATTATCTCGATACGGCTGGGTCTTTTTTCTCGATCAAGGTCGTCTCGAGTTGTTGCCGGGAAGTCCCTCCCGATGGCCGAATCTGATTTGGTCACTAAGCCTCAAATGATTATTCATTATCTTGTGATAACAACGAGGGGAAAAATATCAAAAAAGTCACAAATCTATAGTGTTTGTATCGATTTAGTCTTAAAACTTTTAATAGTATCAATTTGGTGATAAATCTTTTTAATTATGTATCAATCCAGTCATTTTGATCAATTCTGATCGATTTTTGCTAACATGGATGCCGATCAACTTACGTGATTCGTCGACGCTAATGTAATAAACTTTTAATAATTTTTTTTCTATATTCTTTGTTTCCTCTTTCTATTTTTTTTTCCTATTTCCTTCCTTGTTCCTCCAGCCTGTTATCGACCACTAGTAAGGCTCAACCTCATTGGATTTAATGAGGTCATGCCTCACCCAGCCTCTGGCAAGCTCACCAGAGGCCGCGAGGGTGTCCTTGTGTAGGGTTGGCGAGGGCTCGAGCCTCACCCAAGGCCAGCAAGCCTTGACCCTAGCCAAATCCGACAAGGGCAAGCCTCGCCTACCCAATGTGAGGCCACCCTTGTTGGCCTTGGTGACTGACTAGAGGAAGAAGAAGAGAAGGGGAAAATCAAGGGAAAAAGGGGAAAAAAAAAGAGAGAGAAAGAAAAGGAATAATGAAAATAAATAATAAATACATCAATTTAAAAAAAATTAAAATTATTAAAAGTTAACCACGTTGATGCTAGCCATGTCATATAAGTTAATCGGCGTCCACATCAACAAAATCCAATTAAAATTAGTTAGATAACTGAATTGACATTAAATCAAAATGTTTAATACTAAATTGGTACCGAAAAATTTAGAATTAAAGTGGTACTAATATAATGAATTTATGATTTTTTTAGTACTTCTTCCCTGTAATAAGTGGTATTTCTTACCCAATAGCTACGCGACCGAACAACGAAGTTTTTGTTGTTCCTACGTCGTGCACAAGGAGCCAAAAGAATAGTGGCGAGGGACACGATGTCGTAGAAGATGCTCTGCTTCGTTGACAAGCTCGTGATGCACGCGAATTAGCTGTCAAAGCCTTGAAGGCGACGACAATTCAAGTTTGGCCAACCAAAGCCGCCCACCCACCCACCTTCATCAAGGCACGCGACTAGTCTTTGGGCTCTTCCCCGCTAAGAATCTCCCACCTTCCTCATGGCCCTCGAAATTTCAGAGAATTTCGGAGGCCCATTTTTCGAAATATATGCCCGATCCGTTCGCTCGTTTAGCAAGTGTCGCGAGGCCACTCGTTGTTGACCTACGTGGTGCTGTAGACGATTGACGGGTGCATCGGGTCTAACCCACCACCCCCCCCCGGGCTTTGTGCCCGGGAGGTCATCGCCCAAGCCCGCCAATGCCGTCCTCCAAGAGTTTGGAGGGCCGTCGTCGGGCTGGGCCAAACTGCCCGTCCATGGGGAGTGGTTTTAAGTTTGGACTGACGGGACATGGGTCGGGCCCGGAGCCTGCCGATGCCAACCTCCAAGCGTTTGTTGGGCCGTCATCAGGTTGGGCCGGACTGCCCCAACCCACAGGAGAGGTTTTCGAGTTTGAACCTGCAGGACATGGATCGGGCCTCAGGCCCCTTATGGATTGAGACCTGGGCTTGAGGGGTTCCTTCTCTTTTTTCCCATGACTGGATGACAATAATTCCGATTTATATAGAGAGAGAGAGAGAGAGAGAGAGAGAAGAAAAGGGGCCACGCTTCTGTTCCTCCATCCGCTTATATTTTGCCTAAATTTTAGACTCAAAGCATAGAAAATAAATTAGAACATTAATAGAAAAACATTAACATTAAATGTTTTCATTTAACTCTGTTTTATAATATGATATTAAGACAATTTGCCATTAAATTTGCATAAGAAAAAATCAATGACATGCACCCAACAGTATAAGAACTGGAATTGAAAACGTGACGTGCATTTCATTTTAGGCCAATACCATCGTCCCAAAAGTTAGATTGGAACAGTTTTCTTAGGAATAGGTTAGGAGGGCACTTTCAATAGGATGGAGGTTGGGGAGACTTGTGCAGCAAATCAAAGCCCCAACCGCAGAAAACATCACCGAAGCAACCTCAAGGCTCCTTCCCATATAATATAACTCCAATTAATTTAGTCAGTAAAGTTGTGGCTCCAAAATTTCTGGATTTTTTCTGCTTATTACAAGGTGCATGGCACATGCAGGACTTTGGACTGGACCAGGCATTAAAATTTATCTATAGGATTTGGGTTTCCTCAACTCCAAAAGTAAATCAGGATCATCGACTTACCACCCCCAAGATCGAGACCCATCATTAAGAATTCGACTGATGGATCGAGATTGCCATGGCCATCTGACCTTTCTTTCCTCTTTCCTTTTGATCTAAAATGATCACAAGGAGCACTAGAAAGAAAATGAATTGGCTCTGCTCATCTTACTTCTTCATCTCGAGGACCATTGTCCTATACGTGTACTACCTGTACAGTGCGTTTCTCAGAGGCTTTGGAGTTGAAACCCTTCAACCATATATTCAATACCATAAGCTTTTCTTAAACAACTCCTTTGCCCCTTCTTTTCTTGCTCTCTCCTATCCTACATTATCTTCATCTTCATCCAAAGCACCAATGTGGGTTCAATGTGCTCGAGCCCATATGCATAATTGTCCTCTTTTTCTTTTTTTTTTTTTTTCCTGAGTCTTGGAGCACTTTTTTAGTTCTAGAATCAGCTCATCAATCTTCTTTTTTCTGCCTAAAAGGCCAGTAAGAGATCAGTTGAGCTGTCTAATTTTCAGTGACTTCAAGTGCTTATTGCAAGTCATGTGCCTATCCAACTTATTCCTTGCATGGTGAAGAACTGATTTAGCCCCCCTTGCCTTACCATGGGGCCATGCTCTGCTTATTTTAATTTTAGCATGAGTGCAATCAGCACTTTTGGCCTAAGGGTGATCATGTTCTTGCTCCCTCTCTCGCGCATCACTTAATTTGGTAATTTTCCCTTTTTCTTAACGTGGAGTTTGGTGTGCAAAGTTAAAGTAGATTGGACCTTAATTCAATGATTTGATTTGCAAATCAAAGCAAACAAGGGAATCTCAGAGATTTTCGATCTTGCTACCCTAAGATTGGGGTGCTTTATTGGTTTTGCGTCGTTTTATCGAGATTATTAGTTTAACCCCGAAAATTTTCTCCATCTTAACCGCCGATCTAGCTTTGTCATCGTCTTATGTGCCTAGCCTCATTGCATCCTTGATGTCACAAAGGCACAGGGGCTTTTGTACTTCACAAGACATTGGAGATTGTGGATGTCAAAAAAGGAGGTGTCATCAAAAAACATTGTGGTCCAAAATGAAGCTTTTCCAATTGATCCAATGACACATTCATGCATCCAAAATGAAGCTTTTCAATTAAACCAAAGTGCACATTGATCTCTCTTTTAAAAAAACCGATTTTGCCTCCTCTTAAGCCACGCTCATTTGTGTACTTAATCATAATCTTTTGAACATTGCGACGCTTGAAAGAAGCACCATACAAGGTCTAGCAAAAGGGTCATGATTGAGCTCTTTCTCTCCATGAACACATCGAGGCCTTTGCATATCCATTGGGCGGAAGCTACACCAACATCCTATTGATAACAGCAATTAGATCTGGATTCTCTCTTTTCCCTCTTTCTCTCTATTTTTCAATTATAGATACATCCCCCAGAAAAAAAAAAAGAGAGAGAGAGAGAGAGAGAGAGAGGAACTGGGTTGAAAGCAGCAAGGCCAGCACATTGACTTTGTCTCCTCCAATCTCTCTTCTTTCTTTTTATTCCCTCAGCAGACCCCAATCCGGAACTTTAGGGTCTTTTCCATGCATTATGTAAATGAAAGATTTAGCATAGATAGGACTTTGGACCGATTCAGAAATCATACGATCATGTGACTTGGCTTGAGCTCTTCTTGCCATCAAGCCACTTGTTGAAAATACAAGCCTCAAGTCCCTTCCCTCCCTCCCTCCTTTATAGAAACAAGTCCTAATCCCCACCTAACAAGACTTTAACTTTAATGTAAAGCCTCCCATCTTTATCCACATGTATAAAAAAAAAAGGGTGGGGTGGGGGGAAATTTTTGGAATTTGGACAAATATCACTTAATTAAGATAAAGTTGTTGCTCCTCGGTATTTAGACAATAGCACTCCAAATCCGAAAATGGGGGTCCTGCCCACTTTAGACAATTAACTTACTCAGTTTGGAAATGGCTCCCATCTTGCACCAAAGCAACGCTAGAAAAATTGAGTTTTGGGTTGGTGCCACACATGCCTTGTCCCAAAACTCCTAGGCATGGCTCTCTAGAAAAGACTCATATGATAACCTTTTTTTTTTTATCTCTTTTAACAAAATTGAGGAGAGTACTCTAATTGTGCTATTTCAAATTTAGATAAATTATATATATGCACACATTTTTTTTGAATCAGGTGGATATTCGAGAAGGTCATGCATTTCATACTTCTTTGGCAGGGTCTTGAATAGAGAAGCCTAGCAGAGATGTTGCATTTCAAATTTGAAATAGATATTGTCACCATCAAGTATTAATAGAAAACAAAGATTGATTTTTGTCTACTATTGACCTGTCCACCTAAATCAATTTACAAAATAAAAAAGAGAGGAGAAAATCCAGGAATCAGTACCTCTGAGAGTTCTCTCCAATAATAATATGAAAAAGAATTCCAAAATTTGTCGGCGAAAAAAAATCCATATTTTCTATCTTTTTTTTTGGGGGGGTGCTCGCCTTTGCTCCTCTTCTTTTCTTCCTATTTTACGTGTTATGGCGAGTCACGGGGTGGGCCCGTGGAGCCCACCCGCGTGAAGTTGGGCTTGGGCCGGCGGACATTCAATCACCGGCGAGGCGGGAATGGTGGGCCCCGCTATTATTAATTGGTCTTTTTCTTTTTTTGGCACCACATAATACGTGCACGTTGAAAGTAAACGTAAACATTTATATATATAAATATATATATATTACATTATATAGATATATACAACATACTCGTCGCCGAACCTGCCTTAGGTTCGTATCCGAACCGTGGATTTAAATATCCGTTGGAGGGAACGGCCGCTTGAATAAAAAACGGAGCTCCTCTTTCTATATTTTGCTTATACGACGCGTAGGATTTACCGAACTTAGCACTTGATTTAATTAGAGAGAAGAGATGTGGAAAATTGCTGCTCAGCAATCAATCCAGAGAAATTCAAATACTTGTAAAAAAGAATATTTTTCTCAACGGAACCCGGTGAGCAATGAAATACACGAGTCGTATTAAGTGATGCTGCCCATCTGACATCTAACCCGTATACTCATATCATTATGAATGTATAGATTAGTCAAGGGTGGAGATGTGTGATCGTGGGTGAGTAGCATATAAGGAAAATGACAACATGGAGACAAGTGCTGAGGTTTCATAATATCGATGTACGTGAGGTGTCGCAATATCTAGATTAATTTAGGAAATAAATGAGATCGATGTGTGATTATATGCATAAAATTCCATGAGGTGATAAGGTTTCATAGTATCGCGAGTGAGTAGCATATAAGGAAAATATGCGATAGCAAGTGAGTAGTATATATAAGGAAAATGACAGCGTGGAGACAGTTGCTAAGGTTTCATAATATCGTTGTGTGCGGCATCGCAATATCTTGAAAATTTTAGGGAAAAAATGAGTTTAATCCCACGAGGGGAAGTCGCTTTCGTGCGAACTCGTCTAATTATGTGGCTTGCAATGATGCAATTGAGACTCGAGGTTCTATACATCATTATAAAGTCTAGTATGATATATGTTGCGACGTGGGGTTTCTGAGATTGTTTTCAATATCCTTTTAAGTTATATAGTCAGGCATCGTGCACTTACATAATATAGAATCTTTTAAGTTAAAGTTGAACCCAACTTATACTTTTTTGAGTTAAATTATTTGGCACCCAAGATCCCATGAGCACTTGCTTTCTCCTTAAACAAAGTTCTCTTGTAGTGGGGTACATCATGAAGGATGGTGCATAGATCATGTACTCATGAGCTTCTCCATATATCTATATAAATCTATATATCATCCAAGATGAACCAAACTTGAAAACCACCTGGACAGTATTCTCATCAAAGCTTGCAATCCTATTCACTCCAATTACATCCTACCCAAAATGAAACGGGGTGGTTAGCATATAGTAGCCAGGTATTGGTGACAGAAAATGACAATCTTCCTACTAGCAGAAGAACTACCTTGCCCGAGAAAAAGAAAAACGAAAAAGAAGCCCAATTTCAGGTTGGTTTTTTATAAGGTAAATTGCGGGTCACATAACATTGTCGGTGACCTATGTTGGAGGGTTTCTGAGCTCTTTCTCTGTTCTTCTCGGGGGTGATTCTTGGATTTTCTCACTAATCATCATCACATGCTAAACCCTTCTATTCTAAGCAAAGGGTTAGGCATAAGCACTGACCAGGAAATAATTAAGCCCAATCCGCCATCTAACTTGGCATTGGGTTTAGATGTAACGTGCAGGCAATTTTTATGAATATTGGGTTATTTAGTATGAAAAAGTTTGGTCCGCCTCATAAATCTATACGACTTAATCGGCGATCTAATGAAATCGGTGCGAGTAGTTTATGTTATTGAGTATGTATGATACAAGACGACAAGATTAAAATGTTTAGTCATTGTTAGGAAATTATAGTCAATCTCAAGATTCGATACCATTATGAAAGTACGGCAATGAGGGATGCTAGGGAGGAGCGTGATAAGAATCAAAACTTTCAAATCATTTAACTAATCGTAGTCAACATCCATCTCATCATAGGTGGTACATAGAAGCAATGTACTGACTTGCTTCATGAGAAAACAACTTACTCTCATTTGGTAGAGCGGTTCTACGTTCATTAGACTTGATGGCGCTTGCGAGTCATGAATGCAAAATTCAAATCGTACAATAACTAGTACGTCTATTTGTAGACTCTCTGACATTTATTATATTTTCTTGTCGTCCCAAACCTTTTTTCCGTTACACAATTCTTAATAAACTCTTACAAAAATCATTCCTTGCATCTTCACAAAAGACTAATTGTCGCTCTCATGGTAATCACGACACAAGAACATCATCGATCTAGCACCGAGCAATCTGTAACTCGAACCATCACCATTTACATCCAGCCAGTGGATCGTGCCATGCAGCTTTCTAGGAATTCAAAACCATTCCCCTTATTGTATTCGAAATTCAAACAAATATATATTCTCCGGCGTACTGCGGTCAAGCAACTTTTGATTTTCGAAATTGCTTTTGTAGATATATTATTTCTGGGAAATGTTCGAAGGCCCAAAAAAAAAAAAAAAAAAAAAAAGAGAGAGAGGGTAAAATTACCGAAATGCTCTTATGAACCGTCAAAGCTCCCTGTCCCCCGAGAGGCTCGGAACCAGGTTTGGTGCGGCGTGCCTTCTTCCTCTTCGACAGCCAATATTTAGAAAGAGAGAGAGAGAGAGAGAAAAAGAGAGAGAGAGAGAGAAAGCTGTTGAAAGAGAGGGAAAGCGAAGCGAGAAAAAGCAGAGAGAAACAGAGGGAAAAGTGAGAGAGCGAAGTCCCGAGAAAATCAACGCGCATTTTCTCTCCTCCCCGCTCTTTCTCCTTCCCCCCCACCTTTTCCGTCGTGCCCTCCTTTCCCAAGATCCCCGATCCTCCTCCTCCTCCTCCGAGGACTTTGGAAACTCTCCGATCGAAATCCCCTGTTCAATTATATACGCCTCGCCCCCCTCCCCTGTTTTCTTTTTCTTTTTGTAAGTTTGGTTCGTCCGTGAAGCTCCGGAGCTCGGTCCTCGAATTCCCGAGATAGGAATTCATTCGTTCTGCATTGCCTCCTCGTTTTTTGGACGCGAAAGGGATGTCGACGGAGCAGGTGGCGGCGACGTTCTCCGTGGAGTCCGTGGTGGAGGACGTCCTTCAGCAGCACCGGACGCGGTTTTGCGACCGCAACCTGGCCTCGCGGAAAGCGGAGGAAGCCTGTATGGGATCTTTTTTAGCCATTGCGTTTTTCTTGTTTCGCGTTGCTGGTTTTCGCGATCTTTAGGACTCGATGGTTTCCGGGTTTGCGTGGTTGGTTGCTCAGGCATTGAGAATTTCGATAATCTTAGCGGTGCGGGCTTTTTTCTTGGCCGGTCGATCTTGAACTCTTGTGGGCAAAGCAAGAAAGAAAAATCTTGATCTCTTCCTCATGTTTCTGGAGGTTCCGCGTGTGTTGTATAAATTACTTGATATTCGTCCTGCTCAGGCGCTTTTCTTGTTATTGCATGGGATGGGTTTCCCTTAGTCGAGCATTACGAATTTGTCTGTTTGAGGTTTTTCTTGGAAAGTTGGAACTTTGCAAAATCTTGAATTTGACACCCTGACATTGCTGCGCAGCCTCGAGAAGGTATGACGCGGCTGGATGGTTGAGGAAGACTGTCGGCGTGGTTGGTGGCAAAGATCTGCCCGCTCACCCTTCTGAAGAAGAGTTCAGGCTCGGATTGCGCAGCGGCATAATTCTTTGCAACGTTCTGAACAAAGTGCAACCTGGGGCTATACCAAAAGTATGCTGCTGCATTTTTCTTTCTACCGTAGGCGCAGTCGCGTGCTCAACCTTTTTCGGGTTTCATGACCTCATGTACCCTTCTGGCTATTAGGTAGTCGAAGCCCCGTCCGACTCTGTTATCATTCCCGACGGAGCAGCACTTTCAGCTTATCAGTATTTCGAGAATGTGAGGAATTTTCTTGTGGTTGCGGAGGAATTGGGGCTTCCCACCTTCGAAGCCTCTGACTTAGAACAGGTAGGTTTCACTGGAGAGTGATTCCCGTTCTTACCTATCTTTAAACTGAAGCTCCGGTGGCCTTTGTGGCGAGCAATTCGGTTTCTTTCATTCGATCGCAGATGCCTGGTGAAATTAGCTTGATTTCTGAATGATTCGATCTGAATCAAGACTTTTTCCTTTCACGCTGCATAAAAATCGTTCAGGGGGGAAAATCGGCTCGGATTGTGAACTGCGTCCTGGCGCTAAAAGCTTATAGTGAATGGAAACAAGGAGGTGGAGTCGGATCATGGAAACTTGCGGGAGCTAAACCCGTTACTTCTAGTAAACAATTCATGCGGAAGAACTCAGAGCCATTCATGAATGTCTTCTCGAAGACCTCCTCCGCTGGCGACAAGTCTCTAGATGGCTTTTTTAGTGAACATGGTGATATTTGTCAGGACCTCAATGTTGCAGTTAGTGAGCTTCCCTGTTCTCATCAATCTTGGTTACACTTGTTGTGAAGCTAAGAATAGGCCATTGATGTTTTTCCGTGCTCTATTTTGCAGGGATCGTCTCGTTCTCTGAGCATGTTAGTACGACAAGTTCTTTCAGACAAGAAACAAGAAGACATTCCAATGGTGAGAGCCCTTACATGATATAACTGATGCAGACATGGTACTTTTAATAAATTTAGGTTGCAGCCGTGACAGGACAGCTTAGTTTGCAAAGCTTCTTTACTTCAGTGTTCCTACTATCATCCCCTATGCAAGAGCGCACATTAAGCCAAAATTTCAATTTTCCTTCTTTTAACAGGTTGTGGAATCTTTATTGAGTAAAGTCATGGAGGAGTTTGAACGTCGTTTAGCAAGTCAAAATGAACTGGTGAGTTGCTATTATTTCTCTGCAATATGCTACATCTACAAGCACAGATAATTGATTCGGATAGAGCTCTTTTCCATTTTTTGAATGTGTTCTACCTGAACTGGCAGAGTTCCACTGCGATAAATGCTTGTGCACCTGTAACAAATCTAAATCAAACACAGGCTCTTATTTCCCCCACTAAGCAATCCCGGGCTATTGTTCCCTTGTCTTTGAGGGACCAATGGTGCTGGTGGCGCTGTTTCTGTATTTATTAGTTGAATTTCTCTGTAAATCATCTTTATCTTATTTCTCATCTAATCAGATGAAAACTGAATCAAGAGATGTGGAAATAACCTGCTGCGTAATTCTCTTTCTACAAGTGGAGCCGAGGACACAAAGGTATTCTGATCGATTTGACATTATAATTTACAGGTTTGCAACTGTTGAAGTTGCATGATGAGCATGCATACATTGAAATGGTTCATTTTTATCTGACAATGTTTGAGATTGATATATCAATTAGATTGAAGAGCAAACCGCAACACACACTCAATCCGAGGAACAACACAGTCAAAAGTCGATTGATGATGAGGCATTGGCCTCATCAGAAGGTCGACTCTCGAAAAAACATCAGCAAGTTGAACAGCAACAGAAAGATATTCAGGTATCTGCAGTGCAATCATCTAATTAAGAAAATTTTTAAACACTTACAAGAGGTTACTTTATGGTACTTTATTGCTATTTTGCAGGAGCTGAAGTTAACTGTATGTACAGCGAAAGAAGGAATGCAGTCTTTACAAATGAAGCATATGGAGGAGCTTGCCAATCTTGGTAAACTAACTGAGTTCACACTTTTTTCCAGCGCTTTTACCAAATATTCTGATCTTTCTTGCTGATAATTTCATGAATAGGTAAATACCTACATAGTCTAGCTCAAGCTGCTTCTGGATACCAAAAGGTTCTTGAGGAAAATCGAAGGTTGTATAATCAGGTGCAAGACTTGAAAGGTATTGTTCCCCAGGTTTCATTGTCAACTTGAAGTAAAAGTACCGGACGTCTCATGCGCTGACTTTCTATCTACAGTCTAATGGTTCCTTGTGTGTTTGAGTAGGAAACATTAGAGTATATTGTCGCGTGAGACCATTTTTACCTGGGCAAGCAAATCGTCTAAGCACTGTGGACCGCCTAGAGGATGGAAATATTACAGTGAATACCTTATCTAAATATGGAAAGGAGGCCAGGAAGTCATTTACATTCAACAAAGTATTTGGTCCTTCAGCAACCCAAGGTTAATTGGTGCACACATTTTTATCAAGGGTATTCTGGGTTTCTCTGCAAATGTTCTCACTCAAGTTTGTTGGCTTCTTTGCAGAGGAAGTATTCTCAGACACTCAGCCCCTTATTCGGTCTGTTCTTGATGGTTACAATGTCTGCATATTTGCTTATGGCCAAACTGGATCTGGAAAAACATATACCATGGTAAGATATTCGTCTTTTACATTTTCATGTAAAAAAAAAACAGTTTCAGTTTAGGTTCAGTAAGTACCCAATTTTGATTAACAGAACCCCAATCAATTTTTTTCTCTCTCCAGACAGGGCCAAAAGAGCTAACAGAGGAAAGCATGGGTGTAAACTTCAGAGCATTAAGTGATCTATTCTTCCTCTCTGAGCAGAGAAAGAATACCATTTTATATGAGGTATCTGTTCAGATGATCGAGATATATAATGAGCAAGTCGGGATCTCCTTGTGACTGATGGTCAGAACAAAAGAGTAGAAATACGTAACAGCAGTCAAAATGGAATAAATGTACCTGATGCAAACCTCGTGCCTGTGTCATCATCTTCGGATGTCCTGAACTTGATGAACCTCGGTAATTGTAATCGTGCAACTGGTGCAACAGCCCTCAATGACCGCAGCAGCCGTTCACATAGGTATATGATATTTTCATTGAACATCGCTATTACTTCCTCCAGGCGATTGTTAAGAAAGTGAAAAGTCATTGGAAATATAGTCTACAATATTATGTTGCTCGACAGTATTCAAGTGAAGACAAATCACATCCTCTATGTCTTATGTACAGTTTGATAATTCCAGATTTTGGCTGTGTTCTGAAATCACGGGGGTTAACTTTTTTCTTATTATTTGGCAGCTGCCTGACTGTTCACGTCCTAGGAAAAGTGCTAGCTTCTGGAACCATTCTCCGTGGTTGCATGCATCTGGTTGATCTGGCAGGAAGCGAAAGAGTGGACAAATCTGAGGTGACAGGGGACAGACTGAAGGAGGCACAACACATTAACAAATCTCTTTCTGCATTAGGAGATGTGATTTCTTCCCTTGCTCAGAAGAACTCACATGTTCCATACAGGAACAGTAAGCTGACACAATTGCTCCAAGATTCACTTGGTAAGAGTAACTCTGTTTCTTCGATGATGAAGATGTTCTTTGTCTTTTAACATTCTAATTAAGTTGTTGGACCTCATGTTTAACAGGAGGGCAAGCCAAGACACTCATGTTTGTGCACATAAGTCCAGAGCCTGATGCTATAGGAGAAAGCATCAGTACACTTAAATTTGCTGAAAGGGTGTCTACTGTTGAACTTGGTGCTGCTCGAGTTAATAAAGATAGTGCAGATGTGAAAGAGCTAAAAGAGCAGGTTCTTCTTCTTCTTTTTTTCCAAGCAGACTTCAGGTGTTACTTGATAGGTTAAGTGAAAAAAGATCTTGTCTACTCCCTTAAAAATTAAGTATGCAACTGGATGTTGATATTTTCTTTGCCCTTTGCATCAATAACTACCTTGCTTAATTTTGCAAAATGAATCTCAAAAGTTCTCTCTTGCTAAGAATCTTGGGCTTGATTATCAGAAAAATTGAATCTAATATCGAATGTCTTTGGATGCAGATAGCTAGCCTTAAAGCTGCTCTTGCAAAGAAGGAGGGAGATAGAGAGCAGCTTCATCGTTCCCGGTCCTGCAGTCCAGAAAGATTTGAAGTACAATCGACACTTTCTATGCAACTTAGTTGGGAGGGTCCAGGACAAGTGGCAATTAATCATAGACAACCAATGGAGGATGTTGGAAACATAGAGGTATGGACATTCGAATCAAGAATATCAACACATACAAAAAGTTTCCTAACTCTGTCAGCATGTAGATCCAACTTTACTTTCCCTTATTGACTACGGAACCAGTATCAATAAGTGTTATCTCTATATGCTCCAACCGTGGTATGCCAAGACATTAGGAAGTAATTTAGCTACGGATCAGAAACTGTAGATAGGCATGCATACAGCCCCATAACATACGTGTCCTCATATAATTTCATGAATTTGTTGAAGTTTACTGAGAAGTGTTTTCCTGGCAATAGCTTTTTCGGGGTTCCATTTGACTACATCCCTTGGAACTGGAACGAAAAGATTTGAATTTTCTCTTCTATATTAGGAAAGGCTGAATGACATGATATAGAAGAGAACTGGTAATAGAGTATCATACATAAATAGGGACAAAATAGGCCGTGGAGGTGGGTTCTTCTTGTCAAAATAAACTTATTATCTTCTTTGATAATATGACTTTCATTCCTTAGAATCATCTTAGGATGATTTGATGTCTGCAGGTCCAGGACAAATCCATATCCAAGCAGAAAAGACGGAACTTAGATCTTCAGGATATGCTAGCAAACTCACCACCCTGGCCGCCGGTTACCAGTCCCGGACTAAATGGGAAGGATGATTTGAAAGAATTAGTTTCAGGGGAGTGGGTTGATAAGGTGATGGTTAAAAAGCACGATGCCCTGAGCAGGGAGGAACATCCGCTGGCTACTTGGGAGGCCGAAAACGGGGACTTGCCACGCATGTTTTTTCAGAGACACCATTCGGATCCGTCATTGCTGTCTCGAAACAATCTTCCACAGAACAAAATCAGGAACAGCCAAGATTGCGATGTGCAGAGGGATCGATGCAACGATAACGACTCCGACGACCTGGAGGCCGCGACGAGCGACTCCTCTGAGCCAGATTTGCTCTGGCAATACAGCGCTTCTAAAGTTGCCAAGAATGGGTTGGCGTCAAGGGCCAAGAAACCTCAGCCCAAGTCAGCAAAGAGCCCGGAGACAAGGTAATGTTCTTGATACTGGATCAGCATTCCTTCTTATAGATTGAGGAAAGTATTACCAGTCGTATATATTTCGCGTCTTAAGATTCGGGGACAAATTCGCAGATTAAGTAACTATGATCTTTCTCTTTCTCAAACAGGAGTTTGATTCCCACGTTAGCTCCTTCGCCATCGAGGAAACTGCCCCGCGGAACCAGTCCGCCGCCGCACAAAACTCGGCAGCCTACGACGGTCGACGGAAGACGGAGAAATGGTTGTGCAAAGTAAAATGTGCACGTACCTACCAGGAGGGGGGCGGTATAGGGAAGCGAAGTGCACCTGAGTTTTTGGTTCTTTTCTTCTTCTTTGATTCTTTGTGTACTAAATGTATTACAGGGAGAGAGAGAGAGAGAGAATGAGAGAGAGGATGTGTTAATATAGAAAGCGTCGATGCTTCGGCGCTGGTGGGTGATTTGTTTATGTGGTCACCTCGTCGATTTGTTCATACGTTTTTGTCCCCTTTCACCAGTTTTGCTGGCTTTCTTCTTTTGAAAGAAATGAAAACAGAGGAAGGAGAAAAAAAAACAAAAACAGAGTGGGAGAATCGATCAATGAGTTTCTCTTTCGTCTCTTGTCCTAAGCATTCAAAAGGGAATCATTCTATTCACTCAAGCACCATAATTTTATAGAGCATATCATGCCCACAAGAAACTAATTACTAATTAAAAAGTCGACTGAACTTCGAGTGGCGTACAAGAATCTTACGCTATCACTTGATTCTGTGTTCACTCACGTGTTATCGCCTCAATTTGGACATGAATTTTTTTTTAGATTTGATTAGAAAAATATGAATCGAGTCGGGTATGCATTTAGTGACGTTGGCTCGAATGCAATTTATTAATCTTATATTATATGGAAATGAGTTTATTTAGGTTAAATCACTTTCGATCCGACCCACATCGCGTGGGTTTCGAAACAAATGCGCAATTGCGTTCGGATTTCTAGCAAAAAAAAAGTCCACGGCGGCGTCGATGGGGAGACGCGTCATGCCACGTGATCTTTTTCCACTCGGAGAAATCCCCCGCGTGGGGCCCGGCGGGCACGTGGCCACGTCAGCCGACGGTCGGGCGGTTGTGCCATCGGGGATAAGACATATATCCGCAAAAGTGGCCTTTCTTTTTCCCTTTGGATTTTGCATAGAGAAAGGCGGAGAGGAAAAATGGACATGGGAGTGTCCTTTTCATGGCGGGAGAGCGACACGCTCTGGTCATGCGAAAATGGCCGCACCACTTTTCCAGGATTCATCATTGCTGGATCGCTCATTTTTGCCCACCAAACTCACTACATTTGACTGAACATAATGGCGATGTATCATACATACACACATATGTATATTTATATATTTTGGACTGATTTCGAAACAAAACAAAAAGGCACGGACTTTACATTGAGCCACAATTTTGGTTCGAGTCTTTTTTTTTTTTTTTTGTCTCAATAAGAATTACTGTCTTTCATTTGAGTCGAGCCTCTGTTACCTAAAGTTTGAGATTTTTTAGATTGTCACGAGGATTTTGGTGGGGCACGGCATTAGGGTTTTCTTCCATGTACCTCCCAACAAAATTAATTTATTAATGTCCATCACTAGAGCCGGATAAATTAAATTAGATCAATTGATTAATGTCCACTCGACACAGACTTCGAAGTTTTCGGGGGAGGGCTTGGGTTGGTTTTGAAATAAGGGTTCTTGTATTGAGCTTGGTGAATCTCGTCCATGACATCTCTTGATATATGCTGGCCGAAGAGATTCAAATTGAACATTTTTTTGATTTGTCGGTAAAATACATGAGACTATAAGTAGTTTCATCTTTATACTTCAAGCCATGGCTTTTAAAAGATGACGATGAATAGTGCCTTAATCTAGCTAGTAAGTTACATGAATTTATTGTTGAGGTGGAATAGTCGCGGTGGACAAATAATGATTCCAAGTCAACAGGGCTAGATTTTGAATTGAAGTGAAAGTTGATGAATCCATATGAGATTTAAAAAAAAAAAAAAAGGTTTAAGTCGGAAATGTCATTTGACCTAAAGTTTGTGCTTTTTTTGGAATTAGGCCTATACAATATATACATAATCATTGAAACTCTCCACAAGAAATAATCAAATTATCTTTCAAAATTTTAATTAATATGCCACTAGATGAATCATTCGTCGACCTAACGTTGTTTCAGCCATCTCGGTAACAACCCAACCTATTTTGCCTTCGGTAGCCAATAAGAAACGACAATCTTTTCAATATTTCGTTTTCATTTTCTATCTCTAACAAAAGTTTTAATGAATGGACCGTTCTTCTCATATTACCAATCGAGTCAACATATAATTAACACGTTTTCATTTCGATACGTATCGAGTCTATCGACAATGATTTTGGCGTGGAAATGTGAGGATCACGACGGGAAAGGGCATCATCGACCTCGAAGGCGGCAGGACCTGAGAAATGGAGGATTTCGGATTGTCCTTTAATGTCGACTCAACCGACGACATTTGCTTTTGGGTTTTTACTTGGGCCCCCTTCATTATCATTTCCTCCTCCGAATTCTCCCGTCGCTAAAACGCTCGTTGGTTGGTGTCGTTTTTGTCGCCACCTGCTCGGCTTTTTCCGACTCTTTTTTGCTTAGTTCAAAATCCCCCCCTATCGGCAACGGGAGGCATCGTTAATTATTATAAGCATGTTCAAGACGGAAAAAAAGAGGGAGAAAGAAAAATGTTTTTTTTTTTTTTTTTTTTTTGCTTTTGTAATTATCCTCAGGCTTATATTACAAGTATGGTTTTATTTTATTTTTTTGGAATTTTCGGACAAGTTGGAATTCCATTTGTAGTTAACAACAGAATCAAAACCTAAATATTGATGATTCTAGTGGCGCCAGTTGACTTATTCCATGCCATTTGTCCCTTAAAGTAAAGATGATATGATTCGACCAAAAAAATTAAAATAATTTGAAAAATATTTAGGTGGCCTTTTACTCAATCTAGGTTTGACAACTGAGCATTCCTAATGCTAACCCACCTAATCAATTTTTTTTGCTTGTTTTTGGTTTAGTCTAAAACCCACCTAATGATTTTTTGCCAGCCCCCCGTCTCGGCACTCTCTTGCCTCTCAATAATTTCGTGTCTAACATACGTGGAATTAAAATATAAAAAAGAAAATCCCATTTTCCTTTGGTGGCTTACAATTCAGGTTTATTAAAAGTCAACACCCCTTAAAATGACAATTCTGGACAGGGATACGGAAACTTCTCACGGGCAATAATTCGACTGCTTTCTTGGATTTTATTTTTATTTTTATTTTGATGGCTCATTCTATTTTGCAGCATAATATAAAAATTTACAGATGTACAAGAGCTAATCGGCTTAATCTGTTCTTATTACTTGATTAACTAACATTTTTCCTTTATAGATAAATACTCAATGATTTATTAATTATTATCTAAAATTTTAAACTTTTGTAATCTAACACACTCTTACAAGGAAAACTATATATATACTCAATGAATTTTGATTTAATATATAATATAATTCATAAACTTTCAATTTATTTAATACTATTTCTAAATTTGTGTATATATAATTAATTTTAAATTTTGATTTTTAAATTTTGTGTACATATTCAAATTAATCTTCAAACTACATGAAAATATTTCATTAATTTAAATTTAGGAGATAGTTTGAAGGGACCACATTAATAAAATTATAAATTTAGGAACAATATTAGATTAAAATTTAAAGATTGGATTAAATAAATTAAAGATGGGGGACCACGTCACAAATCACATCATTATTTCCGCTCCCAAAAAAGAGTTCGAAATTGTCGCTGCTCGCCCCTTTTGCGATCACAGCACAGCAGTGGCAAGCGGGGGCAAAAACCCCCGACGACCGAGGGCATCGGAGTAATTTCGGGGGCGCCCCCTTTGAGCTGGTTACAACTACGATCACGACGCGAACCGTCGTTATCAAAATCCCCCGCACGAAATCGCCCCGTCCTGCTCCCCCCCTTTCTCTCTCTCTCACTAGATTTTTCTCTCCCCAATCACCTCCGCCGCGAAATCCTCCCTCGCCCTCGCCCTCGCCCTCCTCGCCCTCGCCGTCGCCGGCATTCTCCTCCTCCTCCTTCTCCGGCGGCGCTCGCCGGCGACTGCGACGGTTGCTCCCCCCTGATTCCGCCGCCGATGGGCCCTGCGGCGGCACGAGCGAATGCGCGGTGCGGGCGGAGAGAGCTCTGAGCGCCGACATTCCGGGCCCTCCCCATGGCGGTTTCTCGCGGTTCGGCCCACTGACGAACGCTGTCGGCTCCACAATGTGAGTTCCCTCCCCCCGGCCCCCGGCCCCGCCCGGGAGAGAGGAGTACCGGAGTTTTCTTCTTCTTCTTCTTCTTCTTCTTCTCGTCTCTCGAGTCACTCGCTGAGAGTCTGCAGTTTTGTCAGTCGCCGCCGCCGGTACTCGTCGCTCGGCCGGAGAGATTGGTGTCGAGTCGTTTGGGGGCGGTCTCGAGAGAGATCGGCGCGGGTTGGTGCGGTCGGATCGAACTTTTTTCGTCTCGCATTGTCCGATTGAGGTGTTAGGTTTTGATTTGTTGGCGTTGCTTCGTTCAGTAAATTCCGTTTCGTTCGCCTCTCGATTGGAGCACATTTTTGGTATTCATTTCGTCAGGCGATGTCTCTCGAGCATAATGTCTCGCATGGTGAAGATTGAAGAGCATTGAGAGTCTTGCCTGCGAATTTTTTGTTTCTTTTTTTGGCCCTTGGGTCTGTTTCTAGTTTGAGTGTTCTTTTCCTGATGCGTTAGGGTTTTTCAAAGTGAGCTACTTTCTAGGCGGTTAGGTATGGTGTGTGCATTCGTTTTGCCTTGATCCGTGTCAGTTTCGAATCACAAGTGCTCAAATGCCTGGCCGAGCTGAAGATATCCGTAGATGAATGTCGTATTCGTCGATATGGTGTATTGATTTAGTCCTTTACTGGTGTATGTTCGCGAAAGCGTGTTTAGACTGTCGGGACTCTTGAAAACCAAGCTAATCGCAGCTTTAAAGTGGCAAACTTTATGGCATTTTTTCACTTTAGGTATAATGGTATTCCTCTGCTAGTTGCGTCCGTTTTTTCTTCTGCAAATATGTGGATGTACTCTGATCTATTTACACTAGATTATGGTGTGGACTTTGGGAGATGGAATTTCATCTATTTAGTTGTTCCTTTAGCTTTTGCTCTTGCTTCAGCGCAAAACGGAAGCGACTTGATATATTTGTGGCAATAATCATAATTAGTCGGCTTGTCGAGAGACTGATGTGCAGAGTGCTCTTTATTGAAATAATTGTTCTGGATGTTCAGGTCTCACGATTGGTTTCTGTGAAATGCCAAACTGTAGAGCATGAGTCAGGCTGAAGTATCGAGGATGAAACCTCCTCTTGTCCCACTTGCGACTCTGATTGGTCGTGAGCTTCGGGGTGGGAAAGTTGAGAAGCCTCTCCTGAAGTATGGACAGGCCGCTTTGGCGAAAAAAGGGGAGGACTACTTTCTGACAAAACCTGACTGTGAGAGGATTGCTGGGGACCCGTCAACCTCATTTTCTGTATTTGCGGTACTCTTCGTGATATCTTTCATTAAAGGAATTGTATGTGTATCAGCCAACCCTCTCATATTCCTTTAGTAGCTTCTATATGCTTATTTCAAGGGAAAACAGGAACTTGTCTCTAGCACAGTGCAAGAAGCTCCTAAGTTGAAAATTTCAAATAGTTATGCAACTAAACTCTGATTTGTTCATACGCCTTAGTGAAGTGTACATGTCACGTTAAACAGTTTCCAGGACTGAAATTATCCTTTTCTCTGTTCTTTGTTTATTCCTTATCTTTGTGTAATATTCTCAAGGATAGCATATCTCCATTCTGCATTATTTTGTTTCACGGCACCTGCAGCAATTTAGTATTATTTCACGGTGCAGATATTTGATGGACATAATGGCATTTCGGCTGCCATCTTTGCAAAGGAGAACCTATTGGCTAATGTTTTAAGTGCTATCCCTCAAGGGGTTAGTCGAGATGACTGGCTTCAAGCACTTCCACGGGCCCTTGTCGCAGGTTTTGTCAAGACTGACATAGAATTTCAGCAGAGAGGCATGTTACTACCATCTTGTCCTTTTTATTGTAATGCTATCCATTTCTTCTTACCTTAATACTCTCATTGCGTGACAGGTGAAACTTCTGGGACAACAGTAACATTCGTGGTTATTGATGGGTGGACAATTACTGTTGCATCGGTGGGAGACTCTAGATGCATATTGGACACACAGGGAGGTGTCGTTTCTCTCTTGACTGTTGATCATCGTCTTGAAGAGAATGCAGAAGAGAGGGAACGAGTCACTGCAAGTGGAGGTGAAGTGGGAAGACTGAATGTGTTCGGTGGAAATGAGGTACAAGATTGCTTGCGCTTTGATCCATCAAACCCAAACAAAAGAGAATCCCTGTCCTTACTAGTTACATCATTCATGGTTCGCAGGTTGGCCCCCTCCGTTGTTGGCCTGGTGGATTATGCCTTTCGAGGTCGATAGGTGACACAGATGTAGGCGAATTTATTGTGCCAATACCACATGTTAAGCAAGTAAAGGTGAGATGATCTGGTCGAATTGGCTTGTTCTTTTTGAAATTTTAAGAATGATGAAGTTGAAAAACCACATTCCTGGTTACAGCTTTCAAGTGCTGGGGGAAGGCTCATAATTGCTTCTGATGGTATCTGGGATGCTTTATCTTCTGATGTTGCTGCCAAGTCTTGTCGAGGTTTACCAGCAGAACTAGCTGCAAAGTTAGTGGTTAAGGTAATTCCCTATGCGATCTGTAAAATATGTGGAATTTTTATGACTTTTCTCCACATTTGTTATCATGTTTGTTCTACTGTTCAGGAGGCACTTCGGTCAAGAGGCCTGAAAGATGATACAACCTGCCTGGTTGTTGATATTATCCCATCCGACATCCCTGTAGTACCTCTGACACCAAAAAAGAAGCAAAGTTTTCTCAGTACATTTTTGTCAGGGAAGAAGTCCCAGAGTGTGAATAAAGCTACCAGTAAGCTTTCTGCTGTCGGGGCTGTGGAGGAGTTGTTTGAAGAGGGTTCTGCAATGCTGGCAGAGAGGTATTCCTTTTAACATATATTTGATGTACTTATTTTTCCTTGCAAAGGGGAAGTTTCCCATTGGAGATAATATGCTGTTTTGAGGATGAATATGGGAAGTATGTTAACTCATGAAGCTACCCTTGCACCAAAACTAAATGAAATCTTTCAAACCTGTTACAGGAAAGGTACTTTATCAATGTCTTATCATCAGGGTTAATTTTTCATCTATCGAATCACTTATTGGCAAATTAATAGGCAAAATCTGGAAGGAAACATCAATAGCTATTTCAAAACACTATACTGGACTGCTTTCTAATGATTTGTGCTAGTGGCCGTGTCATGTAAAGATAATGTTTCTCATATTGGTGGTTTACACTACATAAGCATGAAGGAGAAGTGAAAGGATGTTGTTTTGACTACTTACACTATTCTGTTCAAAGTCATAGATTACTGAGATGTTCATGCTAAATAGAGGTTTCCTGTGTGCATAATAAATCCTGAAATTTGAAAGGTATGGTGAATTTAGATCGTTGCCTTGCTGGGGGAAGTTCAAGGATGGGTAGTTTTAATTTTCTGTAAATGTTCTGTAATTTTTACTGCAGGCTAGGTAAGGATTTTCCTTCAAACCAAAGCCCCGGGACTTTTAAATGTGCAGTCTGTCAAGTGGATCAGCCTCCTGCTGACAACTTGACAGCAAATTCTGGACCCTTTTTCTCCCCCGCATCAAAGTCAGGTGAAGGGCCATTCCTCTGCACAATTTGTCGGAAGAAGAAAGATGCCATGGAAGGAAAAAAGCCAAGCAGATCTTTGGTGGCCTCATAGCAAATTGTCTGGTATAGTAAATAGTCATATGATTTTTTTCCCTGGCAGTGTGAGCAGCACCTGGTTTTCCTGTTTCGGTGGTCAACGTGTGAGAGTTGAGATAGAGGAGCAGGTGTTTTCTGAGATTGCAAGTGTCCATGTTTGATTTTCAGTTTGTGCTCAGCTGTTGGACTGACTAACTAAGAAGACGCAGCGAATTTGTTAAGTATGGTCGTGATAGTTTGCTTGCTAACATCTCAAGTTCGTGTGTAAAGAAGTGAAGCTTGAATAGTAAGACCTTTGATTGAGTTTTTCTGGCTATAATACAAAATCTCGCTTTCATTAGTTTGCTGTCTTTCTGCCCCTTTGTTTCTCTTTTATGGTTTCTAGCATTCCGGATTTTTTTGTTATTTCATATTTACTTAAGTGGCGCTAAGAACGTTTACCAATTTTTCACCTTTTCTTTGATATGGTTGTCGCTTGAAATTGCTGATTTGCCGTTAGGTATGTTTTTAGCATAGTGACTGACTGTTATTCATAATGTGGCACCCATTTGTTTTAGCTGTACCGAGATGTTCCTACACTTTGTTTTTTCTCTTTCTTGTTTTCACTTTCTGGAATTTATGTAAAGATGGCGAAAGTACGTCTATTTTGACTCAGCTTGACAGCCTTACTAAATGTTGAAACTTCAAAATAGCAAAATCGATGCGATCTGCATCACTTATAGATCTATTCGTTTTGATACGCTTTAACTTATACATACAGGCGTATAGTTGACTTTCCACTAGGAAGAAAAATCCGAAGAGAATGAAAGAAAGAGGCGGTAAGAAGGAAGTTGCTTGAGCCACATTTTGCTTTCGAATACACATAATCCAGCTAAAAGAATATCTGGGCCTAAGATTCTTCTGTCACCTAAAATTTAACCTTAAACATATTGGTTGAACACAATACATAGTAGCTTGTCTCTTGTTACGTATTAAAATTGATCTAGTACGAAGTTTGAATGTCATGCTGTTAGTGTGAGGGAGGTTAACGGGCAGGTTAACGGTTGTTTTTAAGGATAATATTGTAAAAAAATTCCCTAACCAATATTCTATGACATATATTTCTTGACTATTTTCCATCTCACAAAAAATCTCATACATGTATTTATAATCCAAATCTACCCTTTGTTTGCATTTTATCCAATATCCCGTTAAAATGTACATTATTCTCCACATCTGATTTGTCATTCTCCATGTCTAATTTGTCTTGTAGTCGTCTGCCACATGTATTTGCACATTAATATAGAACATTTGACAAAATGCTAAGAGATGGAAAATTTGGATAAGGGGCATTGGTTTATGATTTTTTGTGAGATGAAAATTAATTTGAGAATAAATGCATCATGAGGGCACCTGTTTGAGATTTTTATGGTAGTACCGTCCGATGCAAATTGTAATAACGCTTGTAGGACAATGTTGGTTTTTAAAGTGAGTTTCAAACTTTACAAGTGACTAGTAAAGTTGGAACTTACTATGTTCTTGTCATGTCAGTTATTTATGTTTCTCTGTCTAAATCTCCTTCATCAAAATTATTGGAAAATTCTAGTGGTGTTGTTTATTTATATTGGGTAGGACCAAAGACAACTATCATTAGCAGAACACTATCTAAGGGACACCGTAACTGCATATTTCTGTGCCTTATTTGCCATCTAAAAGATCTCTTCTTTCGCACACGCATATTGGCTTTGATCGAAGAGAGTTCTATTTCTACACACTCGAGAGAGAGAGAGAGAGAGAGAGAGAGAGAGAGAGAGAGAGAGAGAAGTGACCATGAAGCATGCGTGGCAAACAGCAAACAAAGCCAAATTGAGATTTATGCTAGAAGACCAAGAAGACATTATTACTCACTTATTCAATTATAAGGTCATGCTCAGCACCTAACCGAGCATGGACAGTACAGAAGATACGGAACACAGACCAATAACAAGACATGACCAAGGCAGAACATGCGACCATCATTCGATTTACAATTTACCATGCATGGGAGGAGATACGACACCGCGGAAAAGAAGCAACAGCTACACAGACTCTAAACCCCTCCTTTTAAATAATTACACAGTACTGCGTTTGGTCTGCACCTTGACAGAAAACCTCAACTTGGGGGACCCATTGCAGCTCAATACCATAATTCCATGAACCGACTGGATTGCTAGGCTCAATATTCACCACGGATGTGTAAGCAGTGCACCCTCCAACCCTGATCCTAATTCTATGTGAGGTCATGGCCGAATCTTTCAAGTAATGACAGCAAAGGGTGTTTCTACACCCTCTTGCTTCCACCGCATTGTCCTCATAAGCCCTACAAAAGCTGTTTGAAGAACAATTCAATGGCGAAAGAAGGATGTTGCACGAGCAATTCAGCAGAATCACAGTGTTGTGAGTGGATATGTTAAATGGCAAGTTCTCATCCAGACTCAAGCCTCCTACACTAAGGTCAGAAGAATAACATGTATTATTCTGTATCATGGGTGGACTTATGATAAGCTTGTCAGCACTAGGGTCAATGCTGAGGACCTCATAGTAAGTTCCTCCAGCCGACAGAAACTCTAGGCCTCCATTCTTACAGTACACCTTGTACCTAGGGTCCCCACAGCTGTCATCTGTGCTAAGTGGGTATGGAACCTCCATGCTTCCACATTTAGGGCATGGACTAAGAGATGACACTTGGGCCACTGAAACGAGCAAGAGAAATATCACAAGCTCCATCCTCAATCAGAAGCTGAAGTGAGTGAAAAAACAAGTGTTTAGAACGTGGAAAGCTCAGAGCTAAGGCACTCTATATATAGCATCTCTTTTGTAAGAGAGTGCAAGGGATTGTGGGAGCACGATCAAAACGGGCTATTGTTTAAAATTTCATTTGTAGTGCAGTATTAGCTGGTCCAATCATAAACTAGAATTAGACACCTGTCAGTGTTTTGGTTACTTCTTCGGAATAATGCAGGGCAACCAGTCATTTAGTTTCAAATCCATGAATCTGTAATGTCATTAGTGCGTTGACAGTTTATCCGTACTAACAGTCAACCAATAGAAACTCCTGCTGAATACTAAATCCTTCCACTTGTTCTGTCATTATTGCCCCTATGTGGTCTGAGGACACCAATGGCATCAGTCAATTGGAACTAATTAAGAAATAAAAATCTTACTGTAATTAACATGATTGGAAAGAGAAAGAAAGTAGAAAACAGAGAGAGAGGACATAAAATGCAGATATTTATCTTAATGCAAGTAACTGTTCATATCCGTACTATTTTTCTCTCCAGTTGAATGTTGCGCTCAACCCAACTTCAATTGGAACGTACTCAACATCCGGTAACCATCAACTTCCAGATTATTCGTCTTAGGGCATAAGGTATTCCTGATGGTCCAGATAATATGTGTATGTATCGAAGAAACTGAGAACGTTACGGAAATTGGGGTTCAGTTCATCAAAGGACAGGGGTTGTGATGTTTCTAACTATGACATTAACAAGTGCTCCAAGGAAGAAGACGAACCGAGTTCTTAATAATAGTGCTCTTTACCATGTTCACTAATATCCCAAAGATGACACGTGTCAGGACACTAAATCATAAAATAGGTGGGCCACCAGTCCCACTTTCCTTGTTATAAATTTTAAGGGGGGTCACTTGCCTTTTGAGGGCTCCGATTTCCAAAAGCAGTGTCCAATCAATAAATAAACATGCTATGATAATTTCTGGCAAAAACAAAGGTTCAACAAAAATGGTGAGAAGCTTTAAATAAAGCTTTTTGGTGGCCATTAAGGTTAAGATGTTGCCACGATTCCTAGGTTGATCTTTTTGAGTGCACGTCTAAAGCATTCAAAATAATTAAACTAGATGCTATCTGTGGAGTTATCATAGACCCTGACAAAAACATATCTGATGCGCTATGTCTCACAGTCCTCACGAAATATGAAGTTGTAGGTAACATTGTAGAAGTCCTCTCAAAGATCGACTCCGAACAAAGCAGATAAAAAGCAGCTCAATCTAACTTATGGAGAAAGAGAAGCAAACTCAAATGTACAGCTCACTGACAACGGGGCTTTGCATAGAAATCCAAGGTTATGGCTTTTTAAGATAACTATGCAACTTTCCTCAGTTCCAAAACTAAAATTATCCAGGTTTGGAATCGGGCAGTAAAACTGATGATCTGCAAGCATGATTAAAAAGAGAAACAATGCGGCAAATTTTCACAAACCAAAAAGTTGATGGAGCTTCTGATGTCACATATACTCAACAATTACATAGAAATAAATTGGCAAACATGACCAGCGCACTTGAATGTAGTCCCACCTATACTGAGAGAGAGAGAGAGAGAGATCTGTAATAGAACACTAAATCAGTGAAGAATTTCTTCGGCCAGTTAACAGCAAGACATCCTTCTTACAAGGGTTAAGAAGATTCGGCCACTGGGTGTCTTGCGGTACTTTTCGTGATATCTTTCGCTAGAGGATTTGTATCTGTATCAGTTAACCCTTTCATATTCCTTTAGTAGTTCCCTTATGCTTCTTTTAAGTAAAAACCAGAATTTGTCTATAGCACAGTGCCAGCAGCTCCTAAGTTGATAATGTCAAATAGTTATGTGACTAAACTCTGGTTTACTAATATGGCTCAGTGAAGTGCACATGTCACGTTAAACAGTTTCCGGGACTGAAATTGTCCTTTTCTCTCTTCTTTGTTTATTCCTTTTCTTTGTGTTATATTCTCAAGGATAGCATACCTCCATTTTGCTTTTTCCTATTTAATGGCACCTGCAGCAATTTAGCATTCTCGGCGCAGATATTTCACAGACATAATGGTATATCAGCTGCCATCTTTGCAAAGGAGAAATGTCACAGTCCGTAAATCCTCTCGTACTCGTGACACTTGTAAATGGTGCTTGGGATTATCGAGTGAAGAGTGAGGAGGCAGAATGAATGAACACAAATGGTCCATGAGAGTGGTGTCAAGACTGTTGGTGCTAGGAGTTCTAGGATAGATGATTATATTACTTAGGAACTCTGAAGGCGGGGTTGGCTTCCCGTGCACAAACTGGTTGGGAGCTAATGCCGCTCTCCTGACAAGGCCATGGCAGGCTAAAACCAATTGTTGAGCTTATAGAGATCTGCTGTCTCACTCGATGGACTAGATGCTCGAGCAAAACTGGGTGTGGTAGGATCTCGTACGAAGAAGCACTCACCGTATTGTTTGCTAGAACAGTTACAGAAGGAAGGCTGGCCTGGCGAATTCCGATTGCCAGGCGCCGCACGGGTCGTTCTAAGGCCAAAAATCTCTCAGCCTATGACACTAACGTTTTAAGTGCTATCCCTCAACGGTTTAATCGAGATGACTGGCTTCAAGCACTTCCAAGGGCCCTTGTTGCAGGTTTTGTCAAGACTGACATAGAATTTCAACATAGAGGCATGTTACTACCATCTTGTCCTTTTTATTGAAAGGCTATCCATTTGTTCTTACCTTAGTACCTTCATTGCGTGACAGGTGAAACTTCTGGGACGACAGTAACGTTCGTGGTGATTGATGGTGGACAAGTAATGTTGCATCGGTGGGAGATTCTAGATGCAAATTGGACAGAGAGGGAGGTGTGGTTTCTCTCTTGACTGTTGATCATCAGCTTGAAGAGAATGCAGAAGAGAGGGAACGAGTCACTGCAGGTGGAGGTGAAGTGGAAAGACTGAATGTGTTTGGTGGAAATGAGGTACAAGATTGCTTGCGCATCAAACCCAAACAAAAAGAGAATCCTTGTCCTTACCTGCTATATCATGGTTCGCAGGTTGGCCCCCTCCATTGTTGGCCTGGTGGATCATGCCTTTTAAGGTCGATAGGTGACACAGATGTAGGCGAATTTATTGTGCCAATACCGCATGTTAAGCAAGTAAAGGTTAGATGATCTGGTCGAATTGGCTCATCCTTTTTGAAACTTTGAGCATGATGAAGTTGAAAAACCGCGTTTCTGGTTACAGCTTTCAAATGCTGGGGGAAGACTCATAATTGCTACTGATGGCATCTGGGATGCTTTATCTTCTGAAGTTGCTGCCAAGTCTTGTTGAGGTTTACCAGCAAAACTAGCTGCAAAGTTAGTGGTTAAGCTAATTCCCTATGTGATCTCTAAAATGTGGAATGTTTATGACTTTTCTCCACGTTTGTTATCATGCTTGTTCAACCGTTCAGGAGGCACTTCGGTCAAGAGGCTTGAAAGATGATACAACCTGCCTGGTTGTTGATATTATCCCATCCGACATCCCTGTAATACCTCCAACACCAAAAAAGAAGCAAAGTTTTCTCAGTGCATTTTTGTCAGGGAAGAAGTCCCAGAGTGCGAATAAAGCTACCGGTAAGCTTTTGGCTGCCGGGCCTGTGGAGGAGTTGTTTGAAGAGGGTTCTGCAATGCTGGCGGAGAGGTGATCCTTTTAACATAAATTTGATGTACTTATTTTCCCTTGCAAAGGTGGAGTTTCCATTGGAGATAATATGCTGTTTTTGAGGATGAATATGGGAAGTATGCCAACTCATGAATGTCATGTTACGGGAAAGGTTACTTTATCAATGTCTTATCATCAGGGTTAGTCTTTCATCTATGGAATCACTAGTTGGCAAATTTATAGGCAAAATCTCGAAGGAAACATCAATAGCTATTTCAAAACACTATATTGGACTGCTTTCTAATAATTTGTGCTAGTGGCCGTGTCATGTAAAGATAATGTTGCTCATATTGACGGTTTACACTACATGAGCACGAAGGAGAAGTGAAAGGATGCCATTTTGACTGCTTACATTATTCTGTTAGAAGTCATAGATTGCCGAGATGTTCATGCTAAATAGAGGTCTCCTGTGTGCATAATAGGTCCTGAAATATAAAAGGTATGGTGAATTTAGATTGGTGCCTTGATGGGGGAAGTTCAAGGATGGGTAGTCTTAACTCTTCAGTAAATGTTCTGTAATTTTTACTGCAGGCTAGTTAAGGATTTTCCTTCAAACCAAAGCCCCGGGACTTTTAAATGTGCAGTCTGTCAAGCGGATCAGCCTCCTGCTGAGATGAAAATTAATTTGGGAATAAATGCATCATGCGGGCACTAGTTTGAGATTTTTTATGGTAGTAACCTTAATTTTTGACACACCATCTAATGCAAATTGTAATACCACTTGTAGGTTAATGTTGGCTTTTAAAACGAGTTTCAAACTTTAAAAGTGATTGAAAATTGGAACTTACTATGTTCTTGTCATGCCAATTCTTTACGTTTCTCTATATAAATCTCCTTCACCAAAATTATCGGAAAGTTCCAATGGCGTTATTTATTTATATTGGGTAGGAGACCTAGATTACTGTCATTGGCAGAACACTATCTAAGGGACACCGGGACTGCATATTTCCGTGCCTTATTTACCATCTAAAAGATCTCTTCTTCTTTCGCACATGCATATTGGCTTTGATCATAGAGAGTCATCCTTCTGCACACTCGAGTTACTGAGTAAGCCTTACCGAGAGAGAGAGAGAGAGAGAGAGAGATAAGAAGATTCAAGTTTTTTGCCGAGAGAAGTGATCTTTTGCACACGCATATCGGCTTTGATTGGAGATAGTCGTACTTTTGCACGCTCACGTTACAAAGTAAGCTTTATCGAGAGTGAGAGCCCCGGGGGGGGGGGGGGTGGGGTGGGGTGGGTGGCATAAGAAGATTTAGAAGACCAAGAAGATATTATTATTCACTTATATAATTATAAGGTCATGCTCAGGACCTGACCGAGCATGGACAGTTACAGAAGATACAGAACACAGACCAATAACAAGACATGACAGAACATGCAACCATTATTCAATTTACAACTTGCTATGCATCGGAGTTGATTCGACACCGTGTTATTAATGGCAAAGAAGCAACAGCTTCACAGACTTTAAACCCCTCCCTTTAAACAATTGCACAGTACTGCACCTGGACAGAAAACCTCAACTTGGACGGACCCATTGCAGCTCAATACCGTAATTCCATGAACCAACTGGATCGTCAGGCTTAATATTCACCACGGAAGTGTAAGCAGTGCACCCTCCAACCCTAATCCTAATTCTATGTGAGGTCATGGCCGAATCTTTCAAGTAATGACAGCAAAGAGTGTTTCTACACCCTCTTGCTTCCACCACATTGTTCTCATAAGCCCTACAAAGGCTGTGTGAAGAACAATTCAATGGCGAAAGCTGGAGGATGTCCGAGCAATTCAGCAGAATCAGAGTGTTGTGAGTGGATATGTTAAATGGCAAGTTCTCATCCAGACTCAAGCCTCCTACACTAAGGTCAGACGAATTACATGTATTACTCCGTATCATGGGCGGACTTATGACAAGCTTGTCAGCAGTAGGGTCAATGCTGAGGACTTCATAGTAAGTTCCTCCAGCCGACAGAAACTCTACACCTCCATTCTTGCAGTACACCTTGTACCTAGGGTCCCCACAGCTGTCATCTGTGCTAAGTGGGTATGGAACCTCCATGCTCCCACATTTAGGGCATGGACTAAGAGATGACACTTGGGCCACTGAGACGAGCAAGAGAAATATCACAAGCTCCATCCTCAATCAGAAGCTGAAGTGAGTGAAAAAACAAGTGTTTAGAACATGGAAAGCTCAGAGCTAAGGCACTCTACATATAGCATCTCTTTGGTAAGAGAGTGCAAGGGATTGTGGAGCACGATCAAAACGGGCTATTGTTTAAAATTTCATCTGTAGTGCAGTTTTAGCTGGTCCAATCATCACTAGAATTAGACACCCGTCAGTGTTTTGGCTACTTCTTCGAAATAATGCAGGGTAACCATTCATTTAGTTTCAAATCCATGAATCTGTAATGTCATTAGTGGGTTGACAGTTTATCCGTACCAACAGTCAACCAATAGAAACTCCTGCTGAATACTAAATCCTTCTACTTGTCCTGCCATTATTTCCATTATGTGGTCTGAGGACATCAATGACATCAGTCAGTTGGAACTAATTAAGAAATAAAAATCTAACTGTAATTAGCATGATTGAAAAGAAGAAGAAATAGAAAAAACACAGAGAGAGGGAGGATATAAAATGCAGATATTTGTCTTAATGCAAGTAACTGTTCATGCCCGTACTATTTTTCTCTCCAATTTAATCCAGATTATTCGCCTCAGGGCATAAGGTATTCCTGATGGTCCAGACAATATGTATATGTATTCAGAAAAACTGAGAACATATGGACATGTGGGTTCGGTTTATCATAGGACAGGGGTTGTGATGTCTCTAATGATGACTTGAACAAATGCTCCAAGGAAGAAGACGAAGCAAGTGCATTACAATAATGCGCGGGGGTCTCATGTTCAATAATTAGTGCTCTTTACCAGGTTCATCCATATCCAAAGATTGACAATGTCAGGACACTAAATCATAAAATGGGAGGGCCACCAGTCCCATTTTCCCTGTTTAGAAATTTTAAAGAGGTCACTTGCATTTCGAGGGCTCCCATTTCCTAGAGTAGTGTCCAATCAAAAAACAAACACGCTATGACAATTTCCGGCAAGAACAAAGGGTCAATAAAAATGGCGATAAGCTTTAAATAAAGCTTTTTGGTGGCCATTAAGGCTAAGATGTTGCCATGATTCCCAGGTTGATCTTTTTGAGTGCACGTCTAAAGCATATAAAATAATGAAGCTAGTTGCTATCTGCCGAATTATGGTGAACCCTGACAAAAGCATTTGTGATGTGCTATGTTTAAGAGTCCTCATAAAATATGAAGCTTTAGGAAACAGCGTAGAAGTGAAGCAGATTAAAAGCAGCTCGCCAACGTCAAAAAAGAAAAGATTACTAGCCATTTATCAGACCGAATCAATGTTCAGCAAGCTCAATCTAACTTATGGAGAAAGAGAAGCAAACTCAAATATACAGCTCAGTGACAGCAGGACTTTGCATAGAAATCCAAAGTTATGGCCTTTTAAGATAATATGCAACTTTCTAAAATTCCAAAACTTAAATTATCCAGGTTTTGAATTGGGTCCTAAAGCTGATGATCTACAAGCATGATTAACAAGAGAAATGGTGCAGCAAATGTTTCACAAACCAAAAAAAGTGATGGAGCTTCTGATGTCACATATACTCAACAATTACATAGAAATAAATTGGTAATATCACCAGTGCAATTGAATGTAATCCCACCTAATATTGAGAGAGAGAGAGAGAGAGAGAGAGAGAGAGAGAGAGAGATAGAGATCCGTATTAGAACATTAAAACAGTGAAGAATTTCTTCGGCCAGTTAACAGCAAAACATCCTTCTTACGAGGTTTATAAAGATTCGGCTGCTGCGTGTCTTAGAGAATAAAGTTTTGACAGCAGGGCAAATTGGGTCAAAATAAGTCCCCTGCCAGGCAATTTAGCACATATTATTATGTATTCTTTTGCAATAATATGAACAGATATTAAGAATGAAACAAAAAGCAACATATAACTGCCAAATTGGAGGAAAAAGGTTCTTCTGTCCTTGCACCTAGATTCAAATTTAATAACAAAAGGAAATAGAGTACAATATCTAGAACAGTTGTGGAAACCAATATGAGAAAAGGACTCACTAAAGTCGTCTAAAGAAATTTTGCTGGCACTTTCTCCTGCTTTTATCAGACGGACCTTACCTACAGAAGTTTGGAAAAAGATATAAGCAGCAAAATAGAAAGCCGAATGTCATCTGTGAAATTTCAACCACAGAACTCCCGACCTACATAAAGAATGTAGCTTCAATACTGACTGCAATAGCAGACTATTGTCCACTTTTCATCATTCCAAACAATGCGTAAACAGATTCAAATACAACATTAAAACCTACGCATGAACATCTTTTTCAGGTTCCATTTCCACTAACTTCTATCCAGATTCTGCCAAAGTAAAGCCAAAATTTGATCTACACACAGAATAAAGAAACAGAACTTCTTTTCTAGATAAAATTGAGAAATGAGTTGTACTGGAGATATGAGATGAACTGAGATATAAGATCAGATCAGCCTCCACCTAAAACTGATGTCGAGTTGTTCAATCTTACATTTCAATCAAGAAATACCATAATTCCGATTTGTTGTTAATATATGATGATTTTGAAATCCTATTGTGTCAGCTTGTCTTGAAATTAAGAGACGTGCCAGACAGATAACTTACTTATAAAAGTGAAAATCTCTCATGAACTATTAATTGCAACATACAGGTTTTACCATTCTGAGCTACTTGTTATAATTTCCCGTTAAAAATTGCATTCTAGGCATGGTTTGATGCTATCTAAATAGATATGCAAAAGCTGCTATAACGAACTAGAAACAGGGACTTCCATAGTCCTCATCTAACCCAAAACATTCATTCGAGGCACATTTATGCGATGCTGGGTACATGCACCATGAAGATGACTTAAGATCTTCCAGAACTGCAACTATAGAGCGAATTACAGCAAATGGAATCAAAGCAGTCGTTCCTCATAAGCATCCACACAGTGGAAGATTAATGCACAGAGAGAGAGAGAGAGAGAGAGAGAGAGAATTTCAAGGTGATCCTAACTCTGCGGTGCAATTAACAGCTGCTCATTTGAATCATCTTCTCATTATAATTCAGCTATAAAGAACCCAATGTACTCACTAAATATACCTACTAATCAATGGCGCAAAGCACCAAGTCCAACAAGATAGGAGATCGAAGGAGATGGCATACCATCAAACCGGACACATATCTCTGGAATACTCTTAACTGCGCCATTGATACTGTCATTGTACACCCTAGTCTCGATGTCGCCCTCAACATAAACTGCCGAGCTACATGAAGTGTACTTTCATATGAGAGAGAGAGAGAGAGAGAGAGAGAGAGAGAGAGAGAGATGGAGGTAAGAGAGAGGTGGGTTTGTGTGTTTCAGCAGATGTTGACATACTTTTTAGCAAGTTGTTGTACTGCATAGGCTCCAAGAGATCCATTATGCACAGCAATCCGATGCCACTGAACAGGTTTTGGTGAGTCTTTCTCTCCTACAGTCCTTTGGTCAAACATGCCCCCCGTTCCAACCGTAAATATAGTTACAGTATAGCCATTCCTCATAATCTTCTGTACGGGGGCTTGCCCAACTTTTCCACATATAATTGCCTGCATATACACTCACTAACATAAATTAACTCACATCCCATATCCGGCTGTCATTGTAAACCAGATATCTTAATGGACATCTTTGGGGGAACATCAAAATACAGTCTTTGACCACATATTTTGGTTTGACATCGTGAGGTGTAGAGTAGAATATAAACCACAAAGGTTCAATGATATAAATCTAACCAATACTGAGAAATTTAGCTCCTTGGAGAACCAACAATGACCATTGAACAATACAAAACTCCAGTTCCAACACTTCAATAATTTCCATATGCAAATGCAAACCAATGCAGAATTTATGGCTGCCTGCTCAATCATATAACAGATACCGTTCTGTCCGATTATTTCCTCACAGAAGAGACCAACGCTCACCTTATGCACCCCACGAAAACCCCAACCTCTTCTTGGATCCACGCCATGCGGCTGTAACTCATTCTTGCCGCCTAGAATGCCGTCATCCTCATCGGCCACATCGTCGTCCTTCTTCTCCTCATCCTTCTCACTACCCAAACCCTCGGTCGAGTACCGCCACCTCGACGCTCCGCGCGCACCCAGCTCTGCAAACACGGAAAAGATCGACGCCCGTCAGGCTCACTACTCCACGCAAGCTATCGCCATCAATAAATCGCAAGGAAAACGCACGAACGAAGCCACGACAACCGCAAGCTCTCCCGCACATAAGAAGCTCGACGGAATGCCGCAGAGAAGAAACCCACCATTTTCCGACCGCTCACAGCTCTATCTAAACAACCAACCGCCTCGACCGACTTCCCGTCACTAAAAAGAAAAACCCAAAAACACGAAGTGCTATGATCCAACGGTCGGGACGACAATAGCTCAACGTTCCTCGAACTCGCATTCGCATGTATCAAGACGTTGGACTAGACGAGGAAGAGGAACGGATGACGGAGGTCTCGTCGCTTGATTTACACGAAAGGAGGAAGGAGAAAAACGAAACCTTGAGAGGCGGCGGAGGCTTTGAGGAGCCTGGCGAATCTCGCGGCGAGGGAGTTCATTTTCGCGCTTTTCCCGAGCAGAGACTTTTTTTCTCGCCTGGGAAGAGAAGGACGGGGGGGTATAAGAAGGGTTTAAGAAAATGGCCGGTTGAGTCGGAGCGGCCCCGTCCAACGTGAGTCGAAATTATGTTGCTCCGGAGGAATAACTACGTAGGTCGTTTTTTTTTTTTTTTTTTGGTAAAGTACGTAGGTCGTTTTTAAACTTTAAGTTAAATGTGTAATGTCATCCTTTAATTTTTAATTTAATCGATGTGGCCCTTGAAATTTTTTGGTAAATGTTACCACTAATTCTCTAAATATAAGCGTGCTATTTCAATGTGAGTAAATCATGACCTAGCACTTTGAATTGATGCAAGTATGTAGCAACCACGCCCAACAGCCCAACCCGTTTGGTATTTCGTTTATCTAGTTAAAATTGAAGCTTGAGAATATCACAATAATCTCCTTTGTTGAGTTCTTGTTCAGATATTAGAACCTTAATGGTATGTCACAGTCCGGGCATTGTTTCAATGCATAACATTTTTTGGCTACTCTATATAACATCACCTAAGGATGAATTTCTCATCTACTAAACATGAGCCAGCACCACAGTCTCATTACTTCCTAGCAATAAGAGGTAGAGAAATTGACATAAATAATCCTTGAACTTTAACTTAATGTGCAATTTAGTTCATAAATTATTAATTTGTTTAATACGATCCCTAAACTTTAGCTCAATAAGCAGTGTGGTCTCTGAACTTTTAATTTGGTCAATATAGCTCATCGGCTTTTGGTGCATGTTCAATCCAGTTCTTGATTAGGGACTGGATTGAACAAATTAAAAGTTTATTGATCAAATTACACATTAAGCAACAGTTCGGGGACCGCTCATGTCATTATCCCTAAAAGGTAATAGGATTTCGCTATGTCGGGGTGAAGTGCGAGATGCATAAGAGTCGATACAATTTACTTATTGGAGAAACATTAAGGCTTTCATTATAAGCATCTAAGGATAGGATGATCATTGTCATGAAAGGATCTCTAAGACAAGATTTGTCTTCTTTATGCAAACTAGTTGAGAGCTAACGTCAATATCTCTCAATTGACCAAAACTCATTGTGCTAGAGTGGTATGCGGATCTCACTTTAAGGGCAGGATATGCACAATTCAAAAGAGAACTAGGATGAAGCAGACGCTAAAGCGAGGGTACAGACTAGATCTTGAACATTGGGCCAAAAGGTCCTTTAACACAAAACTCACATCAATATTTACAAGGTAAATTCATTGGCTACCAATGCCCCAGTGGGTGACTGTACAAGCAACAGGCCGCGTTCTAAATATAAGACCAAATTATTTTTACTCATTTAGTAAACAAGAGAAACAATAACTTGACAATCATTCCCCAAAATAATGGCAAAACCATTTCCCAGCCAATCACATGGGGGTTCAAAGCTGCACTCCCAAAAAGATGGAACGGTCCGAGAGAACTTAATTGAACAGCGATTACCACTCTCAGTGTTCTCCATCATGCGATGGCCTGGATGATGACTGGGTGGACCTTGAGCCACCACCGCCGCTGCCAAAGGCGGAGGAGGGCCTATGCTCATCATTGTGCCATCCGTCACTAGGCTGGGAGTAGCGGTCGTCCTGTCTGCCTCTACTACTCCGACGGTCGGGTTTTTGTGGAGGTGCGGCTCCTGAGCCTTCAGTCCTCTCTCTGAGGAACCTGGGCACATACCTTCGACGGTCGGGCTTTGGTGGAGGTGCGGCTCCTGAGCCTTCAGCCTCTCTCTGAGGAACCTAGGCACATACCTGAAAGGGTTTGGAGTGGCGGCAGCAGCAGCAGGGGTGGCGGCAGCCGCCACCACAATGGGGTTAGAAGCAGGGGGAGGCTCCACCGGCCTGGAGGGGCCCAAGATAGTTTCTTTCCATTGCTTTTCTCTCTTCCAGTTCCCTCTCCCTTTGCCTCTGTTTCTCACCAATCTCATCTGATTTAGCTTTTCTTTCAGCCTGTTCTTTGTGGCGCCTTTCGGCCTCTGCACTTTTTAAATGCTCAGTCATGACGACGTCCACAATGCAATCATAATGAATCCATAAATCTAACGAGTAGCAAGAGAAATGAAAATTCAAAGACCCAATGTAACCAAGGCCATGATAGTTGCCTGCCAAAGCACTATAAAAGTACTATAATTCTCCACTATAGGAGATTTTGAAAGAGAGGGGGGAATAGGAATTAGAGACATTGGTTATTTAGATTAAAATGCCTTCATGCCTTCGAGCTTCCTCATCTTCAAGTAACCTTTGATGTCGTTTCTCCTCCTCCGTATACACACAAAAACAAACTTTGTCAGCAAAAATCCATGTTCTGAAAAAGGACTACGGTGACTAATATGATAACTAAATATTCTCTCAAATGAGCTTCAAAGGGAAAAAATAGAAGTATACTAGGCATGAGACTCATGAAATTCTTCCGACCAAGCTAGAATATACGTTTGCCAAAGAGGAAACTCGAGATTACCTTCATCTCGTTTCAATGCATCCTCTGGTTTCACAAAAGTCGCCATGTTCCAGCTCTTCTTTCAGCCTGTTAAGAGTTGAGGTAACATAAAATGTCGATGCCACAAGCATGGCATATGAAGTTGCACAATTGTTGGCACCTTAAGCTGGGTACTATACAATTGGTTCAATAAATTTATTTTCTGTTTGCAAGGAAACAAAAACAGAAACCATAATAACCATGAGGAAAACATAGAAGATAGCGATAAGAAATTTAAGGAATACTTGCCTTTTCATTAAATCAAACACCTATGACTCCATATCCCCTAGAAAGCAATTTCATCAACCGATCAACCAACACCCGGTACACCGCCACAACTAAATAAAGCACCGGCAATAGTTCAAGATTCATTCCCACATATCCATTCAACAAACAAAATTGCCCACCAACACTAGAACCTTCAATGCACGAATGACCCCAATAGAAAATCTGAAGCAGAACACAATCATTATATCATTCCACTCCTTCTAAAGCAACAACAAGCCTAGCGAAGTAAAACCAATCGGTAACCAGTAGTCGACATGCGCATGGAATTGCGAAAATTGGCTTGTTTCAAGAACTTGTTTTGGTGCTATGACCCGGCGACACTCCATCAATCATATAAAAGAAGTGCTGTTCCTCGGCGATGTTTTACGCAAACGAATGCATCTCCATCAATCATACGGCGGATATTTACCAGCTCAATTGACTATGTGTGTCACGAATCTAAAACTAGAGGATTCTCAACTCTCTCCTAAGCTCCAACTGTCACCGCCTGAATCTACCACGACGAAACCTCTCCGCGAACACCTAGAACCCAAGTGAATCCACATCAAAACTATTCATCAAAAAGAGAGTAAATAAAAAAGAAATACTCCGGAAAAACGTGCGGCAAACTTATAGAGGATCGAGCTAGCCGACGCTTGTCTAACAGTCGGTCGAGGTCGTTGATTTACTGCAGTTGCCGTCTGCCGCCAAAGCCACCGTGCCGAGAAGGAGAGTCGCGGGCCGAGCAGCTGCATGAGGGGGAGTGAGGGAGAGAGTCGAGAGAGAGAAGTCTGGTTCGTTAACCAGGGGTAAAGCATGGATTCATAGTAGAATCTAGGACCAAAGAATATGGCTTTGTGACATCCCAAAAAAATTCAAGGCAACCTCTAGATGTATTAAAGTCTATGATTAGGTAATGAAATTTGCCTTTTGATTATGCCTTAGCTATTGACTTACTTTTAAGACCGAGTGTTATGTATCTTGTGTTCATGAGTTATTAAAATTAGTATTATAGGATAAGTTGATAAGAAGAATTTGTTCTTGGCTATGCACCTCATAGATTTGATCCATATAGTTTAAATGTTACAAGTTTTATGGTCATATGAAATTGAGAACTTGAAATTTATAAAAGAGGGAATTAAGATGAATTATTAAAAAGTAAAATTGGAATTTATTAAGATTGAACTTTAGGCCCAAGGGTATTGGACCTAAAGTGGGCCAAATTGGCTTGGCCCATGAAGCCCATGAAGGGGGCTGCTGTCGACCACAAGGGGGGAGGAGCCGGCCCATCTTCAAGCCCATCATGCATGGGATTTGCCAAGTGGCAAAAAGAGAGCTTCACCCATTGGCCACTTTGGGTGGCTCCTAATGATTGCAAATGATGGAATAAAAGGAAATAGAGAGAGAGAGAGAGAGAGAGTGACCGGTTTTGAGAGAGGGAGAGAGAGTGAGGGAACCGAGAGTGAGGAGGAAGAGGCCGCGCGAAGGAGGAAGCCGCTCGTCCGTCGCCCGTGCGTCCGTCGTTTGCCGCCGTCGTGCTTGCCGTAGCTCGGTTTGGAGGCAAGTTAGATCCATTGATCTGCTCTTGCATGTTGTGTCTAGGATGTACTAGTGAAAGGTGATGAATTTCGGATGCCTAGGGTGTGAAAAACCGAAGTTGCAAGGGTGTTGTTTTGAAATAACAATCTGTTTTCGAGTAAACAGACTGACCTAGAATGTTGTAGAGGCTTGCATGCGGGGTTTGAGTCCGATTTTGGTTTCGACTTCCTCAGGAAAGTTGTAGAAAACATGTCAAAGTATAACATACTAAAATTTGAGACAAAATGGATGAGTTTTGAGGGGTGAAACCCTCCCTCTACGAAAATGCTAGATCTGAAACTGTTGTGTTGACCTCTTGTTGATTTTGTGTGTTGCATGTAACTTTTTACTAAGAATTTCACTTTGACCCCTTCACGAAAGTTGTAGAGAACATCTTGAAGACTGACATACTTAAATTTGAGGTAAAACGAACAAGTATAGCCTAGTAAAACGATTTTTCCTTTGAAGACGATAGATCTGGAAATGTTGTACTGAACTCCAGTGACTTCATGGACTATACAGTGACTTTCGTTTGAGAATCTCACCTGGATCCCTTAATGAAAATTGTAGTGAACCTCTTGAGGCAAAACATATAAAAAATTTAGAGGAAACGAAGGAAGATAAGTAGGTGAAATCTTGATTTTTCGGAGACGGCTGGACCTGGAATGTTCGTTACTAGGGACAGGGGCTTCGACCGTCCATAGTTAATTATCTAGGATGAATCTGGCCTTGATTTCCTCATGAAAAATATAACTTAGGTTCTTAAAATTTCATAATTTTTGGAAGTCATTCGGGTATTTAAATTAAAATATTTCAAAAACCATGCAATCTGATGTGTCCGAATTTTGCAAACTGTAATGTGTGAGCTATATCTTTTTTGTGTGGAGTTCTTCTGGGCATGTGTTCTTCATAGAGTTGCTGCCTTTATGTCTTGACTAACACATGTTCAGATTTCATAATTTTTGAAGATCATGTGGGTATTTAATTAATATGTTTTCTGAAATTGTGCAAGTTGGATTTTGGTAGATTTCAAAAAGTCATGATGTATGGATTATTCTAAGCTGTATGGACCCCATGGATTATGTTGTCATAAGTGATTGAATCTTGTTGCATATGTGATGATATTTGGAACTACATATAAAAATCAAAATGCTGAAAATGATCTTGTTGCCATCATATCATATGCCATGTTGAAATTGAGCCATGAATGTGAATGTGAACTATGATAAATGAGAATGCCGTCAGAGGTGTGAGCCGATGATGCCCCGGGAGTGTCGGGATACCCGGCCATGGAGTGTAAATGTCGGATGCCTGGAGGGTGTGTGCCGGATGTCCTCAGGAGTTTCGAGATGCTCGGGATGTGGGGGTGCCGGAAGTCCGGAGGTGTGAGCCGGGGGATACCTCATGATGCCAGTTAGGGTACAAGATGCTCGGAGTGTGTGTGCCGGAGGTTCCTCTCGATGCCAGGTTTTGTGCGAGCAATAAATGTGGGATGCAAATACTGGTCCCGGGAAAGAGAAATGTGGCGGCCCAAATTGAAAGAATAAAAATTGGGAAATTGAAATTGAATTATGCATAGTATGGTAACATGTATGCATGAATGCTTAATGATGAGTACATGGATGTATATGCACCTATGGCATGATGGTATATGTATGAATGCTTGATGATGAGTGCATGGATGTATATGCACCTATGGCATGATGGTATATGCACGAATGCTTGATGATGAGTGCATGGATGTATATGCATATATGATATGATGACATGTGCAGGGTTGTAATGTAGGAAATGTTTGGATGTATGAATGATATGAACTATACTATGATGTCTTGATTGTTTTATGTGATGTATTGAATAGTTTACTGAATCTTTTACCTGCTGAGTGGTTGTACTCACCCCTTTTGGGGACTAACATTTCAGATTAGAAATATGCCGCTCCCTACTATCACACGGGGCATTTTTTATGGCCTTCCATCGGACGTGGAGGTCGAGTGTATAGAGATCGACTGTCTCACCATCCCCGGTCTGACATTCATTCGGGTTCGTGCACTAGTGATGTATGACGTGGGCCTGGCTGGGGGCCCGATCATTCAGGAGTTTATATCTGTTCACGTTCGTCATGACAGAGTGATGCGGGGGATGTTGCTACTGCCACCGCCTGATGCACCGGGATGGGTGTGACTGCCCGCGCATGAAGAGTAGGAGCTACTGCTTTTTGGACATAGCCGACACTTGTAGATGGAGGATTTTGCATGATCGACATAAAGGGTCGAGTTGTCTCTTTTTGAGTTATGGCCAAGTCTAGCCAAGAGTCTTGGTTTTCCTTTGGGTTGTACCGACCCGTGAAACCATCTTGAAAATATGTAAATAAAGAATGACTCGACTTTATTTTCTTATGGTGCTTAGTGGTGTGCATTGTATCATAATTGTTGGAGGGAGAATTAGTAAAACTTGATTATGTTTCTGCAAGTAAGATGCACTAGGACTGTTAAAAAAAAAAAAAAAAAAGAGGGCATAATTTTATATTATATTATTTTATTATTTTTCTTAACGGTCCCAGCGCATCTTACTTATGGAAGCATAATCAAGTCTTACTAATTCTCCCTCCAACAATCATGATACAATGCACACCACTAAGCACCATAAGAAAATAAAGCCGAGCCATTCTTTATTTACATATTTTCAAGATGGTTTCACGGTTTGGTACAACCAAAAGGAAAACCAAGACTCTTGGCTAAACTTGGCCACAACTCAAAAAGAGACAACTTGACCCTCTATATCGATCATGCAAAATCCTTCATCTACAAGTGTCGACTATGTCCAAAAAGTAGCAACTCCTACTCTTCACGCGTGGGTTGTCACACCCATCCCGGTGCATCAGGCGGTGGCGGCGGCAATATCCCCCGCATCACTCCATCACGATAAACGTGAACAGATATAAACTCCCGAATGACCAGGCCCCCAGCTAGGCCCACATCATACATCACTAGTGCACGAACTCGGATGAACGTCAGACCGGAGATGGTGGGACAGTCAATCTCCATACACTCGACCTCCACGTCCGATGGAAGGACGTAAAAGACGCCCCGCGTGATAGTAGGGAACGGCATCTTTCTAATATGAATTGTTAGTCCATAAAATTGGTGAGTACAACCACTCAACAGGTAAAAGATTCAGTAAACTACTCAAAGCATCACACAAAACAATTAAGACATCATAGTATAGTTCATATTATTCATACATTCAAGCATTTCTTACCTTGCAGCCCTGCACATGTCATCATATCATATATGCATATACATTCATGCACTCATCATCAAGCATTCATGCATATACCGTCATGCCATAGGTGCATATACATCCATGCACTCATTATCAAGCATTCATGCATATACCATCATGCCATAGGTGCATATACATCTACACACTCATCATCAAGCATTCATGCATATATGTTATCATACCATGCATAATTCAATTTTAATTTCCCAATTTTTATTCTTTCAATTTGGGCCGCCACATTTCTCTTTCCCGGGACCAGTATTTGTATCCCACATTTATCGCTTGCACCCAACCTGGCATCGCGAGGAACCTCCAGCACACACACTCCAGGCATCTCGTATCCCAACTGGCATCACGAGGTATCCCCCTGCTCACACCTCCGGGCTTCCGACACCCCCACATCCCGGGCATCTCGAAACTCCCGAGGACATCCGGCACACACCCTCCAGGCATCCGACATTTACACTCCTTGGCCAGGCATCCCGACACTCCCCGGGCATCATCGACTCACACCTCCGACGGCATTTTCATTTATCATAGTTCATATTCATATTCATAACTCAATTTCAACATGGCATATGATATGATGGCAACGAGATCATTTTCAGCATTTTGATTCTTATATGTAGTTCCAAATATCATCACATATGTAGCAAGATCCAATCACTTATGACAACATAATCCATGGGGTCCATACAACTTAGAATAATCCATACATCATGACTTTTTGAAATCTACCAAAATCCAACTTGCACAATTTCAGAAAACATATTAATTAAATACCCACATGATCTTCAAAAATTATGAAATCTGAACATGTGTTATTCAAGACATAAAGGCAGCAACTCCATGAAGAACACGTGCCCAAAAGAACTCCACACAAAAAGATATAGCTCACACATTACAGCTTGCAAAATTCGGACATTAGATTGCGCGGTTCTTGAAATATTTTAACTTAAATACCCGAATGACCTCCAAAAATTATGAAATTTTACTAGATGATAGTCAAGACTCTAAGGTAGATTTTTCATGAATGCATCAAGGCCAGATTCGTCCTAGATAATTAACTAAAGACGGTCGAAGCCCCTATTCCTAGTACCGAACGTTCCAGGTCCAGCCATCTCCGAAAAATCAAGATTTCACCTACTTATCTTCCTTCATTTCCTCTGAATTTTTGATATATTTTGCCTCAAGAGGTCCACTACAACTTTCATTAAGGGATCCAAGTGATATTCTCAAAGGAAAGTCACTTTATAGTTCACGAAGTCACTGGAGTTCAGTACAACATTTCCAGATCTATTGTCTTCAAAGGAAAAATCGTTTTACTAGGCTATACTTGTTCGTTTTATCTCAAATTTGAGTATGTTAATATTCAAGATGTTATCTACAACTTTCGTGAAGGGGTCAAAGTGAAATTCTCAGTAAAAAGTTACATGCAACACACAAAATCACCAAGAGGTCAACACAACAGTTTCAGATCTAGTATTTTCGTAGAAGGAGGGTTTCACCCCTCAAAAATCATCCATTTTGTCTCAAATTTTAGTATGTTATACTTTAAGAAGTTGTCTACAACTTTCCTGAATAAGTCGAAACCAAAATCGGACTCAAACCCCGCATGCAAGCCCCTACAACATTCTGGGTTAGGCTGTTTACTCGGAAATAAATTGCTATTTCAAAACGACACCCTTACAACTTCGGTTTTTCACACCCTAGGCATCCTAAATTCATCACATTTCACTAACACATTCTAGACACAACATGCAATAGCAGATCAATGGATCTAACTTGCCTCCAAACCGAGCTACGGCGAGCACAACGGCGGCAAATGACGGACGCACGAGCGGCTGCAGGCGACAGACGAGCGGCTTCCTCCTTCGCGCGGCCTCTTCCTCCTCACTCTCTCGACAGCTCTCTCTCTCCCTCTCTCAAAACCGGTCACTCTCTCTCTCTCTCTCTCTCTCTCTCTCTCTCTCTCTATTTCCTTTTATTCCATCATTTGCAATCACTAGGAGCCACCCAAAGTGGCCAATGGGTGAAGCTCTCTTTTTGCCACTTGGCAAATCCCATGCATGATGGGCTTGAAGATGGGCCGGCTCCTCCCCCTTGTGGTCGACGACAGTCCCCTTCATGGGCTTCATGGGCCAAGCTAATTTGGCCCACTTTAGGTCCAATACCCTTGGGCCTAAAGTTCAATCTTAATAAATTCCAATTTTACTTTTTAATAATTCATCTTAATTCCCTCTTGTATAAATTTCAAATTCTTAATTTCATATGACCATAAAACTTGTAACATTTAAACTATAGGGATCAAATCTATGAGATGCATAGCCAAGAACAAATTCTTCTTATCAATTTATCCTATAATACTAATTTTAATAACTCATGAACATAAGATACATAACACTCGGTCTTAAAAGTAAGTCAATAGCTAAGGCATAACCCAAAGGCAAATTTCATTACCTAATCATAGACTTTAATACATCTAGAGGTTGCCTTGAATTTTTGGGATGCCACAACTAAGTTCCGAAATATATAAGGTAAGTTTCAAGCGTAAAAAATTGAAGAACTTATTTTAATGAGGAGATTTCAGATTCAAGGTAGGAAGATGGAACTTAAAATTTGAAATAAGTTAGTGTTTTCTTTTATATGTGTTTTATGACGTAATTTAGAACCATTTGTCAAAGCTTCCATTCTATAATATGAGACTTTTATTTTGTTAATATTTCATGTTATTCGCATGTATAAATATAAGTTATGACTAGTGCGTTGCAATAAGAAGGTGCTCGTCATTGAAGTGACAATTCATTATAATAGTTCAATTAATAACATAGGTGGAATCTATTTTAAGTTCCAAAAAATAAGAAAGTTGCTTCAACAAGTAAGTTTCAAATGAAATTTATATAAAATTTGAAAGCGCTCACTCCTATTTAGAAAATGATAAAGATAAAAGAAGGAATGAAGTGACTCGTAGGAGAGTCATTTATGGAATTTTAGAAATTACCTTACTAATCTTTTGAGCTTGATAAAAAAGTTTTTTTTGAAACCGCTCACTCCTATTTAGACGAGAAAAAAAAACAGCGCTCACCTCTCTTCTAGCTGAATACATTCGACCTATAAAGGAGTTAACAAAAGGTAATTTAATTCTTCTTTTCCATTACGTAATAATTAAGGGAATTTAGTGTAGGAGCGCTAATAAATTCAAAGTAGTAAATAGTTTTTTTTTCTTTTTTCAGACTTAATTTCTTTCCGTTTCTTTCTTTCATTTTTGGTAGAGAGCGCACATTTACCGTAAGATTGTTAGGAAAAATTCCAAATAAAGATATGAAGTGTCTTGTTTTATCAAATAAGGATTACGATCATATATGTCTCAAATAAAAGTTTAAAGTGGCAATAACAATTTCAAAAAAAGATATAACCTTGCCTATTGTTGACCACTAAATATTTCAATTAATCAAATGTATTTTTGTCAAAAGATAATTTTAATTTTAATTTTAATTTTCTTTTCAAACAAGTACTAACAAGGACTTAGGCCCTCATCATCTACTAACAAAGGCCATGATCCTCACCCAGATCAAGGGTCATCTCACCAAGGTGAGGCAATCCCTCACTAGCCACTAGGGAGGGGATCTAGCCAGGGCCTATGGCTAGTAAAGGCAACCTCACCCAAGGCGAGGGTTGCCTCACCTGGGCGTGGCCAGTGATCGCTAGTGGCCACTATTTGCCGACAAAGAAGAAAGATAAAATTAGAAAATAAGAAAAAATATAAAAAAAGGTAAAGGATGGAAATGCTATTGACCAATCAATAAGTCAGATCATTCTTTAAAATTAATCAAGCAAACTATGACCAACACGTGCCACGCGGGGGAGCGCGCGCAGTTTGTAAGTAAATTTGGGCATTTTTTTTAATGTTTTGGGTAGTGAGCAGTTAACTATTTTCGACAGTTCCACGACTCATAGACTTTGAAAAAAACTAATGACAAATACATATTAAAATAGAGGAAGAAAAGGAGACAATTTGTCAAAGACTTCATTTTCATTTTTTTTTTTTGGACAAATCTCAGCCGAGACACATGGAAATGTACAACATAAAAGAGAACCAGCATAAATAAAGCAGGCGCACAAATGAGGGAACAAACTAGATCTTGAACATTCGGCCGAAAGGTCTTTTAACACAAAACTCACACATCAATATCCACAGGATAAATTCATTGGGGACCAATGCCCTAGCAGGTGAATGTACGAGCAATGGGCCGCGTTCTAAATAGAAGACAAAATTATTTTTACTCATATAGTAAACAGGAGAAACAATAACTTAACAATCATTCCTCAAAATTATGGCAAAACCATTTCCTTGCCAGCCACATGGGGGTTCAAAGCTGCGCTCCCGAAAAGATGAACGGTCCTAGAGAACTTGATTGAACAGCGATTACCACTTTCAGCGTTCTCCACCACGTGGCCTCGATGATGACCAGGTGGACCTTGAGCCGCCACCAAAGGCGGAGGGCCTATGGTCATCACTGCGCCATCTGTCACCAGGCTGGGAGTAGCGGTCGTCCGGTCTGCCTCTAGTACCCCAGCGATCAAGCTCTGGTGGAGGTGGGCCTCCTGAGCCTTCAGTCCTCTCTCTAAGGAACTTGGGCACATACCTTCCAGGATTCGAAGCGGCAGCGGCAGCAGGGGCAGCAGCGGCAGCAGCAGGGGCAGCGGCCGCAGCAGGGGCAGCGGCAGGGGCAGCGGCAGCAGCAGGAGCAGCGGCAGGGGCAGCGGCAGGCTCAACAAGAGTAGAAGCAGGGAGAGGCTTCACTGGCCTGGACTGGCCCAAGATAGTCTCTTTCCATTGCTTTTCTTTCTCTTCCAGTTCCTTCTCTCTTTGCCTCTGTTTCTCAACAATCTCATCCAATTTAGCTTTTCTTTCAGCTTCTTCTTTACGGCGCCTCTCGGCCTCTGCAAATTTTAAATGCCTCAGTCATGAGGATATCCACAGCGCGATCATAACAAATCCATAAATCTAACATATAATAAGAGAGATGAAAATTCAAAGATCAATTGTAACCAGGGCCATGAATGTTGACTGCCAAAGCACTACAAAAGCACTATAATTCTCCACCATAGGAGCTTTTGGAAGAGAGAAGGGCTAATGGGACTCAGAGACATTAATTATTTAGATTAAAGTACCTTCACGCCTTCGAGCTTCCTCCTCTTCAAGTAACCTTTGACGGCGTTTCTCTTCTTCTGTCAAAAAGAACAGTTTCTTCCTCTTTGCTTCTCTCTGCTGTTTCCTGGCCTGGAGTTCCAGCCTAACTTGCTCCTCGCTCTGAGCCTTTAGCCGGTCATATTCTGCCTGACGCCGGCTCATGACTCTTTCTTGGAATATCGCCTGAAAAAGGGATTGTGCATGTGTCAAGATCAATCCAATAACATTGCAGATAATAATTTAATTTTAAAAATAAAATAAAAAACCTTAAAACAAAAACAGGTCATAGCCAACACAAGAAAAGGTTTGCTAAATGTCAACTCTGGGTTCTGACCTTGTTGTCTAACATACGGGCAAGCCTATTCTTCTCTTTGAGGTCCCCATCATGCCGCTGCCTGCTTAGCTCAACTTCTTGCTGAAAATTACCATGAAAAACGATAATCAGACTACAGAACCCATTTAAGTCGGTTTCAGAATGGATAATACGATATTATGTCAAATTTTTGTACTACATAATAGGTCAACCTACTTTATCAGAAGGAGCCTCGCAGTCGTGCATTTCTCTGTATAATATAATACCATCTTGTGTACATGTAAAGTTAGCTTTTGCAGAAGTTCAAAAACACACCTGCTGCTCGTATTCATGAAGCACCTTCTCTTCAACCAATCGCTGCTGGAATGCAGCTTCAATCAATGGAGCCGCCTCCTCTCTCTTTGCTCTTTCTAAGTAATCCATTGTCTTTGCTAGCTTTTGCAATTTCTTCTCCATTTCCTGCCTCTCCCTAAGTTGCTCACTCCTAGCAAGCTCCATCAACGATTCTTTCGTCACCTTTTCCTGAAAATTTGCACGAAAAGCATCAGAAGATGTCTCCCCACTTATAAAAATAGGATATGAAAAACATCTTCAACATACTCCTTCTAGAATCGGCTTCTTTCCCTTCTTTTTACTGCGTTTTTCAGCTTCCTGAAGCAAAGCCTGCGCTTCTTCAAGTTCCCTTTCTTCTATTTCCTTGAGGATCCTTTGATTCTTCCTTTGCTCAAACTCAGACGCAAGCCTCTTCTGCTCTGCCTCCTCAGTTATCTTCTGCAGCTTTTGCCTCCTTGCCTCCTCCTCACGTTCCTTTGAGAAAAAATGAAAATTAAAATGAGAATGACTCACAGCAATGGAGTAGAGTATGTGAGCATTCAAGCATTGAAGCAACAGAATCAAGTCAAGAGTAAGCAGGTTACCATTTCAAGCAACTGTCGCTCATGTTCTTCTTTACGTTTCTCAATAATTGATTTCCGAGCAAGAAGTCTCTTGTGTTCCTTGTCTATAGTCTCTGCTAAACCTGGCAACATTTCACCTAACTTTGACCCTTTCTTGACAGGAGCGTATATCATGGCCATTGCTTTATTCAAGTTCTCAGTAAGCAGTGCCAGGTGATTTTGCAAGGCATCTGATTCAAGACCCTAAAAGAAATGATGCAAGAATAATAAGGTAGCAACCCCACAATAAACAAGACAGATGTCTCAAACAGAGATGTAGGCTAAGACATTCCATCAACATAATCACAAGCAAAATACAACTATACACCACTTACAGTTCAAATGATCCAAAAGCTCGAGTAAACTTAAAGACAGAGAATGACGCACAGAACTGAAGTACAAATTTGACAACAGTGCAATCAAGAGGGAGGCAAAGATCACTATAGACTTATATTACAAAAATCACAAAGGTGAACATGTCATGCACTATTAGTGACAAGAACTATTAGTGACAAGAATTTTATGCATGCTTCCGCGAAAGTCAGTACACAACTACAAATAGCACATGCAAATTAATCTTGTTAATGTCTTATCAGAAGATCAGTGGCACAAGCTACTCTCGAAAAGTAGAAGGAAAAGTAAACTTTCTAAAAGCTTGACAGTATTTCTCCATCTACGCAGCCACCCATATGCCATGACACTAAGAAGGAAAGTGAAAAACTCACTGCAAAAGTTTCAAGATTGACTAATATCACATGACAAGACAAGTCTCCAACCTTTACCAAATTGTTCCTTATGATCCACTTTCTTACATCAAGATGGGAGGTAGACCCTTAAACACACTCAACTTCAAGATAAGATGACACAGAAACTTTTTCTTTTTTCGGGTTAGTAACACAATAGTAAAGTGAACTACCAAGCAACATGATTTGTTTTCCAAGATAAGTACCTCTACCACATCAAACTCTTCTATAGCAAATGTATACTGACAGACATTATCTAAAAATCTAAGTCTACATCCTGGCATACCATGCAAATAATCACACCAAGAAAATAACTAACCTGATTGCCAAACAAAACAACACCTCTGGCATGATCAACTTTCAAAGAAATAAAGCTGTGCTTGACAGCGTCCACTGAAATCTTCTCGACAACCAAGAAATCAAAAAAGGGAATCATCTGTGATAGCTTCTCAATTTTCATAGTTTGATACACCTGGGACATCTGAAATAAGAAAGAAAGAACAAATTAAATTCATCAACATTTTCCACAAGAATGACATAGAAATATTTCTTTATAGTACCCATAATGAGAGTCAATAAACAATGTAGAGCACTTTAAAGTACCTGCTTAAGCAACCTCAGGGTGGCAATTCTTTCCAGAGCAGAAACATACTGGGCCAACTGCACTTCTGGCACGGAAGATGCTGAAGCAAGCTTACCCCCAAGTTTGGAAATTTTAACTAACAAGGGCTGTGCCTTCATTGCAAGATCCAACGGAAGAAACTCATGCTCCAAAAGATGGTAAAGATCTTTCACTTCAGGAGTAGCAAAGTTAAGGACACCCTTCGCAACCTGCAGTTTTGTAAAATATAGGCACCAAAAAGCAATGAGAATAAATAGAACAATGCAAAAAATGTGATAAATAAACTTCTGCACCGCTTAGATTTATACAGATTAAAAACCATGGCTAGTACGAATGCAAAGTCGTGAATTCTGGCACGAAATAACAGCAAGAGCACATATCCACCTCAAACTATTAAGAAGTAACTATGAAAAGATACTTCCGATCTTACCAGTTCAGAGAGGAGAGATGACCGTGAAAGCTGTGAAAAAAAGAAGAATATTAATAAAGCCCAAACTAAATATTAATTACTATGAGGGGCACTGAAGTATAGTTACCATCTCTCTACTCTCAAGTTTGGGATCAACGTTGAATCCTATAAGATCAGCCATCCTCAAATTGCGTTCCTTCTCGTTTTCAGACTCCATATGTGATGCATTACGAGTGCGCTCATATGGGGCAACAGAGAGTGCAGCCAAGACAACTGATGATGCAATCAGTTGCAAGTCCTTCTGACTTAAGTTTTTGTTAAAACTTTTCTGAAGATTAAAAAGCTTCAACCACGCATAAGCATGATAGAGATGGCTAGATGAAATCCAGAAAATTTCAGTTAATTTTGCATAGTAAACCACCATCAAGGATGCCTTGGGGGTTTTCTTAACCATGCACATCAATCCATGAATATCCTCAACTGAGCGGAAAGCTTCCTGCAGGAAAGAATAAAACTTTATGAGGACGACAATTACACAACTAAAAAGAAAAGAAACCATACCAAAGTTGATAACTATACAGAGACCTGCCACAGTTCAAGTTCAGTGGCAATCTTTAATTGCTCAAATCTGGTATCTAAGTAAAGTTGCAGACTCTCTGGAGCTGACAGATCAGGTCGGTCCCTTTGATCTCTGTACTTGTTGAGATTCGCAAGATGATTTCGAATTATCTCACACAATCTTCGAAACTCTGTTGTACGTTTATACTGCTTGCAAAATTGGAATGCTCGGTGGGCAGTCATCTGTCCATGACACAAGATACACGTTATAAAATGCAGACTTCTGCTAGAAAGCTGATTGTCGTGATAATTGCAGATACACCATACTTGAATTCAGCAACAAATTCCCCTTTATGTTACCATAAATAGTTCTCTTTTATCGTCCTGATCCTACAAAAGCTCACATTACCAATCAAGAAAAAAAAACCAAATTCGTCTATGAGGATCATCAACAAGTTGCCTCGTGGTCTAAAATTTTTTCCATAATCTGACTAGAGAATGAGCTGGCAATATCCATTTACCATCCACCTGGATGTCCTATAAAATGCAACAATGAGGACATTCGCATTAAAAATTTTAAAACAGGTAGAAGAGGCCTACAGTATAAGAACTTCAGTATAAATATGGAACACTATCACAACCATATATATTGCTAGAGAGACTACATAGATTGACAACTTCAAACTGCCTTTCTACAAATACATATAATTAACAACATGCTTTGACAAATGTCCCAAAGAAATTACCGCATAAAGAGCCTCCAACTTTGAGTTGTTTCGCAATATTTCAAGCACCGTCCTATATGTTTCCCACAGAAACTTGAACCAAGGAGTAACTAGCTCCCTGTCAGACCTATCCTTTCCCTTCTCTCCACTGACATAACTCAACATTAAATCCTCTGGTCTCTTATCTGCCTCAAGATCATCAACATCCAAAGCTTCTTCCAAGGCTTGTGCCTGGCTTCGCGCCTGCTCTGCTTTCTCTGTTGAGAGATGCATGAAGTGCTTGATCACCTCCTCCAAAGAGGTCACATTCACTTGTTGACATACAATGCGATACTGAATCAGACCATCCTTGGCAAACCTCCCCCTGCGCATATCGACACATAGCTCAATGTACTTAAACATAATCCTCTCAAGGGTCTTTTGCCATGCTCGGGATCTCTTCGAGGTAATGAGATCATGAAGTGCTTGCAGAGCATCTTGCTTCTGCCCAACATTTATCAGCTCTGCATCCACATGATAACAAACTTTGTCAGCAAAACTCCATGTTGAGAAAAAGGACTGTAACAAAGATGATAACTAACTATTCTCTCAAAAGAACTTCAAAGGGAGAAAAGAAAGTATACTAGGCAGGAGATTCATGAAGTTTTTCCAACCAAATGTGTTTGGCAGAGAGGAAACTCAAGATTACCTTCAGCTCGTTTCAATGCATTCTCTGGTTTCACGAAAGTCGACATGTTCCAGCTCTTCTTTCAGCCTGTCAAAAGACGAGAAAACATAAAATGTTGATGCCAGAAGCATAACATATGAAGTTGCACAATTGGTGGCACCTTAAGCTGGGTACATCCCAAATTAAATACAATTGGTTCGATAATTTTATTTTCTTTTTGCAAGGAAACAATGAAAAAACCATAATAAACAGGAAAACAACATAGATGATAGCGATAAGAAATTTAGGAAAGACCTACCTTTTTCATTAAATCAAACACCTAATACTCCATATCCCAGTAAGCTATTACGTCAGCCCATCGACCAATACCCAGCAAACCACCGCAACTAAGTAAAGCACAAGCAAAAGTTCAAGATTCACACTCCCATATCCATTCGAACAAACAAAACTGCCCACCAACGCTAGAACCTCCAATGCACGTACCATACATGCACGAGTGAACCCAACAGAAAATTCCGAAGCAGAACACAATCATTTACATCACTCCATTCCTTCTAAAGCCACAACAAGCGTAGCGGAGTAAAATCAATCGGAAACCGGTAGCCGACACGTGCACGGAATCGCAAAAATTGGTTCGTTCTAATAACTTATTTCGGTCCTATAAGCGGGAGAAACTCCATAAAAGTAGAAGTGCCGTTTCTCGGTGATGTTTTAACGCAAACGAACGCATCTCCATCAACCCTAGGATAACGATTTACCAGATATATCGACGATTGCGGAGTTTTCCAAAACCTGCGTATCACGAATCTAAAACCAGAGGAGGATTCTCACACTCTCGCCCAAGATCCCAACGATCACCACCCGAATCTAGCGCGGCGAAACCTCTTGTCGAGCGCCTAGAACCCGAGGCGAATCCGCATCAAAACTCTTCGTCGAAAAGAAAAGGGGGGAAAAAAAGAACAAAAAAATCCGGAAAAACGGCGCGGCGAACGTGCAGAGGATCGAGCTAGCGGCGCGCGCTGGTCTTACCGTCGGTCGAGGCCGCCGATTCGCCGTCCGCCGCCGAGAGCCGCCGCGCCGGGGGAGGGAGGAGGAGTCGCGGGCCGAGCGGCTGCGTGAGGGGTAGTGAGAGAGAGAGAGAGTCGAGCGAGAGGGAGAGATGAGATGGGATGGCGAGGTTAGGGTTTAGACGATGGGCCCAAAAGAAAACGACACGGAGTGACCCCAAGGGGGAGTCGTTTTGGGGGGTTACTGGAAATTACGTTACTGACCTTTTTGAGTTCTGTGAAAAGGAGTTTAAAAAAGGAAATTAGTTCTTTCTTTTTCCATTGTGGTAATAATTAAGGGAATTTAGTGAAGGAGCGGTTATAAATTCAACGTAGTAAATAGTGAATAGGTTTTTTTTTTCCCACTTGACCCCTTTCTTTTTTTTTTTAAAAAAAAAGAGCTTCTTTTTCTTTCGTTTTTGGTAAAAAGTGGAAATTATTTTTTTAAATCAACGGAATAATTATTCACTCCAGGACTTTTCCTAATGATTTTTGCTATTTTCCTGTCTTACTTATTTGAAATTCAACCTTCAAATCATGCCAATTAGAACCAACGCATGCAATGCGTGATTTGTAAGTAAATTTGAGCTTCTTCTTTTTTGCCGTTTTGGGTAGTATGCAATTGCTTATTTCAACGGTCTTACAATTCTTAGCCAGTGAAAAAATTTAATGAAAAAAGAATTAAAATAGAGAAATAAAAGTTGACAATTTTACCAGTAACTTCATTTGTATTTAATGTTTTTTAGCAAAGAAAAGGCATCTTTATCATGCAGGTCTGCCGAGAAATGCCAAAAGTGAGTGGTTTTGCGTTGTCTCTATTTTCAATTGTTGTCGCAAAGCTAACCATAGAAATTTCAAAAAAAAAAAAACTCTTTCTTCAACTTCGGTTATTTTATGAAACGTGAATAATTTAATCAATAGTTCTAAAAGATAATCGTTTTTTTTTTTGCTTGAAATAATTAGTTGGTGAAAAATGTTTTCATTATTAAAAATAATTTATGTCTAAATATTTTTGTTGATAATGAAAATATTTTTTATTTCATTCGTTTTTGTAAATAATACAAGCGATCATTTTTAAAAATTTTCTCCAAATCATTTACTTCCCACGAGATTAACATATATAATAGTAAGTATCACCATACCATGGTTTTATCATAATATTGTGAAATTTGGAATTTTGAAACTTTGAAGAACTTTTTTGAGATAAGACAATTAGACCATTTATTTAATTAAAGGTTGCACAAAAACTCAAAAATATTTTGTTCTATATTCAAAAAAAGAAAATTGCTAATATCATCTTTGATTTCGATCCTTATATCACCTCCTCACATTTCAACTGCATACGATTATCATTCTCGCCTTTTGCCTTAGATTTCAAGTTGCATTTCTCACGCGTGCATAATTCACCAAGCCGTCACTCTCTTTCCCAAATTATGTTATCCTCGACATTAAATTTCACGTAAATTTTAGGCACGCATGGGGCAGACTGGTGTTTTCAAATTGCAAAAATATAGAACATATGAGTTTTGAAATGTGAGGCCATCATTTGATGCGGGGAGCAAAGCAACTTTTTGTTTATATTAAAAATAAGTAATTTCACGTATTTTTAAGCTAAGCCTTCACGATATCATTTATTTATTTTCTTCATATATCAACCACAAGGGGCACCAGACCGGAGTGGCTTTTGTAGTTACAATCGACTGCCAAGGTAGTTCGTGAAAAAATAAGGATGTCCGACTCCGAGCAATTTAACCTATAGCAGAGACCCCGAGAGAATATTTATTAAAAAAAAAACTCAAAATGGTTATATTGGTTAAAATTTATTCAGAAAAATCCAGCTAGCGCATGTAACAAACCAATTCGACAAGGGCAGGAAGTAGTCACCATGGCCAGAGGAGTTGGACAAAAAGCCGCTCCTAGCAAGCTTTTAGGATGGCGAGAAGGTAGAAATGAACCAAACTATGTACTGATTAGTGAGAGATCAATTTTGAAATATATATGTATAAGCTAAAATTAACTTAAAGATGTGTCTTTTGACATAACAGAAATACTTAGCTTTCGAAACATGACCAAGTGGGAGCGCTTATAGGATGGGTGATTTCATGGGAATGTGTCAACCTGTATGTTAAAAGATAAAACTGTAAAATTTACTATGAGACAGGTTAAAGCAAACAAAACTTCAATAAGTCAATCTGAGGCATCATTGTGCCCTCACAAGTTTAGAAATGCATCTTCTTTTGGAGCTTTAAGTAGAGATTTAGTGCTTTGAATTTTAGCATTTATGCAATTTGATCCTAAAACTAAAATTTTGTGCAATCAAGTCCTCTAACATTTTGAATTTGCAATTTGATCCTTTAAGTTACCTTTCGTGCAACCAAATCTTCTAGCTTTCTTGATTTGTGCAATCAAGTGCTTTGTTTGCCCACAATAACAAATACTATCAAATCGAGATTTCTTCGTGTTCTTTTTTCTTTCCCATTTGTTTTTTGCTCATTCAACACGAAATTAACATCATGTGTCTTTTTCTACCATATCAACCAGTGCCACATTGCTAATTAATTTGATGTTTCGGTTAGAGTGGCCAATCGGAGAAATCGATTCAAATAAAATTTAGAAGGCCAAATGTCCATGAGAAAATTAGAGAACTTGACCGAGCTAAATAAAAGTTCAAAAACTAAGTATCAAGAATGCCGAAACTTAGAGAATTGTATATATTTACTTACCGTCTGCGTTCGTTTCACGGAAAATAACTTCCAGGAAAATGTTTTCCGGATTTTCCGGTGTTCGTTTCACGGAAAATCAACTACTCAAGGAAAATGTTTTCCATCAACGGTAAAAATTACACTCAAAGCTAAGGAAAATGTTTTCCACTTCTGAAAAGTGGAAAACATTTTCCATAACTTCTTCTGTCTTTTTTTCTTTCTTTCTTTCTTTCCTTTTCATTTTTCTTCCTTAGCTTGGCTGGTGGCCGGCCCCGACAGCGGCCGGCGACCGGCAACCGGCTGCGATCGCGAGCCAGCTCGAGCTCCGCCCCGGGCCGGCGAGGCTCTACCTAGCTAAATCTGTGGAAGCCTAGCTCGCCCAAGCTCGGCGAGCTCGAGCCTCGCCAGATCGGGCGAGGCGGAGCCTCGCCGGCTTGGGGCGGAGCTCTGGCCTCGCCAGATCCGGCAAGCTGGGCGGGGCTCGGGCTCCAGACTCGCGGCTCGCCAGACCTCCGGCGAGCTCGGGCGAGGCCTGAGCCCCGCCCAGCTCGCCTGGCGACCGGATCTTGGTCGGCTTGCCATCGTCAGGCGTGCGGCGGCGGAGGAAGGAGGGAGGAGGAGGAAGAAGGAGGAGGAAGGAAGGAGAAGGAAAAGAAAAGGAAAAATAAAAAATAAAAGGAAAAAGAAAGAAATTAGTTAACGAACGGTGGAAAATGTTTTCCACCTAAAATTTAAGTTTCAAATTTAGAACACCGGAAAATATAGCCATTTTCCTAGAAAATGACTTCACGGGAAAATATTTTCCGTAGATACCATTTTCCGTGAAACAAACGGCCTTAGGCTACAATTGTTTTGCTGAACATGCATGATTTATAAAACATTTTCTTAAAAGTAATTGTTGATATCATTTGAAATAATTAGTCAATAATAAATGTTATTATTATTGACAATAATTTATCTTTAAATAATTATCATTAATAGTGAAAATATTTATTATTCATTAATTTTTGTAAGAGACACAAATTATTATATTTAGAAAAATTTCTTACAAATCATTAATTTTTCGTCAAATAAACAGATCCTTATTTTTTTTTTTCTTTTTGCGCTAGCCTTTTTCTTTTCCCAATTTTGCAATTGTATCATTCTAAACATTGTGGAATTCGTGGGCAAGAGACGAGGATGAAAGCAGCATGCACGATCCCACCACGCAAGGTAGTGCCCTTTCTCAAACAATGTTTGAACAGTTCCACGTTTCCATAACTGCCAGATCCATTTTTCCCTCAACTGTCACACATTTGGAAACCTCCTGCTGGCTCAGTTGAGCGCAAGTGAGAAATCCTAGTGACACAACAACAAACATCAAAAGACACCACCACCTTTGCACAAAGGAAGAGAAACCCGATATTCCCATAGCTTACGCTGCTGCTGCTGCTCTCCAAGCTCTTGCTGTCTCGAAATACTAGTGAAGGCCATGCGTGGACTTGCTCGTCTCGAACCGGAAAATGGCGCCGATCGAGGCGAGCACGAGAAGAGCTGGCTGGGGAGAGCCCGTTCCGTGATATCCGGCGTGTTCAGCGGAGTGATGCTGCGACTGACGTGTTATTCTAGGGCTGGTAGAAGCAAAAGTGCGCGTGTCGATGCTCGTAGTTGCATCGAAGCTGTTGCAGAAGGTGAGAAGAATGATGATTTGGGAAGGACTGGACTGCACCTGGGGGAGTTGATCTACGGCTCTGCTAGAGGTGGCACCGGGTGCTTGGAAGATTCGATTCGGTCGTTTACCTACAGAACGGAGTCGGCGTTGCCGATGTCACTTTCCTTGAAAGATGTCACGGATTCCGAATGCAGGGAGAATGGTGAGAGATGCGGAGAGAAGGGCCGTCCATATGGACAGATGGTGCTGAGTAAGCGGCATCAGAGGGCGATCCTCCGTCTGTCCGCCGTCTTCAAGAAGAATCCCAGCATGAAACTTCTCGGTGTCAAGGTCAGGAAGAGCAATGGTAACGGTGTTAACATTGGTGCTGGAAAAAGGAGTACCGGCGGTATTCCTCAATCCGCCATAAGGGCTAGAGCTGTAGCCTGGGTGTTGATGAAATTGCAGTGCACACGACAGAAGATGAAGGTGAAGACCGTGCGCTACAAAGTGAGCAAACTCATCAAAGAAGAAGAACGAAATGAAGATGACAGCAACAACGACGAAGCCGTCCTTACAAATGAAGAAAAGGAAGGTGGTGAAGTGGAGCTGTGCAAGAAGAGGATTCTGATGGGAAGGAGGTGCAAGCCACTCAACTGTTCAGGTACTCTCCAGTATGACAAGAACGGCATTTTGTTACCAGAGTTGCTTCCATGACTAGACAGATTTAACCTTTTTTTCCAACCTGCCATCTTCAGTTGATTGTAAATTTATAGCCAGAAAACATGTCCACATTCGAATGCCTTTTAGAACAGCGGAAAGCCTCATTATATCCATATTCTGCTTTTAGAGCAGTTGCTTGTAAATTGTTATAACGCATTGATGGCATCGATCTCAGTATTTCGAGTTTTCAACAAGGGAAATGAACAGCGCGGTCTTGTAAGATCCTAAACTCAAATGTTTGCGGACACAAGTACACTGGACTGATTACACCAGTTCTCAAATGATCTAAAGAGAAACTCAAGCCATGTGACTCACATCTACAGCTTGCAATCATGCAACGAAAGAGAATAAGACGGTAATATATTCCATCATCCATCTCAAGCCTAAAAAAAAAGGTTCTAAAGATTCAAGTATATGGTGCCAAAAAGTAGAAACAACAGGCACAAGGTCAAAAGTAAGCAAAGGTCAAAGACACAGCATATTAGCAATATGGACATTCCATCAGACTAAGCACCAACGTCGGTAATCACTCAATCAATATGTCTTTGCAACTGTCACACCTAGAGCTTCAACGGTTTCAATCCCAGAGAAGCTCGCAACCTGTTTGCTTCTGCAATCTCTGGGTCGGGATGGTCTGTCCCATCGTCCTTCTTTTCCTTCTTCTCTTTCTTCTTCTTTGGCTCTTCTCGGCCATCTTCATGCCCACGCCTTTTGGGACTTGTGCTGCCACGAGCATGTCTCTTACGGTGTTCCCCACCATCGCGGTCCTTGCGGTCCCTGCTCCTACTTCGACTTCTTGACTGGCTCCTTCTCCGTCCACGATCTCTGTCTCGCCTGTCTCGTTCTCTACCTTCTCGTTCATGATCCCTCTCACGACCATAGTCTCTTTCATCTCTCACACGATACCGGTCCCTGTCTCTGTCCCTATCTCTGTCTCTGTCTCTGTCCCTGTCCCTGTCCCTGTCCCTGTCCCTATCCCTGTCTCTGTCTCTATCTCTATCTCTATCTCTTTCCCGTCCACGTCCACGTTCTCTATCATAGTCTCTGTCATAATCCCTATCATAATCTCGATCTCTGTGATGGATGGGAAATGATCATCAGTTCACCAATACTTTTAACCTCAGAAGAGAAGCAAAAACTGACTTTAAGTATTCTACCAGTTTTAAGGACTCTATCTTAAACATCCCATCCACCCAAGATGATCTAAATAACTATAAGAAATAAGACTATCACAACAGCTGCTGAAAACATAGAACATTAAGGAGGGACAAAGAATGCAAAGATGCCTGGTAGAACATAATTACTTAAAATGAAAATGTTCGATCCATCATACTTCTCGCTGCACACTGCCAGTGCAGAGAAACCTGGCAGGATCATGAATATTACTGTAGGAAGCTGTATTGATCGATGGACAGCACTAAGCGACACTGTCATGACCGACAATATTGGCATAATGCTTGGACTGAAGTGAACGTGTGTGCAAGTGTTTAATGCATAACAGCTTCCATTATGCCTGTCACAATGACCTAACCAAGGTAATGCATCACTAGTCGCACTCCTGAGAGATGGTAAGTCCAATTCATTGATAAGTCAACTTGTAGAATAAGAATGCAAATTGACCTTACAGTCATATAAAATTTAGGCCTTTGCAACCATACATACACTCCAATTCCAGCAATTAAAGATATCAATGAAATTCCCAATCTGCTCGAGTTTTACCACCACTGACGCTATTCGCAATGGGAAGCCTGGTAACTTCAATTATTCTGAAGCGATGTTACTGTGTCAATATTCTATGGATTATAACCCCAATGTGCATAATCACAATCCTGAGCCGATTTTTTTTCTGCTAAAGTTTAATCATTGTCCAAAGGCATCTAAACTTCACTACTTCTTCCACAGTCCCCTTATCATCATTACAATATAGGTGTATCCCAAGTTTTATATGGAATGCAAATAACATCTTCCGACTTGCACAAACATTTTTGGCACCTAAAAAATAAAAGAACAAACGCACAACCTATATTGAAAGCAGAAAACACAGAGAGAGTAAGCATTTAAGAACCAGAATTGCATTAGCAAGATATTCAGCACTGCGACTAATTTGAAAGAGGCAACCAGCAGTACAGTTACCTGTGTCGGTGACTATCACGCCTTCTATCTCTATCTCTATCTCTATCTCTTTCCCTTGTTGGGCTTCGTCCACGATAATAGTCCTGTTAAATTGATGATAACATTAACCTCTGAGGATATTACTCATGCAAACTGAATTAAATAAACAAAAAAGAGAGAAAGGAATGGAGAAAATTTGAAGAAGCAAGGATGGAGCAAACCTTTTCAGGAGCACCATCTTCTAGCCCATCATCAAGTTGTTCGTTCTCTTCCTTCTCTTCCTCTTCCTCGAAATCATCTTCCAGAGCACTTTTTCTGAGATCTAGAGCACCAGCTGATTCAAGAGTCCATCTAACAAAGGAGAGAGGAGGGGGAAAGGGACAATTAGCAACATACATTAAAATGGCAGTCATTATATGGTAGGACCATGAGATGCACACTCTCACAAGGTCACAACCAAACAATCTAAATACTCAAAAAATTACACCACAGAGATTAAACAAAACAAAATATAACAAATCCAATTAACTACCGAGTTCAAATGCAGTAGAAAACTAAGAGGGCGAAAAGCAAAAGCTTTAATCATGCTTTTGCCCCAACAGACAATAGATAGCTACAGCCAAGCTACTGCTCAAGTCAAAAAGCTGTGGCTAATAATAAATTTGTTACCGTCACATCCAGTATCAAAAACTAGTAACTGCACATGCAACTGGGAGGGACAAAGAAGACTAAACGTTAAAATAATGTGAGCAAGAGTCGTAAAAAATTCACCTTTTCTTGATGCGCGGCATTGCAATATCACATGAATAGTCCTTCGTCAAGAGTTCATCAATGATCTCATCCACGTGTGTCAAGGCAAAGTCTGATTAAAAAGAGGGTAAAACACAAAATCATGTCAATTAACATTACAGAATACAACATTTTGATAAGACTAAGAGGGCTATGAAAAGATACGCTAATAGTTCAGGCCGAATATCTGAACAAGTAAGTCAAGCATCTAAACTTTCAATAAGACAGGAAATTTCCTTACTTCCACCAGTTAACTTTTGCCTCACTTTGCGATAGTCATTGTACAGAGGCTCCAAATATCGATAAATATCCATATCTATTCCCGTGAGACGCAAGTAAAAGGCACCAAGTACACGAACATACCTACAACAGAGTAAGCATCAAGAGTAATCAGAATAATTACAGAGAAAGAGTAGGAGAATCTACATTTCGTAAAGGTAAAACAGAGAATATATAAGTCAGCAAATAAAGCATATTATGAACCTTCAGTAACATTTCATAGCCATAATTAGGTTTCGCCTCACAAAACACAGTACAGCATCCGTTTTCTGTCAACAGAACATGCATAGGGAATCCTTGTAGAAACTCCACTTCGTCAAATCCAGAAATGAACTTCACGCCCCTTTCACGGATTCACATCTCCAATATATTTCAATTTGGTTTTGCAATGAACACCCACAGGACAACCCCCTATCATTTAGTCTTCTACCTACTGTATCAGCACACCAATCTACCCACGAAACTCACGAGATCAACACATGCCAAAACGAATTCATGGCGTCGGTCTTAGTCCACTACCACATTATTCCCTCATATCTGGCCCCTAACAATGAGCATACCAACATTATCACCTCCGAAACTACAAAGTCACATCTAAGAGTTCAGTCCTAATCCAGGTTCCGATACACCATCCCCCAACTTGGTCCCAGCTTAAATCCTCCCCCAAAACAAAATGCTCCAGCAAAACCCGAACTCGCAAAAGTTCAATTGCTCAGATTCAGGTAACATTTATCAAGCACGCACCCGCCGTGGCGGCAACTACCTCCACCGTGTTTAGCTAAAAAAAGTCAGCTAAAAGCAACACCACTTCGGTCGAATTCGGCAATTTCTTCTCAAATTCATCGATTTCGTCGCAAAAAAAAAAAAAAAAAAAAAAAAAAAAAAAAACCCATCTTTTAACAAGACGACTTATAAAAAAAAAAAAAAGAAGAAGAACGAGAAGAGCGTCGGGGTGAATGAGGGAGGCGTTACTTGTAATCCTCGTTCTTGATGAACTCGACGACGATGTCCTTCTCGGGCTGGATCTGGAGCATCTTGAGGACGAGGCAGAGGAAGGGGGTGGGCTTGCGGTTGCCCCCGAAGGTGCCGCCGATGTGGTCGAGCTCCATGGCCTTGTCGACGAGGGTCTCCGCCGTGAGGCCGAAGCACTGCTCCTTCCAGTAGGTGTTCTGGTATATCTTGGACCGCACGATCTTCTCGATCAGGTTCTGGGGGTTCGTCCCCCGTATGCTCTTCGCCAACGGGTCCGTACGGTTCGCCATTGTCGAGCCAGATGGGAAGCTCGGGGGGAGAGAGAGAGGGAGAGAAACCCTAAAGGTGAATTGCAAAATGGTGTGATATAATATTATAAACCGATCCTCCCCGGTGGAAACCGACCCAATCCGGTTCGGTCTGGACGGTCCTCACTTTGGAACCGAAAATAATCCAAGCGCTCGTGCGGACCGATTTCGAAAAATTGAAATCAAAACCCACCCTTTAGTTCCATGAATTTGATATGGTTCCCGAATGAGTTCATAAAACCAATCCCCAATCCTTACAAAGCTTATTCGGCCTGATATTTAGGTTAAATAAGGGCCATTAATTTTGATTGTGGATTAAAAAATATAGGACAAAACAAATATACAATACTCATTAGCTAAAAACTTAATTCCTAAAGAGTCATGGTGCGATTCTCTTAAGGTTTCCCAACACCGTAAATATATTGAGAGACTCCACATTAAAATTCCTAACCTCTATAGAAGTTAAAATATTAATCGCATAATTCATCTTTTTTCTAATGTCAACCTAATTTAATCATGAGAATGGTTAAAGAAATACCTACTTATACTCTTAAAACATGTTGTCGGATCTTACAGGACATCTCTAATTGGTTCTCCCATTTCTTTACATTTGTTTATTTTGTTTTAGTTGAGATAGCAAGTAAATGGATTATTAGAATGAAAAATAAAAAGTAGGGGCCAATCCTATTATGCACCCAAGAGAGAAAATTAGTCAGTGTTGTCCAATAACTACAAATATACGTATATACAAATATATATTTGGTCGAAAAACTACAAAATAATTAAATAATTAAGATGGAATTTATTTTCTTAAATATATATATATATATATATATATATATATATATAGTCCAATCAGGTTCGAGTGGGTGGGTGGGCAATTCCACACATAAAACTTGGAATTGAACCAATACTCACCGGTTCCAGTAAATTAGGATTGAGAACCGGACTGGCCCCATGGGAACCGTCGGTTTCGATCCAATGTGGTCTAGTTTGGAGAGTTCAAGCAATTCCCTATTTTTTTTTTTTTTACACACCCCTAGTAAAAGGTATTGGGGTTAATACCATGAAAAATCGATAATTTACCAAAAATTATTTTTTTTATTATAAAAAAATCCCGAATTGGTATATTCGTGATAATTTTGGTAGTTTTCGTTAAATTAGATCAATATCATAAAAAACTATAAACCAATACACATGTGACAAAAAACAATAAAACCCAAAATTGATACATTTGTCAATTGTCACATATTGCCCAACTCAACAATTTGACAATAAATTTAATAAACTAACAGTAGTAAATTTATCACAAAGTGTACTCAATTTAAAAAAATTTTTTGGATAAATTTATTACGTATATAATAATTTAAGATTTTTATGGTATTAGTCATTATCATAAAAGGTATTTCGCTTTTCTAGTCATTTCGTATTTAACTCTCTTTTTTCTCAACGAAGCATCTCAAATTTTTAAGGGAAAACGACACATATAGTTTTTGAATTTTGATTCGATTTGCAATGTCATCCCTAAGCTTTAAGACGTGTTAAATTAAAATCTCGTGAACCACGTTACATATTGAGCCAAAGTCTAAGAACCATATTGTATCAATTAAAAGTTTAGAGATAAGATTGCATTCAAAATTTAGGGATGCTGTTAACTCAATTTTCACATAGGGTGGTGCTAGCATAACGGTTGCCGTTACCTGGAATTTCTGATGGTGGGATCTTGATCAGAATTTTGACCACAAGTTTCAGTAAAAGATGCGCAATAAAAAGTGGTATTTTTCTTATTTATTTAAAGGAACAAATCAAAAGTGATAAGAATCAACCAATAAATAATTTATAAGAGATTGAAGTGCAACGTTTTAATCCACAATGTATGTTGTTCAATCAAATAATAACAACCTCTAGTATACTAGAGGTTTTAATAATTTTAAGATTTTGAAGTCATTAAACATACAAACGAGAAATATTTTTTTAGTTTACAAATCGAAATACAAGTGTGCTCTTAGTGTTGAAGCAAGAAAGAGTCATCGACCAATTTAGTGATTTCATTGAGCCAAATTGATATACTTGACATCAATTTTAGCCAATCACCATGAAAAAATATTATTTTTTTATTAATACAATACTCTATCCTTTTCATTCAAATCCTTTTGATAGATGATGGTAGTATAAGAGCTGAAGTGATTGATGACGATAATACCAAAGGTGTGAAGAATGAATCATAACATACAAGAAATGGTAAAAAATAGGATAGTTAAGTCAATGCAGTTATTCAATAACTGTGAGAATTCCTCTTATAACAAAAGCCTCTTTCAAACCAACTTGAATTCGAGCACAAAGATTGAGGTGTCATGTAAATTGTAAAGTACAACAATATTGCCATTAGTCTAGAAACGATATTTCTACTTTTTTTGTAATTTGTAACTTTAATAAATATTTCTAATAACAATAATAATCTCTTTTTTTATTGATATTCTTTTCATAATTCTTGTTATTTTATTTTAGTAGTTAATTTTTTTTTCAGATTAATTTGGCCTTTCCTAATTTCTTTTTGTTATATAAAGAACCACACTTATGCAAATCATTGACAAAACCTTGATGGAGGGTAAATATGTCACACATGTTTAAGTTTGGGATTTTTTGTATGACAAAAAAAAATTTAATATAAATGTGTCATAGTAGGCATAGTTTAAGGTTTTCTATGGCTTTATCTTTATAATTAAACTATAAAAGTTAATCTTTTAAATTACTATCTTAATTAATTCTATTATCATGTATAAATGAAGCGAGTTTATTGGTTGCTAAAATTATGGCATGAAATAAGACATATTTTCAATTAGAAATAACAAAAAAAAGAAGTATTTTCTTTCTTATTTCCATTTTCTGTTATTAGTATATCAATTTAATTATTCTTTACCTAATTTCATTATAATAGTTCAATTAAGGTAGGGAAATGGCACTAATAATTCCTAAACTTTGACCTAGTATATAATGTCATGCTTGCACTTTTAATTTATTCAATATGGCCCTCGAAATAATTCTAAATGTTGAATGTAGTTCATAAACTTTCAACTTGTTAGATATGGTATATCAACTTTCTATAACAAAGTCAAATCAAGTCTTTCAATAATATTAAAAAGTTTACATACTACACTATTATCTGAATTTTAGAAAATTTGTGCATCTCAATTCATTTCTTGTATCAACAAAATTATGATTTCTCTTTAATTACCTTTTACTTTTTGGTCTTTTTAAATATTACGTTAGTTTCATTTAAATATATTTTATTTTACAATCTCTATAATGGTAAAAGTAGAACCTCACTTATAATTGTATTGTGTTAATATTCCTGCTACTTTAATTTTCTGATTCACAAATCTAACTCAATTTAATTAAGAAAGCACAAAACACCCAAAAAAAAAAATTGAAAATTTTATCTATCTAAAAATATTAGTGTTGACACCTAATTTTTGTCCATAGATTTTGTTTATGTATTTCTAAAAGATTGGAACTTGTTTTTCCACAAAAATATTTCATCTTTATAGATTACTTAAGCATTTAGTATAGTTTTTTTTGTTAATGGGATTAGGGTTCTTAAAAATCTACTTTCCCAAAAATATAAAGAAAGAAAGGGAGGCGAAGGCCAAATATCTGAGTATGACTATCCAAGCCTTGAGGGGTCGGATTGCAATTGAAACAGCAATTTGGGGGCCAAAATGCAATTCCCAAAAGTTGGGGGACCAATTTGCAAATATTACAAAATTTGTTCTTGAGGAGTTTGGTGTGTAATAATTTACGGCAACTTCCGATCAGGTGTATGTTAAAGTAAAGAGGGCTTCGGCTGAAAGCTTATTTTCAAGAAAGGAAATGGGTTTACTACTTTCAATCTGGATTATTTTTTGAATCTTAATTTTGGGAGGTCCAGTGTTGAGCCTTTTGAAATGCAAAAAGTAGCTCAATGATAAATAATGTTTCCTTCTAATTATCTAGTTAACTATTTCATATTGTTTAACAAATTTGTTTAATGCGGAAGCTGATAATACCTAACAAAGGAAGAACTTCACATATTACAAAAGTATCTCCTTTCGTTAATTGAGATGTGTTAGGATTTTCATGACTTATTGGAGTATCTTGTGGAAAAAGAATTCATGTCTATGAAAAGGGTCAATGACTATCAGCAATAGATCTTACTTTCAACAGATTTACAGTCACCAAATATGTCCCTAATTATGTAGTCTATTCTAAGAGTTCTGAGTCACTAGGAACATCAAGAATTAAATCCTGGATATATTAACAAAATAAAATAAAATAAAATAAAGAATAGAGAACACATCTTGGGGTACAACTTAGTGTTCCAACGCTTTCATCTATGAGTTTCTCATGATCAAACAAGATAAGATGCAAGAAAAAGGAATTTCTTGTGATTTGCTTTGGGCTTTTGATGGTTTGCATTTGACACATCACCTCAAGTACGCATAAAATTGAACGAAGAAAATGGAAATAGTCGGCTTCACTTAAGCTTACAATCCATTTCTCAACTATAAATATATATATCATTGCTGAGGGCTTAGAACGATTTCATTCCCTGAAATCTCAATCAATCAGGCTCATCTTCCAGGAAATCTTCAACTCCCTACCCCATTTTACATATAAGAACATTCTTAATCATTGACATGCATCTATACATGTGTCACAGCCAAAAGGTTTCAGGAGCTAAAGGCCATGCCTTCTCGAGGAGGACCTCCTGTGCTCACTTGGATACCCAACAAGAAGACTTCCGGAACGTTCCAAGGGTGGGCAATACGGTCATTACGACAAATTCTAGAAGTCTCCTATCATAAGTGTCGGTAGTTGGTAGATATGGCGGTGCGATCTCATCTGCCGAATAAAAAACCAATCAACGAATGTAATCAGAGGGTATCTAGTATAAGAAGGATGCCCTCCCCTCATTTGTAACTATCGAACTATTTCAGTAAGTACAAAACTTCTTTTTGGAACCTCTCTCTAGAGACTTTCTCTCCCTACGATTTGGTAAAGCGAGCGATTGAGCAAGGCTTGGCTTAGGCGACTTAGGTGATCCAAAAGAGCATGAGTTATTGCACGATCACGATCCCAATCGATCAGCCCACGGTTACGATCCCAATCGATCGGCCCGTGACACATGTCTATGCTTATATTGAACCAAAATTACTTTGTCTCACTTTTCTGTTAAGATCTTGATTTAACCACAAGGTTCAGCATCTAGAGAACCGAAACTGTCACTATTCATCATCATTACATATTCTCCATGATGTAAAAGGTATTTGAAGTGATAACAGAACAACAAGGTTCATGTGCAAGCCAGCATTAGGACACAAATTAAAGCCAAGTTTGCAAAGAGCTAACCACAACATCTAGAGAACTGGAAACTGTCACCATTCTGTGATAAATGTAAATGCTATCAGGAGGAGGGAATGACAATTGAACAAGGCATGTCACCGAGCAGACCAGCAAACTGCAACGATGAGAGCAAGTCGGAACTGGTCTATATCTTGCCCTCCCATCTTGACGATTTTGAGTAGTTTGTAGATATGCATGATTTTTGCACGATTAGTGTTGGCAGGAACATCCGTGCACTGTACGAGTTGATTTAGGTTCTCCTCTAGGGAATCGAAACGTGGCATGTATGCAGCAATTAGATCTGCTAGCTCTGTTTCACGTTTTGGAAATAAAATCAGAAAACCACTTGTTAGCGTAGAATCTTTTGGAAAAGCTCAAGTTTTGAATCACATAAGACGGCAGTCTTTCCAAAAGCTTTCAAGAACTACCAATTTAAGTTCGGAAGGAAACTTGATGTAGTATGATGCCAAGGTTCTAGTGCAAATCATATGCTCCAGATATTCGTCGAAATTTAATGTCTGTTTTTGGTATTGGTTAAGCTTGGTTTTGGTATGAACTTCCATAATAAATGTGTAGATTTGTGTTTAGATACAAACTACTATGGTTGTGGTCACTTACTGAATGGTTTTATTGTACTAAATGTTGATTTGTGATGATGTCAATATGTTATTCCCTTGTTTCACGTCTTCTACCTTATATGATAATGATGTGAATATGGTGGCATGCTAGACTTGGTCATATGGGCCAACAACATATGAATAGACTAGCCAAAGAGGGCTTGTTGGGCAATATTGAAAAAGTCGATTTGTCCATAAGTGAGCATTGCTTAGTAGGGAAAATGACAAGGAAACCATTTGGAAAATGTAAAAGAGCTGAATTTCCTCTGCATTTAATCCATTTGGGCGTCTGTGGTTCAATGAATGTGAGAGGAAGGCAAGGGGCTGTTTATTTCATCACTTTTTTATTATACTCGAGTCGGATATGTCTATTTGATTTCTCATAAATCTGAAGCATAAGTTGTTTAAGAAGGTTTATGAACCGACGAGAAAATCAATTAGACAAGAAAATAAAGGTATTTAGATCCGATCGAGGTTGAAAATATTTATCGATAAGTTCAGAAAATTATGTGATGAAAAAGGAATAGAAAGATAGTTGTTTATTCCATATACTCATCAACAAAATGGTGTTGCAGAGAGAATAAACAGAACCCTACTGGAATGGTTAGGTCCAAGATGGCGCATGCTAACTTACCTATCACTTTTTGGAGTGATGCGTTGTTAACTGCTGCCAATATACTTAACCAGATGCCTTCCAAATCAGTTATTTCCACTTCATGTGAGTTATGGAAAGTTAGAAAACCGGACTTAAGTTTTCTTAAGCCATGGGGTTGTGCTGCCTATATTCATGAGTTCTCTCACAAGTTTGGGAAATTGGGTCCCAAAGAAAATAAGAGTATTTTCATGAGATACTGCGAACACTCAAAAGGGTATGTGTTCATAGGTGAGTAGGAAAGTGGGAGTATAACTAAATTTGAATCACGGGATGTCACATCCTTAGTAGATGAATTTCCTAAGAGGGGTGAAATAGGGAAAATTACTCCCTATTTGAAACCTTGGATCAAGATAATGATGTCAGTGGAGTTCATCCAAGTGGGAGTAATATGAGATGTGATGAATTGAATTCAACTCATTCTCAATTGTAACCACCTGATGTGACGACATCATCATTACCTAATCCAAGTGGAAGCATGATGGGGAATGATGTGCTAAGTGTACAACCTCCCATACGGTGAACAAGTCGCCAAAGTATTCCCCGTCGATGTTTTGACATTGAAAGAGAAACTTTTATGGTTGCTCCACAAGATGAGGATGAGCCAAGAAATATTAATGAGGCTCTGAATTGCCCTAATAAGGAAAAATAGATTCATGCAATGAAAGAGGAAATAGAGTCAATGAAATCAAACCAAGTCTGGGAACTGGTTGATCTTCCAAAAGGACGCAGAGCTATTGTGAACAAATGGGTTCTCAAAATAAAGCGAAAGGCTGATGGCTCGATTGAAAGGCATAAAGCTCGCCTTGTGGCGAAGGGGTATAATCAACAGGAAGGAATTGATTATGAAAATACGTTTTCTCCTGTAGTGAGATTTACCTCGATTCGCATTATTCTGGCAATAGTGGCAAGTCTGGATCTTGAGTTACATCAAATGGATGTAAAGACTGCTTTCCTCAATGGAGAATTAGAGGAAGAAATATATATGGAACAACCTGCTGGTTTCATAGTGAAATGCCAAGAAGAAAAAGTATGTCGACTTTTGAGGTCGATATATGGTCTTAAGCAGTCATCAAGACAATGGTATATACGTTTTCATAATGCCATAATGGCATATGATTTTACGATGATTGATGAGGATCATTGTGTATATATAAAAAGATCCAAGGATCAATTTGTGATCATATCATTATATGTTGATGATATACTGATTGCCGGAAGCAATATGGAGTTGGTTAATACTGTCAAGAGATGATTGTCTTCTAACTTTGAGATGAAGGATATGGGTGAGGCTGCATACATTCTTGGAGTTAAGATTTCGAGAGATCGTTTGAAGAGATCGTTGTCTCTTTCGCAAGAAACCTATATAAATAAGGTTCTTGAACGATTTCGTATGCAAGACTGTAAATCCATAGACACTCCTATTGCAAAAGGTGAAGGATTGAGCCACAGACTGTGTCCAGGGACTCCACAAGAGAAGGAACAAATGAAACATGTTCTTTATGCTAGTGCTGTTGGGAGCTTGATGTACGCTATGATGTGTACAAGACCCGACATATGTTTTGCAGTTGGAATGGTGAGTAGATACCAATCCAATCCAGGTCCAGCACATTAGAATGCCGTTAAGAGAATACTGAGGTATCTAAAGGGGACTGCTGATTATACGCTGAGTTATTAAGAAAGGGATCTGCGACTCTAAGGCTATTTTGATGCTGTTTGGGGAGGAGATTTAAATGAAAGAAAATCTACCTCTAGGTTTGTTTTCTTACCGAATAATGGCACAATATGTTGGAGCAGTAAGAAACAAAAGTGTATAGCATTGTCCACGATAGAAGTTGAGTTCGTGGCATTATCAGCAGCAGTATAAGAAGGTGTTTGGCTTAAGAGATTTTTTTTTGGATCATTTAGGTGTTATTGGAAATGCTGCATTGTTGGTTAACTGTGATAGCCGAGCAGCAAAAGTGTACACCAAAGATCCAAAATATCATGACAAGACCAAACCTATAGATACCAAGTATAACTTTTGTCAATGATATGATTGCATGAAAAGATGTGAACTTAGAGTACATACTACGCATAGAATGGTAGCAGATCCTATGACAAAGCCAATACCTAGAGATGTGTTTTGTGGTCATATGAAGTCTCTAGGATTGCGTAGAGGCTGATGTACTAAATATTATAATTTCCCTAAGTGTTCACAATTTGATGAATTTGTGTTTTCATTATTAATGCCTATGAATCTTTGTTTGATCTTTATGCATCTTAATGCTCAGTGCATTATTTTAAGTTGAGAAGTATGTCGGACAGATATAAGATTAGCCCACTCACATGGGTAATCGCCTGCGTTTACTATGTGATAAATAGAGATGAGACTGTTTTTAAGCTTATTATCTAGGTGATAATCGAGAGCTCAAGCTTAAAATTCATATGTCGCCTTAAGCGAGTGTTAAGATGAGGACATAATACTAAAGATGTCCGAAAGTAAAATAACCCACATATTTTACTTTATGTCTATGATGCGAGATGTGAGTTCGATGAATTTTGTGAATGAGTAGATATGTGAACTCAAGTTAGACATTGGGTATGTCGAACTATCATCTGTACGGTATTGAAAAGTGTAGACATACGCTCCATGGGAAAGGAGTTAATACTGTAATACGTATTTCATACTACGTATGCATGAGACGACCAATAAGAGTGGCAAAAAGTTTGATCTCAACTTTTATGACGTGTGAGACTCTTGAGGAAAAGAGTTCCTCAATTTTTAGTCCCCTCAGGACTCTTACTTATTCTCAAAATTTCTATTTAGTGTTTGCTATCTTAGGGTGTTGCCAATGGTCATGAGATTATTCGATCTAATGGGGCATTTCTAGAAAAGCAAGCTGGACTGAAATTGAGAGTTTGAAGGAAAGAGGAAGATCGATTTTGGAGAATCACATTGTGGTTTTGTATTCTGGTCGACCAATTATGGTTGTCTTTGTGATAATTATAATTGTGAATACAATATATATATATATCATTGTTTAAAAGAGATCAAGGGAGATATAAGTGTGATCGATCGATCTAGGGTACTGCATACTAAATCTACTCGGAGTGTGACGCCCATTATGAGCTGCTATATATTCCTAACAGATGTATAGCAACGAGCTCTCAAAGTATGCTGGTCGCACAGATTATTCACCAGTATGAATGTTGAAGAGAGGTAAAGAGAATACTGTTCGGCCCACCATGTGCGAGTGGGAGATTAAGGCTTTATTGGTATTGGGCTTAAGGCCCGTCCGCCCATGCTGGGCCCAAAAAACCCGGCCCACGGGAATAGGGCCCGTGGATGGGGGAAGGTATAAAAGGGAGGAGAGAGAGAGAGATGGCACCTGTTGGAAACAGAAAACGAACGTACGTCTTCTCCCGCGCGCTCTCTCTCTCTCCAAGAACAAAAAGAAGAAACAGTAAGTATAAGGCACGTTCTTCTTCCCTTCAAGGCGTCATCGGATCGAACAGGGCCAGTTTCTCTTCCTCTATCGGCGTTGGTGTTTAATCTGTGGCTAACAAGGTACGCTCGAATCCGTGGTGTGCTTTACGATCGGTGATACGTGTTTTCCCGGGCTTCGTCTTCCGCATTGATTAGGGGTTCGATTCGGTGTCGAATCCGGTTTTCGGGGATCCGCTATTCCCAACACACTTGTTAGCGTAGAATCTTTTGGAAAAGCTCAAGTTTTGAATCACATAAGACGACAGTCTTTCCAAAAGCTTTCAAGAACTACCAATTTAAGTTCGGAAGGAAACTTGATGCAGTATGATGCCAAGGTTCTAGTGCAAATCATAGCTAATGAGTATGCATTGCGGGAGTCTAACCTCTGTATGTAGGTATTGATCCACGTCTAATTAAGCTAGTGAAAACTCTTTGACAAAATGGAACACCAGAGTACTGGGTACCTCCGTAACACCTATGAACCTTTCCTAATCTACTCGTACGACATATTCACAAAACAAAACCACCCAAACACACAAAACTACCAGGTAAGCCCCCTGCTTACTGGTTAGAAACAGAGTACAATTAACGGCAGGTCTTATCTTTTATTAGGAGGAACAGCTAATAAGACTTTCAATTAATAAGTTGTTCTTAATATGAGTTTCTGCTGACAAAAGAAAGAAAAGAAACAAGAGTGTGTCTCTTCATCAATGTGACAGAATTTTCCCTCCCAGAAACAATGTCTATACAACCAAGTAAGGCCCATGCTTACTGGGTAGAAGCTTAGTCTCAGGTATTTGGGTAGAAGACTCAAGTAGAAACCGAGTCTCAAGCTAACCAAGACTTGTACGCTGGTCAGTCTTGTACCGAGCATGAACCTGAGTTTTGGTCTGAGTATGTAACAAGTCTCGTTTTCTAGCTTCTACTTGAGACTGAGGGGCTTGTGCTCTAGCCTGGTTCCTAAGTGCTACACGTGGAATTGAGAGTGCTGAACATACAAGATCATAATGCATCAACGAGTTAAACTGATCTACGTAGGATGCAGGTATTTTCCCAACAAATCAGCGGACACGATCAGATATAGGAATGGGAAAGCAAATCAAGATCTTGTCGTAATTCTCCAACTTAGTGAAGGATGTTATGCCATGTTTGAGGTTGCTGAAGCTTACCTCCAACCACCTAGATCAGCTGGATTGTTGTTCTCCATTAACCTTCTAAGTTGCCTAGTAGAGACTGAGAAGAAGAAAAAATGTGGAAAATATTGATTCATCTGGGATGAATGGCAGAGGAGAGGAGTTTCGGTGCTTTTGTTAACCCCTGCTATAGGTGGTGATCCAAACACCCTTCAGCAATACCAAAACACCCGCCAATAACAACGACCAAAACACCCTGATAACATGTTTGTCATTGCCAATAACGACAAACATGTTATCAGGGTCGAGTACAACGACAAAAGGGTGTTTTGATCACCACCTCCAGCAGGGGTCAACAAAAGCACCGAAACTCCTCTCCTCTGCCATTCATCCCCGGTGAATCAATATTTTCCACATTTCTTCTTCTTCTCTGTCTCTGTAGTAGGCAACTCAGAAGGTTAATGGAGAACAACCATTCAGCTGATCTCGGCAGTTGGAGGTAAAGCTTCAGCAACCTCAAACATGGCATAACATCCTTCAATAAGTTGGAGAATTGCAACTCAAATCATGCCAAGATCTTGATTTCCTTTCTTGTTATTATATCTGATCATGTCCACGATTTGTTGGGAAAATACCTGCGTCCTACGTAGATCGGTTTAACTTTGACGCATTATGATCATGTATGTTCAGCACTTAAGAGCTCAATTCCATGTATAGCACTTAGGAACCAGGGCTAGAGCACAAGCCACTCGAGTCTCAAGTAGAAGCTAGAAAAGTTATGTTCTCGGACCGAGACTCAGTTCATGCTCGGTACAAGACTGACCACCGAGCTTGATCCAAGTCTCGGTTGGCTTGAGACTCGGTTTCTAGTCTTCTAACCCAATACGCGAGACCGAGCTTCTACCCAATAAGCATGGCCTTACCTGGTTGTATATTCACTCTATTTCTGGGAGGGAAAATTCTTTCCCATTGATTAAGAGACGCAGGTGTAAATACAATCTGTTTCTTTTGTCAATGGAAACTCATATTAAGAACAACGTATTAGTTGAAAGTCTTTTTAGTTCTTCCTCCTAGTTGAAAGCTTCAGTGACCTCAAAAATGTCATAACTATCGGAGGTGTAGGACTGAGAAAGCAAGACTTGGGAGCAAGCTACTCAAGTGGCGAGTAGAAGCTAGAAAATGAGACTTGGGTATATTCTCGGACCCAAACTCGCGTTCATGCTCGGTACAAGACAGACCACTGTGCCTGTACCTGATCTCGGGTAGCTTGAGGCTCCGTTTCTACTTGAGTCTTCTACCCGAACACCAAAGACTCGGTTTCTAGGTTCTAGCCAAGACTTAGCTTCTACCCAGCAAGCATGGCCCTTGTCTGGTTATATGTACGCCCTGTTTCTGGGAGGGAAAATTCTGTCACATTGATGGAGAGACACAACTCTTCATACACTCTGCTTCTTTCTTTTGTCAACAGGAGCTCATATTAAGAACAAATTAGTAATCAAAAGTCTTATTAGCTTTCCTCTTAACAAAAGATATGACCTGCAATTAGCTTTACTTTGTTTCTACCTGATATGCATGGGGGCTTAACTAACAGTTTTGTGCGTGTGGGTGATCTTGTTTTATGAATAAGCGTTGTAAGAGAAGGTTAGGGAAGTTTTGTAGGCGTTAAAGAGGTAATTCCTGGTACTCCGGCGTTCCAATTTGTCGAAAAGAAGAGTTTTTACTAGCTTTATTAGCCATGGATCACTAGATGGGTTACATACATGCAGTACATGCAGAGGTTAGACTCCTGCAATTCTAACTTACAACTGGTTTGCTAATTTTATTTCCAAGGCGTGGAGTAGAGCTTGCAGATTGAATCGCTCCACGTAGCCGACGTCTTCGTTCCTTGGTGGGGTTCCTGGATCAAGTCATCGAGTTGATGGGTGTTCCAGCCAACAATACCTGTGCAAAAATCATGCGTATCTACGGACTACTCAAACTACTACTCAAACCGTTCAAGATGGGAGGGCGAGATATGATGGATCCAAGGTTCTGACTTGTGTCTGCTCTCATCAATGCTGGGCTTGAAAGTTTCAAATGCAGCCTGTTAATGTACATCTTGCTCAGTGACAAGCCTTGATAAAATTGTCTACGGTTCCTGAGCATAAAAGAACAAATAATATTTTCATTTTTCACAACAAATATTTAGTTGTAAGTTATTATTATTAACGGAAGCGGTTTTCATAAACTAATTATTTCGAGCATAGTTAGCAAATTGCATCGATAAAAATAAAGAGGAAAAAAGAAGAAAAAGAAGAAATTGTAGTCGTCCAAGAAAACAGGAATTTAGTGTAAAAGCATAAAGGATTCATTCCCTCCTGCTTTCCTATTTCTTCAATGCCTTACAAAGACAATCTGAGCTTTTGTACAATGAGAGTCTTTCGCAGAAGGCAGAATCAAAATCCAAAATTTGTTCCCCAGAACATTTCATCTCCAATACTAAGAAAGAAAGAGGAAGAAAGAAAGAAAAGCATGTGTCGCGTCTATACAGACAACAATGTGTCGGGTCAATGCGTAAACATTCCCCCCCGCAAATGCCGGGGGCAACACCCTAATAATCTACACACACACAAACACAGGACAGTCTCCGGAAGTGGGTATCCATCGGAACCACGAGGGGTTCCTGTCATCTTTGCATCTGCTCCGGTGTGTGGTTGCTCGTGGTGGACGATGATGCCGTTCTACCGCTCAACAGTCCGTTATCTAGCGGCGGGGTCGCTCCCCACTTCCCATCTGGCGGGGTCGCTCCCCACTTCCCATCCGATTCCGTCGGCTCCAGGACTTTGACAGATCCGTCCGTTAAGCCGATGGCTAATTGGTTTGGCTCATGGGGATGAGTTGCAATGACAAGAGGATAGACAGCTTGGCTTCTGTAAAAAAATCGAATCATGAAGACAAAAATCCGATTGATTATAGAGCTTTATCGAATGTTTTATGGACTCTTTAAGATTCCCTTGAGAAAATTATGGACGCTTCGAATCAGTTTAAGAGGGCAAAGTTAATGAGCCAAAGCATTTGTGAAGCTATTTTTGACGTGCTTCGACTTATATACAAACAAAAAACCTCGCACGTTGGTATTTCATTGTAATACTAATGTGTATATAATTAGTGTACTTTACTCAATTCCAATGTCTCAAGAAGACCCAGGTCTAATGCTTGGCAAGTGCTCGAAAGCCCATTGACGAAACCCTTGCTAATAAAAGTTTCTAGAAGCGTGGACTACGACATGCGACTAAAGCACGCAGGCAAACTCGTTCTGTGCCAACTCTATGATTTGTTCAAGAAATATATGTTACTAAAGTCTGAGGTTTGGGTCATCCTTACCCATTCGAGGTTGGCTGGGACAAGTATGTTGATGGAGCGATGCGGCACCTTAATCTAAGAGTATCAGCATCGAACACACCGACATTTCCATCACAAAAGCTAGCATAAATCAGCTGGCTGTTGCATGAGTATCCTGCATATGATATAGGTGCAGAAAGTGCATCTTGCGGGATCCACTGATGTACAAACAATGCATAAGAATGTTAGGTTTCATTCCAGTTTAACTTCCTTAACATTGGTAAATAGAAAGTGGACGGGGGAATTCAGATATACCCACCTGCCGCATCCGGTTCATTTTTGATGCATCATATATTGCCAACTGGGTCTCGTGAACTACCAGCAAGCGGAGTTGATCAGCGTGGAACTGCACTCTTGTGTCGCCAGTAGGTGCCTTTCCACTAGGTATTGGAATTGCAATCGACATCCTCTTCTCCCAGGAATCAACACTCCACAGGAACAGCTGTTAATATTTAAAGAGAGAAATCATTTCTAATTTCATCGTGCGAAGAAGATGAAACAATCAAAGATCAGAAAATAGGGTAAAGTGGGCAGAGGAAGTATTGAAGAGGCAATTTAGCATCAAATCTACCCAGCTTTAAAATGAAAAGTGAATTCATAAAAAAAGGACAGGTTATATCATCTCGGAAGTACAGCAGAAAGAACAGATCGAGAGACAGGAGAGTTCCACTACTTTTAACTTTCAGTATGATCATAGCTTTTATGCCTATCGTCTCAACTACAAGCAAATATTTCTCATAGTACTAATAAGGAAATAAAGCAGTTTCTCCGCTCAATAAGGAGACTTGGATAAAGCAGAAGATGAAACAAAATTCAGAAAGTATCCATGCAACCACAGACAAGTTCTCAAGCTGGATAACAAAACCTTCTTTGATTCACTTACTTGAGCATCAGCACCTGATGATACCAAGATGTTAAGATTCGTGGAAAAGGCTAAACCAGTTATTCTCTTCTGGTGACCCTTCAACTTTGACTTCACCTATGAAAGCCAGATAAATCATGTCACCTGTGGTAAATACATGGTATCGGCAGAAAACAAAAGCTGATTCATACAGCAGCTACCTCATCTACTCTAACATTATAAATATGGATAGTAGAATCCTCCATTCCAATAGCAATGATGTTGTTATCCTGCGGATGGAACGCGAGAAAAGTTGATGCAGGTGGGGGTGACATGAATGTGGTCATCACCTGCAGAAAAAAGAATGTATGAGAGACTCAAAATGCAAACGGAGAGGAAGTCATAAAGCCAAGAACAACAAAAATTACCTTGAAAGTCATCATGTTAAACAATGAGATCTTGCCACCACAAGCTGACATTACATAGGAGTCGTTTTTCGACAGAGCTATGCAAGGTACCGCTTCTTCAATATTGACACCTGAGACATCATTAGTCATAAGAAGACCACTGCTTGGTTGCCAGTGCTGGGGAACAACACTGGCGGTGGCCTTTTGTGCTTGTTCACTTCAGTAAATCCTCATTAAAAAAATAAATAAATTCAAAAATTTTAATCCAAAAGGAATCAAGCATTACCTTCCCAGCCGGATTTTGCTCATTCCTGGCCCACTTCCATAATTTCTGGACACCATTTGCCCCCAAAGCTAAAAGTCCAATGCCAGAGTTTGTATATAGAAGTCGCACAACCTAGACATTATATAACGCAAACATGAAGTCGATACACATTGCAAGAGAACTATTTTCACTCGATGAAACATACCTTGCTGGAAGTATCTGTGCTGTCAGGCACCGTCACTAAACGGCAGTGGGCAGAATCCAAAATCTCCACTAGCTGCCAAGGTTTAGCCTTATCAACCAATTCCTCAACTGTCCTTGGTTTCTCTATGCTTCTAACCATAGGATCAACTCCATTCTTGAACAAAGAAATAGAATAAAATAAGTTAATTTCTCAAAACAGCTCTAATATGCAAAATCACCTCATCCTTTCTTATTCCACCCATTGAACAGAGTATACCACAATGGAAGTAGAGATTTCAAGGGGTATAGAATCTTGAACAGTTTTGACTTGTCTCTATTGACATAAAACTATCCAATTTCATATGATCTGAAAGACAGTTTGCCACCACTCTTCTAATGCTCTACTACGTGCAGCTCATCAGAAAAAAGAAAATAATCTCACAGCTGTATGCCTGCAGATTCTGTGTCATGCCATATTTTGAAACAGATAAGAAATATATTAGGCTAAATTAAAACAGCATACAAGAATTGGAGAAGGTCTGACAGGAGAGCTCCTTTCCACTTTACAATTTACTGCACTGGCATTTGTAACAGCAGAAGAGCCAGAGACCTGCATGACATAAATAGAAAGGATCATGTGAAAAATTATTAGAAGCGATCTCTAAACCAAGTACGTCAAATATCAAAATCACAAAGTAAAACGATCAGAACCTTGACGGCTGCAGACTCAACTGGAGTTCTTAGTGCTTCAAAGGATGGGGCTTCATTAACTTTCAAATATCTAAGACCAACTGTGTTTGCAAGTATCTTGAATCCATTATCTGCTGTATTTACAGCGAGAAGAGTTCCTTCCTTGTTGAACTTCAACCGAGGAAGACCCTGCTCCATCAAGGAAAACATGTGAGTGTTGGTATCAAAAGCAAAATTTGCTATGAAAGACCAACCATAGAGCATTTAACACTCACTGGGAGTCCACCTTCAGCATCTGTACTTGTAAGAATGTTATCATTCTCCATATCCCAAAACTTTATTTGGCTGTCTTCTCCCACAGCCAAAAAATGGTTTCGAGTGGTATCAAATTGTGCAATGCCCTGCGATTTCTTTTTTAATCCTGTATAGTTTCTCTTTATAGCACCCTCACTTTCATTCCATTCCACAAGGAAGGTCTCCCCTTCTTTACTTGTTCCACAGGAAAATAATCTGATTGCAAAATGGGGAACAAGTGATGAGCAGATTGGTAGCAAATAGTAATCAGTCACCATGCCATGTCTTAAGAGAACATTTGCAGCAAACATTGTGACGATGACCACTGACAAAGAAGAAGGGAGCAAAAAGAAAATAGCAACGAACGTTTGAAATCCCATCCTCCTTACCTAGTCCCATCAGCACTGTAAAGCATTGTAGTGCACCAATGGCCAGGAGCATCATAATCAACTCTAGAACCCATATTGTCATAGAGCCAGGCCTTTATTTTGCCATCGATTGCAGTTGAGAAGATGAACTGAAAATTGATATATGATGCAAGAACCAACTCTGTTAGATTTACCATATTCTTCAATAAGGTAGCACTAATAACAAAAGCAGCAGCAGCAACTGATACCAAGCCTCATTCCACTAACGGGGCTGGGAAAGTTCGACTAACAAATTATAAAAGTACTTATTTTGTCAAAAAATTTCATTCTGCGTTCAATACGCTACTCTATGTATTATATAGATTATTAATCCTTCCACATTGAGATGCTTCATCTTCTTCTTCTTCTTCTTCTTTTTTCAGAAAAGAGGAGTTGTTAACTGAACCGACTTCTATCACATAACAACTAAGTCTAATGTCTCAAGCATATCTTCCCCCCTCCCCCCCCCCCTCCAATTACACTTGACCTTGTTCAAACCGAAAAGAAATGAAAACTTTAGTTTCCTTCTTAGGCCAGTGTTTATATGGAGCACTTCAAGTGAGATGTAATTAAAAAAAAAAAAATAGAAACAATTATTATTGCTGTTTAACTGTAACTATCCAAGTACTGAATAGACTGCAAATAGTCTAGCCTCATTCTCACAAAAACTGAATAAACCTCGAAGTAAAACCATGAATAGGTTAACAGAGTTTTAACTGTTTACAGGTTGCCACATTCTCTTGCAACAATTTAGCTCTTGAGGGAAAACTATCCCAAAAAGAAGTAACAACGTACAAAATTATTCTCTCTCATCAGACTCACAAGTAACTTTTAACATTTCCAGGGGAAAAAAAATAACTCTAGTATAATGAGTAGGACATATTTATTGTTTATCCACTACATGTCACCTAGATAATGTTGGATTTCTTCCCTGAAAACGCTAAGTACCTGAATGTTTTCCTTGTGATGAGGACAAACAGAGTAAACAGGTGCCTCATGGCCCTCGAAGTGGAATAGCTTTCTTCCACTCAAATCCCATACCTGCTCAGTTTAAGAAAATTAATGATGTTCAAAGTGTCAAATCTAATCAAAGCAAATGATGAGAAAATTATCAAACTACCTTTATAAGCTTATCGTCTCCACAGGTCACTACGCATAATTGTTTGTTTGGATAAGCAAAGGCCAGATCATTAACAGCACCAGCATGGGCATCAATCTGCAATTAGTAAGAGATGAGCCCCTCATATGCAGGACCCGCCTATTCAAGCCACAGAATAAATCAGCATACCTCTACATGCTCGTGCAAATCATTTGCTCCATGAGAAGCATACAAATGAATCAACTGTTGCCTAAATGCAGCGCCTGCATTTCAAAGAATTAGTAATTTGACCAAATCCCTGTAAATTCCGATGCCACTTTTGGTGCTCAACCCGAACAAACCTACCTACAAAGTTTCCATCCGGACTCCACGCAACCTTGCTAACAGATACTGAATCCTTGCTAGCAGCAGCCTGAAATAAGTCTCCAATATTAGAATTCAACTCAACAACTACTATTTGCTTCATACTTTGGAACATTAGAAAAAAGGTCTTGAGCAGACACGTCACCAACTTGGCAAAATATTAATATAACCGAAAGTTTCACTTCTATATATTACAATTACTTTAGAGATCAATATTTTCACCATATAAATGCTGAAGATATAAAGAACTATCCAGATAAATACACAACCTGAAAAGGCAAAGAACGTGATGGTCCCCCCTCCCATACTTTGAAGGGCTTTGAGACCAGTTTTTCCCTTGATACAAGTTCCCACAGTGCAATTTCACCATTAGTAGAACCCACTGCAAAACAACAGTGAGTTAGAATTTTTAACATTATATAGCAGATTTCCAATATGTGTCTGGGGTGTGGGGAGAGGTGGTTGGGGTTCGTTGAATCAGTTTCATTAGGTTCTATGAGGTAAACAGCAGAAAACAGCGGGTAAATGTACAGAGCGTTTGTACCAAGAAGCACCGTAAGATGAGTTGGGTGAAAGTCCATGCTAGTGACTGCGGATCCTTGATGCATGGTGAGAGCTACTGTTTTTGGCAAGTCATCCAGAGACCAAGAAGCCTGTGGTCGAGATAGCGGATATGTAACCTAAATTATGCAAGATCAACATCAGAAAAGGCTTATGAGTCAAGAAGTTCCAAATTTAGACTTCACTATCACAATTCAGGAAGCACTGCAATGAGCAAGTTGCACATTAAAAACCAAGATTTTGGTGTTTACCTCCTCAACTGACTGAGCAGGTCTAAGCCTTTTCATTAGTTGATCATGATCTGGACTCTGATAATCAACCATACCCGAGGCAGTAGGAGGTGTTCTGGGTCGTTTCATGATAGAAACGGCTGAGATGATTACGAAGGAGTCAACATATGTAGATACCATAAAGAAAAACATCTATAAAAGGTTCTTTAGCATGTTCTCCACACACAAACAATAAAAAGAAAGGGGGAAGTAAAAGCTTAGATTGTGCATTTCAACCCAAGGTTCAGATGAATCTTTCTCAGCGAAAGGAGAAAAATTGGTATCAGTACAAGCTTGACATTAACAAACCCACCAACCTAAAATTTCAATTAGGAATTGAACTTTTCTGGTCTCTAAAAGCACGAGTCATAAGCCAGGTCTCTACACCTCAACAGCGAAATCATATCATTCATGCCAACCTTCATTAAATTTCTAACCTTGAGGCTGCGGAATAGGCATGGAAGAAGCAGTAACAACAGCTGCTTGAACAGATGAAGAAGCAGAGGCATTGGCCATCCAACCTGCTAGGGCACTCCCCGGTAGAGCATTGGCATTAGCAGCAGCAGCTGTGGGCGGAAAAGGCTATAACACAATTCGAAAGAAAAACATTTGTAAGTTATAGATATAGAATTCTAACACTCTTGACACAGTCTTCAGGGGGAGGTAAAATTATGGATGTTCAAGACATCGCTATCATACCCCATGGGGTCCAAGAGCAGGGTATGCAGCGGGCTTTCCAACAGCGGGAACTGGAAGATTTACAGCAGCAGGTGCTAGAGGACCATTTGGAGGCGTACATGAATGGTCAGTAAACAAAGTCTTGATGTCTGGGTTAGGCCTCGGATTCTTGCAAAGCTGGTGCTGCCAGTTCAAACTGTAGATAGGACCCTATGTATCAGATGACAGAAAGGAGAACACTGGCACCAGCTATGACATTCTCGAACTAGGAATCATAACACAAATCCATGCAATTGTGGCGGGACTTTATATCATCCGCTTTTAGTCAAAAGGAGGAAAATGTTTACATTCTGTTAATGATGGTAAAATTGATAAAAGATACGGCATGTAGACAAAGCAATAGCTGTGTGTGCAGTATCTCATCGTACAGGGCATCCATCGGTGGAAGCATCAAGTCCTAAGAGCTTTGCAAAACCAAAGTTGTCTATGAAAGGCAGATTTCCAAAAGAAAAACCCATGAACCTTCTCAGAAGAAAGGCTACTTTGATGGGCAATTTGAGTACTAGACTTTCTCCCATAGAGCAAAAGTAAAATGATGACAAGACAATTTAAACATAAGAACATGATGCAACAACCCACAGAGCATTCACTAAAATACCTTTGGTTAATAAGAGTCCGCAGTCTTGAAGACTTCAAAGTAGGAAATGCAAGCTTATCACGAAACAAAGGATTTGCTTCTATAAGCTTCTTGAGCTCTATCAGCATTATGTTCCGAGCTTGTTTCGTGTCACCATATTTAGACAACTGCTCATTTTCCCTGTTATTGAAATATAAAGAACTGAACAATTAGGGAACAGAGGTTTTACCAAAAAAAAAACAATTAGGGAACAGGGAATGTCCTAGAAGTTCAGATTGCAATTTCATGACGTTGGTAATGGAATTCAATCAGCACAAACTACAGATCAATCGCCATAAGAAGATTCACTGCACTGATATTGAATATGACATGTAACTCTAGTGAGAAAAGGTCCACTAAACTATAAAGCAATGATAATAGAAGTTGAGGTTCCAGCCTTCTAATTTAAGTTTTGAAAATTTCCCTATAATGAAACCAAAAATAAATTTCAACTGCCCTAGTTCCTAAAAGCATTTTCAATAAGTATAAATTAACACTTCAACTTCATTCAAATTCCTTCAAACTCAAAATTGGTATCAAACGGGATATACTGTGAAATTAAAATGAACAATTACCTGAAATTGCTAAGTGTTAGAAGCTGGGTGATCTCTTTGTAGAGATCCTCGTTGAATGTAGAAAATACTTTCAGATCATTTACTAATATCTCTACCGCCTTAGCCTTGTCCTGCCTGCGATACCAGATGAGCATCAGGCAAATACACAAGGTGAGATCATTTCTTCAACAGGAGCAGAGTATGACCAACCAATTTTTGCAACAACCTACCCATCAAGAGCTTCGAGATACTTCTGCTTCCTAATCTCAAAAAAGATCTTCATCGAGTATCTGTTGTCATCAACTTTAGTAAATCCAGACAAGTACTTCTCAACTTCTTCCCACTCTCCAGCTTGAACTTTCTCCTCAAAGTACTTCATATTGAAATAAAACCCTGATTCTTTCTCAAGCCTGCATCAAACAAGTTCATTTATTAAGAAAAGAGGGTTTGCACAATGAGGCAGAGGATATAAGAAAGGAAACACAATACCAAAAAAAGTATCCCCTCAATCTTTCCAACATAAACTCCACTTGGAATCCCAGATTCGAAAAAAGTTTTACAACAGCTCGACCTAAAGAATTTTATTACTCAAATTCCCCCTCAGCCCTGAATCTAAAGGCAGCAACCAGGACAAATTCAAATTCCTTTCCAAATCTCATGTCCCACTTTCGTCCAAAAAACCAAATAAAGATTAAACCGCACTTTACATCGCAAAAGAACAAAAAAAATTACAAAAACACCAACCTAAATGACTAATATAAGTTCAAGACAATAAGCCCGAAAGGCAAAGGCTACTACTCAATCAAAGTCAACTCTCTTGACTCGCACAGAAAACTACCTCCGAACCGGAAACAGGATTTGACGACAAAACATTTCCCTCATCCTCGTAAATCCAACAGACCACCCATCCGTTTCGTCCTCGACATCTTTCGCAACCGCAAGAAAACAAACAGAAACCGACGATTAACCGACGCGTAACGCCCCCATCCCACCCTGCTCCGGCCGCTAGCACACCCCACGAACGACCCCGCATCAGCATAACCTCTCCAACCCACGACGCACCACGCGCGCATCTGACGTAATCTTAAAAAACAAGAAAGAGCCCAAGAACCGAGGCGACCGAACTTACTTGTGCACGGACTCCTTGAACTTCTCCTCCTCCAGGAATTGAAGTATGAGGAACACCAATTCCCGGCTCAGCGACGACATTTCTCCCACCCTCCTCCAAGCCAAAAAAACCAAGAAAACGCCAAAGAAAACGCCAAGAAACGGAAAGCAAGAGAAAAGGAGAGAGACCCTCCTCCTTCCTCCTCAACAACAAATCCGACGGACGCACGGATCCTCAGGCGTCGTCGTCCTCCCCGAATCGAAGCAGCTCGGAATGGCCCCCGGAGCGCCTCAGGAACCTCATGAATCTCCGCGTCCCGGACCCCGCAAGCATCGATAGCGCCCGGAATTCGAGGACATCTAGGGTTTGAAAGGCTGCGAGGAAGAGAGAGAGAGATAGAGGATAAAGGAGGTAGAGATAGAGAGAGAGAGAAGAGAGAGAAAGAGACGGAGAGAGGGACCTGGTCTCGCTCGCTATCTTCGATGCGCTGTACAGTGCCCGGGGGCGGACTTTCTTTTTTCCTTTTTTTTTTTTTTTGGCCCCCTCACTGACCTATCAGTGATAAGCAGACGCGCGTATCGATCTTGGTCTGATAGGTCAGTACCCTTATCAGATAAGCCCAGGTGATATGCACGTGGGGCTATCGTTTCGTGCGGTGATTGGAAAGTGGGGAAGGGAGGGATGGAAACTGGAAACGGATGCGAAGCTGGGAATTCAAATCGAGTGAATATCCAGGGGCACAAGTCCAGTCCTTTCCATTCATTTCGTACTGTCGCTTTCCTAAAGGAGAAAATCTTAAAACGAAAAAAAAAAAATCAATTTTCTCGCCGATTTATCGCGATCCGAGATGGATGGATGGAGAGACGTGGAGGGCTTTCCTTCTTCTTTTTTTCGTATCGTGTCGTTTCGGTCGTCGGTCTATTTCGGACCACGCGCGTATTTTTCCAGACCCGTAGGTTCTGACGGTCGAGTGGGGCCCTCCCTCTGCGTTTTTGTCTCTTTCTCGATCGCTAGATGTCACGTTCGATTGGGGAAGAAGATGCTGGAAAGAACGGACGTTGTCAAAATGAGTTTTGCGAACATAAGACGTTCCTTTTGAAGGAAGTTTCCTCGCGAGCTTTCGACCAAAGTTTTCCGGATTATTCTTTTTTATTAAATTACGTACCCGAAATATCAATCATGCATATTACGCCAATATACCCTTGGTTTATAGCTCGGTGCTTGAGCACTTTTGCAGCTTTTGAGGTGTTATATTACCGCGTTGAGTATAATTGGCGTTTTGAAAACCGAATTATTCTGTGTTAAGTATACTTGTTAAGACGTCTCTAGGATATTTGTTAACAGAGATTGACTCTTGTGAGGGCTTTCTTGACGAGTTTTCGATGCAAGACTCGTTAAGAAACTTAATGAATAGCTCTTAACATATTGTCTATTTTTGCGTTATATCTAATCACTACCTTTAAAACTAAACTATTGCGTCTTGAATATGCTTCATACATGCGCCTAAACCACTTGTGAGCAAAGACTAATTGTTGAAAAAAATTTGTCCATAGGTTTCGGAACTTAAAGGGTGTGTTTAGTATCCATTTTGTTTTAAAAAATAACTTCTACTCAAAAATTATTTTTTTATTCTATTCCTAGACAAGTTTATGAGGATTCAAATAAATTTGATAATTGTATAAAAATTTTATTCCCAAAGTAGAAATGTATTTAGTACGACTCTCAATTTTTTTTGTGACTTAAAATGCGGAGGCTCCTCTGGGGGCAGCGACTGGCTAGAGGAAAAAGAAGAACAAAAGGAAAAAAAGAAAAAAAATGTTTGATTCTTGAGTTGTTTCCGAAAATAAAGAAACAACTTTTTTTTTTAAATTCTAAATTATGTTCCGAATCTAATCCCAAGAACAAAAAAGTTACTAAATAGATTTTTATTTTAAGAATTGAGCACCATTTTGTATGTTACAAAATACTATATGAGAATTCTTAAAATGGTGCTCGATTCTTAAAATGTATTTTCTTAAATCATTGATTAATTTTGTATGTTACTAAACGTATCATATGATTAATAAACACTACATGAGACATTTCAAGCTTCCGTCGTTAAGTTAGTTTTATTAGATGATTATTCAAGGTAATACACATTAATCAATGATTTACACCATTAAAGTGAGATATAGTGCGCAATATCGAAAGATGTAGAGAATTAAGGGAAATATTCCAATTATTCCTGACACTTCGCATGACCAAAAGGCACTAACTACAGATTCTAAATATAAAGTCAATGCACTAAAAGTTTCGCATAACACGTACCTTTTTTTTCCACCTTTTTTGGTGAACAATATACTTTCTTCTATTCGACAACGATGTGTGTGGGAAACCTCCCAACACCGAAGCATCATATCTTGCTTTTGACGGATTTTTGACGTCACAAATGGACCAGAAATCAAAGGGCCACTCCCCATATTAGTGGCAGAAAAAGAATTAGCAGCGCGTACCCACGCAAAGAATAATATCCCCGACTGATTGATTTAACTAAATTATTTATATATCATACATTACACCAGGAGTCAAAAAGTCGGTTCTCGATTATATAGATATTTATTTAATTTCGCATACGCACGAGTTTGTTTTGTTTTTTTTTTTTTTTGTGACTTAGGGAATCCGCGCACCGTACCAACACAGACAGCCCGAAAGGCCCGGGATAACGGGGATAAACCCTGGAGGCAATACGTGATAACCACCACACATGTGCCACCGGGCAAGTCCGGGAATCGAACTCCTCCCCTTGCGTTAGGGGGAGAAGCTCGCTGCCAGCAATGCCACCCAGGTGGGTGGTTACGCATGAGTTTGTTTTTCTCTGAAAAATCTTTTTTTTGTTTTTTTGGTCTAAATTTTTATGATCTTGTTCGGCGGACCCTAGTACCAATCAATATTTCATTTATACTTATTTTTCAGCCAATTATTGCTTCTTCTTCTTCTTCTTCTTTTTTCGCTTTCTGTATATTTAATTGCACGGCACCATGTGCATACCACACAACCTAATCACGTCCTGCATGGGATATTCATTATTTGATCGTTGTTTATTAAAAGAATATTGAAGGTTGATCATTTTCACCTATTCTTTTTAAGATAAATACCACAAAAAACATCGGAATGCATTGCGACACAAATCCTTTTATTTCATGTCAAAAAATCCTAAACTCGTGTATTGTGACACCAATACTCCTAACTTTTTAGTGTGACACATATACCACTTATTCGGTTTTAATTATGATATATTCATCAAACTAGTATAAGTTCAGGACATTTTATCATAATGAATAAGTTTAGGGTTTTTAATCGACACAAAAAATTTGAGATATTGGTATCGTAGTGGGTATAGTCGGGATTTTTTGTGGCATTAACGGTTTTTTTTAGAGGGACTTGCATTTTGAAAAGATGATAAAAATATAATTACGATAGTGGGGACGTGATATATGGGCTATACTAGGAAAAATAGATTTGAATTTCTGTCCGGCGAAGAAAATTCAATTTAAATTTGGAATCTGCCACGGACAATAACGGGACGATTTGATAGCTACATCTACCTTTTAATTTATCATTTTTCGTAGAATATTCTTTAGCGATATATATATATACTGCTCGTTCTTTCCTCTTTTATTTTTATTTTTTTCCCGTTTATAGCGAGGAATTCTATCGATACACGTCTCCTTCTTTTGACCGCAGCTGGGAATCATGTCATGCGCGAATTCTCTACTAACAAAATTCATTTCTCCGTTCAACGTTTAAAAAAACATAATAATAACGGCAAAATCCATTTTATTTTTCGTTTATATTTTTGGTCGACCAGGCGACGATGCTGATTGATGACTCCAGCGTTATAAGGTCGATCCTCATGCACTGGGTCAATTGGCATGAGTGCACACCATAAATTTTTTTTTTTTAAAGATAAACTAAAAAAATAAAGTCTTTTGGCTGTATTTCGTCCATGCAGTCTGATTCCGAGACTATTTGTGTTAAAAAGACAGACTATAGAGAACGGTCGCAAAGGCTCAACTTCCGGTCCACATTTACAGTTGACAAAACTGTACGTTGATTAGTTAATTATTACTCATTAATTAAAGAAATAAAAGTAAAGAGATATTTATGGCATATATACATATATATAATGCATTATGCAATTAACCTTTAACGGGTTTTATTTTTCTTCTTTTAGGCTCCCTTTTCTTTTGTCAAAAAAAAAATCTTTAATGCATTTTGCATAATCTTTTAGGTTTTTTTTTTTAAGCTCCGTTTATTTAGCGAAAAATTAACAAATTGAATATTTTCTTAAAAATAATCGTCTATAGTCCTTCAAAAATAATCAATCATTAAATAATATTTCACCATTGACAACAACTCATGTCTAAATATTTTGTGGATGATGAAATTTTTTTTTGTTTGTTCAATTTTGTAAGAGGTATAAATGATTTAGGAAAGTGTTTTCCAAATTATTCTTTTTCATTGAAACAAATGCACCCTATGTAGGACAAAATTTGTCTTTGTTTGTCAATTAGTATTATATACAAACAAATGAACCACCCATCTATGTAGTACGGCTGCGAAATTTGTGTTTGTTTGTCAATTAGTATAATGTATATACATGAACTAATAGGTGAGGGGAGACTATAAATATAAAAGTATAAAGAGCTTGTTATCAAGCGAAGATGCATAGATTTCCCTTTATCCAAAAAATATTTTTTCACACGAATAAATTTCAATTAATTGCCAAGCGCGGGCCATAACCATGCCCACTCGACGTTACTTTTGTTTCGTATCTTGATCTCGCTTAATTTTTGCTTAATAGCTCCTTAAGAATACATAGATAATATGTACACACCATTAGGCACGAAACCAAACAAAAATCTTTATGGGTTGGCGAGGATAGAAGGTGCCGTTGTAGAGACTAAAAGAACATATATCCGAATCAAGCAATGATTTTCTTCTCTCCAAAATGACAATGGTCATTTCCAAAATAGACATGCATGTCCATAACTTAGATGGCAATGCACGCAACATTTAGAGAGTGGAGGTCATAATAATTGTTTGATTTTATATTTAGACTTTACTAGTGTTCAGCGTTATTGTAGGAATAACAAAGTGCTATGGTTCGTAAATTATTAAAAGTGAACCAAAGACAATTTATAATTATTTGTTATTTGATTTTTTTTATTCAGAATAGACTTTTATTTTCATAATAGGTTAAAGATTGTTACCGATCATCTCTTTTTACATTTATATTCTAACTTTCCTCTTAAAACTTCTAGTAAATGAGATTATTCATAAAAAGTCAAACAAAACCCACTTTTTCGATTAATTATATGGATAAGTGTTGGCAAATTTAAAGAAATTGTCGATTAGAGAAATGACTAGGAAAATTCCAAATAAAAGTTTGATGTGCTCTCATTTTCTCAAATAAGTGTCTACAGTAGCTATAATTGTTTCAAATAAATGTGTAAAGTGACTATAATTATTTCAAATAAGAGCTTAACCTCATTGGTCGCCAATCAGCTAAATATTCGATTGATCAAATGGCACTTTCATGCAATTAAAATTTTAATTTTAAATTATTTTCTTATTATTTTCTTTTCTTTTCTTTTCTTTTTTAATATTTTTTTTCCTTTTTAGTGAAGGTTCGACAACCCTCGTTGACCACTAGTGAGGGTCGATAAGGGCTCAACCACCCTCACCTAGGGTTGACGAGGGCTTGGCAACCCTTGACCACTAACAAGGGTGACTTTACCTAGGGCGAGCTTGTCCCTTGCCAACCGTTGGCAAGGTGACCATCACCTCAATCCAGCGAGGGCCTACCTCGTTAATGGCCGTGAGGTTGACCTCCCCTAGGGCAAGGGTGGCCCTCGTTAGATCAGGCAAGGGCGACCCTCGCTTAGCCCTCTCCTACATAGAGAAAAGGAAAAAAAAAAGGGAAAAAAAGAGAGAAGGCATCCGACTAAAATGCCCTTAACCAGCCATAAAGTCATACTTTTATTTGAGAAGATGATAGCATTTCAAGCCATTGTTTAAAATAAGAATCATTTTAAGCTTTTATTTGAGAAAAAGAAGTCATTTTATGCCTTTATTGGAATTTTCCCAAAATGACAGATGACTTGGCAAAATCTTATGACTTAACTTGTTTGTAACTCAACAACAATCTTACATAATCACTTCCTTTTTTATTTATTCATAGAATCACAATTTATCAATATTTGCACTATTCATAGACTTTTATTTGCATAATTCACCAACTCTTTGCCTAAAATTACGAGCCTAAATTAGAGCAGCCTGCCGATTAAATTATCGACATTGGGGCATCTGTTTTGGTTTGAGTAATTTATTGACATTCGATTCCTTCAAATCTATCAACTTATCCTAATATCAATCAGCAATTGAGACTCTGAATTCGGTCATGCACGTAGACAATTGGCAAATTTTTATAATTTTCGTTGAATACGTCATCACCCAACTGATTATTAAGCAAACCCTCTTCTTCAACGAGTAAATATTTTTTTCTGAACACAAAAGGTCAATTAAAAGCATAAGTAAGTAATCCGCGGACGTCGTCATACGCGCACGTGATCGTCCGTCCGTTCGTCTTAGGAAGCGTTCCTACCTTTTGAGTTTTGACCTTTTGGGGTGGGGCGAAGCGTAACGTAAGTCACCGTCGGATACCCAGCGGGGGTCACATGAGTGACGTGGCCGAGGATCGAGATCTGCTAAATTTCATTTATTTTATTTTTTATTTTAAAAAATTAATAAAAAATTATAAATTCTGTCAACTATAACATATTTACTTTAAATATCAAAAGCCACAAATTTGTATTTATATCATGCATTTACTCTTCATCAATATTTCATTAATGAGCATTGTTAAAAATCTGTCTACATGGACATGATGTTACGCGACTTAAATGAAACAAAAAATTGATGTTATTTTAACTGAAAAATCATTCGACAGAACATTAATAAAATGTAAATTTATCACATAAGTGTAATGATAAAAGATAAATGTCTTACATGATTTAGGATTTTTCAATATCATATTAAAAAGTTCAGGGAATATATATATATTTGATGATCTAAGAAAACTTGTAAAAATGACGGTATGAAAGTAAACCCCGAGAGGCCACAGAGAAACTCATCACTCCCGTGAAGGGGGTAAGTCTATTCGCGACGTGCTGGAGATTCGAACTTTTCGCATTTATGAAGGGGAGAAAGCCCGAAGCCAATAATACCACTCAGTGCGGTACTCCAGGGCAAATATATTATAGTGAGTATAAGTGAGGGATTTAGACTTTCTTTTATTTTATTTTTTCTTTTTATTTATTGGGTTCCATCTTTGTACTCTCCTCTTTATTTTATTTTTTAAAAAAAATTGTGACAGAGACAGAGGGACAGATTAATCAGCGCCTCATCTTTTGGGCAGTGACTAATATAAATATTTTTTTTACCTTTTAATGAGTTTTTTTTCCCAACTTCCAAAGCAGGGAGGAGAGAATGATACGACACAATGATGTGTCCCCCCGCAGACCTGGGCCCCACCACCACCAGTAGCAAGAGAGAAAAGAGGGAAAAAGGACCCTCATCTTTTCTCAGTAATGATGCCCCACTTTCAGATGACACCTGGCCGGTTCTAACCTCGCATGTTAGTACTTTGCTTCTGCGAGTTTGATTGGACTGATCCATCAGGACATGCTCCCCAACATTTATTATATTACATTATATTCCTCGATAATAATTATCTATTTTTTGTCAGCAATGATCATGCGTAACGCGGATAAAAAAATTGCGAATTCACGAACGGTAAAGTCTTTTTATTTAAATGTTAAGTAAAGATCGCAGACAATCATTAATATAATTCTCAAGTCATCATCAACTTACCAAAAATCCCAAATTATAACTATCGACATTGTAAATATTATTCTAAATTATTTTTCATGACATAATTAAAATTTATACTTATATAATATATTCACTCTTGTTAATGTTTTATCTATATAGATAACAGAAAATAAATGATTTTGACATAAGTGATGTAACTAAAATAAAAATAACATTTCAGTTGAAAAAATAATTCGATTGAATTTTGATTGATGGTAAATATATCATATCAATATAAGTTAGATTCCTCATAACATAACAAAAAGTTAGAACTAAAGATATCATGACAAATATAATTTATAATATTTTATGTTATAAAAAAATTTAGAATAAAGGCATCGATACTTTTTACAATGGGTCGATGTTAACGCACCTGCCCAAGTGGCGTCTTTATAAGGAAGAGAAATCGCTATAAAAAAAAAGGTACAAATCGATGAATATTTGGAGCTACACGGATCGAAGACTCCCCCAGCAATTTTCAAATCGATCCATCTCGACGACGGTACACGACTCTCTCTCTCTCTTTCTACCCGTCAAAATCAAAATTATAGAATCCACCACCACGCGCCGACGCGCCGACGCTCGTCCGAAGCCGCGCGTGGGGAAGGGGCTCCCGGGGGGGACAAAAGTAGCGTGCGGTGCGCGCACGTTGCGCGTCGCGTCGACAGCGAGATGATGATGGTGGAAGAAGGGGATGTTCCTCGGCGCTCCGCGCGATGAAAAGAGCGAAGAGAAGATCGCGCCCCGAGAGGAGGAAGTGGAGGAGGGACGAGATGGGCTTTTCTCGCGAGATCTCGCGGCGGCCGAGACGAGACGGGCGGACGCCCAATCAAACGCGCGTGCGGCTCTCGCCATCGCAACCGAATTTTCTCCTATTTTTTTAATTTTTATTATTTGAAGGAAAAAACTTTCAACAACTTTTTTTGGGGGGTGAAGTAAAGTCGTGTCGTCCAACTTCTTCTCAGCAGTTCGCTTCTTGCCGGGTCAAAGCGAACTTCGATTGGCGGTTCTGAGTTAGACAGCCGCGCGGGTGCGAATTGCCCATTCTGCCCTTGCGTCTTGCGTACGGACGGGACCGGCTCCTTTTTATTCATTTGTTTTTCCTAACCTTTGACGACGTTTCCGCATGCCCGCCCTTATCCAGAAATTTATTGCGAGGCCTGCTGAAACAAGTGGTGTAGGGTTTCTGTTTTTCTATTTTTCTAATTTTTTCTCAAGAATTTGCTCAAAAAAAAAATTTATTCTCAAGAATGATTTAGAATAAAAATCTATTTGACAACATAATTTTAAGTTTTTATTTTTTTAAATTTTTACTCTAAAAATAAATTTGGAATAAATAAGAAAGTAAAATTTTTTACTTTTTTTATTTTAAAAATAAAAGTAAGAAATAAAAATTTCGCTCCTAGCTGATTGTTCACCCGTCAATATTGGCCGCCGATTGTTGATCACTAGCCATTCTCTTGCTCGCCTTCCACCGCCGTTCGAGAGGGGATACCAGAAAATTTGCCTATGATATGAGTCAAGGAGAACGAAAACAGAATTTATGACAAGTATGTTATCCCACACACCTTTACCTTAGAATATGGATTGCTTGTTAGTCATCAAATTCCTTTTCATTCTTTCACTCGTATCATAGAAAATTTTAGAGTAGTAAAATTCTACATTTGTGGTAAGTGCAAAGTATACTATCATAATTGATTAGAACATGTCTAATTTTGAAGAGTCATACCAAGCAAAAAGGAAGAGGAAATGGTTTTTTTAGGGATTCATAACAAACCACACAATATTATTTCTAGGGAGGATACGCTCTACCTCTTAAAGTTTGCATACACCATCTCATATAGGCATGAAGCAACACACTATGATTTTATATAAATCGTTTGACTAACAAAGGCCAATTATTTACATTTGTCAAGTTTCCTATCGATAGATTGACTTTTTCACTCATTATCATGCTTTTTCCGCTTCTACTACAGTGCTTAAGTATTATGAACACTTTATACATGAACAGTACACTACAATACTTTAGTATTTTGAGTCAAACTTTTCGGCTTCTTCATGTGAATCCTTTGTCTCTTTTATTTTGTCTTGAATAAGTTCTCGGCAAAATCTTCAATTTCTTCACCTATTATGCCTATGAATAGGCTCCTCATACTATCGTATGAATTCGAGTCTTTTCCATCTTTTTGCCTTTAATATTCCTTGATGATTCTTTCGATTTTTAGGGCTTCAAGATGTTTAGTACCTATATCATTTAGAGGCTGGTATGAGCTGGATGGAATATCAAGGAGTGCTTTGACAAGCTTCTCTATCTCTTCAATTGCTAAAACAAATTTCATATTTAATTCATATGGCCTTTGTCTTTTGGATGACCGATGATAGCTTGTCAAAGCACCGGTGGAATTTGTTGGGATGCTAGGTTGGATTAGATACTCAAGCTAAAGGGATGGACTTTCTTTATTCTGACCTAGTTTGAGTGTAACTTGCAATTTACTAGGATCAAAAGGATCTTGTGATAGTGGTCCTCCTCATGGTTCTTGTGATGATGAAATCGGATCATGTGAATTTGTTGGTGATTCAAAAATGTTCAATACATCCATTTTATAATATCTTCTTAGGCAAGAATTGATTGTTGAACATACTACACGATAGTCATCATAATGATCCTAAGAAGCAAGAAGCAGGATCATCTTATGATGGCCATGCTTCTGGTGGGATGACTTGATTGTGCTAACACAATTTTCTTTACAACTCTCGATATTGTTGAGGATAAGCTGAGATTCTACAATGAAGTGTTGTGAAAATCTCATTCGGAACAAGTTGAGGTTTATATGTGAATACTCCAATGTCTATTGGAGTTTTACACATATTTTCATTCAATCGGAGAGATATCCGGGGCTTAAAAAATAAAACAATTGTATAAATTTTTGGGTTAGGCCTGCATGCTCTAAGTTGAGCTTGGAAAATACATTTCCATGCATTTAATGGTTTGAACTGACAAAGCTTTTTCCCCGAAATATTTATGCTTGATTTCTCCTTAGATAATTCCGTTGATGATAAGAAGCTTCTTAACTGTCAAAAATTTAATGGAAATGGTATAAAGATTAAACAAATACCAATAAAACCACTTGAACGTTTTTGAAAATTCCTCTTCTAGGAAGAAGGTGAAATGATGAATAAATGGATATTTCTAGATGTAGCCCATTTGATCTGAGGAGAAGACCACCATATTCACTAAATATTTGGAAATGATATTGCCACATAAGTGTTCCAAGATTCTTAACAAGAACATTGGCTTGGATCAACTTGGGGATTTCTAGTGGGTATGAATACAAGGCCATTTGTGTTTTATTTCTTGGGCTTTGAAACCGCCTTTGGAATTCTTACTACATACATGTTTATGCATGTGGTGATCGCAAATTTTTTTGGTCTAGACAGAAAATTAGCAAATATATTATTTTTTCCAACAATATGTTTAATTTCAATGGAATATTTTGAAAGCCATTCTATCCATCTAATAAGTTGTGACTATGGAATGTGCTTCTACTTAAACTTCAACATTTGAGAGAATGAGAACATGTCCATCTCCACAAGGAAATAATGTCCTATAAGATAGAATTCAAATTTTTTGATACCATATTTTATTGCAGAAATTTCTTTGAACGTAGAATGATAATGCATTTCCATTTAAGTAAATCTTCCATTCTTATGTCCACAAACTTGTCGTTTTCCATCAATTTCTTCAAAAAGAACGATAGCACAATATTCATCATTTGTATATGCTTGCAAGACCCTTTTCCCCGTGGAAGGGATTTGTAAATGAGGGAGATGTTGCAAAATTTCCTTAAACTTGCGTACAAACTTAGTTTGCTGTAGTTCCCATAAAGGAGCATTTTTCTTAAGCATTTGTTGTAGTAGACTTACAAACTCTATGATTTTTGAGATAATTTATAATCCCAAGGAATTGTTGAACCTGCTTGTGAGAAAGATTTTCATCAAGAAATTTTTGTAAGTCTTCAGCAATATGAGGACTAGAATAATAAGTTCTATCTTTAAATTGCATTCCAAGAAATTCAATTTCTTTCTGGGCAATAATTATCTTCTTTTGGGATAACATAATGCCATGCTTTCGTATTAGGTTTGCAAATTGGGCTAAAAATTTATAATAATTATCCTCATCTAGACTGCAGAGAAGGATATTGTCAATGTAAATTTGAGCAGTAGCTAGGATATGTTGGAAAATTCTGTACATAGCCTTCTGAAACAACGAATAAACTATTTTGAGATCAAAATGGAGCATCGTTCATTGGAAATATTGATTTTTTGTACAAAATCCAATTTTGTACCTATCTCTAGGGTGAATTCTCAATTGCCAAAGTCTAGCTTTAAGGTCAAACTTGGAATACACTTTGGCTTGGGCGAGGTTGGAGAATGAAGAATTCCGATATGGTAGAGAAAATTTATTATCTCGTAAAAATTGATTGAGAGACTAATAATTGATAATTAATCTCATCTTTCCTCCTGTTTTACTTCACTTGCTTGTTAACATAAAATGTTTTATAAGCCCATTGAGAATTTGAGGGCTCAATTAACCCTTGATGAAGCAAATTTGAGCGTTCCTGCTGGATTCATTCTGGAGTGACTTGCTTTGGTGGGATTGACATCCTCATTTTTTTTAAAGGAAGATTGATAAAGAAATCAAGATTTTTCCACAAAGGGCCAAAGCATTTTTGGACAAAGTCTGAGTGAGAGTTTGCACATGCCCCAATAAGGGTCTATAAAATTTGAATCCAAAATGCTCATTTAAATAGTGAAGAATCTTTGGATGTCCACAAATTCTTGAAACTACCCTTTAAACCTTAGTCCATTAGGCATAATTCTGAGTTTAGGAACTTGTGTAAGGATATCCTTACCAATAATGATATATTTATTTGGTAAGCTAGAGCCAAGGATCTTGAAGAAAGATTTGTATGGTGATGGGTTTACTTCGAACTCTTGTAGCAAAGGTATCTCCAAAAGCACAATTAAAATACCGGGTGTATAACATCCGATGTTTTTCTAGCAATATATTTATGTCAAGTAGGGGTGAGTGTAGTTCCTAATTTCAAGGAGAGTTCCCGGTTCCTTTTTTGGAACCGGGTTCCGAGTTCCTAATCCTAAAAAGTGAAATCCTAATTCCATTATAAATTCGTTTCTCCTCTATCTCTCTCTCTACTTTACCCCTAACCCTGACTCTCGATTCTCCTTTGATTTTCTTTGCTTGGTGACATCGCTTGCCCTCTGACACCACTCGGCGACGCCCTCCACTTGACACCGCTTGCCCCTCTTTGCTTGGTAACGCCCACAATGATGACTTGACAACGCCGCTTGCCTCCCTTTGTTCGACGATGCCCTCAATGAGGACTTGACAGCATTCGCCCCCTCCGCTTGGCGATGCCCTCAACGATGATGCTCGCCCCCTCCATTTGGCGTCGCCCTCAACGACGACTCGACGTTGCTTGCCCCCTTTCACTCAACGGCTCCCTCGATGATGACTTGAGTCAAGTAGGGTTCCTCCATCTGAACGCCCCTTTATGCCCTTCTTTAGGCTTGCCAAACCAAACTGTCTTCGTTTGGTTCATGCGATTTTTAGGCCTTATTTAGGTGCGGGCTATTGTTGCATGATCTTAGATGTCAATTTCTATGAACTTATGCTTGAGCTCGGTTGTCTCCGTTTCTTACTCAATTTGCCTATATTAACTATATGATAAAATGTCCAAGTTAGGCGCACGCTTGTTCTTTTTGTTTATGGTCGAGGCTTGCTATGTGTACTTCATACTTCTTAGGTGTGCGAAGTTGAGTCTCGCTTGCTCATTGTTTGCTACTAGTTTGTAACCTCCTCTCAGCCAACGCTTACCACGTGTTTGACAAAACGTGTGAATGAGATATGGTTTTTACGTCCTTATTCTTGATTGAAAGTCGATACTTGTTGTTTTGGTGGGCCTGATGGTTAGTGGTGGTCGCATTGGTCCGCTGACTGACGGCAGTCTAGTGAAGGAGTGTGTTTTAGCCGTCTATGGTGTTTTGCCTATGCTATTGGAATTTGAGAGGTTTTTATTCGGATGTTCTAGGCGTGCTTAAAGAGGAGACAATATGATCAAAGCATGGGTTGGTTTTAAAAAAAGGAATAAAAAATGAAAGAAGGGAGGGCTATGCGGTCAATGAAATCTTTAAAATATATGACTTTCTAATCTCACAGAAGGAAAGAAAAGTAAAAAAAAAAAGAGTGACAAAAGGGTGGATTCGTCTAAGTGATATTAGAAGAAGTACCACTTGATGTTTCTATCCCCTTAATAGAGAGAAGCCGATGGTGGTCCATTTTTGGCATTTTCTTCATGCATTGGACCTCGTTCCCATGCAAAATTCTCCTAAGTTACCCTGCAACTTTTACAAACCTAGAGAAGTTTAGCTATGGCTTCCGATCCTCCACTTGCCTGGGAGTGCTACTTATTCTCCAACATTTTGGGCATGGGACTTGAATTTTTCGAATTTGTCGTAAGGAATGACAAGATGGGTTCGTTTGTCATCATTCCAAATTGAAATACATGAATAGTAGTTTGTTTTGCTATTTTATAAATGTTGATCATTATTTTTAAATTTCTAACTATATTATATTATTATTGTGTATGTGTGAAGTTAATGTATCAAAATAACACGTCAAATGGAGGTGGAGGAACGTGAGGAGATGACTTTGATCACGAAATTGGAATTGTCTAGCGATGAAAATGAAGAAAAGCCATCCCTTACCATAAGTGCAATAAACAAGGTACTTGATTCTCGTCTTCCTCCTCGTGATAATAAATATACATCTGAATATTAGAATCATTAGGCAAGAATCAATTATAGGGATGGAAGAACATATCAAGTGAAGTGCATTCATTATGGGTTTATATTTAAGTACTGTGTTACTAATGGTACTTCTGTAATGAGGAAACGGTTGATTACGTGCAAGAAATTTCCTCACAATATAGATAAAAGGCAAAAAAAATTTGTATCATGTAATGTAGACATAGCTGACAAGACATGAGAGATCTTATCAACATGATTATTTAAGATCTTATCAACATGATTATTTAATCAAGCAAAACATTGCATAAAGTTGTATTTTTGTGAAAGAACTTGTTTGAAAACTTATTTTAGAAAGATTAATTTTAAGATTGCACTCACAACTGATACATAGAGTTCCATTCGATTCTATCATAATTGATGAACAACTTTTTTCCTTGATCGAGCATGTTGGATTTCATGGATTTGTTAGTGAGTTACAATATCTTTTCAAATATTTATCACGTTTTACAGTGGCAAAACATTGCATAAAGTTGTATTTTTGTGAAAGAACTTGTTTGAAAACTTATTTTGGAAAGATTAATTTTAAAATTGCACTTACAACTGATACATAGAGTTCCATTCAAAATCTGAATTATTTGTGTCTCATTGTACATTTTATTAATAAAAATTGGAAATTGAATAAATAAAAATGTCAATTTTGTGGTGATGAATAGTCATAGGAATAGGGAGATTGAGAAAATGGTGGAGAAATACATCTAGGAGTGGGGAATAAAAAAAAAGTGTCTACAATCATCGTGGATAATGCTAGTTCGAATGATGTTAAATTAGTTACTTGAGGAAAAAGTTTTCAAAATAAAAGTTGTTGATATTAGATGGTAGTGTTTTGCATATGAGGTGCATGGCTTATATATTAAATTTAATTGTAAGAGATGGCTTGACTACAGTGCGTGAATTTATTGCATATATCCGAAATATAGTTAGGTGTGTGAGGAGTTCTCTTACAAGAGTCAAAGTATTTCAATCTTCCATTGAGAGTGAACGGATCACTTACAAGGATTTGGTTATTCTTGACATTATCACTAGATGGAACTCCACTTATCTCATGTTAAACACCGCCACAAAGTTCATAAAAGTTTTTGAAAGAATGGAAGAAGATGATTTATCTTTTGCAAGTGATCTTAACCATGAAATTCCTAAAGATAATAATTGAGAAAATGTTATTATTCTTTTGAAATTTCTAAAAGTATTTTATGATACCACCAATCAGATATCGTGGAGTTCATATGTTACTTCAAATGATTATTTTGAAGGGATAGCTCTTTTGTATAAATATTTGAAAGATGTGGCGGACGCTTCGAATCCTAAGCTTCAAGCTATGGATACAAATATGAAAGAAAAATTTGATAAATATTATGAAAGTTTGGATAAAGTGAATATGATAATGTGATTACGGTTATATTAGATCCCAGAGTCAAATTGAATTTTGTGAGTTTCTTGTATGGACAAATTTATGATGATGAATAAAAAATTAAAGAGATGCATTACAAGGTAAAGGACGCATTTGAGTGTTTGTATGAATTTTATGAGCAATCTTCTTTTATTTCAAGTGACTGAAATTTTGGTAGCCACAATTTGAGTGTAAGTAGTAATGGTTCAAATACCAATGTGGGTGATAATGAATGTATAAAGAAGTATGACGCCCAAACTTGGAAGAAAATGTTTTTACATTAGAACGAATAAGAGTGTGATGACAACAAATCCAAGCTTGATGATTATCTTCAAGAAAAAAAAATGAAAAAGTTCTTGATCTTGACCTTTTGATGTGGTGGAAGATTGTTTGCTCAAAATATAAGATCATTTCTTTGATGGCTTGGAATATTTTATCTATTCTTGTGAACATTGTTGCTTCATAGTTAACTTCCAGTATATCGGGTCGTGTGCTTGATGGTTTTCGAAATTCTTTAACTCTTAAAGTAGATGAAACTTTGATTTGCACTTAAGATTAGTTAAGAGCCATTCGTATACCGAATGATGTTGAAAAATGTATCAAGAATGCAAAAAAAATTGAGTTGGGTAAGCGATATTTATATCTTTATGTATTGTAATTTCTTTTGTATATCTAATAAGTGAATATTTTATTTAATCTCTTTTTTTATTTTTCTTTTTTTAAATATTAATTGTCTTAATGAGAAGATTATCGTCGGTAAATAGAGTTTACTAGTTAAAATGGAATGAATATATGTGGTAAGATATCTAATACTTATTTTAGTTTACTAGCATCTCATTACATTTCCATCCGATGGCTTTAGTTCTCATATATGGGTTGATTATATAGTCAAATTGAGTATTGTGCTATGTATGTTCCAAAAGATATTAGTTCTCGTCATGTCCAAGGAGCATTTACTCAAATTGCAATGCCAGGCTACCCTGCATATAGTGAACTTTCAATTGCAAAGAAAATGATGTAGTTGCAATTGTAAATAATCGATTCATGACATTTCAATTTTAAATTTAAAGCTATTAACAATGATTGTTGTTTCCTTTGATTTCAAATGATTAAACTTTGGAACAAATTTTTATGGATGTTTGAGGACCAAAAACTCTTCTTTTTTTAAGGAACTTGAAACCGCTTACCCTTAGTGTTAAGAATAGAAGTATTGGCTCTAGTGTTGATGAGGACAATAAAAGAAATAGGTTTATCATACTTGGATAGGTATATTTTTATTAGGAAATTTGGAAGGATAGAAGGAGTAGATGTACAAAGATTTTAGATTGTGGGAGGTTTAGAGAAGAAGAATACCTCTTCTTTGGGTTCTTTGGACAAGCTTTCAATGTAACTAATTTATGACCGTGTCTGGATAGCACACACAGTGTGTTTGGTAGGTTCATCTTCAAGGGAAAAGATCGATTCAACTTTATGATTCTGGAGTGATACTCCAGTTTGCTTCTCTATCTTTTGGATTAAATGAAAATTTCTTCCATTGTCCTTTGGATAATTTTTGACAAAATAGCATTTGTTGTTGCAAATGTAACACCTCTAAGATTTTCTACACTTTCCAAAAACTCTATCTAGAGCGCCTTTTTTGCAAAAATTATCATTTGCACTTTTTCTTCATATGTTTTAAAGAGAATCTTTTGAAGTGTATTTGTTTTTTGCATCAATCCTTACAAGAAGGATTATCATAGGAGTCTTTTTTTGAACACTTGATTCTTAACTCAGCTTTTGATAAACCCTGTCAAGTTCTTTGTTGCTTTTAAGGTAAGTCTCGAAAACCTTCCTTTGGATGCAAAGATCATCAAGAGCAAGATGTATCTCTTGTGGGAGTTTCCCAAGAGGAATATTAGCAACCATCTTCTGCTTATTTTGTATGGATTTTTCCAAAGTTTGGCCAATCTCTTGTGGAATGGAAGCCAAAAATACTTGCTTTAGGTTAGTATTAGCTCCAAGAGTATAGAATAGTTTAAGCATTTCTTGGAAATGCCTATTGAGATGTTTTTTATTTTTTATAAAGAGCAGCATTTTCTTTCAAAAAATTCTTTTCTTCTAAGTTTAGAAGATACTTTGGTTTACCAATAAAGAAGTGGTGGATCACATGGATCGTTTGATGGAAGTTTGTTTAGAGTAAAAATGTCATTTGATTTTGGTTAGGAACAGTTTTCCACCAATCTTTTAGTCTTCCAGTAAATCTACTTACAAACTCAATCCGTATTTCATACCAACTTTCAACAAAAAAAAATGCTTTGGTGTTAAGTCAAGCATAAAACTCTTGTAATTTGTCTGGCTATTTGAAATATGAGATATCATTGAGCGTGAAATAGTATTTTGAGGTTGAAGACTTTTGTTTAGGGTTTGGGTCAAGAAGATGTACTACTTTTGACTTGGATGAATTTGATTCCATCTCTACTTTGGGGGGATCGGTCATATAGATAGGAGGCACACAAGATATTGGTGTTTGTGGCTTAGAGGGTGAAGTATTTTTGGAGGAAAGAAAGTCCAATTTTGAGGCCGATTCAAAGGTATTTTTCTTGGCATAGTCAAATGCAGCAATAGTTGGTATCGTTTGTCTACTTTTATCTCGCAAGAATGCCTCAAGTGGATTTGAGACCATATGAGTAGAGGGAGGCTTCGGAAAAGGTTCAGGAGCTGGCCTCTTTTCTTCATTAATTTTTCTTTGTCTTTCTATTTCTCTAATACAGTTTTGGAGTGTAATAATATTTCTTTGATTTTGCTTTGGAGCTTCGTCAATAATTGAGATAATTGATGTAGCCCTAAAGGGGCCTACCTCTATTGGAATCATTTGCCAAAACTAGAAAAATGGATTTAGAGGAGGAACACATTTTCTATCTTACACGAGCTTGATTTGTCTCCTCAATTTTTTTCATTTTAGCCGTCTGGTCTTCCAAATGATAATGAGAAACATATCTTCCAGATTTCATTTGCTGAAATTTCTTCTAGAATGTCTTAAGCAATTTATTTGTGACCAAAGCCATTTGATTAATTGGTCAATATGATCAAGATGAGCTTAGATAGTAGAAAGCTTGGTGTCAATTGTCTTGAGAACATTATTTTGAGCCAAGGCATTTTCTGAATGCCAATTCAGGACAGCCTCAGTAGCCGTGACTTTCTTTTGTCTTCTATTATCGTCAATATATGTAGGATTTGGGACCTTAGGAATATGACGAAATCGATTGTGAACATTTGTAAACTCTTCTAATGTTGAGAATGGGGCACTATAGTTAGATCTTTCCAAAGGTGGAAAGTCTGAGAGTTAAAGCATATAGACAGATGGAAGGACAAGTGGTTCTACTGGTTTTGGGAAACATGAGGGCAAAGGTGCTTGGGGTACTTCTAGAGGAAAATATTTCTTTTTAACCCGTTTATAGATGGGTTTATAGAAGGGTGAGACAACTGACTTTTGGGGTGAAGGTTTCTTTATGGGTGGTGGTTGAGGTGGTGGAAGAGGTTCACATGGTTCAGGGATTTTTGGAGGAGGGTATGATTGAGGTGGTTCATATGAGATCATGAATTGGTATCTTCCTCCATTTTCACCAAAAGGTCCGACAATGGGGTCTCCATCAAGATATATTCAGTAAAGCTTATCCTTTGTCAGTTTCTTTCTTTGGATACCCTATCATCTTCTTCTTCATCTAGAGGATTTGTACAAAGGAAACATTGACGATCATGATCCCAAAAACAGTGTCTTGTATTGAGATCTTTGTAGCAATGAATAGGAGTTCTTCCTAGTCCAAACATTCAATTGTGGATTTTGGATCTAGGTGGCCATTGTCGATTGGAACATGAGCTGCATAGGGTTGCATCATAAGACCTATGTTGAACGGACATGTTACTAGTGCTTCCGTGTCATGTCGGAGTGTGTCGGACACGTCGACATGCTTGGACACACTCGAACATGCGTTGACCGTGTGTCCGATTTGTCGACATGTGGTCAACTTTTGTCGACATATTTTGACACGAGTGTCCGAAAGACGATGGAGGGTGGAGGCAAGGGCGAGGGAGCAGAGATGAGGCCGCGAGCAAGCGATGGCGAGTAGAACCAGTCCTCAAGCAAAAGTCCCTCGAGGGGAAAGTATATCCCCACCACTTCTTCCCCTTCCACTTCTTCAACTCATCTTCCGGGCGACGGTGCTTCTCCTTCGAGGTCATTGTGGTGGTGGCAGTGGCGGTGGTGGTGTGGTGCTCCTTCTTCCTGCCTCACCCCTAAACCCCGGCCCGGCTGAATTAGAGAGAGAAAGTAGTGAGAGAAAGCCTTTGAGTGCTTGTGTCATGTGTGGGTCTCTGTCCGCGTCCTTGCGGACGTCAAAACTCCCTTCAATCGGAGGAGGAGAAGAAGAGGAGAGGAAGGAGGGTCGTGCAGCGAGGAGGAGGAGAAGAAGGAGGGAGTGCTAGGGTTCTAAGAAGGGGCCTAAAAGAATAAAAAAGAAAAAGGGACTTGCGTGTTAGAGGGAGGGGGAAGTGATGGGAGGGAGGGGGAAGTGACCAGCTGATGGCCTGTCAAGAAAAGAAAAGGGCAAAAAGATTTGGGGGTGGGGGGAAAGATACGAGGGAGGATTTTTTTGTTGTGGGGGGGGGAGGGAAATAAAATTAAAAAGTAATTTTAAAAAATAAAAGTACTGAATGTTGAATGATTAATGTAAATTTATTTTAGTTTATTTATTTATTTATTTATAAATTTGAATCAAATTAATTAAAAATAAAAATATTTATTTAATATACAACGTGTCCTAACATGTCGAAATTTTCTATTTTTGAGAAATGGCGTGTCGACGTGTCGTGTTATGTCGCGTGTTCATGCAACTTAGCATAAGACTAGTAGGAAAAACAGAAGATGTGGCTTCTTTCTTTTCCTTGTTAAATTTGATGACAACTGTGCCATATTTCTTCTTAGTAAACTAGGACTCTGTAAATTGGTGAATTTTTTCATAGTTAGTTACCCATGTATCTGGGAGTAACTTAACTAGCTAATCTTGAGGAATCTATTTAGGCACATGGATACAAGAAGTTTGATTGTTATCCATGAAAATGAACAAAGCATCTTTAGAACCAAGGAAGTTGAGGTCAATGACATGATTCGGAAACCAATAAACCATTTGGTAATGCAAGTTAGTAGCAATAAAATCTGGAGCCCGAGGTGCTCTAGTAATATGTAGCTAAACCTTAAAGGCTAAGAGAAGTCGTGGATCCAAGAGAGCCATATTGAAGTTAGGGAACGACATAATAAATAGTGTTCCCACATTGAGGGTAGTTTGGATAGTATCAACGCAAGCATGTTGGTAGTCCAAAAAACGGATGTCTAGAAGGGCCATTTGCAAATTATGGGTAACTCTTTCCTTCCATGGAAGGATAAAGTAAGTCTAATAGCACCAAAGTGAAGGTGCGCATATCCCTGCTATATCCATTATCTTGGAAAGTTAGAAAGGTGACAAAGTGTTCTTACTGAGTGACTAGGACATGATGCTAGTCAAATTTTGAGGACCGGACATATATTTTAACTTCTTTAGGAGTATGCTTAATAAGCTACTTAATAGAATGGATACGTGAAAAAGAGAATGGTTTAGCAAAAGCAGAATATCGATATAAGTAAAAGGTGAGTTTGAAATTTTACTATCTTCATTGAGATAGGAAACCTCATAAAGATAGTCAATCTTAGAGACATTGAAAGCGAGAAGTTCTAAAGGAGGGCTAAGAGAAATTGGGGCATTCATAGTAGTTGGTGTGGAAATTTCGGAGGATTTTGTCAAACTAAAAACGTGCTAAAAAAATGCCATGACTCTGATACTAGAAAATTTGCTTATGATACAAGCCAAAGAGAATGAAAATAAAATTTGTGGCAAATATGCTATCCCACACATATGACCCTTCCTTAGCCTCAAAATAGGAACTTTCTATTAGTTACCAAATTCCTTTTCATCATTTGACTCATATCATAGAAAATTATTATGTAATTATCAAATGCGTATTTTTTTGCTTAGAAACTCATCCATAAATTAGAAATAGAAAAAATTATAATAGAATGGTTATTATTCTTGCCTTAAATGGTCTATATTTTTGTGTTATGGAAATTCCTAAATACATATGCCTGCCCTACATTTGCTCCAAAACTAATTCCACATCACAAAAAATCTCAAATTAGTATGTCTGTACCATATTTATCCCAAGCTAATTTCCATGTTATTAAAAATTAGACATTTTTACATATTTTCAAAACTTAAGCCAAAATCAGCAAATTTTTAGATATCAAAATCCAAGATTTTGAATTTTTTTGTAATATATAATTAGTTTGGAGTATATGTGGCATGAGTATATTAGTTTGGGATTTCCTGTAACACAAAAATTGATTTGGATAAATGTGATATGGGTGTATTGATTTTGGTTTTTGTATGATGCAAAAATTAGTTTGGAATAAATGTGATGTTGAGTGTCTCAATTCATAATTTTTTGCGACAAGAAAATTAGTTTGAAATAATTGTGAAATGGGTGTACAAGCATAAGATTTTTTGCGTTATAAAAAATCACGGAGTCTCACTTGAAGCTCACTGTCATGTAGCGGGGATGTGCATGTGAAAGCATCTTGAATTTATTTATAAACAGAACATCATAGGAAAAATTACCAGATCAATCTTTAACATTTTTATCGATGTTAACTTAGTCATAAACTTTCTATTTTGTCAATTTTATCTTAAACTTTTGCTAGAAATTTCAATGTAATTTTTTGGCCAATTTCCATTGGAAAATCGCTGACATAACGACATGCCATGTAAGATAACGGTGATGATTGGAACCGCCACGTCAGTGATCTCAAGTGAAAATTCACCAAAATGATTAAATTAAAATTTAGTGCAAACATTCAAGACCAAATAAGTGGAATTGAAATGTTTAGAATGAACTAATATCTATGCGTAATTTTCCCAGGCGTGCCAGAGAACTTGGTCGGGGATGGCAGAGATTAAATTTTACGTCATCTACTCCATCATAATGGGACTACGCGTTTTGGTCTGGCTCGGTAGGTGGTACATGACCTAAAATGAAGGACCGGTCAAGAAGTCACTCATGTCGTGCGGTGTCCTCGTTGAAGCATGCTTGGTTTCGGAAGTCCTAATGAGACCCACAACGACAGAAGCGGCGCTTTGCTGTTTTCCATCGATGTTGACAAGCATGGCCCGGAATAACATGGGGGAAGACAAGTTTTTTAGAGATGTCGTCAGACATTTCTGCTACAGATTCCGCCATCTCACGCTTGTAAGGCACGTTAGATCGGATGCGAATTCTTGACTCGTTCTCTGCAGTCTGCATCACGTTAGAAAGTCTTTTTAAAACATTAATTAGAGGGTTACGACGTTACATGCAAAGCCCAACCGAATTCAGTAGTCGCGCGACGCAGGATTATTCTTTTGACGGGAATTATGATTTCTGATGCCACTCTTATGTATCGTGTGACGGCTTTCATCTTGCGAGGTTTTGCCGTCTCCATGGCTCTCCCGAATTCAGAAGTCGGGCGGCGCAGGATTATTCTTTTGACGGGAATTATGTATCATGTGTTTCCTAAGTGCACCAGAATCATGGGAAATCTTCTATACCTCGTGCAGGTCCCAGTGGCCACTAATGGGCTCCAACCGGTTCAGTAAATATGCTTCCCTGGCCCATCTCCACTCAGACATCGCTAACTCATCAACTGCAGATTCTTCTCAACCAATCACCAAACGTAACATCAAAAGTCAAGACATTCGATTTTGTCTCGCAGCTAGAATAGAAGTTTTTGACATTGTTAGGGGTGAATGATAATCATTCTGACCAGAAATTAATTTCTGGAAGAGAAAGATTTTTCTATTTTTATTTTTGAAGAGTTTAAACAAAAATAACTGTTTGATAACGACATAAAATTTATACTCTAAAAATAGAAATTCGTTTGATAATAACAAAAAATTTCTTTCTTTCGACGAGTGGCGGACCAACGGATGGTGGTGGACTGGCGATCAACGATGACAAACAAGGGCAAGGTGATGGTGGAACCAACTAGTGATCAGCGACAACCAAACGCAATGATCAATCGGCAAAGAACAACTGGCAATAGAGGCGAGCGATCTGCAGACAGTGGTCAAGTGATGAATGAATGGAACGACATTGATGAATGATGAGAATAATTTTTATGATTTCTAGCGATGAGAATAATTTTTATTTCTGATTTTTATTCCAAACCTATTTTTGGAACAATATTCTATTTTAGAAATAAAAAATTAGAATAATTTTATCAAACGGATTTCTATTCCAGAAACAAGTCTGGAATATAAACAAGTAGTTGTCATGCACCCCCTTAGCCTACGAGTGTTGACCCTCTTATCGTTTTTGGATCGATGAATCGGTTCTTTTGGAAGAAAAATAGCCAGTCCTGCTTGAATTTGAGTTCCTTTCCCTGACTATGCCAATGAAGATGCAACGTTCCACCCCCGCCTCGTAAAGGAGTACAGTTAACTTCATCGGTAGAGCGTGAAAGAAATGGATTTAACTACAAAACTGCTACTGTTTCCTTAAAGAAGCCGAAGGGATTGCCTGACCGCTAATCTATGCAGAGGAAATCGTCGGCACAACTGCCGATATTATAACACTTGGCTTATATTTACAGCTGGGCTTGCGTGGTTGCATTAGGTGCGCGCGAAAGCAGCACGATCTGGACTTTTGGATCAAATTTAGAATGGGTGGCGATCCCCGTTAGATGAACCGTCCTCACATGGTTTACTTCGGAGACTTGATGGGGTGAACTTGCTGAGATAGAGGGGAAGAGTGGAAGTAGAGACAAATGGCTGATATGTCGTCCATTGCAATTCCACGCCTCTTGCGTTTCCATGCATGGACAGCACACTCGACTAAGCGTTTGGCAGACTTGCTCCTGTCTGGCGTTGAGGATACAATGTCCACTGCTTCTTGATTGGATATAACATCCCACACCTGACAGGGAAAAAAAAAAGAGCCAAAATAAGAAGCGGTCGCTATTCAATAGTACTTCATACTGCGAAATAGTATCTAACTGCCCGTGCGAACAAAAGGGTTGATGAAGGTCGCATGATATTAGATAATCAACGAGGACGCTCTTCAGGAGAGGTGACATTTTCTCCCCCCACTCTTGCAGGACGATTATTCTTACTCCTGCTTGTCATGATAATATGCCAGATGAAAAAGTTCGGTCACGTGGCTTTTGAAATTGGGTCACTATGTGGAGTACTTGAAACTTGGGTGACTAACAGTTCAAATTTGACATTTGCGTAAATCTAAGTTTTTTTCAGGAGTAATGTTACCGTCTAGAAACTAGAAAACCTCTATTGCCAGAGCATATATTCTATTATACATAGCAACACTACATGCCTGTTACTGTTTTGACAGTTCTGATTTGAAAACTCGCCATGGGTAAGTCTAGGGCAAACTGGAATGCACATTTTCTGAGGAAGCTAAGCTATCGACTTTCTTCTTTTTTGTTCCACCTTTAAAAGCTCAGACGACTAATGGCAGAAAACATACCCCATCAGTCGCCAGCACAACAAACTGGTCTCTGCTGCTTATGTTTCTCTGTGTCACCTCAGGCACAGATATAAGTCCAAAATCTTTCACACAGTGATCTCCAAAGGCTCTAGACATTGCAAGTCCAGGTGATTCACCATCTGGCAGCCATAAACGGTGCACTCCTGGCTCATCCTCTAAACAGAATATCCTCCCATTGCATTGTATTATCCGCTCAGCTTCCTCTGCAGCAAGATCAACAGAAGTGTGAAGATCAGAAAAGAAGCTAAACCATGAGAGGAGTTATAGGCACGGGGACTAACGAGGTATATTGGGTTTAAAATCAACAGTGAGCTGAACGGGAAGTAAGCTCCCATCCTCAGAAGTAGTTGCTAATACAGCTCGTGAGTCACCTACATTGGCTATGATGATGGATTCCCCCTGCCAAAATATCAATTTCATTAGCTTCCACCGAAGGAACAGTTCCTGAAGAAGTAGAAATGCTTAATCAACAACTCCCCTGGTGGGCCAATCACTAATCTTAGTAACAGCAAAATGGTTGTTCATTTCATCAACTGTTTCTTTTGTATGGAGTGTGCATATAGAAATCTATTGATGGAACTGAGCTTCCATGTCATGAATATATTGAAATGTCTTGTCTGGTCCAGATTTGAAGTTACATTTGCTGAGAACAAAGTCCACTATACATCTGAATTGCCTAGAAAGCTAGCCATCTTAATATTGCCTCTAGAAAGTCTATCGTTAGGAAGATGCACTCCTCATTATCAGTTCTTATTTTGCAACCTAACAGACCAGATCCAATAAACTTATATCACGTGCCAACCGCAGCCAAAAAGAACTATCACATTACCATGACAGCAGATTCATGAACGCACTCCATACAGAGCCTACGTAAAGCAATGAAAATTTGAGGTGTTTGTGCTAATACCTGTCTGACAATAGTCAAAGCAGTGGTCCCACTGTAGCACGAATCAATCTTTCGATGCTGCCCGAGCTCGTTATCAATGGTGGCACAAGTCTTCAAGTAGGAACTTTTCCATATATCAAAACAATGACACTTCTTATCTGATTCCAAGTCAAGATCTGGATCTAGGGAAGCTTGAGCAAGAGTCTCCTGCCAATTGCACAACAAAGAGGGTGGCATCGTCTGTCTGACCCTTTTTGCCACATAATGTCCCCATGGGCCATGCCCATCAAATATCCCACAAAAGATCATGTCATTTTGGCACCCAAATTCCTGTCACCAAAAGCTACATCGTCAGTATATATTAACTTCAATGAGAAAAACTAGAATATACTAGCCATGAGTAACAATCCATGGTATACAGGTGATCTTAAGAATATAAGTTCTGCTCAAAATGAAGCAAAAAGAAGGAAACTCCAACATAAATTGGCATAGATTTATCAGTCTTTGCAGCATGCGATGTACAAATGACTTGAGACAAGAAACAAGCTGAGCAAGTGGATATTTGATAGACTCTGAACTTCTATACACCAAATGACAGGTTGTTCAAACATAATCTTCAAAATGAAATGCGACCACAAGTTCCAAGCAATTGTAAAATTAGAACAATTCCTCTCCTGCAAATGACATTGGCTAGCTAGTTGAATTTCATAAAATAAACAATGAATGTGACCCCAATAGAATCTCATGCATTCAGGTTTCAAGACATACCTCCCAAACGATGCAGCAATCCTGGTTCACTCCTTTTTCCCCTCTCTTAGAGAAAACCGAAGCGAAGTTTTCTGAGCCATCGACATTTACAATGCCAGATGAGCACAGTATCAAGTCATTCTTTTTCGCCTCTTTTGCCATGGTTTCTGCAGCCTCTCTAACATCACGATCCCCAGTGCTCCTTCCCTTCTTAAACGAAAATGATCTTGCCAGGCCATTGAATATGGTGGAGAAATGCCCCATGACCTGTACAATGAAGATGACTTAAGCCCTTCCAGAGATTCAACATCCAAACGTCTTTTTATCTTGATTGCATACTACATGTGGTTCCTAACGGAAAGATAGAAGTGAAACTAATTTTTAATTAAAAACGAAACTTCTTTTTCTAGGAAACCTAGTCCTTGATGAAAAAATTGTCCTTTTTCATTTCTCCTTTTCGTACTCGTCCCATCCACTAGTCTCAAGAACCACACAGAGGACGAAAGCACATGGTTTTGGAGCGAACCAGTGACCAGATGAACAACACGATCTGACTCAGATAGCTGAGCTCGAGCACGTAAAGCACAAAGCTCCAAAAGACCTGGGAATCTAAAGGACACTGCAGCGCATAATCATGCTTACATGGAATTCCATAACCACGCGCAAGTTGGGAGAAAAGTTCATCGAACCCAGACAAGAAATAACACCAAATCCGGTTTAGTCTCATTCCTTTTTTCAAAGAATAAACAAAGCCAAAGCAGCAAAAAGGAAATACGGGCAGGCATTCATTTCCGGGACTGTTTCCCTTTTCTCGGAAATCAATGGAAAGGCCGCCACGGTTCTTTCTCTGCTTTCAGGCTCAAAATTCAGTGTGAAAAGAAGGAGATGCGTCTGCGGTGGCCAGCGACTTCTCGAGGACCGAATCCCACGAGAGCGTTGCTTCTCCTAGTCATGGCCAAGACAAAGGTCACGCGAGCATTTTCCAAAGCAGCGCTTACTGCTCTGCTCCGCTCCTTCTTCTGACGAAGACGGGAAAGTCAGCAGAAACGCGAAAGTCAAGATCGAAATTCACTCCTCTCGAAGCAGAAAAAGGCTCGACCAGATTTTTCCAGAACGCGAAGAAGCTCCATGAAACCAGCAACTCGGTACAATCCCATGATTCTTTCAAGAAAGAATAACTTGAAATCATCCACAAAATTGCCAAAGAAAAAAAAATTCCCTCAGGAAAAAAACGAAATTTCTCCCTCCGTCGGAACTTTCAACAATGCCGAGCCAGAATAAAGGAAAAAACAAAAAAACCGCGATGACTCGACGCGACTATCTCGTCGTTTCGCTTCGCCGTTCCCTCGCACGGAGCAAACTGCCACACGATAATCACGAAAACACACGGACACGTAGCGAGAGAGAGAGAGAGAGAGAGAGAGAGAGAGACCCCGAGCGGCGGCGGCGCAACGCCGCGACTTCGACGGAGGCGGGGACTCAGGCGAGGCTCAGTGAGGGAGAGCGAGCGAGGGCGAGGGCGAGGAAGCGGCCGGAGAAGGGAGGAGCACCGCCGGAGAGGGGAAGGAAGCGGAGGGATCGAGAATGGCGGGGAGGCAAGAGGAGGTCGCAGTCCATAAGCGAGGGCGAATCCGACCGTCCCTTTCTCGTCCGCTTCGCGTATCGATTATCGAAAGGTGCTGAGGACAGCGGCGGTCGGTGCAGCTGCTCGATCTTTTTTATGGTGGTGGGAGGAGAAGGGAGAGTACACGAAGTCGACGCATGCAACGACCGCAGCATCTGCTGTTTACTGGTCCTGTAAATTCGTGTGGCTCTCGAACAGGAGAGAGAGAGAGAATAAGAGATATTTTTTACTTTTATTTTATTATAATGATGGTGTTTTTTGACGTTTGTAAAATTTTGGAAATTTAAGGGAAAGTGAATTTTGTCTCCCTCTACAATTATGGGAGTCGTTGCTGCGATTGTACAGTGCTTTCGTAATGATTCTGGCATCCATCATCATCAACCGCCCCATGATGGGGAAAAAAAAAATGTACATATATATATATATATATGGGAATTTGATGTGACTTCGTATAAATTTGGTATATGTCCAAATAATTGGGTTTGGACCAATCATGTTCTTGTATATTATCATGTCCTAAGCCTTAGTGATTAAGTGAATTTTAGGTACTCCCAAAATATCATATGACATGATTAGATATCTACCTAATTCTTGAAATTCTCTTAACAGCATTCGAAGCGTAATGATTTGGGTAATGAATAGTTACAAAGTGCTCCGTTATCACGTGAAATGTTACTTTTTCTTTTTTGGACTTATTTCTGTGGGCTTACGAAAGTTTTTATGTCTAATTCAACGTACTGGAGTGAATAGATACGTGATTGGATGAGACTTGTTAATTTGCATGATCACATGGATTCTTAAGGCGAATTCTTAGTTTAAAGCAGGCGTGCTTTGCTCGACATGTTCCAGCGCAACGAAAAAGCAAGCGAGGATGGCCTGTTCAAAGTTAGGTGCATGTTGCCTGTTTTCCTTATGTGCACAGAGAACAGAGACCTCCATTGCCCATAAATTTTCTCTTCTCTTCACGCATCCCATAATTCGTGACACGTGTCTGCTTCCAATTGAAAGTCAACGGTTGAACGTTGGCATTATTTGGACCGAATTTGATTAACCCGAGACAGACACAGACGTAAAAAACTTTACTTTGATGGTCCTCTTTTTAATAATAATGAAATGGGTTCGTTTCTAGCAATTATTTGTTTCTCGTTGATTATATGTATCAAAAGCTGACCTTTTCCCTTTTAACTCCATAAACAATCTGTTTTTTTGTACATAAATAATCTGTTTGAAAAGGAAGAATTAAACGTCTTAGCGATCACGACCGCGAGCCGTCCATCGGAATATATTAATATTTAGTGAAAATAATAAAATAAGATAGAGTATCACCCCGCAGATATTTTGGAATTCCAATGTGTGGCCCACCAATATTTATTAGACACAGTAATGAGAACAGTAGACGATTAATCAAGGGAACCAAGTTGGTATGCTAGGAATTTTTATGGATTAATGCATTGCATTTGCAAAACGCCTGCAGCATGAGTTTTTTTTTTTTTTTTTCGAGTTAATATTGTAAACAATTGAAAATCATCACCCCATGACATATCTATTTTAGACTAATTTTAATCTCGTGAAAAATCCTAAAATTATACACCTCTGACATATTTAATTAATTGTCTCACAAAAAAAATACTCAAACTGTTACTCCCGATCCAAATTCACTCTCCATTAGCATCTTATACAATATCCTATTAGAATGCAAATACATTTTAAGAGTGGGTAGATTTGACCGATTTGGAGTTTTTTGTGAGATGAAATGTAACTTTATGGTAAATGTTTTATGAGGGCACGTATTTGGGATTTTTTTTTTCAAATGAAAATATACCAAGATATCCATTCAAATTTTCTTTCGAAATGAATGGGATATATATGCCACGGAGGTACCGTCTGGAAATTTTCAACGGCATTAAACCCCCCCTCCCTTTTTTGTTTCAATTTCTGTCATCTTCCTCATGAAGTTAGGTCGATTCCGGTGAGTTTATAAATATACACGTGTACACCCCTACATTACAAAATACATCCTCCTTTGGTCAGAAATAATTGACGATAGCAACAAACTACATGGATAATACGTCTAGAAACGAACCATATATTATATCGCCTAAAGGTCTACTCTTCAATTTTTTAAAAATTCAATAGAACCCTAATCTCAAGTTCGCGTGGCCTCTCGTGATTGGCTCGCAACGTGCCTATCCGGCAAATCAGCGAGTATATAATTCGTATGTATCATTATGCCAACTACGCGAACGGCAACCATACGATTATAGTATAATACACGAAATATTAAATAAAATCTTGGGGTTGGGGAAGGGGGATAATTATGGAGTTATGATTGCGATGCGGGATTTAAATATATAAATTAATTTTTTTCCACAAAAGGAGGCGCGTGTATTTTTTCTTTCGTTGTTGATAATTATGATTAGCACTTAATATTTTATATGCTTCTCGATTTTCCTATTAGGGAAGAGGTCGTGCTGGACATTCCGCCAATCCCGTCTGCATTTCTAAATTCGACATCGACCGGCAAAAGCTGTTCATCCATACCTTATTATAATATAGATATCTATATACATTCTTTAAAGTGCATAATATCTGCTGACCATGCAAGGTAGGTTGGTGTGTGTGAGAGAATCTTTATCGTCTCATCGCCTCGAGGTTTGAGACAAGATATTGCAAAGAAAATTAGCAGTTGAGGAATTTTTTTTTTTTTTATAAAAAAAAGAGGATGAAAGAAGAGAATTGATGAAAATAAGAAAGAAAAACGATACAAATAATACATGAACTTTGAGCCAGTATCTAATTTGATCATTGAATTTTTAATTTATTCAGTATAATTTCTGAATTTTTTGTACTTTTTCAATAAAATGTTCAATTTAATCAACAATCCCGAGTCTTTAATTCAAGAAAAAACTACATTAAATATTTTCGTACAGTTTATAAATTATATTGAACATATACTAAAAGTTCAGGATTTACACAAAACAAATTAAAAGTTGAGATTATATTGCATATTGAGTTAAAGCTTAGGGACCACATTGAATAAATTAACAATTCAATGGTCAAATTGCATATTGAGTCAAAATTTAGGGACTACTTGTGTAATTATAAAAAAAAAATTGCATCTACCCTGCTAAAGGAAAAGGGCTGAACTAGTGACGTGCTCATCATAAAAGGGAGGAAGAAAGGTGCTCCCATTTACCATGTTATATAATTGCAATTTGTGGAATCATGGACCAAATAGTGATGCGGGAAATTGACTAATTCAAGAAACCTACTTTTCCTTTGTGGGAGTGGGTAGTGAGATCCGAAGTTATGCTGCTTTGCGAAGGCCTATAGTACACAGACATTGAATCGGAACTTCCTAGGGAGAGAAGATTATTAATGATCAGAACAGCGGAAGAATCGAGCATGGTCCCCTAGAACAAAAAAAATTGGGTGACTCATATTCTCTTATTTTTATTTTTAGGATCTCGCACCTACTACAACATAAATGAATAATCCAAAAATCTCTCCATATGATGATGCATGTCATAATCAAGCAACACCAGCGCGAGTTGTCCCAAGGGTCTGCACATGGTCCGAATCGAGCCGTGATTTTGTGGAAGGCAGGCCAGTTCCTGTGCCACCAGGCCAACGGCCATCGCACGGATGTTAAGGTGCGGCTTCCGACACGCGCATCGACTGTACACGAAGATACTGCCCCAATATTTTTGGGGCCCAGACATGATTTTTCTTCTCTGCTTTTCTTTCTCCGAGGCTTGTCAATAGCTGTCGAGACAACAGTAATCTTGACCTTTGTAAACTAAGGAAAAAGGGACGGTGATCTGTAGTTTCCTTGTTTAACGTTACCCTCTACCTAACGGAAACTAGTGGAATGTTCGAAGAGACTCTTGCGCATGTCATCTGCCCAAGAAAGAAATTATTTTTTTTTAAAAGGGCAGGATTCGAGGCATGCCCCCTTGAGGAAGGGAACGGGCATTGCAAATCAAGAATGACGACAATTTTCATTTAAAGCCCGCCCTATCACTATATCTTTATAACGAGCTAATATCCTAAACGGTGGGCGTGGAGAAGAGCATGCCTATTTCCTACTTTGAGGAGAAAGCTCTTAATGGATCGAGTCGAGAATAATCTAATCCGAATAGCCAATTTAAATTAAAATGAGAACGTGGAATGAGCGAATATGAGATGGAGTAAAAAAATGAAAGAAAATATAAAGAAAATCATATAAGTGAGTATTGTGAATTTATTTAACATTCATTTTATTTTTATTTTTATCATTCCAAATTCATTTATGATTTATTCACTGATTAGAAGTATTTCATATGATAACTCAATACATTAAATATAAATTAAAAATCAAGTTGCTAATTTTTTACTTGAAAAATTCAGATAGACCGAGCTCGAATAGAGGATCCCGCGGAAAGCGTGGTCAACATCCGACAGCTTAGGGGTCAACCTTTTTCAACGCGACGGCACCGCATGCAGCGGGACTCCGAATCGAGACGACGCTGCACGCCGCTCCGTGTGCGGATCGTGTGTGCGTGTCCCGTCGCACGTGGTTCACGATGTAAATCTAGCACTTTCTAACAAGAAAAGGAAAAAGCAAAAATAACCGTGAGAGAGAGAAAGAGGTAGGAAAAGGTAAGAGGTTAGGACCAACCGCGACCGCACGATGGTCACGGGTCGGACGAAGGTAGGTGCGAAAAGGTGGCGTCACCGCCGTCGGATCCGGGGATGGGGGGCCCGGGATGGTCGCGGCGGAATCAAGTCACAGCGAGAGGCCAGCGGATGCCCGACACCTGGTGCTGGCCAACAATCGCATGTGGGGCGGTGCACGGGAACGGGACAGCCGAGCCATCTGCTTTTTGGGCCTTTCAACTTTTTTCCGCGGTTAGGCGTCAGAGCGGTACGCTTTCGATCTCGTCCTAGCAAAAGTGCCTATCGGCCGACGCGCCCATGCTGTTGTAGATCAGGACGACGGTGAAAAGTTGGTTTGATTGGGGCTGGGTTTGGCGGATTGTGGACGGAACTATCGGCACGAGGGAAATTGTCGATCGGCTTGTAGACATCAATGATCAAATGTTGCTATCGATACAGATATCGTGTGATTGTGATTAGCTGTCGATTGACTTCAATGTTGATGAGTAAAAGCTATATCGATCGCCAAGTGTTATATTGCAAAGACAATCTTGAATATTGACAATTAGGCACTGCTGTTGATATATTGATCGATTATGATTTTACCATGTGATTAATATTTAAGATAAGTATTAAAGATGGTTGGAATTTGCTTCAGATGAGGATTACGTGGAGTTCTGAAGTTTAAGATTGTGGCAAGGAAGTTATGCTAAAAAATTCAAGTAATAACCCTTCATAGGGGAGCTATGAAACCTGAGATTGTGGCAAGTCTAAAGATTTAAATAATAACCATGCATAAGTGGTTATTGATTATGTTAGGCTACAAATACCTAAGTATATTCATGTAGATAACCCCCTTCAATCAACCAAAGAATTCAATTTTCTAGCAAATTTATTTTTATCTTTACTCTGGAGTCGTATTTAAGAAATCTTAATCGTCGATTTAAATTCAATATTATGTCTCTTTATCATCTTACTTTATCATCAATTGAATTTTGACGAAGTGTTTTGTGTTTTGTTGTTGTGAGTTGTGTCTATTCCTTGTGGTTCATTGGGATCCGTGATCGAAATTGCCACATAATTTATCTTCTCTTAACAAAAAATTACGAATCAATTTCGGTGAATAATATTTCGTAAGCAATCCAATTTCAGCCAAATAGAGGCGAAACCAATTGAAATGGAATTGAATTTTCACGTAATCACGAAGAAAGTTACTAAGGATAGCGGTCTGCCGACAACCATCCCTTCAAAGTTCAAACGCCCTCGTCGTCGTCAAACCTGATTAGAAGGATGACGAAATCGTGGGGCCGATCCCCGCCTACATAGGATTGGCTTGTCTAGAAAATCAGACTTAGATAAAGTGAGTTAGTAGGTATATAATTACAGTATATAGAGTGAACATTTGGTCAATCTTTGCGTGAGAGAAGATGGAATTTCAATTCTTTAAGACTCATCTTCCGTTAGAATAGAAAAAATATCTGTTGTGTCTCGAAATATGGACAGAAACCGAATGAAATATCCCAAGAGAGAGCCCTGATTCACAAGGGAAAGAAGGGGAAGAAACCATTTAAAAAGTATGTTCAAGCTGATCTCCCCCGTCTTCTTATTCTCATTAATCTGCCACCATGGTATAGCATTTTCCACCGGCTCTGCCTCATTTGTCAGCACCATATACGTATATTTATGTGAACTTTTTTTTTTATCATCTAACGATAGATTAATAATATTTTGTACTAAAAAGTTCATAAGAAAGTAAGCTTTAAAAGGTTTATGAAAAAGCTTTAAATGGTTTGGAAAAATCAATTTTCTTTTTTTTTGCCACCTGGAAAAATCAAGTTCAGGCACTCGCATTTTGCGACATATTACAACAAACTAGAAATTAAAGATGTGGATGATAATCATTCGATTTTGGAAATCAATTTTTGGCCAAAGACAGATTTTTCTATTTTTTTAACTCCTTGGATATGTTTGTAAACAAAAATACACATTTGATAATTATACAAAGTTTTTATCATTAAAATAGAAATTTGCTTGAGAACACAAAATTTCTCCCTCACAAATGGCTATAGGAGGCGGCGGACGAACAGATGGCAAGTAACCAGCGTCGAGCAATGACAGTGGCTAGCTAGTAGCGAGAGTAAATGATGAAAATATTTTTTATTTCTACTTTTGTTCCATAAATAGAAAAGTAGAAATTTTTTATTTCTCATTTTTATTCCAAACCTATTTCTAAAGTAAAAATTTATTTTATCAAGTAAAAAATAAAATTTCGTTATCAAACAAATTTCTATTCCATGCCTATTCCTAAGAACAAAAAAAAAAAAGAATAGATAATTAGAGGAATATGATGTTTATTATGCGCACCCTAAAAATTCATTCACAATCTCCATATGGAAAAGAATTACATCATGGGAAAGCAATTCAACTCTATATTAATAAGAATATGTTTGGCAATATTTTTGTTTTGAGAAACAATTTTTTTTTTTCAAAAATAGTCTTTTTCTATTTATAATATCTATAACAATTTTTAAATAAAAGAATACGTTTGGTAATTATACAAAATTTATATTCTCGAGATTCAAAAAAAAAAAAAAAAAAAGGAATGCATTTGATATGACCTACATTTTTTTAATAATTTTTTTAGATTTTTTTTTTTTTTCTCTCTTCTTTTTTTTGCTCCTCCTCTCAGCGGCCGCAATTGATGATTGATGGTGGGCGGCGACATGAGGTGGCAAACAGTGAGGAGCGACGAGCAACAAGGAAGAAGAAAAAAATGACTTATTTATAATAATTGTTCTCGGAAACAATAAATTACTTTTTTTTTTTACTTTTTATTTCTATTTTAAATCTATTTATCAGCTACTTTTTTATTATCAGGAATAGAAAAATTAATTGATATTATCAAATGAATTTCTTTTTTTTTTCTATTTCGAGGAACAAAAGAATAACAAGTTACCATGAAGAGCCTACGGCAAGTTACCACGCAGGGCCTAAGAGTGGGTTTTCGCGTTTGGATACTTTGGTCTATGCTATTTCGCTTTCGGGTCATCTCTACAAGACGAGAGGCGGACAATTTCATCGAGTCTCGCGACATGGCTCGGCCTCCTGAATTTCTAAGAGCCCAAAGTCCGCGATCTTGCCCGTGTTGTTTCTCGACACGCTACTCCGAGAAAAGATCGGACGGGAATAAACAGGGAAACTCTAGCCCATTCACACGATTCCAATGCAGCACAATAAGAGCAAGCAGTGTTCAACAATTCATCATCGTCTGTTGTTTCAACAACCGAGCGTCACTTCCAGCTCCCTTCACTTACAAAAAAAAATTAATCCGTCCAGGCAGACATAATCCCAACCGCCGTCACTGCTGTTGATGCCCAGGGGTTTGTAAAGAAAACGGTTTCATCGGTTTGTTTACCCTCATGTCTTTCCTAAAAGAACTTCTGAAGATCCTCTCTCAGTAGAGAGGTATGTTAAGTTGATTGATACCTTGCGCGTTCGGCCTGAAACTGCCTAACAAGCTGCAAAGACTGATAGTAGAGGTTCAGGTCGAGACCATCGACATTTCTACCCACTCGAGCCCGCAACACCGCCTGAAAAGCATGAGCACTTATTAACCCAAATGGTCAATACCACCACGCACAATGCACATGTCACGTGCGCGATCTCTAACCCATTTGCCGGCAAAACTCAAATCTTAAACAATGAAAGTTCTCACCTCATTATCAGGTTGAATCTGGAGTTCGCCAATGAACTGGTACATTGAGCCGACACGAAAACTAAGATCCCTCAGATGCTGTGTGTCTATCTTCAGACTAGCATCTCCATCGACAATCATTGCTATGGTAGTCTCCACGGAATACTCTTGTAACCTCAAGTGAAAAACAGATATCAGTCCCGGGAAAGCCGCAACATTCTGAAAGAAGAAACAGATCAACAATAGAAAGCGAAAGACATGCAGATGACCAATGGCAAACAATTCAGTTGACAATGTCTAGATGATTCTCCGGTAGAACTTGCTGATAAAGGAAGGAAAACAAAGAGGACAACTTTTTAAAAGCTTTTGCCCCGGCCTCGCATCAAGGTCGGGGCGATTGCTTTATCCCAGATCAAAATAGGATCATTTGCCAGACCCAAAATCGGCCACATTCTCAAGTAATCTAGACAGCATCATTACCTAGGAAAATGTCTGATCCAAGTTCATTACAGGCCTTGCCACCCTCAAAAACAAGAAAGAAAACGAAACTCGTGCAGTGCGGCATCAATCAATCATGAAACCCAACACAGTTCAAGTTCTTTTATTTTTCCGGCCGTCACACGGGCATTGGAAGTTCATTGCCAGCCGAAGCCTGCCCAATCTGACAAGAACGAAAACAAGTTCCAAACGGCGGAATGTCGATGACAAGGTCGTAAGTCCAGTCTAGTCCTACAAGCGTACGAGAGCTGCAACTCCGGAGCTCGGCTTCGCAGCCACATTACACGCATCTGCAATCTCATCGACCCTAGAGTAATCAAAAGCTAACTACTATGCAAAACCCTAGCTCGTACAAGCTCCATTTCACGCGCCGATATCCCCTCGGAAAAGGCGAAACCAGGTAGGGACGGAAAATGAAATGGCGAGCGGATCGACGAGAATCAGGGGGAGGGAGAAGGCGCAGGAGCACTGATTCAACAGATCAATTCAACGGCATTGCGCAGAAGGAGGAGGAGGAGGAGGAAGGACATGAGAGCCTACTTGCCGAGGACGCGAAGAGAAGCCCCGTCGGCGAAGAGAGGAGACGGCGGCCGGAGCTCCTTCAAAGTGACCGGAGCTCCGGATCCGACGGCGGCGCCGGAGGACGCCATCTTCGCGCAGCCGAAATCGCCCTCGCCGCCCTCTCTCTCTCTCTCCCCTCTGGTCTTTAGTTTACTCTCGCCGGCCCAGCTGCGACTGGGCCGTTTCTCGGCCCAACATCAGTCCTCCTCCCTAGCCCATTACGACTGTGCCGGGCCTCTTCTCTCGCATCTCGTCACCGTCTATGTAGCACCGACACGGACACGCGACACGCGACATGTTATATATTAAATATATTTTTATAATAATAATAATAATAATAATAATAATAATAATCTAGAATTAATTTACACGAAAAATATTAAATAATATCATTCATTATTTTAATTTGTTACAATAATACACAAAACTTAGAGGAAAAAAACATTATTTAAAGAAAAATGCTGAAATGATATTTTTAAATTTATTTATTTATCATATATAGCATTTTTTTATTACTTCTTTCATAGTAAAAGACTTTTAAAACAATTCTAAAAAAAAAACTGAAAAAAAAAAATTGACCTCGTTCGTGTATATTTATAGCAATTTTATTACTTCTTTTATTACTTCTTTTGTGTATATTTATATTTTGACCCCTCAAGTATTAGAAATTTTTAAAATTGACTTCGTACGTGTCGGAATCGCGTGTTGGAATTCTAGACTCGCGTGTCGGAGCATGTCAAAAAGAGTTGACCACGTGTCGGATTTTTCGACACTCGTTGACCGCGTGTCGGAGTGTGTCAAGACGTGTCGGAGCGTGTTGGACACATGTCGGAGTGTTGGATACGACACGAAGGCTTCCAGAGAGTGTCCGTGCTACATAGGTCACCATGATGAAGATCAAAGAACAGAAGACAGGAGCAAGAAAGTAGCTTTCCAATTTCATTACTGCTGATCCATTCAATGCTTACGCAAGCAATGGCAATCTCATGTTCAGTAGCGATGTACATAATTACAGACATACAAACACAACACAACCCTGTACATATTATTAATAAAAAAAAAATGCATGATTTAATTTGCTGTTTGTACACGACTTTGACTTGCAGCTAATACGGCATTCGGTTAGCATCATCCGACTCCCATGTTAGCATGGCAGCAAACTTCTGTCTTATTTTTCGACAAATTTACAGTCACCAAATATGTCCCCAATTACATTGTTTGTTCCAAGAGTTTGAGTCACTAAGAACATCGAGAATTAAATCCTGGATGCATTAACAAAATAATAAAAAGAATAGAGAACACATCTTGGGGTACAACTTGGTGTTCCAACGCTTTCATCTATGAGTTTCTCGTGATCAAACAATATGAGGTGCAAGAACACAGAATTTCTAGTGATTTGCTTTGGGTTTTTGATGGTTTGCATTTGACACTTGACCTCAACTACGCATAAAATCGAATGGCTTCACTTAAGCTTACAATCCCTTTCTCAGCTTAAAAAAAAAAAAAAACTATCATTGCCAGGGCTTAGAATGACTTCATTCCCATAAAGTCTCTAACTCTCCAGCCCTTTTTACAAGTAAAAACATTTTTAGTCCTCGACATACATCTATACACATCTATTCCAGCCCTTTTTACAAATAAAACATTTTTATTCCTTGACATGCATCTATACACATCTATGCTTACATTGAACCAAGATTACTCATTCTCACTTTTCTGTTAAGATAATGAATCCACAACAGGGTTCATCTCCGGAAAATGTCACTTTTTTATTTATTACATATTCTCCTTATGATGTAAAAGGTATTAGAAGTAATAATAGAACAACACAAGGTTCATCTCCAAGCCAGCATTAGGACACAAATTAAAGCCGAGTTTGCAAACCACCGCATTAAGAGAATGGGAAACTATCACCCTTCTCTAATTCGCGATAAATGTAAATGCTATCAAGATGACATAGAGAAAGACAATTGACCAAGGCATGTCACCAAGCAGGACATAGATCAGCAAACCGCACTTGACAGCTCCAAGAACAGCAGCAATGAGAGGAAGCGAAATCGGAACCCTGGGTGTGTATCTTGCTCTCCCATCTCGATGATTTTCAGCAGTTTGTAGAAACGCCTGACTTTTGCACGGGTAGAGTTGGGTGGAACGTCAGTGCACTCGGCGAGTGGAATCAGTTTCTTCTTCAGGGATTCAAAAAATTCGATCAATGCAGCAATTTGATCGGCCTGCTCTGCTTCACCTCTTGGAAATAAAATCAACAAACACTTGTTAGTGTACCGTCTCGTGGAAACGAGCTCTTTCTGCTTCACATTGGCAGTCTTTCCAAAAGCTTTCAAGAACTACCACTTTAAGTTCTAAAGGAAATTTGATGTGGTATGATGCCAAGCTTCTAGTGCCAATCATAGCTAATTATTATACATTGAAGCAGTCTAAACTCTGTGTACTGCAGAGTATGTAACCCGTCTTTTGATCCACGGCTAATTAAGCTAGTGAAAATTCTTCTTTTCGACAAACCGCCTCCTTAACACGTATAAAACTTTCCTAACCTATCCTTACAACACATTCACATAATAAACCAGACGCACAAAAGTACCAGGTAAGCCCCTGCTTACCGCCTAGAAACAGAGCAAAGCTCACAGAGGGTTTTTCTTAGGAGGAAAAGCTCATGACAAAAGAAGGAAGCAGAGTCGATATACAGCCGCGTCGCTTCTTCAATGTGACAGAAATTTACCAAACGGATATCATAAACAATTCACCAATTTGTCACTACGAGAAGCATTTTGCAAGAAACAAGCCATTTTCTTCAGGCAAAGTGAGAGATTTCCCGGGAGTCTTGAGTGAACAGCACATTCAATGGCTAAAATGCAGTTTTTTAACCACAAAAACAGCATTCGCGAATGGTCTATTCAGTGTGATATGATCAGAGATAGAAACAGGAAAGAATCTCAAGATACTGACATGAGTTCCCTCAGAATCCTTAAACTTGCGGAAAGAGCTGGGCCCCAGATAGAGATGGGCTCCTTAACACGTATAAAACTTTCCTAACCTACCCTTACAACACATTCACATAATAAAGCCAACTAGACGCACAAAACTACCAGGTAAGCCCCTGCTTACCGCCTAGAAACAGAGGGTTTTTCTTAGGAGGAAAAGCTCATGACAAAAGAAAGAAGCAGAGTCGATATACAGCCGTGTCGCTTCTTCAATGTGACAGAAATTTACCAAACGGATATCATGAACAATTCACCAATTTGTCACTACGAGAAGCATTTTGCAAGAAACAAGCCATTTTCTTCAGGCAAAGTGAGAGATTTCCCCGGGGGTCTTGAGTGAACAGTACATTCAATGGCTAAAATGCAGTTTTTTAACCACAAAAAAAGCATTGTTGATAAAACTCCAAAATGGCATTTTCTTTTGACCTAATTTTTTTTTTCTCTTTATCATTCAGGAAAGACAAGAAAATTTCAGAATAGCAAACATCATCTAGAATTTCTCTTAGATTCAAACCCATAGCTGATGATAGAACTAGAATAGATATTTTCAAATGGCAGTTCCTGATTCTTGGGAGGTATTTGAATCGGGGTTTTGGGCATAAAGATTCCACTGACCTGTAAAAAGTGGTCCTAACCCTTTGGGATGCGGTAATACATCTAAAGAATTATTCCATCGAATGTATTCCCCCTGGATCCAGGAATAGCTACATGGTATTTTCAGTGTGATATGATCAGAGATAAAAACAGGAAAGAATCTCAAGATACTGAGTTCCCTCCTATGATCAGAGATAGAAACTCTTTCAAGATACTGACAATGAGTTCCTCCTGTGATCAGAGATAGAAACTCTTTCAAGATACTGACATGAGTCCCCTTCTATGATCAGAGATAGAAATTTTTTCAAGATACTGAGTTCCCTCCTATGATCAGAGATAGAAACAGGAAAGAATCTCAAGATACTGATACGAGTTCCCTCAGAATCCTTAAACTTGCAGAAAGAGCTGTGCTTCCAGAGAGAGCTGGTGCTTTTTAATATATTAAAGGTCGTTGAGGCTTACCTCTGGCCACCACCGTAATAAGCTAAATCGTTATTCCTCATTGACCTTCCCACTTCGCCTGAGATCTCCTTTCTTCCTGGTTTCGAGTGTCTGCAGATTGCTGTCTTCTGAACGAACGAACTGCTTCGGGGGAATATGAGCCGAGAACCGGAGGGGTTTGTACCGGAGGGGGCGTGGTGGATCTCATAGGTTCCTGTCCGAATTTTTGCTAATGTAGCATGCATGCCACTGCGTGGAGCTTTGTCATATTTGCTAGTTGACGAGGTCGCCCGCACTCCCCAAATGCAGCACCGTCACCATCTCGATGTTGTTTATTACGAGAGAGGTTTACGTTTTTAGATTCCATGGGGACGCACGGAAGCGACGACGAACGGTCTGCTTTATTGACCCAAGATTACCATGTCTATTTTTCTTTTGCTCTTTGTTAATATATCCAGGTTTCTACACAGGTGGTTTCAAAGAGCAGAAGCCCCTCAGGGCAGACAACAAGCACTAGGCATGTTCAGTCACTGTGAATCCATCAAAAACTACGATTTATTGCTAACAGTTATTAGTCCTTTCTTTTTTGGATGCAGATTTTTCATCTTAGCATATCTCAACCGTCGATAAATGCCTTATTTACGTGCATCTACAGTTGAGAATTGGTTGAAATGCCAATGAAAGCACTTTGAAGTACAGGATTTTCATTCTCTTCTGTTATTTATGTCAAAAAAGTTTCAAGATATTAATTTGGTAAATTAGTTTACGTAAAACTCATGGTCAGAGTAATCCCTCTCCATAAGTTTTAGCACCTTGACAATACTTATTTATATTAGAAAAAGAATTTCAGTTAGACTTTCATTATTTCATTTGAAAAATAAATGATTTGAAAAATATTTCCTAAAAAACAATTATCTATATCGTTTACAAAAAGAAATTAATGAAATTTTTTTTCATTATTCGCAAAAATGTTTAAACAAAATTGTTGTTAATAATAAAAATATTTTCCATTGAATAATTATTTCAAGCAGCACAAATAATCATTTTTACTAAATATTTCAAAATCATTTTATTTTTTGTGAAATAGACAAAGTCTTAATATTGAGTTTTTTTCCTAAAAATCTCAAACTTTGAAAAAATGCCAAGAAGCCTCGATCAGATGCATGAAGAGACCTCGCTTTCACTAGTCACTATCACGCGTAGGAAGAGACTGCACATCAACTTTGTTGCTTTTTTTTGTTAAAAAAAACTCAAGTCCTTAGAAGAACTTGCCTAGGTTAAATCGGAATTTCAGGATCACCTGGATATAAAAACACTAAAAGAGTATTGCCAAGCACAGGGTGAGATAAAAATACTGTACCAATTGAGTGCACATTAACTTTGTTACTTTCTTTTGTTAAGAGAAACTCTTTTTTCTTCTTTTTGGCTAAGTTTTTAATTTCTTCTTTTAGTTTCATTACTTGCAATAAACTTCAAATGCATGTCGCACGTAGTCAAGAGACAAATATCCACTAGCAGTGGATGTAGGGGTTACCTTCTTTTCGTGGATAGTCAGTGGGGCCACTTTCTCCCCCCAACCCCCAACCCCCATCCCTGACTTTTCTTTTGATTTAATTATTTAAAAAAATTCAATTAAAGATTTAAAGTGAATTTATTTTGTCATAAAAGATTTAAGGACCTAAAATGGCCTATCAGCCTCGAATAAGGCTTAGAACTTGCCAATCAGCCAAATTTTTGCTGGTAATCATTTTCTTGAGACTTGGGATAGTGGTAATTTTGTACAAAATTTGCAATTGAGTCAAAAAAAAAAAAAAATCCCCAACTTGAATTAGAATTAGGTTCCTATTTCAGTGTTTCACATTTTCTTCTTCCTCTCCGCCCTATCCTCGACCGCTCGGCACTCGGTCCTCGCTACTCCTTGCCTAATCCCCGTCACTCAATGCAAGCTTCAGTCCATCGTCCACCGTCGTTTGTTCTTTCCTAAGTTCCATCCTCCGCAAGCTTCAAGTCCATTGTCCCGAGCTTCAAGTCCATTGTCCCGAGCTTCAAGTCCGTCATCCACGAGTTCAAGTCCTTCTTTAGTGCCGCTTTTGCTCTCGTGCACATTTTCTCCTTCAATGCCACTTGGCTGAAGGAATTAGGTGCCACATGAGGCTCCGACAACAATTCCAGAGGAACACTTTTGACCAGCACGGTAGGAGAGACAACCGATGTAGAAATTCTTCATAGCCCTATCATGGGAATGCTTATGTGTTGATGATTTTTTAGGCTTGGGTGAAAGATACCCCAGCAACAATTCTTCTGAAGATTAAAAAAAAAAAGAGGAGAAACTGTGAGGGTTAAAAAAAGGGAAAAGAGGGTCATCAAAAAAAAAAAAAAAAAAAAAAGGGAAAAGAACCTGTCCACGTTTTCCGACAATAATTACTAAAAAATCATTAACGGATCTAGTAGTGGAACCCTGATTGTATTTTGGAACTGGATTAATTTAGCAGTCTTATCCCGTTTGATGATGGCAACTTTCCATGTAGAGCCGAAAAAATAGTGAAAGGAGAGTGAAAAGTTTGCAGTTGCCCCTGACATCCACGCCAATCACTCCCCAAAAAGTCATATAGAGCGAAAGCTACGTGGATGTTTATTCATGCCCTCATAAATGAGGCTTGCGTCAGATGTTATCTCGTATTAGGTTATTGACTCGTTTCACTTCATACATTGTCCGATTGACAAATTTGAGAATCCTTCCACCGATTACTAAGTGCAGAGAGCTTTTGGCGGTGGATTGAGGCAGAAGTTTGTTAACCTAGGTTGTAATTGGCCCTATGAACGATGATTAGAACTTGATGTGCATAAATCTAAAGTGATTAAAAGAATCTTTTAATGTTGATATAATGATTCCAAGTAACTAAGCAATCGTTCATCTATTAAATATACGCATTCACTTATCTTCAATTAGCACATTCCCCTATCTTGTAATAGACTAGGTCCATAAATTAATCTCTAATTATCAAGTAGCGATCGAATATTGAGTAAACATGCTAACTAAGCACCGAAGGTATACAAGTAGTGCTGACATGAACTAAAAAAATGATTATTCGAAATAAATTACAAAATGGTCAATGCATTATTGTTGATGTTTAATTTTGGTGGTTGTCCTTTATTTTATTGCAAATTTAGTCATTAACTTGACTCTCAATTTTCAATTTCAAATATTTTATTCCATATGAAGACGGAAATTACTAAGTAAGTCCCAAATTAATATGCTACTTTAGAAGTTATCAAAGACGATCACACAAAGAAATTTGCATATGCGATCAAGTTGGACTTTCTTTAGATATTTAATAATATTATTTCAGCTCGCACATTTGTGTTGACTAGTGATGGACAACTTAGCCTATTCCTGTGATGCTTCCCCTAGTTCAAATGGACCAAAACGCTCGACGGTTGCTTCCGGGTGCTGATCATCTAGACTCTAGAGTATTGCTGCCGGCAAACACGATGGGTCATTGATCAAGGTTTCCCCATGAGCAAGCCATGTGTTAGTTTTTCATTGGCTCTCTGTCTTCTTATAACTAGATTAAAGAAGGACCAAGACTATCGATATCAAATCGTGGGGCCGGCGGTCAAACATGCTGCGGTGGAGCCAGGCTGGAATCTCCGGCCTCTTTCATAATTCTTTTAATTATCTTTTAACGTTTCTAATACTATATTTTGTTCATATTTTTTCCAATCACATGAATAATGATATATATAAAGAATATTGCACTTTGCACATGTAGTTAGTATTTGACAATATATCTATTATGAAAAAAATTCGTTCTGCCATGATATCATAAATTCGAATACTCCACTGAGTCTTTGATTTATAGTAAAATAATGGTAAAAAGTATCAAATCCCCCGATTGCCCCTATTGCTTTTGCTCCTTATTTCCCTCTCTCTTCTTTTCCTTTCTCCTTAGTTCTGTTCATTTATTGATAATAAGAAAAACATGTACCTTTTCGTCCTCTTCAAAGGATTAATCAACAAATATAGAGAGAAAGGTTTTTCTTCTTTTTCAAAAAATTTCCCCTTCTATTCTCTTGCCTATTGTAATATAATATCTATATAGATGGATAGAGACTGGAATGAATTATCGTTCATATAAGCAAAGGCAAGACGAAAGCATTTGAACATGGAGGAGAAGAGCCTGAAAGGGCGAAACCTACCATTTCAAAAGAAAGCGACCTGCCAAAAAACATTGCAATAGACAACTCTTTTGGGGACCCTGTCGGGCTCCTCCCCACCCCACCCCACCCCAAAATAATAGAATTCAAGCAGAATTGATTGAAACAATTGGATATATAATTATTTGAATAGACCTACATAGTTTATAAAAGGCATATACAGCACAAGAACATTTTACTATCACTTCAGACAATTAATTAGTAAATTAAGAGGCAATTAAAGAATTATAATAATCGCAAATTTTTATCTATTATAGATAATTTCTGTAAACGTCAAACCATGCTTAAAAACAAGCTGTTTATTATTTTTTGATGTGTCGAACTACATAACAAGTTATTTTTCCACAACAACACCCGGGTGCCCATTGTTTTTGCACTATTATTACATGTTAATGCCACACAAAAATCTTTAGCCCTTACTTCGCACCTTTTTTTTTTTAATGACGAGAATTCGGCCTAACTCATCTTACGGGAGTACAGCACTAACTATATCTAGGGGAGACTAGCCTAGCAACCCACAAGATTTTTTTTTTTTTTGGATGCCGAGAATCCGGCTTAACTCACCTTATGGGAGCACAGCACTAACTATACCTGGGAGAGACTAGCCCAACAACCTAACGGATTTTTTTTTTTTGATGCTGAAAATCCGGCCTAACTTACCTTACGAGAGCACAGCACCGACTATACCTGGGGAGACTAGCCCAGTAACCCACCAGCCGTAGCCCCTCGCTTAAGTCACGAAACTGCTCCGGCAGTTGTGGCGGACTCTGGGAGTCGAACCTCTGACTTGGCGGTTAGGAGGCTAGGTATCAACTAGCACAGTCATGCGTTGGTGGGTCTTACTTTGCACCTTTTGTTTGCATCTAGACGAAAAAATCAACATTGATCCTAAAATCAAGATTGAAGATTAGTTCATTGACCAAATACGTGACAAATATAAAGTATCGGAATCAAAATTGAATGGGTATACTTGTACAAGAACCATTTTTGTGATTTCCCCTCGAGTTATAAGTTATGATTTACGGGTCAATGCTATCTAATGATAAATTTGAAATACCTAAAATACTTTATTGGGTAAACATCAATGATGTAATCGTATCTTTGGGAGCAAAAAATGATAATTAATGTGTTACATCATTAATTTCCTAATCCAAAGAGCAACTTGAGTATGGGATGATTGAAGACTATTATCATTAATGATCATCGTGGATTGACTCAAAATTCTAGAAGATGTAGCACTGGAATTTAGCATTGTGGATTGACTCAAAGTTGTAAAAGATGTAGTACTAGAATTCAAATTATTTTTGCTTCTCTCCCTACACCTTCGCCTAATCTTCTTCGTTTCGAAATGGGAAAAACAATCGTTTAGTGTTGACATCAGGGACAGGACACCGGAACCGGAAGAGTGGCGTCGAATGTTGTGCCACGTGTCGGAAGTTGAGTGGCCTGTCAGCCCAGCAGTGGGAACGGGGAGCTTGGAGGGTGGAAAATGTAACCCTTACATCATGCGCACCCTAAGCGGCTGTGTGTCTGGCTGTCTGCTGCCTTTTACGTTTAGTCTTCCGGTGTGAACTTCGGTGATGTTGCGTGCCACTCGCTCGTAAAACGCCGTATATTCCTTCGTGATGAAGAAAGAAAATTCTCGTAGAACGTAATGTTTTTTTCATGAACATCGACCAAATATCATAATGATTTATATTTGTTGCTTTGTTGATTGGGCCACATTTGTATTTGGGGAGTTTGATAAGTTATAATTTACAGTGACTTCGGTCAAGTATAAATTATAGTTAAAACAGCTTATGCCAAAATTTATTTTCAATAAAAGAAATGGATTTACTCATTTTGATCTAAATTTTAAAAGTGTCTACCCCATTGAAACGTGTAAAGTGACCCAAATGAAAAGTCATGTCTCCTATTTATCTACCAAACTATTTCTTAATTTTTAATCTTTTGTTTTATAAAACTAACATATTCACTTGGGGGAACATCAGTAATATAATTGCATCTTCGGGGGGCAAAAAGTGATAATTGACAGGTTATGACATTTACTCGCTGAGCCCGAGACCAAGAGCCTTATTCTTCTCCCAATCCGACCACCAATTTTTCAGCGACCACCACATAAAAAACGTAGCGTCGCTACAGAGAGGGAAGCAAAGAGCTCGAAAAATGGAGTTTACCCAGAGCGGCAACACCTTGAAGACCTTCGCTCGCTCCATCACCTGCCTCTCCCACATCGGCAACGGCCTTGCCCTTCAAGCTTCTCCTTCCCAGGTGATTCCATCGATTTCTTCCCCCATGGCTCCGGCGTGTCGCCACTGAACTCCACGTCGATCATCATTCCTCAGCTTCATCCATCGAGTGAAATAGCTACAGCAGTTGCTTCTTCCTGTGCCCTGCCGAGCGATGCTTAGTTTAGATGCTATGACGTTTCATCAACTCAGCGTTACTTCCAGCTTCCTTCACTTACAAAAAATTCAATCCGTCCAGACAAACATAAATCCCAACCGCTGTTGCTGCTGTTGATGCCGAGGGGTTGGAAAGGAAACAGTTTCATCGGTTTGTTTACCCTCGTGTCCTTCCTAAAAGAACTTCTGAGGATCCTTTCTCGGTAGAAAGGTTTGTTAAGTTGATTGACACCTCGTGCGTTCAGCCTGAAACTGCATAACAAGCTGCAAAGACTGATACTAGAGGTTGAGGTCGAGGCCATCGACATTTCTACCCACTCGAGCCCGCAACACCGCCTGAAAAGCAAGAACACTCTTTTAACCCAAATGATCAATACCACCAAGCACAATACACACATTGTGCGCAATTCAATTTGCCGGCAGAACTCAAATCTTAAACGATGAAAGTTGTTCTCATCTCATTATCAGGTTGAATCTGGAGTTCACCAATAAACTGGTAGATCGAGCAACTACGAAAACTAAGATCCCTCAGATGCTGTGTGTCGATCTTCAGACTAGCATCTCCATCAACAATCATCGCTATGGTTGTCTCCATAGAATACTCTTGTAACCTCAAGTGAAAAGCAGATATCAGTCCCCGGAAAACCATGACATTCTGAAAGGAAAAACTGATCAACAATAGAAACCGAAAGGCGCACAGATGACCAAGAAAGGGAGGAAAAAAAGCGGACAACTTATCCAAATGCCTTTGCCCCGACCTCACATCAAGGTCGGGGCAATTGCTTTATCCCAGCTCAAAATAGGATCATTTGCCTAACCCAATATCGGCCGCATTCTCAAGTAATATAGACAACATCATTACCTAGGAAAATGTCTGATCCAAGTTCATTACAGGCCTGGCCATCCTCAAAACCAAGAAAAAAAAAAAGAAACTTGTGCAGTGCGGCATCAATCAATCATGAAACCCAACACAGTTCAAGTTCTTTTATTTTTTCGGCCGTCACACGAGCATTGGAAGTTCATCACCAGCTGAACCATGCCCAATCCAACAGGATTGAAACCGAGTTCCAAACGGTGGAATGTCGATGACAAGATCGTAAATCTAGTCTAGTCCTACAAGTGTACGAGAGCTGCAACTCCGGAGCTCGGCTTCATAGCCACATTACACGCATCTGCAATCTCATCAAACCCGGAATGATCAAAAGCTAAATACTATCCAAAACCCTAGCTCGTGCAAGCTCCATTTCGAGGTTCTAACTTTCTTAGGAGTTTCTCGTGCCGATATCCCTCGAAAAAAGCGAAACCAGGTAGCAGTGGTAAATGAAATGGGGAATAGATCGACGAGAATCAGGGGGAACGGAGAAACCGCAGGAGCACTGATTCAACAGATCAATTCAACGGCGTTGCCCAGGAGGAGGAGGAGGAGGAGGAGGAGGAGGAGGGAGATGAGAACCTACTTGCCGGCTCTCGGCCCAACACCAGTCCTCCTCCCCTGGCCCATTGCGACTGGGCCGGGCCTCTTCTCTCGCGCCACGTCGCTGAGATGAAGATCAAAGAACAGAATTTGACAGGAGAGCAAGAAAGTAGCTTTCCAATTTCATTATTGCTGATCCATTGTATGCTTACGCAAGCAATGGCAATCTCATGTTCAAAGCTTTGTACATAATTACAGACATACAAACACAACCCCTGTACATATGGTTTAAAAAAATGCATAAATTAATTTGCTATTTGTACATGACTTTGACTTGCAGCCAATGTGGCATTCGGTTAGCATTGTCCGACTCCCATGTTAGCGTAGTAGTAAGCTTCCATTATTTCTTCTCCCCTCCCTCCAACAATTGCTTCTGTAAATTTCTATACAATTGCGTGGACCTCCCTTCCTAAAAATAATCTAACTCTTGAATATGTATAAAATATGAATGTTTTCTCTCTCCTACGGCCCCTACTGTATTTTGGTTGCTTAATGAAATACTTGCGGTGATGCGTAGAACTCGCCCTCTATCAACATCGGCCTCAGATTTTCCTGGCTCATGAACTCCAGCGGGAAGGTCACAAGATATCCCCGGACCGACTTCAGTCTCTCCATCGGGTCCGTCTCCTTGGCATCTCCGTCGTTGGTGCTGTTCTCCAGCTTCTTGGGGGCGATTCCTAGATCGATGGTGGTGTGCCCGATCTTTTCTTTCCAGGAGGCCATGCTGTGTCTCAATGAAGCTCTGTAGCACGGTTGATGTTAGATAAATGAGAGCTTGACTTAACGAGCAAAGAATGAGGAGAAGGCTCGGCTGCACCATACCTTGACCGGATGTTATCGTTAGGGATGCAAGCAAACACATCTTGGTAAATTTTGGAGTTCGCCTGTGGAAGGATGATACAATCAATTCATTGCAAAGTCGAACATATACCATCGACCAGATTTTTGCTCAAACTTGCCGTACCTTTGCAGTTGCCAACCACAAGTCCCTGTATGTTGCATCGGTGATAGGATCATTTATTTGGTGGATCTGCAAGATTTGTATATGCCAGAAGTCACTATTAGATGTATGGTCTTGGCATACAAGGATTCAGACAAAATAATGTCGACTGAGGAAAAACATTGCAACATATTGTATGAGGAATCGCGATAGTCTTAATTGTGAAATTGGGTCACAAACCTCTCCAGGATGAAGTCCTAAGTGTTCCGACCAGAGCGAACACCTGAGACTATGAGAGAACTTTCCCGCCTTCCATGGCTCTCCATCCATAGATGACTCCACAAACTCCTTATCTTCAATTATTAGCCCAATCTGAGAAGAGCAGCATCATTAGTCTCAGTGCAGAATCAGATGAAAGAAACGCCAAAGAATTTAAGAGCGACGAATTGGAGAACGTGAAGAGTGAAATAGAGCTAGCTCATTACCTCGGAGTCTCTTGATCCTAGTAAACTCCTATCATTGATATTTGAGGATCCAATAAAGGACAACCGATCATCTATAATCATGACTTTACTGTGCACATACACCTGCAACAAATGATAGCAAAAGAACATTCTTAAAAAATTCCACTTCATCCTGTCAGACAAATTGACATTCTACGAAGTTCTGGCTAATGGTTTAGAATGTATAATTAACAATATCTTCAAGATGATAATGATACTCAAAACTCATTCTCAAGGAACACACTGCTATATCAAGTAACACCACCTTCTACAGGACAGCAACACCCTCTCTGAACTAGCTATCATCTACCTAGCATGCCACTGCTTGTTTATACACGGACAATAAATTAATGGTCATTAGGTGCTGCCAACAGAATAATTATTGGGAGAACTGAAATAAGAACTAGGAGCTCATAATAGATATAAGCAAGAAGCTCCAAATAGATACCTGACTTGTTGCCAAAGGGCCACGATCAGAAAGTTTACCATAAGCTCGTAGACCATAGAAGGATATATAGTCTTGCGTCTTATCACCAAGTGCTTCTTTGAGATTGTGCAATATCGAGTTCTTTCCTCTGCTAATGGTTCGATATTGCCAATGCATAATTGCTCTAACTGTAGCTGCTCCGCCATCATCAATGCCTCCCTGTTATTGAGTGTCATGAAGGGAAGAAAGATCAAGTAACTCTCATCTTCATCTTAATAAGAGAACCAATCCAAAAATAAGTACCTGAAAGCCAGGTAAAAGAGGTAGGACAATGATAACACGGAAACTTCTTTTCTCTTTGTGTGCTTGCAAAATGCGCTTGTATAATGCATCGAGAACACGATTCTGTATAGTCTCATCCCTTGCAAGACCTGATATGAAAAATTGATTCTGAAAGCAAGCAAGAAGTCATCACTAAGAGTTGCCATTTTACCATTAAAAGAGCAAAATTAAGTCGCACATATCTGTTAAAAGAAAGAATCTTGATGTTCAAGTAAAAAAACGACATTATTGTTGAGACCACCTCCTCACAGGTTAAACAATTCATTTTGTAGCACAGTCTGAAGGTTAGTTTCAACCACTTTTGGTAGAAATGTTCTAATTATCTATTCATTTCATCTCCCGAGGTAACTAAAGTTCCGTTTCGCTTGGGCTCCTTACTGTCAGTTAAAGCCATAAACCAGCAGCTTTTATTTTTATTTTTATTTTATTTTTCATATTATGGTTGGTTCTCCTTCAAAATCTTTGAAAGATGAAACTTGGCTTGTGAAAGAGGATGTCCCACTCCAGGCTAGGTGCAGCTTCAGAGCACACAACATAAAATACACGATTCAACCAATGGTTAATGGACTTGGAGTTGTCATCACATGTTTCAATAAACCCACAAATTTATCTGTTGAAAGACCAAGAAAAGCACCTTCCCTCCATGCCTGTCTTAGCAGGATAATCAGGTTATTTACATGGCAAAAGAATTCAATATAGTGGTGGTAGCTGCAAGTGATTCCAATATCATTTTGAAGAAGAATATGCAGTTCAAATGGTGTATCTTTCAAAAGATGAACGAAGAAATTAAGCCCAAACAACAGGAGATCACAAGTATATCCATTGAACATCCAGTAGATGTCGTCAAATCATAGAAGATAATCAGTTACTTTGTGGTCGTTACCTCTATGTAAATAAAGTGCTCTGCTCTTTCGATAAGAGAACAATAAGCATTATGAATACTCTCTTCTGTTTGGCTTGTTCCCGCTGACCACTGGCTTGCACTCCTGACAACCTACAGATGGCAGAGTTTCCTTAGCATCATGCCTAAAACTTGGACAACAACCAAAATTCTGAAATTTCAAAAGTTCAATGATAAATATCTACCTGACATTGACAAGTGACCCGTGGACCGACTTGTCCATCTCCAGTTGCCACATCATCGTCACCCTCATCTGAAGTCTCCAGCTGCTCATCCGCTAGTCTCCTGCTAGATCGTGCAACCTCGGGCAGATTTTCTCTTTCACAATCGAGGCAATCAACTTCATCAACAAAACTTTTCATCTGAGTATCCTTAACAGATTTGTCAGCTTTGGACTTCAGGAAAGTAAGTAAAAGACTTTCGCAAACAGCAGATGGCTGAACATCATGATTGTGGTGTGCTTGGGGGCCATTTGGCTTATGGCCAAGATCAAAACTGCTTTGCTGATCAGCTTCTTGAGGTAGAAGTAACGGGATATCATCCACAAGTGACTGTGAGGAAAAGGAGTAATGCCTGCTATGGCCTTGGCGGTTTTCTTCTGCATTTGTACCTTTGATGTCGATCTCACTGCTTCTTCCCATATAATGAGGGAGGACCATAAAATGGCGAGGCATGAGTAATGGGATTGTTTGCTCATTTGGAGCTTTGCTTCTCTGGAAAATGAATAGATGATTTAATTACATGATATCTTCATGAAGTGAGTGCCATAAAGTTGAGTCAAATATCAAGGGACCTTGGCGTGGTTCCAGCGCTGGACAAAATGCCTTGCAACATCTCGGCAAGGCGGTCCCCAAAGAGCACAATGGACATCATGCCATGGCATGCGGGGATATTTTTCTCGATCCAGCTCATCCGTCATTGTGTCTTCCCAGGAATTTGGTTCAGATTCTCTAGCCAGACATCAGAAGAGTGCTGCCATTAGATAAGCACATGGGAAGACACAAGGATAAAATTATTTATGTGGGTTCCTTTTCATGAATTTCTGATTGATTCATCTATTGCAATTTGAACATATTTCATACAGAAATTTATTTCATCTAATAAAAATGGAAAAAGAAAACTGAGTACCTTGGATTGTAATAATCCTTTCCAGGCCATAGAGAAGGAGGGGAATCGCCCACTTTATGATCAACAGTGTCATAACGGCCAAAGCATAGATCTAGTCCTCCAAGAAAGCAGATTTGGTGGTCGACAATGACAAGTTTTTCATGGTGTGACCTGACCGGACAAGATTATTCATTATCTGTTCTAACTGCATCCACATCAGGATGTGCTTATCCACGATTGCTTACCATAGATAAATTCCAGTAGACAAGTGATCAGGATATCGCAGCACCTTCACATTCTCATGGATGTCAAGGAGCTTCTTTTTACTATACATACTGTTGATTTTCAGAGCAATGGAAACCTCCTTGTAAAGAAGGATGTAAATCTGCAGGATCAAGAGATACAGAATTACTAGGTGATGTATTGAAAGTAGTAACAGGTAATCTGAGAGAAGGACAATGAGCAAGGAGAAGAATCTGATTGCATCATATAGAGGTAAGAGGCAAAGGTCTTAGATCTGGCCTCTGCTATTTGATACAGATGGCCTACTTATTAAACCAAATGAAAGTACATGAGAAATTATTTGAGCTTATGGAACCAACATTAGCTTTAAACATGGCTTAAAAACCTAATATTCACGTGAAAGAAGAGAAAATAGAATCTACAGTTAAGACCTCACTAGAAATATTGAAACTTTCTAGTCTAGTTCTTTTCCTCTATCAGTGGTGAAGCTGATCCTATGGACTCCCAAACACAAAATGTGGACAAAGTGGGAAAACCAAAAATTTATCTGAAAAGATGATATCACAATTATTACAATTTTGAGATACTCTTTTGGGGATAGAGTTGAATCCATTGGAGAAGAAATGCTTTATATGGAGAAATATAGTAACGTTAAAAAAATCTCACTAAAAGGTGAAGAAAAACTGAAACCACAAGAGAATGAGTTATGACAGGGAACAGGTTTTTCTGCATCTTCACCTGTACTCCTTGCTTAGCCTTTGCTTCTAGCAATGCATCAAGCCTGGAGGAAGAATGAGTATCAAAAGGACGTCTCAGATACAATTCAGGGCAAAGCCACCACCCAGTAATGAATATCTGCAAATAGGTACCTCATCATATGAGCATAAGATGATCAAAATTCTAATAGATGATCAAAATTCTAATATGTTACGAGTGTAGATGAATGAACAACCTCAAATTTAGCATCTTCTATTGCAGAGGCAACTGCTTCAAAAGCTGCCTTCCCATCTATAAACCACTGAACCTGACTCCCATCTTTATTCAGACCCCTAGGAGGAGCGAAGGAACCATAGCGATGGGGATGACACCAACCCTCTGGAGGCTTTAGAGCAGCATCACTAATGGCAGAAATCCAACCTCTGACTTTGCCGGGACTCGTTGTCCGTAAGTTTATGGACCGATTTCCACATGAAACCTTTTGATGTTCCAAACCACTTGTAAATATAATATATAATTGCCAGAAAACAATTAAAAAAAATAACAAATGTCTACAGGAACTGCTTTATGTAAATGTGAAGCCCATTAATCATTTGTAACGTTATTAGGATATGTAGAAAACTGACAATGATGATACAAAGACAACCCTCTGAATGCAATCGACCTGCCCATAATATGTCTCACTGCGACAGAAGAATCTCCAATACTAAAAATCAACCCGCTATTTGAGGTTTTGCAGAATGACAATTTGATAATATCTAACATCTTTATGCATTTATTTATCAACTGCTTCCATATAGAAGTTACAGAATCTTGGATTGGTAAAGGTATTGTATATATGGTCTCGTTTGAATACTAAATATGGAGCTTTGAAACTGGAAAAATGGACAGTAAACTTCTGCCGGACTAATATATATTGCCATAGCCTACACAAAATTACTGGTTTGAGCTCTCAACTTATTTCATAGTGCCATATACATGTACACGTATCCAAGCACGTAATCTCTCTCCCCCTCTCTCAATCACTCACACACACGCAAGCACACATGTGCACAACTGTGTGAAACAAAGAAGTCTGGAATAATAATTTCTTGGTGTACTTCCCAGGCCAGATTTCCACAAACAAAAGAAAGCTGTAAATTCTCACTACCTTGAAACCATAAAATAGAGGATTTCGTTCCTTTGTCTGATCAGCCAAGGATAATTGAGGACTTCCTTTTGTATCAAAACTTTCCTTTCCTCGAGAGACTGGTAATACATCAAAGACGAGTATATCCAAGGGTTCCGTGTCAAGTGGATCTTCCAGAAATGCCAAAAACCCAGGTTTTAGAACAGCCCACACCTATGACAATCGAATGACACAATGATTTCACGTAAAGTATGCAAAAAGAGAGTAAAATAATCTAACTGCTTGGACAACAGCAAGAAGAGGCATAAAATGTAGACCTAAAAATCACAAGAGCCTCAAATTACACAAGTCCATTAGCAATATACATCGAGAACCAAATAAATTAGATTAATGATGCATCTGAATGTTGAACTGTGCAACAGATTTTTGTTGGTAATCTTCTGCTTTCTTATTGCATGGGAATGTTGCAGATGTGATGGTAAATCAGGAATTAATGACACTACTACAAGGCGAATGTATTCCAAATTCAACTTAAATTTATTGGAAAAAGAATGTATACAAATAGATATCACAAAAAAGAAGGCAACACCAAATCAGAACATAAGGCAACTCCGGAGTCGTTTCTATTCTGTAAGCTAAGATGCTTAACCATAACATCAAAAACTTATAGTTTAGTTGTAATCAAGCAAAGGTCACAGACATTTTGAAGGTCTGGTAAGTGTTGAATAGTTCAAGAAATATTCAACCACACTTCACAAATCAATAAAAAGATCAATCTGAGCGATCATCTCAAAGACAAAATTGAACCACCTAAATTTCAAATTTAGGGAATTAAATACCTTTTGCCAGCTGTTGCTGCAACAGCCAAACCACTGACAAGGCAAACAACTTATTTCTCTATTGTCCTTTGATAGTTGCGGTAAATGCTTCACCATTACATAACCTTCTTTCAACTTTGGACCATACTCCAATGAAAATGACAACTTAGAGACCTCCAAAAATTTGCAAACCTGCAAAATATCGTAAAAGCATGAAGCAATATGTGGTAGAAAGAGTCAATGCAATGCAGGAGGGCAGATTTTTCAGCTTTTATTTTGGTTACGTGGTATTATCTGTAAAAAACGTAAATGTTGAATACACTCATATCTTTGCTAAAAACGATTCATGTAAGAAAATATTTTGGGAAACAAAAAATGAAGAGCTTCCTGATGCAATATGAGAAAATTAAAGAGTTGTAGCCACCCACACTTAAGAATGCCAAATCCTCTCAACACTGCCAACTCAAGTGATGAATGCATTGCAGAAGGAAAGTAAATATAAGAACAATTACATATTGCTATCCAGTAATACAACTGTGGACGTGGTAATGTACTCACCTCTCGAGAATTTACGATATCCAAGTTCCCCAGAAAGTGGTTCAAATAATTCTGCATGGCCACCTTTGCGCTGTCTGAAACTGTCTGCTGCCTCCCCAGCGCTGGGCGTATGATAGGCAAAACAGCTTTTGATGGAACATACCTATGTAACAAACTTTGTTGAGGGCTAAGATTTCCAATGTAAGGGAATGGTGATAAGATGCAAGGAGCAGAATGGCTCACCTTGCTTTAGACCTCTCTTCAGTATGTAGAGGTACAGCTCCATCATCAGGTTCATCATCATCTGGCACCACAGCCATGTGCTCTACAATGCCTAAGCTTTGGAGCCATTCTTTAACCTTGCAAAAGAATCTTTCAATTAGAACTTCGACAGATTAAAAGGGCAATAATAAGCCTTGGACATAATCTAACAAAACAGAACAAAAGATCAGGGAAATTGAAAATGAATAATGATGTAAGCAAGCACCTGTTCCTGCTTCTCATAAAATTCCTCAATGAGGGCGCGCTTCTTCAGAGCAAAATGCAGGTAGAGAACTTGTGAAGCTTTCTTCCATAAAAGCCACTTGAACTGCAAGGATAATTTTGAATCAAACTGAGCATAGTTCTCTCAAGCGTCATTGATGTCTAACGTATTATCAATTAAGCAACACAATCTGAATTTTTGGTACGGTTAGTAAATTTAGCTTGGAATTGAAATAAGCACATCATCAATTCTGCTATAACTCAGGTTTTCTCCCTCAACAGCCTGCATTCAACTGTTATAATAAAGAAGATGGTGGTCTTGACAAATCCAATTTTGGCAACTATGCGCACGACTTTCAATCACTCTAATGCTGCATTCCTCAAGCTCTCAATTCTCATTCCCAAAATCTACAAGTTAGCAAAGTTGCACGGAGCAAATACATGAATCACTTCAAGCTGTTACGTTCGCTGAAACTCATGCATCCAAACAAATTGAATGTGAAGATTGCAAAATACCGCTTCGATGCTTAAAGTACGTCAAAATTAAAATTCGCATCTTCGTCAATGTTTACATTTTTAGACCTAACTTAATCTCGAAGGATAACATCATCATGGACGCAAACAGCTGAAGCACATCACGCATCAAATTTCATCATCCTTCCATATTTTCCCCAATAAAAATGCATCGTCTTCGGATAAGTTAAACCCGACAAATCTCAACACGACCTCCTCCTCCTCCTCCTCCTCCTCCTCCGGATTCTTCAAAACCGAAGAATCGCAAACGAGAAGTGACTCCATACGAAAGTTCATTCGGTTACGAAACCAAGCTGGCATCGGATATCCACTCTCCATAACATCAACAAGGAATCGACGAAAGAGGGATTACCTGTTTGTACCGCAACTCGATCGTGTAGGATAGGAGCATGGGGCTGAACTCCCCGGTCTCAGGCCGCGAGACCGAGACGATGGTGGCCGCCGGCAGCTCATCGAAAATCCAGTCCGATTCAAGCCATTGCCGCTGCGACGCAGCCCGAGGGATAGCCCCCGCGCCCGCGCCCGCCGCCTCCGGCGCGCCCTCGGCGATGAGCCTCTCCGCCAACATGGTCGAGACAGATTCCGATGGGGGCTCCGCCGCCGGGCTCAGCTCCGCATGCCCCCTTAGAGGGAGAGATAGAGAGAGAGAGAGATAGAGAGAGGTTTTCTGGAGTGCAAGGGAGAGAGGAAGGGAAGGGAAGGGAGGGAGGGGGAAGAGAGCGGTTGGTAGTTTTTATAGTTTGCAAGAGATGGCGCTATTTTTGACATGGGCGACGCCTTTCGTGATGTGATGTCATCGGCGCCGCGTCGGCGAGAGAGACACAGAGAGACGCCGAGGTTGTCGTGTTTGATAGCGTCACCTGCGGTGACCTCGGATTTCGGTGAACCTCGGACGCGGCCGACCTAAATACCTTGTACAACACCATCTCTATACTGTAGTTGATAATAATTTACATTGTCAAGCTTGAGGGTTGAGAAATTATGTCTTGGATAAGGTAAAAGACAAGACTGAGCGTGTGAATTTATAGCGTCGACTAGCTTCTGGCTGTTACCTGAGGATTTTCAAAGAGATGGGGGGACCGTACGTAGGATGAGGTGGGATGCGGACACGTGTCGAGAGGGCGACGCGGTTGCACGCTCGCGCGGTGACTCCTGAGGCGAAGAGACAAAGGCGAGACGTAACCGGAAGGGGGGCCGAGAGTTTTTGATCCCGTATATTTTATTCGCATATCGTGGAATCTCCACGCTGTCCCAACCTACGGCCCTGGCGAAAGTACGCTTCTACCCCTCCTTTTTCCCTCTAATGCTCCCGGAAGCCAGTGGGTTTTTTCGGGGGCAAAAGCCCAGATGTCCCGAAATATATGGGGGATTACTTGCAAGCAATGTACGACGTTGCCTTGAGAAGACAGGCAAAGAAGGCAAAGCCGAAGTTGATGATCATTGTCTGCTGCATATCAAGAACTATATATTGCTTGTCTAAGTTTCGATGGAAGGGTCCAAATCAAGCAGGCCCATCAGAGTCAATTTGGCAGAGGAGGGGGGGCTATATGTGTCATTTCAATCCACCCACAGTCCCCCTCCCAAATTGGGAGTCCAAAGCAGCATCTGCTGGCTCAGGAACAATTGAAGAATATACTGGCCCTTTGTGCTTGGAAGCTGAAGAGAATATGCTGCAAAAGCCAAAATCATTGCCACCCACCTTAATTAAAACAGTAATAAGCGCAGCATGGCTGCTATTAGATTAACCAATCATTGCAGGGTCACTGATCAGGACAAGTAATCAAAAAGAATCTACCAAAGACCCTGGTTGAAGGATGCTTTTGTACCCTCCCCCAAAATCCTAAAGGAGGATATCAGGGTCAAGGACATTTTTACAGGGCTCCTGATCTGTCCAGCACTGCAAATTTGTCGTGCACGGCTGCTGAAACTGTTAAAAAAAAAAAAAAACTTACTAAAAACATGTGCGCATTAATTCCGGTTTCCTTTAGCGAGACTTTTGTCAAATGTTTTGGATTGGAATTGAAACTCCTTTAGAGGATGCCGCAAAGTAAGACAATTATGATCGATGTTATTGAATGATGGGAAGTTTGACATGACAAGGGAATATTGACGCAAACTCAATCCCAATGGTGGGGAAATTCGGTGTTTGTCCATCACATTACTTATTTCCATAAAAGCTAGATGTATGTAAGTCGTCTAACTTTGATAATTTGACCTTTTCTAACTAGATGTTTGAAAGAAGATCGATTGGTACTCCAAAGCTAAATTAGATAAGCTTTGTCGACAATGAAGATTCCCACTTATCCTATCAGCAACAAAGAAAATCAGCCAATTTAGGTTTTCATGGGCAGAGTGCCGACGAGGTGTATACGTGACATGGACGGCTCTTTCATAGACGTCATCATAATATGCTAAGAATATTCGGGCAATATAAGGCATCATTCCCATGGTTATCGTCAGAATGCCTAGCTCAATTTGGAAAGGAGGCTTTGGACATGCACGTGATCATTTGTCCAGTGATAAGTGTGTCTGCTAAATAAGCTTTTCATACTCTCCAAAGATCCAAGCTTGCGGTAGCCATGACAAATAAGCAATCTCCCATTCAAATAAAAATGAGGAGAAGAATCGTCGGAGATATGATGAATCATTAAAGAAGTTGATCTTGGTAGTACTAAATACTCAAATGTACCAGTAAAGCTGAGCACCCAAAAATCAGATATGCAAGCTTCTAAATTGTTCTAACCGACCCTCAGCATTGTGATATTCAGGTGGAATTCCAATCTCTGCAAAGACAGTGAACCTTGGCCAGCGAAGCCATATAATCATCCGACCTGAAACAAACCACACATGAGTTTGATATTCCGATTGGAGCTGTCACATATCAAAATGCATGTGCTATCTTCCGATCTTACCTTGCACCATAGGGGGATTGAGACGCAGCAATGATACAACGTTTAGCCCCTTCAGGCTTGTTCTGTAATGTCAAAGCATTGTCATGATTACAGTTGCGCAGGAGAAGATCAACAGCTAGAGCGCTCGGTTAGCAATTCAGTGGTCATCGGAGAAACCTCTTAAAGCAAAAGCATGTTTCATGCAAGAGTTTCCTCTATAGGTTGAGGACAAACTAATTGTATAAATTTTGAGAACAAACCTCTGCTTCGTAGTAAAGACCAGCATACAAAGAAGCATAGAAGTATTCACTGTCCCGTCCCTCCAGAAATCCAGCAACAAGCTACAATGGAATCAGATAACTACGATGAATTTCACGAAGAAATATTACTGCCTGAAGGCATCAGGTTTGACTGCAAAAAGCATTACGGATCACATAATTTTTCTCACCTCACTTTAATTATACTCCCTGGCCGTTAACTTTTCATAATGCAACAGGTGGAGTGATATGATTTTCATGTAACATGAGAAAATAACAAGCACATGAGAGCATGTGTGTGTTGAAAAGATTGGAGAATGTTATTCTATTAGGAAATAGTAAAAGATTATGATGTCCACTCATTCTCCTATAAAGCTTTATAAGTTGTCTCACTGTCTTAATGTTGATAGACTGGTACTGTATCCCTGCACAAACCATGAGTTAACTACTCACTTGGCGATTGAACTGAGAAATGCAAGAGTTAGTTTCTGCATTTTTTTCCCTTTATTTTTTTTAATTATCTGGTTCAGCCCACCAAGCATCTTCATTTTAGTAGTTTTAAGCATCAACTTCAACTCTATTTCTGTGGTTTCAACTGAGACTGCATTATTTTCAGACAGAGGTACTGGTAAATTCCAACTTTTTGTTCAGGACATTTGGTATCAGAAGATCAAAGTAGAGAAAACTACAAAGAAGATCTGGAATGAACATGTGTATACACCATCCCAATAAGCAAATGAACTCGGAAGCACACACTAGAATAACCGGAGTGCTCACTAATCAATAATCTTTAACCTTCCCAAATTTAAACAATATTAGGTCCTAAAAGAAGGTAGAATCTTGATTATCTCATAACATCAGTTCAGGCCCCTGAGAAATGAGCAAGGGAATTAAGATATACAGGAACTAGGCTATCAACCAGACTTAGAGAATCTCCACACCAATTACCCTGATAAACAGAAACCAAATCTTTAGAAATTATAGAAGCCAAGATTGAGTTAAACAAAATGTCCAGGGGAAAGGCCAAAAAGTGTCCACGCAGCAGGTCCTTTGAAAGGCATATTCCTAAATTTAACAAAGAAGCTAAAGAAAAAGAAGGAGAGCAACTGTTTCCACGCTTTCCAAAGAAGTAAAGAGATGCAATCAACACATCCTAAAATCTTATGCAAAATAATTTCAGTTCCATAAAAAGATATTTGAGTCAAGCACCTTTTCTGGGTCTCCCCCATCTTTAAACAGGTTATATGCCTCCCGCATTACAGGTCGTGGATCCCTCCCCACCTACAATCATATACACAGCTTTTATTTTAAATGAGTTGTGTCGAAATTTCTTTTCCAGAAAAGTAAATGCAAGTAGAAAGCCATTACAAAATTGCAAGAGGTACCATAAGCATGCTTTGTGTACACCCAATTTGAAAGCATGAGGTCAAACATCCAAAATACAAGGGAATAGCTAAACCCCAACAATGAGTAATATTCTTGGTCTGGCCAGCTGGAAGAACTAATTTAGCTTATGCAGTATCTTTTCAACATCGCGATTTTACTGCACTTGCTGGACCAAGAAAAGCACTTACCTCGAGAAATCTTTTCCTTGCTTCATCCACTCCATAAAGTTGAGCCTCACAAAGATAGCACCAAATTGACTCCTCAGTGTCATTTGGATTTTGTGCAACATCGATTCTGAACTGCTCCGCACCTTCTTCAAACCTTTATAAAAATAGACCAAACTAAAGATCAGACTGTTCTTGCATCCTAAATTCAACAAGCATCATAGAACACAAATTTATAGAGATTACATGAACACTGAAAGGCTCTGGAATTCAAAGCGCATTAGCATAACACAACTTCAGCAAGCATCCACAGGCAGAGGTAATAGGTGGACCGGGGTTGGCAGTACCCAAACAAAATGCGCAAGCTGATAAAGCATCATTCAATTACCTATCCAGATAGTAAAGCGACAGCCCTCTTTGCCAAAGATCTAGACACACCGAAAGAAGTCCTCCAGTTATGCACAAAAACATCACGACATTAGCAAGAAGAATTTACAGAGCAGTTCTCACGAAAATTTGAGCGACTCACATGCCTTTTGACGAGGATCCAGCTCCATCGCCTTATCAAACTCCACCAAGGAACCAACAACATCCCCCTACAGGAGACTGAAGAAAGATTAACCACTATGCCAACGTCCCACTTAACCTATAAAATCCACGCCCACCAAGCTGATCACCGTCGAACAGAACAAGCATATGCTGAAACAGAGACATTATAGGCAAACCCAAGAACCCAACATAACAAAAACAAAAAAAGAAACGAAAACAAAATGATAAAAGAAGCGGCAACGACCTGTCTGAAGAGCAGCATCCCACGTCGAATAGCGAGAGCTGCCTCGCGGGCATTGCCGCCTCCACTGCCTCCGGTGAGCGCCTCCCAGATGCCCGAAACCGAAGGGAGGAGCAGCCTCCGGGACACGGTCGCGACGGGGTTGTGCCGGTGGTGGCGGATTCCGGTCGGACTCGAAGGAGGAACGGAGCTGAAAGAGCGCGAGAACTCGTGGGTTCTGAGCGTGACGATCGGGAGCGACGACGGAGACGACGGCGGCGGGCTGGAGAAGTAGGAGGACTGGAGGACGGGGGGCTTGAGCCTTGCCGATTGACGGCGCCGCCATGGATGCGGACGGAGCGAAGATCGCTCCGGCGGCTCCTCCGGTTCGGAAAGTTTGCCGTTGGTTTCTGGTTTTGGGAGACAAGATAAGGCGCCAAAAACCAGGACTATATTGCAGATTTTCTGCATCGATTTATTATTATTATTATTTTGGTTTAAGCATTGGTTTTAACCAAACACCGCTATACAGCAGGAGACTTATAATGACATACAAGTCATAACAATAAGGCGCAAAAAAAAGTCCAGAACAACCCTCAACAAAATTAGTGAATAAACACCGCCGAAGAGAAGATTTTCCCCGCTTTTTGGATCCTCCTGTTTTTTGGATTTATTTTGATTAGCTTTGATATCTTGAGAACAACGATTGTCATTCCACGCCTTCCAAAATGATAGAGCACTGAAAGAGTACCTCGCAATACTTTGATGATACACTTGATGGCCTACTTCCAGTCGATTTGTTTGTTTATTTTTATTTTTTATTTTTGGTAAAAGGTAAGAATGATTTGTTTGCGTGCTAAATATGGCTCGGTTTTCAGATTGTCCCCCGAACATTGATTTTGTGCAATTTGATTTTTGGACTCTTTGGATCGAACTCCAATTCATTCGTTAATTTTGGTCTTGTTCTTGTCTCACATGGCATCCGAGTTCTAACATAAGACCGATTCACATGATTTCTGAGGAAAATATTGGATGTGCAAGATTTGTCATTTAAGATTTAAGATATACCATTCAAAGAGCGAGACAAGTAAATATGGACCTTTCAGAAATTTTGAAATTCTCTCTCCCCTCTCTCTCTTGAAGACTCCCTTCTCTACATTGCTCTCTGTTGTCCAATAAACCACGCCTACATCGTTGCCTCCCAAAGGAGCATTGGTGGCTCCGATCCTGACCATGGCTTCTCGACCATGCCGCCGCCACCGCCGCCGCCTCCCGAAGCCCCATTAGCGGCCCCGATTCATCCTTAGCGTCTGATGAGCTTGGGTTAGGGTTTTTTTCTCTTTCGTGTATGCTTGTTCCTAATTTGCAGGATGCAGAATTTATTGATCATGCACTCTTACTGATTACTTCTGATGTGGATGAAAATTCTGCAAACAAATGTTATTTACTACAGAGATATCTGGCATGCTTTACGAATAATAAGCAGAGAAGAGGGTTTAATAGGACTTCACAAGGGACATGGAGCGACTCTTTTGGTATGAGCTTAGTTTTTATTCAGCTTAGCTTAGGTTGTATAACCAGAATATTGGATGCTTATGGATTGTATATAACAGCTGCTTCTTGAAGTTTGTATTTCACTTCCTTCCGATTTTTCCCGAATGTCATCCTCACAGAATGATTCGGATAATACTAAATCACGCACGATTCTGAGTTCAAGAAATTGTCAAGTTTCGTTTGATTACGGGTTAAATGACTCCTTCTAGATACCCCTCTACAGCAAATTTAGTGACTATCCATATATCTTATATCCTTCACAGTGTATAGGTCTTTGGATCATGCTTGCTATGTATTTAAACTTTCCAAAGCCAGTTTTCAACAACCGGAACGTATTGCAGGAGATTAATCAATTACCAATGGGACATGCATTCAAAAAAGTATTAAAAAATTTCAAGTTGGCTTTCTCGTTAGCTAAAGCAGATGAAGCTAAGGGAAGACTTAATTACACTGATTCGATAAATTTTGCAATTCAAAAAATTTGACTTTTGCGACTAACTTTTATATGTCAATTGCACTAATTTGACATATTTTAAAAATTAAATTGCACTTTTTTGATAATTTTAGTATTCTGTTGTGCTTTGGCCACTAATTTATATATTTCAATCGCGCTCATCTTTTGACCAAAACAGAAAGTCAACTTTTGAATTTTGTGTCCGCCCTAAAACATTCATCCTTTTGCAGTATTTTTAATTCTCATGCAATACAATACATGCACCAACCAAGCACATTATCCCCTTCATACTTTCATCCCTATTTTTAGGGTGATCAGTTTTTGACCTAATCAAATTTCTAATCCGGTCAAATGGAACCAATCACTTTTTTTCTCACTACTTGATGTCTTCTATTATGAATAAATATTAAAAAAAAAATCACTTTTATTTTTTCCAAAGAAATTTCAAAAATAAGTATAAATAGTTGGTTTGATTCACTTTTATTTTTCTTGAAGGAATTTTAAAAATAAGTATATGTTGTTTGTTTTCATGGTTCAAGATACATCCATTCCCAACATTAGAACCTAAGAATGCTTTTGCTTTTATCAAAATATTTCAAGGGTTTAGTCAATATTTCAAATTTATTAATAGTTTCATATTCGGTAATTTTTTTTTTTTTTTTTTCAAAAGACATTTTAAACAGCAGCATAAAACCCTTTTATTTTTCTTTATTTATAGGTTCCACTAATAAAATAAAAGACAAAAATGGAGATTTTGAATTTTACTAACCTAATGTTTTTTTTTTCTCTAGCCCTCTATAATGGAATTGGACCAAATTGGGGCTGTTCAAATTTGGGGCGTAGTGTAAATGTGTGTAGGCTGTTTGTTTTGCATGCCTCGACTATTTTCTCCTCAAGATTCGCCCTACATCCATTCCCAACATTAGATTTCAAACAGCTATCCTCATTGACCCAAATTTTAACATCAATTCGACATTAATTAAATCGACGTTGACTTCATCCCTACAAGCACAAGCTTACATTGTATTCTACTTTCAAGATATTTTTCATTACTATATCAGTGTTTCCATAATATGATTAATTTTTGCACAACTATAATTGAATGATTACATACTAATAATAATAATTTCGTTTTTTCTATCGCTTTAATGAAATAATCGTTTTTAAAAAAAAAAAAATATGTACACCGCTTTCGTTTTTTCACGTGCTAATCTTACCTTCGAATATTATTCCAATCGAAAGGTTATTCAGTACAGTTTTCCACCTCCGAAAACTAAGTTGTATTGCTGTTTTATAAAGTGTTTAGCAAGTACCACGCAGCTATCTCTCAAGAAGTTATCTCCGCCTAGTTACACAATACCATATAATCACATGACAGCATAGCTATAATTCAACCATAAGTATAATAAATCGGATCTAAGTAGTTAAGCGCTTGATATGATTGTGATGTATTATACGTTCCAACTGTGATCATGATGTTGTGTTGTGTTGTGCCGTTGAATGTGATTTATTCAAATTATAGTCTCTCAGAGTAAACTTGAGGTCACATACATCTTTCCGAGAGTGGAGTCTTGCTCAATAGACAACACACGTGGACAAAGGTGATTTATATGGATCCATCGAAATTAGTCAAAGACAAACTTTTGGGCCACTTGGGGGAAAAAAAGGAAGATAACATTTTTAACGCCTTTAAATTCTGATCGAATCTTGCCTGATTTCATGGTGTAGACATTCTCCATATTAAATAATTAATAAGCATCACGTAAATGAACTTGTATTTTTAAATGATGAGTTCACGTGAAACTCAAAAGATGGGATCTATCTATTGAAAATATAGAAAGATTCTTTTCAAACAAACCGGCCTATCCCTGTATAAGGCTTTTACAAGGTGGTTGGAATAAAGACACATTTGGTTGTGAATTCTTATGTGTCGGATAAAGGCACGACTCAATCAATAGTTCAAGTCACATACTCCCATAATCCATTTTTCTTCGAAAATGTAATAAAGATAAATTGATTTTCCGGTGCTTTAACTATACTTTATGATTTGTAGTCTAATTTATTTATATATGTGAAAATCTCGTGTGATATAGTAATGAATCTAACAGTACCTCATTTGTTTGCATTTTTCAGTTCTTTGGTCAATTAAATTAAATTAAAAAATTTATCGAAATTTACGATCTTATCTATGCATACTTCAACATATTCTTTTATAATCAAGAGATCAAACTTTCCAAGTTTTTTTTAATCTATTAACTTGTATTTCAACTTCTGATTATTTTATTTCGTGCTAAATATGTTTCATAATTGATTTTAATTATGCCTTGTTTGTCAAACTATCTTTTTTTCATTCATTATTCAGAAACTCTTTTTGGCCTTTATTCGTTTAAACTCGTCTTATTTTGACGTATTATTCTTTATTCATATGTCTGATGTCCTCTTTGTGATTTGGCATGCGTGTTTCCAGGCAGCTTTGCCATGTTTGAAAATGAGAAGATAAGTTCCAGTCTTTCCCCCCAAAAAAAAACAAAATATTATTTAGATTTTACCCTTTTTCTTCCAAAAAAGAGCAAATCCATTGACTCATAACGAGATTGGCTTTTCTTGTACCTCCCGGAACAAACCCTACTTTGTTCACGTGCTCTTCTTTTCTTGTTATTAGGGATGAACGTACCAAAAAGTCCTAAGTCACGTACATTTGAATATTTTTAAATTTTTAAAAAAATACAAATAAATCCTAAAATTTATTAAATTGATTATATCAAGTTCTTCTTCTTCTTTTTTTTTTTGGGTAAAAGTACCGAAAATTTTAGACTTTTTTAAAACTTTTGAAAGTTTTGTACTTATCCTAATAAATTTTAAAATTTAATAATAAAATTTTAAAATAATAATAATAATAATAATAATATCTATGGGGCGTCTTTTTCCTCTTGGAAAACATGGGTTAGATGAACGCGGAAGGTCCCCATCTGATGCAGCAGTTGACCTCGAATGGCTGATCGGCTTTCTTTACGGGATCGACATGAACTTTCGTGTATATAACAACAAACCAGACCTGAAAAGAGCAGGTCTGGTTTAAGTGTTCTGGTTCCGGCTAAGTGTTGTGTTCACCCTCTTTCCGCTTCCGGCTGAATCCTTCCCATGGAGCTGATCGCGCTGACCGAAATGAACGCACTGCCGGAAAGCTGCGTTTCCGCGATCCTCTCCTTCGTGTCTCCGGCTGAAGTGTGCCAGCTCTCCCTGGTGTCCTCCACGTTCCTGTCGGCGGCCAACTCCGACGTCATCTGGGCACGGTTCCTGCCGTCTGATCACGTTGATATCGTCTCCCCGGCAGCCTCTCCAGTCGAGTTCTCTTCGAAGAAAGAGCTCTTTCTTTGGCTCTGCCAACGCCCTCTCCTCGTAGATGGCGGCAGAAAGGTGAGATTCCCACACGACGAGTCGTCTCTTTTCTCTCTTTTCAATAACGAAGTTCTAGCTTCCTACACGTTTCATATATATATATCATTCCTCGATCAAGACCTGGGCATGTAAGTCAAGGTACGTGCATGTATCCTGATCGTAGTAACGCCGGTTGCGAATAAAAAAAAAAGAACATTTATTTCCGACGACATTATATTTCCCAGAATACCTTGAAAAGTAAATTCGATCTTTGTTCTGGTGCTCATGCATTGGGATGAGTGATGTAATATTCGATGTATTTTCTCAGAGCTTCAAGCTGGAGAGATCGTCCGGAATAGTAACTTATGTATTATCAGCAAGAGAGCTTTCGATAAACCAGAGCGACGATCCCGCGCATTGGATCTGGAAAACCCTTCCCGAGTCGAGGCAAGATTTTGATTTTTTTTTACTTTCCATTTTTATATTATCGTCATATAAATTTTCGTACAAGTTAGTGGATAAAGGGTTCCGCATTCTGATGTCAGTGGCAGTGGCTTTTGACCTTGATCAAGAAGAGTTCCCACGTTGGAAAACTCATCTGCCATGGTTTGACCACAGGAAAAAAAAAAAAAAAAATCTAATGCCTGCTTTCTTCCCTATCTTCTTCTCTAGCAGGTTCAAAGAGGTGGCCGAGCTGAGAACGATCGATCGGCTACAAATTGAAGGGAGCATCAAGACCAAAGCCCTGTCCCCAAACACTCTCTACGGGGCGCACCTCATCTTCAAGGTCTCTGACCGTGCTTTCGGGCTCGACCTGATGCCCCTCGAGACGTCGATCGAGATGGGTAGCTGGGTCCGACAAGGCACGGCCCGTTTGCAACACCCTGATCAGAAGAAGCGCCACCTCGAGGGCCTGATGTACGCGAACCGGTTGGAAATGGTTAGGAAGCATTGGGAGGCGGAGGGAGATCATCGAGGCGGCGGCGAAGTGCCAAACGAGAGAGGGGATGGGTGGATGGAGGTGGAGGTTGGAGAGTTCCTGGTGGGAAGTGGGGGTGAAGGAGACGGGGAGGTAAGGATGAGCTTGAGAGAAGTAAAGGACTATAAACTGAAAGGTGGGCTCGTGGTTGAAGGCATTGAGGTGAGGCCCAAGAGCCTGGTGAAGTAAATAGAGATGGGCCTTGTTTTGGTTACTTGTGTGGCCCATGACAATGATAATAGGAAAGAGAAGGAGGCAGTTATAATGGCATGATTGATGGTGAAATGATTTGAGTTCATTCTTTGATTTTGTGCTTGTTTCTTTGGTAAGAATGTAATGCTAGCCATATAGAGATTCATTTCTTGGTTTTCAATAAAAAGTTCCTATGCTTGTCACTTTGTAATATACCAATGTTGATATGTCGATTTATATAGAATTTTTAAATTTGGATAGGAAAGAAAGCCCAAATAATAACTTTCTACTAAAAATATATGACAAATTTACCCTTAATTTTTTTTGTTAAATTTTACTTTTAAATTGCTAAGTTGGGTAATATGTGACAATTGATAAATGTACCAATTTAGAATTTTATCTTCTATTTGTTACACATATATCAATTTTCTGATTTTACATGTTATTAATTTTTTTCTACTTCTTGATTATGTTCCAAATATATTCCCAGAAACAAAAACTCTACCAATCAGATTTCTATTTATTTATTTTTAATTATGATAAATCAAATAATAGAAATAATTACAGTTTGGTTGGTTACCAAATACTCCTTAAATCATTTGTTAATTTTGGTCTCATTGTTATCTCACATGGCATCCTAGCTTAGACATGAGACTGATTCACATGATTTGTGGAGAAAATATTGGCACATCACATTTGCCAAGTAAAATTTAAGATTGACCATTTAGAAAGTGACACTTGTAAAAACGAACCCACCTTTAAAAAAAAATTAAATTCTGTCTACCCTCTCTCTCCATTGCTTCTCCCCATTAGGTTACTGAGAAAAGATCTCTCTCTCTCTCTCTCTCTCTCCCTCCATGACTTCACTTTGCTCTCTCCCTCCCTTTTGACAACTCCACTCTCCGTACTACTCTTTGTCGTTTGACGAACTACGCTTCCACCATCACCTTCCGGAGGGGCATCGATTGCTCCAATTTATCGTCTAGGTCCAACAAGCTACAAAGGTGTCTTTTTCTTCCTTCCTAACCATGGCCTCCCAACCATGCCACCTTTGCCTCCGCCACCTGGAGCCCCACTGGAGGCTCCAATTTGTCCTCCGCATCCAACGAGCTCAGGTTAGGGTTTTTTCCCCAACTTTCGTGATTACATTCCAACAACCACAAAATAGGTATAGATACCACTATGGATTGTATGTTTGTCCCTAGTTTGTAGAATGCGAAATTTATTAATGATGCTCCCAGATTGATTACTTCTTGTTTCAATGAAAAATTTGCAAACACATATTATCCATCAAGAGATTTTCGGCCTGCTTTACGAACAATAAGCATAGAGGAGGGCTTATTAGGACTTTACAAGGTACTTGTTGTGACTTCTTTGGTATGTGCTTAGTTTTTATTCTGCTCAGTGCTTAGGTTGTATAATTCGATAGTACAGCCAAAAAAAGAAAGAAAAAGGTTGTACAACTCGATTCTTGACTCGTTGTTAATCATTCTATAACTCGATCCTTCCATCATTTATCCTTTTTTCTTCTAATTTGTTAATCTCATTTGTTTATAACTTATCTAGCTTTTTTTTATGATGTTGCACCTAGTTGGTGCCACATTAATGCCACATGCAAAATATTAAAAAATTGTCAAGTTGGCATTTTCATTTGCCAAATTCGACTGAGTTAATGGATGAGTTGAAAATTTGACTTTTGCAACTATGAGACTTTGTGTGGGACCACTATTAATTATTCTAAAAGTTTAAGCTATTAGATTGAAATATATAATTGGGGAGACAAATAAGGGCTTAGAAATATTTGAACTCATGATCTCCTACTCTAATACCATATGAGATTTTGTAGAATCACTATCGACTGTTCTAAAAACTTAAACTTTTAGATGATAGCATGATTTATTATGTGATATTTAATTACTCAAACAATGACTAACTTTTATATTTCAATTGCATAAATTTGACAAATTTTACGATTTAATTTCACTTTTTAGATAATTTTAAAATTCAATTGTACTTTGCGAATAATTTTTATATTTCAATCGCACTTATCTTTTGATCCTAAAAGAAAAATGCACTTATCTTGAATATATACCAAAGAGTCAACTTTTGAATTTTGCGTCCGCCCTAAAACATTCACCCTTTTGCCAAGCACATTGTCCACTTCAAATCTTTATCCCTTTTTTCTCCCCCAATATCCACTTTGCATCCATTCCCAATGTTAAATTTCAAACGGCTATCCTCGTTGACCCAAAGAGTCAACTTTTGAATTTGGCGGATGAGGAACAATTTTGTCTTCCATAACCAGCTACTAGACCCTTCCCTTGTAGTAGAGACTGTCGTTGCTCAAGCCAGATCATACAAGATCTCTTCTGCTGCATCCAAACTGAGATCTAAACTTGCTTTTCTCAACCCGGATCAGCTTTGGCGACCTCCGGATATGGGTACCTTGAAATGTAACATCGATGGCAACTATAAGCTGGGTAACCCCGACGGTTCAATGGCCTGTATTTGCCGGGATTATCAAGGCCGACTTACGGATGTTTTCTCGTGAAGTTTTCCGACGAAATCCGCCTTTGAAACAGAGGTCCAGGCGCTTATTTTTACCCTTCAACATCTGCTCCACCAAGGGCTCCAGGACGCTAGGCTGGAAATTGATTTCGACTGCCTTCATCTTGTCGAAGTGTTGCATGGTACATGATCGCCGCCGTGGGAGCTTCGACCTTTGATCGAGGAGAGCATCTTTTGGCTTTCCACTTTTCCTCACCTCTAGTTGCGACACTGTTGACGTGAGGCAAACCTAGTGGCCAATTGGGCTGCGAAGGCCCAATCCTCCAACTCGGCCCTTAATTGGGTCCTTTCTCCTCCGTTTGTACTTATGGACTTAGTTTATGCAGAGGCTTTATCTTCAAGTTGTATGTTTCCATTATGTTGAATACAATTGTTGTTTTTTGTCAAAAAAAGAAAAAGAAAACAGCTCCGCTTTTATCAAAATCTCGAATTTAAAAAGTAAGGATTTAGTCAAAATTTCAAATTTAGTAATAATTTCGTGTTTGCGAGAGTACTTTTTCTTTTATTTATTAAAACAAAAGGCATCAATAAATTAACATCTCTGAACAACAGCATGAAATTCTTTTATTTTTGTTTATTTATAACCTCGTGCACGCATTCAAGTAAAATAAAATAAGAAGACAAAAGTGACGCTTTTGAATTTTACTAACCTAATGCTTTTTTTTTAGCCTTACCCCTACATTCCCCACCATATTATTTTTATTTCGAAAGTCAAGTGGGCATTCTAATTTTGGTTTGAGGAATCTCTCTGTCTCCTCAACATTCATGCTTTAATTAATTTAATATATACTGTTATATAATACAAAAAGGACTTCCTACTTTCATGAAATCTAATTTCTTTTTTTCCCTTGATATCCTCGAGAGTTTATTTGGCAATTATCATATCCACAGGCACATGCATAAAATCGATAACTGTATTTTATTTCTCGCTCAAGCCAATATTTACAATTTGAGTAATCTCTATCCTACAACGGCCTTATTTAAATATATTTCAAATCTTAAATTATCTTTTTTCGTTCACGTATTTTCATATAATTAGTGCTAATGGGCTGTTCCAATTCGGGTCGTAGTGTAAGTGTCAGCGTCAACCCGTTGACAGGTCAATATTCCAAGTCAACTCATAATTTTAGGATAGTCTCAGGAAAAATTCAATGCTAGCCGGCTGCCAATATGTTTGTATCATTTATGACCTGGGGAATCTTGACAGGATAAATTCCGGGTCGTGCTTTGATTTAGCTTCTTCCTCTTTACTGACGTAATTCTTGTGGCTTCGGCTTTCGTCGATCACGTTTTTAATAATTTTGCAAACGAAGGATTGAAGAGTCTTGTCTGCATCCCCGAACGTACTTGAAGTCTTGATGGGCCTCTCATCAACTGATTCCTTACTCTCTTCCCTATGCATCATCACCTAAACACTAATTAAATCCACGTCGACTTCATCCCAAGTCAACGGAACATGTAACAAAAGACTCCCAAGCTTACATTTTATTCCATAGAAATATTTCGAAGGATACCGTCCAATCAATTCTAGACCTATCATACGGATATCCAAATTAGTCTTCTAATTAGTCTTCTAAATTTTTGTGATAAATTCTCATATAGTTATTTTAATTAATTTTCGTTGCAATAACTACATTGGAGTAATAATAATAATAATAATAATAATAATTATAATAATGATCCTTTCTCAAGAATTCTAACCTAGCTTTGATCGAGCATCTCCCCCACTTTGAAATCATGGTGCATTCATACAACTTTACGTGATCTTGACGGCTTGCGCGTATTATCCACTTTTAGTCGGTCAAGAGCCCCGCCCACAAGCACGGGTCTACGCCTTTCTTTCGCAGGGTTTCCATAATTATACCAATTTTGATTTTTCACGTTAACTCCAAAAAATAAAAAAAATAAAACTCTTACCATCAAATATAATTCCAATCGAGAGGTTATTCAATATAGTTTTTTTGCCTCTGCAAACTAAGCTGTATTGCCATTTTATAAAGCATTTAGCAAGTACCTCGCAAATGCGATAACTAGTAGCTTTCAAGAAGGTATCTCCACCTGGTTTTCACAATACCATATAATCACATGACAGCATAGCTATAATTCAACCATAAGTATAATAAAAGGAATCTAAGTAGTTAAGTGCTCGATATGGTCGTGACCTATTATACATCTATAAATGTGATCATGATGTTGTGTTGTGTTGTGCTATAATCATAGTCTCTCATATTAGAGTCAACTTGAGATCACAAACATTTTCCCCAAAGGTGGAGTCTTGTTCAATATACAGTGCACGTGCACAAAAGTGAATTGCATCCATGGAAATGAGTCAAGACAAACAGTTGGGCCGCTTGTATTAAAAAAAAAAAAAAGATGACATTTAACGCCTTTAATTATGATCGATCTTGCCTGATTTCATGTGTAAATAAATGTTCTCCATATTAAATAATTAATAAGCATCATGTAAACATACGCCATAGATAAACAAAGAGTGGAAATGAATTTATATTTTTAAATAATAACTTCACATGAACTCAAAAGACGGGATCTAACTATAAAAAATATTGAATTAACTGTGCTTTGTGATTTGTAGTCTAATATATATATATAGGAAAATCTCGCGTGATATACTAATGAATCTAATAGTATCTCATTTGTCCACATTTTCCAAATCTTTGGTGAATTAAATTAGATTAAAAAAATTATTGAAATTTACGGTCTTATCTACACATACTTCGACATATTCTTTTATAATCAAGAGATCATAATTAAACTCGTCTCATTTGGATGTAATTATTCTTTATTCCGATGTCTGATGTCCTTTTTGTGATTTGGCATGCGTGTTTCTAGGCAGCTTTGCCAAGTTGGAAAATGAGAAGATAAGTTATAGTCTTCCCAAAAATAAGTATTATTACGATTTTACGCAACCTTTTTGACCTTCCTAAAAAGAGCAAATCCTGACATTCCTGACCTTCATAATTCATTAATTTATTACGAAATTGGCTTTTCTTGTACCTCCCGGAACAAATCCTAATGCTCTTCTTTGTCCTTTTATTTTATTTTATTATTAGGAATAAATATATTAAAAGCCCTAAAACTTATTATAAAAGTGCAATTGGGTTCCAAATTTTTTAAAAAACATAAACAAGTCGTGAGACACGTTAAATTGGTCAAATTAAGTTGTTCTATCTATTGCATTTTTTTTAAAGTTTTAAAACTCAATCGCTTTCTCGTAATAAGTTTTAGAATTTAATTACATATTTTGAAAGTATTAGGACGGATTGTGCTTTTTCATGATAAGTTTTAAGAATTTCAATGTAGTAATAATAATAATAATAATAATAATAATAATAATAATAATTCCTGTGATATGCCTCTTTCCCCTCGGAAAAAGTGGGTTAGATGAACAGGGAATTCCCATCTGGTGCAGCAGCTAACCTTGAATGGCTGGTCAGCTTTCTTTACACGTTCGACATGAACTCTCGTGTATATAACAGCAAACCAGACCATAAAATAGCAGCTTTTAAGCACGCTCGGACGATCTAGCTAAGTTTTCTGTTCACCCTCTTTCCAGTTCCGGCTGAATCCTTCCCATGGAGCTGCTTGCGCCGACCGACATGGATGCACTGCCGGAAAGCTGCGTTTCCGCGATCCTCTCCTTTGTGTCTCCGGCCAAAGTGTGCCGGCTTTCCCTTGTGTCCTCCACGTTCCTGTCGGCAGCCGACTCCGACATTGTCTGGGCACGGTTCCTGCCGTCCGATCACACCGATATCGTCTCCCGTTCGGCCGCTCCTGTTGAGTTCTCTTCGAAGAAAGAGCTCTTTCTTTGGCTCTGCCAACGCCCTCTCCTCATAGATGGTGGCAGAAAGGTAAAATTCCCACAAGACAAGTTCACTACACGTTTCATGCCACCGCCTTCTTTTCTTTCTATCTAATAACGAAGTTCTAGCTCCCTACACGTTTCATGCCTATGTATATATATTTCAACGCCGGTTGCGTATAAAAATAAAACCATTTTCCTCCGACGACATTATATTTCTCAGAATACCTTGAAAAGTACATTCAATCTTCGTTCTTGTGCTCATGCATTCGGACGAGTGATCTGATAGTCAATGTATTTTCTCAGAGCTTCAAGCTGGAGAGATCGTCCGGAGCAGTATCTTACGTATTATCAGCAAGAGAGCTTTCCATAAACTGGAGCGACGATCCCGCGCATTGGATCTGGAAAACCCTGCCCGAGTCGAGGCAAGATCTTGACTTTTTTTTTTTTTTTTTTTAATTTCTATTTTTATATTCTCTTCATATAAATTTTCATACAAGTTAGTGCATAATGAGATCAGAGCCACATTCTGATGTTGATGGCAATGACTTTTGACCTTAATCAAGAGGAGTTTTCAAGTTGGAAAACTCATCAAACATGGTTTGATCAGGAAAAAAAAGAGTAATTCTTGCTCTTTTCCCAATCTTCTTCTTTAGCAGGTTCAAAGAGGTGGCTGAGCTGAGAACGATCGATCGGCTACAAATCGAAGGGAGCATCAAGACCAACGCCCTGTCCCCAAACACTCTCTACGGGATGCACCTCATCTTCAAGGTCTCTGACCGTGCTTTCGGGCTCGACGTGATGCCCCTCGAGACGTCGATCGAGATGGGGAGCTGGGTCCGACAAGGCACGGCCCGTCTGCAACACCCTGATCAGAAGAAGCGCCACCTCGAGGGCCTGATGTACGCGAACCGCTTGGAAATGGTTAGGAAGCATTGGGAGGCGGAGGGAGATCATCGAGGCGGCGGCGGAGTGCCAAGCGAGAGAGGGGATGGGTGGATGGAGGTGGAGGTTGGAGAGTTCCTGGTGGGAAGTGGGGGTGAAGGAGACGGGGAGGTAAGGATGAGCTTGAGAGAAGTGAAGGGCTATCAACTGAAAGGTGGGCTTGTGGTTGAAGGCATTGAGGTGAGGCCCAAGAGCCTGGTCCAGTAAATAGAGATGGGCCTTGTTTTGGTTACTTGTGTGGCCCATGACAGTGATAATAGGAAAGAGAAGGAGGCACTAGCAGTTATAATGGCATGATTGATGGTGAAATGATTTGAGGTTTTTTTTTTTTTGAACAAGTGAAATGATTTGGGTTCATTCTTTGATTTTGTGCTTGTTTCTTTGGTAAGAATGTAATGCTAGCCAGATAAAGATTCATTTCTTGGTTTTCAATAAAAAGTTCCTGTGCTCGTCACTTTGTAATATACCAATGTTGATATGTTGATTTATATAGAATTTTTAAATTTGGATAGCCGAGATAATAAAATTCTACTCAAATATATGAAAAATTTACCCTCAATTTTTTCTATTAAATATTACTATCAAATTGCTAAGTTGAATAATATGTGATAGTTGATAGATGTACCAATTTAGAGTTTTACCCTCTATTTATTACACATATATTAATTTCTGAATTTGTGTGTTATTAATTCAATTTAACAAAAACTTAAGGAGGGTAAATTTTTTATATAAGTACTAGTTTGGAAATTTTAGTGGTCAAAAAATTAGTTTTTAATGGATTTGTGACAAATGTATCGATTTAAAATTTTTCGCTGCATTAATCAAAATTATTATTGTTTTCCTCATTAAGGGCCTTGAGCAATCAGCTTTTTGCAAAACAAGCAAACAAACCATGCTAGCCCAAAATCTATTCAGGCCCGATAAGCATTGGGCCCATAGCCCATAAAAGAGCAAAACCCTAATTCGAGCTCCCCGTCGTCCTTTCTTTATAAAATCCCCCAACCTCACCGCTTCGATGCGGAAGGCGTCAAGCTAAGAAGCGCCGCGACTCTTCTTCGTTTTCACCAATCTTCTGGGCGAAATCCTCTCTCTTTTCCTGCTGATTCCTTTATCTTTCGTTGTTTGCTTTTTCGTTTTATGGGCAATCATCGTCGTCGCCGCCGTCGTTTTGTTTTGGGCCGATTTCAGCAGTGATGATAAATGTTCACAATCCCAGCTCATTACGAGACCCGTCACGGGTCAGGGAGTTGAATTCTTGTTTCCAACATTTATCTGAGCTCTTTCTCGCCGAAAACCGATCGCGGCGATGGATGGTTTCCCTTCGTCGATCCGGAAAAGTTTCTGGGTCTTGATCTGATTTTGGGTTTCGTCGTTTCGAGTCTGTGTTGATGGGTTTTCTTTGGGAGACTACATGGTTCTACTCCCGATGATGATTTCGACTGAACCATGCTAATGTATAGCTGATCTTACGTGAGTGAGAAAAAAGCTGTTTCTAGATTGCTCTGAAGGGAGTGGATCGGATTGATTTCTGTCTGTTCGAATGCCTCTTCTCGATGCTGAAATTCATCCATTTGAGGCTCGGTGAAGAGAGCAAAAAACAAAAAGGGTTCTGCTTTTCAGATTTCTTGATTTCCGCTTGCCTGTGGGCGTCGACCCAATTCGATTGGGGAAGCGTGTTTTGGGATTCTTGCAAGGAAGTGAGTTCCCTGTGATGACTATGACATACCATGCTAATGCTGATCATCCCATGATTTGAATGATCTCTTCATATTTGATTTCTGAGGGAACCATTTCTGCCTGATTTTTTTGCTCATTGATCTTGAGCTTGGGCTCTTCATATTTGATTTACCTCCTTTTCTGGTTTTCTCTTTGCTCTTTCTTCTTGGAACTCTATATCTCTTCAGCTTTGTTGGGTGCTTTAGCAACATTTGTAAACTGCATTACTCTTAATTTTGCTTCAGAAAAAAAAATCATAAATTTTAGGTTTAATCCCAAATTTGTTCTGAAAATTGTTTTGTAAAATAAAAATAAACACAACTTTCAATCTATTCTAAAATACATTGCCGTGGTCACCTCCTAACTCGATGTAGCATTTTCATGTCAATAACAATTCATATCAACGGGCCCCATGGAAATTTATTCTCAAATTGAAACCGTTCTTGACACCAAATTGAAGCAGTTCTTGAATTAGAAAAACGAAGGGATGATTAACGGCGATTGTTGGACGGTGGAAGGCTAATGGGGGCACATTTGAGGTTAGAGAAAAAGTTGATTTTTCTCACGGACAAAGAAAATTCACTTGGATTTGAATCTTGACTTAAAGCTGGTCTTTTTTGGGATAAATTTGGATTGAGCTAGTGTTTGAGCGTTTTTTCTTTTTAATAAAAAGAAGTTGTGGCAGAATTAAAACTAGAGTTAAAGTTGAGATACTTTTAGGAAATTAGGTCAACAGTTCTATTGATACATGAACATCAGCCTCAACTTATTAAACTTTGGCGCATTGCCAAAACTTCAGTTTTTCGTCACCTCCCTAAGGCCGAAAGAGAGGAGAGAGAGAGAGAGAAGGGAAAAAGGAAATGAGCGAAGACTGTTTCTTTGTGATGATGGCCCATTGAGGCATTGAGCCCTGAAAACAGGGCCCATGTCTTTGTTGATTCCTGGGTTTTTCCCTTCGTCTTTGATGCTGATGCCCACCTGTCAACAAAGACAAAGGGAAGGAAACTCGTGCATATCTCTGCATTTGACGATCGACTCATTGATCAAGTATTTGATTGCTCACTTCACATGAACATCATGCAAATGAGATTTGAGGACGTTGGATTCACTTGAATTGAGATTGACTTAAAAATTTCATTGGATGTATTGAAAGTCTGAAAAATCATTGAATATACATCATTGGATGGAGAACACGAGTACATGAACATAAATTACACGAAGAATATTACTTTTGTACTTTTATTATTGTCTAAATAAGCCTTCAATTGTTCACCATATATATATATATAAATCTTTCTATTTTTATAAATATTCTAATCAAATCTCTTCAACTTTAAATCAGGCCTCGTGGGTAAAGTTTAGCCAATATGGATGGATGCCTATATGCATGTCGTGGAAAGACTTGGCCACCGTATATGGATAAGATTTAACTATTGTGGTCATTAATGTTGGAAAAAAAAAGTTATCCATGTCATACTCCGAAGGTCATAATAGTGAGATCGGGTTGAATTTGAAGTTAGAGATATTAAGTTAGAAAATAAATGAAAGTGGAAGGACTTAATTAGACAAATAAAAGGTAAATATGCGAAAGTACATAGATAAAAGGTATAATTTATCCCAATTACTACGTTAGGATTATTGGGGCGTGTCGGTCAGCTTAATAGCGACCACTTGAAATCGACCGATCAGCTATGTTTAAGCACTCTCGGACATATATCCAATAGCGCTAGTGCGCATATTTCTTTTGACTAAGCAAAGACTTTTTAATTTGTGATGACCTATTGAGGCATTGAACTCTGAAATCTGGGCCCGTGTCTCCGTTGAATTCTGGGTTGGTCCCTTTGTCTTTGATGCCCACTTGTCAACAAAGACAAAGGGAAGGAAGCCTAAGCATGTGATGATCGACTCATTGATTAAGTGATTGCTCGATTCACATGAACCGTCAAATCATGCAAATGAGACGAGGAGGTCACACTTCGCTTGAATTGAGATTGACTATAAAATTTCTTGACATAGAGATGAGCTACACAGTCACAGGATGTGCGGGGATCATTGGATGTTTCGGGAGTCCGAAAAATTGTTGAATATGCATGATTGGACGAGGGATAACACAAGCAATTTACGCTAGAAATTTTCCTTTTGTACTTTTAATTTTTCTAAGTAAGTCATTCTATTGTTCACCGGTATATATTTATATATAAGCCCTTCTCTTTTCATAAGTATTCAATTCAAGTCTTTTCAACATCAAATTAGATCAAATTGAGTTGTGGATAAAATTTAGCTGATATAGATCCCTAGATGGATGTTGTGGAAAAAAAATTAGCCACTATGAAATGTTTAAAGCATAATGCGGATAAGATTTAGGTATTCTGGACATTAATGTTGTGAAAAAAAAAGTTATCCATGTCATACTTCGAAGGTCATAATGGCAAGGTTTGGTCGAATTTGGTGTTAGAGATATTAAACTAGAGATTTCAAGAAAGTAGTTAGGCTTGATTACACAAATTAAAAGTTCATGGATTGGATTAGAAAATACACAAAAGTATGGAGACGGAAGGTAGAATATATCCCAAATGAAATGTCGGAATCATTGAGGCGTGTAGTTCGGCTTAAAAGCAACCACTTAAAGATTGGTAGATCAATTATATATAAACACACTCAGGCGTATATATCCACTAGCGCTATGACACAATTCTTTCGACTCAGTCCATTGGTTGTGATGATCGATCAATCCATCAACCGAAGATATTGAAAATGTGATGGTAGGGTGGGGGTCGGATTCGGATGGCGATGGCTTTGCGGGTTTGTGGATTGGAACATTCTTCTTTTCCCGTGGGGACCTTGCTTAAAGCCAAAAAAACTGCGTACCAAATCGAAGCAATGACTCACCAAATCTCTTTGTAGGTTGATAGCGCGGTGGGCGCGCAATGAAAGCGGAATTACAAGGTGGATGTCCACATCGATGCCGTCACATTTCTTTCGTGCATCCGGGCTCGTTCACTGGCCTCCCGCTTCTTGTTTTTTCCCCCACTAATAGTAACCACCACACCCCTTTGGCCCTTCTTGAATATGTAAAAGCAAGCACCTTGGGGTAACAACATTGGGTTATAAACAAGGATTGCATTGGCAAGAATCCCGAGACAAAGTTCTTTTCAATTTGGCGATAATAAGGCTACGTTTGATCATCCGATTTCTAATCGGGATAGGATATGAAATCCTAGGATTTTTTTATATCATATCTATTTGTTTTCTAAATCATCAATATTAAAGTCGGATATGGTGAAAATCTTTCGTAACATTTTTTCATTAATTTATTTTTAATTTATTTTTCCTCTTTTTTATATTATTTTCATTATTATTTCTTTTTTCCCTTTCATCATTCTTTAATAAAATTTTATCAAATAGTAAACTATACTAACATACTTAAAATACAAAAATACCTAAAATATATAATAAATATAAATATTTAATTTATATATTGAATGTTTATTATAAGATAGAATTAAAGTTGAATATATAAATTAAAATAAGATTAATTAAAAATAATTTTTTATTTCTTATTTTTTATTTCTTAAATTAGAATTCAAATATTATTTATATTGAAATATAATTTCAATTTTGTTAATTTAATAAGTTTGTTATTCAAAAAAATAACTTTCCTATTATGGACATTAAAAATCCTATCCACCTTTATCCCACCTCTCCTATGGGATAATTTTATTCTATCTATATTATCCTTATATCTTATTTTATTCTACCTCGAAATGGAAGACCAAACGTAGAATATGATTATCTTTATTTTATTTCGATTTTAAACGTTTTAAGTGTTTTAGGCAAAAAGTGAATGGAATTATTTACAAAGGAGTATTGAAATTAGTGATCTTGTTCCGCACATGATAAGGTGATGCGAAATCAAACCTACTTTTTGGGAACTGGAGTTCTTTTTTAGGGAGTTGTTGAATGTGAAACCCGTGGAGTTCGCCATGGCATGATTGCGCATGCGGCCTCATACATGTACCCGCTTCATTTGACAGAGAAAACATCTGGATAACTTATAAAACCTATATTACTGCTTCATCACCTGTCAAAGATCTCTTCCTTCAGCATCTGGGAAGTGTTCATTTGGCCATAAGAACTTGCTTCCTACTTTAATGAGCGCCTCGCTGTCTTGGCTATGTCATAATGGATAACCCACCTTATTTTAATCCCTTGAACAACCACTCACCAAAAAAGATGGTTTCTGGATCATTGAAAGGAATCCACGTGAAGAGAGAGAGAGCGCGAGGGAAGTCCGGGATTCACGCAATTTCTATTCTTTCCAAAGCAAAGAAGAAAGCATATAATTTAAAAGACGATTAACCCTCCTGAATTAGCTAAGCGATAGGTATTCATGCCTTTCGTTTCGTGTAGAAATGTCTAGAGTTTAGCCTTAATTGTTAATCCAGGCGGTCTTCATTATAATCAAATGCGATGTTGACTTAAAGTAACTTTAACCGCAATGGTCGATGTTATTGCAAGAGATTCAATCGATTGGGGAGTTGAAATCCGAGGATGAAAAAGCAACGAACGGTCTAAGCTCTTCTTGTAAGTACTCGCCAACACCTGAAAGCCGAAATCCGCCTGCCACGTGGCGAAGACCCTTTTCTTTCCCCGTCTCTTGTCCCCCTGTTCGTTCACGACATTCCATTTTTCGCTTTCTCTTCCCAGCAGCACGACCGCAGACAGCCCCACCTAGCCATCACCTGTTCACTGGAACTGCTCCATGTCTTGACGATCGTTGACCAAGATCAGATTAGATCTCGGCACTGTCTGTGGAATCATGTCGGTGTCGAGAAGCCTCAGCGAAGTGTCCGAGAGAGACACTGTGGGAGTGAGCTTGGATCTTGTTTCGGCGGTCCGGCGGAACATTGGGTTCTTGAGGACCGTGAACGAGTCGCTTTGGCTTCACGACAGACCCGCCATTGTTGAGGCTATCCGGAGGTGGAGAAAGTTCCCATCTTGAGCACTTTTCGAGTGGCCTGTGATCAAAGTTCCCATCTTGAAGCCATGGGTTCTCTTCTTTTTGCAGGTATGATGAGCTGTGGATGCCGTTGGTTGCTGAAATCTCAATGGGGTCGGCGCCTCCCGTGGTTCTTCCTCCTCTAGATATTGAATGGGTTTGGTTTTGTCATACACTGAACCCGGTAAGTTTCAGTTGATTTTGCGATATGCTTTAGATGACTCTGTTCTGTAATGAGTATGAAGGATTGAAGTGTATGGAGTTCGTGACCGTTTGTAAGTAGGTAACTTTGTGTGAAAAGTAAGCTGATTTCGACTGCTTGTGCTGGTGTTCGTGGACGTCGCTCATGTGAAAACGAGGAGACTATCCAGTTAGAGTTTCCGTTAACTAGTTCATTCGTTCGAAACTTTGGATGTTTATTTAGATAATGTTAAGGCCTATCGAGATGCTGTCTAGTTTCGAAGTTTGATTATTAAAAGTCACTGCTTCCAGGTGAACTACGGGCAATACTGTGAATCAAGATTCTCGACGCTCATCGGTAAGCCGGCCATCTTTAATGAAGAAAATGAAGAATATGCATTAAATAGATGCAGAGAAATCTGGATGCGCAGATACCCATCTGAGCCTTTTGAGAATGAAGCCAATTCAGATTCCCCCATCCCGCTTGTGAGAAATGAAGATCTTTTGAGTGAAGTGTTGAAGCAAAGGACCTTGTATTCGAAGTTCTCAAAGCCCTACATGACTGAGATTATGTACCTGATAGCAGTGAGACAAAGATATAAGGGATTTTTGTATATCTTGTCGAGAGTTTCAGATAAGTGCAGCTGCTTTGTGCCTACTTGCGATATTCTCATCATGTGGCTAACTCATCAGGTGAGATTAATGGGTTCTGCTTATTTCTTTAAGTTCTTGTTGGGTCACTGATGTTTAGATAAAGTGTTTTCTTGCATTTTTGTTTGGTAGAGAGATTCGGTTTAAGAAACTACTTATTTGTCTGTGACTGTGTTTGCATCTTCTAATATAAGATTTCTTTAGGATTATTTTCTCTTTCATATATAAATGACTAATTAAATACATCATGAAAATCGTTGTAAGATCTTGCAAACAAACAGAAACAGATGCTGAATCACCTTTTTCTTTCTTGTGGAAATGAATATACAAATAGCCTCGGTATCTTACTAGAATTTCTGCTGTGGCAAATAATGATTCAGAGCTATCCAACAGTATATGCAGAAGACATGAAAGAAGCAGAGTGTGATGTCAGCAAGGTGGCAAGAGTGTGGGAAACTGTCGAGGAAGAAGAAGTGGAAGAAACCAAGAAGCTGTGGGAAAGAATGTTTGATCAACCTTATGAGAAAGCAGGAGGCCAGATCGCTTTGGACCAGGGAGGAGTACCCTCGTCTAAGTCACCAGTATACTGGGAAGTGTTTGACACTGATGTCAACACCAGATACAAATCCTTGATGCCTAGATTCCTGCTTGAGGTGAGACTATTGTTCGATGCATCCCTTCCTCCATTGTTGTAGTGGTCATGGTCCATTGAGGTAGATTTACTCAATTACCGAAGTCCAGGAGATGAAAATTTTTTGACACGAGGGGGTTAGTTTGCAAAATAATAGAGTTCTCTGCCTCTGCCTAGGGCAAGGTATGATTTGGAAAATTATGCAAGCATAGCTCGGCAAGAGCTTTGGTAACTCGGAATGATTCAGTTTGAGGGGGTTCATTTGTATTTGAATGCGGCAGTTAAAAGAATTAATTTCATATAGAGGCTTGTGGGATTGACTTGAGGGGCCAGGGAGCACCAGTTTTAATACGTCTATGGGCTTTACCATCGTATCCTTTCTCTTTATGAATCCACAGCAATAGGGCACAGATGTTAGGGGTGGTTTAGAATGGTGTATAACGTCTCATATCCAACTTAACTCTGTTCAACTGAAGTGCGGTTCTAATGGGCATTGACAATCAGGATAGTGACGAGGTCTATAAGTAGTTTCTTAAGTGGATTATATATTAGGACAATTTGCTGAATCATGTGACTCAGGTTGTGTTGGCAGATGTTTGCTTTTATGCATCAAATGCTACCTGAGAAAGTGGTTAATAAGTAAGGCTTACACCTGACTAAAAAGCTGAAATTGCACTGACCGCACATATTACAGGTCTGTGTGTTTGCGAGGCTTGGTCCAAAGATGAAGCTGATACAGGAGAAGATAACACGTAATTTTGTGCGTCTCCGCGCTGTACGATGCCACAAAGAGCTTAAGAGTGATAAGCCCCTATCCAGCATTTTGTATGATTCCTGGCAAATGGTTTGGCACCTCTATTGTGAGTTTGGAACCAGGGGTGTTAATCTCGAATTTCGTCATCGTGGTGGTCGCTGTTTCAAAGGAAGTAAGTTAAAGAATGCTGAGGCATTTCTTTGGAATGATTTACTTAGGGCACCGACTCTTACTTTAGGCAGAGAAGTTGAGCAAGGGGTTGGTATTTTTTCTTCTATAACTCCACCAGCTCAAGCTCCCTATCTGTTAAAATGTGTGCCGGATAGAGTCACTGATGATTCAGGAGCCATGATCTCCGATGAAATACTGAGGATGAACCATTATCGGCCTCAAGAAGGTCGATGGTTGTCAAGGACTGTTCTTGATCATGCAGGAAGAGAATGTTTTGTCGTGCGAATAAGGTAAAGTTCTGCTACTTTTCTGTGTATTGGGAATATCGATCAGCTGCAAAACTAGTTACTCCTTGCTCATAATTTCATGCAATGTCATTGTAACAGTACTTCAGGTAGATTATGAAACCTGAGATTGCATGATTTCTTCTAGCTCCCAATGACATAAGTTTTGACATTGTTGAATAAAAGGGTGGGAGGCGGCTTCTGGAGAAGAGGTGGCGAAAATCCATCAAATGTTAAGTGGGAAGACCGGATTACCGAGATACGTGAAGGTCCTTGGTCATATGTCGCTGGATCCATTGGCAGAGCTCCTGGTATGTTCTTAAAACTTTTCCATTTTCTGTGTTATGAATCCTGGTGTCATCTTTTAGCAGTCAATACCATAATGCTGAGGAAACGGTCTTAGCCATACACTTGTACTTTTCAACCTTGCTGGTTTATGTCATTTCATAGTTCACTCTGATCTCTTGTCAACTTAAGGCCCATTTGACAGAGTTTTGCTTTGGCTAAAGTTAAAATTAGGATCACTCTAAGATAAGATTAGTAAAGAAAAGGTCTTTACAGTGAATGAGCTATGACTTAGATCTTCGCAAGCAAGTGACGTGACATCCAAGTAACACTACTTATCCCTCCATGTTAACTTGTATTTCTGAGATACAATGTCAATGCTAAATTTTCAGCCTCATAAGTAGACAGTGAAAAATCCTTTATGGGTATAAATTCGAGAACTGGGTAGCTGGGAGCTTGTGCCGATATTCTCTTCTATGCCCTAATGGAGACTCGGGCAATTTTTCTTACTTGTGTATTCCTCATTGTTGAAGGACCCTAAAACAAATTGCTATTATCTAGTGCAGCAAAAGTAGTGGGTACAGCTTTGCCAAAAGAACCTCCAGAGCAGTGGGATGCTGCGTGGCAGTTTTCCTCTGGAGATGAACTGATGCTGCGATCGGAATCATCAACATCGAAATCGGGCCTCTCATTTTCTTTGAGAAATCAAACGTCTTCTGATTCATCAGTAAGGCCAGAAACATTTTTGAGATTTACAATCTTCAGGCACATATTGGTCTGAATTTTCAGGCAAATATGCACTGATTTCAGGTGAAGTTGTTGATAGGCCGGAGAATGCAATACAAAGTCAAGAAAGTCAACACCAAGAGTGATGCTGAAGAAACAGAGCTGGACGATAAAGGAGATGAAGGCCTGGACTTGGACGAAGAAGAACTGGACTTTGTAACAGTGGTTCGTCTCACCGAGGAACACCCAACAGGAAGAGCAACTGCTCTTATAAACTGGAAGCTATTGGCAGTGGAGTTCATACCTGAGGAGGATGCGGTTTTTGTGCTTCTTCTTTGCATTTCGATTGTGCGGAGCTTGTCCGAGATGAGAAAGGAAGACTTGGGGAAATTGCTGATTAGGAGGAGAGTGAAGGAAGTGAAGCCTGGGGCCCGGAACTGGGGATCGGTAATACTTCACCCCTCTCCTGCTTGTTCTATTCCTGTTTCGCCATTCCTTCAGCCTTGGCATTGGAATGCCAAAGTGGTATTGGCATCTGATGGGGCTGATAGCTTAACGAGGCAACCGAGCTTTATTAATTCGGGGGCGGAAGGCAGTGATGCATTGTACAAGAGAGGGATCATGCCATGAGCAAGCATTCAAGAGTGAGCGCGAGGAGTGGAGAGAAATATGCAGAACTTGCACGGTTAGTGTTCAGTGATGCTTCACTTTGATTCTGTGCAGTATGATGTCTCATACCATATATGCATCACTTTGGAAATAATGAAGGTGTATTATAGACAGAAGAAAGAAGAGATTAGTTAGGTACTCGCGATGGTCTTGCTTGGATTAAATTATCTTTTGCTCTTTTTTTTTTTTGATGTTAAGTATCATTTGGTGATGTGTTCAGCTGGTGTGATCGTGTAAATTTGAGTTAAAAGGGTTCATTGTATAGTGTTTTTCATGACATAGTCGAGTAACTTGGAGTTGATTGTAAGAGGCCGACAGATCAACGATCAAATAAGGCAATCTCGTGCTATAGTTTTGTAAAATTCAGATGCAAAATTGATTGGGATACATGTCAAGCGGACAGTAGATCTGGCTTATTGTACCGAATGGATGGATCACTTACGTGATTTGTCTCTCTGTAGGGTCTGGACATCACTTGTTATAAGGGGGGAAAAAGATGTACTGCAATTCGCTGATCGTCACTTTTCAATTGAACTGATGCTAGATTATGATTAGATTCTCATTATACACGCTTTTAAAAGTCTAAAACCTACATGGCCTTGTTATCATAACTTAAGAGCAAACATTAACTTAGAAGTAGATTTGCTAGATGATGAGAAAATTTGATTGCCAATAAAGATACTAGTAGTGATTTATAGTTTTTTGAAATTTTAATGCGTGATGATATTGTCCTTAAAGTATAATTGCCCCATTATCATTGCTACAGGATTTAAAAGAAATATACTTTCAGGATATATATCAAAATAACAAAGCAACACCAACAACTTCTTCAAGAGCGACTTCCTACGTATCAGAGTTCAATAATTGTTCAATTTTCCGATAAAGATACTAGTAGTGATTTTGGAATTTCAACTAATTTGAACGTGCTTTGTCATATTTGTGAATTTCAACGTGCTTGTCATATTTGTGTGAGCAAAGAGAAGAAAAGAGAATGCTATGAAAAAAGAGAAAGTTGTTATGATAGTTAATGTGTAATTTTATCATATTGAGAGATAACCAAATAGCACATCTTTTGAGAATATGTTTCCTATCAAATCATCATCACTTTTCAAGATCAACAGTCACTCCTCTTCATGTCAACAGCAATAACATCTTCTTCTCTTAATTATTTATAGGTAACAAACTATTTCGATACTAAAACTCTCTATATAAGGACGGCTGCTCCTACAATCTCTATAGAAACCATTCCTGAATTGCTTGGTCAGCATTTGATCACGAAATGAAAGATCACATCCATTAATTGATTGTTATACAGTATGAGATTTTATATCAAGATTACAACAAAATACACATTTAATTTCAACGAGATATGACTAAAACTCGAAGGAGCATAGAAGCATCCATATAAACAATAACATACACTTTTGAGCCCCGGAATGTTGATGATGCAACATTGATGCAGGTATATTTAGTATACAACAACTCAAACTCTTCACGTTTGTGCTTTCTTCAATTGAATGGACATTTTGAAGAACGCTTCCCTTCGCCAGGGCAAGATCAACAACCATCCGTTGCCTCACCGACACCTTCATGCCCCCAACCATAACCCGACCCCCAAAACCATCTACACAAGTGTTCTTGTTTCTTAGAGGCAGTGCGGCACTTATCCACGTCTCCACATTACTCATGTGCCATGAAGTGCTAGCCCATGACCTGAGTTCCCTCATCAACTCGGTGAGTGATTTATGGAGTTGCCCATTCTAGTAACAATTAAGGAGAAAATTGCTAAGAATTGGAGTTCAGATAGAGTCAAGTATGAATCACTAAAATTGTATCGCATCAAAATGAGTCAATATAAGTTAAATGAGTTAATTTTAGTTGGACCATTTTCAATCCGATCCAATCTTAACTGGAACCCTATTTGACAGGTCTAAGTGATTAACACAAACTCCAATTCTTAGCAATTTTCTCATAAATTTTTGACTGAGACACTTTATTGCATAAGCTCGGTCTATCATGGCCCAAGTGATATGAGCCTCTAGATAATTTAGCCAAGGATTTGATCACCAAAGTAAGACAACCATGACATAAAAATCACACAAATACCGGAAATGCTGTCCAAACTTAAGAAATAGTAAATAAATAAGGTTTGATAAGCAGTCACAAACATGTCAATCTCAATATTGGCGTAGGGGAATATAAAATAGTCAAGATATTCAACTCACTAAAGTCAAACTTACATGTGTGGACAGCAAATATAAAGAAGGAGAAAAAATCCAACCACAGCTCTCCATTTTTTTCTTTTGTCATTACCCGTTCTATACAGTTTGATTGTTCAAGATAAGTAATTTAAGTGAAATTTTAGCAAATTTTAGGAGACATAAATACGTATATGATGTAGTATTCTGTTTACTAATATGATAATCCTCCCCTGAACTAATTGTGTGTTCTTCAGTTTCGGAACATACCGATTCAAAGTCTGAATTTATAAGCCATCCGTAGGCATCATTGCATTCGGACAATAAGAATTTCTTTAGTTAATAAAGTACGATTTGGGTAAAGTATGAGATCAGACGACGAAGTGTACGAAACCTTCCCATCGATGAGATACAATTCTCAGTAATCATGCGATCTTCCGGTCATTAATTAATTTGGCTCAGTAGACGTCCCTGGAAACAAACTCCAAGTTCAAACCTCACCAGGATGCAATTAACAAATGATCAGTGATTCATTGGAGACACTTGAATATCCATATATCGAGTCAAAGAAAGCTATGAACATTCATCAAGCGCACATGACATATCCACAAAGCTTATTCAATAAGCTGTAATCCCTATACTTTAAAATCTCAAGCAAGAAAACATATTAAAAAAATTAAAGAACCAAAACGAATGAGCAAAGAACATTTACTAAGAAAAGAAGAAATAATCGTATCATCAAAGCTTGAGAGTCAAGTCAATTCCGGATGGATCAGAACCGTCACTTTGAGGCACTTCTTCTTCTGGATGATCACCTTCTTTCTTCATTGGTCTGTTGTTATCCTGACGTACATCGACTTGAGCTTGGTGCACTACAAAGCTAGCGCTTCCATCAAAAGAAGCAGCAGGAGGAGGAGGAGGAGGAGGAGGCTCGCCAAGCCCAGAGGCACCACCATATGCTTGAAGACTCTCGACCCTCGTCCGGTCCAAAGGCGGTCTCGAATTCGGGTTCACGCCGCACGCTTGCCTTAGACCCCCGAACCGGTACCCTGGAAGCACGGATGACGGGTAAGAAGGCTTGTGAATCATCGACTCGTGGCGGATCCCGAGCGCCCTTCCTATACTCCCATATAGAGGCATTTGGGGAACACCCGAGTAATAATACGACATGTGCGGGTGAACCCCGAGCAGATCAGCTTCCATCCCCTTGCGCTGTTTGGCGAGCGCCCGCTCTTGCTTGTGCGCGTTCTGATGCCCACCCAAAGCCTGCGAGGTAGAGAACTCTCGCTTGCAAAAATTGCATGCGAAAACCCTGGCTTTTGGGACCTTGCAATTCTCATCTGTCGATGATTCGCCGCTCTTCCTAGCATTGGATGGCAAGCCTTGGTTGAAGAGCTTGAGGTCTAGGTCGGTTGACCCAACGCCTCCGTCATCGTCGTCATCGATGGGTATCTCCTGATTCGCCACATGATGGTGAGGGGCAGGTTTGGGCTTGGCTTCGGCTTCGGCTTCGGCGGTCTTTTCATTCATGGTCAATCTGTTCTTGGCCTTGTGACGATGATTATCACAAGCTAGGGTTTCTCCAGAAGCTGCTGAGATGCCGGGGCCTTCTGAAGGGCATGGCACAATCGCCATTGAATGAAAAGATCTTTTGACCTTGCAAGCTTATGAAAGCAAGGGTTCAGTCTATTTAGGGAAAAAAAAGTTGACAATCAATCCTTTTCATTTATGGCAAAGAATCTCCTCTCATAGTTTCTGACTCAAACCCAGTTCATACATATATCAAGCAAGATATCAAAGATGTAGACTGGTCATGTTATTTTGCCAAATATATCTTGAACTTCCCTTCGACTTGCTCAAACAATTGATTATAAAAACGGTAAAAATATGGTAAAAATATGGTTCTATGGTTGTGAAATACCCACCAACTCATGCGTTTAATGTATGTTTGATTAGGGCATATCTACACATTAAATATATGTGCCGACCAGTTGCATCTTCTACATATAGCAATGAAAATATAAGGGAACACTTAAAAAGTATGTTCACTTTAGGCATGCAATGTATGGAAAAGGCATATAGAAAGGCATTTAAGGTACAAAGATATTATTTGATTCAAAATTGTCTAGTTCTAATAATTTGGTAGGTACATTCCACAAATCGTTGCCTTAATTATGCTTTTCCAAATTATGGAACCAAGATTTACTTCATGTGGTCACTTCGATATATGGTATATACAAATTAATTTATTGATCGAGTCGAGTAAAACTATAATGAAGAACTATTTGACTCTAGTTGAAAAGAGTTCATCACTAACACTAAAGTTTAGATCGTGCAAAATTAACTTTTGTACATACATAGAAAATCATTCATGTATTTCCTTTCAATTGGATTGTGTAACCATGCCATGCTTATTTATTATGAACTTCATAGCAATCCACATCTCTTCATTAACTCTTTTAAAATTAGGAAAAAAAGTAAATAGAATCAGATTACTTCATATTTATGGCACGGCCCCTTCCATAATATATTTGTTAATCCTATCCTCACAAAATATTACATATCCCTACCTTAGTTCCTTCTTTAATAGGGCTTTCCCGACCTTGTTCATTAAGAAATGTACCAAATTGGCAAATAAGATAAAATCAAGTCCTTGAATCATATGCGAGATATTTTCACGATAAGGACCTCTCCAGCCTAAGATTTTTCCCAAGTATAAATCATGGTCCAACTTTTCCAAATAAATTTCTTCTGATTATCCGATCAATCATATCTTTTAGTCATATAAAAAAAAAAGTAAAAAAGATTCCTCTTGTGCAATATTAGCTCGTGATGACTTCAAGGCTGACCGACTTGGCAAATATTGCCGGAAAAGAAACCACCTTTTGAACATGGGCCAAGCCCTCCTATATATAGTAAGAGTTGAGTGTTTAGACGGCGAATATTATTGCAAGAGTCACTAAGATTCATGTTGGAATGGAACCTTAATTCAATTTTTAGGTTTGTTACATTCTCCTTTCATCATTTTGAACTCAAACCAAGTTCGCAAATATAGAATATGATAACTGGCGTGCAACGCACGTGCTTATTATGGCAGCAAGACGGCAATATCAAAGGGAATTTTGTTCGAAATTTTCTGCTTTGACTCAATTTGAATAAGCCTCAATTAATGTCATTGTGGCATGCAAATTTTTTTACATTAATTGATAATATTTGGTATATCAAGATAGTCATCAATTGACTTGGATTTTTTTATCAAAATGTTTAAAATTTCAATTAGGTTACAAAATTGTGTGACGTACAAAAAGATTGAAAGATACCTTCCGTGTTCATGATTTTTTGAAACGCGATTCCTTACGAGGAGTCATAATTGAAGGAAATAAATTAAAAATATGTGTTTACTAACTTTTATATGCTTAAATTAATAAATATTGAAATATTAGTTGATTATATGAACAATGGTTAAAAAGCTATCGTACTTAATTTTTCCCAACGGAACCAATATACTCTGAAAGACGCATAGGATATTTTCAAAGTTGAGATTTATTGAGTTAAGATTTTCCTAATGTCCGAGAGCTTTTTACTAATGATTTTAGTGGGGTTTTTTTGACTTAGCGATGTTAGAACATATACCAATTTCTTTGTTTATACACCGCAGTGTAAGATATCATCCGAAATTGCCTAATATCGTCATATTTTTTTTTATCCAAATCACTTGTCACCGAAATAGCAATCCACATTATCTTAATTTGTGCCATTGAACTTAACCCCTAAAATGGCATCATGCATGACAATTTATCTTGACCATCGTGTGAAAATAAAAAAAGAAAATAATAAAACGATTCCATTCCTCCTATTGAACGAACCAAAACTCCTGCATCTCCACTTCTTTAAGTTTAGTCGCTCTTACCTGCCAATCTTCAATAAAGAAAGACAAGCTTTAACTCAACTTTCAACCAAGTCCAAATATGTCCAATTTGTGTTGCCTTAAGTTTTTACATTCACCCATCAAGTGTCTTACAAGGTAAATTCATGGACTTGTTTTTTTCTATTGAACTAATTTTGATTTTAAAGAGTGAGGATTGTTTAAATTTTCATATTGTTTGTTTTTCTTTCAAGGTAATTAGAGCTTTGATTTGTTCCAATCAGGGTAAGTTAAGAACCTAATGGACTAAGTTGGATTGATTTACTTGATACTCTTGATCTTGTTTGGTTGTTGCTTGCTCATTTAATTTAAATTTCAATTTGAAGTTTAGTGGGGCTTCAAGATTGGCATGTTGAGGTATGGTGATTTCTTGCCTGAATTGAAATAGATAGGGTTTATTTCATCTTGAATGGGAAAAAAGTGATAAAATGGTAAAACTAGACCCAAATAGGCATTCTAGTAATTTTTTGTATGTCTAGGTCCAGAAGATTTCTGAAATTGACAATAATCTTTTTATAGTGATATTTTATAATCCAAAATTTTAATTAGTGTGATATTAAGTTAGATTAATAAAAGGAAATCAAATCAGTTCAAAATAACTAGTTTTGAAGTTTTAGAAGCAACTTTGTAATTACACCAAGTTAGGGGACTAATCTACAAAACTGAAAATGTTGGGGGCACTTCACAACATTAGAAACCTCACAGTAATAGATAGTTAAGTTAATTTTAAAATAATTTTTTAATCCATATAATATATTGAACTAGTCAATTTGAACTAAATTGCACAATTAATAGTAGGCAGTTTTGATAATTTTAGGGGTGTAGACATTGCAAGTACCAAAACTTGGCATAAGAGGACACTTAGGGCACGCACGATAACATTTTTGGAACAATCAATTTTTGACAAGAAATTGATTTCTCAATTTCTATTTTTTGGGCGAGTTTTGATAAAGAAAAACGTATGATAATGATTCAAAATTTTTGGTTCCGGAAAAATAATTCGTTTGATAACAAAATAAAATTTCTATTTCTAGGGGGGTAGTGGAAGGCATCTAGTGGCAGGTGTACTGGTAGCGAGCAGGCGGGGGTAGTGATGAGAGTAAATGATGAGAAGAGTTTTCATTTCTCACTTTTATTTCAGAAATAAAAAAGCTAAAAATTTTAGCTTCTAATTTTTCCTCGAAAGTTATTTCTAAAATAGAAATCTGCTAAAAAAATAAAAAAATGAAATTGCGTTCTTAAACGGATTTTTGTTCCAAAACATATTTCAAGGAATAGAAAAACAAAGAAATAGAGAAATAAAAATTTTGTCATGCGTATCCTTAAGTGTCGAAAGTTTCAAAAGGTACACGTAAGTACTAAAATTGGAGAAAAATGGAACACTAAGGTCAACGGTGAGAAATTCTAGTCAAACGACTGACATAGCATTTTTCTGTGACTTTTTTTTTATTGACGTGGCAATTTAAAAAAAAAAAAATACATGTGGCAATTTTTTTTTTTGAAAAAAAAATATGCATGTGGCGCTATAAGCCCCTAAAATCAATTTTTAATATATATTAATTAACAATAAATCAAAAAACTAAATTATTTTTAAAAAAAGGGAAACAATAGGTTCGGCAAGGGTCTCCACAACCCTCATTGCCGCGACCCCATTGTCGCCCGAAAGGTTGCCGGGTCATGAGCAATGGCCAACAACCTTGACCTACCATTTGCGAGGGTTGCCGACCCTCACCTAAATCGTCGGCTGCTGGCTAGGGTGGGGTCATTTGGAAGTTCTTGCACTTAAATATTCACTCATGCCAAGTTTTAGCACTTGTAATGTACTTTTCTTGATAATTTTATACTATTCATGACATGTTTATAGTGTATAAATAAAATATTCCTTATGTTTTAGATAACAAATGAATGACTTTTAGTACTCAATTTAATTATTATGACTTGATTAAGTGAAGATAGGAAGTTAGGGGTAAAAATTGTAACATGAGGGATTTTATTGGGGGAAATTATGTAATTCTTGAAATCTAGAATAATAGGAAATCTGTTTTAAAATGATTAAGGTGAATTTAATCAAACATGGTCTTAATAATGAAAAATGTATGAATTATTTAAATTATAGAAATGTCGATTCTCTTAAGAAAAATTCATCTAAATGATTTATGAATTTGCATTAGTTTTCTACTAAATGATGATAACATGGTGTTCAAAGGATTAAAATTTATATGTTGAAGTGCACATAATTATTTGATTATTATTTATACAAAAAACACAAAAGAGATTAGTGTGTTATTATTTGTGATTGTTATTATTGCAAAATGTGTCCCTTGTTATATGTTAATGATTTGCATATCAAATGATGATTGTTTATTAGTGGTTTTGCAAATGATAATAAACAAATATTTGGTTCTATCAATTATACGGAGAATATAAAAAAAATAGAATGATATTATTTGAGTTATTTCTATATGATTGAACATGGTAATTACAATGCAATAATAATTTGTATATCAATGACACCGTGTGATGAAGGTTATTGCCCACGGCCCATTGATGAGAGGGTGAATTCCTTGCATGAATATGTGTATAAGACTATAGGGAAAAAATAGATGTTCTACAATTAAGACAAGTATTTACAAGGTTGAGAGGATAAGAAGTCTTAAGAATTATACACGATAAGATATGACTTGTGTAGCTTGTGATGTGATTTTATGAAATTGCTATTATCATGTGATTGTACAATGGTGTATTTTGCCTCTTTGATATGGGGGCACTAGTGATAAGATGTTTATCATTTGTCCCTCAAAAGTCAGTGGTGATTATATCTTATTGGTTGAGTGAATCTTGACTAGTGATGAGTATAGAATAGATACTTATTTGTGTATATTGATAAGCTATTTTGTAGTATCTGCACATCATGAAGCTAGTACATTCACTTGCATGCATTTGAATGATAAATTGAATATTATTTATAGCTTGTATCTTTATTCATTGCATATATGATTGTAATCATTTGTTGATAATGTATGACTTACATTTTAAATAAACTTTAGTAATAAGTTTGGAAAGAGCATATGAATATTTGTTGTTTTTAGGATAACATTATAAAAAATCAAAACTATACCCTTTATATCATAAATACTTCAAATGTTTTTTGTATCATTAAAAACTCTAAATTTGCATATTGTGACACAAATACCCCAATTTTTATTTTATTTTATAAAAAACTCCATACTTATATTAGTGTATGTGACAAATATTTCTTGAATGAAATTTCAATAGAAGGTATACATGTCATATATGTGTAAGTAAGGTTTTTCTTGTGACAGAAAAAAAAAAGTTGAGTATTTGTGTCACGGTAGACAAGTTTAATTTTATGGAGTCAAAAAAGAAATTTAGAGTTAAAAAAAGTTTATGGTAAGTTGGGTCACAATGGGCATAATTTGATGATTTTGGTGGCATATGCCATTGTTTTTAGTATGTTGATATCTTTATTCCATTAGCAGACAATTGTTGATGGAAATTTGCTATGGTTGTTTAGTGCTTGTAACGTTTTTTTGTGAATATTTAGATTTTTATATGCTCATAAAAGATTAATTGGTTAACATGTTTGATTGGGATTAAATTATTAGCTTGAATCATGTATAATACATGTTGCATTCTTGTGTAATAAATTTTCTACTTTGAATATGGAAAGTAGTTAAAGAATAAGTTGAATACATAATATAATCTTTCAAATGAGTGATTCACATTTCCTTGAAATGTTATGTGATATAAATTGTTTATGCTATTAAGCTATTATGCTCATTGATCAAGTAGTAAGATGATCTCTTACCTTGGACTTAGAGTTTTTTTATTTATTGAGTTTTAAGTTTATCCAAAATATTTTCTAATTTTGTTGAGTTGGAACGTAAAGGCATTTAGATTAGTGCTTCCGATGATTTCTTTGAAGAATGGATTATAGTGTGTGGTAAAAGTAGGAGCATATCTTTTATAACGGGAGTTTCAATTATGCATAAACAAAATTAGGGATAATTCCATAAAAAAAAAAAAAAACATCAACTTGAGGTCGATGGACATATTTGGCCAAAACTTTTTTTTGTCTAATGAAAAAGTATAAACTTTAGGTTGAGGGACAAATTTGCCCAAACTTTTTTTTGTCTCATAAACAAACACCAATTTTAGGTTAAGTGACAATTCTGGCCCCAATTTTTTTTTTTTGTCTCATAAAAAATCACAAATTTTCACTCATATCCAAAATCTAACCCCTATCATTAACTTTCTATTTGAAGTTAACCTTATTTTAGGAGAAAATGTTCTAAATGTGAGGTTGGTGGATCTCATCCATGGTTTCTCTTTATGGGTGGTGATCTACAATTTCATATTACGACAAAACGATAAAGTCTAGCTAGAGAAATTTAATCTGGAGATTTTATTTTATTTTTGCTAGTGAAGTATAGGAGACAACACAAGTTCACCTTTATTCTTCAAGCCGTGGCTCAAACAAAAAGACAATGGATGATGTTAGCCAGCAAGTGCACATGAATTTCTTGGTAAGGACAATCAATGAATCTAAGTCAAGGGGATCCATATTTAGGATTTAAGTGAAAGTTTGTGATTTTTTTTCAAAACAAAAAAAATTTAGGCTAGAATTGCCACTTGACCTAAAGTTGGTTTTTTTTTTTGGAATTAACCCAACAAAATTATGTATGTTGTTGGAGGTTGAACTATTTATTTATTCAATGTTTAAATTTTGGGTGAAATTTTATATCATGACAAGTATGGTTTTTTGAGGGCAATTGTCCTTCTAATATCATTGACTCATCATCTCTGTTTCCATCGTGCATGTTGTTTTGGCTTCCTAATGTTTATGCTAGAATAAGAACGCAAGACACATGCAAGTCATGTTGGTTAGCAAATTTGCAATTAAGTTGGCTACTTCAACCCACCAAACTTATATAACTCTATCACACGTGCTTAGAGAAAAAGAATGTGACCACTATTTTTCATTTTTCCTTTTGCCATTGCCCATTTAAATTATTTGATTTAGGAATGATCGATTCCAAGGTAAATAAGCTACAAACTAAGAGTTGAAAACCTACCTAATTAGAGTCAATACTTAGTTTTTGGAATCGAAAACCAAACCGATCAACTTAGTTTTATGCCAATTCTAGAGTTAGTCGGAACTGGCTTTTTTTTTTTTTTTTTTTTTTTAATCAATCATATTTATCTTGGGCATAATTGTCCAACCGGTCCTAAATTTTTTGGAAATTTACCAATAAATTCATTCTAACCAATTTTGGCCATAAATCATTACATGGAAGATTTTTGCGATTTTTTTTTCTTTTTGTCCAACAATCATATCAGTGATTTTATGCTAAATTTGATCGGAAGTACTCTATTGAAATATCATTAAAATGTTTAGAATAAATTGAATTAATTCAAAATTTTACGATTGAATTAGTTACCGTTCAATAGGTTTAGAATTTTTTGGACAATTATTTTTTCTTTACCTTATAATTGTATATAAAATTTTGCCTACAAAGAATAAACATAACACCAAACAAAATACTTCATCACAAGAAAGTAGAAAGTGTTTTAAATATTAATGGTCTTGAGTTGGTTTTGAACTTGTTCAATTGGTCCTATAAGCCGGTTCTCAAGTAGAATCAACAATTCTTGGTGTGCAACTGGAACTAAATAGGTCAAGGCTGACCCGAACTTTTTAACCCGAAACTGAATAAGTACCTGGGCGGACTAGCTTGGAACCGATCAGAACTGATCAGGTAAGGCCGTTTTGTTCCTTAGTTGAACCGGTCCTATTAGTTACCCTTTTGATTGGTCAAAGATGCAATTTGCATGAAATTTCAGCAAATTTTAGGAGACTTAAACACGCTAATGGTGTATTATTCTGTTTATTAATGTGATAGTCCTCATCTAAACATGTGATCTTCAGTTTCGAAACTATTGAAAATTAAAAGTTCTATTCATGAGCCATCCGTATGTACCATTGCATTCCAAGGATAAAATTCAAAGTAATTAAGTACGTGTTGGCTCTGAATGAAACTAGCAAGCAAGGAAGTTTATTACTCCTTTCGATTGATAAGATGACCATCCTCATTAATCATGGGATCTTCCAGTCATCAAATAATTTGGTTTACACCATTGTTTGCGTCACTGGAAACGACTCCAAGTTCAAATTTCACGAGGATGCAATTAAGAAATAATGAGTGACAAAGAAGAAGAGACAATATTGGAGACACATGAATAGGCATAGATCGAGTCAAATAGGCTATGAACATTTATCGAGCATATGTGAACACGCTACATGCACTCTACATCGTCCTAGCTCATTCGAAAACCTATAGTCCTATAATCTCATATCTCAACGAACAAAACATAAGAGAAAAATACTAAAAAAAAGAAACCAAATAAATGAGAAAAAAAGTAAGAACATAGTCGTATCATCAAAGCTTAAGAGTCAAATCAATTCCGGATGGATCAGAACCATCTGTTTGAAGTACTTCATCCGGATGATCACCTTCCTTTTTCATTGACTTGTTATTACCACGACCCACATCAACTTGAGCTTGGCGCACTAGAAAACCAGTGCTTCCATCAAAAGCAAGAGGAGGAGGGGGAGACTCACCAAGACGAACGGCGCCGCTGCCATATGATTGAAGACTCTCGACCCTCATACGATCGAAAGGTGGTCTCGAGTTCGGGTTCATGCCACAGGCTTGCCTTAGACCCCCAAACCCGGGAAGCACGGAAGATGGGTAAAATGGCTTCTGAATCATTGACTCATGGCGGACCTCCAGCGCCCTACTTAGCATTTGAGGAACACTCGAGCAATAATACGACAAGTGCGGATGAAACCCAAGCAAGTCAGCTTCCAAACCCTTGCGCTGTTTGGTGAGGGCCCGCTCTTGCTTGTGCGCGTTCTGGTGCCCACCCAGAGCCTGCGAGGTAGAGAACTCTCGCTTGCAAAAGTTGCACACGAAAACCCTAGATTTCGTGACCTTGCAGTTCTTATCCGTTGAGGATTCGTCGCTCTTTTAGCATTGGATGGCTCGCCTTGGTTGAAGAGCTTGAGGTCTAGGTTGGTTGAGCCAATGACGCCATTCTCATCGTCCTGTACGGGTATCTTTTGATTTTCCAGATGACGGTAAGTGGCGGGGTCGGCCATCTTTTCGTTCATGTTCAATCTGTTCTTGGCCTTATGAAGATGATCATAATTTAGGGTTTCTCCAGAAGCAGCTGAGATGCTGGGGCCTTCTGAAGGGCATGGCATAATCGCCATTAAATGAAAAGATTTTCTTTTTTGACCTTGCAAGCTTATGATAGCAAAGTTTGATCTGTTTGTCAGATAAAATAGTTTGATAATCAATAATAGTCTGATAACCAATCTTTATATTTATGGCAATGAATCTTCTTTCATAGTTACCGACTCGAACCCACTTCACAAATATCGAACAAGATATCAAAAATGTGATGACCAAGCCTTACAAGATATGTATACGTTATTATATAGACAAGTCATGTTATATTTCCAAAGATATCTCGAACATATCGACTCAAATAGTTTGAAACAAGTGATGATAAAAATGGTAAAGATATGGTTCCATAGTTGTAAATTACATGCCAACTCATGCGTTCAATATATATTTGATTAGGGCATATATATAATCTACTTACATCTTCTGCAAATAGCAATGAAGATATGTGGAAGCATTTAAAAGTATGTTCACTTTAGGTAGGCATTGTCAAAAGGCATATAGAAAGGCATTTAAAGTCCAAGGATATTATTCGATTCAGAATTGTCAAGTTGTAATAATTTGTTAAGTACTTTCTACAAATTGTTGCCTTAATTATGCTTTTCAAAATTATGTATACAAGATCCAATTCATGTAGTCACTTTGATTGAGAAGATTACCCAAAAAGTCCTAAGTCTGTTATACCTATCCTAGTCACAAACCTTTTAATTTGATCAATTTAGTTTTAAAATTTTTGATAATTTGTCAATTTAATTCTTCTAACCAATTTAGATCATAAACCATTGGCGTGAATGTTAATTGTCCTACATAACATAGTCAGTGCTAATATAAATATTTTTTCTTTTTGAAAATTTTAAATAAATTTTCTGAATTTCTAAAATGTTATTTTATTTTTTCCATTGTGGCTAGCAAGGTAGTTGGGGCCTCACTAGTGGCAGGTGAGGGCAAAATAAAGGGAATAAATAAAATAAAAATAACTAAAAAGAAATTTATTAAAACGTTATAAAAATTATCCACATGATGCTAGTCGTGCCATGTAAAACGGCTATCATTTACCTCAGCAGATTTTTGCTAAAATTAGTCGTAAGTACTAGACTAGTGTCACTAGCCGATTGATTGGGATCGTGACCGTGCAGCGACTCAGGCTCTTTTGGATCGACTAGGATTGTCGGGATGCCTAAGCTAAGCCTTGCTCAGATTGATCGCTCACTCGCTCACCTAGATTGTAGAGAGAGAGAGTTTCTAGAGAGAAAACTCCGAAGAAAAAGGAGCTTTTGATTACTGAAATGGTTGGATGGTTACAAATGAGAGGGAGGGCATTCTTTCTTATACTAGAGTCCCTCGAATTATAACCATTGATCGAGAATTTATATGGTGGCGAGATCATACCACCCAATCTACCAACTACCGAAACTAATGGCTCGTCCGCCCAATCTACCAACTACCGAAACTAATGGCGGGAGAGTTCTAAATTTGGCTCAATTACCGTATCACCTGCTCTTGGAATGCTCCGGAATCTCTCTTGTTGGGAATCCTTGCAATCGCAGGAGGTCCTCCTCAAAAAGGCACAGGCTTTTAGCTACAGAAATCTCTTGGCCGTGACAATAGCATATTGTAATAATGTTCATGATCGAATTGTTTAAATTAAAAGATTTTAGACCGGATCAACATTCTTATAATAGGTTTATGATTTTGTCAGCTATTACTCCCACTTTGATATATGGTATATGTGAATTAGTTTGCTAATTGAGTCGAGTAAAACCATAAGTAAGAACAAATTAACTTTAGTTGAAAAGAATTCCCCACTTTCACTTCAAAGTTTACATCATGCAAAATCGAAAGATTTCGTATATACATAGTAGATTAACTATGAACACGTGTCTGTATTAGATGTTGTAACCATGCCATGCATATTTAATATGAACTTCACAGTAATCCACAATGGGAAAAAGAAAAGATCAGATTACTCTGTATTTACGGGGCGACCCTTTTCCATTAATACATTTGTTTATCCTAACCTCACAAAATATTCCATATCCCTCCCTCAGTTCTTCTAGAATAGGGCCTTCCCTTGCCTGTTCATTAAGAAATGCACCAAATTGCAAACAAATACAAACCCGAGTCCTTGAATCATATGGGGAGATATTTTCACGATAAGGACCTCTCCAGCCTAAAGATTTTTCCAATTTTAAATCCTAGTCCGGCAGTTACGAATAAATCTCCGTTGATTGTCAAATCAACCTTACCTTTAAGCCATACAAGATTTTTTAAAAGAAATGTAAAAAATGATTCTCGTGTGCAATTTTAGCTCGTGACGAGATTAGGGCCGACCGAATTGGCAAATATTGCCAGAAAAGATGCCACCTTTTGAACGTTGGCCAAGCTCTCCTGTATCTATATATTTATAGTAAGAGTTCGGTATTTAGACAGCCAACGTTATTGCAAGAGTCCGCCAAATTCTTGTTGGAATGGATTGATACATTCTTCTTATCTTTCTTCAGCCTTGTCCCCCCAAAACATCAACTTCGCCAGCTACTTCTCACAGAAATCTGTCTGTCTTCTTTTCTCTCTTATAAAGAATGCATCTTCATCTCCCTAAAAAAAGCAAACCGTCTCCTGCTATTCATTTGTTTTCTTCCAAGAACTTCTTCAAGAAAACTTCAAACAATGTCTGATGGGAGTGACCCGAAGAGGAGGAGGAGGATCGCAATCATCGTGGTCTCTTCATTCATCCTGATCGTGATCGGCGCTGCTGTGACCTTTGGCGTGTACACGGCGAGCGTGTCCAGCCAGGCGTCGAAAGCCAGCGAGAAGACCGGTGAGGTCTCGGCCTCGATCAAAGCCATCAAGGGGATATGCCAACCGACCGATTACAAAGAAGCGTGCGTGCGGAGCCTCAAAGAGGCTGGTGCGAACACCGCCGATCCCAAGGAGCTCATAAAAGCCAGCTTCAAAGCCGCGATGAAGCACATTGCTGAGGCCGCGAAGAAATCAACGGTGCTGAAAGAGCTGGAGAAGACCCCGAGAGCGCAGCAGGCTCTAAATAATTGCAAGAAGTTGATGGGGTTTGCAATCAACGACCTCGAGAGATCGTTCGACAAATTGGGCGAGCTTGAGTTTAGCGAGCTCGACGATGCGTTGGCAGACTTGAAAGTCTGGCTCAGCGCCGTGGTCACCTACCAAGATACCTGCTTGGATGGATTCCAGAACACCACGGGCAACGCGGGCCACAAGATGAGGGAGGCGTTGAAGAGCTCCGAAGAATTGACCAGCAATGTACTCGCCATGGTCGACGAGATCTCCTTGGCCCTTGCTAAGATGAACCTCACAAACTTTAACCGCAAGCTCCTATCGAACGACAACGTGATTGGACACGGCGACGACTTCTCAATGTTGGCAACTAACCTGCAGAAACGCAAGCTCCTCACGGAGGAGGAAGGCCTCGGCAGCGATGATCCCTTGGTGCTCGACCCACCGATCCTGTTGAGGAAGCGAAAGCTTCTCAGCAAGACAGTGGCCAACCTGAAGCCGAATCTTGTAGTTGCCAAGGATGGGAGTGGAAGATTCAGGACCATAAATGAAGCCCTAAAGCACATTCCATTGAATAGCAAGAAGACCTTTGTGCTCCACATCAAGGCTGGGGTTTATAAGGAGCAGGTGGTGTTCGATGAGAAGATGACCAATGTCATGTTGATTGGCGATGGCCCGACCAAGACCCGGATCAGCTTCAACAAGAACTATGCCGATGGCACGACCACATTCAAAACTGCCACAGTCTGTAAGTTTCGTCGTCTTATTTCTTTCTGGGTATAAAAAGTTCTGGATCGATCTCTTTAATTAAGAAAGGAGGGCTCGAGTCTAGTTGATTTACAGACGAAGTGCATATCGATATTCGACTGATGACATCCTGAGCCACTTACCTAGTGAATCGATTTCTTGCATACTCGAAATCGATTAGCGGTGTACCCAGAAACATATGTTGATCAATCCTTTGATGTTGCAGCTGTCTTCGGAGACAACTTCATAGCGAGGGACATCGGCTTTGAGAACAGTGCTGGAGCGATGAAGCACCAGGCCGTGGCGCTCATGGTTCGATCCGACATGGCCATTTTCCACAACTGCCACATGGATGGCTACCAGGACACGCTCTATGTGCACAGCAAGCGCCAGTTCTACCGAGACTGCACTATCACCGGCACGATCGACTTTGTCCTCGGGGATGCGGCCGCTGTCTTCCAGAATTGCAAGATGCTCATCCGGAAGCCGCTGGACAACCAACGGTGTATTGTGACCGCTCAGGGGAGGTCGAAGAGGCGCGAGGCGTCGGCGCTCATCCTCCAGAATTGCACCATCACTGCGGACCCCTCGTACACACCCTTCAAGGGGCAGATACTCTCGTACCTCGGAAGGCCATGGAAGGCTTACTCGAGGACGATAATCATGGAGTCGTACATCGACGACATAATCCAGCCCGAGGGGTGGATGCCTTGGCTCGGCGACTTCGGTCTCAACACTTGCTCCTACGCTGAGTATAAGAACCGAGGACCCGGCGCGAGCACCGCCAGGCGCGTGAAGTGGAAGGGCATCAAGACGATCACGCCGCAGCATGCTGTGGACTTCACGGCAGGGCGATTCATGAAGGGTGACAGGTGGATTCGCACGGCCGGAGTACCATACGTCGCCGGAATGTTGAATGCTTGAGGGTTGAGATGAGCTTGTTTTTGTTTTCTTGGATAGTGTAGTGTTCTCGCCTTAAAATGTTGGCCTTTCATGTTGGAATTTGGAGGGCTTAACGAATTTTTTCATCGTGTACATAATTCAAATGGCACTCCAACTGAAATCTCTTATATAACTGTCTTACTAGGAAAAAAAAAATCTATATACGATAATGGAGCAAAATGACAGACAAAAACATCATCGGCTCATTGATTCTTCACATTAATTTTCGGGAGATTCGAGTTATTAGAAAATTCGAAAAAAAGAAAAGAAAGAAATTGAGTTATTAATTGTCAAGATGGTAATTGTGCATGTTCAAGCTGCCTGCTCTAACCGTCCAAATTGCGCCTCCGGTGAGTTAATTCTGATTTTTCAACTTATATTATCTTCTCCTTCAATTAAATTTATAACATGGCTGGAATATCTTAAATGAAAAATAAGGAGATAGCCTTTTTGGCTACATTCTATTCCTCAACTTCGAATTGGTGCCCATTTTCATGTGGAATTAATTTATAAGGATATCAATAATTGTTACCTCCGGATAATTTGGACTTGTTTGCTAAAATTGAAGATTAAGTGTTGAAAATAGAATTACAATGTTATTTAATGAAGATAAAAAATTGATAGCTGGATATTATTAAGTTCTTACCCCAAATGAATAAAAGATTATTATTGGTACATCTTATCAAAATATTGGCGAGATTCTAATTATCAACCATTTCCCTATTGAACGAATTAATCAATTAAGATTCTAATCAAAATATTGGCAAGATTACTTACTGAATTAAGTTGATTTTTGACTTAATTGAATCATTTAAGTCAATTTTATTTAAGGTGTTGTCAACCAATGTTAATCTCATTGAGTTTTTTAGTCAAGCTCAAGTGTGTAATACGAAGTAGTAGGAAAAATCATTTCACGTTTCTATCGCAGTTAAAACAATTGCGATAGAAGAATACAACCTTAAACTTTCATGAGATTTGTTGTTAGCGTAAAATAACATTTATTACCAGATCAAGGTAATTTTAGAAGTAGTTGAGATAATTACAATATTGTTGCTGCCATCTCTCACTCTTTTTATAAAATTAATTTTATATCTTTTCAGTTTTTGAACAGATCAAATTTATTTTTATGAAACGGATAAAATGTTCGGGATGTTATGAAATACATGAATGGATAGAATACATGAATGAATATTCATTATATTCATCTTGTCTAATGTACTTATTATGGTACATTTGTATCAAATGTTCTAAGTACATCTCCCTATACAATGAACGTTCGTCTCCCTTATCCTGTACATGTATCATTCGATACATTGATATTAATGATAAGTACATTCTTGTTCTCCTATAAATAGGAGTTTAGTTTTGATGTACAATACACAATCACACAGAAACACGACAGTGAGATACTAGAAATAAAGCTCTCTCATCTTGCTACTATCTCTAGTGTTCACTTGCTTTCTCTTCTCAAATCTCTTCTCTATTATATATTTGCAACGCGATATTTTACAACACGTTATCAGCACGAGGATCTACCGATTGAGTAAGTAACTTTTGCAAGCACGAAGATCTACCGACTGAGTAAGTAATTTTTGCAAGGTGGGTATTCTTCTTATTGATCAACTTATACTTCATCTTCTTCTATCAATTCTTCATTTTTATTTTTCTTGGCCCGAAACCAAAATTTTAAATCTAAAAGTATCCTTCTGCTCCTAAAGTAGCGGTGGATATTTGGAAATCCTTTTAATTAATTTAGGGATTTATTTTTGCAAGGATTATGTCAAATATTGAAAAGCCCAAATTCCACATCCTGGAAGTGAGTGGAAAGAATTATCTATCCTGGCGCCTTGACATGGAAATGCACCTCCAAGGGCAAGGTCTTGCTAATACAATTACAGAGGATGAAACCTCAAATGAAAAGGATAAAACAAATGCGATGATTTTTATTCGCCGTCATTTGCATGAGAGCCTGCAGACTCAATATTTATCCGTTTGAGACCCACATATCTTGTGGAGGAGGTTGAAGGATAGGTATGATCATACAAAAACCGTTATTCTCCCTCAAGCACAATATGATTGGCAAAATCTCATATTGCAAGATTTTAAATCAGTGTCTGATTATAATTCTGCTTTATTTGATATCGTTTCTTCACTTGAGTTATGCGGTATCAAACTCACTGATGCAGAATTGCTTGAGAAAACTTTCTCCACCTTTCATGCTTCGAATATTGTATTGCAACAGCAATACCGGCAACGTCAGTTTGCCACATATTCTGAATTAATTTCTGTGCTTCTTACTGCTGAGCAAACTAATGAATTGCTACTCAAAAATCATGATCTTAGACCTGCTGGCTCAAAAGCATTGCCTGAAGCACATGCTAACTTTGAGAAAAATACTGGCCATTTTAAGGGCTATAAGCGCAGGCAAGAATATAATCCTAGAAGGGATGGCAAGAAATTTAACCGCCCTAGGAAATCAAACTTTGGCCTGAATCATGGCAAAGAAAAGAAGCAAAAGAAGGTGATTAATAAAAGTATTTGTCATCACTGTGGCATGACTGGGCACTGGTCACGTACTTGTCGTATGCCAAAACATTTTGTTGACCTATACCAGGCATCTTTAAAGAATACGGGCAAGCGTGGTGAATCTCATGCCATTGAAATCAATCCTACTGCCACAACCACTGTTGAAGCCAACAATATCCCCGTTGGTGGGACTCCTCTTGCTCCGAAGTAGCAAATGCATTATTGGATGTCTCGATTTCTTTGAGGACCTCTCGATTATTTTGATGAATCAGATTGGTGGATAATAATTTGAACTTTGAAATTTATGATGTATTACTTTTTTTTTTATTGTTCTTTATGAAATACTTATGAACTTTATATAATATTTATCTTTGAAATTTTATTTGACTATATAACTAATATGCAACTTTTATGATACTTGACACCGAAGTTGTCAATATAAATGCAAATGGAAAATACCGAGAAAAGGAAGATGTTTGTTTGCTTGATAGTGCAACAACACATACTATATTTTGTAGTAGACATTTTTTCTCGAGTATGACATTGCGTAAGGCACAAATCCATACAATATCAGGTCTGTTTCGATTATTGATGGTTTTGGGAATGCTACAATTATTTTGCCAAATGGTACAATCCTGCATATTGAGAATGCGTTTCTAAGCATTCGATCAAAAAGGAATCTGCTCGTTTCAAAGATGTACGCCGTAATGGGTACCATATTAAGACTATTTATGAGCAAGATAAGGAATACATTGGCATTTCCTCTTATAAGATGGGCACGAAGACCATCCATGAGAAGCTAGAAGCTTCTTCTATGGGTTTGTATTGTATCATGATTAAAGCTGTTGAAACTTATGCTACCACATCCTGGAGATTGGTAAGCCCCGATCGATTTGGATTTGTGGCATGATCGCCTTGGTCATCCTGGCGCTTCAATGATGCGTAGGATAATTCAAAATACAAAAGGGCACCCTTTAAAGGATATAAAGGTATTGTTGTCCAAAGATTATAATTGTGAGGCTTGCTCACAAGGAAAGCTCATTATTAAACCTTCTATAACAAAGGTTAATTTTGAATCTCCTTTATTCTTGCAAAAGAATTCAGGGTGATATTTGTGGACCAATACAACCACCAAGTAGACCATTTAGATATTTTATGGTATTAGTGGACGCATCCTGTAGATGGTCCCATGTTTGCCTATTATCTACGAGCAATGTCGCATTTGCACGTTTACTTGCGCAGATTATAAAGCTCCGGGCACAATTCCCTAATTATCCAATTAAGAGCATAAGGATGGATAATGCTGGTGAATTTACATCAAAGAGTTTTGATACATATTGTGCTTCACTCGGAATCGAGGTTGAGCACCTGGTTGCATATGTTCATACTCAAAATGGATTGGCAGAATCCTTGTTCAAACGTATCCAAATCATTGCCCGCACTCTATTATTGAGAACGAATCTCAACGATATAGCATGGGGTCATGCAGTTTTGTATGCGGCAGCTCTAAGAAGATTACGCCCCACTGCTAGTATTTTACAATCTCCCCTTCAAATGGTTCTTGGTTATGAACCAGATATTTCACATCTACGCACCTTTGGTTGTGCAGTACAGGTGCCTGTAGCACCGCCAAAAAGGACGAAAATGGGTCCCCAACGCCGTTTGGGCATTTATGTTGGGTTTAATTCACCATCTATCATTAAGTTTTTGGAACCAACTACTGGTGATCTTTTTATTGCCAGGTTTGCAGATTGTCATTTCGATGAGACTAGGTTTCCATCAATTGGGATACCTACAATTTCCATGACTGCAAAACAAAAACTAGTTAAGGTTTTTTCCTGGAATGAGAAAAATTTATCTCAATTAGACCCAATGACTCCTGAATGTGAAAACGAGGTACAGTGCATAATCCATTTACGAGGCTATGGCCAATAGATTTCGACGCATTTAATGATGCTACTAAGGTAACGAAGTCTCATATTCCAGTGCAAATGCTCCGGCTAGGATATTTTGTTCTGAAGAACAGGCTAAAATGGATCAAAATCCCCCGCACTTGAAGCATGGCGGACGATAGGATCAAAGATACGGCTCCTCGAAAACGAAGGGGAAAGAATCAAGAATCCGCTCCGAGAAGAGCTGGCGTTGTGCTTACTCCCAAAGAGCGTATTGCCCCGAAGAGGCGCAAACCCATGAAAGGAGCACTAGCCCTTGGAATGCGAGAATTTCATTACATATTGTAATGAAATTTGGGATCGAAATGAAATCATCATTGATGATGCTTTTGCATTCTCGAGTTGCTCATCAAATTATGGATGATGATTGTGAACCACAATCTATTATTGAATGTCGTCAAAGGCAAGATTGGCATAAGTGGGAGGAAGCAATTAAAGCTGAATTAGCTTCCCTAACTAAATGAGAGGTTTTTGGACCTGTAACTCGTATCCTCGATAATGTAAAGCCCGTTGGATATAAATGGGTATTTATCCGAAAACGAAATGAGAAAAACGAGGTTATTAGGTATAAAGCCCGACTCGTTGCCCAAGGATTCTCCCAGAGACTTGGGATTGATTATAACGAGACATATTCACCTGTGATGGATATGATTACATTTCGTTTTCTCATTAGCCTAGCAATCTTTGAAAGATTGGAAATGCGTCTTATGGACGTTGTGACGGCATATCTATATGGCTCATTAGATTATGATATTTTTATGAAAATTCTTGAGGGATTCAAAATGCCTGAAGCATGCACTCCCCGCAATTTATTCTCAATAAAATTGCAAAGATCCTTGTACGGGTTAAAGCAATCCGGTCGCATGTGGTATCAACACCTAAGTGAGTACCTAATTAAGGAAAGGTATAAAAATGATCCTATCTGCCCATGCGTGTTTATTAAGAAATCAGAAACTGGATTTGCTATTATAACAGTTTATGTCGACGATATAAATTTAATTGGAACTCCAGAAGAGTTAGCTAAAACTGCTGAATATTTGAAAATGGAGTTTGAAGTTAAAGATTTGGGTAAAACCAAACTTTGTCTTGGTCTAGAGCTTGAGCATAAAGCAAATGGAATAATCGTCCATCAATCAGCATATGTTGAAAGATTGCTTAAACGTTTCAACATGGACAAAGCTCACCCATTGAGCACCCCTATGGTTGTAAGGTCTCTGGATCCCCAAAAGGACCCATTTCATCCTAGAGAATCTGATGAAGAGATACTTGGTCCTAAAGTACCATATCTCAATGCAATTGGGGCTTTGATGTACTTGGCACAATGTACGAGACCAGATATCGCTTTTGCGGTAAATTTATTGGCACGTTTTAGTTCTTAGCCAACTCGGAGACATTGGAATGGAGTTAAACATATTTTCCGTTATCTCCGAGGAACCATAGATTTTGGATTATATTATTCCAAGGATTCCATTAACTCTGGTTTAGTTGGATATACTGATGTTGGATATAGATCTGATCCACATAAGGCTCGCTCTCAAACCGGATATTTATTTTGTTATAACGGCACCGCTATTTCTTGGCGTTCTACGAAGCAATCACTAGTAGTTACATCTTCTAACCACTCTGAGATTATTGCTTTATATGAAGCTGGAAGAGAGTGTGTTTGGTTAAGATCCGTTATAACACATATTCATAATTCTTGTTGCTTAATACCGATTACAAATTCTCCCACTATAATTTATGAAGATAATGCTGCTTGTGTTGCACAAGTTAGGGGAGGATATATCAAAGGTGATAGAACCAAACATTTTTCTTTCTATACTCATAAACTCCAAGAAAGTCGACAAATTGATGTTAAACAGATTCGATCCATAAATAATATTGCAGATCTTTTTACCAAATCATTACCAACATCAAGTTTTGATAAATTAGTATATGGCATTGGTATGAGGCGAGTTCATAAGATGTAAGATTAATTAGCCCCAGAAGTGGCTATATGGCTCTATTGAGGGGGAGATATTATGAATTATGCATTGCAGCATTGATATGCGGCTAGTTCACAAGATGTAATAATGATTAGTCCCAGGAGTGGCTATATATACATTGCACTCTCTTTTTTTTTTTTTTTCTTTATGTCCGGTTTTTTTCCCATAGGGTTTTTCCGGCTTAAAGTTTTTAACGAGGCAATTAATGCATCCATAAAAGGGAGATATCATAACATGTGTGCTCTGCACTCTTTTTCCCTTTTGTCCGGTTTTTATCCCACTGGGTTTTTTTCGGCTTAAGGTTTTTAATGAGGCAGTATCATTCGATGCACATTTGTAATGAATATGATGAATATTCAAGGGGGAGTGTTATGAAATACATGAATGGATAGAATACATGAATAAATATTAATTATATTCATCTTGTCTAATGTACTTATTATGGTACATTTGTATCAAATGTTCTAAGTACATCTCCCTATACAATGAACGTTCGTCTCCCTTATCCCGTACATGTATCATTCGATACATTGATATTAATGATAAGTACATTCTTGTTCTCCTATAAATAGGAGTTTAGTTTTAATGTACAATATACAATCACACAGAAACACGACAGTGAGATACTAAAAATAAAGCTCTCTCATCTTGCTACTATCTCTAGTGTTCACTTGCTTTCTCTTCTCAAATCTCTTCTCTATTATATATTTGCAACTCAATATTTTACAACACGGGATATTATTTGCTTCATTTGTCTTTCTTCACTTACAATTCCTGCGTTTTTTGCTAGTTGAAAGAAGAAAATTCAAGGTGAACGACTTGTAAGTTTCTAAATGTTCAAAAATAATGAGAATGATTATTTTTTTCACTTGAAGTTTTTCCCAAAACTTATAGGTAACTTTTTTTTTTTTTTAAAGTCAGTATATCACCCTAGAAATTGTAAAATTGAGTCCATCCATACCCCAATTTCTCATCTTGCCAGCTTGGTCCCAAGTCGTCATTTGTCGATACCAAGTCCTGGACAACATTAGTCTAATTTAAGTCACTTCAGATCGATCCCAAATTAGCAATAGTTCATCCTGGATAGTGATAATCACTCTTTTAGTTTTTGTCGATCAATCTTGCATTGTCGTACATCACTCTTCCTCTAAGTTAATAAAAGGTGTGTTTTGTTTAGCTTTCTTTTAAGGGTTTTAAGCTTATAAATTCCTTCAATACAAATGATTTCTAAACTCTAATCTAATGTATAATGTGGTTTATGAATTTTCAATTTGTTCAATGTGATCCATTAACTTTTGATACTTAATTTAGTCTTTAAACTATATGAAAATATTACATTGAGTTCCCGTGTAACATTGAATATCTTCATATAATTTGTGCACTAAACCGTTTTCATATAGTCGATGGACCATATTAAACAAATTATAAATTGACGGATAGCATTGTATATTGAGTTAAAATTTAGGGAACATTGATATTATTATTTAATAAAAAAACATTTTGACTATTTTGGGAAAATGCAGTATTGGCCAAACTAAAAGCTCAAAGCAAGTGAAGTCAGGTGGAGAAGATACTAGGGGCTTTCAGCATTTTCGTAATGATATATTGGGGTTTGAGGAATTTTATTTTTCTTTCAATCTTCCCCTCAATGATAATTGTACATCTCACTTTTGCCCTCTGTAAACATTGTTCATCTTCTTTCTCACACTCTTTATGGTTGTTGGTGGCACCGGTCGTTGAGGTCAAGGTTGAAGGTCGCCATCGTTGAGGCTTGCCTGGGTTCATTTAAATTGCCCTTCAGCGGCAATTTAAATGAACTCTACCTAGATCGATGAAAAATGGAGGTTGAACTTGAGTTTTCAAACTCGTAGTTCATCTTGCTCATGAATTGTGGCGCTGATTTGGCCCTTCTTAATATTGGATTGTTAAGGAGAAAATAAAAAAATAAAAATAAAAATTGTTAAATTTGATGATTTAATGTGAGAATTATTAGATATGATAATCCATACATTTTGTAGTTTATACGGCATACTTATTTAGTAATTTTGCCAAATATAAAGACCTCATTTTATTATTTTATGGTGAATAACCTAACAAGTTCAATTCCTTGGTAAGAGAATTAGGAAGCCAACCTTGATCGGCACAATGTTCGATTTTCTACCTCATGTAAAACTGGTTTTAGCCCCCGTTTTTCAAGAAAAAGATAGATATGTTGGATTACGAGTTTCGTATTTTTGAAAATTAAAAGAATTCGTCAATGTTTCAATCACTATGTCACGCATTAGATTCAGTTCTCTGATCAGCTCTAAAATCGACCGATCCGACCATAAACATAAGAAGATCGGTTTGATTCCCGACTTCAATAATTAGGAACCGGCTCCAATAGGATAGATTTCGATTCATTGTCTCTAATTTACCCGACATGGAAACATTTTCATTCCCTCCCTTTATTCAGTTGGGCTACAACTTTTTTATCCACCGCCTTTTTTTTAATGTTTTTCTTTATATTTTTCCGTCGTTATTCAGTCTGCATCATTCCTCGCTTCGGCTGTCCGAAATCTCTCTGCCCTCTCCAATCGACAAGGAAAACCCTAATGGCGGCATCTTCCGCCTCCTCCTCCGACTACTCCTCCTCCACCTCCTCCTCCGATTCGGCTTCCTCGCCGTCGCGCCGCCGTCGCCGCCACCGCGCTAGCGGCGGCACGAGCAGCAGCAGCCGCCGCCGCGAGAGGGAGAGGGACGCCCTCAAAGTCCGCAAGAAGAGCCGGTCTAACGGCAAGCGGCGTCGCCGGCATCGCAACCGCTCTTCCTCGGATTCCTGCTCTTCCTCGGATTACTCCAGGTGCTTCAATTAGGGAAAAGCTCTCTCTCTCTCGCTCTCTCTCTCTCTCTCTTTTACATTCTAGCTCTTTTGGTGACCTCCCTGATAGTTAATTAGCGAATTCGGAATCGCTCCTCTTTCTGTCATTCGTGAATTTCTGAGTTATGGTCGTTTGTTGATTCGATGGTTGTTGTTTCTGGAGCTATGTTTAGTTGTTCTTTCAATCTGACCATTCCACAGTTATGTTTCCTTGACATAGGAATGGAACTTTGGTGTTTTGAGCTCTCTTAGGTCAGCTATGCATTTGCGCTGTGTGATGAGGGGTTGTGTGATGTGTTCTTTGGCTCCCTGCAATTGGAGAACAGCTCAAATTTGTCGAGTGGATTTTATGTGCTGTTGCTCCACCATAGTTGCCTATGTATATCTGCACTTGTCATGATTCAAATGTGGCATGTCTCGCTTAAATAATACACTGCTGCCAATTGCTTCTTGGCTGATGGCGAACTTTTTGATGGTGTTGTGTAGTGATAGTTCTGAAAGCGGGCATGACACGTCTCAACGCTCGAAGAAGCCAAGAAAAAGTGACAAGCCCAAGAAGGTCTGTGTTTGGTTGTGCATTTTGTTAGCTATGTTTATTTCTATTTTTTCATTCGTTTTGCCTTGTCACTCTCCATCTGTTTCTTTTCTTGACAAGCAGCACAAGGAAAAGGATAGGAGCAAGAATCGTCATCATAAACGTGATAAGCATAAAGTGAAGGAGGTAAGCGGAGATTTTACATTTCTGCTATGGTAACCTGACTATAGGCAGTTATTTTCCAACTATTTGTGTGGCTGACATATATCACATCTTTGAAAAGAAAAAAAAGTTGCATGTATATTTAGTAGGAGATTATTTTATCAGTAAGATTGGTGCTCTAGCATTTCCAAGTTTCTTTCTCTTCATTGGCTTTGGCTTTTCTGAACCAGCTAAGTTGTTGGTTAAGAGAGATTGGATTTAAGTTTTGTAGATGTGAGATTAATTGACAAACAAAAAAGTGAAGCAGCTGGCACTGTGGATAGAGTTTCTGCATGTCTCCCTGTTGAATTCATGTTAACATCCTCATAGAAAGAAGTATTTACAGCTCATGTATTGGATTACTCAATTTACAATGGAGATCAGATGATTGTGGGGATGAATTATATGACGTGGTATCGATGTTAAGACTTATTTTATTGGTGAACTTTTGAATGGTTAACTAGTTTTGGCTGTTTCGATAACTTAGATTTGTAAAAGGCTTTGTTGCTTGTAAATTACTTATGGATATTCTAGCACTGGTTTGGCATTTTATAGACAAGGTTACGTTTAGGAATGTATCAAGCAGTACAAGTTATTTTGCGATCTCTTAATGTTAAAGATTTTAAGGTCCGTAAGATGCTCATTGCTTTTTTTAATTGCTCTTCGAAATTGGAGCTGGGATCTCTGGCATGGTTATTGGCGGCTTGACTGGCTTGCCTGGATTTTTCACTATGGTGTGTCTGGCAATATGAGCCATAAATAGAGTGAGCAGGATGAAAGAAGTAGTGGTCCAGTGCAGCTTTCTAAGGTGTGTATCGTGATTTGACATCTCTAGTTTCCCCTTATGTTCTTGCTCTTGTTGTGCCTTGTGTATCCTGATTTTTGTACACTTATAGTTTTTGGGGCGGGACCAAGCTGATGGTGTTCGTCGCAGTGCTGTCTCTGGCAAAAAGGTAGGGATATTCTTCGCTATGAATTGGTTATACTACTATTACTCACCAGATGGTTAGGGTATTTTCATTGTTAACAAGTTTGATTCTATTCATCTTTAATGCTATAGATTCTTTTGAAACTTGACAAAACAAAGGAGGACAAGATGGCTGAAAGCAAAAGAAGTGAACTGCTAAAGTTCTTGAATGCTAGTTTTGATTGATCATTGAGGATGTTGGCCAATTGTGGAGGTGAATGTACAACATGATGTTTCTTCTTCCAACCCCATTTGATGGTCCTGGGTTCCTCCTTGGCAACCGTCCAATACATTTTATGTTTCTCGAAGTCTTGGAAGTGGGGTCTTTATCCATGAGAAGTTGCTGTGAGCTTCTTGGTGACTCTGATTTGGACATGTTTAAGAAATGGCGTTTTGACTATTTGCTTGTTCTCTTGGCAATGATTGAAGCAGATCTATTTTCATGGATACTTTCAACTTTCACCTGTAAAAGGGCAGAATTTTGATACACCGTTTTGAGTGCTCGAAAAGAAACAGAAGCGGCCTGACACAGTGATTTCTGGTTGCTTCATGAGTTTCCTTTGATCCTGAAGTCATAGATAAACAACCTGTATGACAGGGAACCTTCTGAGGTTAAAGCTTTGCTTTGTGCCATTGTTTTTGAGGATGCTTCATACGCCTCTGTCTCTTTCCTTGACCCGTGCTATAGCAGTAGTAGAGAGTTTTCTGTGAGGGATCGCACATAGTTCTTCTTGGAAACCTTCTGAAGAGATATGGTTTCTGAGATTTTATGTGTGCGTAAAGTGAAATCAAAATCAATCCCTTCTGCTTGAGCCATCTCCTTCTCCTCGTGAGAAGATTGAATGGGGATGTGCTCCAATGATGTGGGATGACAATCTGTTCAGTTGGTAAACATAGTCGATCAACTAATTTTGTGGAGGTCTCAAGTTGGAAAATACCTCTACTATATATAAAATACTACGTTCACGAATTGGTCACTCATCGATGCCTTTCATTTTTTTGGTAGATGGAGTTCTTCCGGTGTATAACGTGGATAATAACACTCAAAGATATGAATTAACATGACGACGATAAAGGATATGGTTTTCATAGAGTTATTGTATATATCTTCTGCTGTGTCAGCTCGTGCCATGAGAAGAATTTGTTCTTTTGTTTAGAATTATTTAGATTATTTTTTATAACTCGCTAGCACAAATAAGCTCTGGTTTTTGCTTGCGCCATTTCTTTCTCTCTTCAATGCGTAATGTTGATGAATAAAGAAAGAAGGAGAATTTTTAAAAATACTAAAGAATATTGAATTTGAAGCAAAGAATAGTCAATGTCGTCATCTAAACAATAGATATGGCAATTTAATTTGATTTATGTATAAATAATATCTTTTGTATGTAGTAACATACTTATAGGTTTGAGATAAAAAGCAAAAAGACCCTAAATCAGTACACTTGTAATAAATGTTTGATAATTTCTGTCAAATTTTATTATTAAATTACTGAGTTGGATAATATATGATAGTTAACGGGTGTATTAGTTTAAAGTTTTATCCTTTGTTTGTCAAGTGTAGTACTTGTAGCTTTTTTTTTAGTATTAATCCAATTTAACAGAAATTAATATAGAGTAAATTTATCACAAATGTATCAATTTCAGGTAATTTCAGGAAAATTTATCAAATATGTATAAGTTTGGAGTTTTTCTTGATATTAAACCAAAGCAAAAGAAAAAATTCAAATAGAGGTCGGAGTGGCTTCATTTTCTCAAAAATAGGATCTAACACGCATTTTATTTCAAGTAAGAGTATGGATTGTGATACTTAATTTTAAATGAGGACTTGAAGTGACTTATTTAGTTTCAAATTACAGCCTAATCCATTGGCTAGCCAAATCATCGTTGACCGGCGAGCACATGCGTCTTAAGTGCTAATTCCAACCGTGATAATGGGCATTTTTGTCCAAAAGCATTTCTTTCACTTTTCATTTTACTTGCTCATCTATGTCCTCAGAACCACCACGTGAGATGTATTTACTTGCTGCTTGGTGAAAGATTTTACCAGTTGGCAAGTTAGGCATTTATTTAAAACAAGGTCGATTTTGGACCCTCTTTTGAAAAGATGAAGAAGCTCGGAACTCTTATTTAGAATTTTTCCAAAGCAAAATGATAGAAGATGGAGATAATCTATAGATAGGTAGTTGTTTGATATAAGAATAACGTCCATGAAAGAGAAATAATAGATTGAATTGTAGAATCAGAAAAATTGGATGCTATTACATAACTTTGTATCAACTAAGTTCATTTGTATCAACTGAGTTCATGAGTTGGAGATATATAGACTTGAATAGTTGACATTTGTCATAAGGTAAATCATTGTCTCTCTGGCCTGATTTTGACATAGAGGCTAACAAGGACAATAACTCTCCATGGAACACAACAGTAATTGCATTTGGGGCGATTAAGAAAGAGGGAAATCCCCCACCAATAGTTTAGATAGGAAATTGCATGTATTTACTTAGAGATTCATGAACTTATTCCCTGGTGTTTGGGTATTCTGTCAAAATAATCACTTGAAAAATTTCCAAATGTTATATGATGAACATTAATAGACGGCTCAATTTTATCCACAACTTTTTGTAAGAGGCATTTGATTGCACTAAGTTCAAGATCATAACATGTTGACCTGTCAAATGAATGGATTAGGTTGATTTTAGATCAGATCATAAATAATCTAACACAAAATCAACCCATTTAACTTGTTTATGATCTATTTATCGGTATGTAAAATTACCGACTCATTTTCAGTCAATACCCAATCTATTTAATTAAACTTAAGATTGGTGAGGCTCGAGCCTTGCTAATAGTTGGCGACCTCAAACTTGGCGAGCTCATCTCCTGTTTGGCTAGCTGCTGTGCCAGCCACCGGCGAGGAAAGATGGAAGAAGAAAGGGGAACAAAGAAGAAAGGAAAGAAAAGGTAAAAAAAAAAAAAAAAAAATGGGAAATGGGAAATAGAATATAATTTTGATTTTGATTTTTATAAAAAAAAAATTATAAGCCTAAAGAGGGAAAGAGAGTGTGTGAGCTTTGGGTTGAAAATGAGTTTTCATTTATTTTAGGTTTTCAATTTTTAAATCCATTTAAGTGGGCTCTTTAAAATTTGGATTATTAGGATTGATTGGTTCCAAACCTGAATCCCATATCCTACCGTGTTATGGTTGATTTTCTTTTTTTGGATCCTATATTCTATCTTGTTTGCATTGGAACTTTTCTGATTTTTCGGGTCTGATTCCAAGGTCTAAACTTGTTTTGCAATTGTTTGATATTCTACACGATTTTGAATTTTATATCAATATGTGAGGAAACAACAACGTAATCCTTCTAATTTGTATTGAAATAAAAATACGCAAGAAAATAACAACGTAATTTTTAAATTTTGTATTAAAACATTAAGCACATGTAATCAATAAGTACATGAACTTTTTAACTGAAAAAATGCTAAAGATCTACAGAGCTAATTATCATAAACAAACATCACAAAGCAAAGCAAAAATACAAACACTGCATAAACATTAGTAGCCAACATGAGTCTAATATTAGTTTTATTTCTACAATTACTATATGAAGTTGTTCATGTATCTAAAATGATTAACAAATCTTTCTTTTTTTTAACATTAGTAAAACCTGGTTCAAAAACCAGTTTAACACTAGTGGGCCTTTCCTTAGAATTGGGATCTAAATCGATTTCAACCAGTTCCCACAAAATGGAACCGGTTACCAATCCATTCAAACAAGACCGGTTTTTGGACAAGTTTTTTGGGTGGTCCGGTCCGATTCCCGATAAATTTGCTACGGTTTTTCACTTATATTTATGATTTATTTATGTTTTTAATGGGTTATATATAGATTTAAGATCCATTAATCCAAAAAAGAGAGAGAATGACACAATTTTTTTGCAGCCCTAGCACCCAAATCCAAGCACGCCCTCAGTAAGTTGTAAGAAAAAGAGACGAGGAGCTTGACGAGTCTCGTTCGCCGTATGCTCCGAGCGACAGTTCTCGTCCAGTAGCTCTCCTCCAAGTTTGCTCCGACTCGATTGCTTCACGATCGCTCCGGATTTTCGAGGGTTTTGAATCAAGGTGAGCCATTTTGCTTTCCTCGCCGATTTGGGTGACTGTAGATTCTGGTTTGGTTTCCGTGGAACTGTTTGTGGAGTGTGATCATCGGTGATTTCCGGCTAGAAATGGTGGGTATTGGGTGAAATATGAGAGCTTCCCGTTTCCATAGAGGGAGATGAACTACGGTGACCTCGGCAAGGGGCAAAGGGAAAGATAATAGGAATGTGGGAGAATGAACCGGGTTGTTCTTGCTATCATGTGGGTAGGATGTGCGGAATGCGGGTTTAGTCGGTAGCTGTTCGATAAAAGGACGCGATGTTGTAGTATAGGTATATGGTTCAGTTGAGCTCACAGATTGGTTCGTTTTTGGGTCGTTGCATGTAGAAACACAAACTGGAGGACTGAGTTCTGTTAATTTAGTCTGTACTGACTACTGAGGATGGAAAGGAAGGAAACTAGAAAGTCACGTGCTGATTCAACAGCTAGCTTCTTGCTTGGAAGGAAATGCAGCGAGTCTGCTTTAGGGTCTGCTAATTCTGTTTTGTAGATGACCCATTTGGTTTACTCGAATTGCTTCGGTCATAGAGGCCGTGGTAATAGAGAGAATGCAATGGTTATCCGAAATGAGTGGGTATAATGCTGTAAAGCATTGGCAGGTGGCTTTTTAAAATCCACAATTGAATCCCAGGGCTATCAAAGAAGTGGCCTATTGTTGCTTGATTTGGGTTTGCATGTCTTTAGATGGCTCGATCCTGCTGTCAATTTATTCTGTTTTCCGTCTTATTTGCCTTAGGCCTGTGTCTATTTACAGAGTACAGTGTAGGGGGGAAATACACTACTGAAGTAACTTGTAAGATGAATTAGTTGCTAAGTTCTCTCTCTTGATTATTATGCATGGCTATGCTCTGACTTATATTTTTCGAGTTTTATCAAATCTGATTATTTCTTTTCTTTCTGAGAAATGTGAGTTCTGAACTCGATTTTCAACTGTCTAATTTTCTGTTTTCTTCACTGTGTAAGATATACATGCGGTTTGAAGTGTCGGTTAAGTTCAATTGTAGATAAGTTTGGAGCATGTCTCACTATAATTATCTGCACCTAAAAACTTATTTTTCTCCTGTCTCAAGTTTCAATTCTGCATCTTAGCTCTCCCAAGGTATGAGGGCCTAGTACTCCAGTGATGTAAAATGGTTGGATGTTGCTGACAAAAGCTCCAATACCTCAAATACTGTCCATGGATTATATTGATTGCATTTTGTTCAAATGTCTAGAATTAACATATTGGAAATTGAGGAGCATCTAAGGGTATTTTTTTTTTTTTTTTTTTTTGGGAATGTGATAGCGTCATATTACCAGTTGCTTAATGATTAGATTGTTGGACTTTTCACTGTCATGCCGTGATCTTTAGCTTAGTGCAATCGAATGGTTCTTCCCAAAGAGTTGTGGATAAAACTGATTCTTCTGTTAATGTTCATAGATAGCATTCGGAAATGTTTCTGAAGGTGCAGTTGCCATGGAATGTGATCATTTCGGCAGAAGACCTGGATGCAAAGGGATTAATGCTGCAAAGGTCCATCATAATACGCCTCTTGGATGACTTTGCATGTAAGAAGGCAACAAAGGACCTGGGTTATTTCAGTGCTGTGACGACACTGGATAGCATTGGCGAAGGGAAAGTAAGACAACATTCTGGAGACGTCCTTTTCCCTGTGGTCTTCAGCGGCATCACCTTCAAGCTTTTCCGGGGAGAAATCCTGGATGGAGTGGTGCACAAGGTCCTCAAACATGGGGTCTTCTTAAGATGCGGGCCTGTCGAGAATGTCTACCTTTCCAACCTGAAGATGGCGGACTATAAATATTTGCCTGGGGAGAATCCTGTATTCTTGAACGACAAGCTGTCCAAGATAGGTAAAGATGTGACGGTCCGATTCATGGTGATTGGAACGAAGTGGCTCGAGGTGGAGAGGGAGTTTCAGGCGTTGGTCAGCTTGGAGGGTGATTTCTTAGGACCTGTTTCATAGTAAGTTTGTCACATAACCAGCATGTCTCTATGATGCTTCTTCCTCTGTAAATGAATCACTTTTAGAGGGGTTCTTCTATTTTGTAGTAGTCCTGCTGGTTGTGACACAGGGAGGGAGTTGCATACTGCAACCTGTTCAATTAGCTTTAGCTAGTTGATCTTTTAAGCATTGCGGTTGGATGCCACCAGATCTGTCAATTAACTCGGTTTATAAACTGGCTTTAGCAAGTTGAATAGTGATGTTTGTACGATATGTGATGGTTAAGATTCCCCTTCTTGATGTTCTGTATGCTCTAACTAGTGATCCACCAATGGTTTCCGTGAGCTTTTCTTTCTGAGGTCCTTTGATGATGATGCATCTGCTGCGGACTAAGGGGTGGACCTTTTTATAGGAGTTTGGTGTAGAGAGCTGACCTGTTTTTTGGCCATTATTACCTGTTCTGGCAAACTGCCGGTTCCTAGAGATTAGTGCATCAATTGTCTCTCACCTGTTGAACCAGATTTGCACCTCAAGTGGGAATACATGCATGAATATCAAGGATTTATACTTACGGCTATTCATTCGATTCTCCAAGTCCATTTCCTAACTTTTTCTCCTCGTTACTTCAACTTTCTCAATCCTGTTTCTTTTGAAGTAGAATTTACCATACTTACTTCTGTCGGGTCTGAGCTTGTGGAGCAGAGATATGGTGGCAGCAGCGGCTGGTGGTGGTGGTAGCGGTGGAGTGGCAACAGTGATGAGCTCTCCCCATCAATACTCCAAATTTGGATGCCCAGATAGTGTGCGGTCCTTGTTCAATGGCATCACTGCTAAGTGCGAGAGGCCCAACTCGTTCCTAAGGAATACGATGATGCGAGCATATCCCAATAATGGGCATTGTGCTGATACGTTGGAGCTTTATACCCTTCTGTGCAGAGGTGGCGTCTTGCCTAATAACTACACCTTCCCTTTTGTTCTCAAAGTGTGCGCTTTCGATTCAAAGCCACTTGCGTGCGGTCGGGAAGTTGCACGTTGGAGACCATAAAAACTGGGTCTGAGTCTGAATTGTATGTTGAGGCGGCTTAGGTTGATGTGTATGCAAAATGCAGGCGGCTTAGGTTGATGCGTATGCAAAACACAGGCGAATCAGTTATGCGTGCAAGGTGTTTGATGGAACGACGCAGAGGGACCTGGTTTGCTATGAGCAGGCTGAGCATGCTCGGGAGTCACTGATGCTATTTTGCTGGATGGAGCCAGAGGAGGGTCTTTCGCTTAGTGTTGCCTGTGCTGTTGGGCAGGTGAGGAATATTAAGTGTTAAACACCATAGCAAAGAAAGAGAAAAAAAAAACCACGGCCTCTTCACGTTATTGTAAAGGGTCGAGAGCCGCTTATGTCTCGAAAGAATCGAATTCTTCGGAGGAGGTAGAGATCAAACAAGGCATTTTCCCAAAAGGTTTCTTGATGTGCTAGCATTTACTAAGTTGAAGACAAATTTGACGTGCCAAAAGTTGTACAGCGGACCGTTCAGTCGGGAAAGCTATTTCGAATTTTGGCATTGTAGGACAGGTAAGTATTATCCTAAAAGTGCAAGAGCTCTTGCTGTACAAGTATAAAAGTAATGCAAGTCAAGGGTGGGCTATTTTAGGTTGACATCGGTTCTTAGTTTTTGAAAATCTGCAACCTGCCTTGTAAACCCTAAAACCGGACCAAAATCGGCCGAGTAGTCTGTTCAGTCTAGTGTTCATGCCTAACGTGGATTGACTTGAAAAGTCAACCCAAATGAGCTTCTTATGTCGTTTTGGGAAGTTAGATTTAAAGAGAAAACTAAAATTGGGAAATCTATTATTTACCCAAAAAAAAAAAATTGGGAAATCTATTAATTTTGCCATAAGAATCAGCACATGAGATGCATATACTTGTCGATTGGTGAAGATTTACCCTTATTTAAAACAAGATCGACTTTGGACATTTTTTTGAGAAGATGAAGGCACTTCAAACTCTTATTTAGAATTTTCTCATAGCAAAATGATAGAGGATGAAAAATAATTTATAGATAGTTAACTATACAATTTAAGAACATCATCCATGGATGAGAAATAATAGATTGAACTGTAGAATCGGAAAATTTGCGTGTTATTTTATAACTTTGTATCGGCTAAGTTCATGAGTTAGAGATATACATATTTGAATAGTTGACATCCGCCCTACGATAAACCACTATCTCTCCGATCTAATTTTGACATAGAGGTTAAGGATAGACAATCCATGGAATACAGCAGAACAACGTAATTGCATTTGGGACGATTAAGAAAGAGGGATAACCCCGGCCAATAATCTAGATAGGAAATGGCATGTATTTGCTTAGAGATTCATGAAGTTAGTCCCTTAGTGTTCGGATTTTCTGCCAAAATGATCACCAAAAAAATTCTGGATGCTATCTAATGGACATTAATAGACAGATCAATTTTATCTACAACTTTTTAGAAAGAGGCATTCGATTGCACTAAGTTCAACATCATAACATGTCGATCAGATCAAGTTTAGGTTAGGTTATAAATGGTCTGACCATATCGATTTATTTAACTTGTTTATGACCCATTATTCGTAATGCAAAATTCTTGACCAATTTAACCAGACCTAAAATCGGTGAGGCTTGAGCCTTGCTAGTAGTCAATGACCTTGAGCTTGCTTGAGGCTAGCGACCTCGAGCTTTGTTGGCCTCCATCAAGTTTGTCCCTTCTAAAATGTCGTCATGCCGGTCACCGGCTAAGGAAGATGGAAGAAGAAAGGAAAAAAAAATGAGAGAGAAAAAGATAAAAAAGATAAAAAGGAAGATAAAAAGTAAATATTTTTATAAGGAAAGATAGTGTGTGAGCCTTTGATTGGAAATGGATTCTAAGCTTAACCCCATTTAGAATAATTTATTTTAGGTTTTTAATTTTTAAACTCATTTAAGCAAACTTTTCAAGATTTAAGTGACCTACTTATGAATTATCTATATTTTAAATGAGTCATGGATGAATTTAAGACCCATTTTTTTTTTTTGGCCGAAAATTTAAGACCCATTTCAACGGGAGGATTATAACAGTGCAAAGCGCAACAAACAGAGAGAGAAGAACACAAATTGTTTTGGAAGCCCTAGGTCCCAAAATCCAAAAACACCATTAGCAAGTCGTAAGAAAAAGAGACGAGGAGTTTGACGACTCTCGTTCGCCGTTTGCGTCGCATTCCAGGTTTGCTTCAATTCAATTTCTTCAAGATCGCTCCAGGTTTTCGAGGGTTTTGAATCGAGGCGAGCCGTTTTGCTTAGCTCGCCGATTTGGATGACTGTAGGCTCTGGTTTTGGTTTCTGTGGGGTCAAGTACAGTGCAATTGTTCACTTAAATGTAAAACTTTTTTTTTTTGACTTACTTGACTGCCGAACTAGAGTAATAATCGCTCCATTTCAGTACCACTTTCGCCACACGTCCTACGCGGATTTTATGAATCATCGCCGGCCATGAAACCCTTGCCCCTGGCCGCAAAGGCCTTGGGCGAGGCCGTTGGGGCCTCACCGGCTGCTGGTGAGGCCGCGAGAGTCCTCGCTGGCTTTGGGCGGCTGTGGGCGAGGGTCCTTGCGGCCTTGCCTGCTGCCGGTGAGGCCCCGACGCCGTTGCCCGAGGCCTTGGCGGTGAGAGCAAGGCGGGGAGGGCCCTTGCCAATCACCGGCGAGAGGCCCCTTGCCAATCACCGGCGAGAGGCCCCGACGACCTTGCCCAAGACCTTCGCAGCCGAGGGCGACGGTTTCATGGCCGGCAAGGGTTGCCGGCCATCGGGCCCTCATCAATTGCTGGTGAAGCCTCGAGGGCCCTCGCCGGCCTCGCCCATGCCGGCCATTGGGCCCTCATCGGTTGTGGGCGAGGCCTCGTGAGGCCTTCATGGCCGTGAGGGTCACTGTTGACCCTTGTTGGCCCTAAAAAAAAAAAAGCAAAAAAAGTAAAAATAAAAATTCAAAAAATAATAATAAATATTAAAATATTAAAATAATATTTTCCGACAGCCATCTTGGCTTTTCCGGCGGAGCCAATTAGAGTGATCAATTTTTTGAGTGTATGGTACTCAAAGTGAGCGAAAAAGAATTTTGGCACTTAATTTAGCCTTTGTATGAAAATATTGACACTTGTATTGTACTTTCCCGTTTCCGTGGGATTGGTTGTGGAATGTGATCCTTTTACTCCTGATCATCGGTGATTACCGGCTAGAAATGGTGGGTATGGGGTGAAAATTTGAGAGCTTTCCGTTTCACTCGAAGCAGGAGATGGACTACAGTGACCTAGGGCAACTGGGCAAAGGGAAGATATTAGGAATGTGAGAGAATGAACCGGGTTATTCTAGCTATCATGTGGAAGAATCTGCGTAATGCGGGTTTAGTCAGTAGTTCTTCGATGAAAGGACGCAATGTGGTAGTTCAAGTAGATGGTTTGGTTGAGCTCACATCGATTCGTGTTTGGGTCGGTGCATGTAAAAACACAAACTGAAGGGCTAAGGTCTGCTAATATAGTCTGTACTCACTACTGAGGATGGGAAAGGAGGCAAACTAGAAAGTCACTCGCTGATTCGACAGCTAGCTTACTGCTTGAAAGGAAATACTGCAAGTGTGCTCTAGATTGTGCTATTTCTGTTTTCTGGATGACCCGTTTGGTTTACTTGAATTGCTTCAGTCATAGTGGCCGCGGTATTTTAGAGAATGCAAGGGTTATCTGTAATGAGTGGGTATAATGCCGTAAAGCATCGGCGGGTGACTTTTTAAATCCACCTTTGAATCCCTGGAAGTGGCCTAGTGTCGCTTGATTTGGGTTTGCATGTCTTTAACTGGCTTGAGATTGTGCTATCAATTTATTTTGTTTTCAGTCTTATTTGCCTTCTGCCCGTCTCTATTTACAGAGTACAGTTTAGGGAGGGAAAATACACTACTGAAGTAACTTGTAAGATGGATTAGTTGCCATGTTCTCTCTTTTGATTAGTGTGCATAGCTATGCTCTATCTCATATTTTTTGAGTTTTATCATTTCTGATTTGTACTTTTCTTTTTGAGAAATGTGAGTTCTGAACTCGATATTGAATGAAGATTTTCCATTGTCTGCACTCTGTAAGATATACATGCAGTTTGACATGTCAGTTAAGTTCAATTGTGGATAAGTTTGGAACATGCCTCACTATAATTATCTGCACTTAAAAATTGACTCTTCTCCTGTCTCAAGTTTCAATTCTACACCTTAGCTCTCCCAAGGTATGGTTCGTGAGGGCTAGCACTCTATTGATGTAACATGGTTCTTTGCTGACAAAAGTCCAATACCTCAATGACTCTGCATGGATTATAGTGATTACATTTTGCTCAAATATCTAGAATTAACATATTGGAAGTTGAAGAGCATCCAAGAGTTTCTTTTTGAATGTGGTAGTGTCATATTGCCAGTTCATTTAATGATTAGATTGTTGGACTTTGTACTGTCGTGTCACGAGCTTGAACTTAGTGCAATCGAATGGCTCTTCCCAAAGAGTTGTAGATAAAACTGATCCATCTGTTAATGTTCATCAGATAGCACTTGGAAATGTTTCTGAAGGTGCAGTTGCCGTGGAATGTGATCATTTCAGCAGAAGACCTGGATGCAAAGGGACTAATGCTGCAAAGGTCCATCACAATACGCCTATTGGACGACTTTGCGTGTAAGAAGGCAACAAAGGACCTCGGTTATTTCTGTGCTGTGACAACGCTGGATAGCATCGGCGAAGGGAAAGTGAGACAACATTCTGGAGATGTCCTCTTCCCTGTGGTCTTCAGTGGCATCACCTTCAAGCTTCTCCAGGGAGAAATCCTGGACGGAGTGGTGCACAAGGTCTTCAAGCATGGGGTCTTGTTGAGATGTGGGCCTGTTGATAACGTCTACCTCTCCAACCAGAAGATGGCGGACTACAAGTATGTGCCTGGGGAGAATCCTGTATTCCTGAACGACAAGCTTTCCAAGATCAGTAAAGATGACGGTCCGATTCATGGTGATTGGAACAAAGTGGCTCGAGGTGGAGAGGGAGTTTCGGGTGTTAGTTAGCTTGGAGGGTGATTTCTTAGGACCTGTTTCGTAGTAAGTTTGCCTCATAACTGGCATGTCTCTGTGACACTGCTGCCTCTGTAAATGAATCACTTTAGATGGGTTCTTCTATTTCGCAATAGTTCTGCTGGCTGAGACCTAAGGAGGAAGTGACATACTGCAAAGTTAGCTGCTAGTTGATCTTTTTTGCATTGCAAATGGATGCCACCAGACCTGTTGATTAACTTGGTCTCTGAACTGGCTTTAGCAAATTAAATAGTGATGTTTTTATGATATGTGATGGTGAAGATTCTCCTCCATGATGTTCTGTATGTTCTAACTAGTGATTCAATTGTGGTTTTCGTTAGTTTTTCTTTCTGAGGTCCTCTGATGGTGATGCATCTGCCACGGACCAAGGGGTCGCTCCTTTTATAGGAGTTTGGTGTAGAGAGCTGACTTGATTTTTGGCCATAGCTGCCTGTTTTGGTAAACTGCCGGTTCCTAAAGATTAACGCATGCCTCTCACCTATTGAACCAGTTTTACCCCTCAAGTGGGTAACATGCACGAATATCAAGGATTTAAGCTTACCAAGTCCATTTCCTTACTTTTTCTTCTCGTTGTGGCGACTTTCTCAGTCCAATTTCTTTTAAAGTATAATTTACCATGTATACTTCTGCCAGGTTCGAGCTTGTGTAGCGGAGATATGGAGGCGGCATTAGCTGGTGGTGGTGATAGAGCAGTGGCGACAATGACGACTCTTAACTAATGCATTGGAATTGTGAGTAATTTGAACGTATCTGGGTTATATCATGAGTTGCTAAAACATGTAGAAAAATAGATCAATTCGATTCAACAGATATGTGAGCCGGCACATGATCCAATCCTTTCATTTGCCTAATAGAAAAATGAAAATAAAAGAAAAGAAAGAACAATCCATATCCATTTCCTCAAAATTCTGGAAAGTATTACACAAAATCAAATTTAGGTAGCGCATGGTAACGCTTATGTTTCTCCCAATTTTTGTTCTTTTGTTCTCTGGAACAAAAAAAGAACAGAAACTTATTTGGTAAAACATTTGTTCTTGGGAACAATTTCTCTAATTTTTGTTCCGTATTGTTCCCAAGAACAATTTTGAGAAGCAAAAAAAAAGTTGCTTCTTGTTTCCGGGAACAATTTCTAAAAATAAGCTGATTTTTTTTTTTAATTTTCTTTTCTTGCCGCGACCACCATCAACCGCCTGGAGACACCGCCCACCACCACCGTTGCCGACCGCCGCTGGGCCGTCGGTCCATTTGGCCAGTCCCCAGGTTGCCTCATCGTTGGTCGCCCTGGGTCGATCATCGATCGCCGGCCGCCGGTTGCTTTGCCATCGCCATCGCCTCGCCTCCGCGTCGCGTTCGTTGGTCGATCCGATCGTCGGCCGTCAGTCGCCGTCAATCGCCGATCCGCCACCGCCCGGTCTCCGTCGCCATCTCGCCGCCGTCTCCGGCCGCCGCTCGCCGCTGCCGTCTCCATCATCGATCGCCCTTGATCGCCACCATGGTCGTCGATCGCCCGTCTCCGGTTGATCATGGCCGGTCGTCGTCATTGTCGTGGGCAAAAATAAAAAATGAATAAATACAAAAAAGAAATTGTTGCGTTAAAACGCATTTCTATTTTTTTTTATTTCAAGTAAAAATTTTTTGATTGAACGTTTTTTTATCGAAATTGTTAGGGTTAGAAAAAACTATTTCTGAAAAAAAATTTCTCGGAACAGAAGATTTGAAAATAACTATTTGCTGTGAAAAGTGTTTTTCTGGCTACCCGGCTCCCGGTCTCATCACACAAGACCTACACTTGAGCGCTCGGATGATCATCAATTACTCCAAATTTGGACGCCCAGATAGTGCGCGGTCCGTGTTCGATGGGGTCACTGCTAAGTGCGAGAGACCCAATTTGTACCTATGGAAAACGATGATGCGAGCGGATACCAATAATGCGCATTGTGCGGATACGATGGAGCTTTACGGCCTTATGCGCAGAGGTGGCGACTTGCCTACTAAACTACACTTCCCCTTTCGTTCTCAAAGCGTGCGCTTCCGATCCGAAGCTGCTTGCGTGCGGTTGGGAAGTTGTTCATGGGGAGACCATAAAAACTGGATTTGAGTCCGTTACGTATGTTGAGGCGGCTTTGGTTGATGCATATGCAGAACGAGGGCAAATCAGTTATGCGCGCAAGGTGTTTGATGGAACGACGCAGAGGGACCTGGTTTGCTATGAGCAGGCTGAGCATGCTCAGGAGTCACCGATGCTGTTTTGCTGGGGTTAGTGTTGCCTGTGCTGTAGGGCAGATGGGGAATATTAAGTGTTAAACACCATAAACAGATCAAACGATGCATATCCCGAAAAAGTTTACTTGATGTGTCTAACATTTACTAAGTTGAAGACAAATTGGACACTACCAAAAGTTGTAGAGCAAACCATTCTCCGGGAAAGCTATTACGACTTTGTTATTGTATGACCAATAACTACTGTCCTAAAAGTGCAACAGCTCTTGCTAGACAAATACAAAAGTTATTCAAGTTCAGGATGAGTGATTCTAGATTGACGTCAGTTACTAGTTTTGGAAATGTGCAATTTATTCTGGACGAGAATCGATCGAGTAGGATTAGTTTGATTTAGTATTCACACTTAACATGGTGTGACCAGAAAATTCAATATAAATAAGCTTACCGTATCGTTTTGGAAAGTTAAATCTAAAAAGAATCAACTAAAGTTGAGAAATCTATTAATTTTACCATGAGATTTCCCTTGAAAACATGCTAATAGCCATAGTTCGAAAAAGTCACGAAAAATTCTGAATTTTGCCCAAAGTGACACATTTACCTCAAATTTTTTTTTTGTGACGTGAAAAACCCTGAACTTTACCAATCGTGACACATTTACCCTAAACTTTTTTTTTTGTGATACAAAAAACCATAAATTTTTGTTATGTGACACATTTACCCCAAAATTATAGGGCATTTGGTCTTTTCATTTTTAAAATTTTTTTTTTTTTTTTTTTCTCTTCTCTCTTCTCGCCGCCGGCATCGGGCTGCGTCGGGTGAGGGTGTCCCTGCTCTCGCTAGATTTGGCGAGGGCCGTCCTCGCCCGACGTCGGTAAGAGCCGACCTCGCCTGTGTCGGGTGAGGGTGTCCCTGCCTCCGCCAGATCTGGCGAGGACCGTCCTCGCCCGTCGCTAGCGAGGGCGGCCCTCACTTGCGTCGGGCGGCCCTTGCTTGCGTCTGGTGAGGACGACCCTTGCTAGATCTAGCGAGGGGTGCCCTCGCCAGATCGGGCGAGGGCCGCCCTCCCCCGACGCGGCGAGGGCGACCCTCGTCGGACACTAGCTTCCCTTCACCGACTCCGCCATGGCCGGCGGAGGGAAGAAGAAGACAAAAAAAAAACAAAATAAAGAAAAAGGAAAAAATAGAATAAAAGACAAAAATGCGCTAGTGTGAGTAAATGTCGCGGTTTAAAAAGTTTGGAGTTTTTTATGCCACAAAAAAAAATTTAGGGTAAATATGTTACTTTTGAGCAAAGTTCAGAATTTTTGTGCCTTTTCCCAATTTATAAATTTAATCTAATACATTACTTCGGCGTTTTTTGTGATACACAAATTTTATTCATCATTAGTTTTATGTGTAAATGGAAAAAGGGAGCTTGACAACGTCGCGGCGCTATTGTGCGCTGCGGGGCCGCGTGCACTTCCGCCTTTTTCCCCCTTCCAGAAACTGTAAAAGAGGAAAGGGGGGTTTTTGTTCTCCATCGATCTAAACCTCTTCCTCACCGTCGTCTTCTTCGCTCGCATTGAGGTGATCAGGCGCCCTCAAATTCGTCGTCTCCCTCTGCAATTATGTTCAAGAAGTAAGCTCCGTACCCAGTTCCTCTTCCCCCTTTCGCTCGCTATCTCGCTCTTCGGCTCGCTCGTGTATCCGCTCCCGTTCGCTCCGCGGTGCCATCTTGGTGTTTTTTGGTACGATTCGTGGTGGACAAAGACTCGTTTTTTCGGTCGCAATGATGTTCAAAAAGTGAACTTTAGGCGAGTTTCTGTGGATCGATGTTTCGGGGAAGTGAAATCTGTTGGGGACACATCTTGGGTTACTTGGGTTTCGTGGTCTCTGGCAGTAGCAAATCTTGGGTGTCGTCGGTTGTGCGTCCGAATGAGGTTGGGTAGCGATGGTTGTGTGCTCCAGAGTGTGAGCTACGCTGACTGGAGGCCGTTCAATGGGCAGTGAAGCTGGATGATGCTGATTTTTTTTTTTCCCCTCTCCGGATTTGCATTCGGACGGGCCTGATCCTGTCATTTTGCGTAGTATGCTATGTCGAGGATCGTTGATATAGGCTTCTGAGTTTGTCAGGCGGGAACATTTACCCTGCCCTATGTGAAAATCTTTATCATTTTGATTTCTCAGTAATATTCATCTTATGGTGCGATACATGCGTTAACTGCAGAGACAATTGTTGGGTTGTTTTTCTGGGTAATGGCCTGGTAGCTGGTCTGTAAGGTTTTTGGGTTGCGTTTGATTTGAGTGACGAAATACTTGGGTCAGGGAAGTGGTCGTCCTGTATGCTTGTCTTGCTGTACAGTAACTGTTGGATGAAGGGATTAGAATGGTGCCTTCATGATAGTCCTAATCTGTAGTACTACTGTTGCTCTAAGGTTGTAATCGTGAATGACTTATCCTATCGAAGCTTGGCCAAATTTGTCAGGGATGACTTGCTCTGTGGTAGAACTCTTTATGATGACTGAGTACTTGCAACATTTTAAACTCCATCAAGACTGGCAAATCAGATGATGCTTTCAAGTAGATTATCTGTGAATTCTTATGGGGACCGGGTTTCTATATGTTGCATTTTTAATTAACTGTAGAGGACTTTGTTTACCTGCCTGATGCTGATGTTCCCGCCTACAATCGGGAGAGAGTACTCTCTCTCTCTCTCTCTCTCTCTCTAGATCAACTGGTCACAAGTTCACTTCTCAGGTTCTCCTCAGAAGAGGTATCTGCACAAAATCAAGTGAAGGCATCTGTACAACGTAAAATACGGCAAAGTATTGCAGAAGAGGTCTGATAATTGTCAGTTATTTTATATTTTCTTTTCTCGTACATCACTTGATATGATTTGATTCACTTGTGCTGTTGATTCAGTATCCAGGATTAGAGCCAGTGCTGGATGATTTGCTTCCCAAGAAGTCTCCACTCATTGTTGCCAAATGGTTTGTTCTCATCTAATTGCTATTTATTTTGTCGAGCTCCTTTGTAAGATTTCAGTTGATAGACACTTTCTTCTTGTGGCTTCCTTTAAAATTATATAATGCTGTCAAGACTCGCTTCTGAGAGGGCTTTCTTTGCTTCCCTCCAGTCAAAATCATCTGAATTTGGTTCTGGTGAACAATGTGCCTCTCTTTTTCAACATCCGTGATGGTCCTTACATGCCAACCCTCAGACTTCTGCATCAATGTACAGTAGCTCTCACCATCTTCTCAAGTTTTCATAGCTCTCCTTGATTTACAGATGATAGTAGTCTCTACCATTACTTATCTGCTAGTTTTCGCAGTACCATGTTGATGCTACTCTTAGATGGGCCTTAGTAAGTTTAGGACGTGTCCTAATGGGTTTTTACTTTTTGCCTAATCCAAATATTGTGGCGGACACACTTGAATTTTCTTAATCCGGAACACCTCAAACTTTCACAATATACAAATTTTGACACATTGTTTTTGCTGAAGCACAAACAAGCACGCACTTATATGTTTGAGTGCTTGCAGGGTGTATATTTGAAAATGCATCTTATTAGTAGTTATTCATCAATCTTTAAACTGGAGTTGCATACAAATAACAGAAAGTTGGATGACTTCAGTGTAGGCTGACATGAGTAAGTGCTGATTATGTCTGATTCTTTAGGCTGGATTCTTGGCTTTGAATTGTAATCATGTCATATTTTTGTTAACCGAGTCATATGTTGTTAATTGAGGTGTGCTGATTGGATTTGCACTTAACCTGTGTGTATATATATATTTTAGATTAACTTCTAGGTCGGAATATATATCTCTTTGTCACTTGGAGCAAACCTTGTTGGGGGCTTCAATTTGGTAGACGTCCTAAACTTGAATTAGGATCATCATCAGAAAATTTGCCTGTTATGACAATGTTGATCGTTAGAAATTCTTGAGTTGTTGCATCTAATGTTGCCGAGTGTGGTGCAGATCCAAATATAATGAAGAAATTACAAGTAGACAGGGTGCAATAAAATTTGTCCTTGCTGGTGCAAACATTATGTGTCCTGGCCTTACCTCTCCTGGAGGTGCTTTGGATGATGAAGTTGGCGCAGAGACTCCTGTGGTAAGAGTCACACCTATCAATTTCCAATGCTGCACGCCTACCAACGTTGAGTCTATCCAATGATGTTTAATGCTTGGCTTAATTGGTAGCAGTTCTCTTTTAGGACTGTTCAATTTAGACTTGAGTTTTTTGTTTTTGGCTGTGGCATTATAGTGTGGAAAGGTATATTTTTCCGTTCCTTTTTTATTTTCAGGCAATTATGGCTGAAGGCAAGCAACATGCGCTTGCTATAGGCTTTACAAAAATGTCAGCTAAAGACATGTGAGTTTCCTTCCATATCCACATTCAAGAATCAGAATCTCTTTCATAGAATCATATTTGGAACCTGCTCAATAGAATTCTCGGTGAACAACATGAATAATAGTTACCTGTTTCTTGTTTTGCATATCTTTATATCTCTTTTTAAGACTAAGTCAATTGCTTGATATGCAGACGGGCTGTTAACAAGGGCATTGGGGTGGATAACATGCATTATCTTAATGATGGTCTTTGGAAGGTAATCCCCCCAGTTTGTCAACTTTCTTGGAAATGATAGAAAGAAAAATTTCTTTGTTGACAAGAGAAAAACTACCCTCTGATGAATTGTATGATCATTGGATTTATACCAATGACCAAAAAAAGAACAACCTGAGCAAAAAATTTCGAAATCGAATGGAAACTCTAAATAAAGGATCCATTACTCTAGATATATTCGAAAAAAGAACTAGATTGTGTAATGATGAAAATAAAAAAGAATACTTGCCTAAAATATATGATCCCTTTTTGAATGGGCCCTGTCGTGGAAGGGTCAATTTTTTTTTTTTTCATCCCAAATCCTAAATAAAATGTCCATAAAAAATTACATCGAGACAAGTTGGATAAATAAGATTCATAGTATACTTTTTACTACTAATCAGGAAAAATTTGAAGAAAAAATAGATGCATTTGATAAAAATTCATTATCAATAGAAAAAAAAAACTTTATTTATTTCCATTTCCAGCAACCGAACAAGGAAAAAATTCATTCAGAAGATCAAATAAAAATTTTGAAAATTTTCTTCAACGCAGTTATAATTGAGCCAAAGACTAAAAGAATAAAAAAAAAATCTATTGGAATAAAAGAAATAAGTAAAAAAGTTCCTTCATGGTCATACAAATTAATCAACGATTTGGAACAACAGGAGGGAGAAAACGAAGAAATCGTGGCAGAGGATCATCAGATTTGTTCCAGAAAAACCAAACATGTACTAATTTTTACTGATAAAAATACTGATGCTAATAGCAAAAATACTAATAATCTTGATCAAGCCGACGAAGTGACTTTCATATGTTATTCACAACAATCAAATTTCCGTCGAGACATAATCAAAGGCTCTATGCGTGCTCAAAGACATCATCTGACTTTTCATACTTCTAACCAACCCAAACGAGAGAACAAGCAATTGTTCATTGATGATTTGTTTATCTGTCGTGTGATTTTTGTATGGGCTGCCTCCTGCTGGCTGTACTTGCCTTTGTTTTACTGGCAAACTGACTTATTATCAACTGGTGTCATTAACCCTGCAGATGGAGCGTTTAGATTGATGATGAAGCTTCAGAGTCTTCATCCCAGAGGATAGTGTTAATCCATATCTCACGACTTTATGAAGGCCCTTATTTATACTTTCTTTCCCCGTTTGCTATTCAATTACAAGTCAAGAGGTCACGTGTTTCTCCATCAGGCTGGCTCTTTTCTTCATTGCGGTGATGTTTATGGTCGGGTCTGCTGTACAGATGCATCCCTCGTTAACCGTTATGGATTTGGCGTTGAATTCTGATACAAGTTGATGAGTAGCATTCGAATATCGAAGCACGATGGTGGAATCCAACTTTTACAGCTTGTAGGACAGATTCGTGTGCGGTTCTCTTTGAAATGGATAGGGAGTCTGTAGGATGGAGTTCTCCTCTTCTATCCAGGATCCATTTCAAACTGGTTCAAATCTCTTTTCCTGCGCAATTAACAATCTTTTTTGCTGAGTTTTCACAAGAGGAGAATCAATGTTAGGTGATGTAAATGCTGAAGGGAATTATTCATATATTTATAAGGCGCATTCCTCCTATATATGTATGATGCTGGTATAGTATAACAAAATAGACAGAATTATAAATTTGAAAATACTTGAGATCTAATCCTCTAAATATCATACTTACTAATATTGAATATAAATTCTAAGATCGTTTAAACGTTTTTCTCATATTATTTTTATTTTTATAATTAACACCCTCTACGCATTTAAAGTTTATTTACACACCCATGCGTGTACTCTTTTTGCAGCAGCTGAAAAAAAAAAACGGGCAGCTTTTTGTGTGGATTTAAGAACCAAAATCTCAATTGGCCCAATAAGTCTGTTATTATTGGGTCATGTAGAGATAAAAATAACATGCACACGTGGCCGTTGCCGTTCGGCCATGTACTAGGCATGAGTTACCTTGTGATTTTAATAATTAATACATGAATGATATTAACAAGTAATTTTGGTAAACCGGTCTTAAAAGCACAACATTAGTGATCGGGCTGGAGTTTTGTCAATGAATCAAGCTTGTACTACTTGCTTTACTTTTGGAGTATGGTTGAATAAGTTACTTAGAATTTGCTAGCTGTCTAATTAGATACTTTAAATTGGATTTGGCTGTACAGAGAACCAGACCCAGCAAACACACGAAGGACCAGCCTCGCCATCGGAAGGTTATAGAAGCAAACCAAAATTCTTAGAAAATACACATCACCATGAGGACTAGACCCAACAAACACCCGACCATCAACCATATCAAATGCCAAAAACTATTGCCATTCGCTAATTAATCCTTTGATTTAGGATGAACTCAAATGGGATCACCAAAATCAGGATGAATGCAATGGGCCAAGGCATGTTAGCAAGCAAAACGCACATTTGGAGATTGCACGAGATGCATCCAAGGGCAATAGAGATGAGAGCATATGAAAGTAGGAATCGAGCCCATATCTTGTCTTCCCATCTTGAAGACTAATTTTTGCCTGACTATCTTGATTGTTGTATAGATTAGCATTATGCCGCATTCATCGGTAATGTTGGCTCAACTTGTAGATCTAGCCTTGATGAGTTGACGTAAGGCTTCAACCAATATATCAAGATATTTATTAGTTTACAACGATTTGAGTTACGCTCTGCTCTATTTCTATGATTTAAATCAGCAAACTACTTGTTAGACATCTGCTTTTCACACAATAAAGATTAAGAATAAACTCATGGATCATTTAACCAAACCAAACCAAATAAAAATAATAAAAAAATAAAATGTTCCATTTGTACTTGTACTATGGGTTAACAATGCAACATGGGAAAGGACGAGTTCATCATATAGATTGTTTCTGAATAAAACAGCATTCACGTAATGGAACACACACGGTGGATTAACCTCTTCCTTCCTCGTCTGAAACAAAACTTGATGCAGGCCTACGATTTGGCAAACACATTTTGTAGACGATCACAAGGCAAATGATGCAGCGCAGGAAGTGCGACGGCTCCTCTTTTGCAAAAGACCACCTGCATTTGAGTTTGTCTCAAATGACCCCACTATACTTTTTATTTGGTCAGAAATGATCCCCCTATACTTGACAGATATATTAATTAGCCCCCAGCGCTGAACCCGACGAGAAAAGTGACCGGCCAGAGATGCACACGCATCTCACGTGCGCTTACATTCTCCGTTTCCACCTTTAATCTACTGGTACCCCGCCCTCTTTGAATTTGGAATTTTGTTTTTCAGGTGCGTTGCCCTTCGTTTGCAAGAAAAAAATCGCGTTATTCTTCAATTAGGCAATGGGAATTTGATGGTTCCTCTTAAGCTCGCGGTTAAGCACAATTCTATCCCCACCGCTCGCAGCGGTAACAGAGTAAAACAGAGCCAGTGAGAAAGCAGAAATCACCACAAACCCAGAAGAAGAAGAAGATGAAGAAGCAGAAGAAACCCACGGCCGAATTCTTCTACCTTTCTCACGCCGATGACTCGGCGGTGGAAGACCTCATTTCCCTGACCCAAGGACCTCTACGTCCTCGAGAAAATCGCCGCGATCAACAGCTCCTCCTTCACCGCCGACGACTCCTTCTTGCCCCCCAACCTCGAGTTCCGTTTCCACAAGCTCAAATCCTTCCCTCTCTCCAAACCCCAAACCACGCTCCTGAATTCGAGCTATCGCAAGACGAAGACGCCATAGCCGTCGCCCCCACGAAAGGCGGCTGCTTCTGGTGCTCGCCGAAGAAGCCGACACCGAGGCTAGGGCTATTAAGAAGGGGGTGAGCATGAGCTTCAAATGGATGGAGGAAGACGAGGGTATTGTGGGATTTGGGTGTTTTACACGATCAAGAGCAGAAGAAGTTGCTGAAGGAGGCAAAATGAAGGAGGATGATGAGCGCTTCAAGAAAGGCGGTGGCGACCCGGGGAACCGTGGGTTCTTTTGCCATTTTAAGGTTTTGAGGGCGTGGGCAAGCAAGTGGAGGCCTGGAAATAGCGGCTCCCGTTGATATTTGCTAAGTCGCAGTTTTTCACATTCATGTCGAAACAGTTTTCATATGAACAGAGACATAAGATGAAAAACAGAGCAGCAGGAAAAGAAAACGATTTTGCAGTGGAAGGGCACAGAACATGTAAACCCCTTAGATAAGTGGTGTGGTTTTAATACAACAATGACATTCAGATCAGTACCAGCAGGGGAAGGTTACAGATAAACGAAATTCACACAAAACGCACATCACCACATCGAAAGCCAGAAACTAGCGCCCAGTCGCTAATAATCCTTTTAACTCAATTGAACACGAACGGGACAACCAGCATTAGGACGCAGGCAACAGAAATCGGCCAAGGCAAGCCACTAAGCAGAACGCACATCAGGAGACCACATTCAACACATCCAAGAGCAATAGCGATCTCAGCAATGACAAGTCGGAAACTTGGATCAACATCTTGCCTTCCCATTTTGAAGACTAATCTTTGCCGGATGATTTTAATGGCTGAACAGATAAGCACGATGTGTGGTGCTATGGCATTGTTGGCCGGAACTATAAAGCTGTCCCTCTCCCTGATGAGTTGACGCAAGGCTTGCGCAAGTGAATCAAGATCTTCATTGATTTGAGCTACATGCTGTGCTGCATACCTTAACATCACCAAGCAACTTGTTAGACAACTGTCTTCCACAAAAGGATCAAGAATAAGCATATTGATAGATTAGCAGGCAAAAAACTATAGGCGATTTGAACTGGTTTCATGATTTCAGTATTAATAGACAAAAAACCTTAGGCGATTTGAACATGTTTTAGTATGCAGCATTGAAAATGATGAGTTCACCTTATCTAAGTGGAGTGCAGATGGTATTCGAACAAAACAACATGAGTTTACTCAAGAGTCCTCCAACTTGTTGAAGGAGGTTGGATTGCGGAGATGTTGCGGTGCTTACCTTGGAACATTGTGATGGGTTGAGTAGTGGTTTTCCATTGATCTTTGAGCAACGCGTGGATACTTCTTTACCGATGCGTAGATCTTGATGTATAGTTGAGATTCGATGGAGTTGGAAGGAAGAGCATGAGGGATTGAATTGGAGTTTAGAGTGGAGTTTGTCATTGTCTCATATATAGGCGTGTGACAAGAGGAGAATGTGAGTCAAAAGTTCTCAGGGGTATGACATCACACTTTTTATCCCAAAACCCTAAGAACCAAAAGTTGAAAATGGACACCACACACAAAAGTGCTCGTTGACATAATTGCCATATGACAATGACAAGAGTCCATCTGTCGCGCCCCTCGTACCATCTCCAACTTAATCCCTCATGCTCCTCCTTATCATTGACACACACATATACAATCAATTAGACCCAATGCCTCTTTCTTTAATTTGCCTTCGCATCATCCTCTGGTAGACATTTTTGCATTGTAAACAACAAATTTCATAAAGATAGGGAAAGTTTCAATTTACCCCCGATGGAAAATATATATCAATTAGCCCCCAATGCTTCACTCCGATAAAAAAGAATTTCATTCACTGATATAATTTAATGTTCCTCTTTAGTTCAAAGATGATGATGATTCAAAAGTTATGATTTTTATTATTTGTTGATTTTTGAGAATTGAGATTTGATTTGTGGTGTGCATTGGGTGTGGTTTAACCTAGGAATGGAATGGAATCGAATCAAATCGGCTTGAGCCAACCAATTCAAGGTTAGTTCTAGCGTAGAACTAGTTTAATTTCCTGTTTTGCAAACCTTGAAGCAGCCTAGGACTGGTTTGGTCCCCAATTCCAAGGCCAAAACACCGGTTCTATTCAAGAGTCGATTATCGAATCGAATCGGCTTGAACCGGCTAATTCAAGATTAGTTCTAGCGTAAAACCGGTTCAATTTCCTGTTCCGCGAACCTTGAAGTAGCCTAGGACTGGATCGGTCGCCAATCCGATTCCAAGGTCAAAACACTAGTTCCATTCAATAACCGATTACCAAATCAAATCAGTTTTCAAGTCTTCTTTTGAAAAAGGAAAAAAGAATCATTTGAAATCATAAAGAATCGAACTATATTTTCAACTTGAAGAAATAACGTTTTTTACACAAAAAAAAAAAATGGGCTGATTAGATGCATCCCTCATTAATCATTATGTACTTGGCGGCCCTCCAAAGTTCCTTCTTCAGGAAAGGAACTCGAAACAGCATGAATTTGCTCCATGGTCCTCCACAGTTATTGAAAGAGGCTGGACTACAGAAGTGAAGTGATGTTGCAGTTCATGGTCGTTCCTTACCTCCGATCACCTCGTTGTTTCCCATTAAACTTCGAGCTTCGTGTGATTAACCTCTTTCCTTCCTCGTCCGAAACAAAACTTGATGCGAGCCTACATTTTGTCGATGGGAGGAAGGCAGAACTTCTATACCCCGCCCCAAGTGGAGTTTTATCGCGCTGACGCACTCCAGTTTCATCGAGTTTTATGGCACGGGGTTTTATTACACTGACAAATATACCTTGCACTGGAGTTTTATTACACTCGACATCTTCATAAGCAGAAAATGCGACTACAAATGATGCAGCGTAGGAAGCGCGATGGCTCCTCTTTTGCAAAAGATCCCCTGCATTTGAGTTTGTCTCGAATGACCCCCTACAAACTTTTGTGGAAAATGGTGGCAATAATGGTCGACAAGAGTCGAGTGGGTTCGTTCCCGCGGAAACTCTAGACCGGACTGTGCATGAAATAATCAAGTGTCTTCGGTTATAGTGGGAGCTTCCGACAGCTACTGTGGGATGATGTCATTCCTTTGGGGTCTCCCTTTTTCTTAATCACTGAATTAGAGGGAATTGAAAAAATAGTAATAATAGTAGTAACAATCCGTGAATTGATAATAATAATAATAGTAACAATCCGTGCATCAATGCCCAGCGTCGCCCTTTTCAATCTTCATTTTAGAGAAAATGCCACAAAATGATTCTTAAACTTTGGTCAAACGCACAATGTCATTAATGAATTTTTAATATTTTTGACGTTATCCTTAGAGTATTAGTAAATGTTTAATCTAATTTTTAGACTAAATAAAAATATTTGATACCATCCCTAAGTTAATTCAAATTAACGAAATCTGTTGATTTAGCTTATAGAGTTCGTTAAGTTTGAATGATGGATAACAAAGGAAAATTATGCGTGGATTATCCAAGTAAATCCATCCTAAATCAACATATAATAATCTACATCATCAAATAATGATGGACATGTTAACGTCCAAATTTTTTTTTTCCTTTTATAATGTAAATGGATAAAAAGATGGATATGTAGACTTCCCATTTTTATAAATTTAACTCAGTAAACCATAATCCATATCATCAAATAATGTCTGATTTTTTGTTTGCGTAAACGGAATGACTTCATTAAACATTTATTAACGGTTCATAGGAGGCATTAATTAGGGATGTCATTTTACATCAAATCAAAGTTTGGGATCATTCGTATCATTCTCCCTTATTCTTTAAGGGAATATAACAAAGGATTTTGTGTATTATAAGTAGATGGGTTTGGGAATCCACATCAGACGATGAGGTTGGCTGGTCGAACTTCATTACTAAAACCTGATTGATTCTCGATTGGCTCTACCCCCCATTGGATTGCCCGAGCAAGCTTCTAAAAAGCTTTGAATTCGGCTGAAATTATATTGGGGCAAGGTTCGATATTTTGAAGGATCTAAGATAAATAAATCACGTGACATAATCAATCAAGAAATGCGAATGTAAGGAAAGAGTCTCCAATGTCTTAGGCTATGGCCGAATCAATTTCTTAGCTGGTGAAAATGAACGCGAGGATGGCCAGACAAGAATTTTGTAGAAAATGTGTCGAGCACCCCGATCAGCCATATGGCGGTGACGACTGGAGGAGCCAACGGTGGTCACAACGGAGTGCCGGCGGATGGACCAGCGAAGCTAGAAATGAACGGACCGCTGTTGAACTGCAAGTGTCAATTACCCCCCAACGCTTAACCCCGATGAGAAAAGTGACCGGCCAGAGGCGCACGTGCTTCTCACGTGCACTTACATTCTCCGTTTCCTCCTTCATCTTACTGATATCTCAACTTCTTTGAATTTGAAATTTTGTTTTTCAGCTGCGTTGCTCTTCGTTGGCAAGAAAAAATTACGTGGTTCTTCAATTATGCATGGGAATGAAAGTTTTATCTGATGTGCTACTGCAATTCGATGGTTCCTCTTAAGCTTGCGGTTGAGCACAATTCTATCCCCACGGGTCGCGGTAACAGAGTAAAACAGAGCCAGCGGGAAATCAGAAATCACCACAAACCCAAAAGAATAAGAAGACAAAGAAGAAGAAGAAAGCCACGGCCGAATTCTCCAACCTTTCTGACACCGATGGCTCGGCGGTGGAAGACCTCATTTCCCAGCCCAAGGACCTTTACGTCCTCGAGCAAATCGCCACGATCAACGGCTCCTCCTTCACCAACGACGACCCACTCTTGCCCTTCGACCTCGAGTTCCCGTTTCCACAAGCTCAAATCCTTCCTTCTTTCCAAGCACCAAATCACGTTCCTGAATTCGAGCAATCGCAACACGAAGTTGTCATAGCCGTCACCCTCATGAAAGGTGGCTGCTTCTAGTGCTCGCCGAAGAAGCTGACACCGAGGCTAGGGCTATTAAGAAGGGGATGAGCATGAGCTTCAAATGGATGGAGGAAGACGAGGGTATCGTGGGCAGAAGAAGTAGCTGAAGAAGGCAAAATGAAGGAGGATGATGAGCGCTTCAAGAAAGGCTGCGGCAACCGGGGGACCGGGGCTGTTTTGCCATTTTCAGGTTTTGAGGGCGTGGGGTAAGCACTTGGAGGCGTGGAAATAGCGCGACTCTCTTTGATATTTGCTTAGAGTCGCTATGTCAATATAGTTTTCATAAGACCCGAGACATATGAGATGAACAAAAAAAGCAGCAGGAAGAGAGAACGATTTTGCAGTGGAAGGTTACAGACATGTAAACCCTGGATAAGTGGCGTGGTGATAATACAACAATGACGTTCATATCAGTACCAGCAGGGGAAAGGTTACAGACAAATGAAATTAACATAAACGCACATCACCACAACGAAAACCAGAAACTAGCGCCCAGTCACTTTAACTCGCGATGAACATGAACGAGACTACCAATATTAGGACGCCAGCAACAGAAATTTGCCAAGTCAAGCTGCCGAGCAGAACGCACATCAGAAGACCCCACTCAACCCATCCAAGAGCAACAACGATCACGCAAGTCGGAAACTTGGATCGACATCTTGCCTTCCCATTCCGAAGATCAATCTTTATCGGATGATTTTAATCGCTGTGCAGATAAACATATTGCCTGGTGGACCAGGAATGTTGGCTAGACCTAAGCTGTGCCTCTCCCTGATGAGCTGACACAAGGCCTGCTTGAGCGAATCAAGACCTTCGTTGATTTGAGCTACGTGCTCTAGCACATTCCTTGGAATAAAAATCAGCAAATTGCCTGTTAAAGACAACCATCTTTCACATAAGCACAAATAACAATCAAGAAGAAACATATTGGTAGATCAATAGAGAAAAAAATAGAGGCAATTTGTATTGGTTTCTTGGTTTCAGTGTGCAACATTGAAGAGGACGGGTTCACCTGATCTAAGCAGAGTGCAGATGATTTTCAAACGAAACAGCATGAATTTACTCAGAGTCCTCCAGCTTGTTGAAGGAGATTGGATTACAAAGATATTGTGTTGCTTACCTTTGAACACCGTAATTGGCTGAGCTGTTGTTTCCCATTGATCTTCGAGTAACGCGTGGCTACTTTTTTTCTTTGCTTCTATGTCTTATGGACGATGCGAAGAATGCTGCTTGGAGACGAGTTTGCTTGCTCCGGAGCATTGCAGTATCTTATTTGTCCTATCCGTTTGCTCACTAGAGAGGCATAAACAAATAAGGAACAGTATCTTATTTGTCCTACCGTGTGCTCACTAGAGAGGCAAAAACAAATAAGGAACAACTCTGCTCATCAGAGAGGCAAAACAAATAAGTAACCGGGCCTTGCTCGTCTTATTCGTCTCTAGTGAGCAATGTTCCGGAGCATTTGTCTCTAGTGAGAAAGCAAGCTCGTCTCTAAGGAGCATGTCTCTGAGGAGCATTCCTCCCATTCGACCTTAGGACCTCCCGCTTTCTTTACTTCGCCTTCGCATCATCATCTGGTAGACAATTTGCATGGTAAATAAAAAAATTTCACTTAGCCTCAACGCTTAATCTTGATGAAAAAATTTCATTCGTTGATGTAATTTAATGTTTCTCTTCGGTTCGAGGAGGATGGTGATTCAAAAGAAGGTTCTTATTATCTGTTACTTTCTGAGATTCGAGATTTGAATTGAGACAGGTCCGGTTCAACCTGGAAATTTAATCGAATAGGCTTGGACCGATCGGTCCAAGGTTAGTAGGGAGAACCGGTTTGATCTCTTATTCACGAAACCTTGAAGCGACCTAAGACCAGATTGATTCCAAGTTTCAAGGCTCGAACCACCGATTCAACCAGTTCAGTTCCTAAATTGAATCGATTTTCAAGTCTTCTTTTTTAAAAAAATTAAAATCCTCTGCAATCAAGGAGCATTGAAGAAACAATATGTTATTTTTAAGAATTTGATTTTTTACACAAAATTGAAAAATTCAGTCAATTTCCCACTAGGTGCTTCCTCATTAATTATTAAGGAAAAGTACCTTAGAAATCATAAAATTTGTCACAAAAGAACAATTGAATCCTAAAACTTTCAAAAAATACAATCAAATCTTAAAATTTGTTACGAAAGTATAAATAAATCCTAAACTTTCAAAAAATACAATCAAAGCATGAAAACTTACCATTGATCTTGTTTACAAATGGGTCATAAAACTTTTAAAAAGTGCAATTAACTTAAAGACTTAAAGTACAAATTTTGGTATTTTTTCCAATATTCTTCCACTTGACCTGAGTAAAGTTTAAAGTAATAATTATCATGCATGTACGATGATAATAAACTTCTTATAATATTCATCATAATACCAAATCATGTATCGAGTTTAAACTATGTATGAAACCCGACCTATAGAAATATTTTGATTTGCTCAAAATCTGGTATGCACTTTATTTTAACCAGATTCGTTTTCTGAAGATAATATACGAGTCAAAGTTTTACCAAGATTTATCAATCGGCGATGGTCTCTTGAGAAGGGCCACCCACCATCCTATAATCAGTCCACGTATACACATATACACACACACACGGGTGTGTGTTAGTGGGCTTTCTCTTTTTCTTTCGGCGGGTTAGTCCAGTCAGTGGACAGAAAATTGAGACGGACGTCGCGAGTTCTTGTTTCTTTGGCCGTGTGGACGTGTTTGGACACGTGATTTGTATCATGAGCTTTTCATTCAAATTGAATTATTTATTCGTGAATATTATGAATTTAGGCTTAATTTTAATGCAAAAAGCACTTGAGGGTATAAATAAATGTAACTCTGACTCTCGATGATAATGGATTTTTGTTATTGGCTCTTTTTGTGGAGTAAGTACTAATATTCGAATCCAATCATGTAAATCTCTTATGTCCATTGCTTTTCGTTTATTTTTCTAGTAATTTCGCATTGATATATATTGTATTTCATTAATATTGCAACAGCGTACCATTCCTTCCACATGCTACAAGACAGCACCCCATCTAGGGCTGACGAAAGGCATATGACCATGTCTCATAATGACTTTTCTGGACACGAACCGAGGTGCATCTTTTCCTTGGAAAGAAAAGAAAGGAGAGGATAAAGAAATGTCGGGGAGAAGAAGGCGTGATTTTGAGAGTTCTGCCAAATGAGTAAAGTTGGTCCATCGGTGACGCTTTTTCTCTCTTCCTTCTCCTCTCGACTTACTTGCCTCCTAGCCCTCCCTCTCTGCCCATATTCGTCAACGTCCCGCTTGCTCATGCTTGATCTGCATGAAGACAGAGCAATGTCCATGATATAAAGAAAATAGTGATATGCCAAGTATGTCAACTTTAACACTATGAATTTCACTAACGCCTTAGAGATATTAAACACCCCGCTTTTTGGAAGGGGCTGCGAGATTTGTCTACAAGAAACACCTAATTCAAATCTCGATTCTCACAAATCAACAGATAATAAGAACTATAACTTCTGAATTACCATCCTCGTTAAACTGAAGAGGAACGATAAATAATATTAATGAACAAATTTTTTTCATTGGGATTAAGTGGTGGAGGCTCATCATCATATATTTCCCACTGGAGGGCAAATAGAAATCTTCCCTTTCTCTATGAAATTTGTAGTTTACCATGCAAAAAAGTCAACCAAACAAGGATGCGAAGGTGACGTAAAGGAAAAGGCGTTGGGGATAATTAATGAATTGGTTAATATCACAAAAAGCTCTAAAATGTTATATTTGTGACAAATTATCCATAAATTAATTTTTTGATCATTAAAAACCTTAACCCGTAAATGTGTGACAAATTTCCCTTAAATTAATTTTTTGACCATCGAAAATCCTAAATTGGTATTCTTATGAAAAATTTATTCCTTATTAGTTTCCATTAAATTGTACTATCAAATTGCTGAGTTGAGAGACATGTGACAGTTCATGAATATATTTGTTTAGAGTTTATTCTCTGTTTATCATAGATTGATCGGTTTGTGGTTTTTATAACAGAAATTAACGAAAGATAATTTATCACAAATATACAAGTTTAAGATTTTTCATAGAATTTTTGAATGAATTTAGGATTTTTCGTGATGTTAATTACGAAACAAAAAAGTCAGATAAAATAACGTCTAACACTTGTAAAATGCAGAAGATCCCCTCCACTTGATATTGTCTCGAATGCTGCAGGCCAGTGGGAAAAGTGGCGGCTGAGGTGCACCCCCATCTCACATGCTCGAATTTAGGGGCAGTTCCCCCAGTATCACAGATTGCCATATATAGAATATTAAAAAAAATTGAAATTAAAATCTAAGCCTAAATTTAGAGACATAAAGAGAAGGGGAGACGGAAAATAGGAAGTGGTGTCAGCGCCCAGCTATCGGACCTACATGATTAATGGTTTCGACGATCATGGGCTCGAGATTGGGCCCAAAAAAGATTGGGACCGTTAGCCCTTTACCACACGATCAACCCCCACCGATCGCGCCGTGAAGTGCTAAAATGCGATGGACTGTCTTGCTCAAGGGCACTTCCTATCACTCGGGAAATTCTACCGTCTTTTATATTCTGTAGTCTTGTTCTTGACAAACAAACGGCCATTCTCTCCACTCAGTAAATGTCGCGAGCAAAACCTTCTTCAGACATAGGTATGAACATTTCCCCGTTCACTCCTAAAAATCCAAAGGAGTATTTTCTTTGACAAGACTCGGAAAATGTTTAGACATACTTTCGGTTGCTTATTTGTTTGTAAAACAAACAAAATATGCTTTTTCTTTGTTCCATATAGAAAAGTTGGGAGGAGATGATCCACTTTACAAGTGTGAATGTGAACATTGTATAGTATGTTCAAAGAAAGGGTTGATGTGTGGGTTAGATCTTATAATACTCGTGTGCGGGTGCTCACTTATTAGGCGCACTTAATACTTTGTAAAATTTGTCCATTTTTAGCGTCGGTCTTGCCATATAAAACGACCATTATCTATGTCAGCTATTTTTTACCAAATTTAATTAGGATTTAATTGGTAAATCGAAAGATTTATAACCAAACGATTTATAATCAAATTGGCACAAATATAATAAATTTGATTAGATAGATTACATTGAATAATTATTAAAAGATTTAGGATTTAATTAGTAAAATTTAGTACAAATATAATAAAATTTAGTACCTTGTCCTTGGCATTATAACTAGAGGAGGAGAAAGGACAGGATTTCTGTGGTCATGCCTCTTCGTGCGTATTAACATTGAGATGCTGTTTGAAATTTCTTTCTAATATACCGTATTTGAGAATGTACTTTTTCCCAGAGAAGTAAGCAGTTGTGTGAGTCTTGGCAAAGATACTCGAGGGGGTGAAGTTGATGACTAAATGGGCATTTTGTGAATGCTAGTGTGTTTGGACACTCAAAAATGTGTATATTTTGCAAAGTAGCTTTAGGTTGAAAAGAAAAAGGAAACAAAGAGAAGAAAAGAAAAAAGGGAGGAGATCAGCTGGGTAGAGAGGAGAAATTTGTGGGGGAAGGTGGCTCTACAGTAGTGTCGGTGGCGATGGAGAGGAGGCTGGTGGTGACGGCGGCAACAGCAGTTGTGGGGGCGGGAGGAGTCGCGTAGCCTCGGGCGTCGTCGCTGGAGACCGTTGCGAACTCAGGCGTCGCCTGGGTCGTGCGACCCAGGCGCCGCCACCCGAGGTCGAGCGACCTAGGTGCCACCACCCGAGGCCGCTAGGTGATGCCCGAGGTCGCTTGACCTTAGGTGAGGCTTCCCGGTGGCTAGATCTGGCCGCTCGCGGCTAAGCGCCGCCCACTGCGCCCGCCGGCTGAGCTTCGCGATGGAGTAGCAAGGCTGAAGAAGACGATGAACAGTGTCTTATGAGGGCAAAAGAGGAAAACACAATTATAATGAGGGCAATATTGGAAAGAAAAAAAACTCATTAAACCTCGTATTAGCATTCCATAGCATTCCAAATGCTAGCATTTGGCTAAGGACACCTCCAAATACTGAACCAAACTTCTAAAAATTTTCCCAAGGGACTTTTGAGATTGAAAGTCTCTTGGGAATGTTGAACCAAATGGGGCCTAAGTATAATGCAAGCAAATTAAAGACGTTCGGTCAATCATAGTTTTCAAATTTTCAAAATTAATTTCAAATTTTGAAAAAGTAATCTTTATTTACTTTGACAAAGGCCTACTTTCACATTGTATTACTCAACAATTTTTCCGGCCAAGTACCTTACTGATTAGTAATAAGTGATTACCTTTCGAAAACAGGTCTTACAAATACATAGTACTTAATTCTATTTTTGTCTTATCATCACATCAATTGAATTGGGTTCCAATCATAGACGTTTGTGACAGCAGCTAATGTGGTGTGGTGCTATGAAGTAGATATTTTCTCAAAATAAAAGGTGGTAAAGGTAATAATGCAGAGGTTCATATCCGAAGCTGCTGGGAAAAGTTACAATTAAAACAGCCATGGCTGATATATTCACAATGAACGCGAATGGGATCACCAACATTATGATGCAGGCAACAAAAATCAGCTATGGCATATTATCAAGCAGAATGGACATCAAGAGACTGCAAGCAACACATCCTAGTACAACCGCAACGAGGGCAAGGGCAATTCGGAATCATGGGTTCATGTCGTCTTCTCTGGCGTTATTAACCCTGCAGATGGCCGTATTTTTGTATGGGCTGCCTCCTGCTGGCCGTATTTGCCTTCGTTTTACCGGCAAACTGACTTATTATCAACTGGTGTGATTAACCCTGCAGATGGAGCGTTTAGATTAATGATGAAGCTTTAGAGTATTCATTCTAGAGGATACTGTTAATCCGTATCTTACGACTTTGCGAAGGCCCTTATTTATACTTTCTTTCCCCTTTTGTTGTTCAATTACGAGTCAAGAGGTCTGCCGTACAGATGCATCCCTCGATAACCGGTATGGATTTGGCGTTGAATTTTGATACTAGTTGATTGGTAGCATTCGACTATCGAAGCACGATGGTGGAATCCAACTTTTACAGCTTCTAGGACAGATTCGGTTGTGGTTCTCTTTGAAATGGATAGGGAGTCTGTAGGATGGAGTTCTCACGTTCTATCCAGTATCCATTTCGAACTGGTTCAAATCTCTTTCCTGCACGAATTAATGATCTCTTTTGCCGAGTTTTCACAAGAAGAGAGAATCAATGTCAGGTAATGTAAATGCTGAAGGATGAATTTAAGAAAAAATCATACATATTTCAGAATAGAATTAATGTTAGGTAATGTATTTGCTAAAGGGAATCATGCTATTTTCTTATTTTGTGAATTGAGAATAAGTTATAGCACTGACCTCTTGATTTGTTACTTTTATAACATTAAACATAAAGTGCCATCTGAATGAACCTTATTACATGTCCATTCACAGCCTTGTAAATGAGCATATTCATTTAGTAGTAACTGCGCGTTTTTTTTTTTGGAATATCGCTTCTAATTGACAATTGCGGAAGATTGGTGATAAAAGAGTAAAAGTAAAACTTAGAAGAATGGATGTCGATAAACCGTCATGTTACATACAAAGTGGGCAAAAAGATTAATTCGAGTCGGCCCTATATTACGATTAATGCAAGCAAATTAAAGACTTTTAATAGATCATTATTTTCGATTTTCCAAAAAATTTAAAATTAAATAAAAAGTTTAAAATTTAGAAATTGTGACCTTAACTTACTCTGAGGAGGCAAAAGAATCTAAGGCTTATTTTCAAATTCATCAATGATTTTATTTTGGCCAAGTACCTTAATTTTTGCAAGTAATTATAGTAAATGTTAAGAAATGATTATTTTTAATATAAGGTCTTATACAACATTGTGCGCTTAATTCTAGTTTGTCATACCGTAAGATCAAGAGTCGTTCTCCTCCCCATGTTACGGTTCTCAATTGATTTTCTCTCATATAGCCGTACATTTCACCTTGAAACAATATGTGGGACAGCATGAGCTATGCTCTATCATTCGACTCAGATATTTTTAGGATACTCCTAATAACTAAGAAATTATATGTGCATTTTATTTTTATTGTGTGGACCCTAATTCAATGAGAATTTCATGAGTTGATCCACCTCTCCTTGAAACATGGGATCTTTTGGTAAGTGATCTCATTTTTTTCGTTGGGACCGGGAAAAGACTAAAGGTGACTTATAACCAATAGTGCATTATTTAATGAACCTTTGACCATAACTCATCCGTTGATTTTTCAACTTCATTATAGTCGGAGCTAGATCAACTATTTAATTAGATGATATTGAGCATATTTCTCATCTAATCTTGGGACAAGAATTACCAAATTTCGTTATGGGGTAAACTATTGTCTCTGCAACCCTCGAGTTTGATTTTACCGTAGAGGCCGATAGACAATAACACTCCCACAAGCATAGTTTACAACTTTCATATTATAATTGTAGTAGGGGCCAGCCCGGAATCAGAAGCAAAAAGAAGATGGTGCTCTCCCTTTCTCTCTCTCAATGGCTCTAAGCAAGGACTCGGCATTTCAAAAGCTTAAATTTCATGTGATGGCTTTATAACTAAAAGAGGAGAAAAGAACAGCGGTCGTGCCTCTTCGTACAGGTCAACCCTAGATGATGTTTTATATTTTTTTTCAAATCTGGCTTAACTTTATGTGTCTATCCATTTATTCTGTTAAGATTTCCTTTTTCTCAATTGACTTTTCCTCTCCCCTCACTTCCTCCCAAATTCCCACTTGGTCGGAGCGCTCTCTCTCTCTCCCCCCCCCCTCCGTGTCTCTCTCTCTCCCCCTACAACAAGCGGATCCGTCCTCTGCTCGACAGGCTTGGACATGGTCATGGAGGAGGGAATCCGGCTACCCAGCGTCGTCGTCGGTGGCGACCGGTCCTCCAGCAAGTCGAGCGTCCTCGAGTCCCTCGCCAGCATCAGCCTGTTGCTGAATTGCGGGATGGCGAGCGAGGTGTTGCGAGCACTCCCTCGACTTGGGCAACCAGCCCATCGGCGGAGACCGGCCAGGCGTTGACCCACAAGATGGAGCGGGTCGGGCCAAAGCACTCGGGCGACCGCGGCAGCAGCAGAAGGAGGTGACGGAGTCGGGGACGAAGAGGAAGGTGTTGTCCGACATGGTGGAGGAGGCCCATCAAGAACTAGGGACGGATGAACCATCACCACCGCCACCACCACCGCTCAAGGCCAGGGGCGAGGGGGCGGCGGATGGAGTGGTGGTCACGGAATTGAGGGGCCTCGTACAGGGTGCGGACCACCGTCCGATTCGTGGGCTGAAGCTCCTCCAGATTTTTAGAGAAATTAGCCTTCTTTTTTTTTTTGGAAGATTGTACCTCCTTTTTCAGAGATGTAAGGAGTTATGTTCGACTTAGTGAAGTTACTGCGAGGAGGGAAGTTGCTAACTAACATCTAATGAATGCAACAAACCAAGCGATGGGCAACTGAAAGAAATCCTGGATTTTGACATTTGCTTTGAGGCGCAGTTTTGCACTTTCATGTCGAGACAGTTTTCATATGATCAGATTCATGAGATGAAAAACAGAGGAGGAGGAAAAGAAAGAGATTTTGCAGTGGAAGGTTAGAAAACATGTAGATAGGCGATGCGGGAAATTTTAAGATGCAAAATTTATTCAAGGTTACAGAACATACAACATGACGTCCATAGCAGGACATGCAATGGAAGGTTACAGACAAATGAAATTCGTACAAAACACACGTCACCCCATCGAAAGCCAGAAACTAGCGCCTGTTCGCTAACGATCCTTTAATTCGCAACAGACACGAATGAAATTACCAATATTAGGGCGCACGCGATGAAAATCGGCCAACACAAGTCGCCAAGTAGAACGTACATAAGAAGACCACATTCGACGCATCCAAGAGCAACAGTGACCATAGCAGACACAAATCGAAGCCTTAGGTCAATATCTTGCCCTCTCATCTCGAATATGATCTTTTGCCTGATTATTTTAATCACCGCACAGATAAGTAGGATGCCTGGTGCACTAGAAATGTTGGCCGGACCTATAGTGCCATGCCTCTCCCTGATGAGCTGACGCAAGGCTTGCTCAAGTGAATCAAGACCGTCGTTGGTTTGAGCTACGTGTTGTGTTGCATACCTTAACATCACCAAGCAACTCGTTAGACAACGTCTTTCACGGAAGTGCAAACAATAAGGATCAAGAAGAAGCATATTAATAGACAAGTAGACTAAAAAATATAGGCAATTTGAACTAGTTTCATGGTTTCACCATGAAGCCAACATATTCATAGATTAACAGACAAAGAAAACTTAGGCGATTTGTAAAGATTTTGGTATGCAACACTGAGAAGGACGAGTTCACTTGATCTATGTGGAGCGCAAATGGTTTCCGAACAAAACAACATGAATTTACTCGAGTCCTCCAACTTGTTGAAAGAAGTTGGACTGTAGAGATGTTGCAACTTACCTTAGAACATTGTGATCGGCTGAGGAATGATTTCCCATTGATCTCCGATCAATGTAGAGTTATTGTCTTCTTTACTTCTCCAACATGTCTCACAAATGATGCAAAGATCTATATATATACACACACAGAGGAAAGGAAGAGCATGAGGGATTGGATTGGAGTTCCCCTCCATAGGTCATTGTCAGTGACAATATGCCAAGGGGCAATATATTTGTCATGGCTTGGATAAGAGGAACTCCAATCCAAGCCATGAAAAACATATCGCCGCATTGTCAATGCAATATATTGGAGTTCCCCTCCATAGGTCATTGTGATTAAATTGGAGTCGCTCCCCTCCAAAGGGAGTTGAATTGGAGTCGCTTCCCTCCACATGGAGTTCCCCTCCACCGGTCATTGTCAGTGATTGAATTGGAGTCGCTCCCCTCCATAGGGAGTTCCCCTCCACAGGTCATTGTCAATGATAACTTATACTAATTGGTATCTTTGATATGAATTGATGTGTGGCATTTGACTATTGGAGTAGGATGGTGGATTATAACTTTTTCCAGCTTCAATGTCACATTCATTTTTGGCTCTCTTACTTTGAAATGGATAAGCGACTCTATAGGATGTTCTCATGTTCGATCCAGGATCGACCTCAAAATGGTTCACCACTTTTTCTTGAGGCACTTGCCAATCTTTTTTGCTAAGTTTTCACTAGAAAAATGAATTAATGTTAGGGAATGTAATTACAAAAGGAAGCCGTTCATATATTTCTTAGATGGGGTAGCCGAGTAAGGGCAAGGATGATGTTCATAGAGAAAATTATCAAAAAATTCATAAACCCATTATGGTTATACCAATTCAATCTAAACCTTTTGAAACTCACTAATTTAATCTTAAACTTTTTAGTTGTGCCAATTTAGTTCCAAAGCTTTTGATGGGTTGCCAATTTAGTCATTTCGTCAATTTTGCCGTAAAATCACTAACATAATGGTCTAGTTAGCATCGGCCATTTTACATGACATAGCTGATGCTGATGTGGACATTTTGAAATATTTTATAATTTTCTAAATATCTTTATAAAAATTTTGAATTTTTTTATTTTACCATTTTTTCCTTCTCTTCTTTCCTCTAGCTAGTAGCTAGGCCTTAGCGATGGCCGGTGAGGTTGACCTCGCCCACCTTTGCCAAAGCCCTCCTCTTTGGCTTGACCTTCACCACATCTAATTAGGCTGGGTTGACAAGGTTGAAAGGGAAGAATGAAAATAAAAACTTATAAAAGTTTCATAAAATTATTTAAAATTTTTAAAAATTATCCACATCAAAGACGCCGTGTCACATAGGACAATCAGTTCTAACTAAACCGCCATATCAGTAATTTCCTGCCAAAATTGACCAAAAAGATTAAATTGACAAATCGTTAAAGGGTTTAGGACTAAATTAGCAACATATTAAAAAGTTTAAGATTAAATTAATATAATTATAAGATTTAGGACTAAATTGGCAAGTTGTCAAAAGGTTTAAGAGTAAGTTGGCACAATGCAATAGATTTATGATTTTTTGGGTAATTTTCTCAATTTTGATACATATATTTGAGTTTAGAATTATTAATGTTAGGTAATGCAGTTGCTAAAGGGGATTGTCCAAGTTTCTTATTTTTACCACATGTATTTTATCCTCGCGTAAGAATATTTGTAACATTGCTTTAAGATTTTGAACAATTACTCTTTGTGTTTTCGGAGTAAGTTACCACATTGGCCTCTCAATTCATCACTGTCAATAATTAAACCTAAAGTATCGTGTGAATAAACTTTATTTTATTTTTCTTGGTCAAAGTGAATGAACTTTATTGAATATCCATTTATAGCCCCATAGATGAGCATATAATTTTAGTATTAAATGTTACCATAGTGATACATACGAAGTGGGCCAAAAGACTAATTCGAGTTGGGCTCTAAGAATAATGCAAGCAAATTAAAGACGTTGAATCGATCAAAGTTTTCGATTTTACCATATAAGATGTCATCATTATTTACTCTGATAATACAAAAGAATCCATATTTAGAATCCTCAATGTTTTTTTTTTCTTATTATTATTGGGGGACCAAGTAACTTTTAATGTTTTTAAGAGATGTTAATATTTTTTTTTTCATAAGGTCTTATACGACATCGAACCCTTATTTCTATTTTTTTAAGACCGTCAGATGAAGAGACGTCCTCGAGCACGTGTACGGTTCCAATTGAATCTCCACGCTATACCAATAGAGATTCAATCGGAATGATTAATAAATAACATGCACACATGGTTGTTGCCATTCGGCCATACACTAAGCATGAGTACCTTGTGATATTAATTATTAATGCATGAGTGAAATTAACAAGTAACTATGGTAAACCGGTCTCAAAAGCACACGAGAGTGATCAAACCGTAGCTTTGTTAACGAATCGAGTTTGTACTTGTCCAGCTTGCTTTACTTGTGTAGTTTGGTTGAATAAGTAATATAGAATTTGCGAGCTGTCCAATCAGATACTTCAAATTGGATTTTGTTGTACGGAGAACCAGACCCAGCAAACACCAGACCTCACCACCGGAAGGTTACACAAGCAATCCAAAATTCATAGAAAATACACATCACCATGAGGACTAGACCCTAGCAAACACTAGATCATCGACCCCATCAAAAGGCGAAAACTATCGCTGATCATTAATTAATCATTTGATTCAGGATGCACTCGAACGGGATCACCAAAATCAGAATGCATGCGACAAAAATGTTCTGAGGGCAACAAAGATGAGAGCATATGGAAGTTGGAACCTCGTCCCATTTTGAAGACTAAGTTTTGCATGACTATTTTGATCGCTACACAAGTAAGCATAGTCCTGCGTTCAACAATAATTTTGGCTCAACCTATAAAGTTATCTCCGATGAGTTGACATAAGGTCTCATTTAGTGTATCAAAATATTCATTATAGTCTATAGCAAATTGATTTACATGCCCTGCTATACTTCTAGTAGTGTATCAAAATATTCATTATAGTCTATAGCAAATTGATTTACATGCCCTGCTATACTTCTAGGATTAAAATCAGTAAACTACTTGTTAAAGATCCGCTTTTCACATAATAAAGATCAAGAATGAACTCATGGATCGTCTAACCAAACCAAACCCAAAAAAAATGTGGATGATTTGCACTTGTTCTCTGAACTCCCAAGGCAACATGCGAAGGACAGGTTCATCGTACAGACTGTTTTGAAATAAGACTTATCATATTCGTGATGGAAAACCCACGTAGGAAAAATTATCAGGGATAGGAAATTCGTTTTCAGGAAAGGAACTCGAAACAACATGAATTTGCTCGCAGCCCTCCAAAGTTACTGAAGGAGGCTGGACAATAGAAGTGATGTTGCAGTTAACAGTCGATGCTTACCTCCGATCACCGCGAATGGCTGAATTATTGTTTCCGATTAACTTCGAGCTTCGTGCGATTACCCTCTTTCCTTCCTCGTGTGAAACAAAACTTGCTGCGAGCGTACATTTTATCGATGGGAGGGAGGCAGAACTCTTAAACCCCGCCCGCAGTGGCGTTTTATCGCACCGACGCATTTGCGGCGCTTCAGTTTCATCGAGATTTATGGCACTGAGTTTTATTGCACTGACAAATATACCCCGCACTGGAGTTTTATTGCACTCGACATCTTCATATGCAGAAAACGCAACTACAAATGATGCAGCGTAGGTAGCGCGGCGACGGCTTTTCTTTTGCAGAAGACCCCCTGCATTTGAGTTTCTGTCTCAAATGAACCCTCTACACTTGACAGATATATATTAATTAGCCCCCCAATGCTTTTTCCCGACGAGAAAACCGACCGGCCGGAGATGCACGCGCATCTCACATGCACTTACATTCTCCGTTTCCACCTTTATTCTACTGATACCTTGCCGTTTTTGAATTTGAAATTTTGTAATTCAGGTGCGTTGCTCTTATTTGGCAAGGAAATAATTGCGTTATTCTTCAGTTATGCATGGGAATGGTAGGTTTTATCAGGCGTGCTGCTATAATTTGATGGTTCCTCTTAAGCTCGCAGTTGAGCACAATTTTATCCCCACCGCTTGCGGTAACAGAGTAAAACAGAGCCAGTGGGAAATCAGAAATCACCACAAACCCAGAAGAATAAGAAGATGATGATGAATAAGAAAGCCACGGCCGAATTCTTCTACCTTTCTGACACCGATGACTCGACAGTGGAAGACCTCATTTCCCAGACGAAGGACCTCTACGTCCTCGAGCAAATCACCGCGGTCAACGGCTCCTCCTTCACCGCCAACGACTCCCTTTTGTCCCCCGACCTCAAGTTCCTGTTTCCGCAAGCTCAAATCCTTCCCTCTCTGCAAGCCCCAAACCACACTGCTGAATTCGAGCAATCACAAGATGAAGTCGCCGTAGCGGTCGCCCCCAAAAAAGATGGCTTCTTTCTGGTGCTTGCTGAAGAAGCCAACACCGAGGCTAGGGCTATTAAGAAGGGGGATGAGCATGAGCTTCAGATGGATGGAGGAAGACAAGGGTATCGTGGGATTTGGGTGTTCTCCACGATCAAGAACAGAATAAGTTGCTGAAGAAGGCAAAATGAAAGAGGATGATGAGCGCTTCAAGAAAGGCTGTGGCGACCAGGGGACCGTGGGTTGTTTTTCCATTTTAAGGTTTTGGGGGCATGGGCAAGCAAGTGGAGGCGTGGAAATAGCGGCTCCCGTTGATATTTGCTTAAAGTCGCAATTTTTCACATTTATGTCGAGACAGTTTTCATATGAACAGAGACATAAGATAAAAAACAGAGCAGCAGGAGAAGAAAACGATTTTGCAGTGGAAGGGCACAGAACATGGAAACTCCTTAGATAAGCGGGGTGGTAATTATACAACAATGACGTACATATCGGGACCAGTTGGGGGGAGGTTACAGCAAATGAAATTCACATAAAACGCACATCACCACATCAAAAGCCAGAAACTAGCGCCCAGTCACTGATAATCCTTTTAACTAGGGATGAACATGAACAGGACTACCAGCATTAGGACGCAGGCAACAGAAATCGGCCATGGCAAGCCACTGAGCAGAACGAACATCAGGAGACCACATTCCACGCATCCAAGAACAACAGTGATCCCAGCAAAGGCAAGTCGGAAACTTGGATAACATCTTGCCTTCCCATTCCTAAGATAAATCTTCGCCGGATGGTTTTAATAATTGTGCAGATAAGCAAGATGCGTAGTGCTCTAGAATTGTCGGCCAAACCTATAGAGCTGTCCCTCTCATCGATGAGTTGACACAAGGCCCCCGCAAGCGAATCAAGACTTTCGTTGATTTGTGCCATATGCTCTAACACGTTCCTTAGAATAAAAATCAGCAAACTGCTTCTTAGACAACCATATTTCACAGCAGCACAAACAATACGGATCAAGAATAAGCACATGGATGGATTAACAGGCAAAAGAATACAGGTTTTTAACTAATTTCATGGTTTCATGAAAGCAACATTAAAAAGGAAGAGTTCACCTGATCAAAGTGGAGTGCGGATGATTTCCGAAAAAAACAGCACAGATTTACTCAGACTCCTCCAACTTACGGAAGGAGGTTAGGCAAAAGAGATGTTGAGGTGCTTACCTCTAAACACTGTGATGGGCCGAGTAGTGGTTTCCCATTAATCTCCGAGCAATACGTGGTTACTTCTCTACTTCTACACTGTCTTATAGACAGACACGAAGATCTTGTTTGGTAAATGGTCCTTAAGTCAAAATGGAAGGTACGCAAATCGAGGCATTTTGCATTGCTTTTTCAACTTCGTCTTTTGCTTTTGCACTGTGCAAAACTCATGGGAATGCACTGTGCAAAACTCATGGGAATGCACGGGAATGCACTGTGCAAAACTCATGGGCATGCACTGTGAAAAACTCATTTGGGAATGCATTGCTTATTCAACTTTTGGTCTTCATTGATTATTCAACTTTTTGTCATCATTGCTTCCTCAACTTTTTGTCACATTGCTTTAGTGGCAAACTTTTTAGAGTTTTGCACAGTGCAACTCTATAGTTGCTGCTTCGCCTTCGCATCATTCTCTAATAGACATTTTTGCATGGTGAACGATAAATTTCATAAATACAGGAAAAATTTTAAATGGCCCTCAGATGGAAAGAATATATATATCTATAAGCCCCTAACGCTTAATTCCAATGGAAAAATATCGTTTTTTCCCAAAACCCTAAGAACCGGATCATGGTGATAGCTTGTAAGAACCAAAAGTTCCTGAGAACTTTTGAAAGTGGACCCACACACAAAAGTGCTCACTGACATAATCGCCATATGACAATGACAAGAGTCCATCTGTTGCGCCCCCTCATACCATCTCCAACTTAATCCCTCTTGCTCCTCCTTATCATTGAAACATACATATACAATCAATTAGACCCAATGCCTCTTTCTTTAATTTGCTTTCGCATCATCCTCTCGTAGACATTTTTGCATTGTAAACAACAAATTTCATAAAGATAGGGAAAGTTTCAATTTACCCCTCGATGGAAAAATACATCAATTAGCCCCCAATGCTTAACTCCGATAAAAAAAATTTCATTCACTGATGTAATTTAATGTTCCTCTTTAGTTCAAAAATGATGATGATTCAAAAGTTATGCTTTTTATTATTTGTTAATTTTTGAGAATTGAGATTTGATTTGTGGTGTGCATTGGATGTGGTTTAACCTAGGAATGGAATCGAATCGAATCAAATTGGCTTGAGCTGACCAATTCAAGATTAGTTCTAGCGTTAGAACCAATTTAATTTCCTATTTTGTGAACCTTGAAGCAGCCTAGGACTGGATCGGTCCTCAATTCCAAGGCCAGAAGGCTGGTTCTATTCAAGAACTAATTACCAAATCGAATCAGCTTGAACTGGTTAATTTAAGATTAGTTCTAGCGTAAAACCGGTTCAATTTCCTATTCTGCAAACCTTGAAGTAGCGTAGGACTGGATCAGTTGTTGATTTGATTGTAAGACCGAAACACCAGTTCCATTTAATAACTGATTATTTTGTCAAGTCTTTTTTTGAAAAGGGTAAAAAGAATCATTTGAAATCATAAAGAATTGAACTGTATTTTCAACATGAAGAAACAACGTTTTTTACACAAAAAAATAAAAAGTGGGCTGATTAGATGCATCCCTCATTAATCATTATGTACTTGGCGGCCCTCCAAAGTTCCTTCTTCAGGAAAGGAACTTGAAACAGCATGAATTTGCTCGCGGTCCTCCACAGTTATTGAAAGAGGCTGGACTACAGAAGTGAAGTGATGTTGCAGTTCATGGTCGTTCCTTACCTCCGATCACCTCGTTGTTTCCCATTAAACTTCGAGCTTCGTGTGATTAACCTCTTTCCTTCCTCTTCTGAAACAAAACTTGATGCGAGCCTACATTTTGTCGATGGGAGGAAGGCAGAACTTTTATACCCCGCCCCCAGCGGAGTTTTATCGCACTGACGCACTCCAGTTTCATTGAGTTTTATGGCACGGGGTTTTATTGCACTGACAAATATACCTTGCACTGGAGTTTTATTACACTTGACATATTCATGTGCAGAAAATGCGACTACAAATGATGCAGCGTAGGAAGCGCGATGGCTCCTCTTTTGCAAAAGACCCCCTGCATTTGAGTTTTTGTTCAAATGACCCCCTACACTTGACAGATACATATCAATTAGCCCCCAACGCTTAACCCCGATGAGAAAAGTGACCGGCCAGAGAAGCACGCGCATCTCACGTGCACTTACATTCTCCGTTTCCTCCTTCATTTTACTGATATCTGATATCTCACCTTCTTTGAATTTGGAATTTTGTTTTTCAGCTGCGTTGCTCTTCGTTGGCAAGAAAAAACTGCGTTTTTCTTCAATTACGCGTGGGAATGAAAGTTTTATCTGATGTACTACTGCAATTCGATGGTTCCTCTTAAGCTCGCGGTTGAGCATCTATCCTCACCGCTCGCGGTAACAGAGTAAAACAGAGCCAGCGGGAAATCAGATATCACCACAAACCCAGAAGAACAAGAAGATGAAGAAGAAGAAGAAAGCCACGGCCGAATTCTCCAACCTTTCTGACACCGATGACTTGGCAGTGGAAGACCTCATTTCCCGGACCAAGGACCTCTACGTCCTCGAGCAAATCGCCATGATCAACGGCTCCTCCTTCACCGCCGACGACTCCCACTTGCCCTTCGACCTTGAGTTCCCATTTCCGCAAACTCAAATCCTTCACTCTCTCCAAACCCCAAACCACGCTCCTGAATTCAGGCAATCGCAAGATGAAGTCGCCATAGCCGTCGCCCCCATGAAAGGTGGCTACTTCTGGTGCTCGCCAAGAAGCGTACACCGAGGCTAGGGCTATTAAGAAGGGGATGAGCATGAGCTTCAAATGGATGGAGGAAGACGAGGGTATCGTGGGCAGAAGAAGTTGCTGAAGAAGGCAAAATGAAGGAGGATGATGAGCGCTTCAAGAAAGGCTGCGGCGACCGGGGACCGTGGCTGTTTTGCCATTTTCAGGTTTTGAGGGCGTGGGTAAGCACGTGGAGGCGTGGAAATAGCGCGACTCTCTTTGATATCTGCTTAGAGTCGCTATGTCAAGATAGTTTTCATAAGACCAGAGACATATGAGATGAACAAAAAAGCAGCAGGAAGAGAAAACGATTTTGCAGTGGAAGGTTACAGAACATGTAAACCCTAGATAAGCGGCGTGGTGATAATACAACAATGACGTTCATATCAGTACCAGCGGGGGAAGGTTACAGACAAATGAAATTCACATAAACGCACATCACCACAACGAAAGCCAGAAACTAGCGCCCACTCGCTTTAACTCGCGATGAACATGAACGAGACTACCAATATTAGGACGCAAGCAACAGAAATCGGCCAAGGCAAGCTGCCGAGCAGAACGCACATCAAGAGAACCCATTCAACGCATCCAAGAGCAACAATGATCACTGCAGAGGCAAGTCGGAAACTTGGATCAACATCTTGCCTTCCCATTCCGAAGATCAATCTTTGTCGGATGATTTTAATCGCTGTGCAGATAAACATAATGCGTGGTGGACCAGGAATGTTGGCCAGACCTAAGCTGTGCCTCTCCCTGATGAGCTGACGCAGGGCCTGCTCAAGCGAATCAACCTTCGTTGATTTGAGCTACGTGCTCTAACACATTCCTTGGAATAAAAATCAGCATATTGCTTGTTAGACAACCATCTTTCACAGAAGCACAAATAAGGATAAAGAAGAAACATATTGGTAGATCAACAGAGAAAAAAATAGAGGCGATTTGTATTGGTTTCTTGGTTTCAGTATGCAACATTGAAGAGGACGAGTTCACCTGATCTAAGCAGAGTGCAGATGGTTTTCAAACAAAACAGAATGAATTTACTCAGAGTCCACCAACTTGTTGAAGGAGATTGGACTACAGAGATGTTGTGTTGCTTACCTTCGAGCACCGTGATTGACTGAGCTGCTGTTTCCCATCGATCTTCGAGTAATGCGTGGCTACTTTCTTCTTTGCTTCTATGTCTTATAGACGATGCAAAGAATGCTCCTTGGAGACGAGCTTGCTTGCTCCGGAGCATTGCAGTTTCTTATTTCTCCTGTCCGTATGCTCACTAGAGAGGCAAAAACAAATAAGGAACAGTATCTTGTTTGTCCTACCGTGTGCACACTAGTGAGGCAAAAACAAATAAGAAACAACTCTGCTCACCAGAGAGGCAAAACAAATAAGTAACCGGGCCTTGCTCGTCTTGTTCGTCTCTAGTGAGCAATGGTCCGGAGCATTTGTCTCTAGTGAGAAAGCAAGCATGTCTCTAAGGAGCATGTCTCCAAGGAGCATTCCTCCCATTCGACCTTAGGACCTCCCTCTTTCTTTACTTCGCCTTCGCATCATTGTGTGGTAGACATTTTTGCATGGTAAACAAAAAAATTTCAATAAGCCTCAACGCTTAATCCCGATGAAAAAATTTCATTCGCTGATATAATTTAATGTTTCTCTTCGGTTCGAGGAGGATGGTAATTCAAAAGTTATGGTTCTTATTATTTGTTGCTTTCTGAGATTCGAGATTTGAATTGGGACGTGCATCGGGTCTGGTTCAACTTGGAAATCGAATCGAATAGGCTTGGACCGACCGGTTCAAGGTTAGTAGGGAGAACCGGTTCGATTTCTTATTCCGCAAAATCTTGAAGCGACCTAAGACCGGATCAATTCCCAATTTCAAGGCTTGAATCGCCAATTCAACCAGTTTAGTTCCTAAATTGTTTAAGAATTTGATTTTTTACACAAAATTGAAAAATTTGGTCAATTTCCCACTAGTTGCATCCTCAGGAAAAGTACATTGGAAATCCTAAAATTTGTCACAAAAGAACGATTGAATCCTAAAATTTTTTAAAAAATGCAATCAAGTCTTAAAACTTGTCGTGAAAGTGCAAATGAGTCCTAAACTTTCAAAGAGTACAATCAAGCACGAAAACTTGCCATGAAAGTATAAATGGGTCATAAAACTTTCAAAAAGCGTAATTAACTTAAAGACTTAATTAGATCAATTTGACAACTTTTGTATGTTCATCAAATAAACATAATCTTAAGGTCAACACCCAAGATTGTTTATCCATTAATTTCTTCTTAATTTTTTGCATCAATGTATCTCTTATTTTCATAATAATCGAGCCACTTAATATTTGATCTTATCGATCCATGATTTAGCCAATCTTTCCAGGATTTTCCCATTAATTTTGGTATTTTTTTCAATATTCTCCCACTTGACCTGAGTAAAGCTTAAGGCATAAATTATCATGCATGTGCAATGATAATAAACGACTTCTTATAATATCCATCATAATAACAAATCATGTATCGAGTTTAAACTATGTATGAAACCCGACCTATAGAAATATTTTGATTTGCTCAAAATCTGGTATGCACTTTATTTTAACCAGATTTGTTTTCTGAAGATAATATTCGAGTCAAAGTTTTACCAAGATTTATCAATCGGCGATGGTCTCTTAAGAAGGCCCACCCACAATCCTATAGTCAGTCCACATATACATATATACACACACGTGTGTGTGTATTAGGTGGGCTTTCTCCTTTTCTTTTGGCGGGTTAGTCCAGTCAGTGGACAGAAAATTGAGACGGGCATCGCGAGTTCTTGTTTCCTTGGCCGTGTGGACGTGTTTGGACGCATAATTTGTATCGTGAGCTTTTCATTCAAATTGAATTATTTATCAGTGAATATTGTGGATTAAGGCTTAATTTTAATGCAAAAAACACTTGAGAGTATAAGTAATTGTAACTCTAGCTCTCCGATGATAGTGAATTATTTATTGTTAGCTCTTTATGTGGAGTATGTACTAATATTCATATTGAATCATATTAATTTCTCGTGTTCATTGCTTTTCGTTTATTTTTCTAATAATTTCGTGTTGATTTATGTTGCTATATCATTAATATTGCAACAGCGTACCATTCCTTCCACATGCTACAAGACAGCTCCCCATCTAGGGCTGATGAAAGGCATATGGCCACGTCTCATTATAGTCCACAATCATGTCCCACAGAGACTTTCCTGGACACGAACCGAGGTGCGTCGTTTCCTTGGAAAGAAAAGAAAGGAGAGGATAAAGAAATGTCGGGGAGAAGAAGGCGTGATTTTTAAGAGTTCTGCCAAATGAGTAAAGTTGGTCCATCGGTGACGGGTTTTCTCTCTTCCTTCTCCTCTTGACTTACTTGCCTCTTAGCCCTCTCTCTCTGCCCACTTTCGTCAACGTTCCGCTTGCTCATGTTTGATCAGCATGAAGAAAGAGCAATGTCCATGATATAAAGAAAAGATTGATATGCCAAGTATGTCAACTTCAACACCATGAATTTCACCAACGCCTTAGAGATATTAAACGCCTCGGTTTTTGCAAGGGGCTGCAAGATTTGTCTACGAGTAACACCTAATTCAAATCTTGACTCTCACAAACCAACATATAATAAGAACTATAACTTTTGAATTACCATCCTCGTCGAACTTAAGATGAACAATAAGTCACATCAACGAACAAAATTTTTTCATCGAGATTGAGTGTCGGGGGCTCATCATCATATATTTCCCACTGGAGGGCAAATAGAAATTTTCCCTTTCTTCATGAAATTTGTAGTTTACCATGCCAAAAAGTCTACCAAACAAGGATGCGAAGGCGAAGTAAAGGAAAAAGGCGTTGGGGATAATTAATGAATTGGTTAATGTTGCAAAAAATTCTAAACTGTTATATTTATAACAAATTTTCTCTAAATTAATTTTTAATTACTAAAAACCTTAACCCGTACATGTGTGACAAAATTTTCTTTGAACTAATTTTTTAACCACGAAAACAAATTTATTTTACGTTAGTTTCCGTTAAATTATACTATCAAATTATTGAGTTGGAAAACGTGATAGTTGATTAATAACTTGTTTAGAATTTATCCTCCGTTTATCATAAATGTATCAATTTGTGATTTTTTTATAATAGAAATTAATGAAAGATGAATTTATCACAATGTATAAATTTAAAATTTTTCATAGAATTTTTGAATGAATTTGAGATTTTTCGTGATATTAATTACAAAACAAAAAAGTCAGATAAAATAAAGTCTAACACATGTAAAATGCAGAAGATCCCCTCGCCCCTCGCCTTGATTTTGTCTCGAATGCTGCAGGCCAGTGGGAAAAGTGGCGGCTGAGGTGCACCGCCATCTCACATGCTCGAAGTTAGGGCAGTTCCCCCAGAATCACAGATTGCCATCAGGAATATTTTAAAAAATTGAAATTAAAATCTAAGCCTAAAGTTAGAGACAGAAAGAAAAGGGGAGACAGAAAATAGGAAGTGGTGTCAGTGCCCAGCCGTCGGACCTACATGATTATTAATGGTTTCGACGATCATGGGCTCGAGATTGGCCCCAAAAAAGATTGGGAGCGTTAGCCCTTTACCACACGATAAACCCCCACCGATCGTGCCATGAAGTGCTAAAATGCGATGGACCGTCTTGCTCAACAGCACTTCCTATCACTCTGGAAATTCTACCATATTTTATATTTTGTAGTCTTGTTCTTGACAAACAAACGGCCATTCTCTCCACTCAGTAAATGTCGCGAGCAAAACCTTCTTCAGACACAGGTATGGATATTTCCCCGTTCATGCCTAAAAATCCAAAGGAGAATTTTGTTTAACAAAACTTGGAAAATGTTCAGACATCCTTTCTGTTATGGTTTTTCTTTGTCCTGTATAGAAAAGTTGGGAGGAAATGGGCTACTTTATAAGTGTGAGCCTTTTATAATATATTCAAAGAAATGGTTGATGTGTGGGCTTAGACCCTATAATATTTGTTTATCAGTGATTTTTTTACCAAATTTGATTAGGATTTAATTGGAAAATCAAAAGATTTATAACCAAACAATTTATAAACAAATTGGCACAAATATAATAAATTTGATTAGATGAATTATATTAATAAATTATCAAAAGATTTAGGATTTGATTGGTAAATCGAAGCACGATGATGGAATCCAACTTTTACAGCTTCTAGGACAGATTCGGGTGTGGTTCTCTTTGAAATGGATAGGGAGTCTGTAGGATGGAGTTCTCCTCTTCTATCCAGGATCCATTTCAAACTGGTTCAAGTCTCTTTTCCAGCGTAATTAACAATCTTTTTTGCTTAGTCTTCACAAGAGAATCAATGTTAGGTGATGTAAATGCTGAAGGGAATCATTCATATATTTCTAAGGCGCATTCCTCCTATATATATGTATGATGCTGGTATAGTATAACAAAATGGACAGAATTATAAATTTGAAAATACTTGAGATATAATCCTCTAAATATCATACTTACTAATATTGAATATAAATCTTAAGATCGTTTAAACGTTTTTCTCATATTATTTTTATTTTTATAATTAACACCCTCTACACATTTAAAGTTTATTTCCACACCCATGCGTGTACTCTTTTTACAGCAGTTGAAAAAAAAAAGCAGCTTTTTGTGTGGTTTTAGAACCAAAATCTCAATTGGCCCAATAAGTCTGTTATTTTTTTTTTCTTTACCAAAAAAAATAAATAAATAACATGCACACGTGACCGTTGCCGTTCGGCCATGTACTAGGCATGAGTTACCTTGTGATTATAATAATTAATACATGAATGATGTTAACAAGTAATTTTGGTAAACCGGTCTTAAAAGCACAACATTAGTGATCGGGCTGGAGTTTTGTCAATGAATCAAGCTTGTACTACTTGCTTTACTTTCGGAGTATGGTTGAATAAGTTACTTAGAATTTGCTAGCTGTCTAATTAGATACTTTAAACTGGATTTGGCGGTATGGAGAACCAGACCCAGCAAACACACTGAAGGACCAACCTTGCCATCGGAAGGTTATAGAAGCAAACCAAAATTCTTAGAAAATACACATCACCATGAGGACAGACCCAACAAACACCAGACCATCAACTATATCGAATGCCAAAAACTATCGCCATTTGCTAATTAATCCTTTGATTCAGGATGAACTCAAATGGGATCACCAAAATTAGGATGAATGCAACGGGACAAGGCATGTTAATAAGCAAAACACACATTTGGAGACTGCATGAGATGCATCCAAGGGCAATAGAGATGAGAGCATTTGAAAGTAGGAATCAAGCCCATATCTTGTCTTCCCATCTCAAAGACTAATTTTTGCCTGACTATCTTGATTGCTATATAGATTAGCATGGTGCCGCATTCATCGGTAATGTTGACTCAACTTGTAGATCTAGCCTTGATGAGTTGATGTAAAGCTTCATCCAATATATCGAGATATTCGTTGTAGTCTACAACGATTTGAGCTACGCGCTTTGCTATGCTCTACTTCTAAGATTAAAATCAATATACTATTCGTTAGATATTTGTTTTTCTCGCAATAAAAAACAAAAATAAACTCACATATCATTTAACCAAGCCAAATAAAACCCCAAAAAAATAAAACTGTTCCATTTGTACTTGTACTATGGGTTAACAATACAACATGGGAAAGGATGGGTTCATCATGCAGATTGTTTCTGAATAAAACAGTATTCACGTAATGGAACGCACACGGTGGATTAACCTCTTCCTTCCTCGTCTAAAGCAAAGCTTGATGCGGGCCTACGATTTGGCAAACGCATTTTGTGGACGATCACAAAGCAAATGATGAAGCGCAGGAAGCGCGACAGCTCCTCTTTTGCAAAAGACCCCCTGCATTTTTTTTTTTTGTCAAGCAAAGACCCCCTGCATTTGAGTTTGTCTCAAATCACCCCCCGACACTCGAAATATATATTAATTAGCCCCCAATGCTTTACCCGACGAGAAAAGCGACTGGCCAGAGATGCACGTGCATCTCACGTGCACTTACATCCTCCGTTTCCACCTTTATTCTACTGATACCTCGCCCTTTTTGAATTTGGAATTTTGTTTTTCAGGTGCGTTGCTCTTCGTTGGCAAGAAAAAAATTGCGTTATTCTTCAATTACGCATGGGAATGGTAGTTTTATCTGGCGTGCCACTGTAATTTGATGGTTCCTCTTAAGCTCGCGGTTGAGCACAATTCTATCCCCACCGCTCGCAGCGGTAACAGAGTAAAACAGAGCCAGTAAGAAATCAGAAATCACCACAAACCCAGAAGAAGAAGAAGATGAAGAAGCAGAAAAAACCCACGGGCGAATTCTTCTACCTTTCTCACGCCGATGACTCGGCGGTGGAAGACCTCATTTCCCTGACCCAAGGACCTCTACGTCCTCGAGAAAATCGCTGCGATCAACAGCTCCTCCTTCACCGCCGACGACTCCTTCTTGCCCTCCAACCTCAATTTCCTGTTTCCGCAAGCTCAAATCCTTCCCTCTCTCCAAACCCCAAATCACGCTCCTGAATTTGAGCAATCGCAAGACGAAATCGCCATAGCCGTCGCCCCCATGAAAGGCGGCTGCTTCTGGAGCTCGCTAAAGAAGTCGACACCGAGGCTAGGGCTATTAAGAAGGGGGTGAGCATGAGCTTCAAATGGATGGAGTAAGACGAGGGTATTGTGGGATTTGGGTGTTTTCCCCGATCAAGAGCAGAAGAAGTAGCTAAAGAAGGCAAAATGAAGGAGGATGATGAGCGCTTCAAGAGAGGCGGTGGCGACCCAGGGAACCGTGGGTTGTTTTGCCATTTTAAGGTTTTGAGGGCGTGGATAAGCAAAGTGGAGGCATGGAAATAGCGGCTTCCGTTGATATTTGCTTAGAGTCGCAGTACATTCATGTCGAGACAGTTTTCATATGAACAGAGACATAAGATGAAAAACAGAGCATGTAAACCCCCTAATGACGTTCATTAGGGGGTTACAGACAAAGAAAATGATTTTGCAGATAAGCAGTGTGGTAGTAATACAACAATTACGTTCATATCAGTACCAGTGGGGGAAAGGTTACAGACAAATGAAATTCACATAAAACGTACTTCACCACTCCGAAAGCCACAAACTACCGCCAGTCACTAATAATGCTTTAACTCGCGATAAACATGAAGGGTATTACCAGCATTAGGACGCAGGCAACAGAAATCGGCCAAGGCAAGCCACTAAGAAAAACGCACATCAGGAGACCACATTCGACGCATCCAAGGGCAACAGCTATCCCGGCAAAGGCAAGTCGGTAATTTAGATCATCATCTTGCCTTCCCATTCCAAACATAAATCTTCGCCGGATGGTTTTAATAGTTGTGCAGATAAGCAAGATGCGTGGTGCTCTAGAATTATTGGCCAAACCTATGGAGCTTTCCCTCTCGTCGATAAGTCGACGTAGATCCTGTGCAAGCGAATCAAGACCTTCGTTGATTTGAGCTACGTTCTCTAAGGCATTCCTTGAAATAAAAATCAGCAAATTGCTTGTTAGACAACCGAATTTCATAGTAGCACAAACAATAAGGATCAAGAATAAGCATATGAATGGATTAACAGACAAAAGGATAGGTGGTTTTTATTGGTTTCATGGTTTCAGAATGCAACATTGAAAAGGAAGAGTCAAAGCGGAGTGTGGATGGTTTTCGAACAAAACTTACTGAAGGAGGTTGGACAAAAGAGATGTTGTGGTGCTTACCTCCAAGCACCGTGATCGACTGAGTAGCGGTTTGCCATTGATCTCCAAGCAATGCGTAATTAGTTTACTTCTACAACATGTCTTATGGACGATGCAAAGATCTTGTTCTGGTAATGATAAGGAGGGAGGTCTCGAAGTCAAAAAACAGACTGATCGTGCAACTTGTCGCTAGTGAACTAGGCATTGACGATTTTTTATTTTTATTTTTTGGTCGTAAACGAGTTTTGACCCCAGTCCATGTGCGTCGTTATGAAGCAAAGCCAATGGGGCCTGAGGAGGGAGAAAATAACCACCAGGTCAGCATCCTACGTGGCGCGTGAGCTGAAGTGGCTCCATCGAAATGTTGACACATGGCCTTGGACTTGAACCGGTTATAAGATGAAAAAGTCTAAAAATTGAGCTTTTTTTTTTTTTTTTTTCTCTTTTCTCTGCCGATTGGCAGAGAAAGGACATGACAATAAATGCCCAACTCTCGCTTAAAATTTCTCTCTCCTCTTTTCAATTTTTAGGGCTTTTTACGTTTTTTCTTAGCTCGTTCGTTTACGAAAAATGTTTTTCGGGAAAACGTTTTTCGGATTTTAGACGTTCGTTTTCTGAGAAAATGAATTAAAGGAAAAAAATGTTTTTTGAAAGAAAAAAAGTCTTTAAATTAGGGGAAAATGTTTTCCACTTTTGAAAAATGAAAAACATTTTTTTCACTGATCTCTCTTATCTCACACCTTTACAAATCATCACTTTCTTCTCCCATTTCTTCTTATTCTTTTCTTTTTTTATTTGAAATATTTTTAAATTGTATTTTTCTTTTTTAATTTGAATTATTTTTAATTTCCTTTCCTTTTTCTTTTCTTTGTTTTCAATCTTCTTCTGTCTTGGCTAGTCATCAGCTTTCATCAGGTGAACCTCAAGCTTGTCGATCTCAAGTTCGCGCTCGTCAATCTGACGAGCCTCGAGCTTAACACTCGCGCTTGCCAATATAGTGAGCGGAAAATATTTTCCTTACCGAATACTCGGAAAACATTTTTCGAAATATTTTTAAGTTTTAACCGAACACTAGAAAATATTGTTATTTTCCTGAAAATTTATTTCTAGGAAAAATATTTTCGGAAAATGGCCTATTTTCCGCGAAACAAACGGATCCTTATAGAAGAAGAAGCCAGACACTTTTTCTTTCTCCAGCGCATCTAGACCTTCGCCTCCGCCTCACCTCGCCTCCGCCTCTGACTCCGCCTCCCACCCCAAAAGCCTTTTCGGTCACAGCCGCTACTCAGATATGCCTCTAGCACGTCGCCTCTCTCAAGAGCCCTGCCGGTCGCAGCTGGGTCCCGTCGCTGCCTCCGATGTTGCCTCTCGGAGCCCCATCGGTGGCTCCAACGAGTTGAACTTTGCCGCACTTCGCTCCTCTCTCTCACCTGGATTTTGGGAAATCAAGTGACGAAGAGGAAGCTTCATTTTTTTTTCCTTGGCGACATTTGTTCTTGTTTTCACCCAACCCGTATCCCTATTTTGACACTGCCATGTGAAAAGCTCCTCTGCCATTGGTAAGCTCAAAATGATATTGTTCTTTTATTACCACATTCTCTGTTGAAGTTCGTTTATTTTGAAACTATACAAACACTCTTTTTTTCTTTTCCCTCTCATTCACCCGGTTTTGATTTCAAGCTCAAAAACCCCTTATTTTCAAACCTAAGCTCAAGATGCTTTACCTTTGTGAGCTCCGTGGAATGCAATCATGTTATCTGCAATCACAGAGATAGGAATGCAAAAAGAAAGAGTAAGTCCATGTAAATCAGAGAGGAGATGGTAGATAAGGGCTTTGCACAGATATAGATGGGCACATGTATAGCGTTTTAGGCTGACCAATTACAATAGTTTGAGGAGTCAGCCATTTTTGTTTCAGATTGCCTGTGTTTGGTGGGATTTCACAAGCTATTTTGCCAAAGAAGCAGTTAGGCAAAAATTCACAGAACTGTTGTCCTGGCGTGGCTAATGCACTAGAGGTCCCAAGTCTTCCCTTCCAAGAAGCTAAGATGGTTGTTTTTGCATTTACTTCACGATGTCGAATTTGCGCTTGGACATTTGGCTGGTAAGCTGAGACTTGGAGGTATGTCTGTCCCACATTCATGCATTTTTTATTGTTGTGATTGATATGGTTAATGGGGTTGCAATACTTGCTTATTCACTCAATTTGAAATAGAGAAAAGGTCATTCGAGAGATCCCTTTCTGAATACTTTGTGGCTAGCTTAGAATATGCTTCTTCTAAAGAGTTCCATATGCCTTAGATATCGCCAATGCATATGAATCAACTGCTCATAAGTTTTATCTAGTAACATGAAGGAAGATAACATGGAGATGGATGAGAGGAATACTGTTAATTTTGACGAGATATGTATTCTATCATCAGTTCCTTTTCACTTGCTGCAGCACAGTTTCATGAGAGAATTGAGCCTAAACAAGGATAAAATTCCAGCTCGGTTTATAAGGCCAGTTCAAAGGATTTTGATGTGACCCGGAAATATGTGGATTGTTTGACTGCACTTGCCATGGGGAAAGTCCTGGTCCGTGAGTTCATCTATGGTTTCAACTTTTAAGATAGATTGGAAATGATTTTTGATAATTTTCTTTTTTTATTTGATTGTAGATTCTGTGAACCCATTGTTTGTGACCTATAATTTGCAAAGGCATGAATTGTTGCTCTGATTGGGGTATGTTGAAGTTAAATGCTCTGTGCAGGAACGGTGAAAAAGAAAGTTACATTTCAAATTCCTTTTCTCTAGCTAGACAATAGACAGTAATTAGTTTCATGGTTGGTTGGATGAAGTATAGGTTCCTTTTGACATTAAGTTTTTCTTGGGGTCAAAGGACTTTGCTTCAACAAGATGGTATATAATCAATCTCTAACTGATCTCATAGGCATGGTGACTAGTAAAGTCAATTAGAATCGGCAATCTTTTGGCATGTGTTTCATTTTGTTCTATATCGGGTTCTGTTAATGCATTCTCTAGCTCTTTAGGAATTTTGTTACAAAGCATGTTTAGTTTCTAGTCAGTGTTTAAGTTGTCCGTACAGATGACAATACATTCTTTAATCATCTTTCTGGTTTCCAATTAATATTCTCTTTTCCTGATTAAGTTATTTGAAATAGCTAATATAAACACTTAGATGGGGAGTGAATAGGTGTAAAGACAATTATTCACAAAATGCAGCAAAGATATTTTTCTTTTAAACAGAGTCTGTTAAACTAGAGACTTTGAATAAAGATTTAGACTTAAGTAAATAGAGTGAAAAACAGAAATGTATCACAGCAGATAAATTAAAGGAGTTTATGGAAGAGAAAATAAACACAAGATTATAGTGGTTCGACTTAAATTAAGACTATGTCCACTCTTTCACGTTGGCAACCTTTTGGCTGGTTTTCATTAAGAATCAAAAGAGAATTACAGCAATATTGGCTACTCAGTAAAGAATTTCTTTTTCTCATTAAGTCACTCTTTAGTGTTTTTCTCTTTCGAATACAAGTTCGAGCACTATTTGCCAAGAAGAGCTTTACCAAATTTAAGAATCAAATAACCTTGGCAATGAAGGTTTGAGATGAGTAGCTCAGGTCATTTTAAAAGTATGCAAATATCTACTAAGTTTCATTCTATTTGCTCAGAATATCTGAACTATGTCGTCCTTCTAGCTTATCAAGTAAAAAAACCAAACAATAGACTATATAGCAACTTGGAGGAGTGACACATATGAAATTGCATTCAATTTGGGAGGAGGCCTTGATATGCATCTGGTCGCATGACTATCGTCAGACATTCAATCTGGCCTTCCTCGAAGATTAAAGGATTACTCCTATCTAGTCTTCCTTGAAGATCAAAGGATTAGTTCATCGTGTTACTTAGAACAATGTTTAGAAAGACTTCTTGGCAGTCATGTATAAGATATTGTGACAAATATTATTGTGCTTTAACTAATTATTCTTAAGCTCATCTATCATTCTATCAAGATTCAATTTTTGCTATTCATTAGGTTTAGTTTTTGAGCTAGAGCACCATTGGACATGGATTTTGTTCCATATAAGCTTTGACAAGCGCATTGTTTAAAGCTCTTAGTTGACTTTACCCTATATGATATTTGTTCAAAAGAAGGCAATTTGCAGCCATATATCGAGAATGAGTGGACAAGTGATTCTTGATCACACTAGCATATGAAACACAACAAGAGTGACTATTTTTTTCCCCGACAAAACATCAACTCTCTCAACTAATTCAATAATCTACATCACAGTAAAACTTGGCAGATTAATACTGCTTGAACGGTCTAAATTAAACCGATTGTTTCCTACACTAGAAGGCAGTAAACGAAATACAATTTTCGTCAGAATTGAACTACAAAGAAGTTGTCCATGGAAATAAAAGTTTAGTCATATCATTTCTAATAGGAGTGCTCTTCGGCAGTTGCCAACTACAACAATTTTTGCAGAACCACTCTTAAGCTTTCATGAGTGCAGCTCTACGTCTTAGTAGTCCAATCCTGTATTTGTGGGCATACTTCGATATCAGCTTCCTTTGGAAAACCAAACAAGAACTTAGGAGCTTTTCACAAAGAAAGTGGAATGTCCTTATAAGTGGTCCAACTAATGTCATTTGAGATCAACCCAATGATAGAACTTAGTGGTTATATTCTCCTTATTAATCTTAATAAAAAAGTTTCCAATAAAGTTACAACTGCATGCACACTTGACAATGAGCTTAGACAATTTCCAATCAACTTCAAAGGTAAAAAGACCAGTTTTAGATGCACTAATTTTGGATGGTGTTGAAAAATTCAATTTCATCTATCAGTATATGTTCAAAGCATGCCTCACAAATACAATAAATATTTGGCTCCCCACCATTATGCAAATAACACAAACATATTTAGCCTATTCGATAGACCATAGTCATTGTAGAAAGTTTTTTTTTCCTTGGGTATCCCTAGATAAAAAAGACTAGCCATTGAAGTAAAAACTACAAACAAATTAGTTCCAGTCTTCCAAATGAGAAAACTATATATGGAGAGACTCTAGAGCAAGACTATGAACTTAGTCAATACTTCACATATATAATGAGTTGTTTCTAGATCATAAATGCATAAAACATGCCAGAAGATCATCTTCTACCAGTAAAATGCCTCAAAGTCATATGAAGGGTGAAAATTTGAGTAGTGCCATGTCCACACTTTTGCATATATAAGAGAAACAATGTTAAAGTATGACTCGAGTTTGAAATTGGATGAAGAAAGAAGAAACAATTTCTTTTCTTGGACTTTCTCTTTTGGATGTGCAAAGCAAAACAAAAGGAAATATTCAGGGATTCTTTATTTTTGTCGATGAAGTCCCTGCACGTGAGAAAGAAGGGGTCTGCACAGCACGTCCGAAAAAAACCTACGTAGAGTTTAAAAAGGAATCAAAAGTGGTGGGGCCCAAGGTCAAAAGTTTGACCTTGGGCACACACACATATAAAAGGGACGCCAACAGGTTTTCTTTTTGAGGGGCCGCTACACGTACATGCCGAGAGAGGTCGAAGCCACCGAAGCTTTTTTCGTAAGAAGCCGCTGCAGCTTATACGAAGAAAGGAGTTGCACGTCCACGCGCTTTCGAAGAGCCACAAGTTTTGCAAATCCGTATGTACGCGAACTAGGCGTACGTAGCACGTTAAACTTTGAGCTTGATTACGTGGTAATTTTGTGTCGTGAGTTTATCCCAAAGTGAGTTATTTATTTATAAACACTTGGATTTAGGTCTAAATTAGAGCTTGGGAAATACCGAGAGAGTGTTTGAGTGACTTGAGTATGTAATTTCCTTATATCGCTTGACTTAAAGTGAAATTCGCTGCTGCTCTCCTGTGGACGTAGGTTTTTATGACTAAATCACGTAAATCTGGTGTCCAATTTATTTTTTCTTCTTCCGTCTATATTTTGTTCGATTGCTCATCCTATCACAACAAACAACAGTGTTAGAAAGATGAATAAGCAATGATCTAGGCAAAGACAGTTTACATATTTGCAAGGGATGCAGAGTTTCTTGAGCTTAAGTGTATTGAAGTCGCCAATCTCAAAGTTGAGCTTGGCAACATGGGCTTCGACCCTCCACCAATACCCTACAAAAACTCCGATATCCCAACCTTCACTACACAAAACAATGCAGGAAAAGACATATCATTAGGCCTGCAACTTGTGGTTGAATTGGCATGATTATGAACTTTTCTTTGACCAAATGAAGATTTCTAGAGCACCGGTTGCCATTGACTCCAAACCTATAGAACCACTCATCTTGAAGACTAAAAACTAATTGCATCATAATCAACTCTTGAAGACACTATAAAGGGCATGGCAACAATACATGGCACAACCACCCCTATCCATCGCCCAAAACACATTTAACCCTGTCACTGTGATTAAGCTCATTTACCCATTATCACAAACAGACCCATCATAAGTTACTTAGCTCCAAACACGATATAATTCAAAAACTCATCTCAAAGCACATATTTCTCTACCACATTCAGCTAATTGGCACAGAGCAAAAACAGACATTTTGCTCTCCAAATGCTTCTCTTTATAGCTCTATGCAATACTAGAATTATGAAGCCAGTAAAAACCGAAATTTAACCTACCTGCATACTGAGCGGATTTGGAGAAGAATATGGAAAATGCGGGATCAAACGAATCCGATTAAGCTTACAAAGATAAAGCATCTTGAGCTTACGTAGGTTTGAAAATAAGGGGTTTTTGAACTCGAAATCAAAACCGGGCGAAGGAGAGCGAAAAGAAAACAAGAGTGTTTGTATAGTTTCAAAAGAAGCGAACTTCAATAGAGAATATGGTAATAAAGGAACAAGAGCATTTTGAGCTCAACAACGGCAGAGGAGCTTTTCAAGTGGTAGTGTTGAAACAGGGATATAGATTAAACAAGAAGAAATGTCATCAAGAAAAAGCAAAAATAAAAACAAAAAATGGAGAAGATTCTTCTTCGTCACTTGATTTCCCATAACCCAGGTGAGAGAGAATAGCGAAGTGCGTGCAAGGTTTAACTTGAGCTTGTTGGGGCTCCGAGTGGAGGTGGAGGCGGCGGCGAGGCTCTTGAGGGAGGCGACGTGCTAGAGGCATATTTGAATAGCAGCTGTGATCGACGAGGCTTTTAGGGGGCAGAGGGGGAGGCGGAGGCAAAGGCAAAGGCAAAGGGAGTGGCTGGACACACTGGAGATAGAAAGAAGCTTGTTCTTCTACAAGAGAGAACAAAAAAAGCCCTAAAAATTGAAAAGAGGAGGGAGAAATTTTTAAGCGGGAGTTTGGGCATTTATTGTCATGTCCTTTCTCTCAAAGAAAAGAGAAAAAAAAAAAAAAAAACCCACTTTTTAGACTTTTTTATTTTTTTGCCAGTTCAAATCCAAGGCCACGTGTCGACCTTTCAATGGAGCCACTTCAGCTCACGTGCGCCACATAGGACGCTGACTTGATGATTAGCAACCATGACTGAGGAGGAGAAGATAGCTAATTTTGCGGAAGACTTTTTTTCCTTTGAGCCAGCACAGCCCAATCTGCCACTTAATTTGCATTTCTTGGGCAATAACCAAGCCCACTTCTAATAATCTTTGATAACAGAGAGGAGCATTCGATGATGGCTTTTGCTTCCCAACTGAAGTCCCTTCATTCTGCAGCGTATTTATCAGATCCACACGATCTGACTCTACCACCACACCGCTTAACTTGTTCTGGTCGATTTACTTGAGCGCTGCAAGTAGAGCTAGGGCTTCAATCTGTGCCGGAGAGGACGCTCGGACGGATCAGGTGAAGCCGTTGAAAAGGCAACCCGTATGGTCTCGACATATGCAGGCGATTGCACCCTCCATCGACCCTTCACCAAGAGACCCATCAACATTAATTTTCAAGATCCCCTCCACCGGAGCTATCCACACTTGTGCTGAGGCGAGATTTCCTCTTTGTCCTGTCTTTTGAGCACACAAGCCCCATTTTTTCGCGCTTTGCTGCATAATCCTAGCTAATTGCATAGTGTCTCTTGCATTTGGTTTGCTTCCCCTGAACAGTTGTTTCGGGCCTTCCACATATGCCATTGAACAGTCCCCACCATCTCAAATTCAGGTAAGTCCGTCGGGTTACTCATAAAAGTCGTCAACCAACTGTCAATCCGAGTAACAAATCTTGGGTGTCGTTGGTTGTGCGTCCGAATGAGGTTGGGTAGCGATTGTTGTGTGCTCCAGAGTGAGCTACGCTGACTGGAGGCCGTTCAATGGGCAGTGAATCTGGATGATGCTGAAATTTTTCTTTCTAAGTTATTTTCCCCTCTCCGGGTTTGCATTCGGACGGGCCTGATCCTGTCGTTTTGCGTAGTATACTATGTCGAGGATCGTTGATATAGGCTTCTGAGTTTGTCGGGCGGGAACATTTACCCCGCCCTACGTGAAAATCTTTTTCATTTGGATTTCTCAGTAATATTCATCTTATGGTGTGATACATGCGTTTTTTTTTTTTTTTTTTTTTTTTTTTTTGGTCGGAAATGATAGATACTTTCATTTCATAATAAGCAGGACTTACAAGAGGGTAATGGGTGATATTCTGAAAATAAAACCTCCGAAAGTGCCGAAGGAGGGTGTGCCCTCCAATTTTGAGGCAATAAGTTCTTACGGTGCATCTTCGCTAGGAGATCCGCAGCTACATTTGTGTTTCGGGGACAGTAGCTAAAATTCGTAAGTGGTAATTGAGCAAAAGACCAATGCATTGGTCTATTATGGGCTTCACTTGCCATGGCTTCTCAGCCCAGCCCAAAATGCTTTGATGTGCGGTCAAACAGTCAGTTTGGAGTTCCACTTTAGTTTGCTGTACTTGCTCGAACTCTTTCTCTCCCACGTGCAAGCTCGGTCGAAGTTGCAGCAGCTTCAAACCTTGCAAAATCGCTAGGGTTTCCACCTGGAGCGGCGATGAAGCTCGGACTGTCAGCGCGAAGCCGTCGATCACCTGTCCGGCGTGATCCCGCAAGATACCAGCAACTGAACCGGTTTGTTTCCCCTGTTTCCACGACCCATCAACGTTCAACTTCAATTTTCCCTCCTCCGGTGGCCTCCACTGGTTCGGTGAGTGCAGATCTGCTTTCTTCTTTCCTTCGTTTGGTTGCCATCTACTATAATTTCGGAGGTGGGCTTCCGCCAGGTCAACTATGGCATGCGATTGCAGTTGTTGCCCTCTGAAGATCGAGTTGTTGCGTGCTTTCCAGAGGAACCAAAGGATCATCGCGATCAGCTCTTTCTCGGGTGGGTGATTCTGTTCTTCGAAGCTTTCTAGAAGCCATTTATCCAGTCGGGATATTCTGTTTGGGTCACATTTGATTCTCACCCGTGGGTCCTTCCATATCTCTTTTGTCCAGTTGCAGAGGAGGAACAAGTGTTCGGTTGTCTCCACTTGATTGTTGCACAACGAGCAAAGGGGATTAGGTAAGATCTTTCTCTTGTATAGACTCTCCTTTGTTGGGATGGCGTTCTGACAAATGCTCCATATGAAGATGCGAATTTTTGGGGGGATTGATAATTTCCAGATCTCTGTCCATAACGTGCGAGGGGTTGTGAATGAGGTTGTCGCTCTGTTCTGATCTGTTGTTGTGTTGTCTGCGTTTATCTTGTTATATCCGCTTTTCACTGTGTACCTACCCATCTTGTTGCCTCGCCATACTAGGGAGTCTTCTTCCGGAATGGGACTTAGCGGAATAGATAAGATTTCATTTGCTGTTCTGTTTTCAAAGAGGTTCTGAACTTCTGCTTCCTTCCAGCTTCTGTTTGTTTCATTTATCAGTTCAGCAACTTTTGTGGGTTCATCTCTGTTAGCTGGACCTCCTAGCACCCCGGAGTCCAGCCATTTATCCTCTCGAATGTTGATTTTGTTCCCATCACCTACCCGCCATTGGATCTCCTTTTCGATGGTTTCTCTCCCCACCATTATGCTCTGCCATCCCCAGGAAGGACGCTGCCCTTTACCTGCTTTCCATATGTCGCTATTTGGGTAGTAAACCCCTTTAAGTATCCTGCTCCATAATGCTGTAGTTGATTGTGATAATCTCCAGGCCTGTTTTGCCAACAATGCTTTGTTGAAATTTACTAGGTCTCTAAATCCAAGACCTCCTTCATCTTTTCTCTTCTTCAGAATTTCCCATTTCTTCCAGTGTAACCCGCTGCTAGTTTCTTTTTGCTTCCACCAGAAATTTGCGATTTGCCTTTCAATCGATCTGCATATTGAGATAGGAACTTTGAATATCGACATCGCATATTGTGGGAGAGCTTGAACCACACTCTTTATCAATGTTTCTTTCCCTGCTTTGGACAGAAATTTCTCTTTCCACCCTGCCATCTTCATGTTTACTCTGGCTAGGATCCAGGCGAACATTTCTTTCTTTGTTTTCCCCCAATCCGTTGGGATGCCAAGGTAGTTCCCTGTCTTTTCTATAATCGGGACTCTTAGTTGATGAGCCAAACTCCTTTGTAGACTTAGAGGACAGCCGCTGCTGAAGCTCACCCCTGACTTGTTGAGATTGACTGTTTGACCCGTGGCAAAACAATACTGGTTTAGGACTGCTGCAAGGTTCTGACATTCTACTAACGTCCCATCCAAAAAGAAGATCGAGTCATCAGCAAATAGTAAATGTGATAGGGTAGGGCAGTGTGAGTTTAGTGTAATCCCTTTGATACTCCCGTCTGAAATAGCTGTGTGCATTAGCCATGAGAGCACGTTTGACACAATAACAAACAGATAAGGGGATAATGGGTCTCCTTGCCGAATCAGACAATTGTTGGGTTGTTTTTCTGGGTAATGGACTGGTAGCTGGTCTGTAAGGTTTTTGGGTTGCGTTTGATTTGAGTGACAAAATACTTGGGTCGGGGAAGTGGTCGTCCTGTATGCTTGTCTTGCTGTACAGTAATTGTTGGATTAAAGGATTAGAATGGTGCCTTCATAATAGTCCTAATCTTTAGTACTAATGTTGCTCTAAGGTTGTAATCATGAACGACTTATCCTATCGAAGCTCGGGCAAATTTGTCAGGGATGACTTGCTCTGTGGTAGAATTCTTTATGATGATTGAATACTTGCAACATTTTAAACTCCATCAAAACTGGCGAATCAGATGATGCTTTCAAGTAGATTATCTGTGAATTCTTATGGGGACTGGGTTTCTATATGTTGCATTTTTAATTAACTGTAGAGGGCTTTGTTTACCTGCCTGATGCTGATGTTCCCGCTTACATTCAAGAGCAACAAAATTGAGAGCATACGAAATTTGGAGCCTTATAAATAGGATGTACTATTTTAGGAAAGGAACTCAAAATCGCATGAATTTGCTTGTAGTCCACCAACTTACTAAAGGAGGCTGCACTACACTACTGAAGAGATGTTGCGGTTGACCATCAATTCTTACCTCCGACCATCGTGATCGGCTGAATTAATGTTTCCCATTGAACTCCGAGCTTTTCGTGATTAATATCTTCCTTCCTTCTCTGAAATGCCACAGGATGCGAGCCTTCGATTTGGCAAACATAATCGCCTCCTTTTGCAAAAGACCTTCGGCAGTCAATGTTCTCTCGACCACTTTTTTTTTTTTTTGTTAGGAAAGGTCTTAAGATGACCTCAAGATGGCCTCCAATGACCTATCCTTTGCGCTAAAAAAGGTCTTAAGATATCTCAAATGACCCGTTTCTTTTTAGCTGAAAAAGGTCTTAAGATGGGGTCAACCTTTTATCGCTAGAATGATTTCTTAAAGATGTCTCAAATGAATTGACCTCCTGCACTTGACAAGTACAATATCAATTAGCTATCAACGCCTGACTCTAACGGGAAAAGTGGCCGAGGTGCGCACGCATCTCACATCCACTTCATCCTCTGTTTCCAGCTTCACCTTCATTCCACTGATAATTCTCCTTTTTAACTTTAGAATTTTGTTTTTCAATTGCGTCGCCCTTCCTTGGGCAAAAAAGAAAAAAAATATATGCGTTCTTCAATTATGCATGGGAATGGTTGTTTTCATCCAGTGTGCTAATGTAATTTAGGGCCCTCTTTAATTTGTGGAGGGTGGTGATTCCCATGTTACAGTTCCCAATTGATCATCTTCTCACTCTTTATGGCTTTAAGTAAGGACTTACTCCTTGAAATGTAAATTCAACATCTTTTGTTCTCATACTAAGTTAAAGTTTAGCGGGCAACATTTCAAAAGCTTAAATTTCATGTGATGGCATTAAGCTTAAAATCCTCAACTTTGAGTTTAACAAATCTGTCACAAACTTCTTCTTCTTCTTCTTCTTCTTCTTTTTGGTAAAAAATAATTCAAAATTTGCTTTGAGGGTTAAAAGCGTGTTTAGTAATGATTATGTTCCCATGAATAATTTTTTATTAGAAATGATTTTTTTTTATTTTGTTCCTGGAACGATTTTTAAGCAAAAGAATGTGTTTGATACCTACACAAAATTTCTATTTTCGAGATAAAAATGTAATTGGTAAGATTCTTAATTTTTTTGTTTAATTTATTTTTTAATAATTTTATTATATTTTTGTTTCTCTTCTTCTTCCTTCTTTTTTCGGTTGGGAGAGGTCTAACGAGCTCGCCGGAGCCTCGGTAGGCCAAGGCAAGGGTCGGCGAGCTCGCCGAAGGCTCGCCTGGCCACTGCGAGTCTCGGCCTTGCTAGATTTGGGTGAGGCCAAGCGTTGCCATTGCTCCCCGTTGGCGAGGTCGCCGACTTTTGTCGGCCAGTTGCCAGCCATGACCAAGATCGACGATCGGCCAAAAGGAAGAAGAAGAAAAGAAAAAAGAAGAAAAAAGAAAAAAAAAATTGGACTTGATTCTAGGAAACATTCTGAAAACAAGAAATAAAATTTTTTTTTATTATTTTAATTTTGTTCAAATTTATTTTGGGAATAAAAATTTTATCAAATGAATTTATGTTTTTTTTTGTTCTCTGAAATAAAATAATAGAATTACTTATTCCGAGGATAGTTACCAAACATGGCGTAATTGTCCATCCATTTATTTTGTTAAAATTGCTTTTTTCTCATTTGACTTTTCCTCTCCCCTCACTTTCTCCCAAACTCCCACTTTGTCAGGAGCGAGGTCTCTCTCTCTCTCCCCTACAACAACCGGATCCGCATCGTTGGCGGCGGCGACCGGTCCTCCGGCAAGTCGAGCGTCCTCGAGTACCTCGGCGGAATCGACCCGTCGCGGGGGCAGGGAATTTGCACGCGAATCCCTCTCATAGTGTGACTTCAAGACAACCCTCATGCGGATCGCCCAGAGCTCTCTCTCGAGATCAACGGCAAAGATGTCCCCACCGACGAGGACCACATCTCCGAGGCCATTAATGCCGCCACCAACGAGATCGCGGTCCGACGAGAACGAGACCGGGCATGGACTTTCCGATCCGGCTATATGCGCTGCTCTCCCACAGCGACTGGCAATGTAGCGAGGCGATGTCGGCCGTCGCAGATCCGACGGCAGGGAGTCGCCAAATCGCGTGACGGTAAGCGAGGTGTTGAAAATACTTCCTCGACCTGGGCGACAAACCCATTGGCGAAGACCGTCAGGGCGTTGGCCCACGAGATGGCGCGAGTCGGGTCGAAGCACTCGAGCAAGCGCGGCAGGGGCGGAAGGAGGTGACGGAGTTGGGGACGAAGAGGAAGGTGTCGTCCGACGGGGCGGAGGAGGCCCATCAAGAACTAGGTGGGAATGGAACCACCACCACCGCCACCACTCAACGTCGGGGGCGAGGGTGCGGCGGATGGAGTCGCAGTCGCGGAATTGAAGGGCCTCGTACTGGGTGCGGACCACCGTCCGATTCGTAGGCTCATGCTCCTCCAGATTTTAGAAGAAATTAGCCTCCTTTCTTTTTTTCTTTTTCGAAGATTGTACTTCTTTTATCAGAGATGTAAGGAGTTATGTTAGACTTTACAAAGATACTCCAAGGGGTGAAGTTGCTAACTAACATCTAATGAATGCAACAAAGTACAAACAAAGCGATGGGCAGCTCAGAGAAATCTCGGATTTTGACATTTGCTTAGAGGCGCAGTTTTTCACTTTCACGTGGAGACAGTTTTTATATGACCAGATTCATAAGAAGAAAATCAGAGGAGAAGTAAAAGAAAGAGATTTCGCAGTGGAAGGTTACAGAACACGTAGATAAGCGATGTGGGAATTTTTGAGGTACAAAATTTATTCAAGGTTACAGAACATACAACATGACATCCATAGCAGGACCTGCAATGGAAGGTTACAGAAATAAAATTCGCGCAAAACACACGTCACCACATCGAAAGCTGGAAACTGGCGCCCATTCGCCAACGATCCTTTAATTCGCGATGGACGCAAATGGGATTACCAATGTTAGGGCGCACGTGATGAAAATCGGTCAACACAAGTCACCAAGTAGAACTTACATAAGAAGACCACATTCGATGCATCCAAAAGCGGCAATGAATATAGTAGACACAAATCGAAGTCTTGGGTCTAAATCTTGCCCTCTCATCTCAAAGATGAATCTTTGCCTGATTATTTTAATCGACCTACATAAAAGTAGGATGCCTTGTGCACTGGGAATGTTGGCCGGACCTAAAAATTTGTGCCTCTCCTTGATGAGCCAACGCAAGGCCCGCACAAGCAAATTGAGACCTTCATTAGTTTGAGCTACATGCTATGCCGCATGCTTTAACATTGCCAAGTTACTTATTAGACAACCATCTTTCACAAAAGCGCAAACAATATGGATAAAAAATAAGCATATTCATAAATCAACAAACAAAAAAATATAAGCGATTTGAATGGTTTCATGATTTCAGTACGAAACCAGCATATTGGAGGAGGTTGGACTACAGAGATGTTGCACTACAGAGATGTTGTGGTCCTTACCTCGAAACACCTTGATTGGCTGAGTTGTTGTTCCCCATTGATCTCCAAGCAATGCGTGGCCACTATCTTGTTTACTCCCACAACTTGTCTTACAGGCGATAGAAAGATCCTGATATATATGGACCGAGGGGTTTCATTATGAAAGTAGACGGTCAGATTCCCCTCCGTCTACTTTCATAATGAATGACACCCCTCGGACTATTGTCATTTTCATATTGTCATATGTGGATTTAATTAGACCCAACGCCTATTTCTTTACTTTGCCTTCGCATCATCATCCGGTAGCATTTTCAATTTAACCCTTGACTGGAAATATATATAAAATTAGCACTTAACGCTTAACCTCGATTAAAAAAAAAAATCATTTGCTGATCTAATTTAATGTTCCTCTTCAGTTTAAGGAGGATGGTGATTCAAAAGTTATGATTTTTATTATTTGTTGATTTGTGAGAGTTGAAATTTGAATTGTGATGTGCATTGGGTCTGGTTTAACTAGGGAATTGAACCGAAATAGCTTGGACTGACCGAAAAGGTTTGTTCTAGGGGGAATCGATTCAATTTCCTATTCTGTGAACCATGAAGCAGCCTAGGACCATATCAATTCCCAATTTCAAAGCTGGAACCTAATTCTATTCAAAAACCAGTTCAAGCAGTTTGATTTCCGCATCGAATTGGATTTCAAGTATACTTTAACAAAAAAAAAAAATCTTTTGAAATCACAAAAAATCGAACTGTCTTTTCAACATGAAAAAATATGATATTTGTAAGAATTTGATCTTTTACACACAAAAAAAGTGGGTCGATTCCCTGAGTAGATGGATCCTTAATCATTATGTATTTCACGATGAATTCTTTCATACAAATTAATGTGCAGCATTTGACTACTGAAGCGGGATGGCAGATTCTATCTTTTCCGGCCTCTAGGACACATCCATATGTGGTTCTGTTAGTTTGAAATGGATGAGGGACTCTGTAGGATGTTCTATGTTCGATGTAGGATCCATCTTAAAATGATTCACCACTTTTTCTTGTGGCACTTACCGATCTTTTTTGCTTGGTTTTCACAAGAAAAGTGAATTAATGGAAGGGAATGTAATAACAAAAGGAAATCGTTTATATATTTCTTAAAGGGGCTCGCTAGACCACCAGCAAAGGCGGGGATAATGTTCATAGGAAAAATTACCAAAAGAGTCCTAGACTTGTTGCATTCATCCTCAATTATGCCAATTTAGTTCTAAGCCTTTCAATGAGTTGTCAATTTAGTCATTCTAGCCAATTTTGGCCAAAAACCACTAATGGAGCAGTTTAGTCAACATTGGCTATCTTATGCAGCATGATTAACACTGATGTGGATAAATTTGAATTTTTATTATAATTTTCTAATTTTTTTATAAAATTTTTGAAATTGTTTCCTTTTTTTTTTTCTTTGTCTTTTCTTTCCTTCTTCCTCTAGTTGGTAGCCAGGACTTGGTGATGGCCAATGAGGTCAACCTCACCAACCTCTGGCAAAGCTCGCCCTTGGCAGCCTTTGGACAAGGCAAGCCTTGCCCCTCTTGGCAAGGTTCGACCCTCACCAAATCCGACGAGGCCTGGCTGATGAGGTCAAAAGGGAAGAAAGAAAAAAAAAAAAAAACATAAAAATGTGTTCACGTCAACACTAACTATATCATGTAAGATGGCCAACGATGACTAGACTGTTGCGACAATGGTTTCTAGCCAAAATTAATCAGACGGACTACATTGGCAATCTTTAAAAAGTTTAAGATTAAATTGGCAACTCATTAAAATGTTTAGAACTAAATTAGCATAACTGAAAGATTTAAGATTAAATTCACAAATTGCCAAAAGGTTTGTAACTAAATTAGCATAAGTGCAATAAGTTTAGGGCTTTTTGACTAATTTTCCCAACTTTTCATACATATATTTGAGTTCAAAATTAATGTTGGTACTGCAATTGCTAAAGGGAATAATCCGGGTTTCTTATTTTTACTGCATGTATTTTATTCTTGTGTAAGAATATTTGTAACATTGCTTTAAGATTTTAAACAATTATTCTTTGTGTTTTGGGAGTAAGTTACCACACTAACCTATGAATTCATCACTATATATATAAACCTTAAGTATTGTGTGAATGAACTTTATTATTGTTATTTTTTTTGGTCAAAGTGAAAGAGCTTTATTGAATGTCCATTTACGGCCCTATAGACGAGTTGGGCTCTAAGAATAATACAAGCAAATTAAAGAAGTTGAATCGATCATAGTTTTCGATTTTACCAAATAAGATGTAATCAATATTTACTTTGACGAAATAAAAGAATCCATATTTAAATTCCCTAATTTTTTTTTTTTTAATATATTTTTTTGTGAGGGCCAAGTAACTTTTAATGTTTTTAAGAGATGTTAAGAAATGATTTTTTTTTTCATAGGGTCATATACCACATCGAGCCCTTAACTCTATTCTTTTTTAGGACCCTCAGATCAAGAGATGTCCGCGTGCACATGTACGGTTCTAATTGAATCTCCACGCTATACTAATGGAGATTCAATGGAAACAATTTGTCTGTTATTGTCAGGTTATCAAGAGAAATAAATAACAAGCAAATGTGGCCATTGCCGTTCGGCCATGCACTAGGTATGACCGTATGAGTACCTTGTGATATTAGTATTAATGCATAAGCGAAATTGACAAGTAATTATGGTAAACCAATCTCAAAAGCACAACGATAGTGATGAACCCGGAGCTTTGTTAATAAATCAAGCTTGTACTTGTCGAGCTTGCTTTACTTGTGTAGTACGGTTAAACAAGTTACTTAGAATTTGCGAGCTGTCCAATTAGGTACTTTAAATTGGGTTTTGTTGTACAGAGAACTAGACCTAGCAAATGCACGGAGGACCAAACCTCACCTTTGGAAGGGTACACATGCAAACCAAAATTCATAGAAAATACACATTGCCATGAGGACCAGACCCTAGCAAACAACATACCATCAACCACATGGAAAGCCGAAAAATATTGCCCTTCACTAATTAATCCTTTGTTTTGGGATGAATTCAATGAGATAACCAAAATCAGGATAAACGCAACGAAAATGTTCCAAGGTATGTTGATAAGCAGAACGCACATTTGGAGATTCCATGAGATGCATCCAAGGGCAACAGAGTTGAGAGCATACTGAAGTCAGAAGGTCAAGCCCATGTCTTGCCTTCTCATCTTGAAGATTAATTTTTGCTTGATTATCTATATCGCTATGCAAATAAGCATATTGCCACATTCACCTATAATATTGGCTCGACCTATAGAACCATCCCTATTGAGTTGACGTAAGGTCTCGTCGGCGTTCACTTTTATACAACGCCCGCCCGCGGTTGGGTTTTTTGTTATGCTTCACGGTAACAACCCCACCCCCCCCCCCCCAAGTGGAGTTTTATCGCACTGACGCACTCCAGTTTCATCGAGTTTTATGGCCCGGAGTTTTCTCGCACTGACAAATTTACCCTGCACTTTGGGTTTTGTGACCCTCGACATATTCATGTGCAGAAAACGCGACTATAAAAAATGTAGCGTAGGCAGCGCGACAGCTCCTCTTTTGCAAAACTCAAATGACCACACTACACTTGACAAATGTATATCCATTAGCCCCAACCCCATTACCCCGACGAGAAAAGTGACAACCCAGAGATGCACGCGCATCTCACGTGCACTTCCATTCTCCGTTTCCACCTTCATTATACCGATAACTACCCTTTTGAATTTGGAATCTTCGTTGGCAAGAAATAACTGCGTTGTTCTTCAATTACGCATGGGAATGGAAGTTTTATCTGGTATGCTACTGTAGTTTGATGGTTCATCTTAAGCTCGCGGTGACAAAGTAAAACAGAGCCAGTCGGAAATCAGAAATCACCACAAACCCAGAAGAAGAAGAAGATGGAAAAGAAGAAGAAAGCCACGGTCGAATTCTTCTACCTTTCTGACACCGTTGCCTCGGCAGCGGAAGACCTCATTTCCCAGACCAACGGCCTCCACGTCCTCGAGCAAATCGCGGCGATCAACGGCTCCTCCTTCACGACCGACGACTCCCTCTTGGCCCCCGACCTCGAGTTCCCGTTTCCGCAAGCTCAAATCGTTTCCTCTCTCCAAACCCCAAACCACGCTGCTGAATTCGAGCAATCGCAAGACGAAGTTGCCCCCGTGAAAGGCGGCTGCTTCTGGCGCTCGCCGAAGAAGCCAGACACCGTGGCTAGGGCTATTAAGAAGGGGATAAGCATGAGCTTCAAATGGACGGAGGAAGACGAGGGAATTGTCGGATTTGGGGGTTTTCTCCGATCAAGAGCAGAAGAAGTAGATGAAGAAGGCAAAATATAAGAAGGATGATGAACGCTTCAAGAAAAGGCTGGGGCGACCGGGAAACACCATGGATTGGTTTGCCGTTTTAAGGTTTGAGGGCGTGGATAAGCAAGAGGAGGCGTGGAAATAGCGGCGGCTCCCTTTGATATTTGCTTAGAGTCGGAGTTTTTCATATTCATGTCGTATTCATAAGACCAGAGACATGAGATGAAAAACAGAGAAGCAGAAAAAGAAAACGATTTTGCAGTGGAAGGTTACAGAACATGCTAAACCCCCAGATAAGCCGCGCGGTTATAATACCACAGGAGGGCCATGTCGGGGCAAATGAAATTCATATCAAACACAAATCACCGCCACATTGAAAGCCGGAAACTTGTGTCCTTCGCTGATAATCCTTTAACTCACGATGAACACAAACGGGACTACCAGCATTAGGACGCAGGCAACAGAAATTAGCCAAGGCAGGCCACCGAGCAGAACGCACAGCAGGAGACCACATTCAACGCATCCAAAAGCAACAGCGATCCCAGCCAAGGCAAGTTGGAAACTTGGATCAACATCTTGCCTTCCCATTCTGAAGATTAATCTTTGCCGGATGATTTTAATCGCTTCGCAGATAAGCAAGATGCGTGGTGCTCTGGAAATGTTGGCCGGACCTGTAGAGCTATGCCTCTCCCTAATGAGTTGATGCAAGGCCTGTTCAAGGGAATCAAGACCTTCGTTGATTTGAGCTACGTGCTCTAATGCATTCCTTGGAATAAAAATCAGCAAATTGCTCGTTAGACAATCATCTTTCATAGAAGCACAAATAATAAGGATTAAGAAGAAGCATTTTGATAGATTAACAGACAAAAGAATTTGTACTGGTTGCTTGGTTTAAATATGCAACATTGAAGAGGACAAGTTCACCTAATCTAAGCGGAGTGCAGATGGTTTCCAAACAAAACAGCATGAATTTACTCAGGAGTCTTCCAACTTGTTGAAGGACATTGGACTACAAAGATGCTGTAGTGGTTACCTCCGAACGCCGGCTGAGAGGTGGTTTCCCATTGATTTCCGAGCAATGAGTGGCTACTTTCTTCTCTACTTCTACAACATGTCCTATAAACGATACGAAGATTTTGTATTCATAAACGACGATAAAAAGGAGGGAACATCCTTCAGTCATTAGAGGATGACAATGACACTTGAGGATGCACGCTTAAAGCAAATAAAGCAAATGCATATAATATGTAAATAGTCATTAGACTTGGGGAATGCTCCCTCCTTTTGACAACTGGAGGAATGCCCCCTCAAAAGTGCATATAATATTTTATATATATAGTCATTAGACTTGAGGATGCACTCTTAAAGCGAATGTAAAGCAAATGTGCATATAATATGTATTTAGTCATCACATATATCTTCCTCCTTTTGACAGGGAGGGCTATCTGATACCAAATCCTAAGGGCTACATATATCTATATTTCGCCTTCGCATCTTCGTCTAGTAGACATTGCTGCATGGTACACGACAAATTTCATCAAGATAGATTTGCCACCTGATGGGAAATATAAATCATTTAACCCCCATCGCTTAACCTCGATGAAAGAATGTTCCTCTTTGGTTCAAGGAGGATGGGGTTTCACAAGTTATAATTTTCTTTTTTGATTTCCTAGAGTCAAGATTTGAATTATGATTTGCATTGGATTCCGTTTAATTTAGTAATCAAACTGAATCGGCTTGAACTAACAAATTCAAGGTTAGTTCTAAGGAGAACTAATTTGATTTCTTGTTTCATGAACCTCAACACGGCCTAGGATTGAATCGGTTCCCTATTCCAAGGTCAAACTGCAACTTCTATTCAAGAACTGGTTCAACCAGTCCAATTCCCGAATTGAATCGGTTTCCAATTCTTCCTCTTTTTTAAAATGAAAAATTCCTTTGAAATCATAGAGAATTGTACCATATTTTCAACATGAAGAAAACGTCATGTTATTTTTAAAAATTTAATTGTTTACACAAAAAAAAAAAAAAAGTGGGCTGATTCTCGAGTTGATGCATCCTTAATCATTATGTATTTGGCGTTGAAATCTTTGATATGAATTGCTGTGCATCAGGATGGTGGATTCTATCTTTTCTAGCCTCTTGAACACATTCATTTTTGGTTCTCTTACTTTGAAATGGATGAGGGACTCAATAGGATGTTCTCATGTTCAATCCACGATTTATCTCAAAATGGTTCATCACTTTTTCCCGTGGTGACGCTTACCAACCTTTTTTGCTGAGTTTTCACAAGAAAAGTGAATTAATGTTAGGAAATGTATAATCCATGTCGAAAGCTGGGTACCATCGCCATTCGCTAATTAATCCTTTGATTTGCAATGAACTCGAACAGGATAACCAAGATCATGATGCACGCAATGAAAATGGGCCAAGGCATGTCACCAAGCAGAACACACATCTGAAGATTACACGAGACACATCCAAGAGACACCGAGATGAGAGCATACGGAAGTTGGAATCTTAGAGGTAGGACATTCTTTGTCAGGAATGGAACTCAAAACTGCATGAATTTGCTCGCAATCTGCCAACTCAGGTTGGACTACACCGCTGAAGAGATGTTGCGGTTCGCCATCGATTCTTACCTCCGATTACCGTCATCGGCTGACTTGTTGTTTCCCCTGGAGTCCCGAGCTTTGTGTGATTAATCTCTTCCTCCTCTGAAATGACACTTGATGCGGGCCTTCGATTTGGCAAATATAATTGGTTCCTTTTGCAAAAGACCGGATGGCAAAGGTAAATTTCTTTTTGTTTTTTTGGGTCAGAGCCGGGTAAATTTCAGTCTCCTTTTGCAAAAGACCTCCTGCAGTCAAGTTTGTCTCAAATGACCTCTATTTTTTTGTTAGCAAAGGTCTTAAGATGGTCTCAAATGACCTATATTTCTTTCTGCTTTAAGATGTCTCAAATGACCCTTTTCTTGCTAGAATGATGTCTTAAGATTCTCAAATTAAATGACCTCCAACACTTGGCAAATATAATATCAATTAGGCTAACTCTAACGGGAAAAGTGGCCGAGGTTCGCACCCATCTTACATCCACTTCATTCTGTTTCCAGCTTCACCTTCACTCCACTGATATTTCTCCTTTTTTAACTTCAGAATTTTGTTTCTTCAATTTTGGATCGGAATGGTTGTTTCATCCGGTGTGCTAATGTAATTTACGGTTCCACTTTAGTTGGCGGAGGGCGGTGATCCCATTTTACGGTTCTCAATTGATTTTCATTCCACTGATATTTTTACCTTTTTAACTTTATAATTTTGTTTTTCAATTGTGTCGCTCTTTCTTGGGCAAAAATAAAATAAAATTATGTATTACCTTCATTCTCTGTTTGTCAACCACTTCATTCTCTGTTTCCAGATTCACCTTCATTCCACTGATATATTACCTTTTTAACTTTAGAATTTTGTTTTTCAATTGCGTCGCTCTTTCTTGGACCCAAAAAAAAAAAAATTCGCATTCTTCAAATTATGCACGGGATTGGTTGTTTTGTACGGTGTGCTAATGTAATTTAGGGCTCCTCTTTAGTTCGCGAAGGGCGGTGATTCCCATGTTACGGTTCCCAGTTGATCATCTTCTCACCCTATGTGGCTTTAAGTAAGGACTTACTCCTTGAAATGTAAATTCAACATCTTTTGTTCTCATACTAAGTTCAAGTTTAGCGGGCAACGTTTCAAAAGCTTAAATTTCAGATGATGACATTAAGCTTAAAATCCTCAACTTTAAGTAAATCTGTCACAAAATTTATAAAAAAAAAAATTTTTAATTCTATTTTAATTTTCGAATAAATTTATTTTATGAATAAAAATAAAATAAAAAATTTGATTTGGCAAAACACTCAAGGCAAATAATAATAAATTTATTTTTAATAAAAATAATTTATTTTTATTTATCATAAATAAATTATTTTCATTTATCATAAATAAATGATTTTATTTTTTGAATAACTAAATAGAACTGATTTTATTATTTTTTTTAGTAGATTTGTAATAGAATTCCGTTTGATAAAAAATTTTGTTCTTGAAAAAATATCCGTTTTTTTGTTTCCAAGAATAGATTTGGAGTAGAATAAAGGGGCCTAAAAAGACCAAAGACACTTGGAGAAAACTATTTTTTTGACCACAAAAACCCCAAAAACATATGTGGTTTAGTGAGATCGATTTTTCCGTTAATTTTGCTGACGTGGTTCTTGACGTGGCAAGCCATGTGGAAATTCATAAGTTTAATACCATTAAAAACCTCAAACCGGTATATTTATGACAAATTTACCCCAAACTGGTATATTTATGACAAATTTACCCCAAGTTGGTATATTTACGACAAATTCACTCTAAATTAATTTTTCGATCATAAAAAATCTAAATTGGTACACGTGCGGCACATTTACCCTCTTTCAATTTTCCCAAATTTGACTGAGTTGTGATGTCCAATCAATTTTATTTTCCAAATTACTCTAACATTGCCTCCGTATCATTAATACTTGATTTTTTTCTTTTATTTGGGAAAATTGAAAGAGGGTAAATGTGTCACGTGTATCAATTTAGGTTTTTTATGATCAAAAAATTAATTTTAAATTTAAAAAAAATATACCAACTTGGGGTAAATTTTCAATAAGTTTCACTTCTATATTGATTTAAGGGTTTTGGTGCGTTTGGTAACTAACTAAATAGTAACTAATTTTATGAATTTCCACATGTTCTTGAGTAGATTTATGATCAAAAAATAGTTCGATAGGGTAAATTTTTAGTTCTCGAGTTTTGGGTTTTATGGTGGTCAAAAAAATTTTGGGGTAAATTTTCAGATGAATAATTTGGTATTAACCCTAGATAAAAAAGTAGAAAAAAGCTACTTCTTTGATTCTAATAATAATTCCCAATTCAAGCCCAAACCTATTTCTCTTTTTTCTCTTTTAATTTCTTCTTTCTTTCTCCTCTCTTCTTCTTCTTCCCCCAATCAATCACCAACCATTGACAATCGTCGTTGCGTCGCCACCACTAACGATGGCAGGCAATTAGCCACAAAATAGAATGAAGAAGAAGAAAAAGGAAAAAAAAAAAAGAGAAAAATAATATAAATTTAATAAAATATTTAAAATTAAAAGAAACAAAAAAAAAAATTAAAAGTTCTATCAAATATATTTCTATTATGAGAATAAAAAATTAAGAATTATCAAATACTTTCAAATATTCAGAAAATGTTTTGAGAATAAAATAAAAAAATTATTTTTAAGTAGAAATTATTATCGAGAAAATAATAATTACCAAACGTATTCTTAATATCAATCCATAATTCCGTTAAAATTTCTTTTTTCTCTCCCCTTACTTTCTCCCAAACTCCCACTTCTCTCTTATCACTCTCTTTCTCACTCTCCCCATCAATCCCTTCTGCGTTAGGAACTCGATCTCTTTCTCTCTCTCTCTCCCCATCTCTCCTACAACAACCGGATCCTCATCGTCAAGCATCGTCGGCGGCGGCGACCGGTCCTCCGGCAAGTCGAGCGTCCTCGAGTCCCTCGCCGGCGTCGACCTGCCGCGGGGGCAAGGCATTTGCAGGCGAATCCCTCTCATCATGTGACTCCAAGACAACCATTATACGGATCGCCCCGAGCTTTACCTCGAGATCAACGGCAAAGTTGTCCCCACCGATGAGGACCCTGGCCTCCGCCAACGAGATCGTGGTCCGGCTAGAACCGGACCGGGCATGGACTTTCCGATCCGGCTATACACGCTGCTCTCCCGCAGCGGCTGGCAATGCCACGAGGCGATCTCGGCCGTCGCGGATCCGACGGCAGGGAAGTACTCCCGAATCGCGTGACGGCAGGCGAGGTGTGGAAGCACTCCCTCACCTGGGCGACCAACCCACTGGCGGAGAGCGGCCAGGCGTTGACCCACGAGATGGAGCAGGTCGGGTCGAAGCACTTGGGCGACCACGGCGGGGGCCGAAGGAGGTGACCAACCACCGCCGCCGCTCAAGGATGGGGGCGAGGATGTGGCGGATGGCGTCGCAGTCACGGAACCGAAGGGCCTCGTAAAGGGCGCCAACCACCGTCCGATTCGTGGGCTCAAGCTCCTCCAAGGAGATGAATGAAATTTTTCTGCTAACCTTTGCCTTGGATTCAATGGGGAGAGAGAAAGATAGAGAGTAAAAGGAAAAAGAAAAAGAAAAAAAGATAGACGGGTGGAATTGGAGGGAACGGAACGGTGTATATTGGATGGTAACTTTACCATGGGCAGATTTGGGAATTCATCGGAAGTTGATTTTTTATGAGATAAAAAAAATGGGAATAAAATTGGGTCTAAATTTTTAGAAAAGTTAGCCCTTTTTTTTTTTCTTGAGATTGTACTCCTTTTTTCCAGAGAAGCAAAAAGTAATGAGGGGCGAAAGAAATCTTGGACTTGATATTTGCTTTGGAGTAGCAGTTTTTCACATTCACGTCGAGACGGTTTTCATATGATCAGAGACATGAGAAGAAAAATCAGAGGAGCAGGAAAAGAAAACGATTTTGCAACGAAAGGTTATGACAGAAAATATAAATCCCTAAATAAGCGACATGGGATTTTTGATATATACAATATGACTTCCATGTCAGGACCAGCAATGGAAGGTTACAGACAAATCAAATTCATATAAAACAAGCATCATCACGTTTTTTTTTTTTTTTTTTGGTTGAACACACATGTTGCATTCAATATAACGAAAGTTTACAACCTGAAGATAACGCATCAGCATAAACTAGATCAAGCAAAACATACGAGGGAAATAGGATCCAGTTATGGGCCGAAATTGAGTGATGGGCCGAAACTGAGTTACGGGCCTTCGCAGCCCAATCAGCTACTAGGTTAGATTCACGCCGGCAGTATTGCATCATAAGCATCATCACGTTGAAAGCTGGAAACTAGCGCCCTTCCCTTAATAATCCTTTAATTCACAACGAGCATGAAAGGAATTACTAATACTAGGGCGCACATGATGAAAATTAGCCAACTCAAGTCGCCAAGTAGAACGTACATAAGAAGACCACATTGGATGCATCCAAGAGCAATAGCAAAATAGCAAACACAAATCAAAACCTTGGGTCAATATCTTGTCTTCTCATCTTGAAGATGATCTTATGCCCAATTATTTTACTCACCGCACAAATAAGCAGGATGTCTGGTGCACTAGAAATGTTGGCCGAACCTATAGTGTTGTGCCTCTCCGTGATGAGTTGACATAAGGCTTGCTCAAGTGAATCGAGACTCTTGTTGGTTTGAGCTACTTCTTGTGCCACATGCCTTAACATCACCAAGCACTTGTTAGAAACCATCTTTCATAAAGGTGCAAACAATAAGGATCACGAAGAAGTATATTGATAGATACACAAACTAAAAAATATAAGCAATTCAAATTGGTTTCATGGTCTTAGTATGAAACCGACATATTTATAGGTTAACAGAAAAGAAACTTAGGCAATTTGAGAAGGTTTTAGTATGCAACACTAAAAAAGGATGAGCTCACCTGGTCTAAATGGAGTGCAGATGGTTTCCAAATTAAACATCATGAATTTACTTGAGTCCTCCAACTTATTTAAGGAGATTGGACTATAGAGATGTTGTGACTTACCTCGAAACATTGTGATCAGCTGAGTAGTGATTTCCCATTTATCTCCGACCAATGCGGGGTATTCTCTTCTTTACTTCAACATATCTCATAGACGATGTGAAGATCTACATATATATAGGAAAGGAAGAGCATGAGGGATTGGATTGGGTTTTCGTATATACTATAAACTCCAGCCCAATGTGGAGGGAAGCAACTCCAATTCAATCATTTATGCTCCTTAGAATTAGAATCGGGAGTCTTGAATCCACTTTATTCCCTCATGCTCAATTGGAATCGGACATTTTTGGTGTTGATACTCTTTGTTACGAATTGATATGTAGCATTCAACCGTTGAAGCGGGATGTTGGATTCTATCATTTCTAGCTTCAAATGCATTCATTTTAGGTTCTCTTACTTTGAAATGGACCAGGGATACTATAGGAAGTTCTTATGTTCAATTCATGCCGGGGCTTATACGAGAGCTCTTAATACTATCTTTTTTCCCAAGACCATCAGATCAAGAGACGTTCTTGTTCGCACATACAGTTCCGATCGAATCTCCATGCTATACTAATGGCTCTTACCCACAGATAAACCTCGCAGCCTCTTACAAAAATCGAGGCGTTCAGTATCTCCAAGGCTTGATCGAAATTCGGAGTCTTGAAGTTGACATACTTTGCATATCAATATTTTCTTTATGTCAAGGACATTGCTCTTTCTTCATGCAGATCAAGCATAAGCAAGCAGAACGTTGGGGGAAGTGGGCAAGAGAGAGGGCTAAGAGGCAAGTAAGTCAAGAGGAGGAGAGAGAAAACGTGTCCCCAATGGACCAACTTTACTCATTTGGCAGAACTCTTATTATCGCGCCTTCTTCCACCCGACAATTCTTTATTCTCTCGTTTATTTTCTTTCGCCCTCGTCTCTTTTTGGCAACCACTAGGGGAGGATTACAACCCGTCAACCATGGGCGACGAGGTGACTCACGTGCCATTGGTTTTCATAGCTCGGACGGCAAGTACTCGAGAGGTGCCACAATAGATTTTAAAAAAATAGTACTAGCTGCAAGAGGTTTAGAAACGAAGAATAATAGTTCACGATTTGATAAAATGCATCTCGGTTCGTGTCGAGGAAAGTCTTTATGAGTCATGATTGTGGAGTATAAAGAGATATGGTCATATGCCTTTCATCAGCCCAGATGGGGTTTTGTCTTAGAACATGTGGAAGGAAAGGTTCTCCATAAATAGTACGATGTTGCAATATTAATGATTTAGCAATTTAAATCAACGTAAAATCCTAAGAGAAATAAAGGAAGAGCAGTAAAGGACGTAAGAGATATACATGATCGAATTGAGTGTTTGTACCTACTCCATAAAAAGAGCCAACAATAAATAAACCTACTATCATCGAAGAGTCAAAGTTACAATTATTTAGGCACTCAAATATTAGTTAAGCCCAAATCCATGGTATTTATAAAATAAATAATTCAATTTGAATGAAAACTCACAGCACAAGTTACACATCCAAACTCGAGACAAAATTTGATGAAGAGACCAAATCTATTCTTGTATATTTACAAAGAGACCATCCCCAATCAATAAATCTTGATAAAACTTTGACTTGGAGATTATTTTCAGAAAACAAAACGGATTCAAATAAAATGCTTACCATATTTTGACCAAATCAAAATATTCCGATGGGTCAAGTTCCATACATAGTTCAAACTCAAGACAAAATTTGATACTATAATGGACATCATAAGAAGTCGTTTATTATCAACGTGCATTCATAATAATCAATGCCCTGAGCTATACTGGGCCAAGTGGGAGAATATCGGAAAAAATAACAAAATTAATAGGAAAATCTTGGAAAGGTTGGCTAAATCGTGCATTGATAAGATTAAACATTAAGTGGCCTGATTTTTATGAAAATAGCAGATACATTACAGCGGAAAATTAAGAAGAAATTAATGAATAAATCTCGGGCCTCAATCTTAAGATTATGATTATTTGATGAACATACAAAAAAAATAACCGATGAACATATTATATAATTAGTCCTCATTCTTCGTATCGACACATGAGTGCAACATCTAAGCCATGAGATTAAAAATTGGGATTAGAGAGAAATCGGTTTTCTTCCAAATTTAACAATGACGTCATCCTCCACTAATTCATGATTTTTTTTTTCGTATGATGCTTTTTGTGACAATATTTGGTTTTCAAGATCTAAAAATTTATGTAGAATGATAATTTGTTGACAAAATAAATTTTAACATGATAAGATATCCAATTATAATTGTTGCAAAAATGAGTATATAAATTGTATATTCATATTTTTTTTTTGTCTACGATGAATAAACTGTTACTACTAGCTAGGTGCCCGCAAGAAATTGGACCCATTAGCTTCAAGGTTTGCTCTTGGACCTGGACTGAGCCATGGAACATGGTCATATACTTGCAGATATTTTTGATTGCTTGGTTTTCAATTCCAAGTTGAAGCTTATCAATGAAATGAAATCACATAGTATCATTCTCAATTTAAGCACATTATCTTTTTAAACTTCACACATTTCTTTTGGTTATTTAGACAAAAGGGGCATACTTAACCGCTTAATGATAGAAGCATCAAGGGGTAGGTTAGGTAAAAACACTTGTTAACACCTAAATTTTGGCGATCCGTTTAACCATTTATTAATTATATGAAAAATTAGGGATTAATTTTTGACCCCTAAACAAAATAAATTTCAATTAATATGCGTGTCATGTAGATTTTAGAAGCATTTCCATTAATAGTAATAGAATTTATATAAATTATAATAAAAAAATAAGATGAAAAAATAAATTAAAAGAATTAAAAGACTAGTCGTTAAAAAGAATTAAAAAAGAAAGAAGAGGTGGAGTCGGGCCGGGTAGACCCGGTCGGATGGACTCGGCCCCCGTCTTTTTTCTCCACCTTTTCCCCGAGTGGGCCGGCCCATCTATTTTATTATCCAGCCCGGCCCGCGCTCTGGTCTTCTTCTTCCCCTTCACGCGCGCTCACGCTTCTGAAAAAGGAAAAAGAATAAGCAAGGTACTAGCCACTAGCCAGAGGACCGCGAGGGGGCAGGCGGCGGCGCGATCCGCGGATCGGGATCAGGCCTGCCGGCAAGCTGGCAATGGCAGAGGTCATGCGCGCTTGCCGGTTGTCCTTAAGAGGGAGAGAGGGGGGCTCGCTTGAACGGATGTTTTTTTTTTGGGAGAGAAACTTGAGATAGAGAGAGGAGGAGAGAAACCGAGAGTCAGGAATTTGTCTCCCTTCGCCGGTGGTTCGTCTGAACCGTCTCAGCCTTCTGCGGAAGCCAAATCGGCCGTCACCGTTCATCGCAGCAAGCTCCCGAACCAGGTAATCCCCAGAAACGCTCGGTTTCTCCCTCGCTTATTAAGTTCGAGAATGCGAGACCAAACCGACGAGATTTTAAGCAAACCATACAAAACCCAACCTGATTTGTTTCCAGTAACGTTGATCTCGCCCATCAACCGTTTGATAAAATGTCTGAATGAAGCACCGAATTTGAGTTCATACAAACGATGCTTACAATCTTTGTTTTGCGCTTTGTTTGTCCTAATATGGTTGCATTATCACTGAGTCTGCGTTTCTCTTTGATTTTGTGGCATAACGTTCGATGCCCGAGTCGGCCATGGATGAACGTCTTCTCGTCGGGAAATCCACACCCTTCGCCGGAGGAGCCCGCGGTTAGAGGCCGCCACAGTCAGTCTTTTCTTTTTGTCTTGGCGTGCATATATGTGAGTGGTGATGACCGGGTGAGGGCCGCGCAGAGAAGAGAACGTCGATGTTGGAAATGGTGATCCATTTTCTAGAATTTTCTAGAGTTGCTAAACTTCTAGAATTCTCTAGATAAAGTTTTTGGAAGAAAGAAAAATGTAGAAGCATGTATACAGGTCTATACAGAAGAAGAGAGGATAAACTACAATCTGAGAAATCTCAGATTAAACCAGAAGTAAAACAACATTCTACACAAATCTAGAATGTTGGTAGAGCACCCTATAAATAGGAAAGAGGGGACAACAAATGTAAGAGGGTGAGGGAGCATGAGAATATATTCCATATCATGAAGCTCCTCCACCAACACTTCCTTCAACCATTGTAAAATTACTTTCATAAACTAAAGAAACTATTTTCCCCCATATCCGTGTCTTATATCCTCCAACTATCACATATTGTCCCTTGTCCATCCTCCACAATCTACACCATACACTTGCACACACGCCACTAACCAAAAACTATCACTACTACCAAAACCATGCTTCCGCACATATTTATATTCTAACGTGACGTATCATTCTACATCGTCAAATATAAACTATACCATGCTTCCGCGCAAATTTATATTTTTAACAATCGAAAATGGGAGTTTCAGCGAGGAAGAAGACCACGTGCAGAGAAGAGGAAATGTTAAAAAGGAAAAGATAAAAAAATAGAAAATAGAAAAGAAAAACAAAAGAAATAGAAAAGGAAAAAATGAAAAAGAATAATGGATTAATAAAAGAATAGAAACGTGGGGTGGGAGTTTTGTGAACGTGGACTGAGCGTGTGGGCTGATCTTGGTTTTGGGCTTAGATCATTTAAAGGGAAATCAGAAATTTGGGCTTGCTTTGTTGAAATAGCTCGAACCCATCAGTTTAGCGCCGCACTGGGATGGCCGGATCCTTTGACCCAACTCGAGGGCTTTTTTTGTCTTTTCAGAATTAAAAAAAAATCTATAAAATCAGAAATCTTAAAGAAAAACTAAAAAATTTAGAAAAAACTTTAGAAGATAGATATTGGCTAGTTTCGTTAGATTTTTCATGTTAATTCTAATTTAGAACTAGTTTAACTATTAAAAAAATCTAAAAACCCTTTCATTAAAAGTTGTACCTGAATTTAAACAAGCCTTTAAGGCTTTATAATACGGGTTGTTTTCTTTTTTGAGACCGTGCTAAATCTTTGCTTATGCATTTCAATTTGATTATACTTGATTGTGCAATTTTAATATATTGATTGTTATTTTCATTTTTAGAATAGTTAGGATGAATTTTAGAATTTTTTATAGGCTACCTTGACGCTTTGATAAGCAAATGGTCGACTTTAGGTATTGAAAGGGTTTTAGTTAAATAGTTAGGGTAATCAAGTCCTTGATTCCGAAATCTCTTATTGCGCATGCATCAAAACAATACTCTCGCATATTGATTAAGGTTTTTAATTGACCCTTCAACAATGGCTAGTGGCGAAAACTTTTGAATACGTAGTTAGGAAAATTAATGTCACACTAGGTATGGATTCGAGAGGGCTTACATTTTTTACACAATAAATATCAAGAATAAACTCATAGATCGTTTAACCAAGCCAAACCAAACCCAAAAAAAATAAAACTGGTCCATTTGTACTTGTACTATGGGTTAACAATACAACATGTGAAAGGACGAGTTCATCATACAGATTATTTCTGAATAAAACAGTATTCACGTAATGGAACTCAGCCAGTGGATAACCTCTTCCTCGTCTAAAACAAAGCTAGATGCGGGCCTACGAGTTGGCAAACACATTTTGTAGACGATCACAATGCAAATGATGCAGCGCAGGAAGCGCGACAGCTCCTCTTTTGCAAAAGCCCCCCTGCATTTGAGTTTGTCTCAAATCACCCCACTACACTCGAGAAATATTTATTAATCCCAATGCTTTACCCGACGAGAAAAGCGACTGGCCAGAGATGCACGCGCATCTCACGTGCACTTACATCCTCCGTTTCCACCTTTATCCTACTGATACGTTGCCCTTTTTGAATTTGGAATTTTGTTTTTCAGGTGCGTTGCTCTTCGTTGGCAAGGAAAAAATTGCGTTATTAGCGGTAACAGAGTAAAACAGAGCCAGTAAGAAATCAGAAATCACCACAGACCCAGAAGAAGAAGAAGATGAAGAAGCAGAAGAAACCCACGGCCGAATGACTCGGCGGTGGAAGACCTCATTTCCCTGACCCAAGGACCTCTACGTCCTCGAGAAAATCGCCGTGATCAACAGCTCCTCCTTCACTGCTGGCGACTCCTTCTTGCCCGCCAACCTCGAGTTCCCGTTTTCCACAAGCTCAAATCCTCCCCTCTCTCCAAACCCCAAACCCCGCTCCTGAGTTCTAGCTATTGCAAGACGAAGACGCCATAGCCGTCGCCCCCACGAAAGGCGGCTGCATCTGGTGCCCACCGAAGAAGCCGACACCGGGGCTAGGGCAATTAAGAAGGGGGTGAGCATGAGCTTCAAATGGATGGAGGAAGACGAGGGTATTGTGGGATTTGGGTGTTTTACACGATCAAGAGCAGAAGAAGTTGCTGAAGGAGGCAAAATAAAGGAGGATGATTACTTGATTAGCGCTTCAAGAAAGGCGGTGGCGACCCGGGAAACCGTGGGTTCTTTTGCCATTTTAAGGTTTTGAGGGCGTGGGCAAGCAAGTGGAGGCCTGGAAATAGCGGCTTCCGTTGATAATTGCTAAGTCGCAGTTTTTCACATTCATGTCGAAACAGTTTTCATATGAACAGGGACATAAGATGAAAAACAGAGCTGCAGGAAAAGAAAACGATTTTGCAGTGGAAGGGCACAGAACATGCAAACACCTTAGATAAGCGGTGTGGTAGTAATAATACAACAATGACGTTCACATCAGTACCAGCGGGGGGAAGGTTACAGACAAACGAAATTCACACAAAACGCAGATCACCACATCGAAAGCCAGAAACTAGCGCCCAGTCGCTAATAATCCTTTTAACTCAAATGAACACGAACGGGAGTACCAGCATTAGGACGCAGGCAACAGAAGTCGGCCAAGGCAAGCCACTGAGCAGAACGCACATCAGGAGACCACATTCGACGCATCCAAGAGCAACAGCAATCTCAGCAACGGCAAGTTGGAAACTTGGATCAACATCTTGCCTTCCCATTCCGAAGACTAATCTTTGCCGGATGATTTTAATGGCTGAACAGATAAGCATGATGCGTGGTGCTATGGAATTGTTGGCCGGAACTGTAAAGCTGTCCCTCTCCCCGATGAGGTGACGCAAGGCTTGCGCAAGCGAATCAAGATCTTCATTGATTTGAGCTACATGCTGTGCTGCATACCTTAACATCACCAAGCAACTTGTTAGACAGCCGTGTTCCACAGAAGGATCGAGAATAAGCATATTGATAGATTAGTAGGCAAAAATATATAGGCCATTTGAACTAGTTTCATGATTTCAGTATTAATAGACAAAAAACCTTAGGTGATTTGAACATGTTTTAGTATGCAACATTGAAAGGGACAAGTTCACCATATCTAAGTGGAGTGCAGATGGTATTCGAACAAAACAGCATGAGTTTACTCAAGAGTCCTCCAGCTTGTTGAAGGAGGTTGGATTGCGGAGATGTTGCGGTGCTTACCTTGGAACATTGTGATGGGTTGAGTAGTGGTTTTCCATTGATCTTTGGGCAATGGTGGATACTTGTTTACTTTAGATGATACGTAGATGTTGATGTATAGTTGGGATTCGATGGAGTTGGAAGGAAGAGCACGAGGGATTGGATTGGAGTTTGGAGTGGAGTTTGTCATTGTCTCATATATAGGCGTGTGACAAGAGGAGAATGTGTGGGTCAAAAGTTCTCAGGGGCGAGGGAAAATTTTGGTTAGTAGGATTTTGGGAAAAGTATTGATGTTACAAACTATTCTAGAACAGTTTGTAACATGAATACTTTATTTTATTCATGTTTCAAACTATTTTGTTAATGGTCTGGAGAAAAAGTATTCATGTTACAAACTATAGGACATGAATAAATAGTTTGTAAAATGAATACTTTATTTTATTCATGTTACAAACTATTTTGTCAATGGTTTGGGGAAAAATTATTCATGTTACAAACTATAGACATACTATAGTTTGTAACATGAATAAAATAGTTTGTAAAATGAATACTTTATTTTATTCATGTTACAAACTATTTTGTCGACAGTTTGGGGAGAAAGTATTCATGTTACAAACTATAGGACATGGGGAAAAAGTATTCATGTTACAAACTATAGGACAAGATTCTTGTCCTATAGTTTGTAACATGAATACTTTGTACTGAGGCACTGACGCACGCCAGTTTCATCGAGTTTTATGGCACGGGGTTTTATTGCACTGACAAATCAATCGAAACGGACCCTTAAAACTCCAAAAGTTGACAGATCAATCCAAATGGACCCTTAAAACTCCAAAAGTTGACAAATCCCTATTTGTCACATATAAAACTTGATAGTGACATAAAAGCTTTATGTCATAAAATTCTCCTCGTCTTGCGCCTATATATGCGACTGACAAGCTCCAGTCCAAACTCCAATCCAATCCCTCAAAACTCTAAAAGTTGACAAATCGGTCCAAACGGACCCTTAAAACTCCAAAAGTTGACAAATCCGGACCCTTAAAACTCCAAAAGTTGACAAGGATCTTAATGTAAGGTATTAATGAAAACTTATAGCACGAGTCACATGTCCAAGCACGTCCGCGTGGCCAAATATACAAGGACGTAGATGTCCCGAAAGAGAAGATAAAAAAAGAGACCTGACTAACTACCTAACACCTTGACTTGTGAGTCTATATATATAGAACAGTGGACCTACGGTCCCTCCACTGAAAGGTTCTATTCTTGTATATTTACGAAGAGATCATCATCGATCAATAAATCTTGATAAAACTTTTACTTGAAGATTACCTTCAGAAAACAAATCTGATTCAAATTAAGTGCATAGCATATTTTGAGCAAATTAGAGTACCCCGATGTGTTGGGTTCCATACACAGTTCAAACTCAAGACAAAATTCGATACTATAATGGATATCATAAGAAGTTTATTATCAACGTGTACGCATGATAATTCATGCGTTGGGCTTTACGCAGGCCAAGTGGGAGAATATTGGAAAATTACCAAAATTAATAGGCATGATTGTTATGAAAATTGCAGATACATTAATGCAGAAAATTAAGAAGAAATTAATGGATAAATAATCTTGGGCATTGATCTTAAGATTATGATTATTCCATGAACGTATGAAAAAATAACCGATGAACATATACAGAGCCAGTTGTTATTTGTCCTATCAACACGTGAGTGCTCCATTTAAGCTACGGATTAAAAATTGGGATTAGAGAGAAATCGGTTTTCTTCCTAATTCAACAATGACGTCATCCTCCACTAATTCATGTATGTCTTTATTTTCCTATGGCCGCCAGAGTCAGTCTTTTCTTTTTGTCTCGGCGTGCATATATGTGGTTGATCTGTTCGAACGGTTGATGTCTTCAAATATATATGTTTGGTGTCATCAACGTCGCCGGCGACGTTTGGCGACGGCCGGAGTGAGAACCAGCGGTGATGACCGGGGGAGGGTCAGTGAGGTTGGTTGTTGACATTGGACTAGTTGAGATTCTGGTGTGAGTTCGTGTGGTAAAGTCTCATTGAGTTCGTCCGTGAGGAAGCTTCGGTGACAGCGTGATCTCAGTGGAAGAAGACGTCGCGCAAAGAAGAGAACATAGGAAAGGGGAGTTTCAACGAGGAAGAAGGCCACGTGCCGAGAAGAGGAAATGTAAAATAGGAAAAGATTAAAAAAAAAAACAGAAAATAGAAAAGAAAACAAAAGAAATCGAAAAGGAAAAATGAAAAGAAAAGAAGAACGGAATAATAAAGGAGTAGAAACGTGGGCTGGAAGTTTTGTGAACCTGGACTAAGCGTGCGGGCTGATTTTGGTTTTGGGCTTAGATCATTTAAAGGGAAATCAGAAATTTGGGCTTGCTTTGTTGAAATAGTCCGAACCCATCAGTTTAGGGCCGCAATGGGACCGGGCCCGACCCAACCCGGACCTCTATGGTCCGGGTTAAGCCCATATCGGGCCGGACCTTTGACCCGACTAGAGGCCTCTCTTTTTTGCCTGAATTAAAAAAAATTCCAAAAAAATTAGAAATTAAAAAAAAAACTAAAAAATTTAGAAGATAGATTTTCACTAGTTTCGTTAGATTTTTCATGTTAATTCTAATTTAGCATTAGTTTAACTATTAAAGAAAATCTAAAAATCCTTTCATCAAAACTTGTACCCGAATTTAAATAAGCCTTTAAGGCTTTACAATAAATGTTGTTATGTGTTGTTTTCTTTTTAGAGACTATGCTAGATTGTTGCTTGTGCATTTCAATTCAATTATACTCGATTGTGCAATTTTAATATGTTGATTGTTATTTCATTTTTAGAATGGTTAAAATGAATTTTTAGAATTTTCGATAGGCTATCTTGATGCTTTAATCAGCAAATGGTTGAGTTTAAGTACCAAAATGGCTCTAACTAAATAGGTAGGATAATCAAGTCCCCAATTCCAAAATCTATGGTTGATACTCTCACGTCTTGATTAGGGTTTCTAGCTAACTCTCAACAATAGCTAGTGGCGGCTTTTTTAATACATAGATTAAAAAAATCAATGTCGTGTGAGGAATGGACTCAGGAGAGCCCACGCTTTATAAGCAAATACCTCTGATCCTATCTTCTTCTCTCGTGAGGGGTAGGTTGCAACAACACTTTTTAAGATTTCAAATTACCAAGTCGACCTCTTAATTTATTACTTTCAAAAATTAAACATAAATTTATTATTTGAACGAACTTCATTTGATGTCCATTCACAACCTTTTATTTAGTAATCTGTGATGCCCAAATTTTTCGTTTCGTTCTCGTTAGTTAGATTAAGCATATTAGAGACTAAGGTCGTTTCTTAGGTTAAAAAAAAGAAAGAAAAAAAAAGAAGAAGAAGTAGAGGGGGGAGAAATAAAATTAAGAGAAACATTCTGCCCTTCCCCCACGTGGTGACCAGGTGGAGTGCGAAAGAGGGGGGGTGGCTGCAGCCCTTCCTTTTGGACGACACCCACCGCTTTCTCCTTCTATTTCTCTTCCTGCGAACCAATCCCTACCCTTGTAGCCCAGTGCCTCCGACTAGCAGCGAGATTGCCACCGTTCAATTCCGTTCAGAGCTCCCGCCGTCGGCCGCGAAGCCCAACTCGCCCGATGCTTCCTCTTCCTTTTGCCAGTGAAAAATTCAGGCAAGTATGGCTGCTATTAAGGTCTTGAGTTCATGGATTAGCTTTGCCTAGTTGTGTCGATTTCGGACTTGGTATTGCGATTCAGGTGCAGAAGTTGGGCGCTAAAGCTTTGTCCAGAGCTGGGTTGGGAACGTATGGGTTCGCTATTGTCCAGATACTGAGTGTAGAGCTGTCCTTGGGGTCTAGGGTGTTCGGATGAACTCTTCTTAGCTCGGCATGTGCGATTCATGGACTATGGTTGCTGTTTAAGTCCAAGATTGGGTACCGGAATGCACGTTTTTGGACTGGGAAGGCCTTTGGTGTAACCACTTAACTTCAGTGAGTCGTGGGTGTCGAGAATCGCTTAGTCAACAGCTCAAAGGCTCCTGTTCGGTTAGTTGGTTCTGTTAGATTTAATCTAGGTTTGTAGATTGCGAGTGCTTTGAGTTTTGCTTGCTGTTTTCCAGAACTGAGAACTCTTGACCTCTTTGGTTTGTCAATTTGTGTGGCTCGTTGTGTTGAGATTTGGGTGAAACTTCTTTCATGAAAGTTGTGCAAGATACCTTAAACTATGACATATATTTTTCGTGGATTTTTTTGAGGTTAAATAGTCAGTGTATGGATATAAGTTTCTATCGGGTGTATGCTACGTAGAACTACAATATGTGTGACTCTATGACCTTGCGAATTTTCTATAGAAGTTCCTAGCTTGATTCTGGTCACGATCCTTCATGAAAGTTGTAGCAGACATCTTCATGCATGACATATTAAAATTTCGTAGAAATTGGTGAAGTTTTAGGTACTGGAACATACTCTTAATTGTGCACGCTGATGTTGGAAAACAGTTCAGTTTGTGAGTCTTAGTTGTGCGATTCGCTACTCCCTGTACAGAAATAATTAGGTTCAGCATCCTCCATGAAAAATGTTCGTTAATGTCTTATTTATAATATACTAAAATTTTATGATCTTTCAAGCCCATTTCATATGGTTTTCAAATTAATTCCCGAAACTATGCATTCTAGTTGAGGTTGCCCTTATTCCGAGTTTGTTGGAATTCATGAGGAAGGTCATCGAATCCCAGGTTATGGTCTTCTGATGGTTTTGCATATGACATATTGTCTGATGTTGTGATTTTGATCTCAATAAGACATTGGTTACTTAAAAATTTAATGAGATAGCTTGTGATACTCAAGTTTGTTTAAGTGTAGGACTCATACTCGACTTTAGGAAAGCGAGAGCTGTTTTGTGCATTGGAGTTGTTGGTGCTGCAACAAGGCAGAACTATGAATGTGTGATTGGCTAATGAGCCAATGTGAGACCTCGGGTGTTGGTATGCTCAGAGAGGGATGAAAAGAAGTAATGGTATTTTCTCCAGAAGTCTGAGAAGGGTTGAACAGCTTCTCAGGGGACCTCGTAATGCTAGGTTGGGTGCAAGGGGGTTCAGGGCGGAGTGTCGTCTCCCCCTGGGTGATTGTGGCAGTTAGACTCCTATAGATTTTGCAAATTGATAGTTTGTTTACCTATTTGTCTTGCTATTGGCCAACTCCAAGTTAAGACTAACCACCCACTTGCTGAGTTTTTAATTTAAAAACTCACACTTGTTTATTGTGTCTTTTCTTTAGATTAGAAGGTGACCGAGGAGCGCTCAACATGTGGGAGAGTTTTGTTTCTTTGTTGTTTTGACAGATTGTACATACTCGACAGGAGGCAGGATAATTAGTGTTTGTAGAAATCCCCCTCCCTAGCCTCATCTCCCGATGTGTATGGAAACAAAGTTTTTTTTTTTTTTTGGTAAATATAGTCGAGTGCAGTTCAGTTCAATTTCTTATGACTCAACTTAGAATGAAATTTACTCTTATGATATGAAATTAATATCTCCCATAAATTATAAAGCAAGTCATGTAATATGGTTTGAGATCCAGGTGTCACATAATAAATGTTAATGGCATATTTGGTAATGTGCCAAATAATACATTTTTTTATTTTTTTTTTATTTTTCCGAATAGAAAAAGAATGAAATCCATTTGATAACGTTTTTGTTCTCGGGAATAAATTTGTTTCCAAGAATAAATTTGGACTAAAATCAAAAAGCAAAAATAAAAGTTGTTTCTTTGTTCTCATGAACAGTTTTAAAACCAAGCATTTTCTTCTTCTTCTTCCTCTAGTTGGTCGTAGGCCTCGTCGATGGTCAGTTACCTTGCTAGAGTCTCATTGGGGGCTAGCAAGGCTCCCCCAAGGTCGGCGAGGTCGTAGGCCCTGGCCGGTGACGTGCCTAAGGAAGAAGAAGTTTAATTTTTTTAAAAAGAAAAAATAATAATAAAATTATTAAAAAATTAAAAGAAATTCTAAGTTAAAAAAAAATTGAGGATCATATTATTCCAGGAATAAAATTTTTTATATATAATTATCAAATACTTTCAAATGTTTAGAAACTCGTTAAGGGAATAAAATCAGAAAAAAAAAATCATTTCTAAGTGAAAATTGTTATGGGAACATAATGGTACTAAACGCACCTTAGTAAATAGCTGCATGAAATTGGTGAAAGAAGAGTAAAAAGTAGAACGTTTGTGTTGTTCTTGTACAAGTCTTACAAAATGTATATCAACAAACCACATTGATACCTATGAAGTGGGCAAAAAGATTAATTCAAGTTGGGCCTAAAGTATAATGCAAGCGAATTAAAGACGTTCGGTCAATCATAGTTTTCGATTTTTCAAAATAATTTCAAATTTTGAAAAAGTAATCGTTATTTAATCTCACAAAAGAAATGACGTTAAGGCCTACTTTCACATTGTATTGCTCAACAAATTTTCCCGCCAAGTACCTTAATGATTAGTGATAAATGATCATCTTTCGAAAACAAGCCTTACAAATAGATGGTACTTTATTTTTGTCTTATCATCACATCAATTGAATTGGATTCCAATCATAAATGTCTGTGACATCAGCTAACGTGGTGCTATGAAGTAGATATTTTCTCACGATAATAGGTCGTAAAGGTAATAATGCAAAGGTTCATATCCGAAGCTGCAGGGAAAAGTTACAAATTAAAACCAAGTCATGAAATACACATCAACACATTGGGAGCTGGAAAACCACTGCCGCTAACTAATCCTTTAATTTGCAATGAACACGAATGGGATCACCAACATTATGATGCAGGCAACACAAATCAACCAGGCATATTATCAAGCAGAATGGACATCAAGAGACTGTAAACAACACATGCTAGTACAACCACGACGAGTTCGGAATCGTGGGTTCATGTCTTGTCTTCTCATCTCCAAGATTAGTCTCTGCTGGACCGTCTTGGTCACTGTGCAGATGAAGCAAAACGTCGAGGTGCACTTCAACGTTGGCTGGAAACTAAAGAGCTATGCTCGTCTCTGATGAGTTAAATGCAACGCCTTGGAAAGGGCATCAAGATGTTGGTTATATTCTGAAGCAATTTGAGCTATGCACGCGCTGTCCCATTTCTGGGAAGAAACAAAATTAGCAAACTACATGTCAGGCAATAGTCTTTCACAAAGCGGCAAAGAGGCAGCAGTCACACGAGAGGCGAGCTCACAGTCAGAAGCAGAAGAAGATGGTTCTCTCCTCTCTCCCTCTCCTCTACATCTTCGGAGTAGGATCTCTATAGTTATACATATCTGCATGGGTTTAAGCAAGGACCCCTCCAAGAAATCAAGATGTTGGTTGTATTCCTGGGTTGTTTGAGCCCCACGCTCTATCCACGCCTAGAAAGTTAAAGTGGACTGCTGGGTTTACTAGGCAGATGCATGGGGATGTAAAATCCAAGTCGAAGTTTAGCGTCCAACCCCCCAAAAGCTTAAATGTCATATGAAGGATTGTACCTAGAGGTGGAGAAAGAAGACGGTGCTTCTATGGTCGTGCCTTTTCGTGCATGTGAAGCCTTTTTTCACAGAAGTAAGCAGTTGTGCGAGTATTTGCAAAGATACTGCACGGGGTGAATTTCCTACTACATCTAACGGATGCAAGGAGCCAAGCCACGGGCAACTGAAAGCACCCCCGGATCTTGTTATTTGCTCTGGATCACGGTTTGTCAAGTTCACATCGAGACAGTTCTTACATAACCAGAGAAATAAATTATATCGAGAAGGGAAGAGAAAACGATTTTGCATGGCATATCACTATAGCAATCAACATCATCATCATAGTCCCATTTTGTGGTTTGTCATGAAAAAGGTGCTTTTACACAATAATACAACAAAAAATTCACATTGAAGGCCATCAAGCAAACCAAAACTTACATAAAGTACAATACCCTCGCCTGAGAAATTAACTTAAAAGTTACCCAAAAAAAGACAGTCTCTTGCAATAGTCTAGTCGGGCGGTCGCCCAGAACTAGAGGGACTGAGAAATTAATAGAGTACAAAGCTTATCTTCAAAGGGCCTAAACTCTCCCCTATTGGTCAACGAGGCCCACGATGCCCTCGCCGGCCTGCCAGCCGTGATCGCTTTGCATCAAGAATTCTTTAGAGGAAGTCGACGGTAAGCTCGCGGTCGAGCACAATTCTATCCCCACCGCTCGCTGTAACAGAGTAAATCAGAGCTCAGAGGGAAATCAGAAATCACCACGAAACATCGCAAACCCAGAAGGAGCAGGAGAAAAAGAAAGCCACGGCTGAACTCTCCTTCCTTTCTGACACCGATGACTCGTCAGGTGGAAGACCTCATTTCCCAGACCAAGGACCTCTACGTCCTGGAGCAAATCGCCGCGATCAATGGCTCCTCCTTCGCCGCCGACAACTCCCTGTTGGCCCCAACCTGGAGTTCCAGTGTCCACAAGCTCAAATCCTTCCTTCTCTCTAAACCCCAAACCACGCTGCTGAATTCAGCAATTGCAAGGCGAAGTCGCCATAACCGTCGCCCCCATGAAAGGCGGCTGCTTCTGGTGCTCGCTGAAGAAGCCAACACCGAGGCTAGCGCTATTAAGAAGGGGATGAGCATGAGCCTAAAATGGATGGAGGAAGACGAGGGTATTGTGGGATTTGGGGGTTTTCCCCGATCAAGAGCAGAAGAAGTTGCTGAAGAAGGCAAAATGAAGGAGGACGATGAGCGCTTCAAGAAAAGCTGTGGCGACCGGGGGACCTTGGGTTGTTTTTGCATTTTAAGGTTTTGGGGGCGTGGGCAAGCGAGTGGAGGCATGGAAATAGCGGCTTCCATTGATATTTGCTTAGAGTCGCAGTTTTTCACATTCATGTCGAGACAGTTTTCATATGAACGGAGACATAAGATGAAAACCAGAGCAGCAGGAGAAGAAAACGATTTTGCAGTGGAAGGGCACAGAACATGTAGATCCTTAGATAAGCGGGGTGGTAATTATACAACAATGATGTACATATCGGGACCAGCTGGGGGGAGGTTACAGGCAAATGAAATTCACATGAAACGTACATCACCACATCGAAAGCCAGAAACTAACGCCCAGTCACTAATAATCCTTTTAACTCGTGATGAACATGAACGGGACCACCAGCATAAGGACTCAAGCAATAGAAATCAGCCAAGGCAAGCCACTGAGCAGAACGAACATCAGGAGACCACATTCGATGCATCCAAGAGCAACAGCGATCCCAGCAAGGGCAAGTCGGAAACTTGGATCAACATCTGGAAGAATCTTCGCCGGATGGTTTTGATCATTGCGCGGATAAGCAAGATGCATGGTTTTCTGGAATTTTTGGCCGAACCTATAGAGCTGTCCCTCTCCCCGATGAGTTGATGCAAGTCCTGGGCAAGTGAATCAAGACCTTCTTGATCTGAGCTACGAGCTCTAATGCATTCCTTAGAATAAAAATCAGCAAATTGCTTATTAGACAACCAAATTTCACAGAAGCAAACAATAAGAATAGAGAAGAAGCATATTGATAGATCAACAGAGAAAAAAAATCATAGGCGATTTCTACAGGTTTCATGGTTTAAGTATGCAATGTTGAAAAGGACGTGTTCATCTAATCTAAGCAGAGTACATATGGTTTCCAAACAAAACAGTATGAATTTACTCAAAGCCCTCCAACTTACTGAAGGAGGTTGGACTATAGAGATGTTGTGGTGCTTACCTTCGAACACCGTGATCGGCTGAGTTGTGGTTTCCCATTGATCTCCGAGCAATGCGTGGTTACTTCGCTACTTCTGCAACATCTTAAAGATGATGCGAGATCTTGTGTTGGTAAAAGAAAAGGAGGGACGTCATAAACAAACAAAAGTTTGCAATATTTCAACGCTCAAGTATGCATGTCATAAACAAACCAAAGAGTTTGAAAGAGTTTGCATGCATAAACACACAAAAGAGTTTGCATATCCCTCTTATTATTTGACAAAGAGTTTGCATGCTTAAACAAACAAAAGAGTTTGCATGCATAAACAAACCCTGTTCTTATTTGACAGAGTTTGCGTGCATAAACAAACGAAAGAGTTTGCATATCCCTTTTACTATTTAACTTGAGGACCTCCCTCTTTCTTTACTTCGCCTTCCCATCATCGGTAGACATTTTTGCACTGTAAATGATAAATTTCATAGAGACTAATTTCGATTTGCCGTCGGAAAATTTATATCAATTAGCCCCCAAAGCTTAACCCCTATGAAAAATTTTGTTTGCTAGTGTAATTTAATCTTCCTATTTGGTTCAAGGAGGATGATAATTGAAAAGTTATGGTTTTTATTATTTGTTGATTTTTGAGAGTCGAGATTGAATTATGGTGTGCAATGGGTTTAGTTTAATCCAGGATTCGGACCAAATCGGCTTGGATAGATCAATTGAAGGTTAATTTTGGGGAGAACCGGTTCAATTTCTTGTTCTATGAACCTTGAAGTGGCCTAGGATTGGATCAGTTCCCAATTCCAAGCTTGGAACTACAGGTTCTATTTGAGAACCGATTCCCTAATCAAATCGATTTTCAAGTCTTCTTTTTCCAAAAAAAAAAAAAGAAAAAAGAAAAAAGAAAAATCCTTTGAAATCATAAAGAATTGAACTGTATTTTTAACATAAAGAAACAACAATTTTTTACACAAAAAAAAAAAAGTGGGCCAATTAGATGCATCCCTCATTAATCATTATGTAGTTGGCGTTTGTTGGGAATAACGGATCCCCGAAAACCGGATTCGACACCGAATCGAACCCCTAAATCAATGCGGAAAACGAAGCCCGGGAAAAATCACGTATCACCGATCGTAAAGCACACCACGGATTCGAGCGTACCTTGTTAGCCATAGATTAAACACTAATGCCGAAGATCGATGAAGAAATTTTGATCCGATGATGCCAATTTGCCTTGAAAGGAAGACGGTATCGCCGTAAGCGTTTTTCTTCTTTTTGGAGGGAGAGTGGGAGAGAACGTACGTTGGAATTGTGCCAAAAGGTGTCTTCTCTCTCTCTCTCTCCTCCCTTTTATACCTACCCCCATCCACGGGCCCTATTCCCGTGGGCCGGGCTTTTTGGGCCCAACTTGAGCGGATGGGCCTTAAGCCCATCTCATAAATCCATCATCTCCCACTCGCATATGGTGGTCCAAAACCAACATGGGCGGACAAGGCTCTACTCAGCCCCATCAGAGAATAATCCATCATAGACTCTCACTTAACATGATGGGCCAAACAGAATCCTCTTTTCCTCTCTTCAACATTCATACTTAGGTGAATAATCGGGTGCGACCAAAGACATGCTTTGAGAGCTCGTTGCCATACATCTCGTAGGAATATATAGCAGCTCATAATGGGCATCACATCCTGAGTAGATTTAGTATGCAAGTACCCTAGATCGATCGATCACATTTATATCTCTCTTGATCTTTTTTAAACAATGATATATATATATATATATATATTGTATTCACAATTATGATTATCACAAAGACAATCATAATTGGTTAACCGGTGAATACAAAACTACAATGTGATTCTCCAAATTCGATCTTCCTCTTTCCTTCAAACTCTCAATTTCAGTTCAGCTTGTTTTTTTAATAATGCCCCATTAGATCGAATCAAACTTATGACCATTGACAACATCCTAAGATAGCAAACACTAAATAGAAATCTTGAGAATAAGTAAGAATCATGAGGGGACTAAGAAATTGAGGAACTCTCTTCCTCAAGAGTCTCACACGACATAAAAATTGAGATCAAACTTTTGCCACTCTTATTGGTCGTCTCATGCATACGTAGTATGAAATACGTATTACGGTATTAACTCCTTTCCCATGGAGCGTATGTCTACACCTTTCAATACCGTACAAATGATAGTTCAGACATACCCAATGTCTAACTTGAGTTCACGTATCTACTCATTCACAAAATTCATCATAACTCACATCTGGCATCTTAAACAGATAAAGTAAAATATGTGGGGTATTTTACTTTTGGACATAGTAAGTATTATGTCCTCATCTTAACACTCCGTTAAGGCAACATACATGTTTTAAGCTTGAGCTCTCGATTATCACCTAGATAATAAGCTTAAAAACAGTCTCATCTCTATTTATCACACAGTAAATAGAGGCGATTACCTGTGTGAGTGGGCTAATCTTATATCTGTCCGACATATTTCTCAACTTAAAGTAATGCACTAAGCATTAAGATGCATAAAGATCAAACAAAGATTCATAGGCATTAATGATAAAAACACAAATTCATCAAATGTGAAAACTTAAGGAAAATACAATATTCAGTACATCAGTCTCTACGCAATCCTAGAGATTTCATATGGCCACAAAACACATCTCTAGGTATTGGCTTTGTCATAGGATCTGCTACCATTCTATGCGTAGTATGTACTCTAAGTTCACATCTTTTCGTGCAACCATATCATTGACAAGATTATACTTGGTATCTATATGTTTGGTCTTGCCATGATATTTTGGATCTTTGGTATACACTTTTGCTGCTTGGCTATCACAGTTAACCAACAATTAATCTGCAGCACTTCCAATAACACCTAAATGATCCAAAAAATTTCTTAATCCAAACACTTTCTTACACTGCTGCTGATAATGCCACGAACTCAACTTACATCGTAGACAATGCTATACACTTTTATTTCTTACTGCTCCAACATATGGTGCCATTATTCGGTAAGAAAACAAACCTAGAGGTAGATTTTCTTTCATCTAAATCTCCTCCCCAATCAGTATCACAATAGCCTTTGAGTTGCAAATCATTTCCTTAATAACTCAACGTATAATCAGCAGTCCCCTTTAGATACTTCAGTATTCTTTTAACGGCTTTCCATTATGCTGGACCTAGATTGGATTGGTATCTACTCACCATTCCAACTGCAAAACATATGCCAGGTCTTGTACACATCATAGAATACATCAAGCTCCCAACAGCACTAGCATAAGGAACATGTTTCATTTGTTTCTTCTCTTATGGAGTCCTTGGACACAGTTTATGGCTCAATCCTTCACCTTTTGCAATAGGAGTGTCTATGGGTTTACAGTCTTGCATACGAAATTGTTCAAGAACCTTATTTATATAGGTTTCTTGCGAAAGAGACAACGATCTCTTCAAACGATCTCTTGAAATCTTAACTCCAGGAATGTATGCAGCCTCACCCATATCCTTCATTTCAAAGTTAGAAGACAACCATCTCTTGACAGTATTGACAAACTCCATATTACTTCCGGCAATTCGTATATCATCAACATATAATGATATGATCACAAATTGATCATTGGATATTTTGATATATACACAATGATCATCATCTATCATTGTAAAGTCATATGCCATTATGGCATTATGAAAACGTATATACCATTGTTTCGATGACTGCTTACGGCCATATATTGACCTCAAAAAATCGATATACCTTTTCTTCTTGGCCTTTCATTATGAAACCAGCAGATTGTTCCATATATTTCTTCCTCTAATTCTCCATTGAGGAAAGCAGTCTTTACATCCATTTGATGTAACTCAAGATCCATACATGTCCTTATTGCCAGAATAATGCGAATCGAGGTAAATCTCACTACAGGAGAAAATGTATCTTCATAAACAATTTCTTCCTGTTGATTATACCCCTTCGCCACAAGGCAAGCCTTATGCCTTTCTATCGAGCCATCAGCCTTTCGCTTTATTTTGAAAACCCACTTGTTCCCAATAGCTTTGTGTCCTTTTGGAAGATCAACCAATTCCCAGACTTGGTTTGATTTCATTGACTCCATTTCCTCTTTCGTTGCATGAATCCATTTTTCCTTATTAGGGCAATTTAGAGCCTCATTAATATTTATTGGCTCATCCTCATCTTGTGGAGCAACCATAAAAGTTTCCCTTTCAATGTCAAAACATCAACGGAGAATACTTTAGCGACTTGTTCACCGTATGGGAGATTATACACTTAACACATCATTCTCCATCATGCTTCCACTTGGATTAGGTAATGATGATGTCGTCACATCAGGTGGTTGCAATTGAAAATGAGTTGAATTCAATTCATCACATCTCATATTACTCCCACTTGGACGAACTCTACTGACATCATTATCTTGATCCAAGGTTTCAAATAGGAAGTAATTTTCCCTTATTTCGCCCCTCTTAGAAAATTCATCCACTAAGGATGTGACATCCTGTTATTCAAATTCAGTTATACTCCTACTTTCCTGCTCACCTATGAACACATACCCTTTTGAGTGTTCGCAGTATCTCATAAAAATACTCTTATTTTCTTTGGGACCCAATTTCCCAAACTTGTGAGAGGACTCATGAATATAGGCAGCACAACCCCATGGCTTAAGAAAACTTAAGTTCGGTTTTCTAACTGTCCATAACTCATATGAAGTGGAAATAACTGATTTGGAAGGCATCCGGTTAAGTATATTGGCAGCAGTTAACAACGCATCAATCCAAAAAGTGATAGGTAAGTTAGTATGCGCCATCTTGGACCTAACAATTCCAGTATGGTTCTGTTTATTCTCTCTGCAACACCATTTTGTTGAGGAATATATGGAATAGACAACTATCTTTCTATTCCTTTTTCATCACATAATTTTCTGAACTTATCAAATAAATATTCTCAACCTCGATCAGATCTAAATACCTTTATTTTTGTGTCTAATTGATTTTCTGCCAGGTTCATAAACCTTCTGAAACAACTTATGCTTCAAATTTATGAGAAATCAAATAGACATATCCGACTCGAGTAAAATCATCTATAAAAAAAAAAAAAAAGTGATGAAATAAACAGCCCATTGCCTTCCTCTCACATTCATTGAACCACAGACGTCCAAATGGATTAAATGCAGAGGAAAATCAGCTCTTTTACCTTCTCCAAATGGTTTCCTTGTCATTTTCCCTACTAGGCAATGCTCACTTATAGATAAATCGACTTTTTTAATATTGCCCAACAAGCCCTCTTTGGCTAGTCTATTCATATGTTGTTGGCCCATATGAGCAAGTCTAGCATGCCACCATATTCACATCATTATCATATAAGGTAGAAGACGTGAAACAAGGGAATAACATATTGACATCATCACAGTCAATATTTAGTACAATAAAACCATTCAGTAAGTGACCACAACTATAGTAGTTTGTATCTAAACACAAATATTCACCTTTATTATGGAAGTTCATACCAAAACCAAGCTTAACCAACACTAAGACAGACACTAAATTTCGACGAATCTCCAGAGCATATAGAACATCAAGGTGCGTTCACCACTCATGTTCAATTGGCCAGTGCCAATTCCTTTACATCAGCTCTAGAGTTGTTTCCCATATGGATCCACTCAGTTCCAATTGGTACTCGTCGGAATTCCACGAAAGATCCTCTATCCTTTGCTACATGGTCTGTCGTTCCTGAATCTACTATCCACAAAGGATTGGATTCAGCCAATAATATTGAACTTGACACAAAAGTAAAGTTCTAAAAAGTACAAGGGGTGTTTACTTTCTTTGGCTCACGACAGTTGCGAGCATAGTGACATCTCTTATCACAATTGTAAGATCTCACCCTTGACATTTTCTTCACTTGAGGACGTTTTCATCTCTTGTGTTGGTTAACTCTTGATTTCTTGCAATAAGGACTTGATCCTTTGCATTCCCACGTATTGAACGAATCAATATGTTTGCGTTTAGAGCTCAAAGCCCTTTATGAGCTAGAACCAGCATTGCAAATATCTATTTTCGGCTCACATGCCGTCAAGCGGTCCTCTACCAGCTCAAGGTGGCGCACAGCATCCTCAAGATCTTCCATAACATGGTCAAGAGCTTCTAGTGCTCCTTGCTTTTTCAGCACATATTGAATCTTCATATTCAATATTTCACAATTGTTGCCATTCATATCAGCAATTACATTCTTAGTTGCTTGAACCATCGTTCGTAACACATCGACATACATACACGAATAATTAATGCCTATCATTTATGCATCCCTATTTGTATAGACCCATCATATTAATGAATAATTTCAAGTAAAGCTTTAGAATCAAAAGGTCACTATGTTTCCAATCATCCTCCAAAAATCCTAACTCAACATTATTATTAATATAATTGTCTTATGCAAATAAATTCTATGAAGTTACAAAAACTTCTATTACTACCCCTACGACTAATTACCTACAAAGAACCAGCAATAGCAGAAAGCAAATAAAATCTTAACATCCAATAAAATAACAATGCTTTCACATGATACAACTAATATATCGGTTGCTACATCAACAACAATCAGGTAGTAAACATTACTTAATTAATCAAAGAAATAAATAGGGAATGTCTCTTCCAATCTATCAGTCAAAACATCTGAAAAAACTGAAGGCACATTTGCTAACCATAGAAAAACTTTTGAAGAGCTTTCATGTCGCCACTAAGGCGCATTCACTCGCGCTCAATCTAAGGGTTGAAGTGTTGGCCAACTCAATCCTATAGTGCTCTCTTACAAAAATTTCCACCAGCCTCCTATAACTCGGGACCACGTTGACCTCCCATAGCCAATCCAACACTGCTTGCCATTCAGGTGGAAGAGTGTTCATCAAAGCTAGCACCTTCTCAAAATTCGGCATAAGATAACCATTCCAGATGATTTCTTGTATCATTTGATTGACCCTGACCATATGTGATACTAAATCACCATCATGCCACCGATAATTAGCTAATTCTGACATCAGCCTTTTAAGTCTTGCATTTCCCTTGTTTGTTCTCGGGATTGCAGGTATCCTTGCATAACGCATCATAGATTCATAACAAACGGAACTAAAAATGGATCACTTATAATCCATAATAAATATAAGGGAAAATACATAATTTTCCAAAATTCATGCAACAAATGTAGAATTAAAAATGGATTACTTATAACCCACATAGGCATGACTGGAAATTTTTTTTTTTTTTTTTTTTTTTTTCGGGTCAACAGTCAAAGTCAACGGTCAACGGTCGGTCAACGGTCGTCGGGTCAACGGGCGCGCGGGTCGGAGGACCGGTCGGGCCGGTCGGACGAACCGACCGCATGTGCCTTGCGCATGAGCGTGCTAACGTCACCCAGACATCAGCCGCACGTGCGCAGCATGCGCCAGGCTAATCGGGTCGAGTCGGTCGCCGGCCGGTGACCGGCCAGCCAACCGTCGTCGGCGCTGATGTCATCAATGACGTCATCCCGATGGTTATCGACCGTTGGGTGACGTCACGATGACGTTAGCGGGTGACGTCAGCACGCATCGGTTCGCTGACCGGCGCGTGCCGTTTCGCCGGTCGCCAGCACGCACGTGCCGGTTCGTCACCGGCGCACGTGGCGCCCACGCGCAGCGGCTTCTGGCCGCGCGTGTGGGCGCGTGCGGTTTCATATGACGTCGTGCGACATATCGCCAGACTCGTCTCAACGTCGCCTTTCTTCCCATGTGTTCAGAAAACGATTTCGACTTACGAAAACTCAGAAAAATGGCCGAACAACGCTCGGATGTCGGGATTTCTTGCCCCGATCCGTACGGCCGAAAATTTTTCTCGAAAGATCAATCAAAAAACATCAAATTGATCGGGAAAACATGAACTAGGGCTCTAATACCAATGTTGGGAATAATGGATCCCCGAAAACCGGATTCGACACCGAATCGAACCCCTAAATCAATGCGGAAGACAAAGCCTGGGAAAAATCACGTATCACCGATCGTAAAGCACACCACGGATTCGAGCGTATCTTGTTAGCCACAGATTAAATACCAATGCCGAAGATCGAAGAAGAAATTCTGATCCGATGATGCCAATTTGCCTTGAAAGGAAGACGGTATCGCCGTAAGCGTTTTTCTTCTTTTTTGAGGGAGAGTGGGAGAGAACGTATGTTGGAATTGTGCCAAAAGGTGTCTTCTCTCTCTCTCTCCTCCCTTTTATACCTTCCCCCATCCACGGGCCCTATTCCCATGGGCCGGGCTTTTTGGGCCCAACTTGAGCGGATGGGCCTTAAGCCCATCTCATAAATCCATCAGCGTTGAATTCTTTGTTACGAGTTGATATGTAGCATTCGACTATTAAAGCAGGATGGTGGAATCTATCTTTTCCAGCCTTGAGGACAGATTCACTTTTGGTTCTTCTACTTTGAAATGGATGAGGGACTCTGGAGGATGTTCTTATGTTCAATCCACAAATCCATCTCAAAATGGTTCACCAGCTTTTCCTGCGATGCTTACCAAACTTTTTTGCTGAATGTTCATAAGAAAAGTGAATTCTTGGTTCCAAGGCAAACCATCGGTACAACCAGTTTAGTTCCTAAATTGAATCGGTTTTCAAGTCTTCTATTTTTTCAAAATATAATCCTCTAAATATCATAACTGCTAATATTGAAGAATAATCTTAAGATCGTTCAAATGTTTTTCTTATATTATTTCTTTATTTTAATAGTTAATACTCTCTACACATTTAATCTTTTTTCCACACCCATGAGTGTACTCTCTTTACAGTAGGAAAAAATAAAAAAGCAGCTTTCCGCATGGATTTAAGAACTAAAATTTCAATTGGCCTGATTGGTCTATTCGGCCATGCACTAGGCATGAGTAGTACCTCGTCATATTAATAATTATTGCATGAATGAAATTAACAAATAATTATGGTAAGCCAGTCTCAAAAGCACAAGGATAGTGATCAAACCAGAGATTTGTTAATGAATTAAGCTTGCACTTGTCCAGCTTGCTTTTACTTGTGTAGTTTGATCGAACAAGTTACTTAGAATTTGCAAGCTATCCCATTAGCAACTTTAGTATGAATTTTGTTGTACGTAGATGGCTGAGTTTGTCATATGAGGAGCGAGCTACAAACTATATCAAACTCACAGTGTGTATATCCTAAAAGAAATAATAGCGAATGGGGATTATGTGATTTTTTCTAGTTGGTTGCATGCCTCCTCAGTTTGAGCTCCCCGCACTATTTCGCACCCAGAAAATTAGAATCAAATGCTAATTATATTAGGCGGATGCATCTCGATGTAAATTACAAGTTGAAGTTTTAGAGTGCGACACTCAGAAAGCTTAAATCGTTATATAATGAGTATAAATCTACAAGAGAAGAAAGAAAATGATTTTGCAGGGCCTGTTAGTTGTAGAGGGTAAACGATGCGTCAAGTATGACATTAGGGTGTGGCTTCTAGAAGGTGGAATGTGGCCTGGATCCCCTGCACATGTTATCTTTCTTATGTTTGACTTTCTGACCTCATCGCTTCCACCCATCCCAAACATATTTACGTATTATTTAGGTGTTGTTCCAACTATTAAAGAAAAGAAAACAAGAAAAAGAAGAGGACTATGGACTTTTGTGTTTTTGGTGTATTATTCATTAGCTTATTATTGCATTCCATGGTGTTGGTTTTCTGAAAATCTTTCGCACGGATGAATTGTTCAAATCGTTAGGAAATTTTGCTGTGGGATGGTATACATGTTTAAACAGGTTCATATGCTTTTCATCATTCGTTAATTTTGTAATTATTATTAGATAGATGAAAACTATATGTGTATAAAGAATATATAGACCCTATAAATAAGGTATTCATGATATTTTAACATCCATCATCGTCATAAAAAATGTTCAGGGTAAAAATACAACAACCATACCCAGGAAACACCTGGAGGACTAGACCTCACCGCCGGAAGTTCCAAGCGAAAGGTTTACCCAAGCAGACCAAAATTCGAAGAAAATACACATCATGAGGAGGACCAGCCCCTGAAAACACTAGGAGGACCAGACCACCAATATTCAAAGAAAATACACAACATCTGGAAGACCACACCCCAGCAAACGCCAGAACCTCAGCCACATCGAAAGCCAGAAACTGCCGCGGTTTGCTAATTAATCCTTTAATTCGTGATTAACTCAAACGGAATTACCAAAATCAGGATGCACACAAGAAAAATGGGCCAGGGCATGTCGTGAAGCAAAACGCACAATAAGAGACTGCACGAGACACATCCAAGAGCAGTAGAGATAAGAGCATATGGAAGTCGGCATCTTGGGCTCATATGTTGCCTTTCCATCTCGAAGGCTAATTTTTGCCTGACTATCTTGATCGCTGTGCAGATAAGCATAGTGCTGGATTCACCAGTAATGTTGACTCGAGCTGTAGAGCTACGCCTGTCGCTGATGAGTTGGCGCATGACCTCATCCAATGTGTCCAAATATTCGTTACATTTTACAGCAATTTGAACCGCACGCTCTGCTCCACTTCTTGGATGAAAATCACCACACTACTTGTTAGATATCCATATTTCACATAAGGTCAAACAATAAGGATCAAGAATAAACTCATGGATCGTTTAACCAAATCAAACCAAGAAAAATCTAGACTATTTGAACTTTTAGTATGGATTCCCAACGCAACATGAGAAAGGACGAGTTCATTGTACAGGTTGTTGCCAAATAAAACAGAATTCAAGCAAGGAACAAGCTTTGTGGACAAAATCAGAGATGGGGACAAAATCAAAGATGAGGAGCTCTTTTTCAGGAAAGGCACTCAAACAGCATGAATTGAATCGAACCGTTCCCAGAGTTATAGAACGAAAGAGGACTTCAGAAATGGCGCACAAGGTTGTTCCGAATAAAATAGCATTCAAGTATAGGAACAAGCTTTGTGGACAAAAATCAGAGATGGGGAGCTCTTTTCCAGGAAAGGAACTTAGAACAGCATGAATTCAACTGGCTCCCCGGAGTTTTAGAAGGAGATTGGACTTCAGAAATAGCGTATAAGGTTGTTTCCAAATAAAACAGCGTAAAGGAATTCGCTTTGTGGACAAAATCAGAGACGGGGAGCTCTTTTCCAGGAAAGGAACCCAAAACGGTATGAATTCAACCGGTTCCCAGAGTTTTTTAGAAGGAAACTCGACTTCCGAAATGGGTACAAGGTTGTTTCCGAATAAAACAGCGTAAAGGAATTCGCTTTGTGGACAAAATCAGAGATAAGGAGCTCCTTTTCAAGAAAGGAACTCAAAACAGTATGAATAAAACAGCATAAAGGAATAGGCTTTGTGGACAAAATCCGAAATGGGGAGCTCTTCTCCAAGAATGAACTCAAAACAGCAAGAACTCAACCAGCTCGCCGGAGGCTTTCAGAAGGAGACTGGACTTCAGAAATGGTGCACAAGGTTGTTTCCGAATAAATCAGAGATGGGGAGCTCTTTTCCAAGAAAGGAAAAAAAAAAAAAACAGCATGATTTCGATCGGTTCCCGGAGCTTTTTAGAAGGAGACTAGACTTCAGAAATGGCGTACGAAGTTGTTTCCGAATAAAACAGCATAAAGGAATAAGCTTTGTGGACAAAATCCGAAATGGGGAGCTCTTTTCCAGGAAAGGAACTCAAAATAGCATGAACTCTTTTCCAGGGATCCCAGATTTTTTTAGAAGGAGACTGGACTTCAGAAATGGCGTACAAGGTTGTTTCTGAATAAAACAGCGTAAAGGAATAAGCTTTGTGGACAAAATCAGAGATGGGGAGCTCTTTTCCAAGGAAAGGAACTCAAAGAAAGCATGAAACCGGTTCCTCGGAGCTTTCGCTTTTTAGAAGCAGAATTTCTTCAGAAATGGCATACGAGGTTGCTTCCAAATAAAACAGCATAAAGGAATTCGCTTTATGGACAAAATCAGAGACGGGGAGCTCTTTTCCAAGAAAGGAACTCAAAACAGCATGAATTCAACCGGCCCATCAGAGTTTTTCTCAGACTTGACTTCACAAATGGCGTATGAGGTCGTTGCCGAATAAAACAGCGTAAAGGAATAAGCTTTGTGGACAAAATCTGAGATGGAAAGGAGTAAGCTTTGTGGACAAAATCCGAAATGGAGAGCTCGTTTCCAGGAAAGGAACTCAAAAAAGCAGAATTCAACCGCTTCCCCAGAGCTTTTTAGAAGGAGACTGGACTTCACAGATGGCGCACAAGGTTGTTTTTGAATAAAACGGCGTAAAGGAGTAAGCTTTGTGGACAAAAAGATCAGAGATGGAAAGGAGAAAGCTTTGTGGACAAAATCAGAGATGGGGAGCTCTTTTCCAGGAAAGGAACTCGTAAAAGCATGAATTCAACCGGTTCATCAGACGTTTTCAGAAGGAGACAGGACTGACAGAAGTGAAGGGATGTTGCAGTTCGAGGTTGATGCTTACCTCCGATCACCGCGATCCACTGAATTATTGTTTCCCATTGATCTTCGAGCTTCGTGGGATTATTCTCTTCCTTCCTCGTCCGAGACAGACCTTAATGAGAGCCTGCGATTTGGCCAACCCACTGATGACGAAGGCATAGCCAAGCAATGCAGACAAGGCATGCAGCCCCGGTCAAAAAATATTTTCAATTAGCCCCTGATGGGCTCCATCTTTTTGGAAAAGACCCCTATATTTGAGTTTGTCTCAAATGAAATCCCCACTTCACAAAAATATATCAGTTACCCTATGACTTAACCCCGAAGAGAGACGTGGCCGGCCAGAGGTGCCCCCGCATCACCCATACCCTTCATTCCCCGTTTACAAGGGGTGTGCCACCGACCGGTTCTGCCCGGGATCCGGACCGGACCGCTGTGAAAACAGGTCCCCTTTCCGATTCTATATGAACCAGTCCGGTTCCTGGTATCACAACCGGTGAGATCCGGTCCGATTCCCAATTCCGAGTGAAGAACCGTTTGGATCCTAGCCATCGGACCCGTTTCTCGATCCGGTTTCACGAAAGAAGAAAACCCTAATGTCTTTGTATCTCTCTTCTTCGCCTCCTTTCTCTGTTAATCAGGCAGCGCTCGCGGCTCTTCTTTCCTCTTTGCTCTCACGGGGCAGTCGCGCTCGCGCTTTCTCGCCGCAGGAACCATCGCCACTCCTCTTCTTCTTCTCCGAGCGATCGAAGAATGACCGCGCTCGCTCGCCGTTTGAGCCCTCCCTCTGAGGTCCGGAAATGGAGGCTCTCATGACGGATTCTCCGGCAAGACCGAGACTTTCTTCTTAGGGTTTTGTTTCTCCCATCGGCTGTCCAATGTAGATTGAGAGACGGGTTTGATTCTTCGGGCAAAGAAAGAGCGGAAGGAAGGAGGGAGAAAGGAGGGGGGGGGGGGGGGGGGCGGCGGCAGATGGGTGAAAATTATGAAACGGGGTCTTTCTTAATTTCCTTTTTTTAATTATTTTTAATTATTGTATTCGGGGAGTTTTGTATGTATGTGTGTGTCTATATATGCGCGCGCGCGCACATGGCACACGCATTATTACATCGGACGGGAGTCAACAGTAAGTGGCTGCATCTTTCCATAGGATTTCTTATGGCTTTTATTTAATTAAATATTTTTTTTTCGTCTTTCTTCTCCCCATCTGGAGTATGGAAAAATTTGAGTTGAATAATGCATCTGCTTCTCTTTTTATGTTGTAAGTTATTTAACTATTTATCTAATTAATGAATGCTTTATTTAATCTCTTCTTCGGTTTTTGAATCTAAATTGTCTTGCCGATGACATTATCATCGATAAATAGAGTTCACAAGTTAAAAAGGAATGAATAGATGTGATGACTAGTGAGTAATTGTAATTCTGTTAATTGTTTTAGTTTTTAATGCTTATTTAATTTAAACTATCGTTAATAGATTAATTATATTGTTTGTTTTGTTTTCGAGTGGTTAGAATTTGGTGAAATATTTTTATGGTTGAGTGACGGATGGAGTTTTATACTTTATGTTTTATGTTACATACTTGAACTTTATATCGTTTGTAATTGTACGTGATTATATATTCATCTTATAGATTGTTCTTCCGACGTATAGAAATTTCTGCATTTCATCTTCAACTGATATATATATATATATTTAAATGAAATCTGAAAAAAAAACAAAAAACAAAAAAAAAAAAAAAACAAAAGAAATATAGGTTATCGAGTCGACCCGAAACTAGACAAAAAATAAAAAACATGGTAGGTCTTCTAAACAAAGTTCTTTTTTAGGAAAGTAACTCAAAACAGCACAATCCTCCAAGTCATTGAAGGAAGCTGGACTATAGGGGTGAAGTGATGTTTGCGGTTGGAGGTTGATGCTTATTGCTTACCGCTGAATTATTGTTTCCCATTAAACTCCGAGCTTCGCGTCGTTAATCTCTTCCTTACTCGTCCGGAAGAGAACTTGATGCGAGCCTGCGATTCTTAGCCAACAAATTTTGTAGACGATCACAAGGCAAAGCTTTTTTTTTTTTTTTTTTTTTTTTTTTGGTAAAAGGTAAATAGTATAAATAAGGGAAGGACAAATACAAAAGATCGGATCCAAACCTATACTCTCAGAACAAGAGTGAACGGGAGCCGATGTAAAAGAAAAGCTAGACAAATAAGGAAGACAGAACTACAACCGCGGGGAAAACCCACCGCTACAACGAGAACGGAAAGAACGGAGAGAACTAAAACAAAGCGAGCAGAAACATGATCAGACAAGGCAAAGCTTTTAGTATGGAGAAATCGCCAAAAAGCGCGACTAGATCCTCTTTTTCTGCAGAAGACCCCTACGCGACTAGATCCTCCTGATTGCGGTACGGGAAGCGCCACTAGATCCTCTTTCTTGCAAAAGACCCCTGCACTTTTAGTTCCACAGTTATACAATTGACTAAAATATACGCGCCAAAGCAGTGCCAAATGGTAGGAAGCGTGGCAGCTCCTCTTTTGCAAAGGACCCCCTGCGTCTGTCTTAAATGACCCCGTCCACTTGATAGATGTACGTCAATTGGTCCCCACCGCTACCGCTGAATCCCGATCGAAAAAGTCACTGGCCAGATGCACACGCATCTCACCTGAACTTACATTCTCCGTTTCCAGCTTCACTACACTGATATCTCACCCTTTTTGAATTTGGAATTTTGCTTTTCAAGTGCGTTGTTCTTCAATTATGCATGCGAATGATTGCTCTATCCGGTGCGCCACCGTTAATTTGATGTTCCTCTTCGGTACTACCGAAGGGTGGGGATTCAAAGTTATGATTTTTAGATATAATCGTTATCGATAATAAAAATGTCTTTATATTATAAACGATATAATTGGCCATTTATAGAAAATTATTTTTCAAATTATTTATTTTTTTGCAAAACACACGGACCTCAAATGAATAAGAAGAAACTAAGACTTATTTTTTAGTTTCCCAATGATTTTTTTTTTTTTTTGGGCCAAGTACCTTTAATGGTTGCACATATTTTTGAAAAAGTTTAAGAAATGTTTTATTTTTTATATATGATCTTGTACAACACCAAGCACTTAATTATATTTTTGTTATATTGTCAGATCCAAAGACGGTCTCCCCCCACGTGTACCGTTACAATTGAATCCTCACGACATACGAGTGGACCGTCTATGAATATTTGCTTGCTTATGACTTGCTAGAGAGACATGGATTCATCAAGCATCGGTGATAGGTTCAATTGGCTTGCCACCAAGAAATATATCCATTTCTCTGACTGGTGGTTGGTACTGTGAAGTTGGGTACAGCTTTGTACTTTGGATCGAAGCCGGCTTCTTCATGTCTAAAGACACTTCTTGTTGATTATTCCTCTCAATGGCGTGAATTTAGTCATTTCGGTCAATATTGACCAAAAACCATTGACGTAACGGTTTAATCTCTGCCGGCCATCTTACATGGCATAATCAATGCGGACATAGATAATTTTAAGTTCTTTTATAAAATTTTCAATTTTTTTCTTCCCTTCTTTCTCTAATTAGTAGCCAGGCCTTGGCGATGGTCGGACCTCGCCAATCATTGGCAAAGGTCACAACCGTCAGGCACTAATGAGGGTGAGCCTCGCCTGCCTCTGGCAAGGTTGAACTTACCCTTCCATTGGCAAGGCTCGATCCTCACAAGATCTAATGAGCCCAAGCTGATGAGGTCGAAAGGGAAAATATTTTTTTTAAAAAAAACTTATAATAATTTCATAAAATTATCCAAATATTGTAAAAATTGTCAACGTGAGCTTGATCGTATTACGTAAGACTGCGATGTCGAGCAAACCTCTACGTCGGCAATTGCTTGCCAATTTTAGCTAGAAGAGGTTTAGGATAAAATTTTTCAATTCATCAAAATATTTAGGATTAAATTGACACAATTGAAAATTTTAAAACTAAATTGACAGGTTGTTAGAAGATTTAGGATTAAATTTGCACAAACGCAATAAATTTAGGACTTTTATACATTATTTGAGGTCAAAATTAATATTGGGTAATGTAATTGCTAAAGTTATCTTTGCGTCATGTATTTTATCCTCGCGTAAGAATATTTGTAACATTGCTTTAAGATTTTAACAATTACTTTTTGTAGCTCATGGATGGAAAGGTTCTGCATAGATAGTATGCTGTCATAATATTAATGATTTAGCAATTTAAATCAACACGAAATTATTAGAGAAATAAATGGAGAACAATAAATGGCATAAGTAATCCATTTAATTCAGTTCGAGTGTGAGTATCTACTTTATAGACAGAGACGGGATTAAATAATTTATTATAATAAGATAATCGTGTTACAATTGCTTATGCACTTGGGTGTTTCATATACTTAAATTAAGTTTATACCCACAGTATTCAATTTGAATGAAAAGCTCGTAGCACAAATCACCTGTCCAAACACGTCCGCATGGTCAAAGAAACAGGAACTCAAGACGTCCGTCTCAATTTCTGTCCACCGACCTGACTAACCCGCCGGAAAAAAAAAACAGAGAGAAAAAAAAAGAGACCAGTCTAACCTACCTAAACACACACACACACACACACACACACACACATATATATATATATATATATTAATATTATAGGATAGTGAGGGCCCATTCTTTGTACAGCGTCCCTCCGCTGTGAAGTTCTATTCTTGTATATTTAGTATTTAGCGTTGCCGATTGATGAATCTGGGTAAAACTTTGACTTGGATATTATCTTCAGAAAACAAATCTGATTCAAAAAAAGCGCACACCAAATAATGAGCAAATCAAAATATTGATGGATCGGGCTTCATACACAGTTCAGACTCAATACATAATTTAATATTATGATGAACATAATAATAAGTCGTTTATTGTCATTATGCCTACATGATAATTAATGCATTAAGCTTTACTCAGGTTAAGAGGGAGGGTATTGGAAAAAATTCCAAAATTAATGGCAAAATCCTGGAAAGATTGGTTAAATCGTGGGGATAAGATCAAACATTTATTGGTGTGATTATTATGAAAACAGCAGATACGTTAATACGAAAAATTAAGAAGACACTAATGTATAAACAATATCGGGCGTTGATCTTAACATTATGATTATTTGATGAACGTACAACAAATAACTAATGAAGAAGCATGTAGCCAGTCCTTATTCTTCCTATCAACACATGAATACTCCATCCAAGCCATGAGATAAAAAATTGGGATAAGATAGAGAACTCGGTTTTCTTCCAAATTCTACAATGATGTCATCTTCACCGCATTCATGTATGTCTTCATTTCTTGCGGCACTTTCGTGACAATGTTCAGTTTTCAAGAACCAAAACTTTATGTAGATTGATGATATGTTGACAAGATAATTCTAGCATGCAAAGGTATACAATTATGATCGTTGCGAAATTGAGTATATAACTATAAATTATATATTCATATGAATTTTGTTTGTCGTCTATAATGGATATACTGTTACTACTAGGTAGGTGCTGGTAAAAAATTGGACCCATTAGCCTCAGGGTGTGCTCTTGGACCTGCAATGAGCCATGAAGCATGATCATATATAATTTTAGATAATTTTTTATTGGTTGGTTTTTAATTCCAACTTAAAACTTAACAATGAAATGAAATCCCATAGTGTCGTTGTTAATTAAAGCACATTATCCATTTAAAGTTCACACATTTCTTTTTGGCTATTCAGGCATAGAAGCAAGTATATCAAGACACCGCTTAGTAACCATTTAAATAGTACCTGGTTCTGATTTTTTGTTTCCAGAATCAGTTTGGGAACAGAATCGCGTTTGGTAAAATTTTTGTTCCCGGAATAAATTTGTTCCTGGAAACAGTTTTGGACAAGAATTGAGAATAAAAAACAAAGTTGATTCTTGTTCCGAGAACAAATTTGAGAATTAAAACCAACTCTTCTTCTTCTTCCCTTCTGCCATCCCACAACTGCCGTCCACCACCGTCCGCCACCGTCCACTGCCGCCGGTTCGGTGAGCTCGCTAGAGGCTCGGTCTCACCAGGGCTGGGCAAGCCTCGTGACGCCCAGCCCCACCGGTGGCCAGGCGAGCCTCACCCAGCCTCGGCGAGGCTTAGCCGACGAGGGCAGGCCTCGCCGAGGGCCGGCGATGCTCCGGTGAGGTCGCCGGCCGATCGTCGGCTTGGCCACCGGTGAGGCTCGGCCAACGAGGGCAAGCCTCGCCAAGGGCCGGCAATGCTCAGGTGAGGTCGCCGGCCCTCGTCTGGCCAGTCGCCAATCCGGCGACCGGCCACAAGAAGAAGAAGAAGAATAGGAGAAAAATGAAAAAATAAAAATAAAAAAGTAAAAAATTATTTAAAACTTTTAAAAAAAAATTGATTTGGAACAGAATTAATGAGTACAATACCAAACACATTTCTATTCCAGAATTAGAAATTTTCGACAGTTATCAAACGCGTTCTTTTACTCATAATCAGTTGCAGGAAATAGAATAAAAAAGAATCAATTCTGATCAAAATCTACTCCCGGGAACGGAATCGTTACCAAACACACCCTAAATGTAAATACTGTTTTCAGATAGATGACTGCTTGATGGTAGAAGCATAAGAGGGTAGGCCAGGTAAAAACACTGTTTTAAGATTTCAAGTTGTCAGACTGACCTCTCAATTTATTACTTTTAGAGGAAATTAGGCCTTTTTTTTTAATAGATCGTACTTCGTTTTTTCAGAGATGTAGGGAGTTATGTTATACCGTGGAGTTGCTAACTAGCATCTAATGAATGCAACAAACCAAGCGATGGGCAACTGAAAGAAATCCCGGATTTTGACATTTGTTTAGAGGCGCAGTTTTTCACTTTCACGTAGAGGAAGTCTTCATATGACCAGATTCTTAAGAAGAAGAGCAAAGAAGCAGGAAAGAAAGCGATTTTGCAGTGGAAGGTTACAGAACATGTAAAACCCTTAAATAAGCGACGTAGGATTTTTTGAGATATGAAATGTATTCAAGGTTTACAGAACATACAAGATGACGTCCATATCAAGACCTACAATGGGAGGTTACAAACAAATTATAAAACACACGTCCCCACATCGATAGTGGCAAACAACCGCCCTTTACTAATAATCCTTTAATTCGCGATGAACACGAATGAAATTACCAATATTAGGACGCATGCCATAAAAATCAGCCAAGAAAACTCACCGAGTAGAACGTACACAAGAAGATCACATTCGACGGATCCAAGAGCAACGGTGATCATAATAGACACAAATCGAAGTCTTTGGTCAATATCTTATCTTCCCATCCCGAATATGAATCCTTGCCTGATGATTTTAATCGCCGTGCAAATAAGCAAGATGCCTAGTGCACTAGGAATGTTAGCTAGACCTATAGAGTTGTGCCTCTCCCTGATAAGCTAACGCAAGACATATTTGAGCAAATCGAGACCTTCGTTGGTTTGAATTAAGTGGTGAGCTACATGCCTTAACATTACCGAGTGACTTGTTAGACAACTGTCTTTCACATAAGCAAACAATAAGGATCAAGGATAAGCATATTCATAAATTAACGAACAAACAAACTTAGGCGATTTGAATAGGTTTTAGTATGGAACATTGAAAAGGACAAGTTCACCTATTCTAAGCAGAGTGCATATGGTTTCCGAACAAAACAACTTGAATTTACTCGAAAGTGCACCAACTTATTGAAGGAGATTGGACTACAAAGATGTTTCAGTGCTTACCTTCGAACACTTGATCGGCTGAGTTGTGGTTTCCCATTGATCTGCGAGCACTACGTGGCTAGTTTCTTCTTTATCTCTACAACTAGTCTTATAGATGATGCCAAGATCTTGCATTGGCAAATGAAAAGGAGGGAGGTCCTCAAGTCAAATAATGCAAGGAATGGGGACCCTTTTCACTTTAGAGCAAACTTCTCTATATAATTCTTTCCCCTAAACCTGTCTCCGTCACAATAGTCTCTAAAATTTTAGAGATTTAGAGGCCATAATTCTCTCCCCCAAACCTGTGTCCGTCACAACGGTCTCTACTCTGATTTAGAGATTTAGAGACTAAAACCCTCTCCCCCAAACCCGTTTCCATCACAACTTTTAGAGACAGGTTTGGGGGAGAGGATTACTGTCTCTAAATCTCTAAAATTTCAGAGACTATTGTGATAGAGACAGGTTTGGGGGAGAGGATTACAGTCTCTAAATCTCTAAAATTTTAGAGACTGTTGTGACGGAGACAAGTTTGGAAGAGAGGATTATAGTCCCTAAATCTTTACAATTTTAGAGAGTGTGGTGATGGAGATAGGTCTGGGGGAGAGAATTACAATCTCTAAATCTCTACGATTTTAGCGACTGTTGTGACAGAGATAGGCCTGGGGGAGATGATTATATAGACAAGTTTGCTCTGGAGCGAAAGTGATCCCCATTCCTCCCATTATTTGACTTGAGGACTTGAGGACCTCCTTCTTTCTTTACTTCACCTTCGCATCATCTACATTTTTGCATGGTACACACAAATTTCGTAAAGACAGGAAAATTTTCGATTTGCCACTCGATAGGATATATATATATCAATTAGCCCCCAATGCTTAATCCCAATGAAAACATTACATTCACTGATGTTATTTAATGTCCGCCTTCAGTTCAAGGAGGATGGTGATTCAAAAGTTATAAGTCTTATTATTTGTTGCTTTTTGAGAGTTGAGATTTGAATTAGGGTGTGCATCAGGTCTGACTCGACTCGGGAATTGATCGAATCAACTTGGATCGTTGATCGGCTCAAGATTAGTTCTAACGAGAATCGCTTCAATCTCTTGTTCCGCGAAACCTTGAAGCAACCTAAGATCCGATCTATTCGGTTCCAAGGCTTGAACTGCCGATTCGACCAGTTTGGTTCCTAAATTGTTTATCCCTTAATTTCTTCTTAATTTTTTGCATTAATGAATATGCTATTTTCATAACAATCAGACCATTTAAGGTTTGATCTTATCAATCCATGATTTATCCAAATTTTTTTAGGATTTTCCCATTAATTTTGGTATTTTTTCAATATTCTCCCATTTGACATACACAATGATAATAAACGACTTCTTATGATGTCCATTATTGTACGAAATTATGTATCAAGTTTGAACTATGTACGGAACCCGACCCATAGGAATATTTTGATTTGCTCAAAATCTAGCATGCACTTTATTTGAATTAGATTTGTTTTCTGAAGATAAGTCAAAGTTTTACCAAGATTTATCAATCGGCGATGGTCTCTACGTAAATATACAAGAATAAAACTTCAGGGTTGAGGGACTCTGTACAAAGAAGGGGCCTCCACTATCCTATATATATGTGTGTGTGTGTGTATTTTTTACACGTGTGTGCCTTACGTTGGCTTTCTCTTCTTTTTTCGGCGGGTTAGTCCGGTCTGTGTACAAAAATTGAAACGGACATCTCGGCTTCTTGTTTCTTCGGCCGTGGGTGTTTGGACAAGTGATTTGTGCTTTGAGCTTTCATTTAAATTGAATTATTTATTCATTAATATCGTACCGGATGTGAAAAACGCTTTTAAATAATTGTAATCCCAACTCTCCGATAATAGTGCATTATTTGCTATTAATTATTCTCGTGGAGTTAGGTTTCTATATTCTGATCGAATTACGTAAATCTCTTGCGTCATTTATTGGTCTCGACTTATTTCTTCAATAGTTTCCGATTGATTTAAATTGCTAAATCATTAATATTGCAACAGCGTATAATTTATGCAGAACCTTTCCTTCCACATGCTACAAGACAGCAGCCCATCTAGGGCTGATGAAAGACACATGACCATATCTCCTTATAATCCACAATCATGTCTCATAAAGACTTCCCTGGACAAGAACCGAGATGCATCTTATCAAATAATGAACTATTGTTCTTTGTTTCTAAACCTCTTCCAGCTAGAATTTTTTTTTTTAATCTATCGCGGCTCCTCTCGAGTACTTTTCGTCCAAGCTACGAGAACCGGTGGCACGTCAGTCACCTTATCGCCCACGGTTGACTGGTTGTAATCCTCCCCTAGTGGTTGTCAAAAAGAGATGAGAGAATAAAGAAATGTCGGGGGAGAAGAAGGTGTGATTCAATGGGTTTTGCCAATCATCCGTGACGCATTTTCTTTCACCTTCTCCTCTTGACTTGCTTGCCTCTTAGCCCTCTCTCTCTCTCTCTCTCTTGTGCACTCTCCTCAACGTTCCGCTTGCTTATGCTTGACCTGCACGAAGAAAGAGCAATGTCCATGATATAAAAAAAAAAAGATTGTGTGCAAAATATGTCGACTTCAACACTATGAATTTTGATAATGCCTTAGAGATATTAAACGCATCGGTTTTGCAAGAGACTGCAATGTTTGTCTACAAGTAACACCTAATTTAAATCTCGATTCTCACAGATCGACAAATAATAGAACTATAACTTTTGAGTTACCATCCTCCTCGAATTGAAGAGGAATCAGCAAACGTAATTTTTTTATCAAGAGCAAATAGATATTTCCCATTGGAGAGCAAATAGATATTTTCCCTATCTTTATGAAATGTGTAGTTTACCACGCAAAAAAGTCTACCAAATGGGGATCAAAGGCGAAATAAAGAAAGAGGCGTTGGGGCTAATTAATAGAGAGTTAATATTACAAAAAATTTTAAATTATTACACTTGTGACAAATTATCATAAATTAATTTTTTTACCACAAAAAATTTCAAACTAATATATATGTGACAAATTTCATTTAAAATAACTTTTTGACAATAAAAAATTTCAAACCGATACTGTCGTATTAAATTTACTCTTCATTAATTTTCATTACAAATTATTGAGTTGGATGATACATTACAATTAACAAGTGTATCATAATCTACTGATTTATGATTTTTTTATAAATTAACAAAAGATAAATTTATTACAAATGTATCGATTTAAAGTTTTTCTCGTCATATTAACTCTAGGTATGAACCGGAAAAAAAAAAGTCAGATAAAATAACGTCAACACTTCTAAAGTAGGCTTTTTATATGCAAAAGATCCCCTCCACTCGATTTTGTCTCGAATGCTGCAGCTAGTGGGAAAAGTGGCGGCTGGGGTGGGCCCCCATCTCACATGCTCGAATATTTTGTCCGAATTTAGGGGCAGTTCGCCCAGAATCACAGATCCATATAGAATATTAAAAAAAATGAAATTAAAATCATAAACCTAAAGTTAGAAAGAGACCGAGGATACATCCTGAGCATGACGTTAGAAGGCTTCCCGTTTCAATGAGATCCCCTTCGGGTGAAAAGGGGTATTCCCCGCAGGGTTACCCACCACGACCCCCCTTCCAGAGGTAAGGGAACTCGCTGGTGATCCCCACAACGCCTTCCCTGGACCTACACGATTATCAATGGTTTCGACGATCGTGGGCTCCAAATTCGGCCCAAAAAGGATTGGGACCGTTAGCTCTTTTACCACACGATCGAACCCCATCGATCGCGCCATGAAGTGCTAAAATGCGGTGGACCGTCTAGCTCAAGAGCACTTTCTATCGCTCAGGAAATTCTGCCATCTTTTATATTTTGTAGTCTCGTTCTTGACAAACAGACGGCCATTCTCCCCACTCAGTAAATGTCGCGAGCAAAACCTTCTTCAGACATAGGTATGAACATTTCCCTGCTCACGCCTAAAAATTCAAAGGAATAATTTCTTTGACAAGACTACTTGAAAAATGTTCAGACATATTTTCTATCGAGTGTTTGTTTTTCAAACAAATAAAATGCACTTTCCCTTATCCCTCAAAGAAAAGTTAGGAGGACATGGGTCACTTTATAAGTGTGTGCTTTTTCTAACTTATTCAATGAAAGGATTGGGGTGTGAGCTAAACCTTACAATACTCGCGTGCGGGTGTGTGATTATTAGGCATACTTACTATTTTATAAAATTTATCCATTTTCCTTGTCCTTGGTATTTTAACTAGAGGAGGAGAAAGAACAGGGTTTCTGTGGTCGTGCCTCTTCGTACATGTCAACATCATTACAAATTTCTTTCAAATATATCATTTTTGAGACTGTACTTTTTCCTAGAGAAGTAACTAGTAACGTTAGTCCTGGCAAAGACACTATGAGGGGATGAAGCTGATAACTAAGGTCTAATGAATGCATGAAACCGAGCGACCCGCAGCAGAAAGAAATTCCGGATTCCCGATCTATTTGCTCATCTCACGCACTCAAAACCGTGAAAATGCCAAAACAACCCACGGTGGGTCCCTCAATCTCCTCGGCCCACGTTGTTTCGAGGAAGTCGACGGTAAGCTCGCAATTGACCACAATTCTGTCCCCGCCGCTCGCGGTAACGGAGGAGAAACAGAGCCAGTGTGGAATCAGAAATCACCACGAAGCATCACAAACCCAGAAGACGATGAAGAAGCAGCAGAAGAAGAAAGCCACGGCCGAATTCTCCAACCTTTCTGACACCGATGACTCGGCGGTGGAAGGGACCTCATCTCCCAGACCAAGGACCTCTACGTCGGACCTCCCTCTTTCTTTACTTTGCCTTCGCGTCATCGGTAGACATTTTTGCACTGTAAACGATAAATTTCATAAAGACTAATTTCGATTTGCCATCCGATGGAAAATTTATTTTAATTAGCGCCCAACGCTTAACCCCTATGAAAAATTTTGTTCGCTAATGTAACTTAATGTTCCTATTTGGTTCAAGGAGGATGGTAATTGAAAAGTTTTGGTTTTTATTATTTGTTGATTTTTGAGAGTTGAGAATGAACTATGATGTGTAATGGGTTCAATTTACTCCAAGATTCGAACCGAATCGGCTTGGATAGATAAGTTGAAGGTTAATTTTGGGGAGAATCGGTTCAATTTCTTGTTCTATGAACCTTGAAGCGGCCTAGGACTGGATCAGTTCCCAATTCCAAGCTTGGAACCGCTAGTTCTATTCAAGAACCGATTCCCTAATCAAATCAATTTTCAAGTCTTCTTTTTGCAAAAAAGAAAAAGAAAAATCCTTTGAAATTATAAAGAATTGAACTGTATTTTTAACATAAAGAAACAACAATTTTTTTACACACACAAAAAAAAAAAAAAAAAAAAAAAAAAAAAAAAAAAAAAAAAAGTTTGCCAATTAGATGCATCCCTCATTAATCATTATGTAGTTGGCGTTGAATTCTTTGTTACGAATTGATGTGTAGCATTCGACTACTAAAGCAGGATGGTGGAATCAATCTTTTCCAGCCTCGAGGACAGATTCACTTTTGGTTCCTTTACTTGGAAATGGATGAGGGACTCTGGAGGATGTTCTCATGTTCAATCCACAAATCCATCTCAAAATGGTTCACCACCTTTTCCTGCGATGCTTACCAAACTTTTTAGCTGAATTTTCATAAGAAAAGTGAACTCTTGGTTCCAAGGCCCGAACCGTTGGTACAGCCAGTTCAGTTCCTAAATTGAATCAGTTTTCAAGTCTTCTATTTTTTCAAAATATAATCCTCTAAATGTCATATCTACTAGTATTGTAGATAAATATTAAGATTGTTCAAATGTTTTTCTTATATTATTTCTTTATTTTAATATTTAATACTCTCTACACATTAAATCTTTTTTCCTCACCCATGAGTGTACTCTCTTTACAGTAGGAAAAAAAAAAAAATACAGCTTTCCGCATGGATTTAAGAACCAAAATTTCAATTGGCCTGATTGGTCTATTCGGCCATGCACTAAGCATGAGCAGTACGTTGTGATATTAATAATTATTGCATGAATGAAATTAACAAATAATAATGGTAAGCCGGTCTGAAAAGCACCACGATAGTGATCAAACTGGAAATTTGTTAATGAATCAAGCTTGCACTTGTCCTGCTTGTTTTTACTTGTGTAGTTTGATCGAACAAGTTAATTAGAATTTGCAAGCTATTGAATTAGCTACCTTAGTATGAATTTTGTTGTACGTAGATTGCTGAGTTTGTCATATGAGGAGCGAGCTACAAACTATATCAAACTCACAGTGTGTATATCCTAAAAGAAAGAATAGCGAATGGGGATTATGTGATTTTTTCTAGTTGGTTGCATGCCTCCTCAGTTTGAGCTCCCCGCACTCTTTCGCACCCAGAAAATTAGAATCAAATGCTAATTATATTAGGCGGATGCATCTCGATGTAAATTACAAGTTGAAGTTTTAGAGTGCGACACTCAGAAAGCTTAAATCGTCATATAATGAGTATAAATCTACAAGAGAAGAGAGAAAATGATTTTGCAGGGCCTGTTAGTTGTAGAGGGTAAACGATGCGTCAAGTATGACATTAGGGTGCGGCTTCTATAAGGTGGAATGTGGCCTGGATCCCCTGCACATGTTTTCTTCCTTATGTTTGACTTTCTGACCTTATCGCTTCCACCCATCCCCAAACATATTTACGTATTATTTAGGCTTTGTTCCAAATATTAAAAAAAGAAAACAAGAAAAAGAAGAGGACTATGGACTTTTGTGTTTTTGGTGTATTATTCATTAGCTTATTATTGCATTCCATGGTGTTGGTTTTCTGAAAATCTTTCGCACGGATGAATTGTTCAAATCATTAGGAAATTTTGCTGTGGGATGGTATATACATGTTTAAACAGGTTCATATGCTTTTTCATCATTTGTCAATTTTGAAATTATTATTAGATAGAGGAAAACTATATGTATATAAAGAATATATAGACCCTATAAATAAGGTATTCATGATATTTTAACATCCATCATCGTCATAAATAGTGTTCAGGGTAAAAATACAACAACCATACCCAGGAAACACCTGGAGGACTAGACCTCACCGCCGGAACTTCCAAGCGGAAGGTTTATCCAAGCAGACCAATATTCAAAGAAAATACACATCATCAGGAGGACAAGCCCCTGAAAACTCTAGGAGGAACAGACCACCAAAATTCAAAGAAAATACACAACATCTGGAAGACCACACCCCAGCAAACGCCAGAACCTCAGCCACATCGAAAGCCAGAAACTGCCGCGGTTTGCTAATTAATCCTTTAATTCGTGATTAACTCAAACGGAATTACCAAAATCAGGACGCACACAAGAAAAATGGGCCAGGGCATGTCGTGAAGCAAAACGCACAATAAGAGACTGCACGAGACACATCCAAGAGCAGTAGAGATAAGAGCATATGGAAGTTGGAATCTTGGGCGCATATCTTGCCTTTCCATCTCGAAGGCTAATTTTTGCCTGACTATCTTGATCGCTGTGCAGATAAGCATATTGCTGGATTCACCAGTAATGTTGACTCGAGCTGTAGAGCTACGCCTGTCACTGATGAGTTGGTGCATGACCTCATCCAATGTGTCCAAAATATTCGTTCCATTTTACAGAAATTTGAACCACACGCTCTGCTCCGCTCCTTGGATGAAAATCAGCACACTACTTATTAGACATCCATATTTCACATAAGGTCAAACAATAAGGATCAAGAATAAACTCATGGATCGTTTAACCAAATCAAACCAAGAAAAATCTAGACTATTTGAACTTTTAGTATGGATTCCCAACGCAACATGAGAAAGGACGAGTTCATTGTACAGGTTGTTTCCAAATAAAACAGAATTCAAGCAAGGAACAAGCTTTGTGGACAAAATCAGAGATGGCGACAAAATCAAAGATGAGGAGCTCCTTTTCAGGAAAGGAACTCAAACAGCATGAATTGAATCGAACCGTTCCCAGAGTTATAGAACGAAAATGGACTTCAGAAATGGCGTACAAGGTTGTTTCCGAATAAAATAGCATTCAAGTATAGGAACAAGCTTTGTGGACAAAATCAGAGATGGGGAGCTCTTTTCCAGGAAAGGAACTTAGAACAGCATGAATTCAACTGGCTCCCCGGAGTTTAAAAAGGAGATTGGACTTCAGAAAATGCGTATAAGGTTGTTTCCAAATAAAACAGCGTAAAGGAATTCGCTTTGTGGACAAAATCAGAGACGGGGAGCTCTTTCCAGGAAAGGAACCCAAAACGGTATGAATTCAACCGGTTCCCAGAGTTTTTTAGAAGGAAACTCGACTTCAGAAATGGGTACAATGTTGTTTCCAAATAAAACAGCATAAAGGAAATCGCTTTGTGAACAAAATCAGAGATAAGGAGCTCTTTTTCAAGAAAGGAACTCAAAACAGTATGAATTCAACCGGTTCCCCGGAGCTTTTGAAGGAGGAGACTGGACTTCAGAAATGGAGTACTAGGTTATTTCCGAATAAAACAGCATAAAGGAATAGGCTTTGTGGACAAGATCCGAAATGGGGAGCTCTTTTCCAAGAATGAACTCAAAACAGCAAGAACTCAACCGGCTCCCCGGAGGCTTTCAGAAGGAGACTGGACTTCAGAAATGGTGTACAAGGTTGTTTCCGAATAAAACAGCGTAAAAGAATTCGCTTTGTGGACAAAATCAGAGATGGGGAGCTCTTTTCCAAGAAAGGAACTCAAAACAGCATGATTTCGATCGGTTCCTGGAGCTTTTTAGAAGGAGACTAGACTTCAGAAATGGCGTACGAAGTTGTTTCCAAACAAAACAGCATACGGAATAAGCTTTGTGGACAAGATCCGAAATGGGGAGCTCTTTTCCAAGAAATGAACTCAAAACAGCAAGAATTCAACCGGTTCCCCGGAGCTTTTCAGAAGGAGACTGGACTTCAGAAATGGCGTAAAAGGTTGTTTCCGAATAAAAGAGAGTAAAGGAATAAGCTTTGTGGACAAAATCTGAAATGGGGAGCTCTTTTCCAGGAAAGGAACTCAAAATAACATGAATTCAACCGGATCCCAGAGTTTTTTAGAAGGAGACTGGACTTCAGAAATGGCGTACAAGGTTGTTTCTGAATAAAACAGCGTAAAGGAATAAGCTTTGTGGACAAAATCAGAGATGGGGAGCTCTTTTCCAAGGAAAGGACCTCAAAGAAAGCATGAAACCGGTTCCCCGGAGCTTTTGCTTTTTAGAAGCAGACTGACTTCAGAAATGGCATACGAGGTTGCTTCCAAATAAAACAGCATAAAGGAATTCGCTTTATGGACAAAATCAGAGACAGGGAGCTCTTTTCCGAGAAAGGAACTCAAAACAGCATGAATTCAACCGGTTCATCAGAGTTTTTCTTAGACTTGACTTCACAAATGGCGTATGAGGTCGTTGCCGAAAAAAACAGCGAAAAGGAATTAGCTTCGTGGACAAAATCAGAGATGGGGAGCTCTTTTCCAGGAAAGGAACTCAAAAAAGCATGAATTCAACCTGCTCCCCAGAGCTTTTTAGAAGGAGACTGGACTTCAGACATGGTGTACATGGTGTACATGGTGTACATCGTTGTTTCCAAATAAGGCAACGTAAAGGAATTAGCTTCGTGGACAAAATCCGAAATGGAGAGCTCTTTTCCAGGAAAGGAACTCAAAAAAGCATGAATTCAACCTGCTCCCCAGAGCTTTTTAGAAGGAGACTGGACTTCAGACATGGTGTACATGGTGTACATCGTTGTTTCCAAATAAGGCAACGTAAAGGAATTAGCTTCGTGGACAAAATCCGAAATGGAGAGCTCTTTTCCAGGAAAGGAACTCAAAAAAGCATGAATTCAACCTGCTCCCCAGAGCTTTTTAGAAGGAGACTGGACTTCAGACATGGTGTACATGGTGTACATGGTGTACATCTTTGTTTCCAAATAAGGCAACGTAAAGGAATTAGCTTCGTGGACAAAATCCGAAATGGAGAGCTCTTTTCCAGGAAAGGAACTCAGAAAAGCATGAATTCAACCTGCTCCCCAGAGCTTTTTAGAAGGAGACTGGACTTCAGACATGGTGTACATGGTGTACATGGTGTAGAAGGAGACTGGACTTCAGACATGGTGTACATGGTGTACATGGTGTAGAAGGAGACTGGACTTCAGACATGGTGTACTTGGTGTAAATGGTGTAGAAGGAGACTGGACTTCAGACATGGTGTACATGGTGTACATGGTGTAGAAGGAGACTGGACTTCAGACATGGTGTACATGGTGTACATGGTGTAGAAGGAGACTGGACTTCAGACATGGTGTACTTGGTGTACATGGTGCAGAAGGAGACTGGACTTCAGACATGGTGTACTTGGTGTACATGGTGCAGAAGGAGACTGGACTTCAGACATGGTGTACTCGGTGTACATGGTGCAGAAGGAGACTGGACTTCAGACATGGTGTACATGGTGTACATGGTGTACCGGTTCATCAGACGTTTTCAGAAGGAGACAGGACTGACAGAAGTGAAGGGATGTTGCAGTTCGAGGTTCATGCTTACCTCCCATCACCGCGATCCACTGAATTATTGTTTCCCATTGATCTTCGAGCTTCGTGGGATTAATATCTTCCTTCCTCGCCCGAAACAGAACGTAATGAGAGCCTGCGATTTGGCAAACCCATTGACGACGAAGGCACAGTTAAAATATGCAGACAAAGCAGGCAGCCCCGGTCAAAAAATATTTTCAATTAGCCCCTGATAGGCTCCATCTTTTTGCAAAAGACCCCTATATTTGAGTTTGTCTCAAATGAAATCCCACACTTCACAAAAATATATCAGTTACCCTATGACTTAACCCCGAAGAGAAACGTGGCCGGCCAGAGGTGCCCACGCATCACCCATACCGGTTTACAAGGGGTGTGCCACCGACCGGTTCTGCCCGGGATCCGGACTGGACCGCTGTGAAAACAGGTCCCCTGTCCCATTCTATATGAACCAGTCCGGTTCCTGGTATCCCATCCGGTGAGATCCGGTCCGATTCCCAATTCCGAGTGAAGAACCGTTTGGATCCTAGCCATCGGACCCGTTTCTCGATCCGGTTTCACGAAAGAAGAAAACCCTAATGTCTTTGTATCTCTCTTCTTCGCCTCCTTTCTCTGTTAATCAGGCAGCGCTCGCGGCTCTTCTTTCCTCTTTGCTCGCACGGGGCAGTCGCGCTCGCGCTTTCTCGCCGCAGGAACCATCGCCACTCCTCTTCTTCTTCTCCGAGCGATCGAAGAATGACCGCGCTCGCTCGCCGTTTGAGCCCTCCCTCTGAGGTCCGGAAATGGAGGCTCTCATGACGGATTCTCCGGCAAGACCGAGACTTTCTTCTTAGGGTTTTGTTTCTCGCATCGGCTGTCCAATGTAGATTGAGAGACGGGTTTGATTCTTCGGGCAAAGAAAGAGCGGAAGGAAGGAGGGAGAAAGGAGGGGGAGGGGGGGGGGGGGGGGGGCGGCGGCAGATGGGTGAAAATTATGAAACGGGGTATTTCTTAATTTCCTTTTTTTAATTATTTTTAATTATTGTATTCGGGGAGTTTTGTATGTATGTGTGTGTGTCTATATATGCGCGCGCGCGCGCACATGGCACACGCATTACATCGGACGGGAGTCAACAGTAAGTGGCTTTTCCATAGGATTTCTTATGGCTTTTATTTAATTAAATATTTTTTTTCGCCTTTCTTCTCCCCATCTGGAGTACGGAAAAATTTGAGTTGAATAATGCATCGGCTTCTCTTTTTATGTTGTAAGTTATTTAACTATTTATCTAATTAATGAATGCTTTATTTAATCTCTTCTTCGGTTTTTGAATCTAAATTGTCTTGCCAATGACATTATCATCGATAAATAGAGTTCACAAGTTGAAAAGGAACGAATAGATGTGATGACTAGTGAGTAATTGTAATTCTGTTAATTGTTTTAGTTTTTAATGCTTATTTAATTTAATCTGTCGCTAATAGATTAATTATATTGTTGGTGTCTTGTTTTCGAGTGGTTAGAATTTGGTGAAATATTTTTATGGTTGAGTGACATATGGAGTTTTATACTTTATGTTTTATGTTACATACTTGAACTTTATATCGTTTGTAATTGTACGTGATTATATATTCATCTTATAGATTGTTGCTTCTGACAGATAGAAATTTCTGCATTTCATCTTCAGCTGATATTATTATTATTTTTAAAAAAATGAAATCTGAAAAAAAAAAAAAAAACAAAACAAAAGAAATATAGGTTATCGAGTCGACCCCGAAACTAGACCAAAAAAAAAAAAAACATGGTAGGTCTTCTAAACAAAGTTCTTTTTTAGGAAAGTAACTCAAAACAGCACAATCCTCCAAGTCATTGAAGGAAGCTGGACTATAGGGGTGAAGTGATGTTTGCGGTTGGAGGTTGATGCTGTCGTTAATCTCTTCCTTACTCGTCCGGAAGAGAACTTGATGCGAGCCTGCGATTCTTAGCCAACAAATTTTGTAGACGATCACAAGGCAAAGCTTTTAGTATGGAGAAATCGCCAAAAAGCGCGACTAGATCCTCTTTTCTGCAGAAGACCCCTACGCGACTAGATCCTCCTGATTGCGGTACGGGAAGCGCCACTGGATCCTCTTTTCTTGCAAAAGACCCCTGCACTTTTAGTTCCACAGTTATACAATTGACTAAAATATACGCGCCAAAGCAGTGCCAAATGGTAGGAAGCGTGGCAGCTCCTCTTTTGCAAAGGACCCCCTGCGTCTGTCTTAAATGACCCCGTCCACTTGATAGATATACGTCAATTGGTCCCCACCGCTACCGCTGAATCCCGATCGAAAAAGTCACTGGCCAGATGCACACGCATCTCACCTGAACTTACATTCTCCGTTTCCAGCTTCACCACACTGATATCTCACCCTTTTTTGAATTTGGAATTTTGCTTTTCAAGTGCGTTGTTCTTCAATTATGCATGCGAATGATTGCTCTATCCGGTGCGCCACCGTTAATTTGATGTTCCTCTTCGGTACGAGGAGGGTGGGGATTCAAAGTTATGATTTTTAGATATAATCGTTATCACTAATAAAAATATCTTTATATTATAAACGATATAATTAGCCATTTATAGAAAATTATTTTTCAAATTATTTATTTTTTGCAAAACACACGGACCTCAAATGAAAAAGAAGAATCAAAGACTTATTTTCAAATTCCTCGATGATTTTTCTTTTTTTGGCCAAGTACCTTTAATGGTTGAACATATTTCTGAAAAATGTTTAAGAAATGTTTTATTTTTTTATATATGATCTTATACACCACCAAGCACTTTAATTATATTTTTGTTATATTGTCAGATCCAAAGACGGTCTCCTCCACGTGTACGGTTACAATTGAATCCTCACGACATACGCGTGGACCGTCTATGAATATTTGCTTGCTTATGACTTGCTAGAGGGACACGGATTCATCAAGCATCGGTGATAGGTTCAATTGGCTTGCCACCAAGAAATATAGCCATTTCTCTGACTGGTGGGTACAGCTTTGTACTTTGGATCGAAGCCGGCTTCTTCATGTCTAAAGACACTTCTTGTTGATTATTCCTCTCAATGGTGTGAATTTAGTCATTTCGGTCAATATTGACCAAAAACCATTAACGTAACGGTTTAATCTCTGCTAGCCATCTTACATGGCATAATCAATGCGGACATAGATAATTGTAAGTTCTTTTATAAAATTTTCAATTTTTTTCCTCCATTCTTTCTCTAATTAGTAGCAGGCCTTGGCGATGGTCGGACCTCACCAATCATTGGCAAAAGTCACAACCATCAGGCACTAATGAGGGTGAGCCTCGCCTGCCTCTGGCAAGGTTGACCTTACCCTTCCATTGGCAAGGCTCGATCCTCACAAGATCTAATGAGCCCAAGCTGATGAGGTCGAAAGGGAAAATATTTATAAAAAAAAACTTATAATAATTTCATAAAATTATCATGATATTGTAAAAATTGTCAATGTGAGCTTGATCGTATTACGTAAGACTACTGATGTCGAACAAACCGCTACGTCAGCAATTGCTGGCCAATTTTAGCTGGAAGAGGTTTAGGATTAAATTTTTCAATTCATCAAAATATTTAGGATTAAATTGACACAATTGAAAATTTTAAAACTAAACCGACAGGTTGTTAGAAGATTTAGGATTAAATTTGCATAGACGCAATAAATTTAGGACTTTTATACATAAATTTGAGGTCAAAATTAATATTGGGTAATGTAATTGCTAAAGGGGATCATCCTAGTTTCTTATTTTTGCGTCATGTATTTTGTCATAATATGAATGATTTAGCAATTTAAATCAATACGAAATTATTAGAGAAATAAATGGAGAACAATAAAGGGCATAAGTAATCCATTTAATTAAGTTCGAGTGTGAGTATCTACTCTATAGAAAGAAACGGGAGTAAATAATTTATTATAATAAGATAATCGAGTTACAATTGCTTATGCGCTTGGGTGTTTCATATACTCAAATTAAGTTTATACCCACAGTATTCAATTTGAACGAAAAGCTCGTAGCACAAATCACCTGTCCAAACACGTCCGCATGGTCAAAGAAAGGGGAACTCAAGACGTCCATCTCAATTTCTGTCCACCGACCTGACTAACCCGCCGAAAAAAAAAACAGAGAGAAAAAAAAAGAGACCAGTCTAACCTACCTAACACACACACACACACACACACACACACACACACACACATATATATGTATATATATTAATATTAACACACACACACACACACACACACACACACACATATATATGTATATATATTAATATTAACACACACACACACACACACACACACACACACACACACACATATATATATATTAATATTATAGGTTCGTGAGGGCCCATTCTTTGTACAGCGTCCCTCCACTGTGAAGTTCTATTCTTGTATATTTAGTATTTAGCGTTGCCGATTGATGAATCTGGGTAAAACTTTGACTTGGATATTATCTTCAGAAAACAAATCTGATTCAAAAAAAGCGCACACCAAATAATGATCAAATCAAAATATTGATGGATCGGGCTTCATACACAGTTCAGACTCAATACATAATTTAATATTATGATGAACATTATAAGAAGTCGTTTATTGTCATTATGCCTACATGATAATTAATGCATTAAGCTTTACTCAGGTTAAGAGGGAGGGTATTGGAAAAAATTCCAAACTTAATGGCAAAATCCTGGAAAGATTGGTTAAATCGTGGGGATAAGATCAAACATTTATTGGTGTGATTATTATGAAAATAGCAGATACGTTAATACGAAAAATTAAGAAGAGACTAATGTATAAACAATATCGGGTGTTGATCTTAACATTATGATTATTTGATGAACGTACAACAAATAACTAATGAAGAAGCATGTAGCCGGTCCTTATTCTTCCTATCAACACATGAATACTCCATCCAAGCCATGAGATAAAAAATTGGGATAAGATAGAGAACTCGGTTTTCTTCCAAATTCTACAATGATGTTCATCGAAAGTTGTACCCGAATTTAAACAAGCATTTAAGGCTTTTATAATAAAGGTTGTTTTGCGTTGTTTTCTTTTTAGAGACTATGCTAGATCGTTGCTTGTGCATTTCAATTCGATTATATTTGATTGTGCAATATTAATATATTGATTGTTATTTTCATTTTTAGAATGGTTAGAATGAATCTTAAAAATTTTGATAGGCTACTTTAGTGCTTTGATCAGCAAATGGCTGAGTTTAGGTACCAAAATGGCTCTAGTTAAATGGCTACAGTAATTAAGTCTTCGATTCCGAAATTTTTTGTTGTGCATACATTAAGACAACACTCTCACATCTTGATTAGGGAATCTAGCTAACCCCTCAAGAATGGCTAGTGGCAACTCCTTTTGAACACATATATTAGGAAAATCAATGTCACGCGAGGTATGGACTAGGGAGAGCCCACACTTTATAAGCAAGTACCTCTAGTTCTAATGGCCCTCCCTCATGAGGGGTAGGTCATGAGAACACTGTTTTAAGATTTCAAGTTACCAGACTGACCTCTCAATCTATTACTTTTAAAAATTAAACATAAATTTACTACTTGCACATACTTAATTAAATGTCCATTAACAACCTTTTATTTAGTAATAGATGTTAAGGGTCTATTTGATAACATGTCAAATAATGTCTAATTCTATTATTTTGTTTTTCAGAATAATAATAAAAAAACTGAAATCTATTTGGTAACATTTTTGTTATCGAGAACAAATTTATTCTTGATAATAAATTTAGAATAGAATCAAAGAGCAAAAAATAAAAATTATTTCTTTGTTCTCGAGAGTAGTTCTAGAAACAAGCCTTTTTCTTTTTCTGTTTTCTTTTCTTCTTTTCCTTTTCTTCTTCTTCTTTCTCTAGCTGGTCACCGGCCTCGGTGATTGCTTGGCAACCTTGCTGGAGTCTCGTTGAGGGCTAGCAAAGCTCTCTCGAGGCCGGCGACCGGCTAGAGGAAGAAGAAGTTTAAATGGAAAAAAGAAAAGAAAAAAGTAATAAAATTATTTAAAAAATTAAAAGAAATTCTATGTCAAAATTTTTTTTTAGGGTCATACTAAACGCATTTCTATTCCGAGAATAGAAATTTTGTATAATTACCAAACATTTTCAAATGCTCATAAACTTGTCTAGGAAATAAAATTAGAAAAAATTATTTTTGAGTAGAAATTGTTTCGAAGAACAGAATAGTACTAAATACACACTTGTAAGTAGCTGCACAAAATTGGTGACAAAGGAGTAAAAGTAAAACGTTTGTGTCGTTCTTGCACAGGTCTTACAAAAATGTATATCGACAAACCACATTGATACCTACGAAGTGGGAAATAATTAATTCAAGTTGGGCCCTAGAGTAAGTATAATGGAAGCAAATTAAAGATGCTAGGTCAATCATAGTTTTCGATTTTTCAAAATAATTTCAAATTTCGGAAAAGTAATCGTTATTTACTCTTACAAAAGAAATGAATTTAAGCCCTACCGTCACATTGTATTACTCAACAATTTTTCTGGCTAAGTACCTTAATAATTAGTAATAAATTATCATCTTTCGAAAACAGGTCTTACAAATACATAGTACTTAATTCTATTTTTGTCTTATCATCACATCAATTGAATTGGATTCCAATCATAAACGTTTGTGACATCAGCTAACGTGGTGCTATGAAGTAGATATTTTCTCAAAATAAAAAGGGATAATACCTTAAAAACCCCAAACGGGTACACTTGTGACAAATTTACCCCAAACTATTTTTTTGACCATGAAAAACCCCAAACTGGTAAACTTGTGACAAATTTACCCCGACTGATTATAAAAAACCCTAAACTGGTACATTTATGACAAATTTACCACAAACTAATTTATTCGACTGCAAAAAATCCTAAACTGGTACATTTGTGACAAATATACCCTTTGCTAAATTGGATTAATACCACAAAAAATCATAAAAATTGTAAACTGTGACAAACGGAACGTAAAATCCTAAATTGATATACTAGTTAACTGTCACGTGTCATTTAACTTAATAATTTAAGAATAAAATTTAACGAAAACTAACATAGGGTAAATTTGTCACAAGTGTACCAGTTTTGGATAAATTTGTCAAAAGTATACCAGTTTGGGGTTTTTGGTGGTCAAAAAAATAGTTTGGGGTAAATTTGTCACAAGTGTACCAGTTTGGGGTTTTTTAGGGTATTATCCCAAATAAAAAAGGTGGTAAAGGTAATAATGCAAAGGTCCATATCCGAAGCTGCAGGAAAAAAGTTACAAATTAAAATAGCCATGGCTGATATATTCGCAATGAATGCGAATGGGATCACCAACAGTATGATGCAGGCAACACAAATCAGCCATGGCATTTCATCAAGCAGAATGGACATCAAGAGACTGCAAGCAACACATCCTAGTACAACCGTGACGAGGGCAAGGGCGATTCAGAATCGTGGGTTCATGTCTTGTCTTCTCTGGTGTTATTAACCTTGTAGATGGAGCATTTAGATTGATGATGAAGCTTCAGAGTAGGGATGAGCATCGGTCCAGGGTTAATCCTAGACCGACCTTGGATCGGCCTAACCTTGCCGGTTCTAGTCCGGTTCCCAAAGAAACTTGGTCGGTCCTTAGTCCTAGAATTCCTGGACCAATACTGTGCCAGTCGATCCTCGATCCTGAGAGTTCTGGGTCAGTCCAACCTGGACCAACCCTGATTATATATATTTAATATATTATTTATAATTTTTCATATAGAGAAAACTTTAAAATAAACGACGTCAATAACATTAAACAGCTCTTTAGTGAGAAGTTTAAGTAATTTTACATTGTTATTTAATAACTTAGGTTTTTAATGTCTTTTACAGCGTCAATAGTCATAATTTACGAATGAGGAAAATGTTTTTGTAAGAAATCCTCACGGCATCCAAAAAGGCACCTTATGGCGCATAATGAATTTAATATATTTAATAGGTATAATAACAATATTATTAGGAGCTACTTTAGCTCTTGCTCAAAAAGATAAATTCTCCTAGATTATTCGTTCTCTTTTGTTTTATCTGTCCTTTTAGTCTTCAATTTGCCAAAATCGAAAGAAACAATTCTCCGCTTGTCACTCAACACTCGCCTCACTCGCTTTGGATCACTTGTGCCGCTCACCGCTTCGTGCCCCTCACCGCTCGATGCTCGCTTGGCTTGTTGCTCACCACTTGAAATTCAATGCTCATTCTATTCGACGCTCACCCCACTTGATCCTCACCGCTTGCCTTTCTTAGTTAACCTCACTCATCATCGAACTCATTGAGTCGGTACGATCCCTGGTTGCCATTTCAAGAAGTACAAAATATAAAATAAAAAATTATTGGTTGGTCCTAGGTTGACCTTGAAACCGGATTGAACTCATTGAATCACTCCGGTCTTCAATCATTTTTTTTAAGGAGTACAAAAAATGAAATAAAAAATTATCGGTTGGTCCCGGGTTAACCCTTGAACCGGACCAAACCCATTGGGTCGGTCCAGTCCTCGGTCCCAAACTCAATAGGGTCGGTCCTCGGTCTCAAAAATTGAGGACCAATATTGTGCGGATTGATCCTAGGGTTAGGGGGTGGACCGGCCCAACTCAGATCATGCTCACCCCTACTTGAGTATTCATTCCTGAGGATAGTGTTAATCCATATCTCACAACTTTGTGAAGGCCCTTATTTATACTTTCTTTCCCCTTTTGCCGTTCAATTACGAGTCAAGAGGTCTTTCTCTATAAGGCTGGCTCTTTTCTTCATTTCGTGAAGTTTATGGTTAGGTCTGCTATACAGATGCATCCCTCGTTAACCATTATGGATTTAGCGTTAAATTCTGATACAAGTTGATGGGTAGCATTCGACTATCGAAGCACGATGGTGGAGCCCAACTTTTACAGTTTCTGGGACAGATTCGGCTGTGGTTCTCTTGATAGGGAGTCTAGGATGGAGTTCTCATGTTCTATTTAGTATCCATTTCAAACTGGTTCAAATCTTTTTTCTGCGTGAATTAAAGATCTCTTTTGCTGAGTTTTCACTAGAAGAGAGAATCAATGTTAGGTAATGTAAATGCCGAAGGGAATCAATAGTATATTTCTTAAAGCATGGCGGCCAGTGAGACCATCGCCGGACCACCGGCGAGGGCAGGTATATTAAGTAGAAATGCTCATATAAGGGAATCATGCTATTTTCTTATTTTGTGAATTGAGAATAAGTTATAACATTGACCTCTTAATTTCTTACCTTAAAAAAATTATACCTAAAGTATCACCTGAATGAGCCTTATTACATGTCCATTCACGTCCCTGTAGATGAGCATATTCATTTAGTACTAAATGCTCATTTTCTTTTTTTGAATCTCGCTTTTAATCGACGATTGCGGAAGATTGGTGATTAATAAGTTTAAAAGTAATACTTAGAAAAATGGATTTCGATAAAGAGTGATGTTACATATAAAGTGGGCAAAAAGATTAGCTCGAGTTGGCCCTGGATTAAGAATAATGCAAGCAAATTAAAGGCGTTCAATGGATCATGATTTTTGATTTTCCAAATAAGTTAAAATTAAAAAAAAAATTACAAAATATGACCTTAACTTACTCTCAGGCAGCAAAAGAATCTAAGGCTTATTTTCAAATTAATCAATGATTTTGTTTTGGTCAAGTACCTTAGTTAATGCACGTAATTTTAATAAATGTTTAGAAATGATTATTTTTAATATAAGGTCTTACATAACATCGCATGCTTAATTCTAGTTTGTCATCCCATAAGATCAAGAGACATTCTCCTCCCCATATTACATTTCCTGATTGATCTTCTCTCCATGTAGCATCTGCATTTAACTTTGAAACAATCTATGGGACAACATGAGTTATGCTATATCATTTGATTAGATGTTTTGGGGATATTCCTAATAACTAAGGAGTAATATGTGCTTTTTCTTGTGTGGGTCTTACTTCAATAAGATCTTTATGGGTTTACCTCTCTTTAAAACAAGAGATCTTCTGGTAAGTGATAAGACTCAAATGTGACTTAAAACCAATAGTGCATTATCTAATGTGTTACCATAACTCATCCACTGAATTTTTCAAGTTCATTATATTCGAAGCTGGGTCAACTATAATAAGTTATTGATATATGATTTATCTTATCTCAGAAAATTGAAATAATAATGTTATAAAATTGGTTTCTAGCCCCCATTTGATTTACCAGCTGGCGTCGGAGTCGAGTGCTGATAAACTGAAATTTTGTCAGCATGTTCGTGGCGCAATTTTATCGAATTTGAACGGTTTGATTTTTGTTTGAAGCTCCATACATCAGGTTTTTCGTGGATTGATCAAAACCTGCGTTTTTGGTCAAAATTTTTCCTTGATCTCTTGTGAAGTTCATGTGTATTGCCAAGAATTATGTTCTTGAGGTATTTACTGCTATGTACCTCTAGTATTTGCTAGAGAAGAACAATTTTATTGATAGTGAAGATTTTCAAGTGGACTCCGGGTGGTTTTTATCTCCTCACATCGAGGAGGTTTTTCCTCAAAAAAAAAAAAAAAAAAAATCGTTACTGTGTTCGCGTGCTTGGTATTTATTTTACTCTACTATATCAATTCCTATTAGGTTTACACAAGAGGGGAGATTATTTTATTCCAACTGCGTTGATTTGATATTGTTTGAATTATTGCCGTTCTCCCATCGAGTGGTATCGAATCGACCTTTTTTGCTTGATTTTTCTGCTTTGTCAACAATGGAAACCGAATACAAAGAATGGTTACATTGAAGAATGATCATATCTAGAAAGGGAAGATGGAAGATCTTTTATATGTGAAAGATTTTTATTTGCCTGGATGAGAAACCGACGGAGAATCGCGTTGGAATGGTCTATATTTCATCGTCAAGTGTGTGGTTATATCCAATGGGTAGATGATAATGTTTTAAACCATATTATTGAGGAAACACATACACCAATTTATGGGATAAGCTCGAACAAAGTTATATGCTCGAAATGGGAATAATAAGTTATTTTTGATTGATAAGACTGCCTCGATGAGACATTTAAAGATATTTTCGTTGATGGAAATCAAGTTTGATGATCTTCGCAAGGAGAAAATATTGGATTTGGCCAAGAGTAATTTTATGAAAATCACGCGCTGATTCGCCGTCGAAGAGAGGGAGGGCAGATAGAGACGCGAGGGGAGAGAAAGAGCAAGGGACAGACGAGTCGGGGCCGGATCTGGAGCCGGCGGGGCGGCGCGGTGGTTCGCTGGTCGGAAAGAGGGAGGACAGAGAGAGAGAGGAGAAGGTCGCGGTCCTCTCGCCGGTCCCGTGCGGTGGTTCGTCGGTTGCTCGCGGTCCTCTCGCCGATCCCGCGCGGTGGTTCGTCGTTGCTCGCGGTGGTTCGCCGGTCGGAAAGAGGGAGGGCAAAGAGAGCGAAGGAGGTAGCGATCCTGTTAGTCGGATAGAGATAGGGAGAAAGGTAAAGAGAAGAAAAGTGAGAGCGTACTTAAAGGCACTATTTTTTATGGTGAAAATTTTGAACTCGCAAAAAATTACTTTTATTTTGGCACAAGGTTAGTATTAAATAATGTTAAACATATACCCGATATCCGCTTGAATTTGATTTCTATAGGCAAGTTGGATGATGAAATGGTCAATGGAAGCTCACCAAAGGTTATTTTGTTGTGGCTAGAGGTGAAAAATATTCTTCGTTATACATTATGCAGGCAAAGTTTAGCGAAGATGCAGCTGAGTTATGGCATAAGAGGCTCGGTCACATCGGTGAGAAGGGTTTGTCAATATTGGTCAAGAAGAAGCTCCTTTCAGGATTGAAAAGTTCGATGCTAAAGAAGTGTGCTTACTGTTTAGCAGGAAAACAGAACAGGGTTGCATTTAAAAGCTCCCCTCTTTCAAGAAAGTCGTATATCTGGATTTAGTGCATTCTGATGTTTGCGGTCCTATGAAAACAAAATCACTTGGTAGCTCTCTTTATTTTGTTACCTTCATAAATGATTTTTCAAGGAAAATTTGGATTTATACCTTGAAAACTAAAAATCAAGTGTTAGATGCTTTTATCTTTGAGAGACAAACTAGAAAGAAATTGAAATGCATTATTAACGGGGAGTTTTGGACCTTTGATGAAAGCAGACAACAATAGACATTTCAAGAAAATGGCTTAGGCGAGAGAAAAAACATTGGTTGAAAGGGTAAGAAGTCAAAAGGATCTTTTTGGGGTGAGGGTACGGTTGTGCATATATTAAATCTTACTCCATGCGTTCCTTTTGAGTTTGATGTTCCTAATAGAGTTTGGACAGGAGTCTCTTATGATTATTCGTGTATTTTCATTTGTGCATGTTCCCAAAGATAAGAGGTCTAAACTTGATGTGAAAACACGACAGTGCATATTTATTGGTTATGGACAGGATATGCTTGGCTACAAATTTTATGATCCGTTGTGTTTATGGAAGATCAAACAATAGAGTTTTTAGCTTACAAATATTCCTACACAAGGTTGATGAAGAGCAACAGGAAGTTAATGTTCCAAATAACGAACATGTTCTTGAATATGTTGAAATAGATAATACTATTCATGAACTAAGCTCAATTAGATGTTGTCCTGAAGATGAGTATGTGAGCAATAGAAGATGAGTATAAAAGCAATTGGTTCGATACTATGCGAGATGAGATGTAGTCACTTTATGATAATCATACTATTGACTTGGTGAAGTTACCTAAAGGTAAAAGAGCTTTGAAGAACAAGTGGGTATATAGGTTGAAGCAAGATGAACATACTTTACAACCACGGTACAAAGCTAGATTGGTTGTTAAACGGAGAAAGGGTATTGATTTTGATGATATATTTTCTCCGGTAGTAAAAATGTCTTCTAAGCAAATGGAAGCCTTCCTACATGGTGACTTGGAGGAAGAGATATACACGGAACAACCCGAGGGTTTTAAAGTCAAAGTGTGCAAATTGAAGAAAAATCTCTATGGCCTAAAATCGAGTGGTATAAAAAGTTTTCGGTTATGATGAGAACAGTGCTATAAGAAGACTTCCTCGGATAACTATGTGTTTGCGAATGCTTCAAGAATTGAGTTATTGAAGCGGTTGAGCAAGTCTTTTGCCATGAAAGAAGTGAATTAGAAGTCGCAAGAGAAATATTCGAGAAGAATTTTATTGCTGCCCACTTTAAGTTAAATATGATGCAAAGTCCTACGACTGATAAAGAGAAGAAAGATATGGAAAGTATTCCATAAGCTTAATGTATAATGGAGAATGCAAGTGAAGTGGATTATGAGGTATCTTCGGGGAACTTCAAATTTGAAACGGGAAACTTGAGTTAGTTGGATCACTTGGTAGGAGATAGATGACTTCTGGTTATTTGAGTCATGGAAGTCAAGATTGCAAAAGTGTGTTGCACTTTCTACAATCGAAGCTGAATTTATTGCAGTGACTGAAGCTAGTAAAGAAATGCTATGGATGAAGAAGTTCTTAAAAGAACTTGGGTTCAAGCAAAAGAGATATGTGCTATTTTGTGATAATCAAAGCGCAATTCATCTTGGTAAGAATTCATCTTTTCATTCTAGATCGAAACATATTGATGTTAGGATATGCGAAGACTCTATCAAGAGAGAAGCTTGAACATTGCCGTTTGATAGCAGGGATGGTGAATCCCTTTACTATAAGTTATTATTGGAGAAAGAAGAGGGTCTAACTAGATAAAGTGAAAGCTAGGTCAACTATTCAATCAAAGACTTGAGAATTATGGATATCTATCATTTCTTCCATCCAGTGGTCGTGTCTCTTCGTAGCCTTTACTATAAGTTATTATAAATCTTCCGCGATCATCGGTTTCTTATGAAAAGAAAAATTATACATAGAAGAATTCAAACTTTACAGGGTGCGGACAGGGTGCGGACCACCGTCCAATTCGTGGGCTCAAGCTCTTCCAGATTTTTAGAGAAACTTTTTATTTTTTATTTTTTTTAAGATTGTACTTCTGTTTTCAGAGATTTAAGGAGTTATGTAAGACTTTGCAAAGATACTGCGAGGGGTGAAGTTGCTAATTAACATCTAATGAATGCAACAAACCAAGCGATGGGCAACTGAAAGATATCCTGGATTTTGACATTTGCTTAGAGGCGCAGTTTTTCACTTTCACGTCGAGATAGTTTTCGTATGACCAGATTCATGAGAAGAAAAACGGAGGAGAATGAAAAGAAAGCGATTTTTGCAGTAAAAGGTTACAGAACATGTAAAACCTTTAAATAAGCGACGTGGGACTTTTTGGGATGTGAAAATGTATTCAAATTTACAGAACATACAACATGACGTCCATATTAGGACCAACAATAGAAGGTTACAGACAAATTAAATTTGTACAAAACACACGCCACCACATTGAAAGCTGGAAATTAGCGCTGGTTCACTAACAATCCTTTAATTCGCGATGGACTGGAATGAGATTGCCAACATTAGGGCACACGAAAATCGGCCAAGACAAGTCATCAAGTAGAACGTACATAAGAAGACTGCATTCAATGCATCCAAGAGTGACAATGAACATAGCAAACACAAATCGAAACCTTAGGTCAATATCTTGCCTTCTCATCTTGAAGATGAATTTTTGCTGGATGATTTTAATCACCGCACAAATAAGCAGGATGCTTGGTGCACTAGAAATGTTGGTTGGACCTATAGAGCCGTACCTCTCCTCAATAAGTTCACGCAAGGCTTGCTCGAGCGCATCAAGACCTTCGTTGAATTGAGCTATATGCTGTGCTACGTGCCTTAACATGACCAAGAAACTTGTTAAACAACCATCTTCCACAGAAGCACAAACAAAAGGATCAAGAATAAACACTTTCAGATCACTGGACAAAGAAAATATAGGCAATTTGAACTAGTTTAATGGTTTTAGTATGAAACCAGCATATTCATATATTAACACATAAAAAAACTTGGGCGATTTGAATAGTTTTCAATATGCAACATCGAAGAGGATGAGTAGCGTGATTTAAGAGGAGTGTAGATGATTTCGAACAAAATGAATTTACTCAAGAGTCCAACTTACTAAAGGAGGTTGAACTACAGGAATGTTGTAGAGCTTACCTTCGAACACGGTGATCAGCTGAGTTGTGGTTTCTCATTGATTATCGAGCGATGTGTGGTTACCGTCTTCTTTACTTTTACTACAACATGTCTTATAGACGATGCAGAGATCTCGATATATATGGGAATTGGGGGTCGGAGAGAGAGAGAGAGAGAGAGATAGACAGACAGTCAAACAGAATCATTATCAAATTGGGGTTCGGAGGAGAGAGAATCATTGCAAAAATGAGGAGGGTTGGAGGAGGAAAACAGAATCGGAAAAAGACCGAATCATTGCAAGAATGAGGGTCATATATTATATATGGATTGGCAGGTCCGAGGAGAGAGAGAGAGAGAGAGAGAGAGAGAGCAGGATCATTGACATTGTCAAATAATGCTCTCTTCTCTCTCCTCCGACCCCAATCCCCCGTGCTCCTCCTCCTCATCCTCCTATGTACAATCAATTAGAGTCAAGGGTTGGAGGAGAAAAACAGAATCGGAGAAAGACAGAATCATTGCAAAAATGAGGGTCATATATTATATATGGATTGGCGGTGGATTGGCGGGTCCGAGGGGGGGGAGAGAGAGAGAGAGAGCAGGATCATTGTCATTGTCATATAGTTCTCTCTCCTCTCTCCTCCGACCCCAATCCCTCGTGCTCCTCCTTCTCATTGTCGTATATACAATCAATTAGAGCCAACGCCTTTCTTTACTTCGCCTTCGCCTCATCATCTGGTAGACATTTTGGCATGGTAAACGACAAATTTCATAAAAATAGGGAAAATTTTAATTTACCCCGCGTGTTTATCAATTAGCCCCCAATGCTTAATTACGATGAAAAAAATTTCATTCACTGATGTAATTTAATATTCCTCTTTGATTTGAGGATGATGATGATTCAAAACTTATAGTTTTTATTATTTGTAAATTTCTGAGAGTCAAGATTTAGATTGTGTGTACATTGAGTCACCATTGTTGTTTTGTTGGATGCAGCCAAAAGAGGGTCTTTCGCTTGATCCAATTGTTGTGGTTAGTGTTGCCTATGATGTTGGGTAGGTGGGGAATATTAAGAGTGTTAACCACCATAAAAAGAAAAAAAAAAAAAAACTAAGGTCTTTTCACGTTATCATAGAGGGTTGAGAGCCACTTATGTCATGAAAGAATTGAATTGTTTAGAGGAGGTAGAGATCAAACATTGTCTATCCTTGACAAGTTTACTTGATGTGCCAGCATTTACTAAGTTGAAGATAAATTGGATGTTGCCAAAAGTTGCAGAGCAGACCCTTCAATTGAGAAAGCTATTACGACTTTCCGCATTATAGGACAAATAAGTATTACCCTAAAAGTGCAAGAACTCTTGCTGAACAAGTATAAAAGTTATTTGAGAGTGAGCAATTCCAAGTTGACATCAGTTTTTAGTTTTTGGAAATTTTGCAATCTATCCTATAGACCCTAAAACTGGACTAGAATTGGCTAAGCAGGGTGAATTAGGTTTAGTACTCATGCCTAACATGGTATCACTTGAAAACTTTACACATATGAGCTTTTTGCGTTGTTTTGGGAAGTTAGATCTAAATGAAACAAACTAAAATTGAGAAATCTATTAATTTTGTCAGAAGATTTCTTTGAAAACATGCTAATATCCATAGTTCTGTCTTAAATTAATAAAAAAAATTTCTAATACATCAGTGTTGGGGATTTTTTGTGGTACGAAAATTTTTATTCGTCATTACTTTTATGTGTAAATGGAAAAAGGGAGCTTGACAACGACGCGGCGCTATTGTGCGCCCGCAGGTGCGCTCCGCCTTTTTCCCCCTCCAGAAACAGCAAAGAGAAAAGTTGGGGGGGCCGGGGGGTGGGGTGGTTTTAGTTCTCCATCGATCTAAGCCTCTTCCTCACCATTGTCTTCTTCCCTTGCATTGAGGCGATCAGGCGCCCTCGAGTTCGTCCTCCTTCTCCGCAATTATGTTCAAGAAGTAAGCTTCATTCCCAATTCCTCTTTCCCCTTTAGCTCGCTATCTCGCTCTTCGGCTCGCTCATGTATCCGCTCCCGTTCGCTCCGGAGGCCGTTCAATGGGTGGTGAAGCTGGATGATGCTGGAAATTTTTCGGTCGCAATGATTTCAAAAAGTAATTTAGGCGAGTTTCTGTGGATTTGTTTCGGGGAAGGATCTGTTGGGGCATCTGGGATCGTTTCGTGGTTTAGCAGTAGTAAATCTTGGGTGTGTCGGTTGGATCGAATGATATAGGCTTCTGAGTTTGTACGCTGACTGGAGGCCGTTCAATGGGCAGTGAAGCTGGATGATGCTGAAATTTTTCTTTTTAAGTAATATTCCCCTCTCCGGATTTGCATTCGGACGGGCCTGATCCTGTCGTTTTGCGTAGTATACTATGTCGAGGATCGTTGATATAGGCTTCTGAGTTTGTCGGGGGGGGGGGAACATTTACCCCGCCCTATGTTAAAATCTTTTTCATTTGGATTTCTCAGTAATATTCATCTTATGGTGTAATACATGCATTAACTGCAGAGACAATTGTTGGGTTGTTTTTCTGGGTAATGGACTGGTAGCTGGTCTGTAAGGTTTTTGGGTTGCGTTTGATTCAAGTGACGAAATGCTTGGGTTGAGGAAGTGGTCGTCCTGTATGCTTGTCTTGCTGTACAGTAACTGTTGGATGAAGGGATTAGAATGGTGCCTTCACGATAGTCCTAATCTGTAGTACTACTGTTGCTCTAATGTTGTAATCGTGAACGATTTATCCTATCGAAGCTTGGGCAAATTTGTCAGAGATGACTTGCTCTGTGGTATAACTCTTTATGATGACTGAGTACTTGCAGCATTTTAAACTCCATCAAGACTGGTGAATCAGATGATGCTTTCAAGTAGATTATCTGTGAATTCTTATGGGGACTGGGCTTCTATATTTTGCATTTTTAATTAAGTGTAGAGGGCTTTGTTTACCTGCCTGATGCTGATGTTCCCGCCTACAATGGGGAGAGAGTACTTTCTCTCTCTCTCTCTCTCTCTCTCTCTCTCTCTCTCTCTCTCTAGATCAACTGGTCACAAGCTCACTTCTCAAGTTCTCCTCAGAAGAGGTATCTGCACAAAATCAAGTGAAGGCATCTGTACAACGTAAAATACGGCAACGTATTGCAGAAGAGGTCTGATAATTGTCAGTTATTTAATATTTTCTTTTCTCATGCATCACTTGATATGATTTGATTCACTTGTGCTGTTGATTCAGTATCCAGGATTAGAGCCGGTGCTGGATGATTGCCTTCCCAAGAAGTCTCCACTCATTGTTGCCAAATGGTTTGTTCTCATCTAATTGCTATTTATTTTGTCGAGCTCCTTTGTAAGATTTCACTCGATAGACACTTTCTTCTTGTGGCTTCCTTTAAAATTATATAATGCTGTCAAGACTCCCTTCTGAGAGGGCTTTCTTTGCTTCCCTCCAGTCAAAACCATCTGAATTTGGTTCTAGTGAACAATGGGCCTCTCTTTTTCAACATCCGTGACTGTCCTTACATGCCAACCCTCTGACTTCTGCATCAATGTAAAGTATCTCTCACCATCTTCTCAAGTTTTCATAGCTCTCCTTGATTTGCAGATGATAGTAGTCTCTACCATTACTTATCTGCTAGTTTTCGCAGTACCATGTTGATGCTACTCTTAGATGGGCCTTAGTAAATTTAGGACATGTCCTAATGGGTTTCTACTTTTTGCCTAATCCAAATATTGTGATGGACACACTTGAATTTTCTTAATCCGGAACACCTCAAACTTTCACAATATACAAATTTTGACACATTGTTTTTGCTGAAGCACAAACAAGCACACACTTATATGTTTGAGTGCTTGCAGGGTGTATATTTGAAAATGCATCTTATTAGTAGTTATTCATCAATCTTTAAACTGGAGTTGCATACAAATTACAGAAAGTCGGATGACTTCAGTGTAGGCTGACATGAGTAAGTGCTGATTACGTCTGATTCTTTAGGCTGGATTCTTGGCTTTGAATTGTAATCATAACATATTTTTGTTAACCAAGTCATATGTTGTTAATCGAGGTGTGCCGATTGGGTTTGCACTTAAACTATATATATATATATATATATATATATCTTATTTATATATATATATATATATGTCTTTTAGATTAACTTCTAGGTCGGAATATATAAACTTAATGCTCAGACAATATCTCTTTGTCACTAGGAGCAAACCTCATTGGGGGCTTCAATTTGGTAGACGTGCTAAACTTGAATTAGGATCATCATCAGAAAATTTGCCTGTTATGACAATGTTGATCGTTAGAAATTCTTCTTGAGTTGCTGCATCTAATGTTGCCGAGGGTGGTGCAGATCCAAATATAATGAAGAAATTACAAGTAGATGGGTGCAATAAAATTTGTCCTTGCTGGTGCAAACATTATGTGTCCTGGCCTTACCTCTCTTGGAGGTGCTTTGGATGATGAAGTTGGTGCAGAGACTCCTGTGGTAAGAGTCACACCTATCAATTTCCAATGCTGCACACTACCAACGTTGAGTGTATCCAATGATGTTTAATGCTTGGCTTAATCGATAGCAGCTCTCTTTTAGGACTGTTCAATTTAAACTTGAGCTTTTTGTTTTTGGTTGTGGCATTATAGTGTGGAAAGGTATACTTTCCCATTCCTTTTTTATTTTCAGGCAATTATGGCTGAAGGCAAGCAACGTGCGCTGGCGATAGGCTTTACAAAAATGTTGGCTAAAGACATGTGAGTTTCCTCCCATATCCACATTCAAGAATCAGAATCTCTTTCATAGAATCGTATTTGGAACCTGCTCAATAGAATTCTTGGTGAACAACATGAGTAATAGTTACCTGTTTCATGTTTTGCATCACTTTTATCTCTTTTTAAGACTAAGTCAATTGCTTGATATGCAGAAGGGCTCTTAACAAGGACATTGGGGTGGATAACATGCATTATCTTAATGATGGTCTTTGGAAGGTAATGCATCATCTGACTTTTCATACTTCTAACCAACCCGAACGAGAGAACAAGCAATTGTTCATTGATGATTTTGTTTACCTGTCGTGTGAATTTTTGTATGGGCTGCCTCCTGCTGGCTGTACTTGCCTTTGTTTTACTGGCAAACTGACTTATTATCAGCTGCTGTCATTAACCCTGCAGATGGAGCGTTTAGATTGATGATGAAGCTTCAGAGTCTTCATCCCAGAGGATAGCATATGAAAGTTGGAACCAAGCCCATATCTTGTCTTCCCATCTTGAGGACTAATTTTTGCCTATCTTGATCACTGCATAGATGAACATAGTGCCATGTTCACGGTAGCAGTTCAACTTGTAGACCTATCCTTGATGAGTTGACGTAAGGTCTCATGCAGTGTATCAAGATATTTGTTATAGTTTACAGGCAATTTGAGTTACACGCTCTGCTCTATTTCTATAATTTAAATCAGCGAACTACTTGTTAGACATCGGCTTTTTACGCAATAAGGATTAAGAATAAACTCATTTATTGTTTAACCAAACCAAATAAAAATAAAAATAAAAATGTTCCATTTGTACTTGTACTATGGGTTAACAATGCCACGTGGGAAAGGACGAGTTCATCAATAGATTGTTTCCGAATAAAACGGCATTCACGTAATGGAGCACACACGGTGGATTGAACTCTTCCTTCCTCGTCTGAAACAAAACTTGATGCAGGCCTACGATTTGGCAAACAGGTTTTGTAGTAGATCACGAGGCAAATGATGCAGCGAGGGGTGCGACGGCTCCTCTTTTGCTAAAGACCACCTGCACTTGAGTTTGTCTCAAATGACCCCCCTATACTTGGCAGATATATATTAATTAGCCCCCAGCGCTTAACCCGACGAGAAAAGTGACCGGCCAAAGATGCACACGCATCTCACGTGCGCCTACATTCTCGGTTTCCACCTTTAATCTACCGGTACCCCGCCTCTTTGAATTTGGAATTTTGTTTTTCAGGTGCGTTTGTCACGGTCCGTGAATCCTCCCGTACTCGTGACACTTGTGAGTGGCGCTTGGGATTATCTGGTGAAGAGTATGAGGCAGAAGGGTAGAACACAACTGGTCCGTGGGAGTGGCGTCAGGACGGTTGGTGCTAAGAGTTCTAGGATAGAAGGATTATATCACTTAGGAGCTCTGAAGACGGGGTGATGCTTCATGGGCCCAATGGGATGCTTCTTCTTCTGCCCAGTTTGTATTTTTTAATCGAGTACTTCTTGTAGTGCTTTTTCTTCCGGGAATACTGACCACAAGTACCATCACAATCCTGTTTGGAGCATTTGATCTTTAACTTCTGGTGGGAACAGGCTGATTCAAGACGTTTGTCATCTGTGATGTATGTTCGAACCATTCGGCGTTTTAAGCATAAGTCTTCAAGGCATAGATGGACTTATTGTTGAATTTCTCCCAAGGGAACGTCTTGTATCCTTCTTTGTTTTCCAAAGAAAGATCTTTCAACCATCTGTGATAGTTCTTTAGGAATAGAAGTGAGGAAGACATGCTTTAGATTTGGATCTGCGCCAATTTGGTAAAAGAGCTGAAGCATTAATCGATAATGCTTATCAAGATGCTTTTTCTGAAGGGAGCAGCATCTTCTTTCGAAAAATTCTCTTCTTTTTAGCTCCTTGAGATCTCCGGGTGTTCCCACAAAAACATGATATAGGTAAGTAAGGGCATGGCTGAAATTGGGTGACAACAGAAACATAAGCTGGTCCTGTTCTGTGAGTGATTGCCACCAGAACTTAAGGCTCCCTGTGAACCTTGTAACAAAGTTGTAGAGGACATCATTCATATCATGGTTGGTAATAGACTGTGTACTCAACCAAGTATGAAACTCTTCAAGTCTTTCTGGCCATTTTGGATAGGGAATATCGTCAATGGAGAATAATTGTTTTGATGCCATGGATACATGTCTGGTGGAATTGTTTCTGGTGGGATTACTTGTCTGCCCAAATTCTGGATCAGAATAGTTTGATTGCATTTCGTAGTCTGAAGGAGTGTCAGCCATGAATATTTGTGAAGCCAGTGGAACAGTGGGGGGAGAATCAACTGGTTGATCTGTGAAAGAGGAGGATGAAGAAAGGGATACTGAATCTGATGTAGAAGAGGAAGTTTGTTCAGAAAACAGAATCTGTTTTTCCGGGATAGCAGGATCAGGCTCAGGCTGTTGGGTAATAGGATCAACTTCTTGCTTACCCAAATCCTTCAAAAATGATTCTAATGGATTAGATAACAACGCATCTTCTGACGAGGCCATGGCAGGCCGAAACCAATTGTTGTGCCTAAAGAGAACTGCTGCCTTACTCGATGGACCAGACGCCCAAGCAAAGCTGGGCGTGGTAGGATCTCGCACGAAGAATCATTCACCGTATCGTTCGTGGAATAGCTAAAGAAAGGGCTGGCCTGGCGAATTCCGCTCGCTAGGCGCCCGCAGGTCGTTTCCGAGGCCAAGGAAACTCTCGGCCCGTGACAAGTGGTATCAGAGCAGGAATCCCTCCAGTAAGCGAGTGAGCAAGTCGGAGAATCGGACTCCTCACTCAAGTGCGGGTCAAGCAGATAAGTCCTGGTGGATGGGTGCTAGGACGAGTCGGCTTCTCGTCGGGCGGAATGCGAGTTAGAGAAGAACCGAACCCTTGCTGAATGGGGATAACGTTCCTGGATCAATCAGTGAATTCGAATAAGAGGTCTACTGCCGCGTTTTCAACAAGAAAAGAACCTCCGTTGGTTTGCTGGGGTCAAGATGCTGATTAGGCTGGAATAGTGCTGCCAAAAGATGCAGTTGGCGAAAAATGCCACACTTGCCAAAAAGCGCAGGTGACTGAAGGGCCGAGCGGCTGAGATCAAAATAGGCCACCAATGGAGCAAGACCTGTTTTGTTGGGCGAGCGTGACCGTTCGATGTGAATTCCCAAAAGTGGCACATCAATGGTTAACTTACGCAAGGAAGCGACAGAGCAGAGATCGCAACGAGGGCAACGAGGGCGTTGCGAATTGAGTGGGGGAGAATGTCACAGTCCGTGAATCCTCCCGTACTCGTGACACTTGTGAGTGGCGCTTGGGATTATCTGGTGAAGAGTATGAGGCAGAAGAGTAGAACACAACTGGTCCGTGGGAGTGGCGTCAGGACGGTTGGTGCTAGGAGTTCTAAGATAGAAGGATTATATCACTTAGGAGCTCTGAAGACGGGGTAGGCCTCCCGTGCACAAACTGGTCGGGAGCTGATGCCGCTCTCCTGACGAGACCATGGCAGGCCGAAACCAATTGTTGTGCCTAAAGAGAACTGCTGCCTTACTCGATGGACCAGACGCCCGAGCGAAGCTGGGCGTGGTAGAATCTCGCACGAAGAATCATTCACCGTATCGTTCGTGGAACAGCTAAAGAAAGGGCTGGCCTGGCGAATTCCGCTCGCTAGGCGCCCACGGGTCGTTTCCGAGGCCAAGGAAACTCTCGGCCCGTGACACGTTGCTCTTCGTTGGCAAGATAAAACTGCGCTGTTCTTCAATCACGCATGGGAATGGAAGTTTTATCTGGTGCGCTACTGTAATTCGATGGTTCCTCTTAAGCTCGCGGTTGAGCAAAATTCTATCCCCACCGCTCGCGGTAACAGAGTAAAACAAAGCCAGCGGGAAATCAGAAATCACCACAAAGCGAGAAGAAGAAGATGATGAAGAAGAAGAAAGCCATAGCCGAATTCTCCAGCCCTTCTGACACAGATGACTTGGCGGTGGAAGACCTCATTTCCCAGACCAAGGACCTCTACGTCCTCGAGCAACGCCACGATCAACGGCTCCTCCTTCACCGCCGACGACTCCCTCTTGCCCTTCGACCTCAAGTTCCCGTTTCCGCAAGCTCAAATCCTTCCCTCTCTCCAAACCCCAAACGACGTTCTTCCACCCGACAATTCTTTATTCTCTCGTTTCGTTTCTTTCGCCCTCGTCTCTTTTTGGCAACCACTACGGGAGGATTACAACCCGTCAACCATGGGCGACGAGGTGACTCACGTGCCACTGGCTTTCATAGCTCGGACGGCAAGTACTCGAGAGGTGCCACAATAGATTTAAAAGAATAGTAATAGCTGCAAGAGGTTTAGAAACAAAGAATAATAGTTCACGATTTGATAAAATGCATCTCGGTTCGTGTCGAGGAAAGTCTTTATGAGTCATGATTGTGGAGTATAAAGAGATATGGTCATATGCCTTTCATCAGGCCCAGATGGGGTTTTGTCTTGTAACATGTGGAAGGAAAGGTTCTCCATAAATAGTACGACGTTACAATATTAATGATTTATCAATTTAAATCAATGCGAAATCCCAAGAGAAATAAACGAAGAGTAGTAAAGGACATAAATCTCTTTGAGTGTCTATACCTACTTCATAAAATGAGCCAACAATAAATAAATCCACTATCATCGAAGAGTCGGAGTTACAATTATTTAGGTGCTCGAATCTAAATTAAGCCCAAATGCGGTATTTATGAATAAATAATTCTATTTGAATGGAAAGCTCACGGCACAAGTTACACGTCCAAACTCGAGACAAAATTTGATGAAGAGACCAAATCTATTCTTGTATATTTATGAAGAGACCATCCCCAATCAATAAATCTTGGTAAAAAACTTTGACTTGGAGATTATTTTTAGAAAACAAAACGGATTCAAATAAAGTGCTTACCATTTTTTGACCAAATCAAAATATTCCGATGGGTCGGGTTCCATACACAATTCAAACTCGAGACAAAATTTGATACTATAGTGGACATCATAACAAGTTGTTTATTATCAACATGCATTCATGATAATTAATGTCTTGAGCATTACTCGGGCCAAGTGGGAGAATATTGGAAAAAATACCAAATTAATGGAAAAATCTTGGAAAGGTTTGCTAAATCATGCATCAATAAGATTAAACATTAAGTGGCCTGATTATTAAGAAAATAGCAGATTCATTAATGCGGAAAATTAAGAAGAAATTAATGAATAAATCTCGGGCATTGATCTTAAGATTATGATGATTTGATGAACCTACAAAAAAAATAACCGATGAACATATATAACCGGTCCTCATTCTTCCTATTGACAAGAGTGCAACATCTAAGCCATGAGATTAAAAATTGGGATTAGAGGGAGAAATTGGTTTTCTTGCAAATTTAACAATGACGTCATCCTCCACTAATTCATGTATTTCTTTATTTTCCTACGATGCTTTTCATGACAATATTCAGTTTTCGAGATCTGAAAATGTAGAATGATGATATGTTGACAAAATAATTTTAACATGATAAGATATCCAATTATAATTGTTGCAAAAATGAGTACATAAATTGTATATTCATATAATTTTTTTTTGTTTGTCTATGATAAATATATTGTTACTACTAGCTAGGTGCCGGCAAAAAATTGGACCCATTAGCCTCAGGGTTTGCTCTTGGACTTGCATTGAACCATGGAACATGGTCATATACTTGCAGATATTTTTGATTGCTTGGTTTCCAATTATAAGTTGAAGCTTATCAATGAAATGAAATCACATAGTATTATTCTCAATTAAAGCACATTATCTTTTTAAACTTCACACATTTCTTTTGGCTATTTAGACAAAAGGGCAAACATACTTAACCACTTAATGATAGAAGCATCAAGGGGTAGGTCAGGGGAAAACACTTGTTGATACCTAAAGTTTGGCGATCCATTTAATCATTTATTAATTATGAAAAATTAGAGATTAATTTTTGACCCCTTAACAAAATAAATTTCAATTAATATGTGTGTCATGTAGATTTTAGAAGCATTTCCATTAATAGTAATAGAATTTATAAAAATTAGAATAAAAATATAATGAAAAAATAAATTAAAAGAATTAAAAGATAAGTCGTTAAAAAGAATTAAAAAAGAAAGGAGAAAGAAGAAAGCAGAGGTGGAGTCGGGCCGGGTAGACCGGGGCCCCTATTTCTTTCTTTACTTTTCTCGGATGGACTGGGCCCACCGTCTTTTTCTCTTCCTTTCCTCTTGTGGGCCGGCCCATCTCCTTTATTATCCAGCCCGGCCCACGCTCTGGTCTTCTTCTTCCCCTTCACGCGCGCTCGCGCTTCTACAAAAGATGAAAAGAAAAACAAGCAAGGTGCAAGCCAGAGGACCGCGAGGGGGCAGGCGGCGGCATGATCCGCGGGTCGGGATCAGGCCGGCCGGCAAGCTGGCAATGGCAGTTCTCATGCGCGCTTGCCGGTTGTCCTTAAGAGGGAGAGAAGGGGGCCTCGCTTGAACGGATGTTTTTTTTTTTGGGAGAGAAACTTGAGATAGAGAGAGGGAGGAGAGAAACCGAGAGTGAGGAATTTGTCTCCCTTCGCCGATGGTTCGTCTAAATCTTCTTGTCCTTCTGCGGAAGCCAACTCGCCCTCACCGTTCATCGCAGCAAGCTCTCGAACCAGGTAATCCCCAGAAACGCCCCGTTTCTCCCTCGCTTATTAAGTTCGAGAATGCGAGACCAAACCGACGAGATTTTGAGCAAACCATACAAAACCCAAACTGATTTGTTGCCAGTAACGTTGATTTCGCCCGTCAACCGTTTGATAAAATGTCTGAATGAAGGACCGAATTTGAGTTCATACAAACGATGCTTACAATCTTTGTTTTGCGCTTTGTTTGTCCTAATATGGTTGCATTATCACTGAGTCTGCGTTTCTCTTTGATTTTCTGGCATAACGTTCGATGCCCGAGTCGGCCATGGATGAACGTCTGCTTGTCGGGAAATCCACACCCTTCGCCGGAGGAGCCCGCGGTTAGAGGCCGCCACAGTCAGAGGCCGCCACAGTCAGTCTTTTCTTTTTGTCTCGGCGTGCATATATGTGGTTGATCGGTTAGAATGGTCGTTGTCTCGAAATATATATGTTTGGTGTCATCGACGTCGCCAGCGACGTTTGGCGACGGCCAGAGTGATAACCGGCGGTGACGACCGGGTGAGGGCCGCGCAGAGAAGAGAACGTCGAAAATGGGAGTTTCGGCGAGGAAGAAGACCACGTGCAGAGAAGAGGAAATGTTAAAAAGGAAAAGATAAAAAAATAGAAAATAGAAAAGAAAAACAAAAGAAATAGAAAAGGAAAAATGAAAAGAAAAGAATAATGGATTAATAAAAGAATAGAAACGTGGGGTGGGAGTTTTGTGAACCTGGACTGAGCGTGTGGGCTGATTTTGGTTTTGGGCTTAGATCATTTAAAGGGAAATCAGAAATTTAGGTTTGCTTTGTTGAAATAGCTGGAACCCATCAGTTTAGCGCCGCACTGGGATGGCCGGATCCTTTGACCCAACTCGAGGGCTTTTTTTTGTCTTTTCAGAATTAAAAAAAAATCTATAAAATCAGAAATCTTAAAGAAAAACTAAAAAATTTAGAAAAAAATTTAGAAGATAGATATTGACTAGTTTCGTTAGATTTTTCATGTTAATTCTAATTTAGAACTAGTTTAACTATTAAAAAAAATCTAAAAATCCTTTCATTAAAAGTTGTACTTGAATTTAAACAAGCCTTTAAGACTTTACAATACGGGTTGTTTTCTTTTTAGAGACTATGCTAAATCTTTGCTTGTGCATTTCAATTCGATTATACTTGATTGTGCAATTTTAATATATTGATTGTTATTTTCATTTTTAGAATAGTTGGGATGAATTTTAGAATTTTCAATGGGTTGCCTTGACGCTTTGATCAGCAAATGGTCGACTTTAGGTATCGAAAGGGTTTTAGTTAAATAGTTAGGGCAATCAAGTCCTTGATTCCGAAATCTCTGATTGCGCATGCATCAAAACAATACTCTCACGTCTTGATTAAGGTTTCTAACCGACCCTTCAACAATAACTAGTGGCAACTCTTTTAGAACACATAGTTAGGAAAATTAATTTCATGGATTCGGGAGGGCTCACGCTTTATAAGCATCTCTAATCCTATCTCCCTCCCTTGCGAGGGTAGATGCTTTGCTCTACTTCTAAAATTAAAATCAATATACTATTCATTAGACATTCGTTTTTCACACAATAAATATCAAGAATAAATTCATAGATCGTTTTACCAAGCCAAACCAAACCCAAAAAAAAAAAATTGGTCCATTTGTATTTGTACTATGGGTTAACAATACAACACGAAAAAGGACGAGTTCATCATGCAGATTGCTTCTGAATAAAACAGTATTCACGTAATGGAACACAGCCGGTGGATAACCTCTTCCTTCCTCGTCTAAAACAAAGCTTGATGCGGGCCTACGATTTGGCAAACACATTTTGTAGACGATCACGAGGCAAATGATGCGGCGCAGGAAGCGCGACAGCTCCTCTTTTGCAAAAGACCCCCTGCATTTGAGTTTGTCTCAAATCGCCCCCCTACACTTGACAAATATACATCAATTAGCCCCCAGTGCCGGGAAAAGTGACCGGCCAGAGACGCACACGCATCTCACGTGGGCTTACATTCTCCGTTTCCACCTTTAATATACTGGTACCCCGCCCTTTCGAATTTGGAATTTTGTTTTTCAGGTGCGTTGCTCTTCGTTGGAAAGAAAAAAAAGTGCGTTATTCTTCAATTACGCATGGGAATGGTAGTTTTATCTGGCGTGCCACTGTAATTTGATGGTTCCTCTGAAGCTCGTGGTATAGCACAATTCTATCCTCACCGCTCGCAGCGGTAACAGGGTAAACAGAGCCAGTGAGAAATCAGAAATCACCACAAACCCAGAAGAAGAAGAAGAAGAAGAAGAAGATGAAGAAGAAGCAGAAGAAACCCACGGCCGAATTCTTCTACCTTTCTCACGCCGATGACTCGGCGGTGGAAAACCTCATTTCCCTGACCCAAGGACCTCTACGTCCTCGAGAAAATCGCTGCGATCAACAGCTCCTCCTTCACCGCCGACGACTCCTTCTTGCCCCTCGACCTCGAGTTCCCGTTTTCCACGAGCTCAAATCCTTCCCTCTCTCCAAACCCCAAACCACGTTCCTGAATTCGAGCTATCGCAAGACGAAGACGCCATAGCCCTCGCCCCCACGAAAGGCGGCTGCTTCTGGTGCTTGCCGAAGAAGCCAACACTGAGGCTATTGCTATTAAGTAGGGGGTGAGCATGAGCTTCAAATGGATGGAGGAAGACGAGGGTATTGTGGGATTTGGGTGTTTTACACGATCAAGAGCAGAAGTTGCTGAAGGAGGCAAAATGAAGGAGGATGACGAGCGCTTCAGGAAAGGCGGTGGCGACCCGGGGAGCCGTGGGTTCTTTTGCCATTTTAAGATTTTGAGGGCGTGGGCAAGCAAGTGGAGGCCTGGAAATAGCGGCTCCCTTTGATATTTGCTAAGTCGCAGTTTTCACATTCATGTCGAAACAGTTTTCATATGAAAAGAGACATAATGAAAAACAGAGCAGCAGGAAAAGAAAACGATTTTGCAGTGGAAGAGCACAGAACATGCAAACCCCTTAGATAAGCGGTGCGGTAGTAATAATACAAGTTCAGATCAGTAGCAGCGGGGGAAGGTTACAGACAAACGAAATTCACACAAAACGCACATCACCACATCAAAAGCCAGAAACTAGCGCCCAGTCGCTAAAAATCCTTTTAACTCAGATGATCACGAACGGGACTACTAGCATTAGGACGAAGACAACAGAAATCAGCCAAGGCAAGCCCCTGAGCAGAACGCACATCAGGAGACCACATTCCACGCATCCAAGAGCAACAGCGATCCCGGCAATGGCAAGTCGGAAATTTAGATCAACATCTTGCCTTCTCATTCCGAAGACTAATCTTTCCCGGATGATTTTAATGGCTGAACAGATAAGCAAGATGAGTGGTGCTCTGGAAATGTTGGCCGGAACTATAGAGCTGTCCCTTTCTCGGATGAGTTGACGCAAGGCTTGCGCAAGCAAATCAAGACCTTCGTTGATTTGAGCTACGTGCTGTGCCGCATACCTTAACATCACCAAGCAATTTGTTAGACAATAAGCATACGATAGATTAGTAGGCAAAAATATAGAGGCGATTTGGTGCTTACCTTGAAACATTGCAATGGGTTGAGTGGTGGTTCCCCATTGATCTTTAAGCAATGGAGTTGGCAGGAAGAGCATGAGGGATTGGATTGGTTTTTTTAACCGGAGTTTATCATTATATAGGCATTTGCCGAAGAGAATGTGTGGGTCAAAAGGATTTATTTTTGGGCCATCTGAAAGTTGCCTATGTGGGTCCCATGGTAAGGCAACTTTGTGAATTACAGTGGACTTTATCACACTAAACTATTTAGTGTGATAAAGAACGTGTGGGTCACAAAGTTGCCTTATCATGGAAAATGACTTTTGACTCATGGCCCAAAAGTAAATCCTTAGTATGTTTGGTTGCCTGGGATTTCGCAACTTTATCATTGCGAATAAGTCCAAAGGGATTTTACTTTTGATTGCAAGGGATTTCGCAACTTAGCCATTGCTAAATCCCTAGTTCTCCCTCACCTGAGAACTTTTGGAAATGGTGCTCAGCGACATGATTACCATATGACGATGACAAGACAGTCTCCAATTTAATCCCTCATGCTCCTCCTTATCATCATCACCCATATATATAATCAATTGGACCCAATGCCTCTTTCTTTAATTTGCCTTCGTATCTTCCTCTGGTAGACATTTTTGCATTGTAAACAACAAATTTCATAAAGAGAGAGAAAGTTTCAATTTACTCATTGATGGCAAATATATATCAATTAGCCCCCAATGCTTAACTCCGATAAAAAAAAAAATTCATTCACTAATGTAATTTAATGTTCCTCTTTAGTTCAAAGATGATTATTCAAAAGTTATGGTTTTTATTATTTGTTGATTTTTGAGAATGGAGATTTGATTTGTGGTGTGCACTGGGTGTGCTTTAACCTAGGAATGGAATTGAATCAGCTTAAATTGACCGATGCAAGGTTAGTTCTAGCGTAGAACCAATGTAATTTCCTATTCTGCGAACCTTGAAGTAGCCTAGGATTGGATCGGTCCTTAATTCCAAGGCCAAAATGCTGGTTCTATTCAAGAACCGATTATCGAATTGAATCGGTTGATTCAAGATTAGTTCTAGTGTAAAACCGGTTCAATTTCTTGTTCCAAGAACCTTGAAGTAGCCTAGGACCAGATCGGTCGCCGGTCCAATTCCAAGGTCGGAACATCGGTTCCATTCAATAACCGATTATCGAATCAAATTAGTTTTCAAATGTTCTTTTGAAAAAGGAAAAAAGAATCTTTTGAAATCATAAAGAATCGAATTGTATTTTCAATGTGAAGAAACAAGTTTTTTACACATAAAAGTAAAAAGTGGGCTGATTAGATGCATCCCTCATTAATCATTATGTACTTGGCGGCCCTCCAAAGTTCCTTCTTCAGGAAAGGAACTCGAAACAGCATGAATTTGCTCTCGATCCTCCGCAGTTATTGAAAGAGGCTGGACTACAGAAGTGAAGTGATGTTGCAGTTCATGGTCGTTCCTTACCTCTGATCACCTCGTTGTTTCCCATTAAACTTCGAGCTTCGTGTGATCAACCTCTTTCCTTCCTTGTCCGAAACAAAACTTGATGCGAGCCTACATTTTGTCGATGGGAGGAAGGCAGAACTTCTATACCCCGGCCCCAGTGGAGTTTTATCGCGCTGAAGTACTCCAGTTTCATCGGGTTTTATGGCACGGGGTTTTATTACACTGACAAATATACCTTGCACTGGAGTTTTATTACACTCGACATCTTCATAAGCAGAAAATGCGACTACAAATGATGCAGCGTAGGAAGCGCGATGGCTCCTCTTTTGCAAAAGATCCCCTGCATTTGAGTTTGTCTCGAATGACCCCCTACACTCGACAGATACATATCAATTGAGAAAATATTAGGTTATGGATCCCTTTTGGTAACTTTTGTGGAAAATGGTGGCAATAATGGTCGACAAGGGTCGAGTGGGTTCGGTCCCGCGGAAATTCTAGACCGGACAGTGCATGAAATGATCAAGTGTCTTCGGTTACCGTGGGAGCTTCCGACAGGTACTGTGGGATGATGTCATTCCTTTGGTGCCCCCCTTTTTCTTAATCACTGAATTAGAGGGAGTTGAAAAAATAGTAATAATAGTAGTAACAATCCGTGAATTGATAATAATAATAATAGTAAGAATCCGTGCATCAATGCCCAGCATCGGCCTTTTTGATCTTCCTTCTAGAGAAAATGCCACAAAATGGTTATTAAACTTTGGTCAAACGTGCAATGTCGTTAATGAATTTTTAATATTTTTGACGTTATCCTTAGAGTATCAGTAAATGTTTAATCTAATTTTTAGACTAAATAAAAATATTTGATACCATCCTTAAGTTAATTCAAATTAACGAAATCTGTTAATGTAGCTTATAGAGTTCATTAAGTTTGAATGATGGATAACAACGGAAAATTATGTGTGGATTATCCAAGTAAATCCATCTCAAATCAACATATAATAATCTACATCATCAAATAATGATGGACATGTTAACGTTCGAATTTCTTTTTCCTTTTATAATGTAAATGGATAAAAAGATGGATAAGTAGACTTCCCGTTTTTATAAATTTAACTTAGCAAACGATAATCTATATCATCAAATAATGTCCGATTTCTTGTTTGTGTAAACGGAATGACTTCGTTAAACATTTATTAACGGTTCATGGGCTGCATTAATTAGGGATGGCATTTTACATCAAATCAAAGTTTGGGATCATTCGTATCATTCTCCTTTATTCTTTAAAGGAATATAACAAAGGGTTTTGTGTATTATAAGTAGATGGGTTTGGGAATCCACATCGGACGATGAGGTTGGCTAGTCGAACTTCATTACTAAAACCTGACTGATTCTCGATTGGCTCTACCCTCCATTGGATTGCCCGAGCAAGCTTCTAAAAAGCTTTGAATTCGGCTGAAATTATATTGGGGCAAGGTTCGATATTTTGAAGGATCTAACATAAATAAATCACGTGACATAATTAATCAAGAAATGCGAATGTAAGGAAAGAGTCTCCAATGTCTTTGGCTATGACCGAATCAATTTCTTAGCTGGTGAAAATGAACGCGAGAGATGGCCAGACAAGAATTTTGTAGAAAATGTCGAAAACCCTGATCAGCCATATGGCGGTGGCGACTGGAGGAGCCAACGGTGGTCACAACGGAGTGCCGGCGGATGGACGAGCGAAGCTAGAAATTAACGGACCGCTGTTGAACTGCAAGTGTCAATTACCCCCCAACGCTTAACCCCGATGAGAAAAGTGTCCGGCCAGAGGCGCACGTGCGTCTCACGTGCACTTACATTCTCCGTTTCCTCCTTCATTTTACTGATATCCGATATCTCACCTTCTTTGAATTTGAAATTTTGTTTTTCAGCTGCGTTGCTCTTCGTTGGCAAGAAAAAACTACGTTGTTCTTCAATTACGCATGGGAATGAAAGTCTTATCTGATGTGCTACTGCAATCGATGGTTCCTCTTAAGCTCGCGGTTGAGCACAATTCTATCCCCACCGATCGCGGTAACAGAGTAAAACTGAGCCAGCGGGAAATCATAAATCACCACAAACCCAAAAGAATAAGAAGACGAAGAAGAAGAAAGCCACGGCCGAATTCTCCAACCTTTCTGACGCCGATGGCTCGGCGGTGGAAGACCTCATTTCCCAGCCCAAGGACCTTTACGTCCTCGAGCAAATCGCCACGATCAGCGGCTCCTCCTTCACCAACGACGACCCACTCTTGCCCTTCGACCTCGAGTTCCCGTTTCTACAAGCTCAAATCCTTCCTCCTTTCCAAGCACCAAACCACGTTCCTGAATTCGAGCAATCGCAACACGAAGTTGTCATAGCCGTCACCCCCATGAAAGGTGGCTGCTTCTAGTGCTCGCCGAAGAAGCCGACACCGAGGCTAGGGCTATTAAGAAGGGGATGAGCATGAGCTTCAAATGGATGGAGGAAGACGAGGGTATCGTGGGCAGAAGAAGTTGCTGAAGAAGGCCAAATGAAGGAGGATGATGAGCGCTTCACGAAAGACTGCGGCGACCGGGGGACCGTGGGTTGTTTTGCCATTTTCAGGTTTTGCGGGCGTGGGTAAGCACGTGGAGGCATGGAAATAGCGCGACTCTCTTTGATATTTGCTTAGAGTCGCTATTTCAAGATAGTTTTCATAAGACCACAGACACATGAGATGAACAAAAAAAAAGCAGCAGGAAGAGAAAACGATTTTGCAGTGGAAGGTTACAGACATGTAAACCCTAGATAAGCGGCGTGGTGATAATATAACAATGACGTTCATATCAGTACCAGCGGGGGGAAGGTTACAGACAAATGAAATTCACATAAACGCACATCACCAAAACGAAAGCCAGAAACTAGCGCCCACTCGCTTTAACTCGCGATGAATGTGAACGAGACTACCAATATTAGGACGCAAGCAACAGAAATCGGCCAAGGCAAGCTGCCGAGCAGAACGCACATCAGGAGACCCCATTCAACTCATCCAAGAGCAACAATGATCACAGCAGAGGCAAGTCAAAAATTTGGATCAACATCTTGCCTTCCCATTCCGAAGATCAAATCCTATGGCTGCACGGTGTTTTGATCGATCGTAATCGACCGACCCATGACAAGCTTGGCTCTAAGGAGCTAGTCTCTAAAGAGCATTTCTCCCATTTGACCTTTAGGACCTCCCTCTTTCTTTACCTTGCCTTCACATCATATCTAGTAGATATTTTTGCATGGCAAATGAAAATTTTCATAGAGACAGAAAAAATTTCAATTTGCCCTCTAATGAAAATGTATATCAATAAGCCCTCAAGGCTTAATCCCAATGAAAAAAATTTGTTCACTGATGTAGTTTAATGTTCCTCTTTGGTTCAAGGAGGATGGTGATTCAAAAGTCATTATTCTTATTAGCTGTTGCTTTCTAAGATTTGAGATTGAATTGGGTTGTGTATTGGGTCTGGGTTAACCTAAGAATCGAATCAAATTGGCTTGGACCAATCAATTCAAGGTTTGTAGGGAGAACCGGTTCGATTTCTTATTCCGCAAAACCTTGAAACAACCTAAGACCGGATCAACATTGTTCATGTGCACATAACTTGGTTTCTCAGGAAAGTAAGAATAGGGAGCATATCGTAAGATATTCTACATCCACAAATAACAAGCAATCAAAAATTCCGAAGAAATTTTTATTATTTTCATTATTTTTATTATTTTACATATTTACCATTTAAGCCATCATCTATTGAAAATTCTTAAAATTAACCACATGCGTGTCAGAATTTTGAATATCCATATCGAATTTCAGAACTCAAGTGTCGAAGAATATCGAAAAAGTTAACTAGATATCAAATTTTCCAACAACTGTTGACCGAATATCAAAGAATGTTGAAGAGTGTCGGAGAGTATTAAAAAGTGTTGGAGAGTATCAAACACGTGTCAAAATGTCTTACATAACACGACTAAATTACATGTCAAATTTTTGTATTTTTGCCATCGTGTGACTTTTATACTTGACAAAACTAAATAGAGGAAGCATATGCACTAAATAAAATAAAATAAAATAAAGAAAGAAATAATTTTTGGAGAAAATTACTCAATCAGTCTTAAACCTATTATAGGAATATTAATCAAGTCCTCAACTTTTCCATTTTTTCAGTTTAGTCCTAAATCTCTAAGAAATTTCAATGCAGTCATTTTGATCAAATTTCACGGGAAAATGTTGATGTAACAGTCTAGTCATCGCCATCTTACATGACACACCGACATGTCAATGGTTTCTAATGAAAATTAGGCGAAAGGATAACGTTAGAAGTTTGCACTGAGATTCAGGATTAAATTGATAAAATGAAATATGATTGAATTGATATCGTATAAATTGGTTTAAGATTAGTTGGACAACTTTTTCCGACAACAGGCTGTCTCTCTTGCTCAAAAGTGACATTTTGAGTAATTTGCGGGACCAATGATGGTGAGGATCCAACACGTTAAATTTTACACAAGCACATGTGAACGCAAGAAAAGCCATTGAACCCAGTTCGATACATTCCCCACATTATGATACCACCTACACCTTGATACCAATTTGCGGGACCAATGATGGTGAGGATCCAACACGTTAAATTTTACACAAGCACATGTGAACGCAAGAAAAGCCATTGAACCCGGTTCGATACATTCCCCACGTTATGATACCACCTACACCTTGATACGATGGTTAGAACATCTTGTGATTCTCCTCTTCTTAAAGAATAGGTTGAATTCCGTTAAAAAAAAAAGAAAGAAGAGGTTGAACATCTATGCCTTTTTTTCTTTTTTCTTCTTTTACCTGACAGCCGTCTAATATGTCCACCGGTAATTATTTAATAAATGTATTTCCTATAACGAAGACAACTGTCGTGGCTTCATCGAGTTGAATATGGAGCAGTAAATCTGTGGATTTGTACGGATGTGATGTCGACGACGGTCGAGAATTGCGACTTGAGCTAAGTCATCCTCATTTTTCTATGTCCAACACATGCGGACGTAAACTGGGGGCAAAGATAATTAAGGAAGAGAAAAACTTTAGACCCGTCATGACGCGAATGGAGGCAAGATTGGCTCCTCTTTCTTGCACACGTGGATCACCTACCGCTAACGATCCCATCATCTCAAGGACAAACAAGTTATTTACACTTCGTTTATTTTACTTAATAATTATTATTTATGTCATTTGAAATGATTATTCAGTAATTATTTTTGTCATTATCAATAACAACTTATGTATAAATATTTTCATGAGTGATCAAATTTTTTAACGACCATTCAGTTCGTACAAGATATAAATGTAGTCATGCCAACATTCCATGAAAAAAAGAAGTACATGGAGTTAAGAAGCTCTTGAACTTGGCTCCCCCTAATTGGAAGATGTAGCAATTATTTGAATTTTATTAAGTCGACTAGTAGTGGAAAATCCTCATCCATTCACTATGAACAGTGTAGAGAGTCAGCTTCTATAACCGATCATAGATACTTGTTATTAGGCTCCTTTTTTTTCTTCATTTCTATTTTATTCCTACTTTAATACTCATCCTTAGACTTTTACTTTGCCTCCCTACATGGCGTGATAGTTAAAATCCACTTCTGAAACTAAATCGTTCACACCCCAACCCTTCCAAAGGCTAAGGATTTGAATCCTCCACATCTCTCTTTCCATGTGAGAATGGTGGCAAATCTCAGTAGTTATTAGGCTCATAAAAATAAGTCAAACCCATTTCTCAATCCATATTTGATGGACTAAGCTGTTGTATGCATTAGTCATATTCAATAAATGAATCATAAATGGGTTTAAAATAGTAGAGTTCAAATAATATGAGTGTTAAATGGGTTCACAACTTATTTAGCTTCAATCAATGACTCTCTCTTGCTCTCGCTTACTCCGTGCACTCACCTCAGTTTAAGTATTAGTTTTCCTAGATTAAATTAAATATGGAAGTGTTTTAACGATATAAGTCGGGTATGTATCACTAGATTTGTATTACATAAAAATGAATCAAAATAGATTAAATGGGTCAATTTGGATATGATCATTTTCAACTTGACACAATCCCGACCCAATCCACCCGTTTAACGGAGTCTATAAGTTATGTAGGGGTGAAATTGAGTCAAGCAACTAGTGAGTAGCTGGCAACTTAGGTAGATGATTATGGGAGGTCAACTTGCCCTAATTTCGAGTCGAGTTCAAGCTACTTCATTATCTTGTTGAGTTGAGCTCGAACTTGCTCGAGGACAAGTCTATAATTTTTTTTTTCTAGTAGGGGTAAAATTGGGTGTGATTGTTTTGGTAATTAATATACAATATTACACTTCAAAAATATGTTGAGTTTGTACATTACGTATGTTTTTTTTATCTATAATAACAACATTTTCATGACTCAAACATTTTATTAAGATTTATTAATTTGTGGGGGAAATTGAAAATGAATATATTTACTGTGGATTTGGTACTGTATTCTCTAAGCAAATTAATGGTGGCAAAAGCTATATTTTAGATCAAATTAGTGTACCATAATTCGAATACCATAACTACTTAAATTTTATATTCAAGTTCGTCCTGAAGCTTGCGAATACTCAAATCGACACGCTCACGAGTCTAATAGAATTTCTATTGCTTATTTTTTTTAAAACAATGTTAAAAAAAGTAAACTCAAAATTCGTTAAAATAATAATATGCACCCACATTATACCAACTATTTTAAGATCAAGCTCGACACCATTATAAATTGATTGTAATTGAGTTGAGTTGAATGAAGCTCGAGCATCTCAGTTTCTTATTCGAGTAAAAATTTTAATAATCAATTGACCTCTAGTAAAGTTTCGCGGACCAAGCATACGATCAAGCTTGAGTTTAACATTATATCGATTCAATTCGACTACATCCCTAAATGTGTCATTAACGGTGCATTTGGAATGAAAAAGCCACATCGTCACTAGATGTCATTGAGTAGTATTAGGTGCTTTAAAATCGGGCTATATGTCAATATACTAATTGAGGTGTATTAAGCATTAACGTAACTAATTGACAGACCATATTCGACGCTTGTTAACAACGCGATGTACTCAAGTCCCGCATCAAATGAGAGATGACCGCCTCAAATGAACACTTCCGAGTACTTTTTAACACTAAGCTTACATCGATTGAACCAAATCGGTGCAATTATTGGCCTCGTAATTTAATAATATTTCGATCCTATATATTATTAAAAGGTCCCCCAAATTCAGATAACTGCAAGCTAAAAAACAGAACGTGAAACACCGGGCATTTGCCTTAACAGAATTCTGTCTGTACCCAAAGTGACTAAAAGTGCATGTTTTACTATTGCATCCATGTGATGAGCCAGAAGAAGAGGCAACTAGCCAGACAGCAAAAGAGACTAACATGTCTCCCTAATGTAGAGATGAAATTGGAAAATAATTTAATTTCTATTTCACTACGCAAAATTGAGTTACTAATTAAACAATGTCCGACCGTTCCTCTCTCACATCTTCCCGATCACATTAAGTTGGTCCATAATCTGTGAGCAACATCATCAAATCCATTAATGCTATGGTCGCGCCCGGATTTTGTGCCAAAAAATAAAGGTGGTTAGTCGATAATCTACCCCTAAATTCTTTTTCTCTTTATGGCAATAGCCTTGACGTCTCATCTTCTTCGCCGTCCTCATGAGACCTCCAACATTGACTTGCGCTATCATGCTGATCGTGATCGCCATCTACGGTGGTCGCATTTTCTCTAGTGAGTTCTTGGGCTCTCCGTGCCTCGCCTTCCCAGTCGGTCCGGACCAAGACAAGCAACATGGTCACGACGCACGAGCCCTGCACCGCCAATAGCCCGAGCCACAGCCCCTTGAAGTCGAACACGGCGAAGAAACTCAGCCACACGACGATTGGCATGCCGACCAGATAGAAGCAACCCAAGTTGATGTGCGCCCCCATCTTCGGCCTCGCAGTCCCTCTGAGAACGCCGCACCCCGTCGTCTGCGGGCAGTTCCCAAGCTCGCACAGCCCTATAATGGGCAAGACCATGGAGCTCAAGGCCACAATGTCAGCATCCTTTGTGAACATCCTCGCCCACGTGTGCCTTACCATCGTAGTGAACACCAAAGCAGCGAACCCCAACACAAAGCTAAAAGCGAGCCCCACGTTCATCGCCAGCCTTGCCTTGTCGGGCTGGCCCGCCCCGAGCTCGTTCCCGACCCTCGTCGACACGCTGAAGCTCAATGAGGATGGGAAGTTGTATAACAGCGCCGTTGTCTGGATCAAAACTCCCATGGAGGCAACGGTGGCTCGGGGATTCAACAGATACCCGCATAGCAAGATCATGATCTCGTACCACCACCACTCAAGGCAGACTGAGGTGCAGCTAGGGACCGCCAAGTCCACGAGGGACTTGAACCCCTTGAGGCATTCTGACGAGAACCCGCCCCACGTCTTGTCATGCACGCCGGAGATTAGTATGTAAAGGATCAGCGATGCCACGAGATTGATATTGGTCAATACGGCAGCGAGCGCAACGCCTTTGATCCCGAGGCCGAGCACATTGACGAGGAGGTAATTGATAAGGACGTGGAGGATGATAGCCTGAGCAGCGCAGAAGGTGAGCAGCATTGTAATGGACTGTGAGCGGAGGTATATGCGCAGTGGGTGCAAAAGCGACTGCGCGGCAAGGTCAGGGAGCGAGCAGAGGATGCACAGCTGAGCTTGAGACGAGATGTCATCTTGTTGCCCAAAATACAGGAGGATTGGCTTCATGTTGAGCCACAGGACAGAGATGGGATTGAAGTTAGGAGGAGCAAAAGGATAGTCCTCTGCATGGTGAGGCCAAGAACCTTGTACCGGCCAGCCCCGAAGGCCTGGCCACAGATGGGCTCCATACCCATGGCGAGGCCAGAGAGACAGAGTAGCCCGTGATGTTGGCGAAGCCGATGGCAAGGGACCCGCCAGCGAGGGCGAGGTCGCCGAGGCGGCCGAGGAAGACCATCGAGATGGCCGAGCGGGCGTAGATCAGGAGGCCGGTCAAGACCATCGGGACGGCTATCGCAGACACGGACCGGCTTTCCTTGAGCAGGAGGGCGAGGCTGGTCTTGCCGGGATCCTCGGCACTAGGATCTTCTTGATCCCTTAACCGCGGCGATGTCGAGTCTTTGGGGACCAGGGTTGCCAACATGGCGGGCTCGCCTTAATCTGATCTGGTCGGAAACGAGGAATGTTTTTGTCTGCTGAGGGACAGCGGGTGAAGGAGGAGGAGGGATTGTATGTAGAGAGAGAGAGAGAGAGAGAGAGAGAGAGTCTTCGGGATGGTGAAAGAGCGAGGCCAGATTTATAAAGCAGGAACATTTATTTTTCGGAAATTTGTAAATGGCATAATAATGACTTTTCTAATTACAAAACTCCTTAGTTAAAAAAAAAAAATTACAAAACTCCAAAAGAAAAAAAAAAGGCAATTTGACAGGATCAAAAGGTACTCCAGTCCACACTGAAATTCCTTTCAGACGTTTTGACTGGCCACGTCACCCGGTCGTCTTCTCGAAAAAAAAAGAGTAAGTATTTCGGAACAGATTGACTTCTTTTTATTTATTTTCATTTATCAATGCACCCTTCTAATTCCATCCGCGCGTTGAAGTCATGAAGAACGTTTTCGAAGGCCACACAGCCACTTCCACATGTTCTGCATATTTAAGAATTTCTGGGGCCGTTTTTGGTGGAGATGCCGGGACCATATACTCCGTACCGTGGAATACAAAGACGTAATTTTCAGTGCATCTGAACCCGAATTGGCCCTAATCGGCACGATTCCAAGAACAAACGCCATCGAAAACAGCGGTATCTGCCGGAATTGAGAAGAGCGAGATTAACTTTACACAAGGAAAAGCCCGGTAGTGCTTCGACCAAGTAAAAAACATTCTCGGCCAGTTCCGAAACTACGTTTTATGGTTCGTGCTTCGTGAGACAGAGATGGAGACCGCCACTTGTTGAGATTATTTGAGTAAGTTCATTGTACCAGGAGAGGGGGATGTTGTCATGGATTCGAAGGTTTCTATATTCGAAAGTTATGGACCTGAGTATATCTCAAAACTACTTCGTCTAACTTTTGAAAGTAAAATTCAGAGACATTCCCAGAGGTAATAAACACAGCTGTGAGCTTTTCACCCATTCTCACTCACCCCAGGCGCGGGAGGCTACTATACATGCCTACCCGGTGATAGCCAGAACTGAAGTCCTGACGTGGTGTCTACCTTTACTATCATGGGTCCCCCTAATTCCCTATTAATGTTTTTCTTCCTGACAGAGAGGGAATACGGAGGACAGCGTAGATCTCCCACCCTGGGTGGTTCTCCCATCTATTTCCTCCTTAAGCCTTTTAAGGACATGCCTAGGTCCAAAAAGAAAAACTCTCTACTAGCGATTTTTTTATCACATTTAGTTAAATAGACTACCTTGTCCCTAGTATCATAACTAGAATTGAAAAACCGAACCGAACTAAACCCTTAGAAAAATCTTCCGAACCAAACTGAATGAGACCCGAACCGAATACGAAATTTCGGTTCGGTTCGGTTTTTCGGTTCTCGATTTTCTTTTTTTTTTTTTTCGTTTTTTCAAGAATCATCATCACCCCAGAGAAGCAAGAATCTCCATATTTCTTTTCGTTTCGCCCTGCTGGGATCTGAAAGATGAGTGTTCTTGGGTACCCAGATGCGTTCGACGCATCGGAGCTTCAGGTGTGGAACAACACCGCCTTCGGCAACGGCGAGTTTGAAGACTCCACCGTCGCTGCCGCTACTGTCCAAGCGTCTTGGTCGTTCATCAACCCCGTCTTCGTGAAGCTCTCTAACTCGCTCGAGTCCGATGACTACGACAAGGAAAACCGGAGCCCCAAGTGCGCCAATTCCCAGATTTCCCTCAAATCCTCCGTTCCTTCCGAGATCCAGTGGAAGCAGGGCGTGCTGGAGCCCCTGTCGGCCAAAGCCATAGATCGAGAAGGCAATGGCAGGACTATAGATGCGAAGATTGAGGAGGTAGAGAAGGAGATCACGCGCCTGTCATCGAGGCTCGAGGCGCTTCGCCTGGAGAAGGCCAAAGTCGGGGACGAGAAGAAGCCCCGCGAGAGGGTCGTCTCGGCCAAGTTCAAGGAGCTGAAGCAAGTGGTGGGGATAGGAAGAGATCTAGATGCTGCGAAGAGGATCAAGGAGACTCCGCTGTCGAGCGCGAAGTTGAAATTGAATCGAAGAGAGCTCAATCTGGGGCTGGCAGAGATCGCTTCGAGCGCCAGCAAATTGCGTCCCTCGATCAAGGGAGAGATCACTCTCGGTTTGTCGATACAGAATCGGAGGAATCGTGCTTCTGGAAGCTGGAGGAGATTGAAAGTCACGAAGGAGAAGATAGATATTATCGGTTTGTGGTTCGGTTCGGTTCGGTTAACCGATAAAAACCGAACCAATAAAAAAATATCGGTTTTTAATGAGAACCGAACGGAAAACCAAACCGAACCGAGAAAGTCAAATTTTTCGGCTCGGTTCAGTTTTTGATTCAATTCCTGACACCCCTAACTAGAAGAATAGTGCTGGTTTCGTCAAAAAAAAAAAAAAAAAAAAGAAGAAAAGTGCTGGTCTTATCATGTAAAACGATTATAATCCATGTCATCAATTTTTTACTAAATTTGATTAGGTGGACTACCTTGTCCCTGGCATTATAACTAGATGAGGAGAAAGAATAGGATTTCTGTGGTCGAGCGTGTCAACATTGAGATGCTGTTTGAAATTTCTTTCAAATATACCATATTTGAGAATATACTTTTTTTCCAGAGAAGTAAGCAGTTACGTTAGTCGGCGGCGGATCTGCATCATCGAGCATCGTCAGCGGCGGCGACCGGTCCTCCGGCAAGTCGAGCGTCCTCTAGTACATTACCGGAATCGACCCTTCACGGGGGCAGGGAATTTGCACGCAAATCCCTTTCACAGTGTGACTTCAAGATAACCCTCATGCGGATCGCCCAGAGCTCTCTCTCGAGATCAACGGCAAAGATGTCCCCACCGACGAGGACCACAACTCCGAGGCCATTAATGCCGCCGCCAACGAGATCACGGTCCAGCGAGAACCGGACCGGGCATGGGCTTTCCGATCCTGCTATATGCGCTGCTCTCCCACAGCGGCTTCCAATGCAGCGAGGCGATCTCGACCGTCGCCGATCCGACGGCAGGGAGTCACCGAATCGCGTGACAGTGAGGTGAGCGGGGTGTGGAAGTACTTCCTCGACCTGGGCGACCAACCCATTGGTGGAGACCGGCCAGGCGTTGACCCACGAGATGGAGCGGGTCGGGTCGAAGCACTCGGGCGAGCGCGGCGGGGGCCGAAGGAGGTGACGGAGTCGTGGACGATGAGGAAGGTGTCGTCCGACGTGGCGGAGGAGGCCCATCAAGAACTTTGCGGGAGGGGGGGATGGAAGTTGGAACCGCCGCCGCCGCCGCTCAAGGACGGGAGCGAGGATGCGGCGGCCCGGCGGATGGTGTCGCGGTCGCGGAATTGGAGGGCCTCGTACAGTGTGCGGAACCGCCGTCCGGTTCGTGGGCTCAAGCTCCTCCAGATGCTTAAGGAGATGAATGAAATTTTTCTGCTTACCTTTGCTTTGGGTTCAATGGAGAGAGAGAGAGAGAGAGAAGGAGAGAGAGAGAAAGAGCCAAAAGGAAAAGAAGAAGGAAGAAGAAGAAGAAGATGGACGGGCGGAATTGGATGGAACTGAACGGCGTATATTGGGTGGTAACTTTACCATGGGCAGATTTGGGAATTCATTGAAAGTTAATTTTTTATGAGATAAAAAAAAAGGGGAATAAAATTGGGTCTAGCTTTTTAGAAAAGTTAGCCTTTTTTATTTTAAAAGATTGTATTCCTTTTTTCAGAGAAGTAAGAAGTTATGAGGGGTGAAAGAAATCTCAGATTTTGATATTTGCTTTGGAGTAGCAGTTTTTCACATTCGCATCGAGATAGTTTTCACATGACCAGAGACACGAGAAGAAAAATCAGAGGAGCGAGAAAAGAAAACGATTTTGCAATGAAAGGTTACAACAGATAATATAAATTCCTAAATAAGCGTCGTGAGATTTTTGAGATACACAGTATGACTTCCATGTTAGGACTAGCAATGGAAGGTTGCAGACAAATTATATTCGTATAAAACACGCATCCCCACGTTGAAAGCTGGAAACTAGCGCCCTTGCCTTAATAATCCTTTAATTTGCAATGAGCACGAATGGAATTACCAATACTAGGGCGCACATGATGAAAATCAGCCAACACAAGTCACCAAGTAGAATGTACATAAGAAGACCACATTCGAGGCATCCAAGAGCAACAGCGAACATAGCTAAAACAAATCGAAGCCTTAAGTCAATATCTTGTCCTCTCATCTTGAAGATGATCTTTTGCCTAATTATTTTAATTACTGCACAAATAAGCAGGATGCCTGGTGCACTAGAAATGTTGGCCAGACCTATAGTGTTGTGCCTCTCCCTAATGAGTTGACATAAGACTTGCTCAAGTGAATCTAGACGGTTGTTGGTTTGAGCTACTTGATGTGCTGCATGCCTTAACAATTAACATCACCAAGCAGCTTGTTAGAGAATTGTCTTTCATAGAAGTGCAAACAATAAGAATCAAGAAGAAATATATTGATAGATACACAAACTAAAAATTATAAGTGATTCAAATTGGTTTCATGGTTTCAATATGAAATCAGCATAATTATAGGTTAACGAAAAAAAAAATAGGCAATTTGAAAAGGTTTTAGTATGCAACAATGAAAAACGATGAGTTCACCTCATCTAAGTGGAGTGCAAATGGTTTTCGAACAAAATAGCATGGATTTACTCGAGTCCTCCCAACTTGTTGAAGGAGATTGGACTATGGAGATGTTGTGACTTACCCCATTTAACTCCGACCAATGCAGGGTCATTGTCTCCTTTACTTCTCCAACATGTCTCATAGACGGTGCGAAGATCTACATATATATAGGAAAGGAAAAGCATGAGGAATTGGATCGGGGTTTCTATATATACTATAAACTCCACCCCATTGTGGAGGGAAGCGACTATTATTCATGCTCCTTAGAATTGGAATCGGGAGTCCTGAATCCACTTTATTCCCTCATGCTCAATTGGAATAGGGAAACCTGAATTTTTCTGAGTGTTCACAAAAAAAAAACAGTGAATTAATGCTAGGGTTTATACAAGAGCTCTTAATTCTAGTTTTTCTCTAAGACCATAAGATCAAGAGACATTCTTGTTCGCACATACAATTCCGATCGAATGTCCATGCTATACTAATGGACCTTACCCACAGATAAACCTCACAGATTCTTACAAAAATCGAGGCGTTCAATATCTCTAACTCTAAGGCTTGATCGAAATTCGGAGTGTCGAAGTTGCACATACCAATCTTTTCTTTATGTCATGGACATTGCTCTTTCTTCATGCAGATCAAGCATAAGCAAGCAGAATGCCGAGGGAAGTGGGCAAGAGAGAAGGCTAAGAGGCAAGTAAGTCGAGGAGGAGAGAGAAAACGTGTCCCCGATGGACCAACTTTACTCATTTGGCAGAACTCTTATTATCACGCCTTCTTCCACCCGACAATTCTTTATTCTCTCGTTTACTTTTTCTTCTTTCGCCCTGGTCTCTTTTTGGCAACCACTAGGGGAGGATTACAACCTATGTAGCACCGACACGGATATGCGACATGTGACACGACACGACACGACACACCGACACGTTATTTCCCAAAAAATAGAGAATTTTGACACATTCCGACACGTTATTTTTTATATATAAATACAAAAATAAATAATAAAAAGAGCATATAATTAATTTATACTAAAAAAATATTAATTCAATATTTGTTAATATCATTCATTATTTTAATTTGATAGAGATCGAATAAGAAATTCAATAATTGCAAATACAAAAGAGTAAATTTGAAGGCACGTGTCATGTTTTCTTACACTTGTCGGAAATTAGTGAGATTTCTTATAGTCTAAGATAGAGTTCAGAGTTCATGATATAGATTGGCTTGGAGCTCCTATGCAAAACAAGGTTCGAGAAAAATGAAAATTTAGGACAAGAACTCTCGAAATACGATCAAAAGAAAAAGAAATAACAAAATTCGCCATGAAAAATGTAAGAGATACCTCACAAGCTAATGACATAGACCAAAAGAGATAACTCACAGGCGATACTTGCAAGAGGTGGAAAGAAGCAAATATATATCACAACTTTAAGTTTGCGGGGGCAACGGAGCAATGCCGGCGAGAAGAGGGGCGTTCCATCGTCACTCACGGGAATGTCAAAACTTATAAGTGAGAAACTTGAGAGTGAAAATTGTCTTCTTTCCCTTTATTTTTTTTATTTTCAATATTTTTTCATATATTTATATTTTGACCTCTCAAGTATTGAAAATTTTTAAAATTGACACATTGTGTGTCGGAATCGCGTGTCGGAATTTTAGACTCGCGTGTTGGAGCGTGTCGGGAAGAATTAACCATGTGTCGAATTTCCCGACATTCGTTGACCGCGTGTCGGAACGAGTCGGAGCGTATCGGACACATATCAAAGTGTCGGACACGACACGAAGGCTTCTAGAGAGTGTCAGTACTTTTTAGATTACAACCTGTCAACCATGGGCGATGAGGTGACTCACCTGCCATTGGTTTTCATAGCTCTGACGGCAAGTACTCGAGAGGTGCCACAATAGATTTAAAAAAATAGTACTAGCTACAAGAGGCTTAGAAACAAAGAATAATAGTTCACGATTTGATAAAATGCATCTCGGTTCGAGTCGAGGAAAGTCTTTACGAGTCATGATTGTGAAGTATAAAGAGATATGGTCATATGCCTTTCATCAGCCCAGATGGGGTTTTTTCTTAGAACATGTGGAAGGAAAGGTTCTCAATAAATAGTACAATGTTGCAATATTAATGATTTAGCAGTTTTCTTTTTTGTTTTTTTTTTGTCAGTCCTACTCTATTCCTACTCTACACTCACTCTCAGACTTTTGCCCTGCCTCTTGCAGGGCGTGAGAGTCGAAACGCACTCCTGAAACTTATGCGTCCCCACCCCATCCCTCCCTAAAAATGTGGAGATTTGAACCCCTCACCTCCCTTTCCATGTTGGAATGGTGGCCACTAGGGCAAATCTCAGTGGTTTGATTTAGCAGTTTGAATCAACGTGAAATCTTAAGAGAAATAAACGAAGAGCAGTAAAGTACGTAAGAGATATACGTGATTGATTTGAGTGTTTGTACCTACTCCATAAAAAGAGCCAACAATAAATAAATACACTATCATTAAAGAGTCAGAGTTACAATTATTTAGGCACTTGAATATTAATTAAGCCCAAATCCATGGTATTTATAAAATACATAATTCAATTTGAATGAAAAAGCTCACAGCACAAGTTACACATCCAAACTCGAGACAAAATTTGATGAAGAGACCAAATCTATTCTTGTAAATTTATGAAGAGACCATCCCCAATCAATAAATCTTGATAAAACTTTGACTTGGAGATTAATTTCAGAAAACAAAATGGATTCAAATAAAGTGCTTACCATATTTTGAGCAAATCAAAATATTCCGATGGGTCAAGTTCCATACACAGTTCAAACTTGAGACAAAATTTGATACTATAATGGACATCATAAGAAGTCATTTATTATCAACGTGCATTCATAATAATCAATGCCTTGAGCTTTATTGGGCGGAAGAATTACCAAAAAAATCCTAAACCTATTGTAATTGTACAAATTCAATCATAAACTTTTTTTTTGTCTAATTTAGTCCTAAACCTTTTATAATTGTGCCAATTCAGTCCATCCGGCCAAAATTGGTCAGCCAATGCTGATGTGGACGCCGGTGGGGGACAGTCAGCCGGCAAGGTAATTTTTTTTATTTTTTTTCGAATTTTTAAATATTTTTTTTAAATTTTAAATTTTTTTTTTTGCCTTCTTCTCCCTCCTCTGGCTAGCCGACGCCAGCCAGAGGTGAGGGCCGGTGAGGTCAGCCTCGCCGGCCACTGGCGGAGGTGAGCCTCGCCCAGCGACGGCGAGGCCGAGCCTCACCAGATCTGACGAGCTCGGCCCTCGCCAGCCACTAGCGAGGGTGAGGCCCCACCACGCTGTGTGGTGTAGTCGAGGAACCGGCGAAGGAGCTCGATCTCATCCTCGTCGGTCCAGAGGTGCTAGAACAAGGTTTTGGCGACAGTCACGGCCGGGGAGGGCCACTTGAGCTCGGAGGGGGAGATTGTGCCGACGATCGGGGGGACGAGGGAGGCGGTGGAGGCAGCGGGGGTAGCGATGGTGATGGCAGCCTCGCCGGCCACTAGGCGAGGTCAACCCTCGCCCTCGTCGTCATTGGGTGAGGCTCGCCGGTGGCCGGCGAGGCTGACCTCGCCAGCCAAAGGAAGGAGAAGAAGGCCAAAAAAAAAAAAAAAAAAGAATTAAAAAATTTTAAAAAAAAGAATTAAAAATTTGAAAAAATAAAAAAATATATTAAAAAATTACCTCATTTGGTGGTGTCCACGTCCGCGCTTACCCAACCAATTTTGGCCGAGATGGATTGAATTAAGACAATTATAAAAGGTTTATGACTAAATTGGACAAAAAAAAGGTTTATGGCGACAATTGCTTGATAAGTTTAGGACTTTTTGGTAATTCTCCTTACTGGGCCAAGTGGGAGAATATCGGAAAAAATAACAAAATTAATAGGAAAATCTTGGAAAGGTTGGCTAAATCATGCATTGATAAGATTAAACATTAAGTGGCCTGATTTTTATGAAAATAGCAAATACATTAATGCGGAAAATTAAGAAGAAATCAATGAATAAATCTCGGGCCTCAATCTTAAGATTATGATTATTTGATGAACGTACAAAAAAATAACCGATGAACATATTATATAATCGGTCCTCATTCTTTGTATCGACACGTGAGTGCAACATCTAAGCCATGAGATTAAAAATTGGGATTAGAGAGAGGAATCGGTTTTCTTCCAAATTTAACAATGACGTCATCCTCCACTAATTCATGAATTTTTTATTTTATTTTCGTATGATGCTTTTTGTGACAATATTTAGTTTTCGAGATCTAAAACTTTATGTAGAATGATAATTTGTTGACAAAATAATTTTAACATGATAAGATATCCAATTATAATTGTTGCAAAAATGAGTATATAAATTTTATATTCAAATATTTTTTTTTTGTCTACGATGAATATACTATTACTACTAGCTAGGTGCCAGCAAAAAAATTGGACCCATTAGCTTCAGGGTTTGCTCTTGGACCTGCACTGAGCCATGGAACATGGTCATATACTTGCAGATATTTTTGATTGCTTGGTTTTCAATTCCAAGTTGAAGCTTATTAATGAAATGAAATCACATGGTATCATTCTCAATTAAAGCGCATCATCTTTTTAGACTTCACACATTTCTTTTGGCTATTCAGACAAAAGGGCAAGCATACTTAACCCCTTAATGATAGAAGCATCAAGGGGTAGGTTAGGTAAAAGCCATTGTTGACACCTAAATTTTGGCGATCCGTTTAATCATTTATTAATTATATGAAAAATTAGGGATTAATTTTTGACCCCTAAACAAAATAAATTTCAATTAATATGCGTGTCATGTAGATTTTAGAAGCATTTCCATTAATAGTAATAGAATTTATAGAAATTATAACTAAAAATAAATTAAAAATAAATTAAAAGAATTAAAAGATTAGTCGTTAAAAAGAATTAAAAAAGAAAGAAGAAAATAGAAAGAAGAGGTGGAGTCGGGCCGGGTAGACCCGGCCCCCTATTTCTTTCTTTACTTTTCTCGGATGGACTCGGCCCACCCTCTTTTTTCTCTGCCTTTTCCCCGAGTGGTCCGGCCCATATATTTTATTATCCAGCCCGGCCCGCGCTCCGGTCTTCTTCTTCCCCTTCACGCGCGCTCACGCTTCTGAAAAAGGAAAAAATAAGCAAGGTACAAGCCAGAGGACCGCGAGGGGGCAGGCGGCGGCGTGATCCGCGTGTCGGGATCAGGTCGGCCGGCAAGCTGGCAATGGCAGAGGCCATGCGCTCTTGCCGGTTGTCCTTAAGAGGGAGAGAGGGGTGCTCGCTTCAACGGATGGTTTTTTTTTTGGAGAGAAACTTGAGATAGAGTCAGAGAGAGGGAGCAGAGAAACCGAGAGTAAGGAATTTGTCTCCCTTCGCCGGTGGTTCGTCTGAATCGTCTCGGCCTTCTGCGGAAGCCAACTCGCTCGTCACCGTTCATCGCAGCAAGCTCCCGAACCAGGTAATCCCCGAAAATGTTCCGTTTCTCCCTCGCTTATTAAGTTTGAGAACGTGAGCCAAACCGACGAGATTTTGAGCAAACCAGACGAAACCCAAACTGATTTGTTGCCAATAACGTTGATGTCGCCCATCACCCGTTTGATAAAATGTCTCAATGAAGCACCGAATTTGAGTTCATAAAAACGATGCTTAAATTCTTTGTTTTGCGCTTGCTTTGTCCTAATATGGTTGTATTATCACTGAATCTGCGTTTCTCTTTGATTTTGTGGCATATCGTTCGATGCCCGAGTGGCCATGGATGAACGTCTTCTCATCGGGAAATCCATACCCTTCGCCGGAGGAGCCCGCGGTTAGAGGCCGCCACAGTCAGTCTTTTCTTTTTGTCTCGGCGTGCATATATGCGGTTGATCTGTTAGAATGGTCGATGTCTCGAAATATATATGTTTGGTGTCATCGACGTCGCCGGCGTCGTTTGGCGATGGCCAGAGTGATAACCTGCGGTGACGACCGGGTGAGGGTCGGTGAGGTTGCTTGTTGACGCCGGACCAGTTGAGATTCTGGCATCAGTTCGTGTTGTAAAGTGTCATTGAGTCCGTCCGTAAGGAAGCTTTGGTGATGGCGTGATCTCGGTGGAAGAAGACGTCGCGCAAAGAAGTGAACGTAGAAAAGGGGATTTTCAGTGAGGAAGAAGACCTCGTGCAGAGAAGAGGAAATGTAAAAAGGGAAAAGATTATTAAAAAAAAAAAAAAAGGAAAATGAAAGGAAAAGAATAATGGAATACTAAAAGAATAGAAACGTGGTTTGGAAGTTTTGGGGCTGCATGTTTTCGTTTTTTTTCTGTTTAAGAACAGAAATTTTGTTTTTTTTTGTTAGGAAAAAAAAAAAAGTAAACGCGTTTGTTTGCGTTTTTTGTTCAAAAAAAAAAATCGATTTTTATTCCGAACACAAAAATTGTTTAGCATTCGAAGAAAACACTTTGAAGAAACACTTCTCTCTCTTCTTTCTTCTTCTTTTTTCTTTGGCCGGTCGCCAGCCTCGGCCATGGCCGGTGACCGGCCGTTGAGGGTCGGCGAGGCCGAGTCTCGCCAGGGGCCGGCGACGTCCAGCCTCGCCGAGGGACAGCGACGCTTGGCCTCGCCGGATCTGGGCGAGCCCGAGCTTGGCCAGCCAAGGTGAGGCCAAGCCTCGCCAACCACGGCGAGGCTCGGCCTTGCCGGGGGCCGGCGAGCCTCGTGTATTCGGGCAAGGTCCGACCGAAAGAAGAAAAATAAAAAAGAAAGGAAAAAGGAAAAATAAAATAAAAATATTAAAAAATTAAAAGAAACAAAAAAAGAATATAATCCGAAACGTGTTTATTCATTTTTTATTTAAAACAGTTTACAAACGCATATTTACGGTTTAAAATTGTTCGGAGCAGAATTTTTTTTTTTTTTTTTTATTTGTTCTAGAACGATTTTTTTGAACGAAATATTACCAGGATGCGCGCTTTGTGAACCTGGAGTAAGTGTGTGGGCTGATTTTGGTTTTGGGCTTAGATCATTTAAAGGGAAATAAAAAATTTGGGCTTGCTTTGTTGAAATAGCCCGAACTCATCGTTTAGGGCTAGACTGTGATCGGGCTCGACCCAACCCGGACCATAGAGGTCCAGGTTAAGCCCATAGTCTAGCCGGATCCTTTGACCCTACTAGATGCTTTGTTTTTTCATTATTAAAAAAAAAATTCCAAAAAATAGAAATCTTAAAAAAACTAAAAAATTTAGAAAAAAAAACTTTAGAAGATAGATTTTGACTAGTTTCATTAGATTTTTCATGTTAATTCTAATTAGAACTAGTTTAACTATTAAAAAAAATATAAATATCCTTTTCATAAAAATTGTACTCGAATTTAAACAAGCCTTTAAGGCTTTACAATAGAGGTTGTTTTGTGTTGTTTTCTTTTTAGAGACTATGCTAGATTGTTGCTTGTGCATTTCAATTCGATTATACTTGATTAAGTGATTTTAATATAGCTAGGATAAATTCGATTATATTTTCATTTTTAGAATGGTTAGGATAAATTTTAGAATTTTTGATAGGCTGCCCTGATACTTTTGATCATAAAATGGTCGAGTTTTGGTATCGAATGGGTTCTAGTTAAATAGCTAGGTTAATCAAATTCCCAATTCCGAAATCTCTAATTGCGCATGCATCAAGATGATATTCTCATGTCTTGATTGGGGTTTCTAGCTAACCTCTCAACAATGCTAATGGCGACTCCTTTTGAATACAAAAATTAGGAAAATCAATGTCACGCTAGGTATAGACTCAGGAGAGCCCACGCTTTATAAGCAAGTAACTCTAATCCTATCTCCCTCCCTTGCAAGGGGTAGGTTGCAAGAACACTGTTTTAAGATTTCAAGTTACCAAAATGACCTCTCAATTTATTACTTTTAAAAATCAAACATAAATTTATTACTTGAATGAACTTCATTAAATGTCCATTCACAACCTTTTACTTGGTAACATATGTTAAGGGCTTATTTGGTAATGTGTCAAATAATGCTTATTTATATTCTTTTGTTTTCCAAAATAATAATAAAAAAAAGAGTGGAAATCCGTTTGGTAACTTTTTTGTTTTCAAGAACAAATTTATTCCCTATAATAAATTTGGAGCAAAATCAAAAAGCAAAAAAAAGAAGAAGTTATTTCTTTGTTGCCAAGAGTAGTTTTAGAACTAAGCATTTTTTGTGACGTCTTGCCAAACAATCTTAGATTCGATTTTTGTTTCATAATCAGTTTGGGACGAGAATCGCATTTGGTAAAATTTTTGTTCCTAGGAACAAATTTGTTCCCGGGAACAATTTTGGACAAGATTTGAGAAAAAAAAAATTGGTAGAAAAAGAATCAAAACGGTGAAACCCTATCCCTTCCCTTTCATCATCCCGGTTGCCGTCCGCCATCGCCCGCCACCATCCGCCGTTGTCCGCCACCGCTCGCCGCCGCTACCCGCTGCTGGTCGCCGGTCCAGCGAGGTCTCCGGAGGCTCGCCAAGCCAAGGCGAGGTCCGGCGAGCTCGCCGGAAGCAAGCCTAGCCATCGGCGAGGCTCAGCCTCGCCCAACCCTGGCGAGGCCGACCTGGCCACCGGCGGGGTCGGGTGAGCCTCACCCAGCTGCCAGCAAGGCTCGGCCAACAAAGGCCGACCCGGTCGCCGGTTCGGCCGGCACCGCCGAATGAAGCGAGAAGAAGAATAGGAAAAAAGGGGGAAAAAAAAAAAAGAAAAGAAAAAAAGGAAAAAAAGGAAAAAAGAAAAGTAAAAAAGTAAAAAAATTATTTAAAAATTATTTAAAAATCAAAAGAAATTAATTTGGAACATAATCAATTAACACGGTATCAAACGTAATTCTATTCCGGAATAAAAAATTTTGGACAATTATCAAATGCGTTTTTTACTCAGAATCAATTCTTGGGAACAGAATAAAAAATAATCATTTTAGTCGAGAATCGGTTCTTAGGAGCAGAATCGTTCTAAACGCCCTAAGCCTTTTTTCTCTTTTTCTTTCTTCTTTACCTTTTCTTTTTCTTCTTCCTCTAGCTAATCACCGGCCTTAGCCATCGCTGGCAACCTTGACGGAGTCTCATTGAGGGCTAGTAAGGCTCCCCTAAGGCTAACAATTGACTAGAAGAGGAAGAAGTTTAAATGGAAAAAGGAAAAGAAAAAAAGCAATAAAATTATTTAAAAATTAAAAGAAATTCTAATTTACAAAAAATAAAATAAAATTGAGGGTCATACCAAAAACATTTTTTATTTCGGGAATATAAATTTTGTACAATTATCAAACACTTTAGAATGCTCAGAAACTCATATAGGGAACAAAATAAAACAAACACATTTCTAAGTAGAAATTGTTTTGAGGAACATAATAGTACTAAACGCACCCCAAGAAAGTAGCTGCACAAAATTGGTGATAAAAGAATAAAAGTGTTTGTGTCGCTCTTGTACAAGTCTTACAAAAATGTATATCAGCAAACCACATTGATACCTATGAAGTGGGAAAAAAATAATTCAAGTTGGGCCCTATAGTAAGTATAATGCAAGCAAATTAAAGACGTTCTATCAGTCATAGTTTTCAATTTTTCCAAATAATTTCAAATTTCGAAAAAGTAATCGTTATTTACTTTGACAAAAGAAATGAATTTAAGGCCAACTTTCACATTGTGTTACTCAACAATTTTTCTGGCAAAGTACCTTAATGATTAGTAATAAATGATCATCTTTCCAAAACAGGTCTTACAAATACATAGTACTTATTTATATATTTGTCTTATCATTACATCAATTGAATTGGATTCCAATCATAAACGTTTGTGATATCAGCTAACGTGGTGCTATGAAGTAGATATTTTCTCAAAATAAAAGGTGGTAAAGTAATAATGCATAGGTTCAAATCCGAAGCTGCAGGGAAAAGTTACAAATTAAAACAGCCATGGCATATATATTCACAATGAACGAAAATGGGATCACCAGCATTATGATGCAGGCAACACAAATCAGCCATGGCATATTATCAAGCAGAATGGACGTCAAGAGACTGCAAGCAACACATCCTAGTACAACTGCGACGTGGGCAAGGGTGATTCGTAATCGTGGGTTCATGTCCTGTCTTCTCCGGTGTTATTAACCCTGCAGATGGCCGTATTTTTGTATGGGCTGCCGCCTGCTGGCCATATTTGCCTGTTTTACCTGCAAACTGACTTATTATCAACCGGTGCTATTAACCCTGCCGATGGAGCGTTTAGATTGATGATGAAGCTTCAGAGTATTCATTCCAGAGGATAGTGTTAATCCATATCTTACGACTTTGTGAAGGCCCTTATTTATACTTTCTTTCCCCTTCTGCTGTTCAATTACAAGTCAAGAGGTCATGTGTTTCTCCATCAGGCTGGCTCTTTTCTTCATTGCGTGAAGTTTATGGTCGGGTCTGCTGTACAGATGCATCCCTCGTTAACCATTATGGATTTGGCGTTGATTTCTGATACAAGTTGATGGGTAGGCTTTCTACTATCGAGGCACGATGGTGGAATCCAACTTTTACAGCTTCTGGGACAGATTCGGTTGTGGTTCTCTTTGAAATGGATATGGAGTCTGTAGGATGGAGTTCTCATTTTCTCTCCAGGATCCATTTCAAACTGGTTCAAATCTCTTTCCTGCGTGAATTAAGGATCTCTTTCGTTGAGTTTTCACTAGAAGAGAGAATCGTCGTATATTTCTTAAAGCAGGGCGGCCGGCGAGACCATTGCCGGACCACTGGTGAGGGCTGGTATATTAGGAAGAAATGCTCATATGTATTTCAGAATAGAATTAATGTCAGGTAATGTATTTGCTAAAGGGAATCATGTTATTTTCTTATCATGTGAATTGAGAACAAGTTATAACACTGACCTCTTAATTTGTTACTTTAAAACCATTATACCTAAAGTATTATCTGAATGAACCTTATTACATGTCCATTCACATCCCCGTAGATGAGCATATTCATTTAGTACTAAATGCTTGTTTTCTTTTTTTTCTTTTTTGAATTTTTCTTTTAATTGACGATTGTAGAAGATTGGTGATAAAAGATTAAAAGCTAAACTTAGGAAAATGGATTTCGATAAACCGTGATGTTACATACGAAGTGGGCAAAAAGATTAATTCGAGTTGGCCCTAGATTAAGAATAATGCAAGCAAATCAAAGGCGTTCAATTGATCATGGTTTTTGATTATCCAAATAAGTTGAAATTAATTTAGAAATTGCGACCTTAACTTACTCTGAGGAAGCAAAAGAATCTAAGGCTCGTTTTCAAATTCATCGATGATTTTGTTTTGGCCAAGTACCTTAACTATTGCATACAATTTTAATAAATGTTAAGAAATGATTATTTTTAATATAAGGTATACAACATTGTCCGTTTAATTCTAATTTGTTATACTATAAGATCAAGAGTTGTTCTCCTCCCCATGTTACAGTTCTCGATCGATTTTCTCTCATATAGCCGTCCATTTAACCTTGAAATAATATTTGAGATAGTGCGAGCTATACTATATTATTCGACTCAAATATTTTCAGGATACTCCTAATAACTAAGGAATGATATGTGCTTTTTCTTGTGTGAATCTTAATTCAATGAGAACTTCATGAGTTGATCCAACTCTCTTTAAAACATGGGATCTTCCGGTAAGTGATCTGATTTTTTTCATTGGGACCAGGTAAAGACCAAAAGGTGACTTATAACCAATAGTGCATTATCTAATAAACCTTTGAACATAACTCATCTGTTGATTTTTCAACTTTATTATATTTGAAGTTGAATCAACTATATTGAGCATATTTCTCATCTAATCCTGGGACATGAATTGCCGACATTCATTATAGGGTAAACTATTGTCTCTCCAACCTTCGAGTTGATTTTACCATAGATGCCAATAGACAATAACACTCCTCAAAATATAGTTTACAACTTTCATCGTACAATTGTAGTAGAGGCTAGCCCGGAGTCAGAAGCAAAAGAAGATGGTGCTCTCTCTTTCTCTCTCTCAATGGCTCTAAGCAAGGACTCAACATTCCAAAAACTTAAACTTCATGTGATGGCATTATAACTAAAAGAGGAGAAAGAGCACGTCACTGTGGTCGTGCCTCTTCGTACAGGTCAACCTTAGATGATGTTTTATATATATTTTTTTCAGATCCGCCTTAACTTAAGGATAAGTGTCCATCCATTTATTCCGTTAAAATTTCTTTTTTCTCACTTGACTTTTTCTCTCCCCTCACTCTCTCTCTCTCCCCCCATTAATCGCTTCCGGGTCATCAGCTCTCTCTCTCTCTCTCTCTCTCTCTCTCCACGACAACCACCGGATCCGCCCCCTGCTCGACGGGCTTCGACATGGTCACGGAGGAGGGTTCCAGCTCCCCAGCATCGTCGGCTTCGGCGACTGGTCCTCCAGCAAGTCGAGCGTCCTTGAGTCCCTCGCCGGCATCGACCTGTCGCCGGATCGCGTGACGGCGAGCGAGGTGCTGAAGTACTCCCTCAACCTGGGCGACCGACCCATTGGCGGAGAACATCCAGGCGTTGACCCGCGAGATGGAGCGGGTCGGGTCGAAGCACTCGGGCGACCGCGGCGGGGGCCGAAGGAGGTGACGGAGTCAGGGACGAAGAGGAAGGTGTCGTCCGACGTGGACGGAACCTCCACCGCCACCACTCAAGGTCGGGGGCGAGGGTGCGGTGGATGGAGTCGCAGTCGTGGAATTGAAGGGCCTTGTACAGGGTGCGGACCGCCGTCCGATTCGTGGGCTCAAGCTCTTCCAGATTTTTAGAGAAATTAGCATTATTTTCTTTTTATTTTTGAAGATTGTACTTCTTTTTTCAGAGATGTAAGGAGTTATGTCAGACTATGCAAAGATACTGTCGGAGGTGAAGGTGCTAACTAACATCTAATGAATGCAACAAACCAAGCGATGGGCAACTGAAAGAAATCCCGGATTTGACATTTGTTTAGAGGCGCAGTTTTTCACTTTCACGTCCAGACAGTTTTCATATGACCAGATTCATAAGAGGAAAAGCAGAGAAGCAGACAAATCAAAAACATGAGGACCAGACCCCTTCAAACAGCAGACCACCAAAATTCAAGGAAAATACATGTCACTCCCAGCAAACACCAGAGCCCTGCAAACAGCACACCAAAATTCAAAGAAAATACATGTCACCCCCAGCAAACACCAGACCCTGCAAACAGCAGACCACCAAAATTCAAAGAAAATACATGTCACCCCCAGCAAACAGCAGACACTCAGTCACATCGAAAGCCAGAAACTATAATCATTCACTAATTAATCCTTTGATTCAGGATGAACTTGAACGGGATCATCAAAATCAGGATGAATGCAACGAAAATGTGCTCCCCACTGCTCAAACTCGAACGGAAGAAGAAGAAGAAGAACCGTTGATATTTGCTTAGAGTCACAGATAGCGGCTCCCGTTGATATTTGCTTTGCAGTGGAAGGGTACAGAATATGTAAACCATATCAGGACCAGCGGGGGGAAGGTTACAGACAAATGAAATTCATAGAAAACGCACATCACCACATCGAAAGCCAGAAACTAGCGCCCAGTCGCTAATAATCCTTTTAACCCAGGATGAACATGAACGGGACAACCAGCATTAAGACGCAGGCAACAGAAATTGGCCAAGGCAAGCCACCGAGCAGAACGCACATCAGGAGACCACATTCGACGCATCCAAGAGCAACAGCTATCCCGGCAAAGGCAAGTTGGAAACTTGGATCAACATCTCGCCTTCCCGTTCCGAAGATTAATCTTTGCCGGATGATTTTAATCGCTGCGCAGATAAGCAAGATGCGTGGTGCTCTAGAAATGTTTGCTGGAACAATAGAGCTGTCCCTCTCCCTGATGAGTTGACGCAAGGCTTGCGCAAGCGAATCAAGTCCTTCGTTGATTTGAGCTACATGCTCTGCTGCATACCTTAACATCACCAAGCAACTTGTTAGACAACGTATTCCACAAAAGCACAAACGAAAGGATCGAGAATAAGCATATTGGTAGATTAGCAGGCAAAAAAATGTAGGCGATTTGAACTGGTTTCATGATTTCATCATGAAACCATCATATTCATAGATTAACGGACAAAAAACCTTAGGTGATTTGAACAGATTTTACTATGCAACATTGAAAAGGACGAGTTCATCTTATCTAAGTGGAGTGCAGATGGTGTTCGAACAAAGCAGCATGAGTTTACTCAAGAGTCCTCCAACTTGCTGAAGGAGCTTGGACTGCAGAGATGTTGCGGTGCTTACCTTGGAACATTGTGATGGGTTGAGTAGTTGTTTCCCATTGATCTCTGAGCAACGCGTGGATACTTCTTTACTTCTGCAACAACATGTCATATAGACGATGCGTAGATCTTGATGTATAGTTGGGATTCGATGGAGTTGGAAGAAAGAGCATGAGGAATTCGATTGGAGTTTGGACTGGAGTTTGTCATTGTCTTCATATATAGGCGCATGACGAGGAGAATGCGTGGGTCAAAAGTTCACAGGGATGAGAAAGAACTGTTGGTTCTCGGAGCCCGAGGACGACATTCGTTCTCGGGGCACGAGAACGACTTTTGGTTCTCGTAGCCCGAGGACGAATGTCGTCCTCGGGGTACGAGAACCAAAAGTTCTTTCCGGGTACACAAGGTTGCGAACTGTGGTTCTCGGAGAACTTTTGGAAATGGATCCACACACAAAAGTGCTCACTGACATGATCGCCATATGACAATAACAAGAGTCCATCTGTCGTGCGCCTCATAGCGTCTCCAATTTAATCCCTCATGCTCCTCCTTATCATTGTCACCCATATATATAATCAATTAGACCCAATGCCTCTTTCTTTTATTTGCCTTCGCAACATCCTCTGGTAGACATTTTTGCATTGTAGACAACAAATTTCATAAAGATGGGAAAAGTTTCAGTTTACCCTTGATGGAAAATATATATCAATTAGCCTCCAATACTTAGCTCCAATAAAAACAATTTCATTCACTGATATAATTTAGTATTCCTCTTTAGTTCAAAAATGATGATGATTCAAAAGTTATGGTTTTTATTATTTGTTGTTTTTTTAGAATTGAGATTTGATTTGTGGTGTGCATTCAGTGTGGTTTAACCTAGGAATCGAATCGGCTTGAACCAACAAATTCAAGGTTAGTTCTAGCGTAGAACTAGTTTAATTTCCTATTCTGCAAACCTTAAAGTAGCTTAGGACATTTCAAGGCCAGAATGCCAACTCTATTGAAGAATTGATTACCGAATCGAATCGGCTTGAACCAGCTGATTTAAGATTAGTTCTAGCGTAAAACCTATTCAACTTCCTATTTTGCGAACCTTGAAGTATGCTAGGACCGGATCGGTCACCGATCCGATTCCAAGGCCGGAACACCAATTCCATTCAATAATCGATTATCGAATCAAATCAGTTTTTAAGTCTTCTTTTGAAAAAGGAAAAAAGAATCATTTGAAATCATAAAGAATCTAACTGTATTTTCAACGTGAAGAAACAATGTTTTTCACAAAAAAAATAAAGTGGGCTGATTACATGCATCCCTCATTAATCATTATGTACTTGGCGGCCCTCCAAAGTTGATGGTTCCTCTTAAGCTCGCGGTTGAGCATCTATCCTCACCGCTCGTGGTAACAGAGTAAAACAGAGCCAGTGGGAAATCAGAATCACCACAAACCCAGAAGAACAAGAAGATGAAGAAGAAGAAGAAAGCCATGGCCGAATTCTTCCAACCTTTCTCACGCCGATGACTGGCGGTGGAAGACCTCATTTCCTAGACCAAGGACCTCTACGTCCTCGAGCAACGCCACGATCAACGGCTCCTCCTTTACCACCGACGAGTGCCTCTTGCCCTTCGACCTCGAGTTCCGATTTCCGCAAGCTCAAATCCTTCCCTCTCTCCAAACCCCAAACCACGCTCCTGAATTCGAGCAATCGCAAGACGAAGTCGCCATAGCCGTCGCCCCCATGAAAGGCGGCTGCATCTGGTGCTCGCCGAAGAAGCTGACACCAAGGCTAGGGCTATTAAGAAGGGGGTGAGCATGAGCTTCAAATGGATGGAGGAAGACGAGGGTATCGTGGGATTTGGGGGTTTTCTCCGATCAAGAGCAGAAGAAGTTGCTGAAGAAGGCAAAATGAAGGAAGAGGATGAGCGCTTCAAGAAAAGGCTGTGGCGAACCGGGGGACCCGTGGGTTGTTTTGCCATTTTAACGTTTTGAGGGCGTGGGTAGGCAAGTGGAGGCGTGGAAATAGCGCGGCTCCCTTTGATATTTGCTTTGAGTCGCAGTTTTTCACATTCATGTCAAGATAGTTTTCATAATGAACAGAGACATGAGATGAAAATCAGAGAAGCAGGAAAAGAAAACGATTTTGGCAGTGGGAGGTTACAGAACATGTTAAACCCCTAGATAAGCGGCGTGGTAATAATACAACAATGACGTTCAGATCAATACCAGCGAGGGGAAGGTTACAGACAAACGAAATTCACACAAAACGCACATCACCACATTGAAAGCCAGATACTAGCGCCCAATCGCTAATAATCCTTTTAACTCAAATGAACACGAACGGGACTACCAGCATTAGGACGCAGGCAACAGAAATCGGCCAAGGCAAGCCACTGAGCAGAACGCACATCAGGAGACCACATTCAACGCATCCAAGAGCAACAGCGATCCCAGCAATGGCAAGTCGGAAACTTGGATCAACATCTTGCCTTCCCATTCCGAAGACTAATCTTTGCCGGATGATTTTAATGGCTGCACAGATAAGCAAGATGCGTGGTGCTATGGAAGTGTTGGCTGGAACTATAGAGCTGTTCCTCTCCCTAATGAGTTGATGCAAGGCTTGCGCAAGCGAATCAAGACCTTCATTGATTTGAGCTACGTGCTGTGCTGCATACCTTAACATCACCAAGCAACTTGTTAGACAACCGTCTTGCACAGAAGGATTGAGAATAAGCATATTGATAGATTAGCAGGCAAAAAAATATAGGCGATTTGAACTGGTTTCATGATTTCGGTATTAACAGACAAAAAACCTTAGGGGATTTGAACATGTTTTAGTATGCAACATTGAAAATAACAAGTTCACCTTATCTAAGTGGAGTGTAGATGGTATTCGAACAAAACAACATGAGTTTACTCAAGAGTCCTCCAACTTGTTGAAGGAGGTTAGACTGCCAAGATGTTGCAGTGCTTACCTTGGAACATTGTGATGGGTTGAGAAGTGGTTTCCCATTGATCTCTGAGCAACGCGTGGATACTTCTTTACTTCTGCAACAACATGTCATTTAGACGATGCGTAGATTTTGTCATTGTCTCATACATATATATCGGCGCGTGACAAGAGGAGAATGTGTGGGTCGAAAGTTCTCAGGGGTGAGGGAGCACGTTTGGTTCTCAGGGTCTAAAAGTAGTAGTAAACAATATTAAAACAGTAGTAAACAGTGTTTCAACAGTACTTTCTAGATATTAAAGACTTCTAGGGTTGATCATATGCTTTGAATATATGTTAGTAATCGCCTAGCGATTAACCCAAGAAGTCCTCGATAAGCACACGATCGTCTAGAACTCCTCACGGGTGAGGGAGCACTTTTGTTTCTGAGGGTCTAAAAGTAGTAGTAAACAATATTAAAACAGTAGTAAACAGTGTTTCAACAGTACTTTTAAATGATAAATTGTCTAAAAGTACTGTAGTAAACAATATTAAAACAGTGTTTCAACAGTACTTTAGATATTGAGGAGTTCTAGACGATCGTGTGCTTATCGAGGACTTCTTGAAATAATCGCTAGGCGATTACTAACATATATTCAAAGCATATGATAAACCCTAGAAGTCTTTAATATCTAAAATTACTGTTGAAATACTGTTTACTACTGTTTCTACAGTACTTTTAGGCCCTGAGAACTTTTGGAAATGTACACACACAAAAGTGCTCACTGACATGATCGCCGTGTGACAATGACAAGAGTCCATTTGTCGCGCGCCTCATACCATCTCCAGTTTACTCCCACGTGCTCCTCCTTATCATTGTCACCCATATATATAATCAATTATACTCAATGCATCTTTCTTTAATTTGCCTTCGCATCATCCTCTGGTAGACATTTTTGCATTGCAAACAACAAATTTCATAAAAATAGGGAAAGTTTCAATTTACTCGTGGATGGAAAATATATATCAATTAGCCCCTAATGCTTAATTCTAATAAAAAAATTTCATTCATGTAATTTAATGTTCCTCTTTAGTTCAAAGATGATGAAAATATAAAAAACATGATTTTTATTATTTGTTGATTTTTGAGAATTGAGATTTGTTTCGTGGTGTGCATTGGGTGTGGTTTAACCTAGGAATGGAATGAAATAGAATCGAATTGGCTTGAACCAACCAATTCAAGGTTAGTTCTGGCGTAGAACCAGTTTAATTTCCTATTTTGCAAACCTTGAAGCAGCTTAGGATTGGATTGGTCCCTGCTTCCAAGGCCAAAACGTTGGTTCTATTCAAGAATTGATTATCGAATTGAATCGGCGTAAACCGGCTGATTCAAGATTAGTTCTAGCGTAAAACCGGTTCAAATTCCTGTTCCGCGACCTTAAAGTAGCCTAGGACCGGATTAGTTGTTGATTCAATTCCAAGGTCAAAACACTAGTTCCATTCAATAACCGATTACCGAATCAAATCAATTTTCAAGTCTTCTTTTCATAAAGGAAAAAAGAATCATTTGAAATCATAAAGAATCCAACTATTTTCAACTTGAAGAAATAACGTTTTTTACACCCAAAAAAAAAATGGGCTGATTAGTGCATCCCTTATTAATCATTATGTACTTGGCGGCCCTCCAAAGTTCCTTCTTCAGGAAAGGAACTCGAAACAGCATGAATTTGCTCGCGGTCCTCCAGTGTCATTGAAAGAGGCTGGACTTCAAAAGTGAAGTGATGTTGCAGTTCATGGTCGTTCCTTACCTCCGATCACCTCGTTGTTTCCCATTAAACTTCGAGCTTCGTGTGATCAACCTCTTTCCTTCCTCTTCCGAAACAAAACCTGATGCGAGCCTACATTTTGTCGATGGGAGGAAGGCAGAACTTTTATACCCCGTCCCCAGTGGAGTTTTATCGCACTGACGCACTCCAGTTTCATCGAGTTTTATGGCACTGGAGTTTTATTGCACTGACAAATATACCTTGCACTGAAGTTTTATTACACTTGACATATTCATATGCAGAAAATGCGACCACAGATGATGCAGCGTAGGAAGCGCGATGGCTCCTCTTTCGCAAAAGACCCCCTGCATTTGAGTTTTTGTTCAAACGACTCCCTACACTTGACAGATACATATCAATTAGCCCCCAACGCTTAACCCCAATGAGAAAAGTGACTGGCCAGAGAAGCACGCGCATCTCACGTGCACTTACATTCTCCGTTTCCTCCTTCATTTTACTGATATCTCACCTTCTTTGAATTTGGAATTTCGTTTTTCAGCTGCGTTGCTCTTCGTTGGCAAGAAAAAACTGCGTTTTTCTTCAATTACGCATGGGAATGAAATTTTTATCTCATGTGCTACTGCAATTCGATGGTTCCTCTTAAGCTCGCGGTCGAGCATCTATCCTCACCGCTCGCAGTAACAGAGTAAAACAGAGCCAGCGGGAAATCAGATATCACCACAAACCCAGACGAATAAGAAGATGAAGAAGAAGAAGAAAGCCACGGCCAAATTCTCCAACCTTTCTGACACCAATGACTTGGCAGTGGACGACCTCATTTCCCGGACCAAGGACCTCTACGTCCTCGAGCAAATCGCCATGATCAACGGCTCCTCCTTCACCGCCGACGACTCCCACTTGACCTTCGACCTTGAGTTCCCATTTCCGCAAACTCAAATCCTTCACTCTCTCCAAACCCCAAACCACGCTCCTGAATTCAAGCAATCGCAAGAAATATTTTGATTTGCTCAAAATCTGGTATGCACTTTATTTTAACCAGATTCGTTTTCTGAAGATAGTATCCGAATCAAAGTTTTACCAAGATTTATCAATCGGCGATGGTCTCTTAAGAAGGGCCACCCACTATCCTATAATCAGTCCACGTATACACATATATACACACACGTGTGTTGGGTGGGCTTTCTCTTTTTCTTTCGGCGGGTTAGTCCGGTCAGTGGACAGAAAATTGAGACGGACGTCGCGAGTTCTTGTTTCTTTGGCCGTGTGGACGTGTTTGGACACGTGATTTGTATCGTGAGCTTTTCATTCAAATTGAATTATTTATTCGTGAATATTATGAATTTAGGCTTAATTTTAATGCAAAAAACACTTCAGGATATAAGTAATTATAACTCTGGCTTTTCAATGATAATAAGTTATTTATTTCTGGCTCTTTTATGAAATACTGATATTCGGATTAAATTATGTAAATCTCTCGTGTTCATTGCTTTTTGTTTATTTTTCTAGTAATTTCACGTTGATTTATGTTGCTAATATCATTAATATTGCAACAGCGTACCATTCCTTCCACATGCTACAAGACAGCACCCCATCTAGGGCTGATGAAAGGCATATGACCATGTCTCATTATATTCCACAATCATGTCCCATAAAGACTTTCCTGGACACGAACCGAGGTGCATCTTTTCCTTGGAAAGAAAAGAAAGGAGAGGATAAAAAAATGTCGGGGAGAAGAAGGCGTGATTTTAAGAGTTCTGCCAAATGAGTAAAGTTGGTCCATCGGTGACGCTTTTTCTCTCTTCCTTCTCCTCTTGACTTACTTGCCTCTTAGCCCCTCTCTCTCTGCCCACTTTCGTCAACGTTCCGCTTGCTCATGCTTGATCTGCATGAAGAAAGAGCAATGTCCATGATATAAAGAAAAGATTGATATGCCAAGTATGTCAACTTCAACACTATGAATTTCACCAACACCTTAGAGATATTAAACGCCTCGTTTTTGGAAGGGGCTGCGAGATTTGTCTACAAGTAACACCTAATTCAAATCTTGACTCTCACAAATCAACAGATAATAAGAACTATAACTTTTGAATTACCATCCTCGTCGAACTGAAGAGGAACAATAAATGACATCAATGAACAAAATTTTTTCATTGGGATTAAGTGGTGGGGGCTCATCATCATATATTTCCCACTGGAGGGCAAATAGAAATCTTCCCTTTCTTTATGAAATTTGTAGTTTACCATGCAAAAAAGTCTACCAAACAAGGATGCAAAGGCGAAGTAAAGGAAAAGGCATTGGGGATAATTAATGAATTGGTTAATATCACAAAAAGCTCTAAATTGTTATATTTGTGACAAATTATCCCTAAATTAATTTTTTGATCACTAAAAACCTTAACCCGTAAATGTTTGACAAATTTCTCTTAAACTAATTTTTTGACCACTGAAAATCCTAAATTGGTATTCTTATGACAAATTTATTATTTATTAGTTTCCGTTAAATTGTACCATCAAATTGCTGAGTTGAATGACACGTGATAGTTGATGAATATATTTGTTTAGAGTTTATTCTCCGTTTATCATAGATTGATTGGTTTGTGGTTTTTATGACGGAAATTAACGAAAGATAATTTATCACAAATATACAAGTTTAAGATTTTTCATAGAATTTTTGAATGAATTTGGAATTTTTCTAATTACGAAACAAAAAAGTCAGATAAAATAACGTCTTAACCCTTGTAAAATGCAGAAGATCCCCTCCACTTGATTTTGTCTCGAATGCTGCAGGCCAGTGGGAAAAGTGGCGGCTGAGGTGCAACCCCATCTCACATGCTCGAATTTAGGGGCAGTTCTCCCAGAATCACAGATTGCCATATAGAATATTAAAAAAAATTGAAATTAAAATCTAAGCCTAAAGTTAGAGACAGAAAGAGAAGGGAGACAAAAAATAGGAAGTGGTGTCAGCGCCCAGTCGTCGGACCTACATGATTATTAATGGTTTCGACGATCATGGGCTCGAGATTGGGCCCAAAAAAGATTGGGACCGTTAGCCCTTTACCACACGATCAACCCCCACCGATCGTGCCATGAAGTGCTAAAATGCGATGGACCGTCTTGCTCAAGAGCACTTCCTATCACTCAGGAAAGTCTACCGTCTTTTATATTTTGTAGTCTTGTTCTTGACAAACAAACGGCCATTCTCTCCACTCAGTAAATGTCGCGAGCAAAACCTTCTTCAGACATAGGTATGAACATTTCCCCGTTCACTCTAAAATTCCAAAGGAGTATTTTCTTTGACAAGACTCGGAAAATGTTTAGACATACTTTCGGTTGCTTATTTGTTTGTAAAACAAACAAAATATGCTTTTTCTTTGTTCCATATAGAAAAGTTGGGAGGAGATGATCCACTTTACAAGTGTGAATGTGAACATTTTATGGTATGTTCAAAGAAAGGGTTGATGTGTGGGTTAGATCTTATAATACTTGTTTGCGGGTGCTCACTTATTAGGCACACTTAATACTTTTTTTAAATTTGTATATTTTAAGTGTCGGTCTTGCCATATAAAATGCCCATTATCTATGTCAGTGTTTTTTTACCAAATTTAATTAGGATTTAATTGGTAAATCGAAAGATTTATAACCAAACGATTTATAATCAAATTGGCACAAATATAATAAATTTGATTAAATAGACTACATTGAATAATTATTAAAATATTTAGGATTTAATTAGTAAATCGAAAGGTTTATAACCAAATTAGCACAAATATAATAAAATTTAGTACCTTGTCCTTGGCATTATAACTAGAGGAGGAGAAAGGACAGGGTTTCTATGGTCATGCCTCTTCGTGCGTGTTAACATTGAGATGATGTTTGAAATTTCTTTCAAATATACCATATTTGAGAATGTACTTTTTCCTAGAGAAGTAAGCAGTTGTGTGAGTCTTGGCAAAGATACTCGAGGGGGTGAAGTTGATGACTAAATTGGCATTTTGTGAATGTTAGTGTGTTTGGACACTCAAAAATGTGTATATTTTGCAAAGTAGCTTTAGGTTGAAAAGAAAAAGGAAAAAAAAAAAGAGAAGAAAAGAAAAAAAGGGAGGAGATTAGCTAGGTGGAGAGGGGAAATTCGTGGGGGGAGGTGGCTCTACAGTAGTGCCGGTGGCGGTGGGGAGGCGGTTGGTGGTGGTGGCGCGGATAGGGGGGGGGGGGTGTCATGCTAACCTCAGGCAAGCCTAGGTCGTGCGGCCTCAGGCGGCATTGCCAGAGGCCGCCGCGACCTCGGGCGTCGCCTAGGTCACACGACCCAGGCGCTTCGCCCGAGGTCGAGCTACCCAGGTGCCATTGCCCAAGGCTGCCAGGCGACACCTGAGGTCACGCGACCTCAGGCAAGGCTTCTCGGTGACCAGATCTGGCCCCTCGGCAACCAAATCTGGCCCCCTGGCGGCCATATCTGGCCGCTCACGACTGAGCGCCACCCATCGCGCCCACCGGCTGAGCTTCGCAGTGGAGTAGCAAGGCTGAAGAAGAGAATGAATGGTGTTTTATGAGGGTAAAAGAGGAAAACACAATTATAATAAGGGCAATATTGGAAAGAAAAAAACACTCATTAAACTTTGTATCAGCATTCCATAGCATTCCAAATGCTAGCATTTAGCCAAGGACACCTCCAAATGCTAAACCAAACGCCTAAAATTTTTCCCAAAGGACTTTTGAGGCTAAAAGCCTCTTGGAAATGCTTAACCAAATGGGGCCTAAATATAATGCAAGCAAATTAAAGACGTTTGGTCAATCATAGTTTTCAAATTTTCAAAATTGATTTCAAATTTTGAAAAAGTAATCGTTATTTACTCTAACAAATGCCTACTTTCACATTGTATTACTCAACAATTTTTCCGGCCAAGTACCTTACTGATTAGTAATAAGTGATTACCTTTCGAAAACAGGTCTTACAAATACATAGTACTTAATTCTATTTTTGTCTTATCATCACATCAATTGAATTGGGTTCCAATCATAGACGTTTGTGACAGCAGCTAACGTGGTGCTATGAAGTAGATATTTTCTCAAAATAAAAGGTGGTAAAGGTAATAATGCAGAGGTTCATATCCGAAGCTGCAAGGAAAAGTTACAAATTAAAACAGCCATGGCTGATATATTCACAATGAACGCGAATGGGATCACCAACATTATGATGCAGGCAACAAAAATCAGCTATGGCATATTATCAAGCAGAATGGACATCAAGAGACTGCAAGCAACACATCCTAGTACAACCGCAACGAGGGCAAGGGCAATTCGGAATCATGGGTTCATGTCGTCTTCTCTGGTGTTATTAACCCTGCAGATGGCCGTATTTTTGTATGGGCTGCCTCCTGCTGGCCGTATTTGCCTTCGTTTTACCGGCAAACTGACTTATTATCAACTGGTGTGATTAACCCTGCAGATGGAGCGTTTAGATTAATGATGAAGCTTTAGAGTATTCATTCTAGAGGATACTGTTAATCCATATCTTACGACTTTGCGAAGGCCCTTATTTATACTTTCTTTCCCCTTTTGTTGTTCAATTACGAGTCAAGAGGTCAAGTGTTTTCTCTATCAGGCTGGCTCTTTTCTTCATTGCGTGAAGTTTATGGTCGGGTCTGCCGTACAGATGCATCCCTCGATAACCGGTATGGATTTGGCGTTGAATTTTGATACTAGTTGATGGGTAGCATTCGACTATCGAAGCACGATGGTGGAATCCAACTTTTACAGCTTCTAGGACAGATTCGGTTGTGGTTCTCTTTGAAATGGATAGGGAGTCTGTAGGATGGAGTTCTCACGTTCTATCCAGTATCCATTTCGAACTGGTTCAAATCTCTTTCCTGCACGAATTAATGATCTCTTTTGCTGAGTTTTCACAAGAAGAGAGAATCAATGTCAGGTAATGTAAATGCTGAAGGATGAATTTAAGAAAAACTCATACATATTTCAGAATAGAATTAATGTTAGGTAATGTATTTGCTAAAGGGAATCATGCTATTTTCTTATTTTGTGAATTGAGAATAAGTTATAACACTGACCTCTTGATTTGTTACTTTTATAACATTAAACATAATGTACCATCTGAATGAACCTTATTACATGTCCATTCACAGCCTTGTAAATGAGCATATTCATTTAGTAGTAAATGCGTTTTTTTTTTTTTTTTTGGAATATCGCTTTTAATTGACAATTGCGGAAGATTGGTGATAAAAGAGTAAAAGTAAAACTTAGAAAAATGGATGTCGATAAACCGTCATGTTACATACAAAGTGGGCAAAAAGATTAATTCGAGTTGGCCCTATATTACGATTAATGCAAGCAAATTAAAGACTTTCAATCAATCATCGGTTTCGATTTTCCAAATAAGTTAAAATTAAATAAAAAAGTTCAAAAATTAGAAAATGTAACATTAACTTACTCTGAGGAAGCAAAATAATCTAAGGCTCATTTTTAAATTCATCAATGATTTTGTTTTGACCAAGTACCTTAATTATTGCACATAATTTTAATAAATGTTAAGAAATGATTATTTTTAATATAAGGTCTTATACAACATCGTGTGCTTAATTCTAGTTTGTCATACCGTAAGATCAAGAGTTGTTCCCTTCCCCATGTTACGGTTCTCGATTGATTTTCTCTCATATAGCCGTACATTTAACCTTGAAACAATAGGTGGGACATCATGAGCTATGCTATATCATTCAACTCAGATATTTTCAGGATACTCCTAATAATTAAGAAATTATATGTGCTTTTTATTGTGTGGACCCTAATTCAATGAGAATTTCATGAGTTGATCCACCTCTCCTTCAAACATGGGATCTTTTGGTAAGTGATCTCATTTTTTTCGTTGGGACCGAGAAAAGACTAAAGGTGACTTATAACCAATAGTGCATTATTTAATGGACCTTTGACCATAACTCATCCGTTGATTTTTCAACTTCATTATGGTCGGAGCTAGATCAACTATTTAATTAGATGATATTGAGCATATTTCTCATCTAATCTTGGGACACGAATTACCAAATTTCGTTATGGGGGCAAACTATTGTCTCTCCAAGCCTCGAGTTCGATTTTACCGTAGAGGCCAATAGACAATAACACTCCCGCAAACATAGTTTAAAACTTTCATATTACAATTGTAGTAGGGGCCAGCCCGGAATCAGAAGCAAAAGAAGATGGTGCTCTCCCTTTTCTCTCTCTCAATGGCTCTAAGCAAGGACTCGGCATTTCAAAAGCTTGAATTTCATGTGATGGCATTATAACTAAAAGAGGAGAAAAGAACAGCGGTCGTGCCTCTTCGTACAGGTCAACCTTAGATGATGTTTTATATTTTTTTTCAAATCTGCCTTAACTTAGGGGTTAAGTGTCTATCCATTTATTCTGTTAAGATTTCTTTTTTCTCAATTGACTTTTCCTCTCCCCTTACTTTCTCTTATATTCCCACTTGGTCGGAACTCTCTCTCTCTCTCTCTCTCCCCCCTACAACAAGCGGATCCGTCCCCTGCTCGACAGGCTTGGACATGGTCATGGAGGAGGGAATCCAGCTACCCAGCGTCGTCGTCGGCGGCGACCGGTCCTCCAGCAAGTCGAGCGTCCTCTAGTTCCTCGCCAGCATCAACCTGTTTGCTGAATCGCGGGATGGCGAGCGAGGTGCTGCAAGCACTCCCTCAACTTGGGCGACCAACCCATCGGCGGAGACCGGCCAGGCGTTGACCCACAAGATGGAGCGGGTCGGGCCAAAGCACTCGGGCGACCGCGGCAGCGGCAGAAGGAGGTGACGGAGTCGAGGACGAAGAGGAAGGTGTTGTCCGACGTGGCGGAGGAGGCCCATCAAGAACTGGGGAGGGTGAACCATCACCACCGCCACCGCTCAAGGCCGGGGGCGAGGGTGTGGCGGATGGAGTGGCGGTCACGGAATTGAAGGGCCTCGTACAGGGTGCGGACCACCGTCCGATTCGTGGGCTGAAGCTCCTCCAGATTTTTAGAGAAATTAGCCTTCTTTTTATGTTTTTTTTTTGGAAGATTGTACTTCCTTTTTCAGAGATGTAAGGAGTTATGTTCGACTTAGCGCAGTTACTGCGAGGGGTGAAGTTGCTAGCTAACATCTAATGAATGCAACAAACCAAGCGATGGGCAACTGAAAGAAATCCCGGATTTTGACATTTGCTTAGAGGCGCAGTTTTTCACTTTCATGTCGAGACAGTTTTCATATGATTAGATTCATTAGATGAAAAATAGAGGAGAAGAAAAAGAAAGAGATTTTGCAGTGGAAGGTTACAGAACGTGTAGATAAGCGATGCGGGAAATTTTGAGATGCAAAATTTATTCAAGGTTACAGAACATACAACATGACGTCCATAGCAGGACCTGCAATGGAAGGTTATAGACAAATGAAATTCGTACAAAACACACGTCACTACATCGAAAGCTGGAAACTAGCGCCAGTTCGCTAATGATCCTTTAATTCACAATGGACACGATTGAAATTACCAATATTAGGGCGCATGCAATGAAAATCAGCCAACACAAGAGCCAAGTAGAACGTACATAAGAAGACCACATTCGACGCATCCAAGAGCAATAGTGACCATAGCAAACACAAATCGAAGCCTTGGGTCAATATCTTGCCCTCTCATCTCGAAGATGATCTTTTGTCTGATTATTTTAATCACCGCGCAGATAAGTAGGATGCTTGGTGCACTAGAAATGTTGGCTGGACCTATAGTGCCATGCCTTTCCCTGATGAGCTAACGCAAGGCTTGCTCAAGTGAATCAAGACCGTCGTTGGTTTGAGCTACGTGTTGTGCTACATACCTTAACATCACCAAGCAGCTCATTAGACAACCGTCTTTCACGGAAGTGCAAACAATAAGGATCAAGAAGAAACATATTGATAGATAAGTAGACTAAAAAATATATGCAATTCGAATTGTTTTCATGGTGACCATGAAACCAACATATTCATAGATTAACAGACAAAGAAAACTTACACAATTTGAAAAGGTTTTAGTATGCAACACTAAAAAGGACGAGTTCACTTGATCTACATGGAGTGCAAATGGTTTCCGAACAAAACAACATGAATTTACTCGAGTCCTCCAACTTGTTGAAGGAGGTTGGACTGTAGAGATGTTGCAACTTACCTTAGAACATTGTGATTGGCTAAGTAATGATTTCCCATTGATCTCCAACCAATGTAGGGTTATTGTCTTCTTTACTTCTCCAACATGTCTCATAGACAATGCGAAGATCTATATATACACACACGCATAGGAAAGGAAAAGCATGAGGGGTTGGATTGGAGTTCCCCTCCATAGGTCATTGTCAATGACAATATGCCAAGGGGCAATATATTTGTCATGGCTTGGATAAGGGGAACTCCAATCCAAGCCATGAAAAACATATTGCTGCATTGTCAATGCAATATATTGGAGTTCCCCTCCATAGGTCATTGTGATTGAATTGGAGTCGCTCCCCTCCATAAGGAGTACCCCTCCACAGGTCATTACCATTGATTGAATTGGAGGGGAGTAGGAGCTCCCCTCCACAGGTCATTGTCATTGATTGAATTGGAGTTGCTCCCCTCCAAAGGGAGTTCCCCTCTCCTCCACGGGTCATTGTCAGTGGTTGAATTGGAGTCGCTCCCCTCCATAGGGAGTTCCCCTCCACAGGTCATTGTCAATGATAACTTATACTAATTGGTATCTTTGATACATTTTTTTTTTTTTTTTTTGGTTGGTTGATACGAATTGATGTGTGGCATTTGACTATTGAAGTGAGATGGTGGATTATAACTTTTTCCAGCTTCAATGTCACATTCATTTTTGGCTCTCTTACTTTGAAATGGATGAGCAACTCTATAGGATGTTCTCATGTTTGATCCAGGATCGACCTCAAAATGGTTCACCACATTTTCTTGAGGCACTTGCTGATCTTTTTTGCTAAGTTTTCACTAGAAAAATGAATTAATGTTAGGGAATGTAATTACAAAAGGTAGTCGTTCATATATTTCTTAGATGGGGCAGCCAAGCAAGGGCAAGGATGATGTTTATAGAGAAAATTATCAAAAAATTCATAAACCCATTACACTTACACCAATTCAGTCTAAACCTTTTGAAACTCACTAATTTAATCTTAAACTTTTTAGTTGTGTCAATTTAGTTCCAAACATTTTGATGGATTGCCAATTTAGTCATTCTTGTCAATTTTGTCCAAAAACCACTAACATAATGGTCTAGTTAGCATCAGCCGTTTTACATAACATGATGCTAATGTGGACATTTTGAAATATTTTCTAATTTTCTAACTTTTTTTTTATAAAAATTTTGAATATTTTTATTTTACTTTTTTTTTTCCTTCTCTTCTTTCTCTAGCTAGTAGCTAGGCCTTAGTGATGGCCGGTGAGGTCGACCTCACCCACCTTTGCCAAAGCCCTCCTCATTGGCTTGACCTTCACCAAATCTAATTAGGCCAGGTTGACGAGGTCAAAAGGGAAGAATGAAATAAAAACTTATAAAAGTTTCATAAAATTATTAAAAATTTTCAAAAATTATCCACATCAACATCGATCATGTTACATAGGACAATCAGTGCTAACTAAACCGCCATGTCAGTAATTTCCTGCCAAAATTGACCAAAAAGATTAAATTGACAAATCGTTAAAGGGTTTAGGACTAAATTAGCAACTCATTAAAAAGTTTAAGAATAAATCGATATAATTGAAAGATTTAGGACTAAATTGGCAAGTTGTCAAAAGGTTTAAGACTAAGTTGGCACAATGCAATAGATTTATGATTTTTTGGGTAATTTTCTCAATTTTCATACATATATTTGAGTTTAGAATTATTAATGTTAGGTAATGCAGTTGCTAAAGGAATCGTCCTAGTTTCTTATTTTTACCACATGTATTATATCCTCGCGTAAGAATATTTGTAACATTGCTTTAAGATTTTAAACAATTATTCTTTGTGTTTCGGAGTAAGTTACCACACTGACCTCTCAATTCATCACTGTCAAAAATTAAATCTAAAGTATTGTATGAATGAACTTTATTTTATTTTTCTTGGTCAAAGTGAATGAACTTTATTGAATGTCCATTTACAGCCCTATAGACGAGCATATAATTTTAGTATTAAATGTTACCATAGTGATACATACGAAGTGGGCCAAAAGATTAATTTGAGTTGGGCTCTAAGAATAATGCAAGCAAATTAAAGATGTTGAATCGATCAAAGTTTTCGATTTTACCATATAAGATGTCATCATTATTTACTATGATAATACAAAAGAATCCATATTTAGAATCTCAATGTTTTTTTCTCTTATTATTATTGGGGGACCAAGTAGCTTTTAATGTTTTTAAGAGATGTTAATATATATATTTTTTTTCATAAGGTCTTATACGACATCGAGCCCTTATTTCTATTTTTTTTAAGACCGTCAGATGAAGAGACGTCCTCGAGCACGATCTCCACGCTATACCAATAGAGATTCAATCGGAATGATTAATAAATAACATGCACACATGGTTGTTGCCGTTCGGCCATGCACTAAGCATGAGTACCTTGTGATATTAATTATTAATGCATGAGTGAAATTAACAAGTAACTATGGTAAACCGGTCTCAAAAGCACATGAGAGTGATCAAACCGTAGCTTTGTTAACGAATCGAGTTTGTACTTGTCCAGCTTGCTTTACTTGTGTAGTTTGGTTGAATAAGTAATATAGAATTTGCGAGCTGTCCAATTAGATACTTCAAATTGGATTTTGTTGTACGGAGAACTAGACCCAGCAAAACACCAGACCTCACCACCGGAAGGTTACCCAAGCAATCCAAAATTCATAGAAAATACACATCACCATGAGGACTAGACCCTAGCAAACACTAGATCATCTACCCCATCAAAAGCCGAAAACTATCGCCGTTCATTAATTAATCATTTGATTCAGGATGCACTCGAACGGGATCACCAAAATCAGAATGCATGCGACAAAAATGTTCTGAGGAATGTTGGCAAGCAAAATGCACATTTGGAGATTGCACAAGACCCATCCAAGAGCAACAAAGAAGAGCATATGGAAGTTGGAACCTCGTCCCATTTTGAAGACTAAGTTTTGCATGACTATTTTGATCACTACACAAATAAGCATAGTCCTGCGTTCAACAATAATTTTGGCTCGACCTATAAAGTTATCTCCGATGAGTTGACATAAGGTCTCATTCAGTGTATCAAGATATTCATTATAGTTTATAGCAAATTGATCTACATGCCCTGCTATACTTCTAGGATTAAAATCAGTAAACTACTTGTTAGAGATCCACTTTTCACACAATAAGGATCAAGAATAAACTCATGGATCGTTTAACCAAACCAAACCCAAAAAAAATGTGGATGATTTGCACTTGTTCTCTGGGTTCCCAAGGCAACATGCGAAGGACAGGTTCATCGTACAGACTGTTTTGAAATAAGACTTATCATATTCGTGATGGAAAACCCACGTAGGGAAAATTATCAGGGATAGGAAATTCTTTTTCAGGAAAGGAACTCGAAACAACATGAATTTGCTCGCAGCCCTCCAAAGTTACTGAAGGAGGCTGGACTATAGAAGTGATGTTGCAGTTAACAGTCGATGCTTACCTCCGATCACCGCGAATGGCTGAATTGTTGTTTCCGATTAACTTCGAGCTTCGTGCGATTACCCTCTTTCCTTCCTCGTGTGAAACAAAACTTGCTGCGAGCATACATTTTATCGATGGGAGGGAGGCAGAACTCTTATACCCCGCCCGCAGTGGAGTTTTATCGCACCGACGCATTTGCGGCACTTCAGTTTCATCGAGATTTATGGCACGGAGTTTTATTGCACTGACAAAATATACCCCGCACTGGAGTTTTATTACACTCGACATCTTCATATGCAGAAAACGCAACTACAAATGATGCAGCGTAGGTAGCGCGACGGCTTTTCTTTTGCAGAAGACCCCCTGCATTTGAGTTTCTGTCTCAAATGAACCCTCTACACTTGACAGATATATATTAATTAGCCCCCCAATGCTTAACCCCGATGGGAAAAGTGACCGACCAGAGGCGCACATGCATCTCACGTGTACTTACATTCTCCACTTCCACCTCCATTCTATTGATACCTTGCCGTTTTTGAATTTGAAATTTTGTAATTCAGGTGCGTTGCTCTTCTTTGGCAAGGAAAAAATTGCGTTATTCTTCAGTTATGCATGGGAATGGTAGTTTTATCAGGCGTGCCACTATAATTTGATGGTTCCTCTTAAGCTCGCAGTTGAGCACAATTTTATCCCCACCGCTTGCGTAACAGAGTAAAACAGAGCCAGTGGGAAATCAGAAATCACCACAAACCCAGAAGAATAAGAAGATGATGAAGAAGAAGAAAGCCACGGCCGAATTCTTCTACCTTTCTGACACCGATGACTCAGCAGTGGAAGACCTCATTTCCCAGACGAAGGACCTCTACGTCCTCGAGCAAATCACCGCGATCAACGGCTCCTCCTTCACCGCCAACAACTCCCTTTTGTCCCCCGACCACAAGTTCCTGTTTCCGCAAGCTCAAATCCTTCCCTCTCTCCAAGCCCCAAACCACACTGCTGAATTCGAGCAATCACAAGATGAAGTCGCCGTAGCGGTCACCGCCAAGAAAGACGGCTTCTTCTGGTGCTCGCTGAAGAAGCCGACACCGAGGCTAGGCCTATTGAGAAGGGGGTGAGCATGAGCTTCAAATGGATGGAGGAAGACAAGGGTACTGTGGGATTTGGGTGTTTTCCACGGTCAAGAACAGAAGAAGTAGCTGAAGAAGGCAAAATGAAGGAGGACGATGAGCGCTTCAAGAAAGGCTGTGGCGATTTGGGGGACCTTGGGTTGTTTTTCCATTTTAAGGTTTTGGGGCCGTGGGCAAGGAAGTGGAGGCATGGAAATAGCGGCTTCCATTGATATTTGCTTAGAGTCGCAGCTTTTCACATTCATGTCGAGATAGTGTTCATATGAACAAAGACATAAGATGAAAAACAGAGCAGCAGGAGAAGAAAACGATTTTGCAGTGGAAGGGCACAGAACATGTCAACTCCATAGATAAGCGGGGTGGTAATTATACAACAATGACGTACATATCGGGACCAGCTGGGGGAAGGTTACAGGCAAATGAAATTCACATAAAACGCATATCACCACATCGAAAGCCAGAAACTAGCGCCCAGTCACTAATAATCCTGTTAACTCGCGATGAACATGAACAGGACTACCAGCATAAGGACGCAGGCAACAGAAATCGGCCAAGGCAAGCCACTGAGCAGAACGAACATTAGGAGACCACATTCGACGCATCCAAGAGCAACAGCGATCCCAGCAAACGCAAGTTGGAAACCTGGATCAACATCTTGCCTTCCCATTCAGAAGAATTTTCGCCGGATGGTTTTAATTGTTGTGCAGATAAGCAAGATGCGTGGTGCTCTGGAATTGTTGGCCGAACCTATAGAGCTGTCCCTCTCCTCGATGAGTTGATGCAAGTCCTGTGCTAGTGAATCAAGATCTCCGTTGATTTGAGCTCAAGCTCTATTGCATTCCTTGGAATAAAACTCAGCAGATTCTTCCGAATGGGAAGGCAAGATGTTGATCCAAGTTTCCAACTTGCCTTTGTTGGGATCGCTGTTGCTCTTGGATGCGTCGAATGTGGTCTCCTGATGTTTGTTTTGCTCAGTGGCTTGCCTTGGCCGATTTCTGTTGCCTGCGTCCTTATGCAAGTAGTCCCGTTCATGTTCATCGCAAGTTAATAGGATTATTAGTGACTAGGCGCTAGTTTTTGTTCAATGCAGACAAGCTGTTAACAAGCAATGCATTCCATTGATATTTACTATGTTCATTGTCGCTCTTGGATGCATCGAATGTGGTCTTCTTATGTACGTTCTACTTGTGTTGGCCGATTTTCATCGCATGCACCCTAATATTGGTAATCCCATTCGTGTCCATCACGAATTAAAGGATCGTTAGCAAATATCAATGGGAAATAATAGCTCAGCCGGTCACAATGTTCCGAGATAAGCACTACAACATCTCTGCAGTCCAACCTCCTTCAACAAGTTGGAGGACTCTGAATAAATTCTTGCTATTTTCTTTGAATACCATATGCACTCCAAACTTCGCACATTCTTGTTGAAAAAGAACGATATTTGTGGAGAAGGCCCAGATAATTTTTTCCCACTACTATTTCTGTGAAAATTAAATAGGATAAAATATTGAATAAAAGTAGTAAAGATAAATAGTAAATAACACCAGAATTTTAACGTGAAAACCTCCACTTCAAACTTGAAGGATAAAAACCACAATTTGTGGATCTAAACCTCTCACAAACTGAATAACTCACCCAAACGTGGATCTCTCACTGTCTTCTTTAATTTGTGAATCTGAACTCTCTCACAAACTGAATAACTCACTCAAAGATAACTCTCAAAGATAACTCTCTTTCTTGGAAGAAGAAAACTATTTCTTCCACTACACTACTCTCTAATATTCTTGCTTTTGTATATATTTCTTCGTTGAGGAGGACTCCTATTTATAAGAGCAAATGCAATCCCAATTGGAATTGTACGATATGAAAATTACGTAGATTTATCTCCTAATCTCTCGTGATTTTGTAGATCTAAGAAGATTACTTTGATTTCTTTTTCAATCTTCCTTGATTTTCTGGATGTGAAAGATCATGTTGATTTATCTCCCGATCTCTTTTGATTTTTTTTTCTCCTTTTTTTTTCCTTTTACTTTTACACACTCACTATCATACATATTCTACTACAGATATACATAATTGCGTTGGCCTTTTCAATTGGGAGTGACCTTTCCTTTTACTTTTACACACTCACTATCATACATATTCTACTACAGATATACATAATTGTGTTGGCCTTTTCAATTGGGAGTGACCTACTCAACAAGGCAATAGTACAAGTTTTAGGATGCAACATTAAAAAGGACAAGTTCACCCGATCTAAGTGGAGTGCATATGGTATTCAAAGAAAATAGCAAGAATTTACTCAGAGTCCTCCAACTTGTTGAAGGAGGTTGGACTGCAGAGATGTTGTAGTGCTTACCCCAGAACATTGTGACCGACTAAGCTATTATTTCCCATTAATCTCTTAGCAATGCATGTGGTTACATTCTTCTTTACTTCTACCAGTCTTATAAACGATGTAGAGACCTTGCATTGGCGCCCTCTTATATTGAGGACTGCCTTTTGAGCATATGTGACCGTATTCTTTATGTCACAGCCAAAAGGAAAGAGGTCCTCAAGTCGAAATATTGGGACTGAATATTGTGAGAATATGCACCTTCCTCCTTTTGGCTATGACAAAAAGAATACGGTATTCTCACAATATTGGGTCCCAATATTTGAGAATATGTTAATCCCTCCTTAATCAAAAGGAGGGTGTAACATATTCTCGCTCTTACACACATATATACACATGCCCCAATGCCTTTACTCCGCCTTCACATCGTCGTATGGTAGACATTTTTGCATAGTAAACAACCAATTTCATAAAGATGGAAAATTTTGTTTTGCCCTCCAATGGGAAATATACTTAACCCCGATGAAGAAATTTCATGTGTTGATGTAATTTAATGTTTCTCTTCAGTTCAAGGAGGATGGGGAGTCAAAAGTTATGGTTTTTATTATCTATTGGTTTGTGAGAGTCAAGATTTCAATTGAGATGTACATTGGGTTCAAGTTTAATTCAGGAATCGATCCAAATTGACTTGGACCGACTAGTTCAAGGTTAGTTAGGGAGAATCGGTTCAATTTCACATTCCGCAAACCTTAAAGTGGCCTAGGACAATATTGGTTCCCAGTTCCAAGGCTAAAACTGCTAGTTCTATTCAAAAACCGATTCGACTAGTCCAGTTCCCAAATTGAATTTGTTTTCAATTTTTTTTTAATAAAAATTCCTTCAAAATCATAGAGAATCAAACCATATATTTAACATGAAGAAACAACATGTTATTTTCAAGAATTTGATTTTCATAAAAAAAAAAAAAAAAAAAAAAAGTGGGCCCATTCCCGAATAGATTCATCCCTCATATATCATTATGTATTTGATGTTGAATTCTTTGATACGAATTGATGTGTATAATTTGACTATTGAAGCCGGATGTGGATTCTATCTTTTCCAGCCTCTAGGACACATTCATTTTTGGTTCTCTTACTTTGATATGGATGAGGAACTCTATAGGATGTTTTCATGTTTGATCCAGGATTCATCTCAAAATAGTTCATCACTTTTTCCTGTGGCGCTTATCGATCCTTGTTGCAGAGTTTTCACAAGCAAGGGCTCCTTCCTCAAGATGTAAATTCAATATCTCTTATTCTAGTACCAAGTTGAAGTTTAACGGACAACGTTCAAAAAATCTTTTGCCTTTGATCATTAAGAAAAACAAAAGAATCATATAATGGAATTATGACTAGAAAGGAGAAAGGATAGTGTTTCTGCAATCGTGCCCCTTGGTGCATGTCACCCTTGGGCTGCGTTTGGCAGTCGGGATAAAATTCGGGATAGGATATAATTTATCCTATCCTACGTTTGGTGCTCACTCGGGATAGGATAAAGTCGGATATAAGGGGGATATAGACAGGATAAAATTATCCCATAGGGGGTGGGATAAAGGTGGATAGGATTTCTAACGTCCATAATAAGAAAGTTATTTTTTTTGAATAAAAAATTTATTAAATAACAAAAATTAAATTATATTTCAATATAAATAATATTTGAATTCTAATTTAAGAAAATAAAAATAAAAAATTATTTTTAATTAATCTTATTTTAATTCTATTTTATAATAAACATTCAATCTATAAATTAAATATTTATATTTATTATATATTTTAGGTATTTTTGTATTTTAAATGTGTTAGTACAGTTTACTATTTGATAAATTTTTATTAAAGAATGATGAAAGGGAAAAAAGAAATAATAATGAAAATAATATAAAAAAGATGAAAAATATAATAAATAATAAATAATAAATAATAAATAAACTAAGGAATAGTGTTACGAGATATTTTCACCATTTTCATTTATGAACATTTATATTCATTTATAATGATATGTCGTTTATATAAAAAAAAAAATGTACGTGATGTGAACATATCCGACTTTAATACTGTGATTCACCAAACATTGGACAGGACATAAAAAAATCCTAGGATTTCATATCCTATCCTATCCAATCCTATCCCAATTAGAAATCCTAGGATTGCAAGAGGAATGACTGAGGCACGACTCTTGTTTGCACATTCCTCCTGGTTGACTTGAGGACCTCCGTCTTTCTTTACTTCCCCATCACATCATTATCCGATAGACATTTTTGCATAGTAAACGACAAATTTCACTAAGACAGGAAAAATTTCGATTTACCCACTAATGCGAAATTTAGGAAAAATTGTCTAAAAATTTCTAAATCTGTTGTATTTTTGCTAATTCAATCATAAGCCTTTAGTCTCAAACCTTTCAACATTTTGTCAATTGAGTCTATTCGGCCAATTTTGATCGGAATTTGCTCATGTCGACATTGAACGTCCTACGTGGCATGACCGCACTAACATAAACAAAATTTATTATTTTTAAATATTTTTTTGATTTTTTTTTGATTTTTTTTATTCTCTCTCTCTCTCTCTCTCTCTCTCTCTTCCTTTTCTTCATTTGGTGGGTCGCCCAACCTCTAACGACCAACTAGAGGCCACAATTGACGAGGGTTAACCTCACAAGCCTCAGGCAAGGCTCGCTCTTGCCAAGATCTGGTGAAGGGCGACCTCATCGACCTTGGGCAAGGCTCGCCCTCCTAGCTCGTGACCTACAAGGGCAACCTTGCTTGAGGCCTGTGAGGCTAATGAGGCCAACCCTCGCCAGTTGTGGCCTCCGGTTGGTCACCAAGCAACTAGCTAAAGGAAAAAAAAAAAAAGGAAAGAAATTTATAAAAAAAAAAAAGCGAAAAAAGAAAAAAGAAATTGAAAACACAAAAAATAATTTAAAATTCAAAAAATATTTAAAAATTAATAAAATTTATCAATGTCAGCATCGGCATCCACGTCAACAAATTATGGTCAAAATTGATCGGATTGACTCATTAGCGAAAAGTGAAAATGTTTATAACTCAATTGTCAAAGTTAAAAAGTTTAGAGATGAATTAGTAAGAATATAATAGATTTATGACTTTTTGAACAATTTTCTCAGGAAATTTATATCACTTAGCCCCTAACGCTTAACCCATATGAAAAAAATTTCCTTTGCTGATGCAATTTAATGTTCCTCTTTAGTTTGAGGAGGATGGTGACTCAAAAGTCATGGTTTTTATTATTTGTTGATTTTTGAGAGTTGAGACTTGAATTGAGGTGTGCACCGAGTCCTGTTTAACCTAGGAATCAATTCAAATCAACTTGGACTGACCGGTTTTAGGTTAGTTCTATGGAGAATCGGTTTGATTTCCTACTCCACGAACCTTGAAGCCCCTTAGGATCGGATCGGTTCCTAGTTTGAAGGCCAGACTGCTGGTTCTATTCGAGAACTGATTCAACCAATTTAATTCCCGAATTGAATCGGTTTTAAAGTCTTCTTTTTATATAAAATAAAATCTTTGATATCATAGAGAATTGAACTGTATTTTCAGTCAGAAGAAACATCTTATTTTTAAGAATTTGATATTTTGCACACTAAAAAAAAAAAGGTCCAATTCCTAAGTAGATCCAATAGTTCCCCACTTTTTCTTGTGGTGCTTGCCGATCTTTTTTGCTGAGTTTTCACAAGAAAAGTGAATTAATGTCAGGGAATGTTATCAATCCATGTCGAAAGCCAAGAACCATTCCATTCACTAATTAATCCTTTGATTTGCAATCAACTTGTACAGGATAAACGAAATTAGGATGCCCACAACTAAAATGGGCCAAGGCATGTCACCTAGTAAAACGCACATTTGGAGACTGCACGAGACATCCAAGAGCAACATAAATTGAGAGCATACGAAAGTCAGAACCTCATACATAGATAGGATGTACTTTTTCAGGAAAGGAACTCAAAATTGCATGAATTTGCTCGCAGTCCGCCAACTTACTGAAGGAGGCTGGACTACACTCCTGAAGAGAGGTGCGCACGCATATTACATACACTTCATTCTTTATTTCCAGCTTCACCTTCATTCCACTGATATTTCTCCTTTTTAACTTTAGAATTTTGTTTTTCAAGTGCGTTGCTCTTCCTTCCCCCCCCCCCCCCCCAAAAAAAAAAAAAAAAAAAAAGGTGCGTCTTTCAATTACGCATGGGAATGGTTGTTTTATCCGGTGTGCTAATGTAATTAAGGACTCCACTTTAGTTCGTGGAGAGCGGTGACTCCCATGTTACGATTCTCAATTGATCATCTTCTCTTTCTTTATGGCTTTAAGCAAGGACTCCTTCCTTAAAATGTAAATTTGTGATCTCTCGATTGAGCGGCCTAACGTTTCAAAAGCTTAGATTTCATATGATTGCATTAAGCTTAAAATCCTCAACCTTAAGTAAATCTGTCGCAAACTTAAAAAAAAATAAAAATCAACAGGTTTCCAAATCTGCCTTAAGGGTTAAGTGTCCATCCCTTTATTCCATTAAAATTTCCTTTTTCTCATTTGACTCTCTCCCCTCACTTTCTCTCTCTCCCTATCAGCTCCCTCCCTCCCTCCCACAACAACCGGATCCACCCCCGCTCGACAGGCTTCGACCTATGGTCATGGAGGAGGGAATCCAGTTCCCCAGCATCGTCGTCGTCGGCGACCGGTCCTCCAGCAAGTCGAGCGTCCTCGAGTCCCTCGCCGGCATCAATGTGTCGCCGAATCGCGGGACGGCGAGACAGGCGTTGGAAGCACTCCCTCAACTTGGGCGACCAACCCATTGGCGGAGACCGGCCAGGCGTTGACCCACGAGGTGGAGCGGGTCGGGCCAAAGCACTCGGGCGAGCGCGGCGGGGACCGAAGGAGGTGACGGAGTCGGGGACGAAGAGGAAGGAGTCGTCCGATGTGGCGGAGGAGGCGCATCAAGAACAAGGGATGGACGGAACCGCCGCCGCCGCCGCCACTCAAGGTCGGGGGCGAGGGTGCGGCGGATGGAGTCGCAGTTGCGGAATTGAAGGGCCTTGCACAGGGTGCGGACCTCCGTCTGATTCGTGGGCTCAAGCTCCTCCAGATTTTTAGAGAAATTAGCCTTCGTTTTTTTTTTTTTTTTTGGGAAGATTGTACGTCCTTTTTTCAGAGACGTAAGGAGTTATGTTAAGACTTTGCAAAGATACTGCGAGGGGTGAAGTTGCTAACTACATCTAATGAAATTAACAAACCAAGCGATAGGCAACTGAAAGAAATCCCGGATTTTGACGTTTGCTTAGAGGCGCAGTTTTTCACTCTCAAGTCGAGACAGTTTTCATATGACCAGATTCATGAGATGAAAAACAGAGCAGGAAAAGAAAGCGGTTTTGCAGCGGAAGATATGAAATTTAATCAAGGTTACAGAACATACGACATGACGGCCACATCAGGACCTACAATGGAAGGTCGCGGGCAAATCAAATGCACGAGAACCAGACCCTGCAAACAGCAGACCACCAAAATTCACAAAAAACACGTCACCCCCAGCAAACACCACACCCTCAGCCACATCGAAAGCCAGAAACTATCATCATTCTCTAATTAATCTTTTGATTCAGGATGAACTCAGATGGGATCACCAAAATCAGGATGAATGCAACGAAAATGTGCTCCCTACTGCTCGAACTCGAACGGAACAAGAAGAAGAAGAAGAGCAACCGTTGATATTTGCTTAGAGTCGCAGATAGCAGCTCCCGTTGATATATGCTTTGCAGTGGAAGGGTACAGAACATGTACACCATACCTGGACTAGTGGGGGGAAGGTTACAGACAAATGAAATTCATAGAAAAACACACATCACCACATCTAAAGCTGGAAACTAGCGTCCTCTACTAACAATCCTTTAACTCTCGATGAATATGAACATGACTACCAACATCAGGATGCAGGCAACATAAATTGACCAAGGCAAGTCACCAAGTAGAATGTACACAAGAAGACCACATTCCACACATCCAAGAGCAATAGCGATCACAGCAGAGACAAAGGCAAGTCGGTATCTTGGGCCAATATCTTGCCTTCCAATCTCAAAGATTAATTTTGGGCGGATGATTTTAATCATTGCGCAAATAAACATAATGGCTGGTGCATTGGGAATGTTGGCTGAACCTATGGTGTTGTGCCTTTCCCTGATGAACTGATGCAAGGCCTGTTCAAGCGAATCAAGACCTCCGTTGATTTGAGCTACGTGTTGTGCTGCATGCCTTAACATCACCAAGCGACTTGTTAGGCAACCGTCTTCCACAGAAGCACAAATGATAAAGATCAAGAAGAAGCATATTGCTAGATAAAAACTAAAAAATATGGGCAATTTGAGCTGGTTTCATACTACACTGGTTTCATGGTTTTAGTATGAAACCGGCATATTCATAAATTAATAGACAAAAAAATTTGGGCGATTTGAAAAGGTTTTAGTGTGCAACACTGAAAAGGACAAGTTCACCTAATCTAAGTGGAGTGTAGATAATTTTCAAATAAAACAACATGAATTTACTCGAGTACTGCAACTTGTTGAAGGATGTTGGACTGTAAAGATGTTGTAGTGCTTACCTCGGAACATTGTGATTGGCTGAGTAGTGGTTTCCCATTGATCTCCTATGCAAGATCACCGTCTTCTTTACTACTCCAACATGTCTCATAGACAATGCAAAGATCAACATATTTATAGGAAAGTTAGACTAGTCATTGCCATTGACAATGGTATAAAGTGTTACTCCAGTCCAAACCCTCATGGCTATTAGATATACATATATATAGGAAAGTCAAACTGGTAATTGTCATCTACATATATATAAAAAAGTTATACCCGCCATTATCACTGACAATGACCGATATAGGAAAGTTTGACCTGTGCTTTAAATTACTTATTAAATTATTATAATAAGTAGGACATATCTGGAGATGAAGGGATTTAGCTTATAGATGAACGCATGATGAGCAAAACTGGTCTCCCCCACCACAATCCACCGGCACCAAACTTTCAGGGATTCTCTGTACTCTCCACTTAGAGGGGAATAGTATAAAATGTTGACGGCTCGGGTGCAAGCTCATACCATTTTCTTTGGTGGACAGACTCAAGTGAAATACCATAAAATGTTGACGGCTCGGGTGCAAGCTCATACCATTTTCTTTGGTGGACAGACTCAAGTGAAATACCAACTGTCCCTGTACTTTGTCGTTTGACCCTTCATTATCTCGATGGTTATCCTAATTAAGCTTTTAAAATTTGGATTAGAATGTGCATGCTTAGCAGCCAAAGGCATAAGAGATTCTTCTGTTTGATTGCCATTAAAATAAGGATTGTCTTAGCGAGCATTTTCGAAACGCCTGTTAAGGATACTTAATTTGACTTTTTAGTAAGTGTGCGCCCGGAGTACACATTAACAAAACTCATAACATAAAGGATTATGCATGACATACAAAAATTCATTCGTTAGATTAATAGACCAAGTGATGTGAAAATAGCAAAAAGCAAATGGGTGGGTCATATTCAATTTAACTCATTTATTAAATTAGTATATAGTTTAGGATACTATTCTTAGTAAACCTAGCTTTATTCTAAATACAAGTAATTTCTTTAGCAGTTGTAATCATTAATTTAAAAAAATAAAATACTTCAATAGGTGAATCACACTTGAAGGACATTTCAACTGGAAAAGTGGATGACTTGGTCTGGGGAAGGTCGGTTACTGCTAAATAGGGGTGAGCATTGGTCCAGGGTCAACTCTGGACCGGCCCAACTCTGTACTGGTCCTAGTCCGGTTCCTAGGAAGATTTGGTAGGTCCTTGGTCCTAAGATTCCTAGACCAGTACTGTATGGGTTGGTCTTCAATTCTGAGAGTTCAACCCAACCCTAACTATATATATTATTTATAATTTTTTTATATAGAGAAAATCTTAAAATAAACGGCATCAACAACATTAAACAGCTCTTTAGTGATAAGTTTAAGTAATTTTACATTGTTCTTTAATAACTTAGATTTTTAATTTCTTTTATGGCGTCAATAGTTATAATTTACGAATAAGGAAAATGTTTTTGTGAGGAGTCCTCACGGCGTCCAAAAGGGTATAAACAACTCCTTATGGCATCCTTATCCAGTACTCGTTCTCTTCTGTCTTATTTGTCATCTTAGTCTTCAATTTGCCAAAGTCGAAAGAAATAATTTCTCCGCTCACCACTTAATGCTCACTTGGCCTGTTGCTCCCCGCTTGACACTCGATGCTTACTTTGTTCGATGCTCACCCCGCTTGACCTTCACCGCTTGCCTTTCTTAGCTGACCTCGCTTGTCATCAAAGCCATTGGGTCCGTCCGATCCTTAGTTGCCCTTTTAAGGAGTACAAAAAATGAAATAAAAAATTATCAATTGGTTCCAGGTTGATCCTAGAATCGGACCTAACCCACTGGGTTGGTCCGGTCCTTGATCCCAAGTTTAATAGGGTCGGTCCTCGATCCCAAAATTGAGAACCAGTATTGTGCAGGTTGGTCCTAGGGTTAGAGGATCGACTGGCCCAACTCGAACCATGCTCACTCCTACTACTAAGGAGAATGAACTTATGTTGCAGAAGCACATGGATGTCGATCCCCTTGTTTAATCCATGCACCACCGTCTCATTAAAATCGAATTGCCGTTGGACATCATTCCAACAGCCTGAAATTTTTTATCGAACTTAATTTGTATTAACAATTGCTCATATCCATCTTCTTACAGAAAATATTCCCTGTGTTGTCAGAACCAATTGATGCGTAAATGTGAAATGAACATTCGGACAATGTTGATCTATTTCCTTAAAGTACTTGCTTAAGCAAAGGAAATGCGATTGGGAAATGTGTGCCTTTTCGCGTTAAGTATACAAAATCTATACGTTTCATCGGGTTTTACTATCTTGGAAATACGAATCTTGTGATTATGACTAGCAAAATAAAATCATTAATTTAGGAAAAAAGAAGGAAGAAGAATTTGACTTACTGGACGCAATGAATTTAAGTGAGTAATCGTAGGATATAATTTAGTATTTTTAAAATATACGAGAGATTTATGCAATCATATTATTGTTACGTGGGTCATTTTAGATTACCATTCTTTCCATTGTTTAACTAGATATGGTCATTATATATCTTTACCGCTCATAGATATTACTAGAATATTTGGCCAAAGTTTGAAGTTAAAAATGATGTTAAGTTTGCTTGGTTTTGTAGAGATGATAATGCCTAACAAGAGCTTTTAAGATGCCTCGTAACTGTTAGGTCCAAATAAGCAATCAAGAGAAGGGTGAATCGATTTTTCAAGAAAATAATTAACTAATTAGAGTTCATTTAATGGAACACACGCGGTGGACATGATCAGATACATAGAGTTCATTTTCAGGAAACGAACTCAAAACAGCATAAATTTACTCGCAGTCCTCCAAAGTTATTGGAGGCTGGACTACAGAAGTGAAGTGATGTTGCAGTTTGCGGGTCAATGCTTACCTCCGATCACTGGCTAAATTGTCGTCTCCGATGAAACTCCGAAGTACGTGTGATTAACCTCTTCCTTCCTCGTCTCAAACAAAACTTGATATTTTCAATTAGCCCCTAATGAGCTCTTTTTTTTTTTTGCAGCATGGGCCTCCGCAAACACATTTTGTAGACCATCGGAAGGCATGTCCCCGCAAACGAAAAAAACGCCAAAATGATGCAGTGTAGGGAGCCCAAATATTTTCAATTAGCCCCTAATGAGCTCCTTTTTTTGCAAAAGACCCCCTGCTTTTGAGTTTTGACACTTGACAAATATTTACGCAACTTGATCTTCTTAACATCTTTTGCAAAGACCCCCTGCATTAGAGGATAACCTCTTAAAACCTTTTGCCAAAAACCCCCTGCACTAGGAGATCATCTTAACACCTTTTGTTAAAGACCCCCTGCATTAGAGGGGATCCTCAACACCTTTTATGCGCAACTAGAGGAGATCCTCTTAACACCTTTTGCAGAAGACCCCCTGCGTTGGAGGGGATCCTCTTAACCCCTTTTGCAAAAGAGCACTTGCACTAGAGGAGATGCTCTTAACACCTGCATTTGAGTTTTATTACACTTGACAAATATATATGCAGAAAACGCGACTATTTGAGTTTGTATCAAATGAACCCCTAAACTTGATAAATATATATCAATTAGCCCCCAACGCTAAACTCCGACGAGAAAAGTGGCCGGCCAGAGGTGCCCACGCATCTCACGTATACTTCATTCTATGTTTTCAGCTCCACCTTTGTTCCACTGATATCTCACCCTTCTTAAATTTGGAATTTTGTTTATCATGTGTGTTGCTCTTCGTTGGCAAGAAAAAAAGTGCCTTCTTCTTCAATTACGCATGGGAATGGTTGTTTTATCTGGCGTGCTAATGTAATTTGAAGTTCCTCTTCATTTTGAGGAGGTTGGTGGTTCAAAAGTTATTATTATTATTATTATTATTATTATTATTATTATTATTATTATTATTATTATTATTATTATTATTATTATTTCTTTGTTCCTAAAATTTGTGGTTTGATTAAGAGTGTGTATTGGGTCTAGTTCACCACAGGAATCGGACTAAGCTGGCTTGGACCGGCTAGTCCAAGGTTAATTTTGAGGAGAATCAGTCTGGTTCCAAATCTCTATCTTTGAACCTTAAAGTGGCCTACAACAGGATTGGTTCCAAGTTTCAAGGCCGGAAGTGTTGGTTCTACCTAAGAATTGTTTTAATCTGGGAATTGGAGTGGAACCGATTTTCAAGTCCTTTAGTTTTATTCTTTTTTTATTCCTTTGCAACACAGGAGAATCAAATCGTGTCTTCAACTTATAGAAACAGCAACTTAACTACTTGATAAACATATGTTTTTATATTAAAATGGTGCCACTTTATAATTAAAACAATTTGATTTTCACAAAATAACATAACCAAAGGTAATGGTAGGTCATTGAATCGCCAAAGAAAGACACGCTAGCTTTTTTCTTTTTTTCTTTTTTAGGAAATTTACAAATTAGGTTAAGTCTAGGGATAATGACGTAAATAATTTCTGATTTTTTACCATTGTATAATATAGTCCATTATTTTTATTTTGTTCAACGTGACCCATGAATTTATATGTCTGCCTTTCCTTCCACTCGCTCTTTGGTTTGCTTATACACACATATTTATCCCCTTCTATTCGCTCTGCAGTGCCATCTTTGTTTTCCGTCACAATTATGTTCAAAAAGTTAAAATTTATGCGAATTTCAGTGGGATCGATGTTTCGAGGAAGTGAAATCTGTCTTGGACAAAGAATCGTTGCGACTTTTTAAGTCTTTGGTACTTGGGTTTCGTGGTCTCTGCCGGTAGCAAATCTTGGGCGTCCTTGATTGTGCGTCCGAATGAGGTTGTGCAGCGATTGTTACGTGCTCCAGAGCGCGAGCTACGCTGACTGGGGCCCGTTCAACGGGCAATGAAGCCGGATGATGCTGAAATTTTCCTTTTAGTTTTTTTCCCCTCTCCGGATTTGCATTCAGACAGGTAATCCTGTCGTTTTGCTTAGTATTACTATGTCGACGATCAAGACCATCTTGACAAGTTGTCGGGAATGGAAGGAATGTTGATATAGATCGGGCGGAAACATTTACCGCCCCATGCCAAAATCTTTTACATTTGGATTTCTCAGTAAGTATCATCTTATGGTGTGATACATGGGTCAACTGCAGAGCCAATTCTTGGGTCGTCTTTTCTGGGTAATAGCCTGGTACCTGGTCTACAAGGTTTTTGGGTTGCGCTTGATTCGAGTGACAAAATGCTTGGGTCGGGAAAGCGGTCGTCTTGTATGCTTGTCTTGCTGTACAGTAACTGTTGGATTAAGGGATTAGAATGGTGCCTTCAAAATGGTCTTATTCCGTAGTACTAATGCTGTAAGGTTGTAATCATGAACGACCTGTCCTACTGAAGCTTGGCCAAATTTGTCAGGGATGACTTGCTCTGTGGTAGAACTCTTTAAGATGACTGAGCACTTGCAAAATTTTAATCTTCATCAAGACTGGCAAATAAGATGATGCTTTCAAGTAGATTTATCTGTGAATTCTTATGGGGACTGGGCTTCTATATATTGTATTTTTAATTGACTGTTCTTGTTTGCTTTGTTTACCTGCTTGATGCTGATATTGCTGCCCACAATCGAGAGAGAGTACTCTCTCTCTCTCTCTCTCTCTCTCTCTCTCGATCAACTGGTCACAAGTTCACTTTTCATGTTCTCCTCAGACGAGGTATCCGCACAAAATCAAGTGAAGGCATCTGATAATTGTTTGTTATTTAATATTTTCTTTTCCCGTCCATCACTCGATATGGGTTGATTCACTTGTGCTGTTGATTCAGTATCCAGGATTAGAGCTGGTGCTGGATGATTTGCTTCCCAAGAAGTCTCCAATAATTGTTGCCAAATGGTTTGTTCTCATCTAATTGCTATTTATTTTGTCGAGCTCCTTTGTAAGATTTCAGTTGATAGACACTCTTCTTGTGGCGTCCTTTACAACTATATAATGCTGTCAAGACTCGCCTCTGAGAGAGCTTTCTTCGCTTTCCTCCAGTCAAAACCATCTGAATTTGGTTCTGGTGAACAACGTGCCTCTCTTTTTCAACATCCGTGATGGTCCATACATGCCAACCCTACGATGTCTGCATCAATGTAAAGCATCTCTCACCATCTTCGCAAGTTTTCACAGCTCTCCTTGATTTGTAGATGATAATCTTCTCTACCATTACTTATCTGCTAGTTTTCGCAGTACCATGTCAATGCTACTAATGCTACTCTTAGATGGGCCTCGGTAAATTTAGGGCGTGTCCTAATAGGTTTTTACATTTTGCCTAATCCAAATATTGCGACGGACACACTTGAGTTTTCTTAATCCGGAACACCTCAAACTTTCATAGCATACAAATTTTGAGACATTTTTTTTTGCTGAAGCATAAACAATCACACACTTATATGTTTGAGTGCTTGCAGAGTGTATATTTGAAAATGCGACTTATTAGTAGTTATCCATCAATCTTTAAACTGGAGTTGCATACAAATTACAGAAAGCCGGATAACTTCAGTGTAGGCTGACATGAGTAAATGCTGATTATGTCTGATTCTTTAGGCTGGATTCTCGGCTTTAAATTGTAGTCATGTCATATTTTTGTTAACTGAGTCATATGTTGTAATCCAGGTGTGCTGATTGGGTTTGCACTTAACCTGTGATCTTGTTAAATATATTTTAGATTAACTTCTAGGTCGGAATAGATAAACTTAATGCTCAGACAATACCTCTTTGTCACTTGGAGCAAACCTCATTGGGGGCTTCGATTTGGTAGACATGCTAAACTTGAATTAGGATAATCATCAGAAAATTTTCCTGTTATGACAATGTTGCTCGTTAAAATTCTTGAGTTGTTGCATCTAATGTTGCCGAGTGTGGTGCAGATCCAAACATAATGAAGAAATTACAAGTAGAGCAATAGAATTTGCTCTTGCTGGTGCAAACATTATGTGTCCTGGCCTTTCCTCTCCTGGAGGTGCTTTGGATGATGAAGTTGGTGCAGAGACTCCTGTGGTGAGAGTCACACTTATCAATTTCCACAGCTGCACACCTACCAACGTTGAGTCTATCCAACGATGTTTAGTGCTTGGCTTAATTGGTAGCAGTTCTCTTTTAGGACAGTGTTCAATTTAGACTTGAGTTTTTTGCGTTTGGCTGTGGCATTATAGTGTGGAAAGCTATATTTTTCCATTTCTATTTTTTTTCAGGCAATTATGGCTGAAGGCAAGCAACATGCTCTTGAGATAGGCTTTACAAAAATGCCAGCTAAAGACATGTGACTTTCCTCCCATCTCCACATTCAAAAATCAGAATCTCTTTCGTAGAATCCTATTTGGAACCTCCTCAACAGAATTCTCGGTGAACAACATGAATAGTAGTTACTTGTTTCTTGTTTTGCATATCTTTGATGCCTCTTTTTAAGACTAAGTCAATTGCTTGATATGCAGACGGGCTGTTAACAATGGCATTGGGGGTGGATAACATGCATTATCTTAACGATGGTCTTTGGAAGGTAATGCATCATTTGACTTTCCATACTTCTAACCAACCCGAACGAGAGAACAAGCAATTGTTCATTGATGATTTTGTTTACCTGTCATGCGAATTTTGTATGGGCTGCCTCCTGCTGGCCGTATTTGCCTTTGTTTTACCGGCAAACTGACTTATTATCAACTGGCGTTATTAACCCTGCAGATGGAGCGTTTAGACTGATGATGAAGCTTCAGAGTATTCATTCGAGAGGATAGTGTTAATCCATATCTTACGACTTTGTGAAGGCCCTTATTTATACTTTCTTTCCCCTTTTGCTGTTCAATTACAAGTCAAGAGGTCATGTGTTTCTCCATCAGGCTGGCTCTTTTCTTCATTGCGTGAAGTTTATGGTCGGTCTGCTGTACAGGTGCATCCCTCATTAACCATTATGGATTTGGCGTTGAATTCTGATACAAGTTGCTGGGTAGCATTCGACTATGGAAGCACGATGGTGGAACCCAACTTTTACAGGTTCTAGGATAGAATCGGTTGTGGTTCTCTTTGAAATGGATAGGGAGTCCGTAGGATGGAGTTCTTATGTTCTATCCAGGATCCATTTCAAACTGGTTCAAATCTCTCTCCTGCGCGAATTAATGATCTCTTTTGCTGTGTTTTCAAAGGAAGAGAAAAAAAAATGTTAATGCCGAAGGGAGTCATTCGTATGTTTCTTCAAGCAGGCTGGCCGGTGAGACCATCGCCATGTTAAGTAGAAATGCTCATATATATTTCAGAATCGAATTAATGTTAGGTAATGTATTTGCTAAAGGGAATCATTCTATTTCTTATTTTGTGAATTGAGAATGAGTTATAACACTGTCCTCTTAATTTGTTACTTTAAAAACATTGTACCTAAAGTATTATCCGAATGAACCTTATTACATGTCCATTCACATCCCTGTAGACGAGCATACTCATTTAGTACTAAACGCTTGCTTTCTTTTTGTGAATCTTGCTTTTAATTGACGATTGCGGAAGATTGGTGATAAAAGAGTAAAACTTAGAAAAATGGATTTCAGTAAACGGTGATGTAAATACGAAGTGGGCAAAAAGATTAATTCGAGTTGGTCCTAGATTAAGAATAATGCAAGCAAATTAAATGCGTTCAATTGATCATGGTTTTCGATTTTCCAAATAAGTTAAAATTAAATAAAAAGTTTAAAATTTAGAAAATGTGACCTTAACTTACTCTGAGAAATAAACGAATCCGACGCTTATTTTCAAATTCATCAATGATTTTGTTTTGGCCAAGTACCTTAACCATTGCGAACGTAATTTTAATAAATTTTAAGAAATGATTATTTTTAATATAAGGTTTTATACAACATCGCACGCTTAATTCTAGTTTGTCATACCATAATGTCAAGATACATTCTCCTCCCCATGTTACGGTTCCCGATTATTTTTCTCTCATATAGTCTACACATTTAATCTTGAAACAATATTTGGGATAGTGCGAGCTATGTTATATCATTTGATTAAGATGTTTTTGGGATATCCCTAATAACTAAAAAAATGATATGTGCTTCTTTATTTTTTTGTGTGGATCCTAAATCAATTAAAACTTCATGAGTTGATCCACCTTTCTTTGAAACATGGAGTTTTCTAGTAAGTGATCTCATTTTCTTCACTCAACTCTAAGGGACATTTAACTATAACTCATCCGCTGATTTTTCAACTTCATTATATATATATATTTATTTATTTATTTATTTATTTATTTATTTATTTATTTATTTATTTATTTTATTATTATTATTATTATTTTTTCAAATCTGCCTTTGCTTAAGGGTAAGTGTCTATCCATTTATTCCGTTAAAAAATCTTTTTCTCATTTGCCTTTCTCTCCGCCCCACCCACCGCACGTTTCCCAAACTCCCACGTTTTTCAGAACTCCTACAGGCTACAGCTACGGGATCCGCCCGCTGCTCGACAGGCTTGGACATGGTCATGGAGGAGGGAACCCAGCTCCCCAGCATCGTCGTCGTCGGCGACCGGTCCTCCAGCAAGTCGAGCGTCCTCGAGTCCCTCGCCGGCATCAACCTGTCGCCGAATCGCGGGACGGCGAGCGAGGTGTTGGAAGCACTCCCTCGACCTGGGCGACCAACCCACTGGCGGAGACCGGCCAGGCGTTGACCCACGAGAGGGAGCGGGTCGGGCCGGAGCACTCGGGCGAGCGCGGCGGGGCCGAAGGAGGTGACGGAGTCCGGCACGAAGAGGACGGTGTCGTCCGACGTGGCGGAGGAGGCGCATTAAGAACTAGGGGTGGACGGAACCACCACCGCCACCACTCAAGGTCGGGAGCGAGGGTGCATCGGATGGAGGCGCGGTCGCGGAATTAAAGTGCCTCGTACAGGGTGCGGACCACCGTCCGATTCGTGGGCTCAAGCTCCTCCAGATTTTTAGAGAAATTAGCCTTCTTCCTCTTCTTCTTCATTTTTTTTTTTTTTTTTGGTGGAAGATTGTACTTCTTTTTTCAGAGAAGTGAGGAGTTATGATAGACTTTGCAAAGGTACTGTGAGCGGTGAAGTTGCTAACTAACATCTAATTAATGCAACAAACCAAGCGATGGGCAACTGAAAGAAATCTCGAATTTTGATATTTCCTTAGTAGCAGTTTTTTACTTTCACGTCGAGACAGTTTTCATATGACCAGACTCATGAGAAGAAAAACAGAGCAAAAGGAAAAGAAAGAGATTTTGCAGTGCAGGGTCACAGAACATGCAGATAAGCGATGCGGGAATTTTTGAGATACAAAATTTATTCAAGTTTACAGAACATACAACTTGACGTCCATAGCAGGACCTACAATGGAAGGTTACAGACAAATGAAATTCGTATAAAACACACGTCATCACATTGGAAAGCCGGAAACTAGCGCCCGTTTGCTAACGATCTTTTAATTTGCGATGGACGCTAATGGGATTACCAATATTAGGGCGCACGTGATGAAAATCGGCCAACACAAGTCACCAAGTAGAATGTACATAAGAAGACCACATTCAATGCATCCAAGAGCGACAGCGAACATCGCAAGCACAAATCGAAACCTTGAGTTAATATCTTGCCCTTTCATCTCGAAGATGAATTTTTGCCGGATGATTTTAATCACCACGCAAATAAGCAGGATGCTTGGTGCAATGGGAATGTTGGTTAGATCTATAGAGGTATGCCTCTCCTTGATCAGCTGGCACAAGGCTTGCTCCAAAGAGTCGAGATCTTTGTTGGTTTGAGCAACATGTTGTGCTACACGCCTTAACATCACCAAGTGACTTGTTAGACGATCTTCTTTCACGGGAGTATAAACAATGTTGATCAAGAATAAGCATATTCATAGATCAACCTAAGAAAAATATAGGCTATTTGAACTGATTTCATGGTTTCAATATGAAGCCAGCATATTCATAGATTAAGAGACAAAAAAACTTAGGTGATTAGTACAAGTTTTATGATGCAACATTAAAAAGGACAAGTTCACCTTATTTAAGTGGAGTGCATATGGTATTCAAAGAAAATAGCATGAATTTACTCAGAGTCCTCCAACTTGTTGAAGGAGGCTGGACTACAAAGATGTTGTAGTGCTTACCTCGGAACATTGTGACCGGCTGAGCTATTATTTCCCATTGATATCTGAGCAATGTGTAGCTACTATCTTCTTTGCTTCTCCAACATGTCTCATAGATAATATATGCATATATATAGGAAAGCAAAAGCATGAGGGATTGTATATGGAGATTTCCTGTAACCTTACCAGTCACTGACAAGGTTACACCTGTCCCATGTAACCTTACCGATGACTATCTTGTCAAACTTGGTCATTGTCATTGGTCAAACTTAGTCATTGCCAATCTTGTCAAACTTCCTCCAAGTCCTTTCAGGTTACGCGGGCCTTTAAGGTTACACGGGCCTACTCGAAGTCCTTGGTCAAACTTAGTCAAAGTCCTTTAAGGTTACATGGGCCTTTAAGGTTACACGGGCCTACTCAAAGTCCTTTAATGTTACACAGGCCCCATGACAATGACTAAACTTGATAGGATAGTCATTGTCGAGGTTACATGGCGCCCGTGGTTTTGTCAACATGCCATTGTCAAGGTTATAGGATACATATAAGGAAAAGGATGGAGGTCTAAAGTTTAACGAGAGCTTAAGATATATGTTACATTTGATTCAGTATTTTAAAAATTAATTAGGAAAATATAAAATAAATTAGTTTAAAGGACTTTGAGTAAATACGAAGGTCATTTGGTAAATTATGATTTGAAAAAAAAAAAAATAGGAGAAATGTCATTCAGTCTCTAGTAACCTCTTTCTGTATATCCTTTGTATCTCTCTCTGTCCTAGGATCAAACCATTCGAAGCAAGGGTTGCACGACCTTGGTGAGGGCTACCAAAGGTTGCGTAACCTCAAGTGACACTCGGCAAGGGTCGCGTGACCCAGGCGCCAGGGTAGCTTGAGGTCATGTGACCTCTGGCGACCCTCACCAAGGTGACCTCTGGCGACCCTCACCGGCTGCTGTCGCTGTCGCACCGAGAGGAGACGGGAGAGAATTAGAAATAGGGTTTGCCCTTGCTGGTTTGGCGACCCTCACTAGAGGTCACTCAACGACCACTGACGTTAGATCTAGCTTGCCGAACCGACGAAGGGTTAGTCTTTAAAAAAAAAAAGTTATATATATTTGTTTTTTTTAGCATTTTAAAAAATAATAATGAGGGCAAATTTGGAAATTTGAAAAATGGGTGAGGGTAATTTTCGGAAAAAAAATTGAGTTTTAGCATTGGGCTAAATGTTGAAAACTCAATGCTAGTCCTTACTAGCATTAGACTTTCGGCCTTCCAAATGCTAACTTACATTTAAAAGTTACTTCAAAATAGTTGTCAAATGATTATTCCCCCAAGGGGCTTTGAACGCTGATAGTCCATTGAAAATATTGAACCAAACCCACTCACAAACTTTACAGGGCTAATGTCATGGGTTGCCTATGACATCAACCCATAAAGTTTATATCCTAATGTCCTCGTGACTTTTCATTATCATATTATAAGATTCTTGAGCTCCCATTAAACTCGAGGACCTCCCACTTTTTCATTCACACACATGTATCAATTAGCCTCAGCTCCTCTTTCTTTACTTTGCCTTGGCATCCTCATCTGGACTTAGTGTAGATGTGAAAGACACTCAAGTATATAAATAATTATAATTTTGACTTTCTTATTATAGTGGATTATTTGCTACTAGCTCTTCTCATTAAATAGGTTCTAACACTCAGATCAAACTACATAAATATCTTATGTCCTTTGTTGCTATTTGCTTTTTTATCTAGTAATTTCGCATTGATTTAAATTGCTAAATCATTAATGTTGCAACGGCATGCTCGTATTTAGGAATGCAAATGGTTTTCGAACAAAACGGCAAGAATTTACTCAAGAGTCCTCCAATTTGTTGAAGGAGGTTGGATTAAAGAGAGGTGGTGGTGCTCACCTCCAAACACCGCGATCAACTGAGTTTGTTGTTGCCCATTGATCTCCAACCGATGCGTGGCTACTTTCTTCTGTTTAGTTCTACAACGTCTTATAGATGATGCGAAGATCTTGCAATGGTGCCATGGCCCATGCTATGCCCTCGATTGTGGACCTAGTCCACGGTTATATACATTATATAGTTATAGTTATCAATTAGAACCACAACCTCTTTCTTTAAACGGCACATTTCCTAAATACGAGGAAAACTTCAATTTGCCCTCCTATAGGAAATATATATCAAAGCCCCCAATGCTTAACCGATTTAATGTTCCTCTTTAGTTCAAGGAAGATGGTGATTCAAAAGTCATCTTTCTTATTATCTTTTGATTTATGAGAGTAGAGATTTGAATTGGGTGTGCATTGGATCCGGTTTAACCCAAGAATCGAATCGAATGGGTTTGGACCAACCGGTTCAAGTTTAGTTTGAGAGAATTAGTTCGATTTATTGTTCTGCGAAACCTTGAAGCAAGCCTAAGACTGGATTGGTTCTTGATGACAAGACCGGGACATCGGTTCAACCAGTCCTATTCATAAATTGAGTTGGTTTCCAAGTCTCTTTTAAAAAAAAAAAAAAAAAAAGTCCTCTACAATCATGTGGAACCAAAGAAACAATATGTTGTTTTTAAGAATTTGATTTCTTATACAAAAAAAAAAAAAAAAAAAAGTCAGCTTGTTTCCGGTTAGGTGCATTCTCATTAATTATTAAGGATATGTGCACTGGGAATCCTAAAACTTATCAAGAAGGTGTAATTGAGTTTTAAACCTTTCAAAAAATGCAGTTAATTCCTAAAAGTTGTCACGAATGTGCAATGGACTTCTAAAACTTTCAAACAATATAATCTAGTCCTAAAATTTGCTACATAAATACAATCGGGTTCTAAATTTTTCAAAAAATGTAATCAATGAAAAGACTACTAATTTGACAAGTTTTAGGATTTGATTGCACTTTTTAAAATTTTAAATCTCAATGATTTCTTTACAAGTTTTAAGACTTAATTGTACTTTTAAAAATTTTAGAACTCAATTGCATCTTAAAGACAAAATTTAGAACTTCCAATACACTTATCCCTGACTATTATTTATTTGGTGGTGAATTCTGTGATCCAAATTGATGTGTAGCATTCAACAATCGAAGCATGACAGTGGATTCCTACTTTTCCAGCCTCTAGTACCACATTCATTTTCGGTTCTCTTACTTTGAAATGGACGAGGGACCCTCTATAGGATGTTCTCTTGTTCCATCCAAGATCCATTCAAAATGGTTCACAACTTTTTTCTCATGGCGCTTACCAATCTTTTTTGCCAAGTTTTCACAAGAAAAATGAATTAATGTTAGAGAATGTGATTACAAAAGGAAATCATACGTATATTCCTTACCGGGCCACCAGCAACGGTAGGTATAATGTTTATACAAAAAATTGAGTTTAGAATTAATGTTAGGAAATGTAAAGGGAATCATGCTAGTGTCACGACTCATAGAAACAACACAAGCCAAGGGTTTTTTGAAAGAAGGATCATGACCGATCGATGAAAGAAGGGCGAACCATACTCCTAAGTCTTAGAATTTTCTTGTGTATTCTAAAATACTCCTAAAGGGGATATTGTAAATGTACACTCTTGTAATAAATATGGATAGTTGGGTAAATAGGGAGATGCAATCTCTGCCGTCAATTGAGGAGAGATCTATGGTTACGGTTGAGCCTTTACTTGTATATATAGGAGCCTCTTCCCCCTCAAATGTATCATCTTACAAATAATATAATTTTCAGAACTTCTCTAAAGAGTTTCTTTCTATGATTCTTGTGACTTGTGAGTGAATAAGGCTGACTTGGAAAGAAATTCCTACGGTTGCACGGGTTAGAGAAAATTAAATCTGTGTTTCTTATATTTATGTCATGTATTTTATCCTCATGTAAGAATACTTGTAACATTGCTTCAAGATTTCAACGATTACTCTATGTTTTGGGAGTAAGTTGCCACACTGACATCAATATAAAAAAATTAGACCTAAAGTATTATGTGATGACTTTATTGCATGTCCATTTACAGCCCTACAAACGAGCATATTTATTTAGTAATAGATGTTACCATAGTGATACGTACAAAGTGAGCCAAAAGATTAATTTGAGTTGGGTTCTAAAGATAATGAGAGCAAACTGAAGTGGACGAATTGATCATAGTTTTCGATTTTATTGAATTAGATGTAATCATTATTTAAAAATGAAGGGGTCCATATTTCCTCAATGATTTTTTTTTTTTTTTTTGGAGACCAAGTACTTTTTAAGGCTTTTAAGAGATGTTGAGAAATGATTTTATTTTTTATAAGGTCTTATACAAATCGAGCCCTGAGTTCTATTTTCCCTAAGACCTCAGATAAAGAGATGTTCTCGTGCACGTGTGCGGTTCCGATTGAATCTCACACTATGCTAATTGATCTTACCCGTAGATAAACCTTGCAGCCTCTTGCAAAAACCATATCTTAGTTTCTTCTTCGCTCCATTATGGAGAAATTTAATCAATTGTGTAGAAAGCAAATTTATCGAGAATTTCAACATCAAACTTTTATATGTAATGATTATGTCTATTTTACATATATATGATGGTGGCATAGTATAACAAAATGGACATAATTATAAATTTGAACATACTTAAGAAATAATCCTCCAAAATCATGATTACTATTATTGAATACAAATCGTAAGATCATTTAAATGTTATTCATATATTATTTTTTGTTTTTATATTTAACACGCTCTACATATTTAATCTTTTTTGACATCCATGCGCGTACTCTTTTTACAATAGAGAAAAAAACAGCTTTTCACGTGGATTTAAGAACCAAAATCTCAATTGGGCAGATTCCTCTGTTATTATTGGGTTATGTAGCAAAATAAATGACATGTTCACATGGTTGTTGCTGTCCGGCCATGCACTAGACGTGAGTACCTTGCAATATTAATAATTAATGCATAAATGAAATTAACAAGTAATAATATTAAACCTGTCTCAAAAGCACAATAATAGTAATTAAATCGGAGATTTGTTAAAGGATCGAGCTTGCACTTGTCCAGCTTGCTTTACTTGTGTAGTTCGGTCGAACAAGTTACTTAGAATTTGTGAGCTGTCCAATTAGATACTTTAGATTTGATTTTATTGTATAGAAATATGAGGACGGATATACAAATTGTATCAAATTCACAATGCATGTATCCTAAATCCTAAAAGAAAGAATAACAAATTTGGACAATTTTTCTTTCTTATGTTTGACTTTCCCATCTTGTGGCTTCCACTCATCCTCAACTATTTACATATTCTTTAGCCTTTTTTCTGAGTTAAAAACAAAAAAAAAAGGAGAAAATTTTGATGGACTTTTGTTTTTTTGGTGTGTTATTAAATAGCTTGTTATTGCATTCAATGGGCTTGGTTTTCCGAAATCTTTGGCACGGTTGAATTGTTGGATTTTTTATGAAATTTTGCTGTAGGATGGTATATATGTTTAATCAGAGACATATGGTTTCCATCATTTGCTAATTTTGGATATTGTAATTATTTTGTTAGGTGAAGGGAAATCATATGCGTGTGAAAAACATATAAACTCTATGGATAAGCAATGCATGATATTTTAACAACCGTCATCATCATAAAAAGTGTTCTGAGGTTAAAATAGAAGGACTAGAAACAGAAGGTTACACAAGCAGACCCAAATTCATAGAAAATACACATCCCCATGAGGACCAGATCCTTGCAAACACCAGACCACCAATATTCAAAGAAAAAGTATGCCGACATTTATTTACTAATAGACGTTACCATCGTGATATACCCGAAATGGGCAAAGAGATTAATTCAAGTTGGGCCCTAGAATAAACGTTCAATCGATCATAGTTTTCGATTTTTTTAGATAATTTAAAATTGAGAAAAGTGATCATTATGTAGAATTTGCTTGTTTCGAGGAAAATTCATGTTTTATGATATATTTTTCCAAAAAAAATGATCATAGCTGTCTTTTACAAAATTGTAACGATGAAAAATATTTACACAAACAAATTTAGATATAAATTATTATGGATTATGAAAATATTTTATATTATTTAATTATTAAGAGGTATTGTTAGTCAATTTCCCCCTAAACACACGAACTTTACACTAATGAGAAAAAGAATTTAAGAATTATTTTCAGATTCCTCAATGATTTTTTTTTTTTTTTTTTTGGAGGGGCATGCACCCTTAATGGTTGCACATATTTTTGAAAAATGTTAAGAAATGATTTGTTTTTTTATGCGACACCAAGCGCTTAATTATATTTTTCGTCGTACCGTCAGATGAAGAGACGGTCTCCTCCACGTGTACGGTTAAGATCGAATCCCCACGCCATATGAGAAAATATATATTTTTTTTGAGGCCCATCAAGTACTGGGTTCTTGGGGGGTGGGGGAGGAGATGGAACCACCACCACCACCACCACTCAACGACGGGGGCGAGGATGCGGCGGGCGGCCTCGCATTCGGGGAATTGAAGGGCCTCGTACAGGGTGCCGAACACCGTCCGATTCGTGGCCTCAAGCTCCTCCAGAAGCTGAAGGAGATGAACGAAATTTTTGTGCTAACCTTTGCTTTGGGTTGAATGGAGAGAGAGAGAGAGAGGAGGGGGAGGGAAAAGGCGAGAGGAAAAAGGAAAAGAAGATAGACGGGTGGAATTGGATGGAACTGAACGGTGTATATTGGATGGTGACTTTACCATGGGCAGATTTGGGAATTCATCGGAAGTTGATTTTTTATGAGATAAAAAAAAATCGGAATAAAAATGGGTCTACAAATTTAGAAAAGTTATCTCTCCTTTTCTTTTTTTCTTTTTTGTTAGGTTGTACTCCTTTCTTCAGGGAAGTAAGAAGTTATGAGGGGTGAAAGAAATCTCAATTTTTTTATTTTTTTTGGGTGAATGCAAGGTACAAACTAAGAAAATTAACCTCTTGAGTCCACAATAGCAAATTTATCACCAAGCAAGACATAAGATAATTCTCTAGGAGGCTACGGGTAAAACGTAATATCCAAACGCTTGACTATACCATTATTAGCAAGCATATCAATAAGTCAATTGCCTTCCCGAAAAATGTCATGAATTTTGAACTCAAAATGGGAGTTCAATAGCCTCTTGATATCCTTAAGAAGCGCTGGATCAGTTTAACATTTAAAGGCATTCAATTGATCATGGTTTTTGATTTTCCAAATAAGTTAAAATTAAATAAAAGTTTGAAATTTAGAAAATGTGACCTTAACTTACTCTAAGGAATTAAAAGAATCTGAGGCTTATTTTCAAATTCATCAATAATTTCGTTTTTGCCGAGTACCTTAATTATTGCATGTAATTTTAATAAATGTTAGGAAATGATTTTTTTTTTTTAATATAAGGTCTTATACAACATAGCGCACTTAATTCTAGTTTGTCATGCCGTAAGATCAAGAGACGTTCTCCTCTCCATGTTACAGTTCCTGATCGATTTTCTCTCATATAGCCTACACATTTAGGCTCCGTTTGGTTCGGTTTTGGAGAAATGTCTTAGAGAAAAATGTAAGTACCTTTGGGTTAAGAGAGCTTTCCGAAATGCAAATAGGGTTTGGTGAATTGTAACTTTAAAGTGTATTGAGAAACAACTTTAGCTAAAATGCCATTAAGTAAAAATTGCATTTATAAAAGACTTTTACTAAATTTTAAAAACAAAATTGTAATTTTTTTCTTAAGTCTAGCCCTCGACTGGCCAAATCTAGCCGCCGGATGACCAAATTTGGCCCTCGAATGCCCTCGCCTGAGGTCGTCCACCCCAAGCGATCGCCTAGGTCATGCAATTTAGGCCATCAATTGCGTAGGTCGCGCGACCTACGCGTTGCCTGAGGTCCGGCAACCGTCGCCAAGGTTAGGCGACCCTCAGGTGGCAGTCGCCAATGCGCGCAACCCCTTGGTAGGTAGTCATCGACCTTCAATCAACTTTTCCGTGCGACAATCTTCAAAGAAAATGAACGATAACCGAGACCAAGACTTGCATTCCAAAAATGCAACTTCCCAAAATACCTCAGGACCTTCTTTGGACTAAAGATCCTTAAAGTCCTTTGGAGATGCAATTGTATTTTCCTAAAATTGAGCAAAAACACAAACTAAACGCATTTGCAATTGGCCAAAGGACTTTAGAGTCTCAAAGCCCATTACAGATGCCAAACCAAACGGAGCCTTAATCTTGAAACAATATTTGGAATAGTGCAAGCTATGTTGTATCATTTGACTCAAATGTTTTTGGGATACTCCTAATAACTAAGGAATGATATGTGCTTTTTCTTGTGTGGATTCTAATTCAATGAGAACTTCATGAGTTGACTCGCCTTTCTTTGAAATAGGGGATCTTTTAATAAGCGATCTCATTTTTTTCATTCGACTCTAATGGACCTTTGACCATAATATATTCGCTGATTTTTCAATTTTGTTATATTCGAAGCTGGATCAATTATTTAATCAAATGATGTTGAGCATATCTCACCTAGGGGGGAGGATTTAGGACTCCAGTCATGTAGTGGAGGCCAGCCCAGAGTCAGAAGCAAAAGAATATGGTACTCTCTCTCTCTCTCTGTCTCTCTCTCTCTCTATGGCTTCAAGCGAGGACTCTAATTCCTAAGGCTTAAATTTCATGTGATGGCATTATAACTAAGAGAGGAGAAGGGACAGCGTTGCTGTGGTCGTGCCTCTTCGTGCCGGTCAACCTTTTTTTTTTTTTTTTCAAATCTGCCTTTACTTAAGGGTTAAAAGTGTCCATCTATTTAATCCGTCAAAAAAAAAAAATTTCTCATTTGACTCTCTCTCTTTTTCTCTCTCTCTCTCTCTCTCTCTCTCTCTCTCTCTACACCAACCGGATCCGCCCGCTACTCGACAGGCTTGGACATGGTCGTGGAGGAGGGATTCCAGCTCCCCAGCATCGTCGTCAGTGGCGGCCGATCCTCCAGCAAGTCGAGCGTCCTCGAGTCCCTCGCTGGCATCAACCTGTCGCCGAATCGTGTGACGGCGAGCGAGGTGCTGAAGTACTCCCTCGACCTGGGCGACCGACCCATTGGCGGAGAACATCCAGGTGTTGACCCGCGAGATGGAGCGAGTCGGGCCGAAGCACTCAGGCGAGCGCGGTGGGGCCGAAGGAGGTGACGGAGCGGTCAGGGACGAAGACGAAGGTGTCGTCGGACGTGGCGGAGGAGGCCTATCAAGAACTAGGGAGGGATGGAACCACAACCGCCACCACTCAAGGTCGGGGGCGAGGGTGCGGCGGATGGAATCGCAGTCGTGGAATTGAAGGGCCTTGTACGGGGTGCGGACCGCCGTCCGAATCGTGGGCTCAAGCTCCTCCAGATTTTTAGAGAAATTAGCCTTGTTTTTATTTGGGGGGTGGTGGTGAATATTGTACTTCTGTTTTTCAAAGATGTGAGGGGTGAATTTGCTAACTAACATCTAATGAATGGAACAAACCAAGCGATGGGCAACTGAAAAAAATCTCGGATTTTGATATTTGTTTAGAGGCGCAGTTTTTCACTTTCACGTCGAGAAAGTTTTCATATGACCAGATTTATGAGAAGAAAAACAGAGGAAAAGGAAAAGAAAGAGATTTGCAGTGCAGGGTCACAGAACATGCAGATAAGCGATGCGGGAATTTTTGAGATACAAAATGTATTCAAGTTTACAGAACATACAACTTGACGTCCATAGCAGGACCTACAACGGAAGGTTACAGAAATGAAATTCGTACAAAACACACGTCACCACATTGAAAGCCGGAAACTAGCGCCCGTTTGCTAACGATCCTTTAATTCGCGATGGACACAAATGGGATTACCAATATTAGGGCGCACGCGATGAAAATCGGCCAACGCAAGTCACCAAGTAGAACATACATAAGAAGACCGCATTTGATGCATCCAAGAGTGACAGTGAACATAGCAAGCAGAAATTGAAACCTTGGGTTAATTTCTTGCCTTCTCATCTTGAAGATGAATCTTTGTCGGATGATTTTAATCACTGCACAGATAAGCAGGATGCTTGGTGCAATGGGAATGTTGGCCGGACCTATAGAGGTATTCCTCTCCCTAATCAAGCTGGCGCAAGGCTTGCTCCAGAGAATCAAGATCTTCGTTAATTTGAGCTACGTGTTGTGCTGCATGCCTTAACATCACCAAGTGACTTATTAGACAATCCTTCTTTCATGGGAGTGCAAACAATATCAATCAAGAATAAGCATATCCATAGATCAACAGTTAAAAAAATATAGGCTATTTGAACTAGTTTCATGGTTGCCATACGAAACCAGCATATTCATAGATTAAGAGACAAAAAAACTTGGGCGATTAGTATAGGTCTTAGGATGCAACATTAATAAGGACAAGTTCACCTGATCTAAGTGGAGTGCATATGGTATTCAAAGAAAATAGCATGAATTTACTCAGATTCCTCCAACTTGTTGAAGAAGGTTGGACTGCGGAAATGTTGTAGTGCTTACCTCGGAGCATTGTGATCGGCTGAGCTGTTATTTCCCATTGATATCTGAATAATGCGTGGCTACTGTCTTCTTTGCTTCTCCAACATGTCTCATATATATATAGGAAAGGAAGAGCATGCGGGATTGTATATGGAGTTTTCCTGTAACCTTGGCAATGGCATGTTAACGAAACCAGTCACTGTCGAGGTTACACGGCCCATGTAATATAAGGAAAAGGAGGGAGGTCTAAAGTCTAGTGGGTTATAGGTCTAAAGTCTAATGGGATATAAGGAAAAGGTGGGAGGTCTAAAGTCTAATGAAATATAAGGAAAACGAGTCTAATGGGAGGAAAAGGAGGGAGGTCTAAAGTCTAATGGGGACCGTGTAACCTCAACAGTGACTGGTTTCGTCAACATGCCATTGCCAAGGTTACAAGATACATATAAGGAAAATGAGGGAGGTCTAAAGTCTAATGGGGCCCGTGTAACCTCGACGGTGACTGGTTTCGTCAACATGCCATTGCCAATTCTACAGGATACATATAAGGAAAATGAGGGAGGTCTAAAGTCTAATGGGCTTGTGTAACCTCGACGGTGACTGGTTTCGTCAACATGCCATTGCCAAGGCTACAGGATACATATAAGGAAAATGAGGGAGGTCTAAAGTCTAATGGGCCCGTGTAACCTCGACGGTGACTGGTTTCGTCAACATGCCATTGCCAAGGCTATAGGATACATATAAGGAAAATGAGGGAGGTCTAAAGTCTAATGAGAGCTTAAGATATATGATGCGTTTCATTCAGTATTTTGAAAGCTCAGTAGGAAAATATAAAATAATTTAGCCTAAAGGATTTTGAGTAAATGCAAAGGCCATTTCGTAAACTATGTTTTGAGAAGTAACTTTAAGAGAAATACCGTTTAGTCTCTAGTAACCTCCGGTGCGAGTTGCGCGACCCTGGCGAGGGTTGCCGAAGGTTGCCCAACCTTAGGTGACTCTCGGGAAGGGCCGCGCGACCCAAGCGATCACCGCCTGGGTCACCTGAGGTCGTGCGACCTCCGGCGACCCTCACTAGAAGTCGCCCAAGGGCCACTAACGTTAGATATGGCTCATCGGACTAACGAAGGGTTAGTCTTTAAAAAAAAAAATTATATATATATATATATATATATATATATATATATATATATATATATATATATATATATTAGCATTTATATATATTTGATTTTTTTAGCATTTTAAAAAAATAATAACAAGGGTAAAATTGGAAATTTGAAAAATGGGTGAGGGTAATTTGGGAAAAAAAATAAGTTTAGCATTTGGATAAATGTTGAAAACACAATACTAGTCCCAACTAGCATTAGACTTTCAGCATTCCAAATACCGACTTTCACTTAGCAGCTACTTTAAAATAGTTGTCAAACGATCTAGTATTTCCCCAAGGGACTTTGAAGACCGATAACCCATTGAAAATACTGAACCAAACTCACTCATAAAATTTAGGGGGCTGACATCATGGGTTGCCTATGACGTCAACCCCATAAAGCTTATATCCTAATATCCTTGTGACTTTTCGTTGTCATATTATAAGATTCTTGAGCTCCCATTAAACTTGAGGACCTCCCATCTTTTCATTCACACACACATATATCAATTAGCCTCGACTCCTCTTTCTTTACTTTGCCTCAGCATCCTCGTTTGGACTTAGTGTAGGTGTGAAAGACACTCTAATCTATAAATAATTATAATTATGACTTTCCGATGATAGTAGATTATTTGCTACTGGCTCTTCTCGTGAAGTAAGTTCCGACACTCGGATCGAACCACATAAATCTCTTATGTCCTTTATTTCTATTTGCTTTTTTATCTAGTAATTTCGCATTAATTTAAATTGCTAAATCATTAATTTTGCAACAGCATGCTCGTATTTAGGAATGCAGATGGTTTCCGAACAAAACAGAAGGAATTTACCCAAGAGTCCTCCAATTTGTTGAAGGAGGTTGGATTAAAGAGAGGTGGTGGTGCTCACCTCCAAACACCGCGATCAACTGAGTTTGTTGTTGCCCATTGATCTTCGAGCAATGCGTGGCTACTTTCTTCATTAGTTATACAACGTCTTATAGACGATGCAAAGATCTTGCAATGGTGCCATGGCCCTTGGCCCATGCTATGCCCTCTCGTGGTTGGAATTGTGGACCTGGTATGCGGTTATATATATTAATATAGTTATAGTTATCATTTAGAACCACAACCTCTTTCTTTAAGCGGCAAATTTCCTAAATACGAGGAAAACTTCAATTTGCCTTCCTATGGGAAATATATATCAAAGCCCCCAATGCTTAACCCATTTAATGTTCCTCTTTAGTTCGAGGAAGATAGTGATTCAAAAGTCATTGTTCTTATTATCTTTTGATTTATGAGAGTAGAGATTTGAATTGGGTGTGCATTGGGGCTAGTTTAACCCAAGAATCAAATCGAATGGGTTTGGACCAACTGGTTCGAGTTTACTTTTTTTTTAAACCTTTCAAAAAAAATGCAATTAGTTCCTTAAAGTTGTCACGAATGTGCAATGGAGTTCTAGACTTTCAAATAGTATAATCTAGTCCTAAAATTTGCCACAGAAATACAATCGAGTCCTAAATTTGTCAAAAAATACAATCAACAAAAAGACTACTAATTTGATAAGTTTTATGACTTGATGGCACTTTTTTAAAATTTTGAATCTCAATTGCTTTCTTTACAAGTTTTAGGACTTAATTGTACTTTCAAACGTTTTAGAACTCAATTGCATTTTAAAGACAAAATTTAGAACTTCCAATACACTTATCCCTGATTATTATGTATTTGGTGGTGAATTCTTTGATCCGAATTGATGTGTAGCATTCAACTATCGAAGCATGGTGGTGGATTCCTACTTTTCCAGCCTTTAGTACGACATTCATTTTCGGTTCTCTTACTTTGAAACCGACGAGGGACCTTGGATGTTCTATTATTCCATCCAAGATCCATTCAAAATGGTTCACAACTTTTTTATCGTGGCGCTTACCAATCTTTTTTGCTGAGATTTCACAAGAAAAATGAATTAATGTTAGAGAATGTGATTACAAAAGGAAATCATACATATATTCCTTGCCAGGCCACTAGCGATGGTCGGTATAATGTTTATATATAAATTTGAGTTTAGAATTAATGTTAGGTAATGTGATTGCTAAAGGGAATCATGCTAGTGTCACGACTCATAGAAACAACACAAGCCAGGGGTTTTTTGAAAGAAGGACCATGATCGATCGATGAAAGAAGGGCAAACCAAGCTTCTAAGTCTTAGAATTTTCTTGAGTATTCTAGAATACTCCTAGAGGGGATATCGTAAATGTACACTCTTGTAATAAATATGAATAATTGGGTAAATAGGAAGATGCAATCTCTACCGTCAATTGAGGAGAGATCTATTGTTACGATTGAGCCTGTACTTGTATATATTGGAGCCTCTTCCCCCTCAAATGTATCATCTTACAAATAATGCAATTTTTAGAACTTCTCTCTTTAGAGTTTCTCTCTAGGATTCTTGTGAGTGAATAAGGCCGACTTGGAAAGAAATTCCTACAGTTGCACGGCTTAGAGAAAGCTAAATCTGTGTTTCTTATATTTATGTCATGTATTTTATCCTCATGTAAGAATATTTGTAACATTGCTTCAAGATTTCAACGATTACTCTGTGTTTTGGGAGTAAGTTGCCACACTGACATCAATATAAAAAAATTAGACCTAAATTATTATGTGATGACTTTATTGCATGTCCATTTACAGCCCTACAAACGAGCATATTTATTTAGTAATAGATGTTACCATAGTGATATGTACAAAGTGAGCCAAAAGATTAATTTGAGTTGGGTTCTAAAGATAATGCAAGCAAACTGAAGAGGTTGAATTGATCATAGTTTTCAATTTTATTGAATTAGATGTAATCATTATTTAAAAATGAAAGAATCCATATTTCCTCAATGATTTTTTTTTTTTTTGGAGGCCAAGTACTTTTAAGGCTTTTAAGAGATGTTAAGAAATGATTTTTTTTATAAGGTCTTATACAAATCGAGCCCTGAGTTCTATTTTTTTTTTTTTTTCCCTAAGACCTGAGATCAATAGATGTTCAGATGCACGTGTGCGGTTCCGATTGAATTTCACACTATGCTAATGGATCTTACCCGTAGATAAACCTTGCAGCCTCTTGCAAAAGCCATATCTTCGTTTCTTCTTCGCTCCATTATGGAGAAATTTAATCAATTGTGTAGAAAAAAAAAATTATCGAGAATTTCAACATCAAACTTTTATATGTAATGATTATGTCTATTTTACATATATATGATGGTGGCATAGTATAACAAAATGGACAGAATTATAAATTTGAAAATACTTAAGATATAATCCTCCAAATATCATGATTACTATTATTGAATACAAATCGTAAGATCATTTAATGTTATTCATATATTATTTTTTGTTTTTATATTTAACACGCTCTACATATTTAATCTTTTTTCGACATCCATGCGTGTACTCTTTTTACAATAGAGAGAAAAAAAAAAAAAACTGCTTTTCACGTGGATTTAAGAACCAAAATCTCAATTGGGCAGATTACTCTGTTATTATTGGGTTATGTAGCAAAATAAATGACATGTTCACATGATTGTTGCTGTCCGGCCATGCACTAGACGTGAGTACCTTGCAATATTAATAATTAAAGCATAAATGAAATTAACAAGTAATAATGTTAAACCTGTCTCAAAAGCACAATGATAGTAATTAAATCGGAGATTGTTAAAGGATCGAGCTTGCACTTGTCCGGCTTGCTTTACTTGTGTAGTTCGGTCGAACAAGTTACTTAGAATTTGTGAGCTGTCCAATTAGATACTTTAGATTTGATTTTATTGTACATAAATTGTTGATTTCGTAATATGAGGACGGATATACAAATTGTATCAAATTCGCAATGCATGTATCCTAAATCCTAAAAGAAAGAATAACAATTTTGGACAATTTTTCTTTCTTATGTTTGACTTTCCCATCTTTTGGCTTTCACTCATCCTCAACTATTTACATATTCTTTAGCCTTTTTTCTGAGTAAAAAAAAAAGAAAAATATGATGGACTTCTGTTTTTTTGGTGTGTTATTAAATAGCTTGTTATTGCATTCAATGGGCTTGGTTTTCCGAAATCTTTGTCACGGTTGAATTGTTGAAATTTTTATGAAATTTTGCTGTAGGATGTTATATATGTTTAATCAGAGACATATGGTTTCCATCATTTGCTAATTTTGGATATTGTAATTATTTTGTTAGGTGAAGGGAAATCATATGCGTGTGAAAAACATATAAACTCTATGGATAAGCAATGCATGATATTTTAACAACCGTCATCATCATAAAAAGTGTTCTGAGGTTAAAATAGAAGGACTAGAAACAGAAGGTTACACAAGCAGACCCAAATTCATAGAAAATACACATCCCCATGAGGACCAGATCCTTGCAAACACCAGACCACCAATATTCAAAGAAAAAGTATGCCGACATTTATTTACTAATAGACGTTACCATCGTGATATACCCGAAATGGGCAAAGAGATTAATTCAAGTTGGGCCCTAGAATAAACGTTCAATCGATCATAGTTTTCGATTTTTTTTAGATAATTTAAAATTGAGAAAAGTGATCATTATGTAGAATTTGCTTGTTTCGAGGAAAATTCATGTTTTATGATATATTTTTCCAAAAAAAAAATGATCATAGCTGTCTTTTACAAAATTGTAACGATGAAAAATATTTACACAAACAAATTTAGATATAAATTATTATGGATTATGAAAATATTTTATATTATTTAATTATTAAGAGGTATTATTAGTTGATTTCCCCCTAAACACACGAACTTTACACTAATGAGAAAAAGAATTTAAGAATTATTTTCAGATTCCTCAATGATTTTTTTTTTTTGGAGGGGCATGCACCCTTAATGGTTGCACATATTTTTGAAAAATGTTAAGAAATGATTTGTTTTTTTATGCGACACCAAGCGCTTAATTATATTTTTCATCGTACCGTCAGATGAAGAGACGGTCTTCTCCACGTGTACGGTTAAGATCGAATCCCCACGCCATATGAGAAAATATATATTTTTTTTGAGGCCCATCAAGTACTGGGTTCTTGGGGGGTGGGGGAGGAGATGGAACCACCACCACCACCACCACTCAACGACGGGGGCGAGGATGCGGCGGGCGGCCTCGCATTCGGGGAATTGAAGGGCCTCGTACAGGGTGCCGAACACCGTCCGATTCGTGGCCTCAAGCTCCTCCAGAAGCTGAAGGAGATGAACGAAATTTTTGTGCTAACCTTTGCTTTGGGTTGAATGGAGAGAGAGAGAGAGAGGAGGGGGAGGGAAAAGGCCAGAGGAAAAAGGAAAAGAAGATAGACGGGTGGAATTGGATGGAACTGAACGGTGTATATTGGATGGTGACTTTACCATGGGCAGATTTGGGAATTCATCGGAAGTTGATTTTTTATGAGATAAAAAAAAATCGGAATAAAAATGGGTCTACAAATTTAGAAAAGTTATCTCTCCTTTTCTTTTTTCTTTTTTGTTAGGTTGTACTCCTTTCTTCAGGGAAGTAAGAAGTTATGAGGGGTGAAAGAAATCTCAATTTTTTTTTTTTTGGGTGAATACAAGGTACAAACTAAAGTTAATTTTATCACTGAGCAAGACATAAGATAATTCTCTAGGAGGCTACGGGTAAAACATAATATCCAAACGCTTCACTATACCATTATTAGCAAGTACATCAATAAGTCAATTGCCTTCCCGAAAAATGTCATGAATTTTGAACTCAAAATGGGAGTTCAATAGCCTCTCGATATCCTTAAGAAGCGCTAGATCAGTTTAAAATTTAAAGGCGTTCAATTGATCATGGTTTTTGATTTTCCAAATAAGCTAAAATTAAATAAAAAGTTCGAAATTTAGAAAATGTGACCTTAACTTACTCTAAGGAATTAAAAGAATCTGAGGCTTATTTTCAAATTCATCAATAATTTCGTTTTTGCCGAGTACCTTAATTATCGCATGTAATTTTAATAGATGTTAAGAAATGATTTTTTTTTTTTTAATATAAGTCTTATATAATATAGCGCACTTAATTCTAGTTTGTCATGCCGTAAGATCAAGAGACGTTCTCCTCTCCATGTTACAGTTCTTGATCGATTTTCCCTCATATAGCCTACACATTTAGACTCCGTTTGGTTCAGTTTTGGAGAAATGTCTTCGAGAAAAATGTACATACCTTTGGGTTAAAAGAGCTTTCCGAAATGCAAATAGGATTTGGTGAATTGTAACTTTAGAGTGTATTGAGAAACAACTTTAGCTAAAATATCATTTGGTAAAAATTGCATTTTGTAAAAGACTTTTACTAAGTTAAAAAAAAAATGTAATTTTTTTTTGAAGTCCAACCCCCGACCGGCCAAATCTGGCCACCGAACGACCAGATTTGGCCCATAGATACCCTTGCCTAAGGTCGCCCACTCAAGACAATTGCTTAGGTCATGCAATTCAAGCCATCAATCGCCTAGGTCGCATGACCCAAGCGTCGCTTGAGGTCTGGCAACCGTCGTCGGGGTTAGGCGACCTTCAAGTGGCAGTCACCAATGAGCGCGACCCTTTGGCCGGCAGTCATCGACCTCTAATCAGCTTTTTTGTGCGATGGTCTTCGGAGTAGATGAACGATAATCGAGGCCAAGACTTGCATTCCGAAAACGCAATTTTCTAAAGTACCTCAGGACTTTTTTTGGACTAAAGATCTTTAGAGTCCTTTAAAGATGTAATTGTATTTTCCCAAAATTGAGCAAAAACACAAACTAAACACATTTGCAATTGGCCAAGGGACTTTAGAGTCCCAAAGCCCATTACATATGCCAAACCAAATGGAGCCTTAATCTTGAAACAATATTTGGAATAGTGCAAGCTATGTTGTATCATTTTTTTTTTTATCAAATATGTTGTATCATTTGACTCGAATGTTTTTGGGATACTCCTAATAACTAAGGAATGATACGTGTTTTTTTCTTGTGTGGATCCTAATTTAATGAGAACTTCGTGAGTTGACCCTCCTTTCTTTGAAATAGGGGATCTTCTAATAAGTGATCTCATTTTTTTCATTCGACTCTAATGGACCTTTGACCATAACTCATCCGTTGATTTTTCAATTTCGTTATATTCGAAACTGGATCAATTATTTAATCAAATGATGTTGAGCATATCTCACCTATGGATGGATTGAGGACTCTAGTCATGTAGTGGGGGCCAGCCAGAGTCAGAAGCAAAAGAATATGGTACTCTCTCTCTCTCTCTCTCTCTGGCTTTAAGCAAGGACTCTAATTCCTAAGGCTTAAATTTCATGTGATGGCATTATAACTAAAAGAGGAGAAGGGACAGCGTTGTTGTGGTCGTGCTCATTCGTGCCGGTCAACCTTAGATGATGTTTTATATTTTTATTTTTATTTTCAAATCTGCCTTTACTTAAGGATTAAGTGTCCATCCATTTAATCCGTCAAAATTTCTTTTTTCTCATTTGACTCTCTCTCTCTCTCTCTCTCTCTCTCTCTTCTATACACCAACCGGATCCGCCCCTTGCTCGACAGGCTTGGACATGGTCGTGGAGGAGGGATTCCAGCTCCCCAGCATCGTCGTCAGCGGCGGCCGGTCCTCCAGCAAGTCGAGCGTCCTCGAGTCCCTCGCTGGCATAAACCTGTCGCCGAATCGCGTGACGGCGAGCGAGGTGCTGAAGTACTCCCTCGACCTGGGCGACTGACCCATTGGCTGAGAACATCCAGGCGTTGACCCACGAGATGGAGCGAGTCGGGCCGAAGCACTCGGGCGAGCGCGGTGGGGCCGAAGGAGGTGACGGAGCGGTCTGGGACGAAGAGGAAGGTGTCGTTGGACGTGGCGGAGGAGGCCTATCAAGAACTAGGGAGGGATGGAACCACAACCGCCACCACTTAAGGTCGGGGGCGAGGGCGCGGCGGATGGAGTCGCAGTCGTGGAATTGAAGGGCCTGTACGGGGTGCGGACCGCCGTCCGATTCGAGGGCTCAAGCGCTTCCAGATTTTTAGAGAATTTGGCCTCTTTTTTCTTTTTTTTTTTTTGGGTTGAAGATTGTACTTCTGCTTTTCAGAGATGTGAGGAGTTATGTTAGACTTTGCAAAGATCTGTGAGGGGTGAATCTTCTAACTAACATCTAATGAATGGAACAAACCCAAGCGATAGGCAACTGAAAAAAATCTCAGATTTTGATATTTGTTTAGAGGCGAAGTTTTTCACTTTCACGTCGAGACAGTTTTCATATGACCAGATTCATGAGATGAAAAACAGAGGAGCAGGAAAGAAAACGATTTTGCAGCGGAAGATACGAAATGTATTCAAGGTTATAGAACATACAACATGACGGCTTTGCAATGGAAGGGTACAGAACATGTAAACTATATCAGGACTAGTGGGGGGAAGGTTACAGACAAATGAAATTAACGTAAAACACACATCACCACATCGAAAGCTGGAAACTAGCACCCTCCACTAACAATCCCTTAACTCCCGATGAACACAAACGGGACTACCAACATCAGGACACAGGCAACAAAAATCGGGTAAGGCAAGTCACCAAGTAGAACATACATAAGAAGACCACATTCAATGCATCCAAGAGCAATAGCGATCACGGCAAAGGCAAGTCGGAAACTTGGGCCAATATCTTGCCTTCCCATCTCAAAGATTAATTTTGGCCGGATGATTTTAGTCACTGCACAAATAAACATAATGCTTGGTGCATTGGGAATGTTGGCCGGACCTATGGTGCTATGCCTCTCCCTAATGAGCTGACACAAGGCTTGTTCGAGAGAATCAAGACCTTCGTTTGTTTGAGCTACGAGCTGTGCTGTATGCCTAAACATTGCCAAATGACTTGTTAGACAACCTTCTTTCATGGGAATGCAAACAATATCGATCAAGAATAAGCATATTCATAGATCGGCATCTAACAAAATATAGGCTATTTGAACTAGTTTCATGCTTTTAGTACAAAACCAGCATATTCATAGATTAATAGACAAAAAAACTTAGGCAATTAGAACAAGTTCTAGTATGCAGCATTGAAAAGGATGAGTTCCCTGATCTAAGTGGAGTTAGATGGTATTCAAACAAAACAACATGAATTAACTTAAGAGTCCTCCAACTTGTTAGAGGAGGTTGGACTGCAAAGATGTTGCGATGCATACCTTGGAACATTGTGACCAACTGAGCTGTTGTTTCCCATCGATCTTTGAGCAATGCGGGGCTGGCGTCTTCTTTGCTTCTCCAACATGTCTCATAGATAATATACGCATGTATATATATAGGAAAGGATGAGCATGAGGGACCGTTATCTATGAGAAAAAAGGCATCAATGACGACACCGAAAAGGGAATAGCCAGAGCTAATAAGGGTAGTCCAAAGAGGAGTTTTCACTCCCGTCTCCCCATCTTGTCATTGACAATGACAATAGACCTATTTTTTCCTAGACCTATTTTCTTTAGGTCAATCTTGTCCTAGACCTATTTTTTCCTAGACCTATTTTCTTTAGGTCAATCTTGTCATTGTCAATGACAAGATGGGGAGACGGGAGTGTAAGGAAAATTCCTATTTTCACACCCTATCATAAAATATTTTAGAAATTATAAATTTCTTGCGACACAAATGGATCTTGATCACTTTTCTGAATCCAAGGGCGAGAAAACATGAGTTTTCCTTAGAATCCCCTTTCCCAAACCTATCATTGTCTTCTGTCTTTTGCAATGTCTTTTGCAACGCCACTATGGAAATAAAAATTCGTTTGTAAAAAAATAAAATTTCTATTTTTAGGAGCGGTGACGACTAAAGTCCAGTGGTTGGAGTCCGACGTTCGGTGACCAATGGCTGGCATCTGGCAACCAACAGCCGGCATCCAACATCCAGCGACCGGCGGCCGGCATCCGACGTCTGACGTCTGGAGTTCGACGTTCGGCATCTGACTAGCCGACAACCGACATCCGAAATCCAAAGTCTAGCATCCAGCATTCAATGTCCGGAGTCCAGCAGCTGACAACTGGCGGCGGGTGGCCAACGGCCAAAGTCCAATGGGTGGCGGCGAGCGGCCGACATCCAACGACCGATGGCAAGTAGCGAGCGATTGGCAACGAATGTTCAGTGGTTGCCGGTTGGCCTTCGGCATCTAGCAGTTGGTGATGAGAAGCCAACAATTAACAAGCATTTGGCATCCGACGGCCAACAGTTGATGATGGGCGGCCAAAGTCCGGTGGCAAGCTATTAGTAACGGGCAACCGATGGCAAGCAATCGGCAAGCAGCGAAGAGTGGCGGGCATTCAGTGTCCCACAGGCAGCCAATGAGTGATGGGCGGTGACAAGAGTAAATGATAAGAAAAATTTTGATTTCTCATTCCTGTTCCAAAAATAGAAATGCTAAAAATTCTAATTTCGATTTTTAGTCTAAATCTATTTACGAAATAAAAATCTGTATTAAAAATAAAAATTAAATTACATTACCAAACAAATTTATATTCCAAACCCGTTCGAGGAACAAAAAAATAGCGAAATTGAGAAATAGAAGTGTTGTCATGCGCGCCCTTAGCCTCCCTTCTTTTTACGAAAGACCCCTGCATTTGAGTTTGTTTCAAATAAACCCCCACACTTGACAAATATTTATCAATTAGCCCCCAGATGAGAAAAGTGGCTGGCCAGAGATTCACACGCATCTCACATACACTTACATTCTGCGTCTCCAGCTCCACCTCCATTCCGCCGATATCTCCATTCCGCCGATATCTCACCTTTCTGAATTTGGATTTTTGTTTTTCAATAGTGTTGCTCTTCCTTGGCATTTGGCAAGCAAAAGAGTGCGTTGTTCAGTTACGCATGGGAATGGTTGTTTAATCTGGTGCGCTGCTGTAATTTTATGGTTCCTCTTCATTTCGAGGAGGGCGGGGATTTAATAGTTATAGTTTTTCTTATTTTTTAATTTCTGGAAGTTGAGATTTGAGTAGAGGTGTGAATTGGTCCACTTCAACACGGGAATTAGACCGACCAGTTTGAGGTCGGTTCTAGGGAGAATCAGTCTGAATTCCGGATTCTACAAATCTTAAACTAGCCTAGGACTGGATTGGTTCCTAATGCCAAGGCCAGATAGGCCGGTTTTACCCGAGAATTCATTTCAAATCAGGAATCACATTAAACTGATTTTCAAGTCTTCTTGTTTTTTAATAAATTACTTTGCAACCAAGGAAAATCGAATCGTGTCTTTGACATGAAGAAACAACTTAACCACTTGATAAATACATATTTCTTGCAAGTTTAATATTATTATAAAAACTTGATTTTTTGCAAAATAACGTTATAAAAAGAAAAGAAAAGAAAAAAAAAAAAGCGAGCCAGTTTCAGGGTAGATGCACCCCTCATTAATCATTGTGTGTTTGGCTTTGAATTCTTTGATACAAGTTGATGTGTAGCATTCTGACCATTGAAGCCAGTTTCAAGCCTTTATTTGAAAAAATAAAAGCATTTCAAGCTTTTATTTGAAATTTTCTCTATTTATTTAAATAGATGTTACTATATGAAGTGTGCAAAGAGATTAATTCAAGTTGGGCCCTAGAATGAACATTGAATCGTTCATAGTTTTCAAATTTTTAGATAATTTGTTTAAGACAATTTAAATGAAAAAAACTGACCATTATTTAGGATCTATTTGTTCTGCGGAAATCCCATATTTTGTAAAATATTTTGAAAAAATGATTGTTTGTATCCCTTGTAAAAAGGTGTGACTGAAAAATATTTTAATGGTTTACAAAAAGTTTAGACATAAAATTATTGTCAATAATGAAAATATTTTTATTGGTTAATTATTACAATCAATTTAACCATTCATTTTATGGAAATGCTTTTCATATCATTATTTTTCCCAAAACATACCAAGCCTTATGCTAATGAAAAAGAAGAATCTAAGACTTGTTATTAAATTCCTCAATGATTTTTTGTTGGGCCAAATACCTTTAATGGCACGTATTTTTGAAAAATGTTAAGAAGTGATAAATAAATAAATAAATAAATATATATATATAAATATATATATATATGTTCACTAGAAGTCCAAAAAATTATTGTGAAAATGCAATTGAATCCTTAAATTAAAAAATATATATAATTAAGTCATAAAACTTATCAAATTGGTTCAATTAAGTCCTAAAATTAACACCGTCTATTTACACTGACGGAAAATGCTAACGTGACTTTTTTAATATTTTCCCTCTCCTACATGGCATGGCGTGGCTTAAGTTATAATTTATTTAATGAAAATATTAATTAAATAAAATAAAAAGCATTTCAAAAAACACAAAAAAAAAAAAAAAAATGAAACTATGGGCAAGGACGGTAGGCCCTTGCTATCGTCGCCCCCATCGTCGAAAAGGGTCGATAGGGGTTGACTAGAGCCGATAAGGGGGGGCCTAGGCTAGGGCTAGCAACCCTCGCCAACAGTAGGCGAGGAACGAGGGTTGTGGCCCTCCACCTAAATCGAGGCGAGGGTCGCCAATTCTAGCCAACGCCACAACAACCCTTGTTAGCCTTGGCCGACCCCCGCCGACCCTTTTTGGCGATGGGGTGGCGGTGGAAGGGCAACCAAGATCTCTGCAACTTTTTCTTTCCAATTTTTAAAAATTATTTTGATTTTTTTATTTTTTTGCTATTATTTAAATAATATTTAAAGCAAAAAATGACTAAAAATGCCGTGTAGGAAACTAATTTAATTTAGAAATACCACATCAATATTTTCCGTTAGACAAAATGATAGTATTAACTTTAGGATTGGATTGAATTAATTTGATAAATTTTAAAACTTAATTGCATTTTTTTAAAGTTTTAGTATTTAATTACATTTTCGCAATAAATTTTAGGACTTATAATTTTATTTATTTTATATGTCCTTATACAACACGAAGCGCTTAACCATATTTTTTGTCTTGCCGTCGGATCAAGAGACGGTCTCCTCCACGTGTACGGTTAAGATCGAATCCCCACCCTATACGAGTGGACCTGACCCGCAGACAAGCCTCGCGGCCCTCGCAAAAACCCTAGCCTCCTTTCCTCCTTCGCTCCCATTTAGCCTCCCCTCCTCACCCCGAAGCCCCGCAGCAGTCGCGGCAGAGGCGAGCTCGGAGAGCCAGAAGCAGAGGAAGAAGATGGTACTCTTTCTCTCTCTCCCTCCCATTCTCTCTCCTCTTTCACATCTTCTTCTTCCCGTCGTCGTCTTCATTCATCGGAAGCATAACAGTCTCTGCACATAATCGCAGGGGATCGATCTGAAGGCAGGAGGTAAGAGCAAGAAGACCAAGAGGACCGCTCCCAAGTCGGACGATATCTACTTGAAGCTCCTCGTCAAGGTAGGGTGTGAACCGTCGGATCTCTCGTTCGATTTACTATTTGGTTTGGATTTTAGGCGATCTTCGGGGTCCTAGTTCTCGAATCTCCTTATGCTGCGATGTTAAGGGTCGAGCTGAAATTTTGACGTTTATGGTTCGAGTTCTGTGGGAGTTGTTGTTCCTGGAGATTGGACAAGTTTCGAGCTTTTGGGGAAATGTGTGCCTTTCTTAGGTGGCTTATTACGACTTTCATGCCGTGTGCTGAATCTAAGTCTCGTGCCAATTCTTGGTATGCTTGGCGGTGCTGTGGCTTGCATTCATGATCGTGACTCGTTCTTCGGTGTATGTTTGGTGGATGAAATGCGTGAGCACGCATTGACGGCAAGATGGTCGGTAGGTGGTGTTGGAGATATAGGATGTGGGATGGGCGTGTGATTTTATGAGAACTCGAGTTGTGGTTTGGAAACTTGACTTTGTTAGCTGTCTGTATGGTGACTCTGAGTGTTAAAGAGGTGGCAACTTCTCCACTTTTTAATTTAGAATCTGCAGATGCAACCGCCTATTTATGCTCTCTAGCGATACTTGTGTGCACTCTGTACTTCGTGCAGACAGTGTGAGGCCCTATATGTTTACTCATGTTGTTTGTGTTTGCTCTGAAAAACCATGTAACAGCTGTATCGTTTCCTTGTCCGGAGGACCGGAAGCAAGTTCAATGCAGTCGTCTTGAAGCGCTTGTTCATGAGCAAGGTGAACAAGCCTCCACTGTCTCTCTCCAGGCTCATCCGTTACACGCAGGGGAAGGTTTGTGATGCCCAATGTCTTCTCTAGCTCAATTAAAATGTTGTATGGATGTTCTGTTCTCTGGCAGCTTTAATCATGCCGTGTTGGTCAAAGATGTGAAGCTGTTTTGACTATTTATCTGCAGGAGGACAAAATTGCCGTGGTGGTGGGCACTATTACTGATGATATAAGGGTCCATGAGGTTCCAGCTTTGAAGGTTACTGCTTTGAGGTTTACCGAGACGGCAAGGGCAAGGATTGAGAAGGCGGGTGGTGAATGCTTGACATTTGACCAGCTTGCTCTTCATGCTCCACTTGGACAGAACACGGTACAAATTCCAACGACTGATAGTCTGTGATCTGTTTTACGTGGGATGGGAAATGCATTTTCGTAGTATTATTCTTCCACATCCCCTTGGCTGACAACTACAAGTTGCATTTGATGTGCGATGGAATTGAATAAACTGTTTTTATGGCGTGCCGTACTTCTACTGTTTCATCGTGTATTCAGACCAATTACTTTAAGCTGTGTAATGGTTTTGAGTGCCTCCTGTGGTTCCTGTGAAGCTCTGTGCTGTTACTGATATGAAGCTGTTTCTTTTGCAGGTTCTTCTGAGGGGTCCTAAGAATGCTAGAGAAGCAGTGAAGCACTTCGGTCCTGCACCTGGTGTCCCACACAGCCACACCAAGCCATATGTTCGCGCCAAGGGAAGAAAGTTTGAGAGGGCTAGAGGCAAGAGGAACAGCAGGGGATTCAGGGTTTGAGCTTAGTTTCTTACTTGTTAAAGTCAATTTGGTTTTGATTTTCGCAATCTAAGTTTTGCTGAAGCTAGTCAAAAGACTTAATGTGAAGACAGCTCTATATGTATCTCTGGTTTTGGGATCGGTTTTCATATATTTTTAAGTCTCGCTACGTTTACCTGTGCTATTTTTTCACACCCTTGAAAAGTGAATGCCTTGAGATCAGTGAGTTAAACCCAGGTGTTCGAATTTCCTACTTTCTTAAAATATCTCTTTACACTCTTGGAATTGTGAAAATTGTCTCAAAACGATGAGATCTATTGTTGTTAACACCTACTTTGAGTGAGGTGAATTCTCGTCAAGGTTTGAAATGCAGACCTTCATACAATTTTGAAGAGTTCATCGGTCATGATTCGATGATTGTGTAAGATGTAAGATTTAAGTACCAAAGCGTAGAGCCCGGCCCTGTTCGGTTCTCTTGAAGAACGGAGCTAACTGATTCGTGACGATTAGTTGTTTACACAGACGAAACATAAAAGTTTCAGAAAAGACGCACGACTCTTGACTTGAGAGATAAGTAGCATCGTGATATGATTCGACATGTTAAATCCTTCTTTCTCAAAAAACAGAGGATTACAATTGAATCATCTTTTCTAAAAAAACAGAGAATTGATAGTGATATGTGATATGATTCGACTAGTCGTATTGTCTTTTTTGAAAAAATAGAAAATTACACGTTTAACCGTCTTTTCTAAAAAAATAGAAAATTGATACGGATATGTGATATGATTCGACCTGTCATAACGTTTTTTCTCGAAAAATAGAGAATTCAGTCACTTTATATATACATAATAAATTATTTTTTTATGATTATTTCAATCAAATTAATTTGATTCAAATTCACAAATAAATACATAATAAAAAAATCATAAAATATAATTTACACTAAAAACATTAATCTAATTTATTAAATTATTCAATTTGACAAATTCAATTGTATCAATAAATCTATAAAATTTGTAGAGAAAAAAAACAAGTAACTCACCACTAACCGTGGTATCAATAAATCTATCCCCAAAGGTGGGGTTCAAAAATTTGGAGAGAAAAAAACAGGTAGCTACTCACATTTTGAATTTGTGTGTTAGACATGCTGAAAAAGAAAAGAAAAAAATTAGTGATAAGTTGTGTATCACAGAAATTGAAAATCAAAAGAGAAGACAAAAAAATATTAGATTTTCCTTTTTTCCTCATTTTTTTATTATTATGATTATTATTTTTCACATATATACATTTTTACCATTCATTTATTGAAATTTTTTAAAATTGATATCGCATGTCGGAATTATATGTTAAAAACTCGCATATTGAAATTCCGACTCGTAGTGTCAAGAAAGTTGATCAGGTATTAAATGTTCCGACACATGTTGAACGAATGTCCAAGAGTATCTAAGAGTATCGGATACATGTTGAGATATTCGATACGACACGAAAGTCCTCGGCGAATATCGGTGCTTTCTAGTTGGAGGAAATAAGAGAGCGGATAAGCTTAGCACTTTAGGTTGCTGTCACCTTAAGTTTCCGTCAGGGATGAAATGATGGAAGGGGACTATGGACAGATATCCAAGACAGCCTTACCGACGTATTCCCAGGAAAACCTTACCGACTCATTTCGAGTGCGAAATTAAACAATGACGGATGCCCCTAGGAAAAGGACTTCCATTGTTTTCCAACTCAGCCATTTCCATTGAGCCCAACCGAGAAGGTAGGTCGGTCCTCACCGCTGGTTACCGACAACAAAGATTCGAACAGAAGCACGTAAAGACACAGAAAGATGGCTCTTGGTCCACTGGCAATCGTGAGTATCAGCATGTGTCAAAATCCCGCGGATACTACGTACGTGGCAATCTTCTAGGGACGGACCATTCCCTGATTTCTGTCCTTTTGTCCCCACCTTTCCTTTTAGGTGCGAAGTTCGGCACCTCGCCGATTTATAAAGGGTCCTTAATGCCTTATAGAAAGCTTAAATTATCCACCACACATGCATCTCTAAGCTCTCCTCTGCATTTTCATTCCCATACTTCAAACAAAATTCTCTCTCTCTCTCTCTCTCTTTCTCTCCATGGCTAGCTTGAGCTTCGTGGTTGGCATTTTCGGTATGTTGATATTGCCTCTCTTCACTCTTTTGGTTTTTGGGTCTCTGTAAGTTCTTTCTTGTGATGTTACTTCTCGGAAGTGCTTCAAAATATATGTTGTGGTTGCAGGTAACATCATTTCGATTTTGGTTTTCGCTTCTCCCATGTAAGTGGAACCCTGTGCTTGTTCTCTTTATTTGTCTTCAATCTTTCAATAGACATCAGCGCCGAACGTATTGCAAACAGTCTAGAGGCTTAATTAAGTTGCTCTAGCAGAGCCACTCTTCATAAAGTAGCTTATAGTAAGCAACTACTGTCCTCAACTTGTGATATTTGCCTGAGTATACTAGCTTAATAGCTTGACCAATCTCCTGTCCTTTCTATTAGTAGAATGAAGAAGCCAAAACAGCAGGGAAACCTTTGGTTTGTGTTGGGTTACGAGTGATATGAATGTGTTTTCCCTCATTGCTTAAAACTCAGTCTCACGTAGACTGACTCTGCAATGAATTTATAGTTTGTCACTGCTCAGTTAATAGCCAGACTCTCTTAGATTTAACAAAATCGAGTATGGTCCTAATATGCCTACGTTTCATTGTTTATGCACTAGGATTGACTCTGTCTCTCATATCACTAATATCAGTAGTAAAGACTTCGTCCACCTGAATTTTCTACTTGTCAATACAAATTCACATTGATGTGAGTAGTGAAATTTCCATATTTAAAGATTCAGCAACTGTCTCAAAAAAATAGCTAGTTAGAGTCTGAGTCTGAAACCTTGGTCAACTACCCATGTAGCACCAAAAGAAGCTCATATTGCAGATCTTTTCATGGCAGACATGATATGAGTTGCAAGAATGACTAGGATTCATTTTGAGATAGCCATACTCTTTAACTTGCTAACCAGAAGGGACATAGTTCCTATCCATCATCCTGACAATGACTATAAGCTAAGATTGTGCATCCTCTTGTGGGGCCTAGATTTGTGTCTTTTTTTCGGCATTTACTCTTAAAAAGTGATCAAAAACTGCAGTAAAACATTTTGGCAAGTGGTCAAGAAGAGATCTACAGAGAATTACAAAGGAGTTCCGTACATAACGACGCTGCTGAGCACAAGTCTCTGGAGCTTTTACGGGATTCTCAAGCCGGGCGGATTGCTCGTGTTGACAGTGAATGCTGCCGGAACCATCATGCAGTTCATCTATGTCACTCTTTTTCTCATCTATGCTCCCAAGGACAAAAAGGTCAGTCGATCATCTATTCCTACTTTCGATGTTTGTGGGACTTCTACTTTCCATGGCCATCACCAATTGATGTTCAGAGCTTATAGATGATAAATGAATCTTAGAGCTGCAACTTGACTAATGTGCACATACAGAGAGTGCTGCCTGAGTAGCATTAAGACTGACGAAATATTTGATTCGCAGATTCAGTTGATGAAGCTGGTAGCCCTTGTAGACGTGGGCTTTCTTGGGGCGGTAGTAGCAGTGACTCTTCTGGCAATCCATGGAAATATGCGGTTCACAGTCGTGGGAATTTTATGTGCTGCATTGAACATCGGCATGTATGCCTCTCCTCTAACCGCGATGGTATGATACCATTCTGACTCCTCGTGTGAGCTACATTCTTTTCATTCTAATGATCTTCCCATTTTCGTTTGTAACCTTGAGGCGAATTTTCATTAGCTATTTAGTCATATAAAACGGCAATATTTTGGCCAAGACCTTTCGTAGTGCTTCTGAGACTGCATTATCAAACCTCTGAAGCTTTGGTCATGCCTGCTGAATTCGATTTCAGACACCTAATTAACTTAGCTTCGATTTGGTGTGTATTAACAGAGAACAGTCATTATGACAAAGAGCGTGAAGTACATGCCGTTTTTCCTCTCCTTCTTCTTGTTCCTCAATGCCACCGTTTGGTCTATTTATGCGGTGCTGGTCAAAGACTTCTACATCGGAGTAAGTCCCAGCCTCTTCTCCGTTTGTGTTCACGCGTGCGCAAGGAAATGCCAGGACTGCTGGTCCTGCAAATGCGATATTCATTAAAACATCATACCAAACTTGTTTAAGAAAGCATACTTAACCATGTAGGATACAAATTCAACCACTTGTTCTCGATTCTGTGCTTTATGAATTAGATTATGTTCGTCATGCTGTTTGAGCAGAAAGTTTCGGCAAATTCCCAGCATCCTAGCATTGCTGTTAACATTGTTAGCACCGGTCCTTGGTGCACGCATTGTTCTGAATTTCACTTGGCATTTTTTCAAGGTTCCGAGTGGGATTGGCTTCATACTTGGATCGGCACAGCTGATACTGTATGCAATATACAAGAATCAGTCCGTGGCATCGAAATTAGAAGAGTCTACAGAGGAAGCAGAGGAAGACGGATCGGCCCATCTAGTCAAAGGGGATGTAGAGATAGGTTCGTACGATGTCGAGGACGAGAACCAGCTGAAAAACCGCACCATCGCTAAGGGAAGAAGCCTTCCGAAGCCATCGGTAAGTCGACAATACAGCTTGCAGAAGATCATGAAGACGCTTTCCATGAGTCCATAGGAGCTCCGCTCTCACGAAGAGGATGAGGACGGCAAATCCGGGATGCGGGTTATCACATGCATCATGTCCATGTAAAGCAGATACATGCTTAGTACTTGGAAAAGGCGAACGTTAGCGGATCAAGTTGGCTCTGTATACAGAGCAAAGCAAAATCCATAAATTCAAGGCGTGCTCTCTCCTTTTGCGGAAGATCAATAATTCAAAAATGATCTTTTTTATCAAATTTTCCGACTCTGGCCTCTTATATCGTTTAAGAAAATGAATTAACCATTGTTCCACATATCAGATATTTATCAAGGACAGAATAATCCAGCTCAACCTAGCATTTGGAATGATCACATATTTTACAGAGAAATTACCAAAAGAAAATCCTAAATTTATTATGTTTGTATCGATCCAATATTTTAAATATTCATTTTAGTCTATTTAATTTTAAACTTGTTGATAATTTGCTAACATAATCATTCCGATCAATATTGACCGAAAATTGCTAACGTAAATATGATTAGTATTGAGATAGACAAATTTGTAATTTTTCAATAACTTTTTTTTTTCCTTTTTTTTCCTTTTTCGTTTTGCTTTCTCTGACGTTACCCTCGACCGGTCGCTTTCTCGGTCTTGGTCTCCGTCTTTGTCTCCGTCTCGGTCGGCCACTGTCCAGTGTCCACCAATCAGGCCCATCAAACTTTGGGCCCACTTCGCGGTGAAGCCCCCCTTCTCGATACGTCAAAACGTCGGACGAGCATCCTGGAAAGCAGAAGCCCGCTCAAAAAGTCTCAAATGCGGCCAAGTCCGATTCCGACATTTTCTTGCACACTGCGGAGTCAATTATATGGTGGTTTGTCGTTTGTTTCGAGGATGACAGGTGAAATTAAACGGACCTCGTATATTCAGGATGATTAGCTTCATCTTGATTGGTCAGCTGTATTTAGGGCAAATGCGAAAATCGAATAAGTTAGGCCCTTTACACATATCTTTTGTCGACCCCCACTGTTTCGTCGAGATCGACCACCGAAAACTAAGATGATTCACATAAACATAAGATGTGTATAATTTTAATTGAACGTCTTACGTGGGTGATTCACGTGTAGTGTTTTCCTTCTTTTATATACCATTTAAACTGTTTGTAAAGTTGAAACACAAATGAATGTGTCGAACAAGTAATATAATAATAAAAAAGAGTATCGTCGCACTGAGATTGATGATTAATAAACTAATTAAATATCAAAAATAGATTAATTTTAAAATTTATCTAACAAATCAAAATAGAATTGAGAATAAAATAAAACTAAAAATCTTTAAAGCAAAATTTGAAAATTAAATGCAATAAATCAATCAGATAAATATGTTAAATCATCTAATTTCACTATAACCATTATATATGAATTTCAGATCACGCATATAATATTAAACATGTAATAGCGAAATTTCCTAATATATTTACTATCATATCTCTAGATATAACTAACCTACCTAGTTTATTAATCAACTATATCTTTATATGAATTACAATAAACATAAGTATATTAAAATTTATGAATAAAAATTGTCCAAAAAGTCTTAAACCTATTTAACTTTTATCAATTCAATCATAAACTATTAAACTTTGTCAATTCATTTATAAACTTTTAACTTCTTGTTAATTGAGTCTATCCGGCCAATTTTGGCGGGAAAATGCTGATGTGGATGTTGACGGTGTCACGTGGGGACCACCGCAGACTGACGTAGATTATTTTTAATAATATTTTAATATTTTTTGAATTTTTATTATATTTTCCCTTTTTTTTTATTTCTTTACTTTTTGGCTTTCTTTTTTACCTTTTACGGTGGCTAGCCAACCACAACCAGCCGGCTAGCCTCGCCCGCCACAGGCGAGGGGAGCCTTTGCCTAGGTGCGGTTGAGTAAAGGTCACTTGGGAGAGGCTAACTTGTGCCCAAGCCAAGATGGCATTGCTGTGCTTGGCCAAGCGACAACAACATTGGGGAAGGCTGCCCTGACTTAGGCGAGAGCTGGCCTTGCTAGATCTGGCAAGGAAAGCCTCACCCAGGCGAGTGTCAGCCTCGCCCAAACTAGAATTGGTTAGGTCGACACTCGCCTAGGCTAGGGCGGCCTCGTCGAATTTGGTGAGGGGAGCCATCGTCGAGGTTTGCCCTCGCCCGGGCAAGTGTTAGCCTCGCCCAAACCAAATCTGGTGAGGCCGGCCCTCGCCTAGGCCAACGCGGCCTCAGCGAGTGTCAGTCGGGTGACGACGATGTCGAGCAACCTCTGTTAGGTTGTGCCTAGGCGAGGGCTCCCCTTGTCGAGGCTAGCCCTCGCCCAACTAGGCCTCGCCTGTGGTGGGTGAGGCCAGCAGGTTGGCTGTGGTTGGTGGTTGTTCATCTTTCAATACTTTCTTATTAGAGGAAAAAAATTCCTTAAGAATAAAAATTCAAAAAAACATTAAATATTGTTAAAAATTATCTCATTATGCTACATAAATAAGAAAAAAAATTAGACTCAAAAAAAGATTTATAAATTAAGAAATTATTAAGATTAAATTGATAAAGTCATAATAGGATTTGCATTAGGATAATTTTAGTTATATAAATAACGCGATATATTTCTAACATAATACTATTTTTGTAGAGTCAACACCGTCCTCTTCTGCTGAACTCGCTAGCGGGTGTGCTAAATTCGCTGAATGTGCTAGCCCCACCCCTTTCTCTAGCTTTCTTTTTCTGTCTGCCACTATGTTTTTACTTTTTATAGGGAACCCCCGGATGCAAAACTGCATCTGTGCATGGCCTGTCCCCGTTCTAAAATTTTGGAACTGAGCGTTACAGGGCCAGATATTAATCCATTCGAAAACCGATCACTCCTGTCGAGTATACTTCCTGTCCACTCGGAAGTGATTTGACGGGCATTTCTGGCTTGATAGATATTCCTGCTTTACAAACTCTCTCTCTCTCTTTCTCAATAACACAGCAGACCAAAAACCTTCAAGAACGTTGGTCTATCTAGCTCCAATCCAATCCAATCCAATCTTTCTTTTCCGGCCGCAAGAATTCAGTCAAGTTTATCAGCATGACCGTGAGCTTCTTCTTTGGAGTGCTCGGCAACGTCACCACCGGCCTAATCTATCTCGCTCCTGTGTATGCCGAAGCCGATGAACCATGACCTTCGATTTGCTTTTTGACTTTTCGTAGCGAGATAGTCTCGTCCATATTGACACCAGTATGAAATCTCTCTCCCTATTTTGTTTCTTTCTTGTAGGAAAACGTTTTGGCACATCCTGAAGCGGAGATCGACTGAGGAGTTTGAGAGCATCCCGTACGTGTTCAAGCTGCTCAACGCCTACTTCTGGACTTACTACGGGATTGTGAAGCCCGACAGCGTCGTCGTTGCAACCGTCAATGGCTTCGGCGTTGTCCTCGAGATCATCTTTGTCGCCATTTTCCTCCTCTACTCTCCCCCCAGAATGAAAGTACGTTGTTTCATTGTGATTTCCAAAGATTATTATCCTGTAGGTTATGTTCTTTCTCGAAAAAGAAAAAGGAATATCTCTAGATCCGATCAAACCATGTCGCCCCAAATATAATTTAGACTAATTTGAGAACAGAACGTAATCTTATTAATCTATTGATCAATGAATGAAAGCTCTTGAAACATTGATGCAATCTTGTCTCGTGCATAGATCCACCATAATCCAAATTACTCTTAGTTAACACGTACATTTCTTTGATGAAGAAAATAATTGCAGTATGTCAAAAATGCAGAAGAGAACTGCAATACTCGCGGTCACCTGCGATGTGATGTTCCCAGCAGCCGCAATCTTAGTGACTCAATTGACCTTGGACCGTCAGATGCAGATCACTGTTGCTGGCCTCTTGAGTGCTGTCTTCAGCATGGTCGCCTATGGTTCACCTCTCTCTGCCATGGTAAATATATATATACATATATATATACGCGGGCAATCTATGACATGGCTGTTAATAATTTGACTACGAAGGTGACTAATTGCTTGATATGTTGCATGAAGTTGACCATTAATCTCAATAATTATTGCAGAAAACAGTGGTGACTACAAAAAGCGTGGAGTACATGCCTTTCCTCCTCTCCTTCGCCCTGTTCATCAATGGCGGCGTTTGGACTGTTTACGCCATCCTCACCCAGGACTACTTCATCGGAGTAAGCTTAATCTCCAGCTTTTCTAGTACATTTGGTTTCTCCATTGTCTTTTCGACCATAGGTAGAAACGATTATCGAAGCCCTTTGCAAGCAGTATCACAACATGCACGCAAGTGAAGTAGCCACAAATTTTACCGTGTTATCTGATAATCAGATGGGTGTTCTCAGTTGTGCGTGAGGAGGACTTATTGTCGCTAGTTGCATGCTGAGCACTACGTGCAGAGTCTATTTATTGATGAGATAGACAGCTCACGCTTGCTTGCCAGCAAGACGTGCTCATCAGTCATCAACACATGCACATCTAAAAACACCATTCCTCTTGCAAGTGAGACTTGATGTTTACAGGGCAAAGCCTAGATGCGGGCAGAAGTCAAAGGAGTTCAATAGAAATATAGGAAACACATCTCGTATTTCGGTTCACATGGGAAACTCTGATGTTGCGACCTAACTTTATTAAATAAGGGTTGGCGTATTGTGTCAGCATCTAATGTAGGAACTATTGGCTGAAAAATCACCACCCAAGGCTTAATGTTGTGGCAGAGTTACCTTAGCTCTTCCACGGAATATTATCAGCTTTAACCTTGCAGACGAAGAAATCGCCAAAAAAATTCTACTATTCACGAGAAGAGTGGGATGCTCAATCAAATGAGCACCTCAGGAAAAGAAAAAAAGATGTTTGCTCATGGACTCGAATGGTGAACTCGATGCAGATACCAAATGGGACTGGGTTAGGACTCGGAACAGCTCAGATGATTCTGTACGCAATGTACTACAAGCCCAGGACCAAGTCGTCGTCGGCGGAGGACAAAGTGGGGCAACCGCACGAGCCTCTTATAGATCCAACCTCCATTCCTCAAGTAGTGGTAGCTCAGGAGAAAGATTGACAGATGCATCAATCATTTTTTTTTTTTTGGGGGGCCCAGTTAGGTCAATCATATCTGTTTAAATTTTACCCATAGATATAGCTGGTATGATTGTGAATTTTTTTGGGACGTAAGTGTAATGATGTAAAGCAGCTAAGGTAAGGCACGTCTTGCATCAGGGCCGACATTAGGTACACGCCCTCCAATAAATCTCCGCCGTTCACTGCAACTTATGCAGAGAGAGAGAAAGGACCCACCTCGAGTCAACCTATGTCAGTGTTTCTGTCTGAGTAGGTAATATTTTTCTTGATTGAAAAACAAGAGTGGCACAGTAACTCTAGTTAAACGTACTTAATATAGAAAGAGTTCTTCCAACTTCCAACTTTCTTGTCTCTTTTGCACACGCAGACGATTGTGTAAGATGTAAGATTGAAGTACCTACGTGTGGAGCTCGACTTGTTTGGTTCACTGGAAGAACAGAGCTGAGTTTTAATAGACGTTCGAGACAATTCATTGTTTTCGCAATTGGCGATAAGGAGATTATGAGACTGGGAGGGAGTTGGAAAGGATAAGAACAGCAAGCTGAATCATGTCTGGAAGCTTCACTGACTGCATTAGGAGTCTTCCTTGGTCGTCAGCACGTTATATCTGATCACTTCCTGTTTGTGCAATATAAGTTTCGGAAAAGAAACATAACTCTTGACTCGACAGGCCAGAAACGATTCTCAAATATCTTCCCACGCGATTGCTTCTTGGTCGTCCTTGAGATCATCTTTGTTGCCATTTTCCTTCTCCATGCTCCCACCAGAATGAGAGTAAGCTGTTTGGTTGTGATTTCCAATAACTTGTACTTTATAAATTGTTTTCTTTCATGAAAAAGAAGATTGAATATCTCTGCATCCGATCAACCATGTGGACCAACTCCAACTTAGACTGAAATTAAGATCCAACCCAATCTGATTAATCTACTGATCAATGAATAAGAGCATATGAAACATGGATATGTTTGTTAACTCACAACTAAGATGGACGTACACCATAATCTAAATTGCATCACATAGAAGAAACACCAAATTAAATGTCTCCTTAATTACTCTTAATTAATGGGTCTATTTCTTTTAAGAAGAAAATAATTGCAATATCTTTATAATGCAGTAGAGGAATGCAATACTTGCGATCGCATACGATGTGATATTCCCAGCAGTAGCAATCTTAGTGACTCAGTTAACGTTGGATTGTCAGATGCAAATCACTGTTGCTCTTCTCTTGAGTGCTCTCTTTAGTATGGTCGCCTATGGTTCACCTCTCTCTGCCATGGTAAAAATATATATGCGTATAAATATATACGTGCTTTCATATACAAGCTATGAATGTACGCTAAACTTTGTGTTGTTTCCTGAATTTTTACCAAGCATGTTTGTATCCTCCTTCTATTAAGAAACAAAAATAGAGCAATTCTATGCATAATGTTCCTCAAGTATATGCTAAAATCTTGAAGAGTGATTCATGATATTGTTTAAGAAGTTGAATTGATTGGGATGTCGCATGAAGTTGACAGTTAACCTCGATAATTTTTGCAGAAGAGTGTGGAGTACATGCCTTCCTTCCTCTCCTTCATCCTGTTCATCAATGGTGGCGTTATGACTTCTTCAATGGAGTAAGCTTAATTTCCACCTTTTTCTACTGCACTGATTATTCTACTGTTCTTTCGACCGAGCGTGGAAACAACAAAAGAGTTATCGCCATTCGCAAGCAGCATTAGAATATGCATGCACGTAAACTAGCCCTATCATATCCAGAGAAAGAAAAGGAAAGATCTCACACTTGTAGAGTATATTTATTGATAAAATAGACAATTCGCCCTTGCTTGCGGGCTAAAAGGACGGATCAGTGATCAACATGAACATATATAATAACACAATTTCTCTTGTGATTACAATTTGACGCAAAGCTATATGCAGACAAATGTCGAATTAGTTCGAGAAAACAGTAGGAAAGAAATCTCGTTTCTCGACTCATGTGAGAAACTCTGATATCTTGACCTAATTCTGACAAATTAGGGTTTTGACAGGCATACTGTGACAGCATCTAATGTAAAAACTATTTCCTGAAAAATCACCAACCCATGCTTAATGTCGCAGGAGAATTAAGTTAGCTCTTCAATAGAATATTATCTACTTTAACATAATAAATAAAGAAATTGCCAAGAAGTCAACTATCCATAACCAAAGAAAGCAATACTCGATGAACTGAACACCTCAGGAAAAGAAAAGAAAAATGTTTGCTCATGGATGTTCGCTCACGGACTTGAACGGTGAAATGGATGCAGATGCCAAACGGGACCGGGCTCAGACTCGGAACAGCTCAGCTGATTCTGTAGCAATGCATTACAAGCCCAAGACCAAGTCGGCGGTGGCGGCGGTGGCAGAGGACAGTAAGTGGCAACCACATGAGCCTCTCGTAAACCTAACTCCCATTTCTGAAGTAGTAGTCGTAGTAGCTCAAGAGAAATATCAATCTTCTCGTTCTTCTTTTTGGGCCCAGTTGGATCAATCGTGTTCATTTACTTCAACAAACAGCTTTGATTGTGTACTTTTTGGGGGACTGAGTGCAATAACATTTCGCGATCTATGCAATGTACTACAGCTAAGGCAAGGCACATCCTAACAATGACGCAATTATCAGGGGCGCGCTCTACCACTGAGCTAATAGCCCGTTGTGCGGGCCTCCCGTTGGGGCCCGCTATGTCAAAAGCGAGAGAAACCCCATCTTCCTCTTTCCCTTTTTCGCCCCCATGTCGACACGCGAGAGGGGTATGAGGACGTCAAAAAGGGGATCCTATCAGCTTGTTTTGACCTAGGATAATAAGTTCATGAGCTTGATCTTACTTTGCTGTCCTGAAACGAAAGAGGACTTCCATCTCCAAGTTGAACTCAGATGTAGCTTGCCTCTTTTGGGTGTAAAGCAATGTCAAACCAAAATACCCAACGTAAGATTTTTTTGAAAAATGAATCCTAATAATTCATTAGGTGGGATGGTGGAATGAACTAGGGACCAATTCATTTATTCTGAGAATTCATGAGCTAACCCTACAACTAAAATAGATATTGAAAGAGTAAATATTCGTCCTTGAACTAAATAATTGTTCCGATGGAACCTTTTCTTCTATCGGAGATTGGCCATGTGTATGTCAATACACAATCCAAACCCCTACCCTTTATTCGTTATTATCTGTAACAAAATACACCAAAAAGTTCAAAAAAACCAATCCTTACCTAACAAATTCCAAATTATTGAAATTATTTTAGTTTTTTATTAGTTGGTCAAACTCAAAAGAAAAAGAAAAGAATGAGTACACATTTTTTTATTTTAAAATTTGAATTAAACTAGTAGTTAATCAAAGAATACATGATTTACGAAAATTTATCTTAGTAATTTTGTCTTTTCTTTCGATACTAGGGAGAAGAAATAGAATTAAAAGAAAAGATGAAATTACTAAGATAACTTTTCGAAAATAATGTATTCTTTGATTAACTACTAGTTTAATTCAAATTTTAAAATCAAAAAAATGTATACTCGTTTTTTCTTTTTCTTTTGAGTTTGACCAACTAATAAAAAACTAAAATAATTTCAGTAATTTGGAATTCGTTAGGTCAAGAGGTGGAAGGCATTCCTTCGATCGCAGGTACGATCTCTAATTGGAAAGCCCCCGCGCGGTGTATAAAAAGAGATGATGGAAATGAATCTGTTCGATCAATTGATGTATCAAAAGCGTTACCTACTCCAATGTTTAACTTATCGAGATGCTTAGAAGAGTTTGTTATGTTAAAACTACCTCTAAAGAGCTTGATGATAATTATTGGTTACCCCTTTGAAAATTGTGTGCCTTTATATGACGTGCTAAAGGAAGAACATATTTTTGAAATTCAACATACTCTAAAGTACATTGACTTCTTTTTTTCTAAAATAAGTACATCGGCAATTGTTCATTCTACTTCAAGGTTTTTATTAAATGTGATTGGCACACTTATTCATGAGACCTAGATATATGTACTTATACATCTTAAAATAAAATGATTCTTTCACAAATCAAAGGGGGTCTTGCATGAAAAAATAAAAATGTTAACTGTGTGTGTGTGTGTGTGTGTGTGTGGAGAGCATGTTGTATACATACGTGGTCGATTTCATATGATGAAATTTCACATCGGATGGGAGAGGACTCGAGCATGACAATGATTATATCTTCTAATTTTCTGCAATAAAGATGCAAAATGGGGTCTGCCATGGTCTCTAACTAACTGGCTTTTATCAAAGAAAAGAAAAAAAGTTACCTACGCAGATTTAGCATACAGAAAAAAATTTAAAAAAGGAAAAGAAAACAAATTCGATATCTTTACTTATTAGTAATGATCAAAAGTTAATGTTTAAATCGGACAAGCTCGAGGAACTTGCGACGTGGGAATTGCGTGGAACCTTCGCTAATTGTCCCACGTAATGCATGCGTGTCTTTCTTGACAAAAATCCTAACTTTTGATTTTATCAGGCACAAATAAAGAGAGAAGGTCATCTCATCGAGTGATTAGAGAATTTAAGACGCAATTTAATGTCCTGATTTAAAATGTTCATATATGTTGATGCCCCTTAATTTTTGTGAACCATATTAATAATATATTAACTATATTATATTATATCATATTGTGTTATATATAAGCATGGATGTCTTGGTATGTTGGATAACATGCTTCGTCAAGCAACTTTAGGGAGAATGAATTCTTGTACATCAAGCACAAGATTCCTGTAGACGTGCTGCATAACCACATTAAATGGACCAAAAAATTAAAACATGAGTGTTTGCAACTTAACTGCATGTTTGTTTAACGTCAAAGCACGAAAACTCAAGTCAACATTTTAGAATATTGTTCGAATTTCAATTATGAAAATTTATATATGAATTTACACGTCAACATTATTATGTTGTGAAAAGTTTTTGATGTTTTGGGTTAAGAAAATTCCGAGTGCGCATAATTTAAATTAAGCAAAACCTAAAAGGTAAAAGTCTATCCATACACATTTTGAAAGAAAGGAATGGTATCCATCCTAGAATAGTCTCGGTGATAAGGGCTTTCCATTGCTTTTTGCTTAGGAACTAATGGTCTCGGATTTGATTCTGATGCTGGGAAAATCAAATTTAAATGGAGGACTACGATGGTCGGTTACTATGCTAGTTCCCTCCGAGTAACAGCTTAAACAGAGGCATGTCCTTAGGTAGTCGACCGGAAAAGAAAAAGAAAAAGGCAGATGCAAAGTGGGATCTAAGTCAACATCCTTACACATGGCTGACTCGATGCAATTGCGAATTCCAATCGAGAGGTCTCAAATCCATGTAACCGTCTACATCAAGGTCAAGCTGGTAAGAAAATGTGCAATTGATCTTTGGTCGATGATAATCACGTCATTCAATTGCCTCAATAACCTCCCATGAAAATAAAATTACAATTTTTTATTAATTTTTTGGGTTAACATCCTAAGAAACTTAAAATTGGTACACCTGTGACAAATTTATTCAAATCAATTTTTTGATAACAAAAAATCCTAAACTAAGTACACTTATGATAAATTTACTTTAAACCAATTTATTTAATTGCCGAAAATCTCAAAATAATATATTTGTGACAAATTTACCTCCGTTAAATTGGATTAATATTATAAAAAAAAATCACAAAAATGATACAATTGTGACAAACAGAAAGTAAAATCCTAAATTGATATTCTAGTTAACTGTCACACATTATTCAACTCAAGAATTTGATGGTAAAATTTAACGAAAACTAATTGATAGTAAACTTGTCATATGTATACCTGTTTTGGATAAATTTTTCAAAAAATATATTGAGAATTTTTTGTAGTAAAAAAATCAATTTGAGATAAATTTTTCACTGGTTTATCAATTTAAGATTTTTCGAGGTATTTACCCTAATTTTTTTAGTTGAAGAGTTTAGAGATTCGAAAGGAATAATTAAATCCATGAATAATCAGTCTAGTCGAAAGATTCGGAAACCGTATCGCGAAAAAAGAAAGAGTGCTCAGGCCCATCTACTTCCTTCCAAAGGCGGCAATACCGGACACCAGGCCCATTCGAGGCCCAGGCCCATTTCTCCGCTGACGTCTTCAACTACCATTCCAAATCGACCTCCGGAACGAAGGAGAGCTGGCACCGAACTTTCCCATCTGCGCGAGAATATCGGTTATCGTCGTTGACAGAGACGCCATCATCGCCATCCTCATTCAGCACAAGCAAGCATCCTCAATCCAGCAACGACCGCCGGACAGACAGACGGAGAAAGCGAGATGGGTCTTGTCTTGTTTCCCAGATGGGCACTTCTGTCGACGACGACGACGATCCTCTGCATCGCCGCCGCCGCCGCCCTCGTAAGTTCCGAACAGGTGCATTCCGGCAAGCGGTCGGCGTACGACATCCTCGGGGACTACAACTTCCCCGCCGGGATCCTCCCCATCGGGGTCAACGGCTACGACCTCGACGCGTCGACGGGGCAGTTCGCGGCCTACTTCAACAAGACGTGCAGCTTCTCGCTGGAGGGGTCGTACCAGCTGGAGTACAAGTCCACGATCCGCGGGCTCATCTCCGAGAACCGGCTCAAGAACCTGCAGGGGGTGAAGGTGAAGCTGCTGTTCGTGTGGGTGGACATCGTGGAGGTCAGCCGCCGGGGCGACGATCTGCAGTTCTCCGTCGGCATCGCGGGCGCGGACTTCCCCATCGATAATTTCGAGGAGTGCCCGCAGTGCGGGTGCGGGTTGAATTGCGGCGACCGTGTGGTGGGTGAGACGACGAGAGGAGGTAGGAGGCCGTTTGTTGATTCTTACTGATGGGGAATGGGATCGACGGGGGAACGCCGTTGTGCTGGAATTCTATTCTCTTCTTTATTATTTGTGGCGTGATGGATATAGATTCAGCCCCAAATGATTAATTGTTGTCAAGCGTTTTTTTTTTCTCTGCTTCGTTGTGCGCTTGATGGTTTCTGCATTTGTTAAGATTATGCTGCTGTAATGGGAAGAATGCCCATGACAGATATATAAAAGTGGAGTAGAATTCGAGAACAGAAACAAACTTCACCAAAGGGTTTCAAAGAAGGGTCATCTTGAAGAATGTTTGCTCTGAATTGTATAAAATGCATGAGAAATTATCTTGCTATAACTGCTGGTTCGCCCTAAATTGGACTTGTATATGCGTTGAACGTGGACTGTGATGAGAAAGGGATGGAATGAGTGAGGGATTGGATATGAAGGGAAAATTGAGTAGAATTTGTTTGGCTGCAACGGAAATCCCATAGTTAGTGAAAAGGAAGTCTTATATTGTTTTGAACTTTCAAAGCTATCTTCAAATATGAGAAGGAGAAAAAGAAGAGCTATCTGCAGATATGTTTCTAAATTGGGAATGGCCCGTTCCCTCTCATTGCCCTAAAATTCCTCCAAGCATAGAGAAAGGCAATGGCATTCCATTTCCTCAAACTAAACACTGGGTTCTCAAAGCCACTATTCAGCAGCCTGGGGCATCTGAAAATCTTCACCCTGGTGAAAGAGCTGTTAACTTCATTGGCCATATTACAGCAGTCAACCAAGAGACATTGCATTTCTGGTCAATTAATCTTCAGGATATCCTGAGAAAGTGACACTAGTCTCTTACGGAGATACAATGCTCTTATGCTCGCACTTCCTCTGGATGAAAGTGCTTCTAAGTTGGGATTCTGAGACTCAAGTGAGCTAAAAGCTGTTTGACTGCTGAAATATATGACTAGATTACTATACATATGTTCTCTACTTCGTAATATTTATCTATGCGGACAGCTTCTTCCTTTGAACGCGCTTGCTTAAATGCACTCAATGCTATCAACTAATCAGATGTTAGTTGTTTTGGATTGTCCACATGAGTCCTGTGTCACATTTTCTTTATTGGCTTTTATTTGATCAAGAGTTTTTCATTGGTTTTAAATGCCATTGAACTTGAATACGTAACCAACTTTTGAATAGGTCTCTGGGTTGCGTTACCGAGATTACTCAGATCAATCTATCTTTATCTGCAAAAAAACTTGAACTAGTTATTATCTTTGTATATGGCCCCCCTTTTCAATAATTTGCAAAGAATTTGATCTTTCAGTTTTTTTTTTTCACCATTTAAAGCATAGACTGTGACTGCATATTGATTAAGAATTTTAGTATTGCTGATCAATTTTGATATGGGCAATAATCGCCAAGTTCATATTTGCTATGATGTTTGCTGTGGTAATATCCCTAAAGATTCTGCAATCTTCTCTGTCTCCGTAGGTCAAGAAACTTTTGTGGCTGTTCCTTTAAATGTTGAATCCGGTTCTTCCCTTTGGAATCCAAATTTCATTATTAATTTCAATTTGGGGGCTGAACTCTGTATTTGCTGTTTCTTCTCTCCTCTTTATTTAGCTAAAAATGGTCATGCTTCAAACAATAGGATTTTCTGGAAGGCTGAAATGGTTGTCCAAACGAACTATAAATCTTTGTTTTAAGAGCTTAAACTCTGAAAATGATTCTTGGCTACTTCAAAATTTGTCATCTTAAGAATGATTATAGCATGTGACTTGGAGCGGAAACAAGACATGCACCCCACCCGATTAGTATGACACAAACGGAGTTATAACTTGATCCTTTTGGAAGAATGGTTATTATTTAAAAACAGAATGATTCTGTCATTCTGTTGTATTGATTGAACATATGAATATTGTAATGATCACATTTAATCTGAGGATAAGTGAATTCTCTTCGTGGAATGCTGCTGCAGCTTTTGTTAAACATCATCCATGCACGTCCAGATTGACACAACCATAATATTACACATTGACTACCTGTGTTACTATATAAGGGCAGCATTGGGTGCATTCCCTCGGTGCCATAATGAGCTCTCCATTTTCAGTCCCGGCACACCAGAAAACCCCTCTGGTAATGGGTAATTGAGAAAATTTCTTGCTTATGTTCAGTTTCTAGAAGCTTAACTATGCAAGCCATGGGAAAGTGTTATATGTTGCACGACTTGAGATCTTAACTGGCATACTCTGGTTTTTTGTTCCTTTGGACCAACCGTGAACACAACTCCATTGACATCACAAGGAAACTGAAGCAAGTGCTACTGAACCCCAAAAATATCTTAAAGTAGATGCAGATGATAACTTGCAGACCAGTCGACTCCTGTTTATATGTGGAGGCCAATAGTCCTTTAAAGGAGAGGACACTTTGTCTTCCTTTTAAGGACAGTTTACGGAGAGCCATTTAATAGCCCTTAGATTTTTCTGTTGCTCTTCAACCACTGTAACTGACTTTTAGTTGTGTTAGGTGAGTGGAAGAAGGTGAGTAGCTGTAGCTTTGCCTTACTTGTGCTGTCTGTGGAGAAGCTACTTTTCTTTTGAAGCTTGTGGCGAAGCTACCAAATTTCGCCAAGTATGACTTGGGAATCATTTCCTCGAATGTTACGATGTTCTGTTTCTTGAAACGCACATATGCATCCATGACATCGTACATCGATCAATTTCAGCTGCATCGTGAATGATTTTATTCCTTTGTCCTTGCCTGATACTCCGTGAAGCTGGTTAAGTTTGTCAAGAAGCAGGAATTCCATTCATGTCAAGCGTATGCGCACAAGAAGATACCTCAACGAAGGAACCTATTGTCGGTGAACTTTTGCTTGGTAAAATGTTAAAGACAATTCCAAGGGCCAAAAGAAGTGGATCACAGTGACGCTGTGAACTCATTTAACTTAAGACTGTTCTTCTTACACGTATCTTAAAATGGTTTATTGATGGTTCGTGATTGTTGAAGGCCCTTCAGGTCTGTTTGTCGGAAGCTTCTCTCGGTATCTTGGGGCAGAAGCTATGGAGTCAATTTGGTCAACAAATTAGGGCTCTCTTATCTCGTTGATCTCTTCTCCCATGCCAAGCAGCATTTTTCTTGTTGCATTAACTCTTCCCAACTTGATATTATCCTTTTCATTCCACTGTTCCCACCTACCTAATCTGCTTTCGTGAACGGCGGTAAACTCCAAATTGACTCGGTCTCGGCACTTACTGTCGAAAAAGAAAGTGGAGCTCTAGCTTTTAAAAAAGTAACCCAATCCATTTTAATCACCAGGAGCTCGTGGGAAGCTCTCTTGACAATGAAATGCTGATGGAAACTCCCCGCTCGCGCGAATCTCTCTAGTCTTCTATGTGAAGAAGCGGACGAAACTTCCCAACATATAAATAACAGGGACTGCAGAGAATCTAATGAGTTCGAACAGGTTCATTGGAGTGCCGAACGCAAATCCATCGATTCATCCAATCTTAATCAAACGGAGGTGTCCCCACCAAACCCTTTTAAACAAACTGTTCGGTGCTCCAATGCGGTGGCAATTAGTGAGCCAAAAAAGTCGCATAGTGGCTCCTTGCTCATCACCTCCACCACCACCACCACCATCAACTGAAACGAATTTTATTCAAGCAAAAACTCAATGATTCACCCATCGAGTTCGTCAACCAAATAAACAGAATTTCGGTTAGGTCCAAGGAAGGCAACAACTAACAACGGGAGGATGAGGCCCCCTTTGCGTGGTCTTGCACGACAGGTGAAGAAAAAACATTAAATTAAGGGCGAGATTCGAGGGAGGAGAACTATTGTAATCGAGCCTGACTTGTATTCCATTGCGCGGTGCGGTGTCAGAAGTTCATGTTACACACATACGCTTGGACTTTTCAAAGTACGCGGTTTCTTCAAGTTGCAAAGCTCAAAAGACGGAAAAAAAAAAAAAAGAAAAAGGAATAGGAGTCGGCTACGACCCTTGATTGCCCCTCATCTTTACAAATTAAACCCACCGAAGCTATAACTTTGTCGTAAACATTACGCCCAAATCTCTCTTCATCTGTACTCATCATCTGCTATGTTGCGCCTTGTGGGCTCTCTCATCGGACAATTTCTTTTTTCACTGGCTCATATTTTCATCCTGAAAAGGTTGATCTCTCTCTGGACTCTCATGTCTAAATCCTATCCGGTCTACAAAGTTGAAAACTTTACCGGCGTTCCTTGAATATTTCAATTCCGGGTGCAATTATTGAAAAATGGTTTGACAGATTTGGGCCGACATGGTGAAAGGGTCATCATTTCTTTAAATGCCAAGGTCAAATTTGTTTCTTTACAAAGCTCGAGGCGAGCAAATTCAACGGTCTTGAATTTGGGCTAGAGGACACTTACATAGAATGGAAGTATTTTATTTTGAAAATGAATGATTCGGATCCTTAAAGAAGTTATTTTTCGCTTGTAGGAAAGATGCCAATCGTCGTTTAAACGGGGCTAATAGTGGAGGTAGTTGGTAATTAAAAAAGTTTCCAGAAGTGAAACAAAAGCTGCAAGGGAAAAGGGAATGTGAAAGGGACGCTAACATGCGCCGGTTCTTGAGAGGCGCCGAGTAGCCCCCGCTTTTTGAGGTTTCCACATCAACCGCGATGAATAATCTACTCGCAGAGGGGGAGAGAGGTTCATTCTCACACGAATATTGACAACCCCATGTTTGATCTTTTGCTCGTCACAATCTCCAAGCCCCGATTTTTCTTGTCTCTCTCTCTCTCTCTCTCACCCCAATCTGTATTTAAAGTTTGGATTTTTCTCGTTCAATTTCATAGGGCGGCGAGTGTGAGTTTTTAACAGATTTAGTTTCTCTCTCTCTCTCTCTCTCTCTCTCATAAGAAAAGTTGATGGAAGGCTTCCAAATTCCATGTATATAAGCATAATCCTGTCCATTGACTTTCTGTCATATTTCTGAGCATACCCTCTTGGGTTCATTTTTCATCCCACGGAAGATAAGGTGGAGCTTTCTTGATTTGTATCGCCCAATTTGGCAGATACCCTTTTGCTCCTCTCCTCTCAATACCCTCAAGAATAAAGGGACTCGCGGGACCCAAAAATCAGATTTTTCCGTCTGGACGGTTCCTTCAAATTCTTGTTCTTCTTCATCCACTTTGAGCTGTTTGTTTCTACAGAAGCTAGCTGAGCCGGTTTAAATCTTGTTGATATTGGGAAGGGAGTTGATTATTTTTAGTGTGTTTTTTGAGTGGAGGAAGAGAAGAAGAAGAAGGAGAAGATGATGATGATGACAATGGAAGGAATGATGGAGAAGGGTGTGTTGGATGATATAATAAGGAGATTGTTGGAAGGCAAAGGAGGGAAGCAAGTCCAGCTTTCCGAGGCTGAGATCCGCCAACTCTGCATCAACGCTCGCCAAATTTTCCTCTCTCAGCCCATTCTCTTGGCGCTTCATGCTCCCATTAGAATCTGCGGTACGAGCTCTCTCTCTCTCTCTCTCTCTCTCATGTTGTCATGCTCTCATCCCAGGATTGATTCGAAGGTGATTTTGGTTGTGCAGCAGGTGGGTTAGTCTGTGGCAAAGAGGGTTATATGGCAAATTGCTAGGAACCAATAATTTTGAGGGCTTGTGTGTTATGGTTTTCTATATCGTAGCTCTCTTTCGTTTCTGCAGTCCACCTCATGAGCACGTGGTTGACAATTTCGTCTGTTTCTCGTTTCTGCTGCATAAACTACGGCGGTTTTTTTTTGCTGTCTTTCTCTAACGTTGGAGGTAGTTGATTTGATGAACAAAAACTCGTGTTTGCTAGTGGAATTTTTCGATTGTGTGTTCGTTCCTGCTTAGCAAATGAACTAAGAGCAGGCTGCCGAAGTAAGAATCTTGAGATGTTAAAATTTTAATTCATGCGCATCGAAGCATTGGTGAATCTTTTAATGTTTGATGATGGAGTTGGGAGGATAGATACTCCAAGGATGGGGTTCTCAGTAGAACTTGAAGGGACTGCTAATTAGTTTCAGGCTCTTTGATTGAGGGGAAAGTGGTACAAATTCATTTGAACTGAATGCAAGCATCTGTCTTCTAGCTTGTCAGCGCATTCTTTACAATCAAGTTAGCATGCATCAAGTAATTCTAATGTTGCAGGTCTCTTACAGGTGATATACATGGACAGTACCACGATCTACTGAGGCTATTTGAGCATGGTGGGCACCCTCCCTCTGCGAGCTATCTGTTTTTAGGAGATTACGTGGATCGTGGGAAGCACAGTTTGGAGACGATATGTTTGCTTCTGGCCTACAAAATAAGATATCCCGACAAAGTATTTCTCTTGAGGGGAAACCATGAAGATGCAAAAATAAATCGCATTTACGGCTTTTATGATGAGTGCAAAAGGCGATTTAATGTTAGGCTTTGGAAAATATTCACCGATTGCTTCAATTGCCTGCCAGTGGCTGCCCTTATCGATGATAAAATACTTTGCATGCATGGGGGCCTCTCCCCGGAGTTGAACAAGTTGGATCAAATAAAGGAAATTTCAAGGCCAACCGAGATTCCTGAAGCCGGTCTTCTTTGTGATCTTCTGTGGTCTGACCCGGATCCTAGTATTGATGGTTGGGCGGACAGTGATCGTGGTGTCTCATGTAATTTTGGAGCTGATAAGGTTGCCGAGTTTTTGGATAAGAATAATCTTGATCTCATTTGTCGAGGCCATCAGGTAAGCCAATCTCTTTATTATCTAGCTTGATGCCTGTTATAGATGCAAAATGCTACAATCATCCTTAGGGCACTCTTAAAACTTGAGGCACCTAATACCCGTTTAATCTTCTCAGAATTCTTATAATGTGTTAAAGGGCCATTTTTCAAATTTCCATGCTAATATGTCTAATTAACTTTTTGCTCACCAAACAATTGCTTTTAGCAGCACAAACATCAACACGATAGCAACCCATTCAGTTGCCCATCTCCTGTTTCATTTTCCCATCATATTCTGAATATTATACCTTGCATTAGTTTCGTAAAAGAAAAAAAAAAGAAGAAAAATTGATGTCGTGATAAATACCTGTAAAATTTATGGCATCAATCTCCCAACCAGTGGTTTTAGTACTTGCTGATTGGTAGTGCTTCGTATTAATTGAAGGACTTTCTGCAAAATCCGGATGAGCTAGTTATTTGTGATGTAGATAATAGAACAGTAATGCTTGGCTGGATTTGCACTCTGGAGGTGCCTACCCTTTAGTACACTTTTATTCTGTCATCTTTAATCTCGAAAAACATTTTCTGCAACCACAAAAACCTTGCAATAGTCATGGCTGAACATTACATCATGATGTCTTTCTCTTCAATTTGCTTGAAACGATATCGAAAAGATCTTTTGGGGTTAATTGCAGGTGGTAGAGGACGGGTACGAATTTTTTGCCAAACGGCGGTTAGTCACAATCTTTTCGGCTCCCAATTACGGAGGGGAGTTTGACAATGCAGGTGCATTGCTAAGTGTTGATGAGAATTTGGTGTGTTCGTTTGAGATACTGAAACCAGCTGAAAGCAAAGCTTCTGGCAGTTCTAGTACATCAAGAATGATACTTAAGAAGGTATTGAAAAATCCAGCTTTCTTCATCTTCCTGGGCTTCACCATTCTCCTGAATTCAACAGCGACAAGGATCATGCCTTCATTTTTTATTTTTTTTTATCATTAAAGTCAATTTTGATGTGGGGCTGTGAAATAACTTTTTTCTTGACTTGGTACGAGCAGCCTCCACAGCTTGGAAGAGTCTGATCCGCGTGGTCTCTGGAAGATGTTCTTATTTTGACGAGAAAATGAGAAAGAAAGCTGGTTTCATGCATAAGCTAGAGACCTGTCATAGAAAAGATTGGATGAGGATATGCCCTCCGCTTCCGTCGAAAAAGTCGTATCCTTCAAGATTATCCAAGTGCAGCAACAATAGCAATATAAGAGTTGGTTCAAGATCTTCGATCGGACGTGCAGTATTTTCAGCTGAGAAACGGAGACATTAGATCTTAGGACATCCAACAGAAATCGCTCCCCTAGGATAAACTGATGATTTGAACTTTTGTCATCTGTAATGTTTTCGTGTTGACTGCAAGTGTGCTCGAGAGTTGGCTTCGCAACAAGCTCATGTTAATATTTCAGTTTTCTTCCCTGTTGTGTGTGACCAAGTACCAACGTTGTCATCATGTTAATATATCAAGCTTATTGCTATCGAGAGAAGAGGTCGTTTGGGAATTCATGGATTCTTGAAAATAACCACTTTTATGAGCCCTCGGACAAAACTCTTGAAATTGATTTTTCCAGAGTCATGGGGCTCGGTGAATAGATGGTGGAGTGTCGTCTCAAGCAAGCAACTGACCGGAGGACTATTGAGTGGCTTAGAAGCACAGGACGGTGTGCTATGTACAAAAGACTAATCCATCTTATTCTGCCCTCAAATAATGCTCGTGATAATGATCTCCATTTCATGTGACATCTTTCCAGAGACATCAAGTCGATCAATAGAACGTTAGCCTTGGCCTTCGCTATTGTCAGATACTATAAACCTGATGCTAACATAATCCAATAACCTTCTGAATTCACATTGATGCAAATTGAGTGTCATGCAGACACCAATCGGCTGTGTGTACGTAAATCCTTCTACTCCATCATTTCTCTCTCCCAAAAGCTAAACAAAACCATGTTTCTGCAACGCTAGAAAAATGTAATATGACAAGACGGGTTACAACCAAAATTCTCTCTTCTTGACAGAAGGCATGTTTTTCCTCATTTTCTTCCAGCCAAAAAGCTGAACATATGCCGAGTGATCCATCCCTGGTCTCGATTTCGGCCAGAACCAGCATATACATTGCTGCTTTGGAATCACAAAAATAGCTCAGTGAAGGATGGCAGTTTTCTTGTGGTAATTACAATTGCAGATAGGTTTACCTGCAAACAGAAGAATAACTGCACTTTTTGTAATCATGAAAACAGCATAAAGTTGTACTTCTACTGCTTAAGCGAAGATGGTAACCAACAAACCACTGGGTTCATCACACAGTGGCCACCATTTTGTCTTTGTAATTAGGTGAGGAGTTTGGTCCTCACTTTGGGAATGGGGTGATTTACCAACCCCAGTTACAAGGGGTGGGACCCACAGGACTAATAGAAAAAAGAACATAGGGGTAAAAATTAGCCTTCAAAAGCTTAGCTTACTTTTGCCCTCTCAAAGGAGGATTCTTTAACAGGAAAATACAGTCTAAAAATTAAAATGAGATCTATCGCCTCTTCATTTCCAGAAAATTACCAAATTAGGCAGCCATAAGAGAGATTAAATTTATATTGGCCATTGATGAGGTTTATGGAACTCAGAAGCAAAAAGTCATAGACTTCCATGATGCTAGCATAAAGAAATCACATAAACATTAGGAATCTGGTTAACTCAAATGAGGCATGCATCTGCAGCAATACCTAGTTTCTTGACATGCTTGAAAGGCCAGAGGAGAAGGCACAGGAGATCCTAACATCTCACCACCTGATTCCCAAACTGATAACTATGTAGTTCTCTAATTATTACGTAAAGTTTAAAGTAACTCAGTTCATCACTTCACCTGTAAAAGAAGCAGACAGTGGAGATTCATCCTCCCTTCCCCTTCTTACTACGTGAATTGAAAGATTTCTGGTTCGCCTGAGCTTCCAGTCTCCTTGCACTACGCTGAATAGCAGCAATTTTCTGGTAGTGACTGTTGCTCCTCCTCCTGCTGTAAATAAGGATAAAGTACATTCAAAGATACAAAACAAAACTTGAATGCCAGTAAGATCCTAAATGACAGACCATAAATACAGAATCAGATGGATACTCTTTGTACTATAAAACGAACAACAGTGCATCAGAATTATGTGATTTATCTGAGAAACCCTGAACCAACATCCTCTTCTCTTTGACTGACTACTGCATACCAGAACCACACCCTAGTTTTGAGCATCCAAAATCATAAGATGAAAGCAAAATAATAGCCTTGAGCAATTTATTCAACCAAACCCTGAAAACAACAGTCTCGAGTTCTAAAATCAAATTCCTGGAGTCCCTTCATTGTATGATATGTGAGAGACAAGAAAAAGATTGCTCTTTGACAACGACTTATTTATTAAGTTATGACAACCTTCCAGAGGGAAATCATGTTATATCATGAAATTTCTTTCCAAATTGCAGAAATGCTACACGAACGGGACAGCATCTTTTTCCCTGTGCAGACCCATACTCAAGGTGCATGGCAAACCAGAATTCAGCCAGTAAACAAGGCACTGCTCACAGTAACTGAAACAACCTACAAAGATCAAAAGCTACTAAAAACATAACTTATAAGATGCTTAAGCTAATTTTCAGCACCAACTATGCAAACACATTTCATATATCACTTACATTTGGGGTTTGATAAAATACATACTATCCAAGTTTCAAGTCCTTCCTTGGAAAAAAAAAAGTAATTGAGCAACCCCAAGCAAACATCGGAAATGGTCACATGACACATGACCATTGGTTCAGGAGAGAGATCGCATAGTTCAAGGAAATCCAGCAAAGAAATCAACAAATAGGTGATGAATGTTTTGTTCCTATTTTTATGTAACACCTGAACTATTCATACTTTAGGGTGCAAAGGAGAGGAGAGTCACCTTATAACCAGCAGTCCTCCAGTCAAGACCATCCCTCCCACTGCCCAAAATACTGTCTTACTGAATGGCATTCCCCCCAGCCGCTGGTGATCATCAGATTCTTGAGGCATCTCAGAATCTGCAGTCTTCCATGAACTAGAAATTGAGTCTAAACTAGCTTGACCACCATAACAATGTGCTTCTTCAGAGCCAACAGATCTGTCATCATCCAATTTCACAGAAAAACCAGCAGCAAGGCACAGCTCAGTGCCATTGGAGACACATTCAGAAGCTCTAGCACATATCACCTCATTCACTCCACATGGTGCTAGAACCTATAAATTCAGAACTTAGAGTGGGTAATGTGGATCATCCAAGATAAAACAGTTATAGAGGTGGTGCATCCATATGTCCTTACACAACCCACAATTCACATGACTAACACATATAGGTAGGTATGCATGCACAGTGACATACATACAGAAATTGATCAAGAAGTAACAATCTCCCGACCAAAACCAATTTTTTGATCAACCCCTGAAATGTGGCAGCAATGGTGTTCATAACGGTGAGGCTATCACTTTTGTCAATATCAACAATATGTTCCATTTATACAGCTTTCTCAAGAAGGAAGAAGGAATATATGATGGAGCAGGCATCAACCAATCAAATTGGTCATCTAACAACGGAATAGTTAACAGATTCACCTGTGTCTTTGGATCCATCGAGAAGTAAGCATTAGAGCAAGCCTGAAAGATTTTGTCACAAAGAGAGGCACATATAAGAGGAGGTCCTGGCTGAACACCGACATTCGGATCGCAGATGGAACATTCCAGCAACTCCCACAACTGCACGCACTCCTCGCTTGCCTCTCCCTTCAAAGTGAGCCTCCTTGTCGCTATCAAAGCAGGATGCGTCTGAGACACGTCGCAGCACGTCTTCTTCCAGAAAACCCGGCAAAGGGTCAAGCCCTTGGACCCTCTGCCCACCTTTCCAGGTGGCTTCCCTTCCGATGCGAAGGGTGGGAAACGACCACCTTTCGAGACGCAAACTCCATCGGGATGCCTCACCGCATCTAGGAGCACCAAACACCCAACAAAATCAATAAACAAACAGGATAATAAAAAAAATAAAAATAAAGTCAGGACTGAATTCTGTCACCAATACATGACCCAAACAAGAAACACATATCACAGTCAAGAACAACTCGGCTGTGGTTAACTGTTGGATGCTAAGATGCATTTGATGACATTTCTGTTCCAAGACAATTTCTGTTCAGATATAACTTTTTTCACTTTTTATTTCTATTTCAACTATTTTCTAATCACTTTCTATTCCGAGAAATAGAAAAATTAGCTGAAATTATTTCTGTTTTTCCTGTTCCGGAGAATAAAAAACAGAACATTAAAAAAAAAAAAAAAATTGCTACCAAACAGGCCTAAGATGCCCGCATGAATCAAAATCGGGCAATGACAATAATCAATTAGAGAGTTTCATCAACAGAGCGAGCAAGTCCCGCCCAATCAGCTACAGCTACAAGAAATCCCCCGCGCCCGTTCACCGATCTTCTACCCAGGCGCGCGACGGTTCACGCGCCAGAAGCATATCATCGAAGTAGCGACATAACCGACCGAAAATATTAGAAAGAGAGAAGCCAAAAACCGGCAGCTCCACGAGATGCGAAACCGAAACGACTCCGCAATCAGCACCCCCAACATAATCATCAAAACGCTCACCGAAAGAAGAGAGGAACAGCAGGCCGATCGAGAGCACGAGCTTCGTGACCGCGAGCGAATCCGATACTCTCATCGCTCCGGATGGAGAATCTGCAGAGGATTCGAGGGTAGAAGACGGACTGGACGGAGAAGTCTCCGCGAGCTTCCCAATTTCCACGGCTCGCGCGAAATGCGCAGGAGCTGTGCAGAGTACAGAGACTGAGGACGGATGGGTTGACGGGCCGGGCTTCTTGTTGCCGTGGTTTTCACTTGAAGTCATGAGAGGGGCCCGGAAGTCTCTCTCCGAAGCCCAGAACTCAAAATGGGCCCTGGCGGACTTCGGTCCGTGCCGTGCCGACCTGGACTTTGGGCCTGTTTGGTTTTTGTGTTGGGGCTTTGGAATGACAAGCCCGATAGCCAGGATTTGATTGAAAGTAATTAGGATTGAAAATATAATTGAAACGTATGATTACATATTCAGTGAATTAATTAATTGACCGAGCGGAAAAAGAATGTGAGATAAGGTGTTGAATTTGAAAAGTGGCCAAATAATAAGATAGGAATCTTGAGATATACAAACCAATGTTCTTTTGCACAACAATCATAGGGTGTCTCAATTTGTAATTAACACATAGGTATTTTTATTTGGGAATGCCTCTATGACATGAAGTGAGAAAGAAATTATGGGAAGACACATTGAATGGGGCTTCATCATTGGGGCGAGGGCAAGAGCAATGCCAAGGGGCTTCCCTCGGCCGGAGGCGATAGGGCAATGTCCGAAGGGCGTGGTGGTGGGTGGAAGAAACTAAGCTTTGTTGGTTTTGGGAGAAGATGGGTTGAAAACGGGCTGGGCGCACCGAGCTGTGTAGGAACTAGCTTGACCAAACCAAGCCTAACTTTGCTTTCTCGGTCTGAGAAATAGAAAAAGGCCCTGACAAAAATTACATGGTTCATTCTAAGTGGGTAAAGTAAAAAAAAAAAAAAAAAAAAATTTTATTTTAAAATTTTATTTTTGAATATATTATTCATTATCAAATTACAAAATTATGACATGCATTCTCTGAATAACTAATACCTATTCATTTAAAATTCATAAATTTCAAGGAAAGAAATGGAAAGTTGCATATCTCAATTTTAACATAACATAACTTTTTATGGCTCATTTCAAGTTTCATGGTTAATTTTCTAGTTGTTATGACTTAAGGATGTTGATAAATATTAACCCTTAATTTTTCTTCTAATTTTAATTATAAGTAATACTTTTCAATATCACATTGGGCCGGGGCGAGCCAACCCATGCTCGAGCATCTTAGGCTTGAAAACCCGAAGCAATCCTAATGAGAATTTCAAAACGCGCCTTGAATATTAGCTTGGTCTTGCTTAGGCCAGCAAAATTAGACAGTCCGGTCCAGGTTTTCAAGCTTTCCAAATTCGCTTTAGACAATGATCCAATCAAAGGAAGAATTGGGGCCCTTTTTTTCAACTCTAAAAAATAAGTGGGGTTGGGCAAATTGGTGTTTTCGGGTGGGAGATTTTGTGGGAGGATGTAAAGTGGTATTTTTTAGAATGATCCCATATATTTCGACTCAAAAAAAAAAAAATGCGCTCGTTTTATATAATACGAGAAAGAAAGTACATCGAAAATGACAATTTGTTATCAATTGATGTTTAACAAGCGGCGTTAGGACACATATTATAAATTTTTATTTGAAGAGGGTGTTGATATTTTATTATATACATGAATTGCTTCGGATTATAATTTTTAATAATATTTTAATTTTTAAAATTTTTAAAATTTTTTTTTTTATTTTTTCCCTCCCTTTTGCCAGTCGCCGAACCAAAAAACCAACCAAAACGCCGATTTATTTAAACCTCGCTGACCACCTCGCCCTCGCCGAGATGGGCGAAAAAATCTCGCCCATGGCTTTTGAGGCTTGACCTCGCTAGAAGTGAGGGCGAGCCTCATCAAACAACAATTTTTATCGAGCCCGTTATTTTCGCCCTCGCCAACCCAGCACTAGGTCGCTTGGCTTGGGCAACACTAGTGAGGTCGAGCCTCGCCGACGTCGCCCAGGCTGTGATTCGGCAAGGTCAAGCCTCGTCGACCATGGGCGAGGCTCACCCTCGCCAACTCGGTGCTAGGTCCCATAGCGTAGGTAGCACTAGTGAGGTTGAGCCTCGCCAGTGCTGCCCAGGCTGCAATTCAACGAGGTTGGGCCTCGGCTGCCATGGGCAAGGCTCGACCTCGCCAACCTGGTGCTAGGTCGCCCTCACAGCCTAGGCGGTGCTGGCAAGGCTCGCCACCCAGCGCAACAGTGTCCATGAGGCCCTCGCCACCCAGCACGAGGTCGCCCTCGCAGCCACTATCGTGTTGGGCAGTGAGGGCGAGGTCCGGCGAGGTCCGGCGAAGTTAATCTCGCCAACTGTCGCCTCTAGCCGGTCGCCCAAGTCCGGCAATCGGCTAGAGGAGGGGAGGGAAAAAATAAAAAATAAATTAAATTAAATTAAATTTTAAAATATTATTAAAAACAAAAAAATTATACAAATCCAACCAAAATGTGACACTAAATAAAAAAGTTTTCTTTTTATTTATTTATTTATCACAAATACAAAATGTTTGACTTTTTAAGCATTTTTCCTTATATATACATATATATGTACATATATACTCCCCTAAAATTCACTCATTTCATATAATACGAGATAGAAAGTACATTGAAAATGACAATTTTTCTCAATTGATGTTTAACAAGCGGCCTTAGGACACTTATTATAAAAGTGAAGAGGGTGTTGATATTTTTATTATATTCATGAATTGCTTCTGATTATACATTTGTATAATTTTTTTTAGTTTCTTATACTTGGGCTTTCCCTAGACCATAGAGTCAATGCAAAAAAGAAGAAAATAATCAGACAACAGTTTGAGCTTGAAGGTGCTCAAGAAGTTCATTGCTTTGGTGCTCAAAAGTGCCCTGTGTTTTGGCCAAGGAAGCATGACTCAACCCTTATGATCCGCAGAAAGTACACGCGCTCGCATGGCGCAATGCAGAGATTCACTTCATTCATTTCACCCGTTTGACCATGTATGGCAAAGTTCATTTGCATCATCGGGTAGAAGTTTTCGATTCGCAAACTGGTCAGCATCATCGTCTATAGTCCCTCCCAACATTAGTGCACGACACAAGCGATGTGCAGTATTGGCATCATCATGTAAGGCCCGGGTGTTTCAACTTGCTGCTGCTTTGTTCCCTTATTGCAGACATGTAGAAACTAGAGAGAGAGAGAGAGAGTCGCCAGAGAATATGTTTTAAGGAAACAAAGAACATAAGCACACGCTTCTTTTTCCTCCAACAAAACTTACAAGCAAAAGGCTCAGATTCGGATCCAGAACGAAAGCACTATGTACAGAGAACAGACCGCAACAAGGCAGCTCACGATCCATCTCGCGTACACCACTTATACACAAGACTCCTACATCTAGACGATGCATGCCTAAGGAAATGGCGTTCATCGAACCGCAGTAGCAGATTCTAACATGCGTGCACACCTACATACATGCATAGGTTATACAAAGCAAAAACAAAGGGGTCGAACGGACGCACACGTGGGTTATCTTGGGCTGCTGAAGGGAGTCGGAAGCTTCGTCGTCATAGCTCACATGTCGTAAGAAGAAGGAGGGCTCCGGGGTCGAACCTCACTCGGCTTCTCGTAAGCATCGGACATTGATTTCCTTCGGAATAGAAACTGCCCTCTTCCACCTCCACCTCCTGCGTACATATACGTTCATGTCAACATTAGAAGTGGCACCATGCTCATTATTGTCATCATCATATCAGCCTATCCATACTCAAAACAAAGCAAACAACACATCGCCATCGCCCGTATAATTCGATCTACCGGATCAATGCATCTCCGGGCGCGCGAGCTAAGATAAGAAGCCTCACGAGCATCGTCGAAAACACGAAATTAGTAGATCTTATGCATGCCAACCGAAGGCAAGATTAGGAATTCTTCAGCTACTTCGATTAGAGAAATTAGCACTATCGTCTCACTGAGAAATTGAACATACCCAATGTAAATTCCTGATGCTTGACCCATCTGTTCCAGAGAAAAAAATATAAGAGAAAGATAATGCATGAAAGGAGGGAAGTCAACATTCAAATGACAGGGACACGAATGTCAATTTCAAAAATACGAATTTCATAATATTAAAAGTGGTTTTTTCCTCCACCTACAACGGCGTTATCGTCATCCATTATAGACTGGCAGCGCAGCCGGCAAGGACAAGACCAATGGGCCCCACCTTGCAGTTGATTATTTCGGATATTTCTAGAGTGTTTTGGCGACACTCGTCTGAAAATAATGCATATCAACGGTGCTTACCGGCGAAGGGGGATACCGGCGGGGTGGACCCGGCCGGAGAAACCGGCGGTGTGCCGGACTGGTTCCCCGGCGGCTTCACTATCGTTATGCTCCGCGTCACCCTTATCGCCGCCTCCTCCGACGGCGTCGCGTCCGGATCGCCGTACGCCTTCATTCTCCCTCCTCCCTCCGATTCTGCTCCAAAGACACAACCCGTCGCGAATCAGAACGAAAGAAATCGCATTTTCAATGTAATCTCCAGCAAAAGTCCATCGAAATTGCCATGCAAATTCACAAATCCAACGATCCGTTCCGTTATTAAGCTCTCCCGGCCATTATTACGCGACACGACTCAAACAGGCTCGAAAAACACACGATCCATCCGAATCGCCGGAGGAATCGTGGAGCCTTCCACGAATTCATCGGCTTTTATTTCCCATAATACTCGATTTGTTCAGTACTACGGTGGTGTGTGTGCTCGTGCGCCAGGATTCAATCAAAGCTCTGCCAGATCCGCTGCCCGTACCCTTGCCGGAGCTCGATCGGGAGCTGAAGGTGCTGAACTTCCGGAGCTTCCCGAGGCCGCTCTCGGGCCGCGGGCCGGCGACGGTGTCGTCCCAGAGCTGGTCCAGTAGCCCCATGGGCGCGCAGGCTAGAGCTAAGTTGGCGCACGTTAACCGATCGGCGGCAGAAACTCGCGGGGATCAATGTAGATGGCTGCTGGATCGTGGGATCAATGGAGATGTATTTAAAGACGAGTCTGGAGAGTCGAGATCCGTCGTGGGCCGTCGATTCTCTTCTGGATCTGGAAGGAGATTGGCCGACGTGGCAGGTGGGAACCATCTTTCTTGGAGATAAGATCGACGCGACAGGTGGGGACCACTGGGACCTGACCGGATGGGGAAAAGCAGATATTAGAGAGCGAGGTATGACACGTGGAGACAAGACCGGTCAGGGAGGGACAAAGGGGGCTCACGTGCGAGGGGTTAACTTTAACTTTAACTTTTGTCCTCATCGATCTTCGCCCGTCGAGGCCCCAGCCCAAGAGCATGCGGGCCGAACACTTTTCATCCCGAGGCTCGGCCCGGTCCAGTCTGGCTCGTCTAGGCCTATCTACTCAATCATATCCACGATAAAAAGTTAGGTGTTATAACGAGTGCTAGACTTATCAAAATGGATCTTAAACTAAGTTCTTAAATCATATTTAATTAATTAGGATAGTTATATTAATTAAACGAATTATAAATGGATTTAGATCTAACTCTATGGATATGAAATGAGTTCACAATTTACTTTGATCCAATCCATCTTTATAACTCGCTCTTCACCCTCTCTCAATTTTGCGTTCGCTCACTCCTTGCTTTCACCTTAGTTTGTGTATGAATTTTTCTATATTGTGTTGAATATAGAAGCATTTTAATGATGTGGGTCAATTCAGGTTAAATATGAGTTGAGTCGGATATGAGTTATAATATTTGTATTGTATAAAAATTTGGTCAAAACGGGTTGAATTGGTTAATTTGGGTTAAATCATTTTCAACCCGATCAATCCGTTTAACAGGTCTCACGAGTGCTTTGGAGGACTTGTTAAACATGTTTAGTGAGTGTAACTTCAAAAAAGAAAAGAAAAGTTTCACTATTATGTAGTCGTTATAAACGTGGTCCAGCTTAGAGTTCGTGGCACGATACGAGTCTCGAGCGTCCGTCGACCGGGTGCAGCAGCGGCCGCGAGAAAAGCCCAAAGCCTTATCGGAGGTGTTGGGGGCAGAATTGAAACGATGAGGCCTGTTTGTAAGTGGACCCACACGCATTTGTTATGCTGTAGCCTATTTGGGCCTTGTGTTCCTAAACTGAGGATGAAGGGCCTACCTCATCGGATCCATGTTCGCAACTCATATCGATAGAAAAATTTCATGGCCCGAGTAGTTAGTTCTTCATCAGTAACATTCATTTGATTTTCACCACATGGTACCGAGGTGGACCGACTATGCCTAGGGATATATCACCAATTTAGCTCCTAAAGATGCTTGAAGTACAAAGAAAGCCTTATATATAAGGAGTTAGACATTTCCATAACTCACGACTTTTTGGCTTCCTCTTCAACCAGCTATGCGTAGAGAACATCCCGGGCATGACACGTCGAGAAGGATGATGCTAATGGATGGACTATACCTTTTGGATACAAACTGTTAGTTGAAACCTGCCTCGAATGACAACTAGCATTGATTGCATAGAATACTGGTTGATCAATTGAGACCAAAGATGGAGTGACAGTATTTGTGAGAATCTGAGTTCGTTTGAGAAGTAATTGCACCATGTAATCCTCCAACTTCATGTGCCACATTTGTAAAGGTATATATATATTATCAAAAGAAAATTGTATTCATTACTCAAAAGGATGCAGAAGTACATAATCTTCATAATAAAGCAAATCGAAACAGAGCATGAGTACTGAAAAACAAAGCCAAATGCATAACACAAGAAGGATTGATGGAGTAATTGCAAAGTTAGGCACAAACTCGTTCCACATGAACAAATCTGTTAGACAAAATTGGTGGCCAATCACTAGATCTTTTGTCTTTGTCGATGATGAGCACGCATCGAATATTTTCCTTCTTCAATAATTACAACGTTGCCAGTTAGTGGTGCGCACCCAAGTCTGACTTCCTCTACATCATTGTTGTACGGAAACAATCATAATAGGTTAAATAAACACATATCTAACATTTGAAGGAGCAAATCTTCATAATTCAACGAGATGTCAAACCTCTTGTGATCATCATTTAGATTGAAGGCAAAAAACTTGTAAACGAACAAAGCAGAGGAGCATCAAATTCCCAAAAGCATATTTATTAGACTCCCAAATCTAGATCGGGAGAAGATAGCACCCAAATTTAGAAATAGATCGAGATAGTTCAAACTCTCAAATCGAGAACTAGACTAGGAGAAAAGAACTCCCAAGTAAAGGTATATTTGGAAAAACTGTTACTGATGCCATAACTTTTGCTTACCAAACCCTTCCACTTATGCGAAGGTATATATGGAAAACGTGTTGTTTTTTTTGCGGAATAAAAAAAAAAAAACGTGTTGTTGATGCGCTAACTTTTGCTTGCGAAACCCGATCGATCGATTATTTATTCTCAATAGTCGTATAGAATGTGGCAATTAATTGAGAACGCCCAAAGCCGACGCAAAAACTCCAGTTTCTTTTCCCAGTCAATCTCATTATCATTTGCTTCCCACCAACCCAGAGGGGAAACTTCCTGCGAGGCCAGCGTGCCACGTGACGATGTCATTCTCTTAACTTTAACAAGCTATAGATTCTAGAAGCCTTTAGATATTTCCATATCTAGAGACTTTTTGGCTTCCTCTTCGATCGACTATGCTAGAGAACAGCCCGCGTGTGATATGTAGAGAATGCTTAACTTTCCGGCTGATCAACGCCCTCCGTTTGGTGAAGCTTCATCAGCTGCCAACTCCTATGAACAATGGAGAAAGAATTTTACGAAGCTAAAGCGTCCCTTCGTCCTTCGGCTAGTTCAATCTTATGTCTCGTTGTGGGCCCGTGCACTATCAACTGGAAGAAGGCTGAAAATGATAAGTCTTGACTTCGCGGTGAGTCGTTTCCATGAAAATCGGGGGGATTAAGAAAGAAGAAAAGGATCGAGGTTATCTTATTTTTCGAAATATCAATATTAGCAGAGGAATCTTCCACTAAATATCGGCAATCTCGCTTGTCGTTTGTTCGCTGATCTTTCAACCTCAGTTTGCCTGCTTCAAAGAAGGGGCTTTCTTTGGAGTCAGCCTACCTTGGCGCCCTCACTCCCACTATCCCGGTTGCTATCAACTCTTGGAATGAGTGGTTCCAAATTTTGTACAGATTTCGTGTGGAATCTTGAACTTACCTATTGGAATAGGTTCTTTATTTTTTTGAATTTAGAACCTATCCTACATATCCTGAAATATGGAACTTACGTTCTACAGTCTACTCAGGTTCCACATGTATTATTAATTGAGCGATTACAGTAAATTATCACATTTAATAATCATCACTTACTATTGCAATTCACTGATCATAACTTATATTTAGACACATGAAAAATATAAAATATTAACAAAATAAAAGTCTCAGTCATAATATAAAATGTTAGATTAATAATTCTAAATTATACATTCATTATCGAATACCATAGAATACCGTAAGATTGCGTAAAGACATAGACCAAGAAAAGTATAAAAGCTTGGTCTAGATTCTAAGTTTTAGGTTCTAGCTTCCATTAACCCAAACCTAGAACCTACTTGTCAAAATAGATTTCCCAATTTTAGAATTTGAAACCTAGCCTTTATATATTGAAACCTCAAACTAGACGGACTCCCATTAATCCGGTTCTCAAATTCAGATTTTACCCTGAAATCATCCCCTAATTAATACTTCATCCTCTGCCTTCACTTTCTCCTCCCCATTTCCATACCTTTTGACAATTTCTATGAAAATTAAATAATTTCATAAGTAGGCGTCCATTTTGTCCAAGTCGTTCGCTCCTACTCCCATGTCGTGATGCGTCTGTTGAGGCTTTGTGCTATTAAAGGGAAGAAAGCCGGAAACGATAAGCCTTGACCTTTTGGTGAGCGGTCTCGTGGATCAGGTCCTACTCAACTACCAACGTAAGAGTGCCTCGACCTGTTTGCCCAATGTCATGAGGTATTTTTACATGTCGACATACTCTTTTCCTAATGGTCTCAGTAACATTTCCCCTTTGATTCCTGATGCTCAAACGTATATTCATGCAAGAAGAATAAAAGTCCAACTGGATCGCTTCCCTTATACTCTATCGATTACCTCTATTTGACTAAGACGAGATAGTCATTGTATAGAGAAAGCTTTACAGGGAATTTTTCTCTGGAGAAGACCCAGGCTGAGATTTTATCTGAAGTTGAAGTGATTATCTTGTAACTTTTAGCTTTCCGTAATTTAAGTCTTAACACTTATTTTTACTTTAAATTTTTACAATATACATACACACACGTGTGTGTACCAACATATTCTTGTGTGCATGCATGCGTGCGTGCGTGTATGTGTGTGTAAGCAATCCCATTCAAATAAAGAAAAGCTTCTAAAGAGTTTGTTTAGCAGTCAAGTGTTCAAGTTAAGTATATTATTCTCTATACATATTTATATATTTGCTTGCATATAAACCCATTGACAATTTTTTAAAATTTTGATAGCTAATATACATTTTAAGAACTTTGAAATGATAATCATTTAGTGAATTGTTATACGTACATGTCTAAAGCAAGACCATTTATCGATCTTGGCATTCAACATTTCGCAAGCTAAAGATAGGAACAAAAATAAAAAAAAAAAAGCAGTAATGACATTGGTGTGGGATTGTGAACATCAGGAGAAACATGTATCACCATAGGTTATGTTTCACAAATTAAGTTGCTTGATTTAATTGATGTTAAAGGTCGCCATCACGTCATCTAAACTCCGTATTATATGGTCTCGTTCGAGGATGGCACAAGCTAAGAAAAATTCTTAGTCATTAGACTTGAATCTGCACTCTTTGCCTCCGCAGGAGATGAAGCATAGAGAAACGCCCATCTCCATATAATGACATCCTAATGCAGGAGATAGATATATAGTCCGACCCTCGGTCGAAATCATTTAACATTATACATCCCCAGTTCAGAACAGGAATATCCAGCTCTTTTTTGTCACCGAAAAAAGAGGACGGAAAAAAAGAAACGGCGGAGGGGGAAAAAAATAAGCGGAAGGGAGGGGTACGTCAGAAGGGAGAGTACATTGGGAGGCTTTAGTGGGACAAAGAGTGTGTTTAGCTTAACTCTGTAAATGGCCTTTGGCTCTAATACAAATGTTGAAAGTCAAAGCCACTTGGGAAATGTAAATTGTGTTTGGTTAAAACCTCTTTGCAAATGGGCTTTGAGTTAAATGTGTGTTTAGCAAAGAAATTTTTACAATGAGCTTTGGATATATTATATATTTATACAAATATATATATTTTTTAAAAATGATCAAACCCTTCGTCGGCGAGCCATATCTGGGCTGCCGATGGTTGAGGTCGTGCGACCCAGGCAAACCACTGCTTAGGTCTCGTGGCCTCAAGCGGCCCTCGCTTGGGTGTCGCGAGGGTCGTGCCACCGCCGAGGGCCACCAAAGGTTGAGATCACCCTCGAGCAGCCTCAATTGACAATCGCTAGTGCTAGATTAGGCTCGCCGGTGGCCATAGCCCTTCGCCGGTCCGGCGAAGGGTTTGTTCTTTTTTAATTTAAAAAAAAAAATAATGAAGAATGAAATTGGAATTTTGAAAAATTGGTGAGGATAGTTTTGGAAAAAAAAATGAGTTTCAGTATTTGGAAAGCCCACAGCTAATCCCTACTAGTATTGGGTTTTCAGCCTTCACAATTCTGACTTTAAAGTAAAAGCTCATTCAAAATAATTACAAATGATCTAGCATTTTTTAAGGGTCTTTGGAGGTTGAAAGTCTCTTGAAAATACTGAATCAAATGCACCCAAAATAGGACCGGAAGAAAAAAGCAAAGTTTGAAAGGAAGTCAAGTCATTAGGAAAAAACCAAGCTCCTTAGTGTTTTTGGCTTTATTCGCTCTTTCCTAATGTCTCTGCATTTTGCATTAGAAATCTGCGTCCATTTTAAGGATGCACGACAGTAAAAAGAACCTCTTCTCGAAGATGCTTACCGTGTTGTCATTCCTTTCGAAGAACCTCATTTGAAAAGAACATCTTCTAATCCATCATTTTCAATGTCGTGCCTCCTTAAACCCCTCTGGCTATAAATCTCAGCTTCCCTGATCAGCTTTGTGCCTACACCTCACAAAACAAAAAGCTCAAGATCAAACGACGTTCAAGCGAGTGGAGGAGCTCCTGCCGGAGGGCACGTACAAATAATTACTTCTTTCCAAGATCAAATGGCGTTCTGGAATACTCAACAGCTAGCTTTCACACTTCGGCTCTTAGGTATGCACAAATAATCCTAAGATGAGTTTAATTTGAGATGAGCTACATTCTTGTCAATCTTCATCAGTTTTAAATCGAATCAGAGATAAATTTCACATATATCAGTTTTAATTCGAGATGAGCTACGTTCTCATCAATCTTCAGTTTTTAATTGAGTCAGATAAAATTTCACATATATTTCACATATATCAATGGGATTGGGATGAGAGCCGCCCGAACCGGACTAAAGCCACCGGTTTGGTTCAGTTCTTCCCGATTCTGCTAAAGTAGACTAACGAATGGCGGTCAGTGCGTACCGATTATGTACTTATAGTAGGAATCTCGTAAATACGCAACGAAATTATTCGGCTTAGCCTTGAGGCAAGACCTTTCCCTGTGCCCTTCTTGTCCAACAATCGCACTCGGTTGCAACCAGCCAATCAGTAAAGCTTGCTCAGGTCCCTCGCTATTTAAAAAGGCAACATGCTTGTTTGCCTCTCCTACCAGTTGATGTGGGACTAACTTCTCTATGGCTGTGTCACCCGTCAGTCCTTCTCTCCCTCTCTCACTCTCTCTCGCTTCCCCTCGCCTGCAGGAGACGCCCCTCCAAGAGTCCCACACCGACAAATAGCGAAGAGCGTAAGAGAGTTTGCCCTTAAAATCCACGCTTAGATTGCTGGTCTTCGTCTCAAAATTAGGCGTCGAGCTGGAGGAGTATGGTCAATGAATGTGAATATTGAAGGTTCTTTAATCTTTTAAAGCATAGGTCGGTTTAGGCGAATGTGAGGGGTAGCTTAGACCGTCGGGGATACGAACCGGATCAATCGGTCCGATTCTAACCGGTTCCGGGCTTGTTTGGTCCGGTTTCTAGAAATTGGGCTTGGTTGGTCCGGTTTCTAGAAATTGGGCACCGGACTCTTCGGTCAGGAGCACAAGACACATCCGTGTTCATAGGTTGATCACCACGATTAATGAATGCATGTTGTGTATATTTTTTTATTTTTATGATCCAGGAAACTCGCGCACCATACCAATACAGATAGCCTCGATAGGCCCGGGGTGACGGGGGTAAACCCTAGGGCCCCACGAGAGGACTCACCACCCCTGTGGAACGAGTAAGACGTCGAGCGTCTCCGCGGTGAGTCGAACCCTCTCCCTCCTAAAAGGGGTCAATGGGTCCCCCCACGGTGGGGAAGACTTACCAGCAGAGCCACGCGGTGAGTCGAACCCTCTCCCTTCTAAAAGGGGTCAATGGGTCCCCACGGTGGGGAAGACTTACCAGCAGAGCCACCGCGGCTAGTGTGTATGTTGTGTATTGTTTGATTATACCAATTCTTAAAAAAAAAAAAAATTAATCTAGTTGAATGTATTATGGGTATCTTCTCGATCCAACGGATATTATTGTTGGGAATAGTAATGACTAGCAAATCCTTAATCCCTAAAAATGACTATCAAATCTTTAGTCCCTTTAATATCTCTTTTTTTTATTTATTGAATTCCATGAAAAAAAAATCCTTGATCCATTGAACATCTCATTTCTACTTGTATGCACGATTTTGACATTTCTCCTCTCTTTTCTGTTGGATCTATCTAGGCAACATCTTATCCTCTATTGTGTTCTTGGCACCTATGTAAGACCTCCTCTAACTCTTCATTTTGCACAGCTTCTATATCTGTCTCTATCATTTGAACAATACAAGTCTTTTTAAATGAATGTGGAATTTTTTTGGCAAAACATTATCGATGAAGTACCTTTTTCTTCTTCCTTTGCTTGTTCCTTTTTGTTTTTGGTAGAAAAACATTTTACAAAATCTGTAAGGAGAAGTCTTCGGATGGGCATCAGTCAATACCATATGTGGCGACACTTTTGAGTGCATCGTTGCAATTGTACTATGGAGTCCTGAAGGCTAATGCCACTATGACCATCATCATCAGCTCTGGTGGAATCGTAATTGAATTGACTTATCTTGTCCTCTTCTCGATCTATGCCTCCACCGAAGAGAAGGTCTTTCCCTCTCCCTCTCTCACTTTTGTGCTTAAAAGTGTAGCAAACTATTGTCCCTTTGTCCTTACCAAAAAAAAAAAAACTATTGTTCCTTTGTTATCTTAACCATGTGTTGTTCACTAGTTTGCATTTTGAGTGTTTAAGCAAATCATGACAGGCTGTCAAGCCTGGCCATAGGGGCAAAAACTATTGACGCAATTCGTTATCTATTTTGCATTTACGAGCAAGCAATGGTCGAGATTGTAATGGGTATTCCCATTGTTATTGTACGAAGTTTGTGTTTTCACTTATTCGCCGGATAGCTAAAGCTTTCTAACGACCTTACATGTTAGCCCTTCATCAAAATTTAGGGAAATTTACTAAAAGAAAGTCTTATTTAGTCCTAAACCTCGCCAAACAAAATGAAAAAAAAAAAAAAAAGGAAAAAAAAAAACAGAGATAACAATAAAAATGACAATAATAAATTCATAAAAAAATCATAAAAATTGTCCGTGTCATTGCCGTTGTGCCACATGAGACAGTTGATGTCTATTTTAGCGATTTTCGGTCAAAATTGACTAAATTAATTGAATTGGAAAATTATTAAATGGTTTATAACTAGATTGACTAAATTAAAAGGTTTATAACTAAATTAACACAATTATAATAGATTTTACAATTTTTTTGATAATTTTCTCTCAAAATTTAGGTAATTAATGCATTTAAGAAGACATGCAAAAAGAAAAAAAGAAATCAATTTGTAGGAAATTTATGTGACAGCAAATAAAAATGAAAATTTTTTAGGAGATTACAATTTCTCTCATTTGACGCTATAATCTAAGGAAATTTATGTGAATCCCCAATTTGCACAGATATACATAGCAAAGTTGATGCTGTTCAATATAGGAGGTTTTGGAGGGACGATGGCGCTGACCCTCTTGCTTCTTAAGGGTCAGCATCGCGTCAATGTCGTTGGATGGATCTATGCGACCTTCAGTCTCGTGCCATTCGCAGTGCCTTTGAGCATCATGGTATTCCTCGTCACTCAATAGGTGTAGAGATGCAGTTCTTTGCCTATGCTATAGCAACTAAACCAGTCCAAAACAAGAGTTTTTGCAATTTTTGAGTGTGTTATTTTGTGTTTTGTGCAGTGGAGGGATATAAAGACCAGAAACGCGGAGTTCATGCCGTTCACTCCGTCCTTGCTCGTCACCCTCTCTGCCATAACCTGGTTCTTCTATGGCCTCGTTATCAAGGACTTGAAAATCGCTGTAAGTACCTAGCTTTCTCAATCATTCAGCAGCGATTCCACTTAGTCACCTGGATGCACCAGTAAACCTTGCACCGGGAATGTAATTTTTTTTTTTTTTTTTTTGTACAGTCTTTACCAGATATTTCTCGTAAGCCTGTTAAGTCGAGTTCTCGTATTTCTTACTTCGACTGAACTGGGAAAAACGATGAGACTTGAATCCGTCCCCTGGTCAATTATAACATGAGACGCCATTGATCCATCTGTCATTGTAGTGTTTGCATTACTTTTTCTTTTACCTTTTCACGCATACAACATGAGAAAATTTTGGGTATCCATAGGCTATACCTAAGTACCAACTCAACAATTTACTAGTTCACTCCTCACACAACATGTCTCTCCATACGACACACCTCTCTCTCTCTCTCTCTCTCTCTCTCTGTGTTAATATTGGTTATTTGCTGACTTTGAAATTAAAATGAGGCGTCAATTGGGTGTTCCAGCTACCAAATGTAGTGGGACTTGTGCTTGGCCTCACTCAAATTATCCTGTACGTTATATACAAAGGAAACGAGAAAATGGAAGAGACAAATGAGGGGCACAACCTGCAAGAAGTGTCTCTGGACATGAAGAAGCTGAGCCCAACTTCACAGCACCAACCACAAGTCACAGAAATGGATCTCTCTCTCAGTGGCAAACCAAACGACTATGTTTGATGAATCCATGTCTCTAGAGCAAGTCATAAGCAAGCAAATTATCGCCCAGAGAAACTGTGGAGGGTAACAGTTTTTATCACTTTGACTATTGTTCCAGTAAGGGTGTTAGGTTGTCTGCGTGACGGGAGTGAATGGAATGATTGTATAGGTAATATTTTCCATTTAAGGAGACGCATATCTCCGTAATTTTTGCTCGAAACTTCTATTATATAGAGCACTGGATTTGGCAGAAATAATCTTCTCATTGACACACTTTCCCTTCTAGATCTCCCCTATCCCTTTGATCGGATGCTTCAAGTAGAAGCATGCCTTTCCAGACCATATGTTCAGACCACTGACAGTTGATATACTTCTAAGATATGACTTTATCTCTGATGATGAGGAATTCTCAAGTCATCCAACTTCCAGGATGATCTGAAGAAACCACTGTCATAGAGAGAGATTGGACTGATCTCTTATGCATCCCGACTAGCTTATTTAAATTAAGATGTCCGAATACACTAACCTTCTTAAGCAAGTAAACTAAAAGAAAGGCTATGCATAAAGCCAAAGGAGAGTTTTGTTTGAATATTTAAGGATCAAAAGAACGGCAAACAGGAAGAACTGCAGCTATTACTTTGATGAATATGCAAATAGTGAATGGAGCTGTCACCTTCATCTTTAGAGCAATAGAGATGCAAAACGAGGTTGAAGAAAACAATCCATACTCAGCGTTATTCCCACTGAGCCTAACAGAAGACATTCTATAGAGACTGCTCTATCTTCAACCAACAAAACGGATCATCTTTGCTAATGTTGATGTTCTACACACTTTGTGGGCAACTAGTAAGCTTATTTTTCTATCCTATCAACTCCACTTTCATTCTCGCTCTCTGGGCTAGACTCACCTTGACATATCATACTGATGAATGATTTTGTTGCCTGACCAAATTTACGGATGATTTTTTCTCACCCTGCAACAACAGTTTGTAACAAAATAATTGGCAGGCTAGCTCTCTTAAATTGCTGTATTAAGCATTTGGTGGACATAAATCAGACATTGCGAAAACAAGAGATTACGAAGTTATTTTAGGAAGTCGGTTAAGGGATCAATCTAAGAGGAGGGGTTAAGACATACAGATGGCCTGTCCTTGAGCACAAGAACCAATCTGTCGAATTCCAGCTTCTGCAGCCTGCACAGCTTGAGCTGATTTGTCACTCCATCAGCTATGTCCTGGCTAAAAAGAAGACAGACACAAAGGAAAAATTACCTCGAGTTAACCTTTGTGATGTTAATAACAAAAACAGCTTATGAGAAGAGATGAATTACATGTTACAGATGTTTATCCACATGAAACTATGCTCAATCTTAAAAGAACTCTCTGCAGTGATCATTCACCATGCAGGACACACATTCACTTGACTCTATAAAAGCATGTCTTACCTTCACATTCAGCATGAAACATCTTACCCATGGACATTTTATCTTGGACGATTTGAGCTCTGTATTCATTCTTCACTTCGAAGTGCTTCAAATGCCTTTTTCTTTCTTTTTTTAATAAGGATGCCTCAACATGAACTTCACGACAAAAGTCCAGACAGGGTTCAAAACTCAACAGCAATGCTAGATGTGCGTGTGACAGTATAATTGGAAGCTAATTGCTTGGCATTCCCTCAATTGTCGATGAAATTAGTTTGGATGCATCACTCGGTGCATGGATTAGCAACTATGACAATATGACTTCAGCTCAAATAAAAGCACATAATCACCTTAGATGTTCAACTCCAGTGTAAGAACACCGATCTCCATGCCGGAGAGCCTAATAGCAGCAGTTGTGCTTGGCAGCTCCTCGCGTGCTGTATCTGCCAGTTTGGAAAGAGACATTGCAGCTTTCTTCATGGCCGGTGAGGGTATCATAACCAAGAACTCCTAAAATGATGCTAGATATACACATAGACCAGACACCTTGAATCATGATCCTTCATTGCATTAAAAGCAATTACTACACATCGTTTTACTCTACATCCATTAAGCAACTTCATGAAATCATTGATCCAGAACATTCCCAAGAATACAATCTACACATGCTCTATGAATTCACCGGTCAGATGACAAAGCAGAACGATTCATACCACAAACCGAACCTATCAGAACCGCGTATAAACAACGCATAATCTTAAAGTCGCAATCGGTCTTACATATAATCCTCGGAAACAGCTGTCAGCTGCGACGACAAGGCTATGAACGCAACAGAAGTTTGCACGGATCGAATCCCAAGCTCAGTTCTGATGATATGATGGTGTCCCTTCACTCTCTCCCTCTTCTCCTTCTCTCTCTCTCTCTCACCGGCGACGACTTCTGCGTTGAATTCTCCCCTCCTATCACGCTAGCTTATTCACTCTCTCTCTAACTTGAACTTTGTCGTCTTCGTTATTCGCTCGTCAGGGCCCAAGCTCAAGCGTATGCGGGTCAAACACTTTTTCCACCCCGAGGCTCGGCTCGGTCCAGTTCCTGCTCATCTAGGCCTATCAACCGTGCTCGATCGTATCCACAACGAAATGTTGGATCTAATTAACGAGCGCTTGTGAAGGACTTAATAGATACTCAATTTTTAAAATAGCCATCGCATGTATAACAACTACGGTTAGTGCATTGTCGTATTTGCAGGTGTTTCCTTATTTGGTTGCTCATTCGTGCGCCCTGTCTATGAGAATAGAAAAAGGTTTTGCTGTTATGTTGGTCACTAATAAATGGGTCTGGCTTAGTATTTGAGCACGACTCTACGTGTAGAAATAAGTGTACATTATCCATTTAGCCCCTAAAAAATGTTTCGAGCACAGAAAGACCTTGATACTGAAAGGGTCTAAACATTCTCATAATTCATGACTTAAGCTTCCTCTTGAAAAAATTATCTAAAAAGTTATAAATTTATTGTACGACGGCTAATTTAGTTTAAACTTTTCAATTTTGTCAATTCAATCATAAATTTTTTGATAACTTACTAATTTAGTCTTAGACATTTTCTTGTATTAATTTAATCCTCAACATTTTTACAATTTGTCAAATTAATCATAAATCTTTTAACAAGTTGTTAATTTAGTAATTCCAACTAATTTTGATCAGATATCGCCAACATAGCAACGTAGTCAATGTAGATCATTTTGCGTGGCTTGACTAGTGCTTAATGTGGATTTTTTTATTGATTTTTATATTTCATATTTCATATTTTATATTTGTCTTTTTCTTTTTCTTTTTTTTTTCTTTTTCTTTTCTTTTTTTTCTCATTTTACAAAGGGTCAACGGCCATTGAATGAGGCCCACGACCCTCACTCACTACTGGTGGCCCCCTCAAGCCATCTATAAAAAGAGGAAAAAAAGAAGAAAAATAATAATAATAATAAATATATTTTACAAAAAAAAAAATCACGTGAGACCACATCACATTAGTGATGTTTAGCCAAAATTAGTCGAAATAATTAAATTAGCAATTCATTAAAAGATTTAGGATTAATTTGGCAAACTGTTAAAAGATTTAATACTAAGTTAATGCAATTAAAAGGTTCAGAATCGAATGGAAAAATTATCAAAAATTTTAAAATTAAATTGATAAATTTGAAAAGTTTTAAATTGAATTAACTCCGTACAATAGATTTATAATTTTTTGGACAATTTTCTTACTTCCTCTTTGACCAGCTATGCCTAGAGAGCATCTCGTCCCATGTGTGATGTGTCAAGGATGATGATGATGAATGGCCTTAACATTGAAACGCATCTCCAACGACAATAAACCATTGATTGTGTGGAATAATAAGATCAAACATTAGGTAAGTACGTTTGTGAGAATCTAAATTCCCTAGTAGACATGCATAAGAAGTATTTGCCCCAAGGTATATCTCCAACTTCATCTGCCACTTTTGTTAAGGACATTGGGCAAGTAGTATTATTCATACAATAACTCTTACTATTCAAAACCGATTGACCAATCACTCATTCTCAATATCTATATAGAATATGTTGATTGCCCGATCGGATGAAAGTCGTGATGTTCCCCTATTGACACGAATGAACAAAAGAGTCACGAATCCCTCAACAAACTATGGAGAATTGCATTCTGCATGTATCATTGCCTGTGCTCTTTGTTCTTTTTTACATCACCTTCAAAGATTTCCCAAACCTTAATCTTTGGAGAGCATTTCACCCGGACCGTTGCCAGAGAACAGAATCACCTTGGGAGCAGATGCAGAGATGCAAGGAATGGGTGAAAAAGAAGGAAACAAAAATACCTACCAAAAATGGACACAACCCATCGCGAATAAGAACGAAAGAAATCGCATTTTCAATGTAATTTCCAGCAAAAGTCCATCGAAATTCCCATGCAAATTCACAAATCCAACGATCCGTTCCGTCATTAAGCTCTTCCGGCCATTATTACGCGACACGACTCAAACAGGCTCAAAAAACACACGATCCATCCGAATCGCCGGAGGAATCGTCGATCTTTACACGAATTCATCGCCTTTTATTACCCATAATACTCGATTTGTTCAGTACTACGGTGGTGTGTGTGCTCGTGCGCCAGGATTCAATCAAACTGCCAGATCCGCTGCCCGTACCCTCGCCGGAGCTCGATCGGGAGCTGAAGGTGCTGAACTTCCGGAGCCTCCCGAGGCCGCTCTCGGGCCGCGGGCCGGCGACGGTGTCGTCCCAGAGCTGGTCCAGTAGCCCCATGGGCGCGCAGGCTAGAGCTAAGTTGGCGCACGTTAACCGATCGGCGACAGAACTAGCGGGGATCAATGTAGATGGCTGCTAGATCGCAGGATCAATGGAGATGTATTTAAAGACGAGTTCAGGCGTTAAAGGTCGAAACGAGTCTGGAGAGTTGAGATCCGTTGTGGGCCGTCGATTATCTTCTGGATCTGGAAGGAGATTGGCCGACGTGGCAGGTGGGAACCATCTTTCTTGGGGATAAGATCGACGCGACAGGTGGGGACCACTGGACCTGACCGGATGGGGAAAAGTAGATATTAGAGAGCGAGGTATGACACGTGGAGACAAGACCGGTCAGGGAGGGACAAAGGGGGCTCACGTGCGGGGGGTTAACTTTAACTTTTGTGCTCATCGATCTTCGCCCGTCGAGGCCCAAGCCCAAGCGCATGCGGGTCTGCTTTTCCACCTGAGGCTGGGCCCGGTCCAGTCTGGCTCGTCTAGGCCTATCTACTTGGCTCCATCGCATCTACAGCATGACGACCAAATGTCGGATTCTCTTAACAAGGGCTCCCGGAGGACAAATTAAACGTGTTCAATGAGTAAACACTTGATTTTCAAAATATCAATCGCGCATATCACGTGTACAGTTAGTATATTGCTAAATCTGCGGTGTTTCCTTATTTGGTTGTTCATGCGTGCCCCCGTGACACTTTTTGATCAAATCCATCAAAAGAAGAAGAAGAAAGTTTTGCTATTGTGTTAGTTACAGCAAATGGGTCTGGCTTAGAATATGGGGCATGATATCGTCTTGAGCACCCATCGATCAGATCTAGCAGCGACCGCGAGGAAAGCCCTGAGCTTTATCGGAGGTGTTGGGCCCAATTGAAACAATGAAGCCTGTTTGCTAGTTGGACACACACATGTGCTATGTTCTAGCCTGTTAGGGCTTGCGTTACACTTTGCAAATCAATGGAGGCCCACTTTATGCGTGCAAATCATATTGATAGAAGAACTTCATCGCCCAAGTTGTCAGTTCTTCATCAGGTACAATTCTAAACTTTTCGCCATGTGGTAACGAAATGGACTGACCGTGCTTAGGGAAATGTGTGTATTATCCATTTAGCCCCCAAAAAATGTTTTAAATGTGACATCCAGAATTCTCTAGATTTGGTGATAATATTTAGGATGATTTTAAAGGCCGTAGTTGCTCGGAGTGAGATGCTTTGAGATTAAATGGATAGATGTTGACATATATGTGGATGATGTTGAATGACAGTAACTAATTTACTTCCATTTAGTTGTAGTCCTCAAATTGTATATTTGATGATATTCAAGTTTAAAATTTATTAAATTGAGAATTTCCGTAACATCTGATATCTTTCATTAATAATTTTAGTGAGTTCAAAATATTTTTTAGATTTCCTTATTTATACATTGATTTATTAGATATTTCAGTAACTTAGTAAAATATCTACATTGAAAACTCTATAATTGAGCCATTGATCATTCTCTAATTTGTGAACATCTCTATTCATTTCTCCACCGAATATTTTAAGTTATGTGCCCTATTTTGTGTCATTGAACTTAGTCTAGTGATGACTTCATGTTTACATCATCTATCACAACCTTAGTTTATTAATGTCCTTCATGATTCCTTACTTGGCCAAGAAGCTCTCCCTCAAAATATCTCTTATTTAGCTACTCATGTTAGGCTACTTGTAAGGACACTTGTATCCTTTGAAGTGAAGCACCATTCCTCTTTTTACACCTAGCCTTTTAACTTAAGATCATTATTACTTAGTTCGTCCCCTTTGGCCTTAACATTGATGGAGCAATGTGATCATGCCACTTGTGATTCTCTAACGTGAACCTCAAGTCAACATTTATCTTAACTTGAAAAACTTGTTCTTAACTCCTTTGGCCTACAAATAGATCTCTATATGTCTTCAAGTTTCAAAAGGAATTCCAACTTATTCTTGCAAATAAAGAATATTAAGTCTTCCTCTTTTATTTTAACATTACAATCTTTCATATGAAATGGAAGATTCTACTCTTTGGTTGTTAAAACTTCAAAATTCCATTTTTCAAGAGCTTACAAAGGTTTTATTCTCTTTTATTAACCCGGTTTTGAAAAAGGTTAAGAGAATATGGATTGATGCTTGTTCCATTCTCTATATTCTCTTTTGACTTTAAGAGGCTTCGCCCGGCCCTGCTATCATGTTAGCATATTGCTTGTAAGATCCTTTCATTCATTTAGTTAATGTCTTCTTGCCTCTGAACTGCCGGCAACAAACATAAAATAAGACAAATAGAATTAGAAGGGATGACATTCTAAAAAAATAGGAGTTGCATTAGTTCGAGTTGAGCACATGATCCTTACTAAGTTTAGGTTCACTGAAACCAAGGGATTGCGGGTATGAAGGAAGGAGGATATCCCTTCCTTCCGATTGAGGGTGGAGGCCTTAATTCACTATATAGGTAGAAGGGGATTGAACCCATTTTACTAAGAGGGATTGAGCACTTGTATGACTTGATGAACTCTATTTTAACTGAATCAAAGAATTGAGATGGACGCCTGTAGATTGAGATCTATGAGTTTAACTTAAATACATGGTAATGAGATCATAAGCCGAGATCATCAAGCGACCCACAAACTAATTCACAAAAGGGGAACTTGGATTAAGACAACGATTTACCTATCCATGGAGAATATAAGAAAGAGGAACTCACTCAGTAGCTCTTGCCTTTGATTCAAGTATCAGATCACATGACCGCTGAAAAACCAATTACAATCACGCTAGTGGACGATTCTCTATATTTGAGATGAGAAGGAATCTATAACCTCAAACGAATGAACATACTGAGGAGGATGAAAGAATCGATTATTAGCTTATTTAAAAGGCTCGTAAACTCCTCCTATTGTTCCATGGGCTAGGCTTCCGTGGTTGGTTTGTACAAGGGTTTGGTTGCAAGGTGGCACATACCACTCTCAATCGTAGCTACCTATGCTACTTTCCTCAAAGTAGCCATCCCGCTCGCTTTAAGCTCTCATCTCTAACTTGTGCCTAGGGGGGTCCACCATGTCTCACCCAAGCCCCTTTCTGTGCTCTCTTCATACTTGTCATACTTTGTACTCTAGTTCCTACTCTATCCGACAAACCCATCCTTGCTCCATCGTATCTTGGAAACCCTTCTTTTAGCCAACTCCTTTGGCTTACTTCAAATAGCATGCTGATTTACTTCCTCTAGCTCTATCCAGTAGGACAGACTTTAAGCCTTTATCTTCTTTACTTGATTCCGCTTGAATTGAAATAGCTCTAGCACGAGGGTAGATTGACTGGCTTGTGGGACTCATGCTAACAAATTGCTCAACTACTCGCTTCTAGTCTTTTGCTCTTTGACTCTAACTGTAGTTATGTGCTTGACTCGAGTGGACTAAAGAGCTTGCTTGAAGGTCTAAGCTACCTAAAAGAAAAAGGCAAGGAAACTTCTAGAAAAAGAACTCAACTGCCTGCCCTCCCTCGCTATCAGATGAGAATATGAAAGGAAAATCCAATCCCTAAATTGACACCACTTACGGGACTTGCTGGCATATTGTATTGACTACTCACCGGAAGAAGAGGAAACATTAGAAGACTTTCACACCATAGATGACTGGCTGGGAGATTCAAAGATTCAAGTTACAAGCTAATCCCTAATAGACTCACTGGATGGAACGAAGTAGCTCTACCATAGGGAGAGGAATGTTTGGCTTGCGAGACTATAGCTTCAAGTCATACAGCTTACTGGCTTGCTTCCAATCTCAAGCATACTGAATGAAAGATTGGAGATACACTATTGACTGGTAGTACCTCTAGAGTCCACTTCTTCTCGATACTATGAATGAAAGAGAAAATGTAAAGACTACCATTAAAGCAGCTCAAGCAAGACTTACTATATCCATGTAAATTATGTCCCCTATCTCTATGAAGGAATTATTCCATTATTGTTCACTAACGATAGTTTAATCACTAGTGTAGAGTCAAAAAGGGATTCTGACCCAACACCATTGATCAAAGGCTCTAATAAATCTTCTTATAAAATTCTCATAGGATAATCTTTTTCTACTAGAATTGGAAAACGTTAAGCACAAGCAAAATACACAGTGAGCCATTTAGAAGTATAAGGAGAATCTTCCTAAGATGTAGGAATAATAAGACCTATTCTTTCTTTTCTTGTCTTTATCTTTAATGAAATAAAAGGTATAAAAATATGAAAAATAGAATGTCAAGATAGATCGTTATCTATCACATACTTTTATTTCCCATTTGATCTAATTCTTACTATTTGGGAAAAAACAAGGGATGAATTCAACTTTCAAGAGACATTCTATAAAGATAGCCAAGTTTATAAAACTTCTTATATGGATGGGAATAAAAATAAAGAGAATTTAAAGTTAGAAATATTTAAAGAATATCCTTCTTTTTTTTTTTTTTTTTTTGTTAATCTTTGTTCTTGATTATTTTTCTTTGAAGGTAATTAAAGTTTTGATTTTAATCAAGCCTTCTAGTTAAGGTAAGTGAAAACTCTATGGGCTAAATTAGATTGATCTATCTAGTACTCTTAACTTGGTTGGTCGTTTGTTGTTAACTTGTATTTGCCTTTTATCGTCAAATGTAGTTAAGTTAAAATAATGATATGTGAAATTTTTGTGTGCGGTTGAATTGGATCATTAAGCTTGTCACATACCTAGGATGTGTTTGATGGATTTCTTTGGGTGTATTTGACAATATTTTAGAGACAAGAATGTGGAAACGACGAATATTAAACCTAAAAGTGATATTTTTGTAATTTCACTAAGTTATTGATTTACTAGCTAAGTGTTGCCGATGCTCACATTTTCGATTATTTGAGTCGTCAATATTTACGTTATCGATTATTTGAGTTGTCAATGTCATATATGAGATAATCTAGGGATGCAAAAGTAAGACACTCTCTACTAGGTGTGTGGTTTGGAGATGAACTATGTGGAAGCTAGTTCCGTAACAACCGAGTCTAATGAAGGGGGGAGTGGTCGTTGGGGCCAAAAGATTCAGGCAAAGAGTGGCTCTTAACAGACTTTTAGGATGATGAAGGGAGTAGAAATAAACCAAATTACACACTGAACAGAAGATAAGCATGTTTGGGATGCTCTAAGAGTATTTAGGATGCCTCATGAGTCAAGATGGGTCCTAGCCAGTGACCAATATAAACTCACCTATGGTTGTGTTGGTCAGGTTAATGACAAGTATAAGCTTGCTTATGTATATTAATGAGTTGCTAGGTGATATTAGTGCATCATGAAATGATGTCCTATCTACTTGCTTTTGTATGAATGAACTTACATTGCTGTTAATGGTTTTCATTAGCATATCATAATAGAAAAGAAATGGCACTTGCTTATGCATTTGTCACACATGAATGTTGCCTTGAACTTTAGATTTAAAGATTTCAATTACTCTGCCTCGGCTCAACCCTTATTTTTCAGATTTGTAGGATGATTCTCTTGGACGTAGTGATGGAGGGGACGAGACTATATTAGAGGCTATCAATCCTTAAGTTGGTTAGTGGTTTAATAGTATGGGTGTGGGGGTGATACATGACCCTGACCTTTCCCAAAATAGTGCATTTTGTTGTGTATATTTAATATTGTATAAAGATAGGGGATAAGTGCACCAGAAGTCCAAAAACTTGTCACGAAAATGCATTTAAGTCCTAAAACTTACAAAAAGTGCAAGTAAGTCCTAAAACTTGTCAAAATATTTAATTTGAGTCCTGAAATTGACGCCGTTAGCCTTTTCCGTTAAAAATGTGAGAGCCAACCACCCGCGCCCAGGGCCGGCGACCGTCACCCATATCGGCATCGATTTTAGGACTCAAATGAAACATTTTGACAAGTTTTAGAACTTATTTGCACTTTTTGCAAGTTTTAGGATTCAAATGCATTTTCGTGACAAGTTTTAAGACTTCTGGTACACTTATCCCTAAAGATAGTAACTAGTGATGTTGACATAAAGAAGCATATGTATATTAATTAAACTCATGTGATTTCTTGTAAGGGATGTTGTAACTTTTTATTGTGCTTCACAATTATGGGTATAAACAAAAAAGATATGTGTCGCATGTAACGTTCTGTGGCGTCATTAAATACACAAGAAAACCCTAGATATAACAAGGATCTAGACATTATCATAACTCATGACTTTGGCTTCCTCTTCACGACTATGCTTGGAGAACGCCCCGTCAGTGACATGTCTAGTATTGAACAAAATGTCTTTCAACAGCAAAGAAATTCCAAAAATTGCTCTCAATCATATCCAAACCAGTCAAACAATTCTAGTATTCTTGGCAAGTGCAGCAAAAGTTTCCAAAATTGACAAATATATTTTGTATTTCTTTGTAGAAAGAATTTTATCTTTCTATGTATAAAGGTCATATCTAGGAAAGTTATTGTATTATAGCTACCTTGCATTTTAAATACATGTAAGAAATAACAATAAAGATAATCATGTCCAATTCTTCATAATATCGTAGCCTACTGGTCACATGCATATGTTCAATTTTTTATTTCAATGGCAGAAAAATACCGACGCTCCTATAATGGTCACTGGCCCTTATTCAAATGACACAACTACCTCTCAAGTTAACATCAAAGAATTATTCCTCCTAGTTGGCTCAATTTAATTCTTTACTCCTAGCCTACAATTTAATGGGGTATGTAAATGAAACCATATTGTATCCGTTTAACACCATCACTATTGATGGCAAAATTATGGCCAATCCATCTTATTCTCATTAGGTACATTGGGATCAACTATTATTTCATGCAATCATTGCTTCTACTTCGGAATCAATCGTGCCTCTCATTGCCTCTACCAAAAAAAACATGAGACTTATAACAAAATTTTGCATCTCTTTGTTGACAAAACACGTTCACACGTCACGAGTTTCAAGGAGTATTTAATCATCACAAAAAGTGACACTCAATCAATAGTTGAGTATTTACAAGTCGTCAAAGGAATTGTTGATGAACTTGTCATTATCAACTAAAATCCAACATTTTCTCTCTATTTCCAAAATTTAAAAAATTGGTGGAAAATTACTTTCAAAACCTCATAGTATCACTTTACTTTGATAGTGGTGGAGAATATAAGAAACTAAAAGGATTTTTTTTTTTGTTTGATGGGATTCCACATTTACAAACACATCTACACATACCCCCGATATAATAATATTGTGGAGCGTTGTCATAGCCATGTTGTCAAAATAGGTCTTATATTGCTTTATCAAATGTCTCTTTCATCCTCATTTTGGTCCAACGCATTTCTAGTAAGTTGTCTACCTATACAAGTCTTAAGATTCAAGTCTCCTTTTGAGACTCTCTTCGATCCCCATCCAACTTACTCAAAACTTCGAGTTTTTGGTAGCCAGTGTTATTCTTGGCTTAAACCATGTGGCAAGCACAACTTGAATATCGATTAAACCTTGTATTTTTCTTGGTTACACTCTTAATCAAAGTGTTTACAAGTGTTACAATCCTCAACAAAACAAAGTCTTTGTCTCACGTCATGTTGCATTTAATGAATCCATTTATCCTTACTCTAAACATGTTAAACTGCTCCATACTAGTTTTCAATCCCCAATCTACCATATCAAAATACCTATGCACCTTCTCATTTTTTAATAAAGAAGCCAGCCACATCTCCCAACACTAGACAACTAAGCCATTCCATGCATTGTCCAGCAAGTCCTTCAAGTTCAATGAATGGAGAAGTTCTAGATGATCATTTAAACGGCCTCATAACTTTGGTGGAGAACACCAATTTAACATCCCCCAATGTAGATCCATCATTAGCCACTAAAGCTCCCTATATGCCTCCTATGACTCAAACACTTCATTCGGCCCCTCCACCACAATTTCATCAATGCCCCAATGTTCTCATATGATGATTACCACTCTCAAAATAGCATTTACAAACTCAAACAAATACATTCAGGCAACAAACATCATTTATATTTCTTACTTGAACCAACTTGTATTTCCTAGGCCTTAAAAGAAGTGGCACATTGCTATGTTGGAGGATTCTGATGCAATTCTCCGATGGCAACTTGTACCGCCTAAGCCTCATCCTAATATAATTGCTACAAGTGGATATTTCGAATTAAGCAAAACTTAGATAGTAGTAGAGCTTGGTACAAGGTACGACTTATCGCTAAGGGATTCCACCAATGGCCAAGACTTGACTATAATTATACATTTAGTTGTCATTTATCTTGCCTTATCAAGCGATTAGTCCCTTCTATAGTGGGATGCCAACAATTCCTTCTTACATGGCACTCTTATGGAGGAAGTTTATATGTATCAACCATAAAGTTTTGTCAATCAATCACATCTGAATCACATATATTGATTGGAGAAGGCTATTCACGGTCTTTAGTAAGACTCTTATGCATGGTATCAAGCACTTAGTTCCTTTGTCATCTCGTTTAAGTTCATCCAATCCAAATTAAATTCCTCGCTCTATGTATATAAAAATGATGGCATCACCACTTATTTTTTGGTTTATGTAGATGATCCTAATAGGAAATGATACAATTTTTTTGCAAAAATTTGTGAAAGCCCTTGTAAGTAAATTCTCACTAAAGGAACTAGGGAATCTACATTACTTCTTGGGAGTTGAGGCGATATGCACAAAATCTGGTCTCTTTCTCGTAGCACAAATATATAATGGACATTCTTGATAGAGTAACCGTGTTAGGAGCCAAGGAGATTGCCACCCCAATGGCTACCGATAGCTTTCTCACTCTTGTTGATGAGTCACTAAATACAGGAAGATTGTTGGTGCTCTTCAATATCTTGCATTCATAAGGCCTAATATTACTTTTGTCATCAATAGACTCTCTCGATTTATGCATCTACCAACATAGTTACGTTAGAGTGCTATTAAGCAAGTTTTATGTTATCTTAAAGGGACCATTAATCTTGGCCTACACTTGCAAAGTAGTCCCTCCACATTACTTCATGCATTCTCTAATACTAATTGAGCAGGCAATTCTAATGATCGTGAGTCTATAACCACTTGCATAGTTTATATTGGCCAAAATCCTATATCATGGTGCTTTAAGAAAAAAAATGACCTATTACTCTTTCATTAACTGAAGTTGAGTATTGTGTTTTTGCTACGACAGCTTTGGAGCTCACATGGATTCAATTTCTCCTGCATGAACTTGGAATATCTTCTTCGACCACATCTAGTATCTATTGTGATAACATTGGTGCTACATATGTGTGTGCCAGTCCCTTTTTTCACTCCAAGCTGAAACACATTGCCATCGATTATCATTTTATTCATGACATGATTAACAAAGGCTTGTTACGAGCGCATCACATGTCCACTCATGATCAATTCACGGATGCACTAATAAAGCCTCTTTCACTACAACGACTTCTTCATTTACAGTCCAAGATCGACATTCACGATAGAACGCCTCTCTTGCAGGGGCATATTAGAGAAAATATCTCTCAACAACAAAGCAGTTCCAAAAATTGCTCTCTATCAAATCAAGACCAATCAAGCAATTCTTGTACACTTGGCAACTGTAGCAAGAGTTTCTAATGCTAAGAAATTTGTCACGACTAAACCTCGGGTGCACCACTTAGGGTTTGACTAATAGATTGCTGAGTCTAAACTTAGCTTGGGCTCTCCCAAGTCCATACCAATTCGTGACTTAGGTTCAAGTTTTTAGTATACAAACGAATTTTATCTAGGAGTCACAATTAATCAGTTTATGGTAAATTGATTAGACACCTAAGTAAAATAATGAGAGGATTATTTTACTTCTATGAACCAGAGAATGTACAAGGACTTAGTTACACTAAATTTCTCTAATGTTATTTCGGTACCGTTCTTTTCATGAAAAAATGTTTACTATGCAACTTAAATTCATTTTATTGCTCCCTAACATGTAAGATGACTATGCGGGTGCGCAATTCATCAATTTAACACTCAATAAAATAATAAATTAACTGCAGGACTTACCTCATAGCAATGAAAGGATCTACAATGTTGGTTCAGAATTCACATCAACAATCCTAGATATGATTTCTAATTAATACGCAGTCACTCGATCTTTTTTTGAGGATTTTCTCCTATTTAATGAAACCTAATCTACATGCAATGCAATGCAATGATGCACAAAAATATGTCTATGCTAACTTGACATGCGACGTGCAACTAAATATACCTAATATGTAAACTATATGTCACACAACACTAATTAAATGACCTAAACCAATGACAAGTAAATATTAAATGAAACTATCCTAATATGTCACACATTTAAATGATCCTAATCATGCAATGACTAGATGACATGCAAGGAATGATCTAATTCTAGGGGACACACACATGATATTTTTTTATGTTTTATTTTCATTTTTTATAAAATTCGAAATTAAAATTACCTAGCAATTTAAATTAATGAAAACAATAAATTAATTTTTTGGGATTTTTTTATTTCGAAAATTCGGAATAAATAAAATGCCTAATCTAGATATGCAAACTATCCTAAAACAGGCAATGCTTTGGCATGAACCTAATCCAACTCAAATATATTTGTTGGGTTTTCTTTTATGGAAGCAAAATCAATTCAAACAAAAGCATCGAGAACAACATGACAACAAATCGGACAAGATACTATCCATGTTTGTTTAACTTTGGGAAATAAATCGATGAATTGTATCTCGCGCATGAGATCGAATTGGCCAATCTTCAACGAAATCAGGAGTCATATCTCGGGCGTAAGATCGAACTTACGATTTTTCGTGCGATTGCAATTCATATTTCGGACATGAAATCGAACTGTCAATCATATGCACTTTGTGAAATTAGGGAATAATCCCTTATTTAAAGGTTACTCGTGATTGTAGATAGGACTATATATCATGAACCTCAATCATGTGCATCAATAATATTTTAAATAAGGAAGCGGAATACTCGGAAATCAAATTAGATAAGATTTTTACCTAATTTAAATATCTGCTTCCAAATTTGGCAACTTGCGAACCACGATCGACGGGTGGTGAATCAGTGATGGGGTGGCTTGCGGTGAACAATGATGATGGACGTTCACCGTCAATGGATTCTGACTCCTGGAATTTTGTACTTCTTAGCAAGACCAAAGAAATCTGCAAATAATCCAAATTGGACCCAACGAATTCTGTTGACTTCGTTGGATCCAACGAAGAAGAAAGCAAAGCAGCAATATATTGCCAAGTAAGACAAGGACCCACTGCGACAAAAGCACAGTATAACACGGTCAATATGTTGGGCACATCGAGAAGATCTGCAAAAGCAAAGCAAATCCGACCAAAGGTTGATTCACAGCTGGTCGAGTATTAACGAACCCCAGCAGCGACACAAACGACGACGAGTGGATCAGCGCACCAGGACGTGTCGCCGGGCAGCAGCTCGGGTGATCGGGACAGCGGCTTTGTCGTCGTTGACTTGTGCGGTGGTGGGAATCAGAGCAGCAGTTGTGTCACTTTTAGTCCGATTCGATGGGTCGAGCAGAAGTGCGTTTGGGCAGAGAGCAGCAAGTCAGGAAGTTCGGTGCGACTTGGGCATGTCAGATCGTGGCGTCGGCAACAGCTCAAGAGGGCAGCAGCTTGTTAAGAAGGCGTCGCGTACGGTGAGGGCACCGTGGTGGGGGCATCGGCCTGGGTCTCGGCCAAGAAAACTCACTCTCTCCTCCTTCACGTGTCTCTCTGAGCTCTTGAACTATGAATGGTCGTGTGTCTCAATGTGTATCGTGAGATTCTATTGTGTTGCCCCCTGCTCGTGGAAAGAACCGAAGCGCATATCTTTCTTTCCTTATTCTCAATATACAAATAAATTTGACTTGATTTTGGCCATGCCCATGGACAGCTAAAGATGGTCTCAAATATATTCTCGCGTTGACCGATTCCGCTTTTCTCCTCGAAACCTGCCGATCTTCTTTCTTTGATTTTCTTGGTCCGCACGTTTATATCCACTAGCTCGATCGAATCCTCAACAGTGAACCACCATGTATATATTTCTAAAATCTTCCAAAATTCAACCAAGTATTGCAATTTTCCGAGTGTGACACTAATGTGCAAAAATTTCAGCCCCAATAATGAATGGCTTGACTGAATTCTTTTAGTGCATGGGTCTAGTCTTTCATTTGAGTCCACCCACCACTGGTCCAAATTAAAATGTAATTAACGGAAATATGAACTATGTAGCAAATGCTTCTAATGCAATTAATTAATATTTTTGCTAGGGGTCGGGGTCGATAATTTTCTATGCAATGAATAAACGATTGGGTCGCCAAAATTTAGGTGTCAACAAAAATTCTATTATCTTTCTTTGTATGTAGGATTTTATCTTTCCATGTATAAAGACCACATAGCTAGGAAAGTTATTGTATCACAGTTATTCTAGCTGATGTCTTTCTATAAATCATTAGCTATCTTGAACTTTAAATACATGTAAGAATTAACAATAAAGATAATCTTGTTTAATTTGTCATCGATAATGATGGATGGCCTATATCTTTTGGGTGTAAAGATACACATGTTGTGTTAATCGAAACCCACCTCAAATGACGAACGAGTGTTGATTGCATGGAATGCTGGCTGATCATTGAGATCAAAGATCGCATAAGCAGGTTCATGAGCAAATCCAATTGCAGGCATGCAAAGAAGTCTTCTCCCCATGTAACTCTCCAACTTCATCTGCCACTTTTGTTAGGGATATTTGGAAAAGTGTTGTGGATGCAACCACTCGTACTATTCAAAATCGATCGATCACTTGTTCTCAATACCCGCACAAGATGCACGGATTGCCTTGTGGAATAGAAGTCGCGGTGTTTCAATATAGACAAGAATGAACAAGAATTGTATCTTGAGGGCATTTCACCTAGACCGATTCTAGAGAATAAGATCACCTTGGGGGAAGATGTGGAGATGAAAGGGATGGGAAAAAAAAAGAAGGAAAAAAGAATACCCCAAGAAAAAATAAGGGGGAATAGAAAAGAAGAAAAAGAAAGCTTTCAATTATTGTTTTTTTAGTTTTTGAAATATTAATATTAGTAAAGGAGGGGAATCAAATCAACGTTTGTTATTCACACCGCTCGCCCGGAACCAACGCAAAAACTCATTTTCTTCCACTTCATAATCAATCTCGGTGTTACATTTACAATTCAACAAAATCCAACTAATCTCTCTTCAATTGGAAGAGCTTCCCTCTAACTAATGGGATAGCTTTATTTCTGCAAAATCCTAACTGCTTCACTCCATCCTTTAAAGCAACAATGAAATCAATTCCTTTTCAGTCACTACAAAGCATTAAATATTTGTAAAATTCCATATCCGCAATCCCAAAACCCTTTCTTCCTTTTCGACCTCCCACACATAAATAGCTTGATATGTCTTTCGTCCAACCCTCAAGTCCTTCTCTAGAGCTGGGAATCCAATGCGAAGGGTAAGCTAATTTTGCTTGGTCTTGTGTTGTAAACTCCAATAGTTTGGACTTCGAACCGTCACCATGAATCCGTATGATGATTTACACTAGAGGTTGGCCCTTTTTCTGCAAAATTAGGAAGAACGTGGTTAGATAACGTTGTAAGAGTTTTCCTAATATATATTGCATTAATTGATATTATAATTTACCGTTTTATGGGATTAGTTTAAGGTGAGATATAAGGTTTCTTAATTAGTCTAATATGGGACTGGCTAGTGTGGGTCAAGTTGAGCTTAACCCATAATGAGAGGACTTGCCTGAAAACTTTATAAATAGTGCTTAAGTATTTCATCTAAACCTAACACACAATTATCTTAACAAAGGAGTGTTTACTTAGCGTTAAGAGTGAGGGGTCGTCTCATTAAGCCAGTGATACAGAGGGCAATAAAGAAATTCTTGAGTTTGGATTGTCGCTTTTCCACATCAAGAACAATGGTCCAAATCAGGTATGTTAATCTCTTTACATTAGTACATATGTGTTCTTGGTTCTAGTTATGGAGATTTTGGATTGCGCTTTCACGTCTCATTACTACAAATGTGATAGAAATTGTTTCATTAGTGAAAGTAAAGGATGAGCGTTTAATTTTGACAGGGAAAATTCTCAAAAAATCCTAAAATCAATTTTCAGGCCATCCAAAATACTATGAGGAGAGCATGGTGTGTGGAGAATGCTAATTTCACCCCTTAGAGCAAGATATATTCACCATTACTTTTGACTCTGAAGCTGCAAAGAAAAGGGCGATGGATCAAGATTCATGGTCTTTCGCAAATAATCTCTTGATTTTGAAGTAATGGGATCCAAATATCACAGCCTTAGACTATAAATTTGACTCATGTGATTTTTGGGTACATATCTTGGGATTCTCTTTGAGTGAATTTGTATGAAATTAGTTCGCGGTTTAGCTAGAAATATAAGGTAGGTGTAGGAAGCTAAAGTGGGGACTGCGGGTATGGTGTCCTGTGGAAGGGCGAGAGTCACTTTGGACTTAAAGTTACAGTCTGGAATAATTGATAGTAGTGGGGAAAGAAAATCTGGTTGGACATAAAATATAAAATGGTCCCATATTATTGCTTCAAATAGGTCATTATGCTTTTGACTGTGAGGAGGTGCCATTAAGAGATGAGGATTTCGACACTAATGAGAAGAGATTATTCAGCTCACGGTTGAAGGCTGAGGTAAGCAGTAAAAGCCCATTCTGGAAGCTATTTCATGGCAAAGACCTAGTAGAACTTATGGAAGAGGAAATTATCCTGGAGACATGATCCACTAAGGACAAATAGTACTTTATGAGAAGGGCGGCTCTAGCCCCATCTAGCAACTTCAACAGAATTGCAGAGAGAAAAGGAGTAAACTTGCTAAAGCTTGTAACTCAGCCTTTAAGGGTGGACATATGCTGAATTTTTTTCGATCTCTTGGCTGGAGACCAGGCTCTTCCTAGGTAGCTTGATTTAACTTTTGTACTTGCTAGTTCCAACAAAAAGAAACAAAGAGAACAAAAACTCCCATGAGTAATTAGATCAAGAGATTCAATCCCCATAACACTTGAGTAGGTGAAGACCAACTTTTTGAAATGCCAATCTAAGTATTGGAAGGCTTAGAAAAATGGGTCATGGTAGCTAGCCTTAATAAGCCACTAAAGTCAAATTGAAGTTTTTAAGTTGGAACTATCAAGGGTTGGGCACACCCTTGATAGTCAAAGTGTTGAGAGCCTTAGTGGCTCAAGAAAGGCCTTCTGTACTATTTCTTATGAAAACAAAAAACCAAGAAGAGAAGATTCACATGCTAAGGGGGCGTTGAAATTTGATGAGTGATATGCCTCAGCTAAATTGATAGACATTGCTTGTGAAGAGGAGAATTACAAACTAAGATGATAGTGACCTTTGTACATGTACCTACAAACTACCAAGCAAGACTCAGGGTGTGGGATAAAGTACATAGAATCAGCAAGATGAATTAGCTATCCTAGGTTTGCATGGGGGACTTCAATGAAATCATGTCATAGGGAAAAGGTAGGAAAAAGATTAAGAGAGCATTATTGACTACACGCATTTAGGGAGTCTTGAATAGTTGCGAACTAATGGACCTTGAAAGTAAGGATTGTGCATTTACCTAGTCAAATAACCATGAATGCGAAGAGCTTGTGAAGGAACGATTTGATAGAGCGGTAAATAACTTAAGGGATAAGTGTTCCAGAAGTCTTAAAACTTGTCACGAAAATGCATTTCAGTCATAAAACTTGCAAAAAGTGCAAATAAGTCCTCAAACTTGTCAAAATAGTTCAATTGAGTCCTAAAATTGACGTCGTCAGTTTTATTGACGGAAAATGCTAACGTGGCGCTGACATAGTATTTTAAATAATTTTTTATTTTCCAGCTGGTTTTTAAATAATTTTTTATTCAAAATTTTAAAAAAATTATATTTAAAAACTAAATTTTAAATTTTAAAAATTGTTTAAAAAAAAAAAATAATAAAAAGGAAAAAAAAGGGAAGAAGAGGCGGCCGCCCATCACCAGAGGGGCCGACGACGATCGCCGGCCGCTGCCCGACCAGGGCGAGGCCTCGCCGGCCCCAGGCGAGGGCGAGGGCCGGCGACCCTCACCTGATGTGGGCGAGGGCGCTCAGATCTGGGCACGCCGGCCCTCGTCTAGGGGCTGGCGACCGTCGCCAGCCCTGGGCGAGGCCTTGGCGGCCCTCGGCTGGGGCCGGCGGGGCTCGCCCAGATCTGGGCGTTGCCGTGAAGCGTGAGGGCCGTGCGAGTGGCTCGTTCCCGTGCTTCCCCGTGCTCAACGCCAGCAGATCCGAGCTAGTTGCCGGGCCGCCAGTCACCGCTGTTCTGAGTCCCCTCGTCGGCGACCTCCGCCCGCGACCAAGCGACTTCCGCATCTTTGTGCTCGGCCAGATTTGGGCGAGCCTCGCCCGCGTCAAGTGAGGGTCTTCGGCCCTCGCCTGGGGCCGGCGAGCCCTCGCCCGCGTCGGGCAAGCCTCGCCTGCATCAGGCGAGGGTCGCCAGCCCTCGCTTGGGGCCGGCGAGCCCTCGCCTGCACCGGGCAAGCCTCGCCCGCGTCAGGCGAGGGTCGCCGGCCCTCGCCTGGGGCCGGTGAGCCCTTGCCCGCGCTGGGCAAGCCTCGCCCGCGTCAGGCGAGGGTCGCCGGCCCCTCCCGGGGCCGGCGAGGCTCGCCCGGGTTGGGTCGCCCGGCCCCTCCGGCGATGGACGGCCGCCTCCTCGCCCTTTTTTTTTTTTCTTTTTTTAATATTTTTTAAAAAAAATGAATTTTAGTTTTTAAATATGTATTTTTTGAAAAAATTGAATAAAAAATAATTTAAAGCCAGCTGGAAAATAAAAATTAATTTAAAATGCCATGTCGGTATTTTTAACGGAAAATGCGATGGTGTTAGCTTTAGGATTCAATTGAACTATTTTGACAAGTTTGAGGACTTATTTGCACTTTTTGCAAGTTTTAGGACTGAAATGCATTTTCGTGACAAGTTTTAGAACTTCTGGAACACTTATCCCATAACTTAAATTGGAGGCTAGAAATCCTTTAGGCAGAAGAATATGCATTACTGGCTATTGGTTCTGACCATAGCCCAATCTTATTGTGTATTTTTAAAGCCCAAATAAGGAGGAGGAATCATTTTAGCTTTGAAGCATCTTGGCTAGAAGATGATGAGTGTAGAGGAGTAAACAACTAAGGCCTGGACTTCTCCTACAAGGGAAAATGCAGGTCTATTGGTTAGGCTAAGGGTACGTTTGGGAAGACTTTTGGAAAAAGTCCTTGAGAAAATGCAAAGGCCTTTGAGTTAAGGGTGTTTTTCAAAATGCAAAGTGTGTTTGGTAAATTTATTTGTGAAAGTTAATTGTGAAATATCTTTGTGCAAAATAGTATTTGGGTAAATTAAATTTGCAAAAGACTTTTATTATTTAAAAAAAAAAAAAAAAAAAAGGAAGTTGGTTGGCCAAGGCTTCACCGGTTATTGCGGCCAAGGGCTTCACTAGTCACCGCAAATGAAGGGTAGGCGATTTGGCGAGGGGGAGGCGGCACGGCGAGGGTCGTGGTGACCCTGGTCGCGCCGTCAAGGTCACTGGTGACCCAGGCGACCTCCGCAACCTAGATCTGGGTCGCGGCGAGGTCACGAAGGTCGCGCGCCGCGACCCAGGTGATCTCTGCGACCTAAATCTAGGTCGCGACAAGGTCGTGGATCGCCTGGGTCGCCACGACCTCCGGCGACCTTCGCGACCTAGATCTGGGTCGCGGTGACATTGTGGGTGGCCTGGGTCGCCGCGACCTCCGGCGACCCATATCTAAGTTTCGGCGAGGTCGTGTGTCGCTGGAGGTCGTGGTGATTGACCTCGCCGCGACCTAGACAACTGACGTGACCCAGATTTGGGTCGTGCGACCGGTCGGTGATGGTCGCCGAGGTGCCGCGACCACGTCGGCCTCTCTCCAACCCATCGCCTCCTCGCTGGCCGAGTCACCACCTCGCCGACTAACATCTAAGAATCCGACGAAGAGGAAGATGAATAGTGCATCGGACCTTCCAAAAATGCTGAAAGCCCAAGGCAGCCTAGGACTTGCCTTGGGCTTTCAACCTTAGGAGGGCCAGCATTTCTTCAAGATAGGTTTAAAAAATGTTCCCAAACACTAAATATTTGGGCAAATAGGCTTTGGACACCCTAGGTACTTGGCAAAATTGGTGCCAAACACACCCTAAAAAAGGTCACTACTGCATTGCAAAGCTAGAGTAAGCAAAAAAATTTCAAATGGGCAAGAATGAACAAAGCAATTAATGGAAGAAGTTTAAGTGCTTAACAAATAGTTGAACTGCTAAAAAGGGAAAAGAACATCTCCAGAAGTTGAGAGATGAAATTGAAAGGCTATGGAGTTAGGAGGAGATGTATTAGAGAATGTGTTCAAGGATTAATTTGCTCAAGTGGGGAGATTGAAACACTAAGTTTTTTTTCACACTACGACCATTCGAATGAGACAGCAAAACAAAATCTCAATGCTCAAGGACTCTGTAGGCCATTGGAACTGAGACCAAGAACAATTGAAAAAGATGACATATGACTTCTTTAGTGAGCTTTACAGCTCAATAGTGTTTCGAGACTTTACTCCACTACTTGAATATTGCTCTTGTCATGTGAAGGAAGAAACAAACCTGAGGCTGTTAGAAGAAGTAACACTAAAAGAGGTAAAGCAAGCAACGTTTCAGCTTGGAATGTGAAAAGCACTAGATCCTGATGACTTGAATGGCCAGTTCTTTTAGCACTACTAGGAAGACATGAAGCTGAAAGTATTTTCAGAGGTGAGTAAATATTTTTAGGCTGGGGTACTAAATCCTCAATAGAATAGAATGCTTATCTCTTTGGCACCAAAAGTCGAGAACCTAAAGAAGCTGGAACAATTCATATACATAGCCTTGATAATTTCACATACAAGATCATTTCTAAAGTGCTACTAAGTAGACTGAAATCATGGTTTCCAAATTTGATAGACATTGGACAAAGTGCCTTTGTAGGAGTATAACAAATCCAAGATAAGATACCGGCTGCCTAGGAAATTTTACGCCAACTGAGGGTTCAAAGAAGAAAACAAAAATTTCAAGCGGTGTTGAAAGTTAGACATGCAAAAGGTGTATGACTGGATTGAATGGGATTTTCTGGGGGGCAAGCATGATTAGAATGAGGTTTAATGAAAGATGAGTTAATTTGATAATGTAATGTGTTACGGCAACCTCATTGAGTGGTAAGTTGAATGGGGAACCCTTGCCTTACTTCCAACCTATCAGAAGAATTAGACAAGGGGATCCTCTATCCTCATAATTGATTAGATTGGTTGCCAACTTCCTATTAATGTTGATGAAAAAAGCTATAAAAGATGGCACCATAAGAAGGATAAATTAAACGGACAATGCCCGATACTATCTTACCTACTCTTTGCAGAAAATTCGATCTTTTTTTTCTAGATGGAAAGCTACAGGATTGTCGAAACTTGGCTGCAATCCTTCACCGGTATTGCTTTGCTTCAAGGCAAGCAATTAATTTGAACAAGTTAGGCATATACTCTAGTAAGGACTGACCTAGTGAGTAAAGAAGAAACGTGGCAAGAGAACTAAGAGCCTTGGAGATAGATAAGATAGGGCAATATTTAGGCATTCCTCTGATTGGGGAGCATCTAAGAAGCAAATATTCGCTTGGATCCTAGCGAGGGTAAACATGGAGGTGAAAAAATGGAAAGAGAACTTAATGTCTAAAGTAGGTAAAGAAATCCTAATGAAAACAGTAATCCAATTATTACCGTAGTATGTGATGTCCATTTTCAAGATCTCAATTTTAGTGTGTCGAGCAATTAAACAAAAAGTTGTAGCATTCTGATGAAAGAAACAAAGGACTAAAATAGGAATATACTAAAGGAAGTGGGAATTGCTAAAGCAAAGAAAAGACATGGGTGGCTTTGTTTGTGGGGACTTAATATCCTTTAACAAGGCCATGCTTGAGAAATAGGCTTGATGATTAGCACAAATCCATTCTACCTCATAGTCAGATTTCTAAAAGGTAGGGAAAGGATCCAGGTCCTCTTGGGGATGGCAAAGCATATTAATGGGGAGAATGACAATTGAAGACTCGATCACATGTTCAATAGGAAATGGTGAAAACAATGACATCAAGGAAGACAAGTGGCTCAAAGGGGGATTTACAGGGGGACCAGCCAATGTTGGAGAACAGACAAAAGGTTGTTTAATTGATAAATCAGGAGGAAAACACATGGAAAGAGCCAATCTTATGAAGATTGTTTGATGAACAGATAGTGAGTGAGATTCTCACGGTCCATATCAGACCGCAGATGACCAAAAATAAGCTAGTCTAGATTGGAACAAGAATAGGGGAGTACACTATCAAGAGTGGCTACAAAACTCCTCTCAAAAATGACAACAAAGCAAATACAGATCAGGTCTCCTCTTCCTATCAAAGTCGAAACAAACTCTGGAACAGGATTTGGAAAATGAAAACTCCCCATAAAATCAGAAACTTTATTTAGAGTTTATGCCAAAATGCTCTCTGGATTAAGGAAAACTGGATTATACTTGATCCTATACGCCTAATTTTTCAAGTGCATGCTAAAACCCGGAGCACTTATTCCTTCTTGACAAGTGAACGAGAGAAGTGTGGGATGATCATGTACTGAAAATCCAGATCTCTAAATATCAAACTTCGAGAATCAACGAATGGCTGGTAAATTACCTACCGAGCACAAAAAGCTCACCAGATTTCGAACTAATCTCTATCGTACTATGGAAAATATGGAAATCAAGAAATGGCCTCATCTTTAGAAGGTACCCTCCAGATCCGAAGTTGAATCAGGGCTACAAATGCTCAAAAATTTTTGTAAATGGGGCAGCTTGGATAGAAAATCAGTAGCTGCGAATAAGGAGGAGGAGAAGGGTATTTAGATTCCTCCGTAAAGGGGAGAAATAAATGTGAATATCGATGCAATGCACCAATCTAGATCATACGAAGGATCAATTGTCTGTGTGTGTCACAACTCTTATTAGATTTTTATCGATGGCTTTGCAAATAATGTCCTCATCTCCTCCTCCGAGCAAAGCAAAAGCCTTAGCCATGGTGGTAACTATGAAATTTCTCTCTCCTTGTGTGGACGAAAGACTTACTTTGGAGTCAGATTTTCTTAGTTTAGTGAGAAGTATGAAGTCTTCAGATCAATTACCGTAGGAAGAACGCACACTTGTCAGTGAAGCCTTGGGGCTGATTTGTTTGAGCCCTGATTTAAAGTTAGTCCATTGTAATAGGATCACGAATAATGTGGTTGACTGCATAGTGAAGACCCACAGGAAAAAAGCCCTTCCAAGTATTGGTTGGCCCGCCCTCCGTAGGCCCTTCCAAATATTCTCTGTTATGAGACCCCTCTAGTAGGCTCTTCTTCTTCAAGCTATTAATGAATAGTTGATATTTTCAGACAAAAAAAATAAAAAAATAAAAATCAATCCCAGTGTTGCGATGCTTCCCACCCGCAAGGAGGGGAAATTTTCTGTGAGGTCAGCGTACCACGTCATCATGACATTTTTCTTAATTTTTTAAATGGGCCTCTTTTCAATTTTTCTAGGTTGGTGCACTCCTAATAAAGACAAGTCTGTCCGACAAAAACGATTCGTGTGACCCGTGATCCTCTCAGTATCATAATCAATCGCTCTCTCTCTCTCTCTCTCTCTCTCTCTCTCTGTCCGCGAACGTGGACTGAGGACGGCTTGGACGTTCGGAGTTTCGCCCTACTTTCATGCTTTATTAGCTTATTTTCTCCACGGAGGACGACTTTTGCGTTAAGATTTTCGCCCTACTTTCAAGTTTAGCTTACTCTCTCTCTCTCTACCTGGGGAGGCCGAGAATGGATAAGTTTCGGCTGACCGATGACCATATCATTCACTATCACTCAACTCACCTTCCATTTCGACCCATTAATAAATAAATAAAACTCACCTTCCACCGTCAACATCAACGCCCCTCTATTTGGTCAAACCTCATCCTCTCTGCCTTACCTTTCCACAACTTCTATGAGCAGCTGGGAATTTATTTATTTTTTCACCAAGCTTAGTGTCCATTGTTCCAAGAACTGGTTCACTCCTAAGTTGTAATTTGTATGTCTCGTCGTGAGGCTGTGTACTATTAATCGGACGAAAGCCGGAAATGTTAAGTCTTGAACCTATTGTGAGTAGTTTCAAGGATCAATTGTTGCTCAACCATCGACGGAAGAGTACGTGGACCTGTTTGCCAAATTCGTTAGGCATTGCACATGTCAACGTACAAGAAAGATGCAGGTCCTCCACGACCACTTCTCTATCCTCTAATGGTTAACTTTATTAGTCTAAGTCGGGCCAGTCATTTCTTATAGAAAGTTTGACCGAGAATTTTTTTCTGGAGAAGGCCCAGCTTGAGATAATTTTCAAGTTGAAGCGATTATTGAAAAAAAAAATAGCAAAAAGATTCTAAACCTATTATATTTATGCCAATCAAGTCCTAAATTGAGATTTAAATATTTTAGTCTTAAACCTTGTAACAATTTATCAATTAAGTTAATCTGGCCAATTTTAGCTAAAAAGCATTGATGTGAATCTCGACTATTATATGCAACACGGCTAGCTTTGATGAGGTTGTGACAGCTAGGGTCACCTGGCAACCCTCACCAACCGGAGGCCTCGCCCAAACTAGGAGAGGGCTGCCTCGCCCGATGCCATCATCGCCACATTGGTTGCAGATGAGGGTTGCTAGATCTAAGTGAGGGCCACCTCAACCACTATTGATGGGGCCACGAAGGCCCTCACTTGTGGCTGGGAAGGTAGCCCTCGTCCAATTTAGGTGAGGCCTTCGCAACCAATGAGGATCACTAGTGACCATTGCCGGCCATAACGAAAAAGCAAAGAAAAAAAAGAATAATAAACAATTTTAAAAATAAAAATCATAATATTTATCCAAGTCAACATTGGTTTTGATGTCAGCGATTTCTTACTAAAATTAACAGAAATGACTTAATTGACAAATTATCAAAAGGTTTGGGACTAAATTAGTCAAATTGAAAGGCTTATAATTGAATTAACACAAGTGCAACGGGTTTAAGAATCTTTTGGTAATCTTCTCATAATTATTGTGTAATTTTTAGCTTTCTGCAATTTAAGTCTCCATACTTATGTATATCCTAAATATTTGCAAGCTAGCAATCAAATGATATCCAAGTTAAGTATAATATTATTTGAAGGATAAGTGTATTAGAAGTTCTAAAACTTATCACAAAAGAATTAATTTCTAAAACTATTTATGAAAGTACAATTGAGTCATAAAACTATAAAAAAATACGATCAAATTCTAAAACTTATCAAATTAATATAATTAAGTTCTTCTATTGATTATATTTTTGAAAATTTTAGGATTTGATTACACTTTGATACCAACTTTTATGATTTAAATGCACTTTTTTTAAAGTTATAGGATTCAATTGCATTTTCGTAATAGGTTTTAAGACATTTAGTGCATTTATCCTTTCTTTGTATAAATTTATATTTGATTGGATATAAACACACTCAAAATAGTGAAAAATTCTTCAAAGTTTAATAGCTAATATATTTTTCAACTTGTAAATAATAATCATTACCTTGTTATTTAAAAACAAAGAAAGCAATACCATTTATTGACCTCGACATTCGACATTTCTCAAGCTCAACCTGAAGATGGAACGAAATTAATAACGATGACATCGGCGAGGGATTATAAACAATCGAAAAAGTATCTGTTACCGTATACTCTGTTAAACAAATTAAGTATCTTGATTTAATTGACATGTAAAAGTCACCATCATATGATATAAACGAGAAGTTCTTAATTTGCGTGCGATTTGAATCCGTACACTATGCGTAGGAGACGAAACACAGTATTTCTTTTATATAGTTTGACACCTAGTGGAATTTTTTTTCTTCTCATAGTTGCAGAATATTAGGGTGAGCAATTAGGCCGATTCAACCTACAAAATCAAATCTAACTGGCCTTGCCCAACTAATTCAAAACCGGTTCGCATAGGGATGGGTTCAGTTCCCAGGTACAAATTTTGGAAATTGATTTTGATCGGTTCGGTTTTTGGAGCCATCGGTGCTACCCAAGAATTGGCCTTAACTTTTGAACCACTTTAAAACCAATCCTAAATCTCGTGTTTAAAACACTTTCCACTTTCTTTTCTAGTTGTCCCTTTCTACTTAAAACAGGACCAGCACTTCAATTTTTCGTTCTCTATTGAAAGAAAAACCCTTAGAAGACATCATCTACGAGTCTCTAAATGAACTAGGAAAAAAAAAAAAGTACGACGATTTCCGAGCCAACCCTAAAATGATAAGTTCGGGTCTAGAGTCAACCGATTTGGTTCCCGTCAAAAAACTGGAAATCGACTCTAACAGAGTATGTTTCAAATTCTTGATCTGAAACCTGCTAATCCCAAAACCTACCCCTCATTGGAATACGGAATATATTATATGTGCGTTGAAAGGAAACAGGTAAAAGACTTTCCCACTTTGATATTTTTGGCTACGCAATGTGTGCATGATCCAGGATTCAAAAGTTATTCAGACAAAGTTATTCAGACAGCATTAATTCATGTACGTGGATAGCCAGTCGACAATCATAAATGGACCATTTGGCATAAGTTTTCCCTGATGGCCGTGAAATCAATGTCATTGGTTATTTAAGCCAAAACTTTCGAGAATTAGAATGTCCCATGAATCAACCAAATTGAGAGTTTGACAAATGAACTTGAACCCGCTTCTAGACTCCTAGTTTCCGGTTGAACTTACAGAATCCCGCCTCCCCCTTCTAGACTTTTGACTCTCTCTCCCCCTGTCGGGAGTCTGGAATTTCTATCTATACACGGCTCCTCCTTCGCTTCTCTCTTCACTCTCGTATTAATACAGAAACTTAGACAGCATTGATTCATATACATGGATAGCCAATCGACAATCGTAAGTGGACCATTTGGCATAAGTTAAGCGGACCACTTGGCATAAGTTTTCCCTGATGGCCGTAACAACATTTTCATTAGTTATTTAAGTGAAAACTTCCAAGGATTAGAATGTCCCATGAATCAAGCAAATTGAGAGTTTGACAAATGAACTTCGGAACCCGCTTCTAGACTCCTAGATTCCCGCTGAACTTACTGAACACCTACTTTCCCTTCTAGGCTTTTGACTCTATCCATACACGGTTCCTCCTTCACTTCTCTTTACTCTTGCATTCAGACAGCATTAATTCATATACGTGGATAGTCAATCGACAATCGTAAGTGGACCATTTGGCATAAGTTTTCCCTGATGGCGGAAACATCACTTTCATTAGTTATTGAAGTGAAAACTTCCAAGGATTAGAATGTCCCATGAATCGAGCGAATTAAGAGTTTGACAAATGAACTTCCGAACGGGCTTCTAGAATCCTAGTTTCCAGTTGAACTCCCAGGACCCCCCCCCTTCTAGACTTTTGACTCTCTCTCTCTCTCTCTCTCTCTCTCTCTCATGAGATTGGAATCTCCATTTATGCACGGCTCCTCCTTCACTTCTCTTCACTCGCATCAATACAGAAAATTCAGACAGCGTTAATTCATATACGTGGATAGCCAATCGACAACCGTAAGTGGACCATTTGGCATGAGTTTTCCCTGATGGCCGTAACATCAATTTCATTAGTTATTTAAGTGAAAACTTTCAAGAATTAGAACGTCCCTTGAATCGAGCGAATTGAGAGTTTGACACATGAACTTCCGAACCGGCTTCTAGAATCCTAGTTTCCAGTTGAACTCCCAGGAACACCCCCCCCCCCCACCCCAACCCCCACTCTTCTAGACTTTTTGGCTCTCTCTCTCTCTCTGTCATGAGATTGGAATCTCTATTTATGCACGGCTCCTCCTTCACTTCTCTTCACTCGTATCAATACAGAAATTCAGACAGCGTTAATTCATATACGTGGATAGCCAATCGACAACCGTAAGTGGACCATTTGGCATGAGTTTTCCCTGATGGCCGTAACATCAATTTCATTTGTTATTTAAGTGAAAACTTTCAAGAATTAGAATGTCCCTTGAATCGAGCGAATTGAGAGTTTGACACATGAACTTCCGAACCGGCTTCTAGAATCCTAGTTTCCAGTTGAACTCCCAGGACCCCCCCCCTTCTAGACTTTTGACTCTCTCTCTCTCTCTCTCTCATGAGATTGGAATCTCTATTTATGCACGGCTCCTCCTTCACTTCTCTTCACTTTCGTATTCGTACAGAAAACAAAAGCTCAAGATCGTTCGAGCGAGAGGAGGAGCTTCTGCTGGAGAAGAGGGCACGTGCAAATTAGCACCTCCAAGATCATATGGCGTTCTCGAATGCTCAACATCTGGCTCTCATATTTGGTCTCCTAGGTAACCACATATAATTTCAAGATGAATTTCATTGGTGATGAGCAGCACTCTTTGTTGGAGAAATCTTTCCAGAATATTTTGAAGCTGACAAAACGTTTCTTTCAGTCTAGTCCGAATATCTGCAGATCGTCTAGCTTAAAGTCTGAAGACTTTCGATTACCGAGACTCAAGATTCAAGACTCAAGATTCAAGACTCAAGATTCAAGACTTCAGACTCAAGACTTAAGACAATTCTCATTGACAATCTTTCTCGATCCAAAGGACGAAGGAAATCCAGAGTCGAAGTATATGGTTGAGGGTTTAATCGTGCCCTGGAGAAGATCTTTTTGGTTGGATAAACATAACGGATTCTTTTGTTCGTATCTAGATCAATTGAAGATCCGATGGTCGACGAAAGTATTCTTGGAATGTTCTATTCTTGGAAACCAAGATCCTGATTGTATGGGCGAACGGGATTGATGGGCTATCGTCAGGTTCCTTTAATAGCTCGAATGATCTTCTTGATTGATTCCGTCCAACGGGTAGATTGGAGGAATTCCTTTGGAAAGTGCCAATGGGTATGATGGCATAAAGGAGTATAAAAAGGAAGACGTTCTAGTTGTTTGAGTACGTGATCGATAGAGAAATTCGAGTCTAAAGCACCTTGATTATTAGTCGATACTGTCAGCGAAATTGTAAACACAGAGTGTCTATACTTGGTGATACCTTGAGCGAGTGTGGTAGATCATCTACACCTAGAAATCAAGGAAGATCAACACTGTAACATCTCTTTGTTCATAGTGGAATCCAGCCAATTGGCTGTCAGTGCAGAAGAGTGGACGTAGGCTTGAATCAAGCTGAACTACTATAAACCGCGTGTTCAATTCTCTCTTTCCTTTACTTAGTCTTATGTTGATTATTACTTATCGCAAATCCTTCAACTGTCTAAGTATTGCGCAATAATCAAGAAAAATCTTTTATATACCTATTCACCCCCCTCTAGGTACTCTTACTAGTTATATCACTCTTGTCAAAGTCTATTGTAATATAGTTGAGCATTTGATGGATACGGTCTCGTGTGGTTCTACATAAGATCCGCACTTAGAACATGTAAATCAATTAATTCATGTAAGAAATCACTCTAGCAAATCCTCAAACCCTTTAATATTTCATTCTTAACATCTCATTGGAGTTCTATGAACAATTCTGACATTTCTCTTTATCTCCTTTTCTCTTGATTCGATCCAGGCAACTTCATGTCCTTTTTTCTTTTCTTGGCGCCAATGTAAGACCTCCTCCAACTCTTCATTTTCCACATAGCTTCTATCCCGTCTCTATCATTTTGCCATTACAAGTCTCTCGGTACGATTTGGAAATTTATCTGTTGGTGAAGTACCTTTCTTCTTTTTCTTCTTCTTTTCTTATTTTGCTTTCAGCAGTCCAACGTTTTACACGATCTACAAGAAGAAGTCATCATATGGGTATCAGGTACTTCCATATATATTGGCGCTTTCGGGTGCATTGTTGCTTTTGTACTATGGACTCCTCAAGACTAATGCTATGAGCATCATCATCAATGCCATGGGAATCGTCATTGAACTCTCCTATCTTGTTCTCTTCTTGATCTATGCCTCCACAAAAGAGAAGGTCGCTCTCTCTCTCTCTCTCTCTGCTTTGTGCTTAAAAATGTAACAAACAATGGACTCCTCAAGACTAATGCTATGAGCATCATAATCAATGCCATAGGAATCGTCATTGAACTCTCCTATCTTGTTCTCTTCTCGGGCTATGCCTCTATGAAAGAGAAGCTCTCTCTCTCTCTCTCTCTGCTTTGTGCTTAAAAATGTAACAAACAATTATCCCTTTGTTATCTTACCCATGCCTTGTCCATTAGCTTGCGAAATGAGTGTTTAGGGAAATCGTGACAGGCTCTCAAAGCTAGATCTATGGTGGGGAAAAACTATTGTCTCAACTTGTTTCCTATTTTGTATTTACAAGCAAGATCGAGATTGTCTTAATGGGTATTTGCATTGTTTCTGGTACAAAGTTTGCGTTTCCACATATTCGCCGAATAGTTAAAGCTTTCTAACAACCTCACACGTTAGCCCTTCATCAAATTTAAGTAAAAGGAAGATATGCAAAAAGAAGAAAAGAAAACAATTCTTAAGAAATTTATGTGCGAGGAATAAAAATGAAAACCTACAAAAATAATTTTTTTCTCAATTGACAACGAAATATGAAGTAATCCCATGTGAATCACCAATCTACGCAGATGTACACAACGAAGTTAATGCTGCTGTTCAACGTAGGAGGCTTCGGAGTGACGATGGTGCTGACCATCTTGCTTCTCAAGGGTCAGCATCGCATCAACGCCGTTGGATGGATCTGCATGGCCTTCAATGTTGCAGTGTTCGCTGCCCCTTTGAGCATCATGGTGTTACTTCCTGTTACTCAATATCCGAGAGATCATTACTTTGCATATGCTATAGCAACAAAACCAGTCCAAAAAGGAGTTTCAAATTTGAATGTGTAATTCTGTGTTTGTGCAGTGGAAGGTGATAAAGACCAAAAGTGTGGAGTTCGTGCCGTTCACTCCGTCCTTGCTCCTCACCCTTTGTGCCATCACCTGGTTCCTCCATGGACTCTTCGTCAAGGACTTGAAAATTGCGGCAAGTACCATCTAGCTCTCTCAATCATTCAACTTTAATGCTTTTCATTATACATGCAACTTTGCATTGATTTCTTGTACAAGGCCCCGATTTGCACAGACCTGACTTAGATCTGCAAACTCTCCCAGATGCAAACCTTGCGCTGGGAATGTGAATCTTTTTCTGCATAGTCATCGTACCTGAGATTTCCCGTAAACCTGTCAAGTTGAATTCTCGTATTTCTTACTTTGACCGTGCCCATTTAAGTAATAGAATAGTCTAAATCCAACTGGAAAAAAGATAAAAGATAAAAGAAGAAGATAAAACTCGAATCCATCCCCTGTTCATTTATATTATGATCGATGCTGTCTATCCACCTGTCATCGGAGCGTTACCTTTTTATTTATGTTTTAACACATGCAACATCTCTCTCTCTCTCTCTCATATTTGTTTTTTGCTGGCTTTGAAATTAAAATGAGAGGTCAAATGGGTGTTTCAGCTACCAAATACAGTGGGATTTTTGCTTGGCCTCACTCAAATTATCCTCTACATGATATACAAAGATGGGAACAAGAAAATGAAAGAGACGAATGAGAGGACCAACCCACAAGAAGTATCTCTGGACATGAAGAAGCTGACTTCGATCCAAAGTGCAAACCTGTACGCAACCTTACGGCACCAACCCCAAGTCACAGAAATGGATATTGTTTCTAGTGGCAAACCAGTTGAACCAAGCAAATGAGTACACGTCTCTCTAGCAAATCATAAGTAACAAAGTAATCACCCAGACAGTTGGGCTCTAAGAAACTATGGAGTGTGGCAGATTTTGCATGTTATTTGTAGGGTTAATGTTACTTTGTAGGTGTTGAAGGAGAGAATATTCTACGTATTGTATTCACTTAATCAAAAAAGGATTACAAGAAATATATATATATATATATATATATATATATATATATATATATATATATTTATTTATATGAGTAACCCTAGTAACCCTCTTATGACTATTTTGCCCTTATTACTATTTCCTAACACCCCCCCTCAAGTTGGGATGTAAATATCAAACAATCCCAACTTGTTACATAAAAAATTCACTCTATTTCCTCGTAAAGACTTGGTAAAAATATCTGCAAGATGATCATTCGTTCTTGTATGTTGAAGAGTGATCTCTCCTTTTTGAACTTTTTTCTCGTATACGGTGACAATCAACCTCAATGTGCTTGGTTCGCTCATGGAAGACTGGATTGTTTGCAATATGAATAGCTAATTGATTGTCACAATATAATATCGATGGTTCTGATGTTGACATCCCAATTTCTGACAATAACATTCTCAACCAGAGCAATTCTGTCACGTCCCGAACCTCGAGCGCGCCAACATCTCACCATAGTCATGCAAATGCGACATTCCCAGGTAATGTCGCCGACCCCATTCATTTATTATTGCGCAAGCGGAACGTATTATAAAATCCCTGACAATGAAATACGGGATAGAAAAGCAGGAAGCAAAACCACAACATAACACTTTCATAATTCAACAGAATTACAAACGAAGGCCTACAACCAAAGGTCTACAAAAGACTAGCTCTTAAAAAGGAACTGTCCTACGACTTACAAGTCGGACACGTTCTCCAATCTTCCTAACTTCACCTCTACAACTCCTCAAGGTCAACCAAAGTTATCTAGCCGCTCCGTCCACCAGGGACTTGAAATTGTAATTCCCACACCGAGATGAGACAATATTTCAGCAAATTCAACTCCCTAAACCCCTATTAGAAAGAAAATATGTCTCGGATGGTCTAGCCACATCACACAGAAGACTTACCTCGCATTAGTCTTCATTTGCAGGTTAGCACAGTTTATATAAATCAACCACGTGCAATTATGATAACCAAACAATTGTGGCACAATCACATTATCAAAACAATTCAACTACTTGGATCGTCTCAGCGATCAATCGACTCGGCCGATTACATGTCATTCTAGCAAATCAATCACTGCCTCCGATCACGACCCTACAGGTAAGTCTAACATTTAGTGGTAATTACGGCCCCACTCGGCACAACCTTTAAAAGGTGGTAGATCTTAACCCGATGGGCACGACCTCTAATAGGTGGTAATTCACCGCCCGATTGGGCGCGACCTTTATCAGGTGGCAATCCACGGCTCCACTGGGCGCGACCTTTATCAGGTGGCAATTCACGGCCCCACTGGGCGCGACCTTTATCAGGTGGCAATTCACGGCCAATCTCCCCTCAATTTTGACACTTGTGACTTTATAAAGAATCCATATTTATCGCAATCACACTCAATTTTCCATAATCAATCATCAATTTTAAATTCTAAATACATAGCAGCGATCGGCACGAAATTTTGAGCAACCGGGGTCAAAAATAATTTTTTCATTTTTTCATTTTTAAATAAATAATAATATTTTAATAATTTCGGAATATAATATAATATTATAAATTCCAGAATTTCGAAACAATTAAATAATTCAAAAATAAAACCATATTATGTCCCATCAAGACTTATTATTAAATAACTCTATTAACCTTAATTAAACACACTTTAAATTAAACAAACTTCTTAATCCAAATCACAATTAAATAAACTAAACTATCCACCTAAACTTGCTTAACTTAGACTAAGCACACTTATGGCATCATTAACCGTTTAATCAAGATTTAGTGAGCTAAACTCACCGGATTAGCGAGCCGAGTGGACCAAAACGACGAGGACGACGAGGGGATCGACTTTTCTCAAGGCACGCCGAGCATCCAGGGTCAGGAAGACGGCCAAAACGGGCCAAAATCGAGCTTCCATACCCATTTTTCTTAGCTGCTGGTTGAGGCCGACGAAGGTGGTTCGGCGGCTGCTCGAGCGGAGGAACGGCGGAGGAGGACTAGCGATGGCTTGGACAAGCCGATGGGGAGGTCAACAACGGCGGAGGGAGCTCCGGCGAAGGCCTGAACGGCTTAGACGAGCTGCTGGAATGCGGGCTGGCGCGAATGAGGGCAACGTCGAGCGGTGGCTAGGCGCGCGAGCAGCGCATGCACGATCGAGCGGAGTGGCGGCGGCGACAGACGAACGGCGTGCAAGCAGGAGTGGACGGCCATGGCTGCAGCTTCTTCTTCTCTGCATTTTTCTGGTCTTCGCACCATGGAGATGGAGGAGAGAGGTGACGGGAGAGAGAGAGGGAGGAGAGAGAAGGAGAGAGAGAGAGAGATGGGACCATTCATTTTCTTTTCTTTTCTTTTTTTCTTTTTCTTTCATCCAACCAAGGTGGCCCACCATGACCTATGATGATATCACAATCCACTCACCTAATCCTCCACAACCTCTTCCAATGGTTGCAATTTCATTTTCCACCGGGGTCCAATTCTTATATATCCAATTTCTTCAATTCCCATCAATTCTCTTCAAATTCATTCCAATTGAAGTCCATAAAATTAATCCAATGTCACCGCACTTCAATTCACATCTTCATTTGTCTGTAGAATCAACTTAAGTCCCAAAAGCGCGACTAAAGACGGGTTTACTAATTTCTCGAGCCAAATTAGCCATTCTCTGATTATTTTGCTGAAAAACTCGACTTGCACAAAAAATCTTCCGAAGATGAGTCAATAATCCTAAGATGATTTGTGACACACCATGACTTCCAATTTTTGAAATCGGTCTCAATTTCACGGTTAATTTCACTTTGGTACGATACTAGCGCAGCCCAACCTACCGGGTAGCCTTTAAAAATTTTCATGCATTTGACCTATGATTGATCATCTCAAGCCACAATGTATATATTTGAAACATTGGTGACTTTCGGTTGTCGAGGTAATCTCAAGGTTTCAAATACAAACACAGGGTACGCAATCGACTGAAATTGTGAGATCGACAAGAATTGTGCGATCTGGTGTGCCTGATCACATTCCTCTGTCGAGTTGACCTATCTCCGATCTCTAATCGATTTTTAATTGTGCCGTAATGACCCTTGCAGATTAGCTCGGTCGAAAGATCGCTTCCTAGTCAAATTATCGAGTTTGATGCATTAGAAACTCTTAACGGTTTCACCCAATAGACTAGTTTTCACATAAGTGGCCGACTCAAGAAAAAGAAGTATATGTGTGCCAACGAAATGCCTATATCAATTTATTGAAAATAGAATTGGAAAATCGGGATGTCACAAATTCACTAGTCACATGTGCCATTGCTCTATATTCCGCTTCTGCACTTGATCGAGAAACCACATGTTGTTTCTTACTCTTCCAGGCAACTAAATTACCTCCAAGAAATACACAATAACTTGATATAGATCTTCTACTAGTAGAACATCTAGCCCAATCCGCATCAGAAAAACCTGTGGTATTCAGGTGGCCATAATTCTTGAAAATTAGTCATTTACCTGGTACTCCTTTTAAGTATTTGATAATTCGAAGCACAGCATCCCAGTGAGTAGTCCGAGGAGAACCCATGAATTGGCTTACAACACTAATGGAAAAAGATATATTAGGTCTCGTGACGGTAAGATAATTCAACTTACCAACTGCTCTCCAATATTTCAATGGGTCATGTAATAATTCTCCATCTTCTGCATCAAGTTTCACATTGGGTTTCATAGGAGTATCAACCGGTTTTGCTCCAACAAGTCCAACCTCATCAAGAATGTCAAGAACATATTTTCTCTTAGTTAAATTTATACCGTATGCGAGTAGGCAACCTCAATACCTAGGAAATACCGCAAACGTCCCATATCCTTAGTACTAAACTGTATATGCAGAAATTGTTTGAGTCGTTGAATACCATCTGAATCACTGCCATTAATGATAATATCATCCACATATACCACCAGAAGAATATAGCCAACTGAGGAGACAGAACTGAAGACTGAATGATCTACTTGACAATACTTTAATCCAAACTTGATAACAACATCACTAAACTTACCAAACCAAGCACGAGGAGATTGCTTGAGTCCATACAATGCTTTATGTAAATGACATACTAGATTCTCCCCCTGAGCAACAAATCCAGGTGGTTGCTCCATATACACCTCTTCAGCCAAATCACCATATAGGAATGCATTTTTGATGTCTAATTGATGAAGAAACCATCCAAAATGTGCTGCTAGAGAAATAAAGACACGAACAGATGGAATTTTGGCTACAGGAGAAAAAGTGTTATCATAATCAACACCATATGTTTGAGTATATCATTTAGCAACTAACCGTGCCTTCAATCGATCTATAGTGCCATCAGGGTGGACCTTAACCGTGAAAACCCAACGTCAACCAACAGGTTGCTTTCCCACATGAAGGGTAGTAAGCTTCCAAGTGCGATTCTCAATGAGTGCTTTCATTTCATCCTCCATGGCTTGTCTCCAACCAGGATGAGCAAGAGCTTTAGTAACATTGCTAGGCACAAAAATAGAGAACAAGGACAAGACAAAAGTAGAGAAGGTAGGAGATAAACAATCATAAGACAGAAAGTTGCTAATAGGATGACGAGTACGAAGACAATCAGATAGACTAGAATAAAGTGTATAACGATCCACAGGACGCCTAACACAAGATCGTATATCTTTTCGAGTAGCAATGGGTTGATCAAGATCAGGATCAGGGGATGGCACAGCAATTGATGAGGGATCAGATGAATCAGGTGATGGCCGTACCTCTATAGTGGGAGCTGTTCCTCGTCTATGGTAAGTTTGATTAGCAAACTGAAATCCTGTTGATGATACTGGAGGAAGTGAGATTGGTGGAGAAATTGGTAAGACACACTTGTCAGTGTCAGGAGACATAGTAAAGACTATTTGAGTACTATAGTATGGCTGGTCCTCAAAAAATGTCGCATCTGCTGATACAAACACTCAGCGACTAATAGGATTGTAACATTTATAGCCCTTCTGAATTCGAGAGTACCCAACAAAGATACATTTATCAGCACAAGGAGCCAACTTATCAAGACATGGAGTTAGAGAATGAACGAAACAAACACAGCCAAAGACACGTAGAGGTAATGCAAAGGAGGACAATTTGGATGTAAAATAGAGAAGGGTGTCTCCCCATGAAGAATAGAAGTTGGAAGCCGATTAATTAAGAAGCAAGCTGTAAGAACAACATGACCCCAAAATGTTTTCGAAAGATGCATGAGAAACATAATACAACGAGCAACATCAAGAAGATGACGATTTTTACGTTCAGCTACACCATTTTTTTGTGGTGTATATGAACAAGAAGTTTGATGAATAATGCCATGATTATCAAGAAAAGGTTGAAAACCAGAGGTAATGGCAAGATACTCTTTGGCATTATCAGATCGAAGATTTTTCACACAAGTATTATATTGATTCAGCACTTCAAAATAGAATTGACGAAAGCAATGACAAATCTCAGTACGATCTTTTATTAGGAACAACCAAGTCATTCGGGAAAAATCATCCACAAATGTAACAAAGTACCGGAAACCAGATGTATCATAAACACGACACGGACCCCATATATCTAAATGAACTAACTCAAAGGGACTAGACACACGACTCTGAAAGCGAGAAGGAAAAGAGACTCTCTAGTGTTTTCCAAACTGACAAGCTTCACACTCAAAAGTACTCACAGACTCAGACTCTGGAAACAATCGTCGAAGAATGTTTGGCGAGGGATGACCAGCACGACAATGCATCCGATAGACATCAATGGATGTGTGCTTCAAAGCTGCTGTAGCTATCACCTTCTTGTCTAGATAGTATAGGTCATTTGATTCATGTCCCCCACCAATCATCTGTCCAGTCCTCAGATCCTGAAAAACACAATGAGAAGCAAAAAAGGTTACTGAACAATTTAGCTCTTTAGTTAATGAACTAACGGAAATCAAATTATATGGAGATTTGAGATGAAGGACGGATGATAAAGAAAGGGAGGAACTCAAATAGGCATCTCTAGTGCCAGTAACTTGGGAAATTGAACCATCAGCTAAGGTAACAGAGTTGGACACCCCAGAGGTGTGGAATTTAACGAAGACAACAATTTAAAGTTACCTGCAATATGATGAGTAGCTCTAGAATCTATAACCCAAGAGTTTGACACTGTAGAAAGTAAACAGGATGAACTACCATTTGAGTTATGTACTAGAGTGGCAATGGGAGCTGAAGTTCTTGTCACCTGTTTGGAGTGAATCCAAGCCTCATATTCTGCACATGTCAATGTAGTTGAATCTTTTGTGTCCTGCACATTAGTAGGATCGGATTGAACTAGTGAGGAATCTTCAACTTCAGCAAATGTAGCAACTGTGGGTTGAAGCTCTGGATGAAGCGTGTAGCAGTAAGCTTCAATGTGTCCAGCCCTCCAACAATGGTTACAATATCGAGTGTCACGGCTACCAAGAATTCCATCACGACCACCACGACTTCCACCTTGAATAAGCCCACATCCATGACCCCCAATAACCACGACCACAAGCTTCACGTCCACTAGAGCCATGAGAAATCATGGCACTTGTCTCTAAAGTTGTAGTGGAGATCTTGTCAGTAGGTGTCGAGCATAAGGCTCGGGAGAAAACCTCATCAACTATAGGAAGGGAGCTTTCAGACGTAATATGCTAATGAAGGGAGGAATATTCAGGCTCTAGTGCTTTAAGAAATAGTATCACTCGAAGATCCTCCTGACGTTTGACTAATATATTTGGATCATTAGAAGCTGGAAGATAAGTATCTAGCTATCTGCAAAGTGTAGTGAAACGAGCATAATATTCAGATAGAGACTGATCTCCACGCTGAAGATCAAACAAGGCCTCCCATGTGTCACACACTCGTGTCATATTATTTTGGCCAGAACAAAGTAGAGCACATTTATCCCAAACTTTCTTAGCAGAATTACATTGAATAAAGTGAGGGCTAATCTTCGGATCCATACTATCCCATAACAATGTACGGATCATCGCATCTCCAGCAATCCAATCATCTACTTTACTCTTATCCGAGGGAAGTGTGGATGTAAGATAATCATGCTGTCTAGTTGCAGTAAGATAAACCTGTACAGCTTTAGACCATGATGGATAGTTAGTGCCATCCAACTTGACAGATGTCAATTGGAAATGCATCAAACTAGTAGATGATGTAGAAGCCATCAGTATTAACTCTACTGAACTCCAATAATGCAATTAGCCAGACAGGTTGAACACAAGAGTCAACCAAACCCAATAAGGGGCTGTTTGGTTCAGCATTCCCAAGGGGCTTTCAGCCCCGAAAGCCCCTTGGGAAAAATTTCAGCTGTTTGGTTCAGCATTTTGGGGTATACTTGGGGGAATGCTAGCATTTAAAATGCTCTGGAATGCTGAAAGCCCAAAGCAGGTCCCCACCTGCTTTGGGCATTCGGCATTTTCGGAATGCTGAAGGGGGTTTAATGAATTTTTTTTTCTTCCACTTTTGCCCTCATTGATAATTTAGTTTTCTTCTTTTACCCTAAAAAATAACTGTTCATCGTCTTCCTCGTCTTCATTGTTTCTTCAAGATCGAAGCTTTAGCCGGCGGAGCTCAACCAGCTGGAGCTGGTCGCCCACGAACCGCCCTCGCCACGCACTGTCGTCGCCACGCACCGCCGTCGCCACGCACCGCCGTCGCGTGGGTCGCGGCCTCAGGCGGCGTCGCCTGGGTCGCGCGACCCACGCAACGGGCTGAGCAGGGCTCGGAGCACCCGACCAGCCGGTCGCTGGTCTCAAGCGCGAGCGGCGACGCCGCGAGGTCGCCCGCCTCGGCCGGCGTCGCCGGGTCTTGCGCGAGCAGCGACTCAAGCGAGGCCAGATCTCGGCCTCCGCGACCTCCGGCGGCCAGATCCGTGGTCCGGCGACGGCCGGGATTCCGCCGTCCGGCGGCCGCCGGCGGTTGGCCGACACGGCGCCCGCCGGAATTTGATTTCAGATTTTAAAGAAATTAAAAAATACCAAAAGCTAATTCCAAATGCAAAGTTTGCCAAACGGTGTTTTTGCCAAGTTGCATTTCAATGTTAAAATTTACCAAACGGTCTAACATTTCCGAAAGCCTCTTTCTCTCAAAGATATTTGCATTCTCCAAATGGCATTCTCCCAAAGCCGAACCAAACGGGCCCTAAGAATGACACAATAATCAAGCACTTCACTCCAGTTGTGCAATCAGCCACAGAACAACAAACAGAAATTAGGGTTCAATCGATTCACCACTGAGTCAAGATACTTCACTAGGAGGCCATTAAATCATACCAACTAGCACTTCAAGAAGCAATATACTTCAATGAGAATCCATATAAGTATACTGGAAAACAACTTTTGATGCCCTCAGTTCGGGTCAATTTTTTTTTTTTTCCGGGGTGAAACCCTTGCAGAACCGAAGGCTTCCGAAATCCTCAGGATATATGAAAAACACAAAATCTAGATCGCAAGACAAACAAAAACCAAATCTGCAATCGGTTTTCAATCCCGTCATCAAGAAAGAAGACTAAACACAAACCGATTTTGCTGGATGGGCTTCGGCGATTGACGCAGGGCAGTAGTTCTGTCTAGATCTTAGAAAACCAGTAGACAGATCTGGATCTATGGACGATGACCGAACGGCGATGTAGGCGTTCTTTCTCCTCCATTGTCTAGAAGAGAAGCACACTACGGCGGCGGCGGCGGCAGAGGGTCTGGATCTAGCGACAGCCTCCGCCACCGGGCTGTGGTGGTGGTGGGATCACTCTCTTGAAGTTTTAACCATGCTCTAATACCATGTTGAAGGAGAGAGTATTCTACGTATTGTATTCACTTAATTAAAAAAGGATTACAAGAATATATATATGATAACCCCAGTAACCCTCTTATGACTATTTTACCCTTATTACTATTTCCTAACAGTAGGAGAGCACAAGATAGATGAATGCGTAATGGTAGAGAAGGGGATGATCGTATTGGCAATATTTTCATCGGTGGAGTGACATATCATCCATAATTTGTACTCAAAACTCCTATATTCGAGAAATTATTGAAGCACTGGATTTGGTAAAAATAATCTTCCTGTATACACAATTTCCCTTTTAGTTCTCCCTTATCCCTTCGATCAGATGCTTCAAGTAGAAGTATGCCTTTCCAGACCATATATTCAGATCACAGACGGTTGATATACTTCTAAGATCTCTTTTCATCTCCGATGATGAGGAGATCTGCAGTCATCGACTTTCAGGGTGATCTGAAGAAACTAATGTCGTAGAGAGAGTTTGGACTAAACTATGATGTCCGACCCTTTTAAGCAAGCAAAAAAGGAACGCTATGCATAAGCCAAGGAGAGTTTTGTTTGAATAGTTAAGGATCAAAAGAATGGCGAACAGGAAGAACTCTGGCTGCTACTCTAATGAATATGTAAGTAGTGAATGGAGCTATCACCTTCGTTTTTAGAGCAATGGAGATTTAAAATGAGCTCGAAGAAAACAATCTTACTCGGAATTATATCCACTGAGCTTAACAGAGGACATTCCACGGAAACTGCTCTATCTTCAACCAACAAAACAGACCATCTCTGCTGAGTTGATGTTTTGTACACTTGGTGGACAACTAGTAAGCTTACATTTCTACCCCATTAATTCCACTCTCATCCTCACTCTCTGGGCTAAACTCACCTTGACATATCATATTGATGAACGTTTTTGTCACCTGAACAATTGCACAAGATGTTTTCTTCACACCCCTGCAACAAGAAGTTGTGACAAAATAATCGGCAGGCTAGCTTTCTCTTGAATCATTGCTGCATTAAGCATTTGGTGGACTCAAATAGACATTGCAAAAACAAGCAATTACAAAGTTATTTTCAGAGGTCGGTTCTTTTGGTTTTTTTTTTTTTTTTTGGGGGGTGTTTAGGGGCGATCAAACTAAGAGGAGGGGTTAAGACATACAGATGTGTTAGGGAAATCCCTTATGATGTTTTGAAGATGACAAAATAAATCAAAGGCTACTAACATGTTTGATGGTTGAGTAATAGACCATGCAGATGATAAAACATCTAAAGGATTTTATCAAAGTCGAAGATGACCAGGAAGACTGAACGTAACATATGTCCAGAGTATATTCGAAGATTTCCAGACTTCTATGTCAAAGTCTCAAGACTCAAGACTCAAGACTCAAACAAGACCGTCGACTCAAGACTCATATGTAAAGTCTACGGTACCCAGATTGTAAAGTCTCAAGACTCATATCGTAAAGTCTAAAGACTCAGACTTTACATCCGATTCGATGAATCGTAACTCAAGCCCAATCATACAACGGCTAGTGATCTGGTTTGGATTCCACATCAAGATTGATTTGATTGAAGACAAGATCTTTCTACACGAAGAAGCTTTACTTATGGAAACCAAGATTTCGTTTGTATGGGCGATCGGAATCAATTTGGGATTCTACCTTTGTCACTCAACGGTAACTAAATCTTCTAAATACAGAGCTGTCCAATGGGTATATTGGAAGACGATTCTCCGGGATGCTGTCCAACGGCTAGTTTGGAAGTGGAGGAGTATTTAAGGAGGTGAAGGACCGATGAGCAAGTAAGAGACGGAGTGTAGAATTTATAATTCCAAAGTCTGAGCGACCTTCGATTATATACTTGTCTTTGGAGAGCTTAAACGTTTGTAATCGTGAGAGATACCAAAAGAGTGTCTTAGTGAGATAGTGTGATCTACTACTAAGTGTTTGCACTCGAAGTTGTAATCTCTTGTTGATTGCATAGTGGAATCCAGCCAAGAAGGCTGTTAGCGTGGGAGAGTGGACGTAGGCTTGGATTAAGCCGAACCACTATAAATCTTGTGTTCTTAATCTCTTCCCTAACTCCTTTATTTTGTTCATACTAGCACTCTCAAGATGGTCTGTCCTCAGGCAAGAGGACCAATCTGTCTATTCCAGTTTCTGCAGCCTGCACAGCTTGAGCTGATTCATTTACTCCATCACCTCTGTCCAGGCTAAAATGAAGATAATGAAAAAGGAAGAATTACCTTCAGTGGACCTATGTCATGTTAATAATACAAACAGCTTATGAGAAGAGAAGAATTACATGTTACAAATGTTTGTCTTCATGAACAGCTTAAAAGAACACTTTGCACTGATCACTTGCCATGCAGGATCCACATTCAATCGACTCTATCAAAGCATGTCTTACCTCCACATTCAGCATGAAACATCCCACCTACTGAACGTTTTATATTGCATGATTTGAGTTCTGTATTCATTCTTCAATTTGAAGCGCTTCAAACGTCTTTCTATTTCTGTTGTAATAAGGACCTCAGCATGAACTTCACAACAAGAGTTCGACAACTCAACAGCATCACTAGATGTGCGTGTGACAGGATAATCAGAAGCTAAATGTGGCATTCTCTTAATTGTTGGTGAAAGTTTGGATGGACCATACGGTGCATGGATTAGCGACTATAACAGCATGACTTCAGCTCATATAAGAGCACGTAATCACCTTAGATTTTCAACTTCCGGTGTAAGATCGCTGGTCTCCATGCCGAAGAGCCTAATAGCAGCAATTGTGCTCGGTAGCTCCTTCCGTACTGTATTCGCAAGTTTGGAAAGGGACGTTGTGCAGCTCTCTTCATGGCCTGTGAAGTTATGATAACAAAGAACTCCAAAAATTATGCAAAATTTAGACAGACCAGACACCTTGTATCAAGATATTGCATTAAAAGCAATTACTACACAATTTTATTCTTCATCCATTAAACTACTTGCGCAAAATCATTGATCCATAACATTCCCAAGAGTCCAATCTACACATGCTCTAAGAATTCAGCGGTCAGATAACAAAGCAGAACGATTTATACACAAACTGAGCCTGTCATAATCACGTACAAACAACACGTAATCTTAAACGCAATCGCTTTATCTTACATATAATCCTCGGAAACAGCTGCGACGGCAAGGCTATGAACGCAACAGAAGTTTGCACTGATCAAATCCCAAGCTCAGTTCTGATGATATGATGGTGTCTCTTCACTCTCTCCCTCTTCTCTCTCTCTCTCTCTCTCTCTCTCTCTCTCTCTCACCGGCGACGACTTCTGCGTTGAATTTTCCCCTCCTATCACGCTAGCTTATACACTCTCTCTCTTGAACTTTGTCGTCTTCGTTATTCGCTCGTCAAGGCTCAAGCCCAAGCGTATGCGGGTCAAACAATTTCACGGTCCAGTCTTGCTCATCTAGGCCTATCCACCACGCTCCATCGTATCCACAATGAAAGGTTGGATCTTATTAACGAGGGCTCGTGAAGGACTTAATATATACTCAATTTTTAAAATAGCAATCGCACGTATCACTAATACGATTAGTGCATTGTCAAATTTGCAGGTATTTCCTTATTTGGTTGCTCACTCGTGCGCCCTGTCCATGAAAATAGAATAAAGTTTTGCTATTATGTTAGTCATTAATAAACAGGTCTGGCTTAGAGTTTGGGCCCGACTGTGCGTGGGGAAATAAGTGTATATTATCCATTTAGCCTCTAAATAATGTTTCAAGTACACAAGAAAGACCTTGATATCGGAAGGGTCTAAACATTCTCATAATTCGTGACTTAAGCTTTCTCTTGAAAAATTATCTAAGAAGTCCTAAATTTATTGTACGACGGCTAATTCAATTTTAAACATTTTAATTTTGTAAATTTAGTCTTAAACCTTTTGATAACTTACTAATTCAGTCTTAGACCTTTTAATTGTATTAATTTAGTCCTCAACCTTTTAAAGATTTACTAAATTAATCTTAAACCTTTTAAAAAATTGTTAATTTAGTAATTCCGGCTAATTTTGGCCAGACATTGTTGACGTGGTAGCCTAATCAATTAAACTATTCTACGTGTCGTGATTAGTGCTAATGTGAACAATTTTTTTAATTTTTATTATTGATGTTTATATTTCATATTTTTCTTTTCTTTTCTTTCCTTTCTCTTTTTTCCTCATTTTACAGACAGCCAGGCCCAAGCGCATGCGGGTCAACTTCACTCAATCATATCCACGATAAAAAGTTAGGTATTATTAACAAATGTTAAACCTGTTAAAATAGGTTATAAACCCATTTCTTAACTGGTATTTGATGAGTTAAATTGTTATATGTATTATTTATATTAAGCAAATGAGTTATACATGGATTTAGATCTAACTCTGTGGATATTATATGGGTTTACAATTTACTTTAACCCAACCCATCTCTATAGCTCGTTCTTCACTCTCTCTCAATCTCACGCTTGCTTACAGCATGCTTTCACTTTAGTTTGGATATAATTTTCCTAGATTGTGTTTAATATAGAAGTATTTTAATGATGTGGGTCAATTAAAATCGAGTATGGATTATTGGATTTGTATTGTATGAAAAATGGTCAAAACAACCACCGCACGTGGCGTGATAATTCAGCTTTCTCCTCACGAAGGAGAGGACAATCCCCTCAGCGGTTGGGATCTTAAGTGGGACAGGGGATGGTGGGTCCTCCCATTTGTACGGTTTCTTCATGGCCATTTTGGGTTATCGGGGTTCTGCTCAAAAAAAAAAAAAAAAAAGGTCAAAAACAAATTAAATAGGTCAATTTGGGTTAGGCCATTTTCAACTCGATCCATTTATTTACTATTATGTTAGTTGTAAACGGGGTTCGGCTTAGAATTTGGGGCACGACATGAGTCTCGAGTGTCCATCGATCGGATCTAGCAGCGGTCACGAGGAAAGTCTGAAGCTTTTATCGGAGGTGTTGGGACCCAATTGAAACGACGAGGCCTGTTTGCAAGTGGACCCACACACATTTGTTCTGATGCAGCCCATTTGGGCTTTGTGTTCCTAGGCTGAGGGCAAAGGGCCCCGACTTTGGAAATCAGTGGAGGACCACCTCATTGGCTTCATAACTCATTTAGATGAGAAAAGGAATATGTTTATTGGAAGTCTTGAAACTCATTACCAAAATGCAATTGAGTCGTAAGACTTGTAAAAAGTACAATCAAGTTCTAAAATTTGTCAAATTGGCATAATCAAGTCCTTCCGTTAATTTCATCCAATTTAACTAATGGAAAATATATGACGTGGCTTTTTTAAATATTTTATCTCTCCTACATAGCAATAACATACTTTGATTTTTAATACAATTATTATTTAAATTAAATTAAAAATAAACTAAAATTTAAATTAAAAAAGGGACAGAGAGAACTTGGCAATGAGGGTTTGTAGCCCTCACCACCATCCCCCGCCATCATCAGGAAGGGTTGACAACAAAGAGGGAATGGTTGGTAGGAGTCGCTAAGCCCCAGTGACCCTTGCCAAGGGTTGGCCAAGTGTCACCACTGGCTGGTTGACTGCCACTGGTGGCCCTTGACCAAAACTAGATGAGGGCTACCGACCTTAGTCGACCATTCCCCCATTATCACCGGTCTTTCTAGCAATGGTGAGCAGCAACAGTGGTTCTTTTTATTTTTCTATTTTATTTTATTTTTTTAATTTAGCTTATTTTTAATCTGTTTTAAATAGAAATAGTATTACAAATCAAATTTAGACCAAAACTATGTCATTTTAGCCACTTAGGAGAGATAAAGCATTAAAAAAAAATACACATCAGCATTTTTTATTAGTCAAGTTGGACGGAATTAAATAATGGACTCAATTGCGCTAATTTGACAAGTCTTAGGATTAATTGTTGTTTTTGCAAGTTTTAAGACTCACTGCACTTTTGTAACAAGTTTTAAGACTTCCAATGAACATATCCTATAAAAAAACTTCATGGCCCAATTAGTTAGGTCTTCATCAGTAACAGTCATTTGATTTTCACCACAAGGTAACGAGATGGACTGATTGTGCCTAGGGAAATAAGTAGTTATTACCAATTTAGCTCCTAAAGATTGAGGTACATAAGAAAGCCCTACATATGAGGAGTTAGACATTACCATAACTCAAGACGTTTTGGCTTCCTCTTCAACTGGCTATGCCTAGAGAACATATCGGGCGTGACATGTCGAGAAGGATGATGCTAATGGATGGATTATACCTTTTGGCTATGAAATGTCTTTTGGGTATGAAATGTTAGTCGAAACCTGTCTCAAATGACAACTGGCGATGATCGCACGGAATGCTAGTTGGTCAATTGAGATCGAAGAACGGGCAAGTGTATTCATGGGAATCCAAGTTCGTTTGAGAAGTTTTTGCACCGTGTGATCCTCCAACTTTACATGCCACTTGTGGAAGAAATATTTGGAAAAGACGTTGTTGATGCAATGACTTCTACTTTACCAAACCCGGTCAATCGATTAATAGCCGCATAGTATGTCGCAACTGAGAACGCTCTTTTTGCCCCAATCTTAGTCAATCTCAGAGTCGTGAGATTCCCACCCACCTAGAGGGGAAACTTCATGGGAAGCGAGCGTGCGATGTCATTTTCTTAACTTTTGAATGGGGCCTCTTCTCCATTTTTAAGTCACGACGTGGTGATCTCCCTCTCCCTCTCTATGGGGACAGAGGACGACTTGGGCGTTACGGTTTCGCCCTACTTTCACGCTAGCTTTACTCACTCTGTCTTTGCGGGGAGGCCGTGAATTGTTGACTTTCCGGCTGATCAAGGCCCTCTGTTGCGTCATGTTTCACCCTGCCTTCTGTCTCACCACTCCACATCCAATCTTTTGACAACTCCCATGATCAGTGGGGAAAAAGTTTTACGAAGCTAAGTGTCCCTCTGTCCATCGGCTAGTCGGCTCTTACGTCTCGTGGTGAGCCCGTGCACCGTCAATTATTGGAAGAAAGCTGGAAATGATGAGTCTTGACTTTGCGGTGAGTCGTTTCCACAAAAAATCAGGGGGATTAAGAAAGAAGAAAAGGAGCAAGCTTATCTTCTTTCTGGAAATATTTATATAAGCGAAGGAGTACTCATCGACTCAACGTCGGCAATCCCACTTGTTGGTGTCGCCGATTTGCCAATTTCATTAGGCGTTGGACATGTGGACATACTCTTTTCCTGATGATCTCGATCACCTTTTCCCGTTAATTCCTGATGCTCAAACGTATATTCATACAAGAAGAATAAAAGTCCCAACTGGATCGCTTCCCTTATGCTCTATCGTTAACTATATTTGTCTAAGACGAGCCAGTCATCGTATATAGAAAGCTTGACAAGGAATTTCTCTGTAGAAGACCCGGCTTGAGATTTTATCTCAAGTTGAAGTGATTATCTTGTAAATTTTAGCTTTCTATAATTTAAGTCTTGATACTCATGTACATCCTAAATTCCTACAATATACATATACATGTACCAACATATCCTTGTGTGTACGTGTGTATGCATAAGCAATCCCATTTAGATATACAAAAGCTTCTAAAGAGTTTGTTTAGCAGTCCACTGTTCAAGTTAAGTATATCGTTCTTTGCACATATATCTATATTTGTTTGCATATAAACACATTGACAATTTTTTCAAATTTTGATAGCTAATATACATTTTAAGAACTTTGAAGTGATAATCATTTAGTGAATTGTTATTCATACATGTGTAAAGCAAGACCATTTATCGACCTCGACATTCAACATTTTGCAAGCTAAAGATAGGAAAAAAAAAAAAAACAATGGTGACATTGGTGCGGGATTGTAAACATCAGAACAATCATGTATTAGCGTAGGTTATGTTTCACAAATTAAGTTACTTGATTTAATTGGTGGTAAAGGTCACCATCATGTTATCTAAACTCCATATTGTATGGTCTCGTTTGAAGATGGTACAAGCTACGAGAAATTCTTAGTCATTAGACTTGAATCTGCACTCTTTGCCTCCGCAGGCGATGAAGCATAGAGAAACGCCCATCTCCATATAATAACATCCTAATGCAGGAGATAGATATATAGTCCGACCCTCGGTCGAAATCATTTAACATTATACATCCCCAGTTCAGAACAGGAATATCCAGCTCTTTTTTGTCACCGAAAAAAGAGGACGGAAAAGAAGAAACGGCGGAGGGGAAAAAAAAAAAGAAAGCGAAATAGAGGGGTACGTCAGGAGGGAGAGTACATTGGGAGGCAGTTAGTGGGACAAAGGGTGCCTTAGTTTTGTAAATGGGCTTTGGATGTAATACAAATGTTGAAAGTCAAAGTCACTTGGAGAAATACAAATTGTGTTAGGTTAAAATCTCTTTGCAAATGATCTTTGAGTTGAATGTGTGTTTGACAAAAAAAAAAAAATTACAATAGACTTTGGATATGTATATTTATTTTTATTTTTTTTTGAAAAATGACCAAACCCTCTGTCGGCTAGCCATATTTAGTGTCGGTGACCGTCAGTCGAGGTCACGCGACTCAGGCAACCACCACCTAGGTCTCATGGCTTCAAGCGGCCCTCACTTGGGTGTCGTAGGGGCCGTGCGACCGGCCAAGGAGAGAGAGAGAGGAGTTACCTCAATGGAAGCGGCGGAGAGGAGAGGGAGGAGGGCGCGCTTGAACGACCTATCCACTCTTGATTGCCTCAATCCCGCCGGGAGCAGAGACGCCGCCTTCCCTTTCTCTGCCATTTCAGAGAGAGAGAGAGAGAGAGGTGCAAAGGGCAGGAAGGAGAAGAATGTCTTCTTTCGCACTCGCGTTCGAATGTTCTCTTATTCTTCTTCTTTTTTTTTTTTTTTTTTTTTTTTGCCTTTTTTCTGGGGACCGCTGTAAATAATAAATTCGTTTTTATTCAATATATTTGTTGTGGTCGATTTTTTTATTTATTTAATGGTTTACCTAATGTATTTAAATTAAGTTGCGACTTGGCCAAATGAAATCGGAGATGCCTCCGAGCAACGCGAAGTTCCTCAACAAAAAGGAATGGAAAACATGAAAAAAGAAGAAAAGAAAAGTGTATTACAATTAGGTACTTCACCTCTCGAAAATCGGTAGTCTAATCTTGATGATTGGTTAGGATTCGTTCTCAATTTGTAACTGTTTGAAAAAGTGAATATCACAATTGGGTCTAATTCATTCGGCGTTCTTCATTTGAATTGGCTGGTTTAATGCTATCGGACTCAAACACAAGAAGTACCATAATAAGCTTTCGCTCCTCAGTAGCTTAAATCAAATGATTGCAAAATTGATCACCACATGTTCCACGAACTGCACAAATCAGATATATATGAGTTTTTCTCTGGTCGGTTATAGGATATATATGGTAGGTTTTAAATTTCGAAAATTGAGAACTAATCTCGACAAAGTAATTTTCAAATTTCAACTGAAATAAGGATAAATTCTAGGACCGTTCACCTTAATTACAATCGAACTTACTCTTTCATACTTAAGATCGACGGGACAGGTGGGGACCACTAGACCTGACCGGATGGGGAAAAGCAGATATCAGAGAGCGAGGTATGACACGTGGAGACAAGACCGGTCAGGGAGGGACAAACGGGGCTCACGTGCGGGTTAACTTTAACTTTAAGTTTTGTCCTCATCGATCTTTGCCCGTCGAGGCCCAAGCCCAAGAGCATGCGGGTCGAACACTTTTCATCCCGAGGCTCGGCCCGGTCCAAGAGAGAATGCTCCCTGCCATTCTATGGAAGAGGATGGGAAATTTGTGCACTGTCTTTTCGCATGCTCCCCGGAAAAGGACAAGATGGGACGAAAACCATAGAAGAAAAGGACACAGCTCTATGGTTTTCGTCCATGGTCCTTTTCCTAGGACACAATTCTATGATTTTCGTACCGTGTTACATGTAGGAAAGGATATTTCTATCTGTTGCCATTTTCTACATATAATATGTAGAAAATGGCTTCTATGGTTTTCATCCATAGAACGAAAACCATAGAGCTGCGTCCCTTTTCTAATGGAAAGGACTATGGTTTGCGTTCTATGTCCCTGTCCTTTTTCATCCATGGGATGAAAATCATAGGACTGTCCCTTTCCTCATCCATGGGACGAAAATCACAGGACTGTCCCTTTCCTTTGAGCTTTGCGTTCTATGTCCCTGTCCTTTTTCATCCATGGGACGAAAATCATAGGATTGTCCCTTTCCTTTGAGCTTTGCGTTCTATGTCCCTATCCTTTTTCATCCATGGGACGAAAATCATAGGATTGTCCCTTTCCTTTGAGCTTTGCGTTCTATGTCCCTGTCCTTTTTCATCCATGGGACGAAAATCATAGGATTGTCCCTTTCCTCATCCATGGGACGAAAATCATAGGACTGTCCCTTTCCTTGTTGTGAACAAGGAAAGGGACAGTGAACAAGGAAAGGGACAGTCCTATGATTTTCGTCCCATGTTACACGTGGTGAACAAGGAAAGGGACAGTCCTATGATTTTCGTCCCATGTTACACGTAAGAAAGGATATTTCTATGGGGGAGCATTCTCTCGCTATAAATTTTTTCTAACGGGTCCCTGGCCAGCTTCGTACCTATGCTCCACAAAACAAAAGCTCAAGATCAAACGACGTTCAAGCTAGTAGAGGAGCTCCCGTCGGAGAAGGAGGGCACGCGCAAATAAATACTTCTTTCCAAGATCAAAATGGTGTTCTCAAGTACTCAACAACTGGCTTTCATTCTTGGTCTCTTAGGTATGCACAAATAATCTCAAGATGAGTTTCATTCGAAATGAACAGCATTCTTGTCGATCTTCATCAGATTTAGGTTGAGAGTTAGAGAAATGTTTCACATTTATTGTCAAAATTGCACAACAAACATTCGGCATATAGATCAATCATATGTTGTGTGTTGCTCAATCATACGATCTTATGAAAATGTTTTAATCTATTGATTGTGTGGTGGGTATCTTTTCATGAGTATCTATACAATCCAACGGATATGATCGTATCCAGAATGCGAGAAACGATTAATTCATCCTAGAAATGACTAGCAAATCCTTAATCCCTTTAATATCTCACTTTTCTTTATCGAATTCTATGAACAAAAATCCTTTGATCCGTTTAACATCTCATTTTGACTTGTATGCACGATTCTAACATTTCTCCTCTCTTTTCTCTTGGGTCTATCTAGGCAACATCTTATCCTCTTTTGTGTTCTTGGCACCAATGTAAGACCTCCTTTAACTCTTATTTTGCACTACTTCTGTATCCGTTTCTATCGTTTGAACAGTATAAGTCATTTTATATGAATTTGGAAATTTTTTGGGCAAAACATTATCGGTGACGTACCTTTTTCTTCTTCCTTTTCTTGTTCCTTTTTGTTTTTGGCATAAGAACATTTTACAAAATCTATAAGGAGAAGTCATCGGATGGGTATCAGTCAATACCATATGTGGTGACACTTTTGAGTGCATCATTGCAATTGTACTATGGAGTCCTGAAGGCTAATGCCACTATGACCATCATCATCAGCGCTGGTGGAATCGTAATTGAACTGGCTTATCTTGTCCTCTTCTCGATCTATGCCTCCACCGAAGAGAAGGTCTCTCCCTCTCCCTCTCTCACTTTTGTGCTTAAATGTGTAGCAAACTATTGTCCCTTTGTTATCTTAACCATGTGTTGTTCATTAGTTTGCATTTTGAGTGTTTAAGCAAATCATGACAAGCTGTCAAGCCTGGCCATAGGGGCAAAAACTATTGACTCAATTCGTTATCTATTTTGCATTTACGAGCAAGCAATGGTCGAGATTGTAATGGGTATTCCCATTGTTATTGTGCGAAGTTTGTGTTTTCACCTATTAGCCGGATAGCTAAAGCTTTGTAACAACCTTACATGCTAGCCCTTCATCAAAATTTAGGGAAATTTACTAAAAGAAAGTCTTAACATATTATAATTATGCCAATTCAGTCATAAACCTCATCGAACAAAATGAAAAAACAAAAAAAGGAAAAAAAGAGAGATAAAAATAAAAAATAATAATAACAAATTCATAAAAAAAATTATAAAAATTGTCCACGTCATTGCCATGGTGCCACATAGGACGGTTGATGTCTATTTTAGTAATTTCCAATCAAAATTGATTAAATGAATTGAATTGACAAATTATCAAATGGTTTTGAACTAAATTGACAAAATTAAAATATTTATGATTGAATTAACACAATTATAATAGATTTTAGAATTTTTTTGATAATTTTCTCTCAAAATTTAGGTAATTAATGCATTTAAGAAGACATGCAAAAAGAAAAGAAGAAATCAATTCGTAGGAAATTTATGTGACGGAGAATAAAAATGAAAAACTTTTAGGAGATTACAATTTCTCTCATTTGACACTATAATCTAAGGAAATTTGTGTGAATCACCAATTTGCACAGATATACACAGCAAAGTTGATGTTGTTCGATATAGGAGGTTTCAGAGGGACGATGGCGCTGACCCTCTTGCTTCTTAAGGGTCAACATCGCGTCAATGTTGTTGGATGGATCTATGCGACCTTCAGTCTCATGGCATTCACAGTGCCTTTGAGCATCATGGTATTCCTCGTCACTCAATAAGTTTAGAGATGCAGTTCTTTGCCTATGCTATAGCAACTAAACCAGTCCTAAACAAGAGTTTTTGCGATTCTTGAGTGTGTTATCTTGTGTTTTGTGCAGTGGAGGGTGATAAAGACCAGAAGTGTGGAGTTCATGCCGTTCACTACGTCCTTGCTCGTCACCCTCTCTGCCATAACTTGGTTCTTCTATGGCCTCGTTGTCAAGGACTTGAAAATCGCTGTAAGTACCATTTAGCTCTCTCAATCGTTCAACTCTAATGCTTTTCATTGTGCTTCCAGCTTTGCAGCGATTTCATTTTTTAAGACACCCGGATGCACCAGTAAAACTTGCACCGGAATTGTGAATTTTTTTTCTGCATAGTCATTACCGGATATTTCTCGTAAACCTGTTAAGTCGAGTTCTCGTATTTCTTACTTCGACTGAACTGGGAAAAGGATGAGACTTGACTCTGTCCCCTGGTCAATTATAACATGATTGACGCTATCGATCCATTTGTCATTGGAGTGTTTGCATTACTTTTTTACTCATGTTTTAACACATACAACACCTCTCTCTCTCTCTCTCTCTCTCATATTTGTTTATTGCTGACTTTGAAATTAAAATGAGGGGTCAATTGGGTGTTTCAGGTACCAAATGCAGTGGGAATTTCGGTTGGCCTCGCTCAAATTATCCTCTACATGATATACAAATATGGGAACAAGAAAATGGAAGAGACAAATGAGAGGAACAACCCATAAGAAGTGTCTCTGGACATGAAGAACCTGTACCCAACTTCACAGCACCAACTACAAGTAATAGAAATGGTATCTTTCTCAGTGGCAAACCAATTGAACCAAACGACGATGCTTGATGAATCCATGTCTTTCTAGTAAGTCATAAGCAAGCAAATAATCGCCCAGAGAAACTATAGAGGGTGACAGTTTTTAGCAGTTTGTATATTGTTGCATTAAGGGTATTAGGCTTTGCGTAATGGCAGCGAATGGAATGATCATATTGGTTATATTTTCCATTTAAGGAGACACATATCATCGGTAATTTGTGCTCGGAACTTCTATTATATAAAGCACTAGATTTGGCAAAAATAATCTTCTCGTTGACACACTTTCCCTTCTAGATCTTCCCTATCCCTTTGATCGGATGCTTCAAGTAGAAGCATGCCTTTCCAGACCATATGTTCAGACCACAGACAATTGATGTACTTCTAAGATATCACTTCATTTCTGATGATGAGGAGTTCTCAAGTCATCCGACTTTCAGGACCAATGTTGTAGAGAGAGATTGGACTGATCTCTTATGCATCCCGAGTAGCTTATCTAAATTAAGATGTCCGAATACACTAACCTTTTTAAGCAAGTAAGATGAAAGAAGGGCTATGCATAAAGCCAAAGGAGAGTTTTGTTCGAATATTTAAGGATCAAAAGAACGGCGAACAGGAAGAATTGCAGCTACTACTTTGATGAATATGCAAGTAGTGAATGGAGCTATCACCTTCATCTTTAGAGCAATAGAGATGCAAAATGAGATCGAAGAAAACAATCCATACTCGGCGTTATTCCCACTGAGCCTAACAGAAGACATTCTATGGAGACTGCTCTATCTTCTACACACTTTGTGGGCAACTAGTAAGCTTATTTTTCTATCCTATCAACTCCACTTTCATTCTCGCTCTCTGGGCTAGACTCACCTTGACATATCATGCTGATGAATGATTTTGTTGCCTGACCAAAAATACGGATGATTTTTTCTCACCCCTGCAACAACAGGTTGTAACAAGATAATTGGCAGGCTAGCTCTCTCTTAAATTGCTGTATTAAGCATTTGGTGGACATAAATCAGACATTGCGAAAACAAGAGATTACAAAGTTATTTTAGGAAGTCAGTTGAAGGGATCAATCTAAGAGGAGGGGTTAAGACATACCTGTTGTTGAGCACAAGAACCAATCTGTCGAATTCCAGCTTCTGCAGCCTGCAGAGCTTGAGCTGATTTATTTATTCCATCAGCTATGTCCTGGCTATTAAGAGGATAAAGAAAAAGGAAAAATTACCTCGAGTTAACCTTTGTCATGTTAATAACAAAAACAGCTTATGAGAAGAGATGAATTACATGTTAAAAATGTTTATCCACGTGCACCTATGCTCATTCTTCAAAGAACTCTCTGCAGTGATCATTCACCATGCAGGATACACATTCACTTGACTCTATCAAAGTATGTCTTACCTTCACATTCAGCAGGAAACATCTTACCCATGGAACATATTATCTTGGACGATTTGAGCTCTGTATTCATTCTTCACTTCGAAGTGCTTCAAATGCCTTTTTCTTTCTTTTTTAATAAGGATGCCTCGACATGAACTTCACGACAAAAGTCCAGACAGGGTTTGACAACTCAACGGCAATGCTAGATGTGCGTGTGACAGTATAATCGGAAGCTAATTGCATGGCATTCCCTCAATTGTCGATGAAATTAGTTTGGATGCATCACTCGGTGCATGGATTAGCAACTATGACAATATGACTTCAGCTCAAATAAAAGCACATAATCACCTTAGATGTTCAACTCCAGTGTAAGAACACCGATCTCCATGCCGGAGAGCCTAATAGCAGCAGTTGTGCTTGGCAGCTCCTCGCGTGCTGTATCTGCCAGTTTGGAAAGAGACATTGCAGCTTTCTTCATGGCCCGTGAGGGTATCATAACCAAGAACTCCTAAAATGATGCTAGATATACACATAGACCAGACACCTTGAATCATGATCCTTCGTTGCATTAAAAGCAATTACTACACATCGTTTTACTCTTCATCCATTAAGCAACTTCATGAAATCATTGATCCAGAACATTCCCAAGAATACAATCTACACATGCTCTATGAATTCACCGGTCAGATGACAAAGCAGAACGATTCATACCACAAACCGAACCTATCATAACCGCGTATAAACAACGCATAATCTTAAACGCAATCGGTCTTACATATAATCCTCGGAAACAGCTGTCAGCTGCGACGACAAGGCTATGAACGCAACAGAAGTTTGCACGGATCGAATCCCAAGCTCAGTTCTGATGATATGATGGTGTCCCTTCACTCTCTCCCTCTTCTCCTTCTCTCTCTCTCTCACCGGCGACGACTTCTGCGTTGAATTTTCCCCTCCTATCACGCTAGCTTATTCACTCTCTCTCTAACTTGAACTTTGTCGTCTTCGTTATTCGCTCGTCAAGGCCCAAGCTCAAGCGTATGCGGGTCAAACACTTTTTCCACCCCGAGGCTCGGCTCGGTCCAGTTCCTGCTCATCTAGGCCTATCAACCGTGCTCGATCGTATCCACAACGAAATGTTGGATCTAATTAACGAGCGCTTGTGAAGGACTTAATAGATACTCAATTTTTAAAATAGCCATCGCATGTATAACAACTACGGTTAGTGCATTGTCGTATTTGCAGGTGTTTCCTTATTTGGTTGCTCATTCGTGCGCCCTGTCTATGAAAATAGAAGAAAGTTTTGCTATTATGTTAGTCACTAATAAATGGGTCTGGCTTAGAGTTTGAACACGACTCTACGTGTAGAAATAAGTGTACATTATCCATTTAGCCCCTAAAAATGTTTCGAGCACACAAGAAAGACCTTGATCTTGAAAGGGTCTAAACATTCTCATAATTCATGACTTAAGCTTCCTCTTGAAAAAATTATCTAAAAAGTTCTAATTTTATTGTCGACAGCTAATTTAGTTTAAACTTTTCAATTTTGTCAATTCAATCATAATCTTTTTGACAACTTGCTAATTTAGTCTTAGACCTTTTCTTGTATTAATTTAATCCTCAACATTTTAACAATTTGTCAAATTAATCATAAATCTTTTAACAAGTTGTTAATTTAGTAATTCCGACTAATTTTGATCAGATATCGCCAACATAGCAATGTAGCCAATGTAGATCATTTTGCGTGGCTTGACTAGTGCTAATGTGGATTTTTTTAATCGATTTTATATTTCATATTTCATATTTTATATTTGTATTTGTATTTTTCTTTTTCTTTTCTTTTCTTTCCTTTCTCTTTTTCTTTTTCTCCTTTTACAAAGGGTCAACGACCACTGAATGAGGCCCACGACCCTCACTCACTACTGGTGGCCCCCTCAGGCCATCTATAAAAAGAGGAAAAAAAAGAAGAAAATATAATAATAATAATAAATCAATTTTACACAAAAAAAAAATCATGTCAGACCACATCACATTAGTGATATTCACAGCCAAAATTAGTCAAAATAATCAAATTAGCAATTCATTAAAAGGTTTAGGATTAATTTGGCAAACTGTTAAAAGATTTAATACTAAGTTAACGCAATTAAAAAGTTCAAAACCGAATGGAAAAATTATCAAAAAGTTTAAAATTAAATCAATAAATTTGAAAAGTTTCAAATTGAATTAACTGCATACAATAGATTTATAATTTTTTGGACAATTTTCCCACTTCTTCTTTGACCAGCTATGCCTAGAGAGCATCTCATCCCATGTGTGATGTGTCAAGGATGATGATGATGAATGGCCTTAACATTGAAACGCATCTCCAACAACAATAAACCGTTGATTGTGTGGAATAATAAGATCAAACATTAGGTAAGTACGTTTGTGAGAATCTAAATTCCCTAGCAGACATGCATAAGAAGTATTTGCCCCAATGTATATCTCCAACTTCATCTGCCACTTTTGTTAAGGACATTGGGCAAGTAGTATTATTCATACAATAACTCTTACTATTCAAAACCGATTGATCAATTACTCATTCTAAATATCTATATAGAATATGTCGATTGCCCGATCGAATGAAAGTCGTGATGTTCCCCTATTGACACGAATGAACAAAAGAGTCACGAATCCCTCAACAAACTATGGAGAATTGCATTCTGCATGTATCATTGCCTGTGCTCTTTGTTCTTTTTTACATCACCTTTAAAGATTTCCCAAACCTTAATCTTTGGAGAGCATTTCACCCGGACCGTTGCCAGAGAACAGAATCACCTTGGGAGCAGATGCAGAGATGCAAGGAATGGGTGAAAAAGAAGGAAACAAAAATACCTACCAAAAATGGACACAACCCATCGCGAATAAGAACGAAAGAAATCGCATTTTCAATGTAATTTCCAGCAAAAGTCCATCGAAATTCCCATGCAAATTCACAAATCCAACGATCCGTTCCGTCATTAAGCTCTTCCGGCCATTATTACGCGACACGACTCAAACAGGCTCAAAAAACACACGATCCATCCGAATCGCCGGAGGAATCGTCGATCTTTACACGAATTCATCGCCTTTTATTTCCCATGATACTCGATTTGTTCAGTACTACGGTGGTGTGTGTGCTCGTGCGCCAGGATTCAATCAAACTGCCAGATCCGCTGCCCGTACCCTTGCCGGAGCTCGATCGGGAGCTGAAGGTGCTGAACTTCCGGAGCCTCCCGAGGCCGCTCTCGGGCCGCGGGCCGGCGACGGTGTCGTCCCAGAGCTGGTCCAGTAGCCCCATGGGCGCGCAGGCTAGAGCTAAGTTGGCGCACGTTAACCGATCGGCGATTGAACTCGCGGGGATCAATGAAGATAGCTGCTAGATCGGGGGATCAATGGAGATGTATTTAAAGACGAGTTCAGGCGTTAAAGGTCGAAACGAGTCTGGAGAGTCGAGATCCGTCGTGGGCCGTCGATTCTCTTCTGGATCTGGAAGGAGATTGGCCGACGTGGCAGGTGGGGACCATCTTTCTTGGAGATAAGATCGACGCGACAGGTGGGGACCACTGGACCTGACCGGATGGGGAAAAGCAGATATTAGAGAGCGAGGTATGACACGTGGAGACAAGACCGGTCAGGGAGGGACAAAGGGGGCTCACGTGCGAGGGGGTTCACTTTAACTTTAAGTTTTGTCCTCATCGATCTCCGCCCGTCGAGGCCCAAGCCCAAGCGCATGCGGGTCAGCTTTTCAACCTGAGGCTGCGCTCGGTCCAGTCTGGCTCGTCTAGGCCTATCCACTCGATCATATCCACGATAAAAAGTTGGGTGTTATCAAGGAATGTTAAACCTGTCAAAATAGGTTGTAAACCTATTTCTTAACTCATATTTGATAAGCTAAATAATTATATGTGTTAATTATATTAAGTAAATGAATTGTAAATGAATTTAAATCTAACTCTATGAATGTTATATGGGTTTACAATTTATTTTAACCCAACCTATCTCTATAACTCGTTATTCACTCTCTTTCAATCTCATGCTCACTCGCTCTATGAATTTACTTTAATTATGATATGAGTTTTTCTTAGATTGTGTTGAGCGTAGAATTATTTTAGTGATGTGGGTCAGTTAAGATAGGGTATGGATTTGTATTGCATGAAAATTGGTTAAAATAAATTAAATAGGTGAATTTGGGTCAAGCTATTTTCGACTCGATCCATCCGTTTGAAGGGTCTGACGAGTGCTTTGGAGGGCTTGTTATATGCGTTCAGTGAATTTACTTTCACAGAAAAGAAAAGTTTTACTATTATGTTAGTAAGTTGTAAACGGGGTCTAGCAGCGGTCGCGAGGAAAGCCCAAAGCTTTTATCGGAGGTGTTGGGGCCCAATTGAAACTATGAGGCCTGTTTGCGAGTGGACCCACACACGTTTGTTATGTTACAGCCTGTTTGGGCTTTGTGTTCCTAGACTGAGGACGAAGGGCCCCGACTTTGCAAATTAGTGGAGGCCCACCTCATGCGACTCATATTAATGAGAAAATAGATATATTCACTAAAAGTCCTAAAATTTATTACGCAAGTATAATTGAGTAAAAAAATTACAAAAAGTATAATCAAATCTTAAAACTTATAAAATCGATACAATCAAGTCTTTTTGCTAACTTCATCTAAGTTAACAACAAATGCTAACGTGACTTTTTAAAAATATTTTCTCTCTCCTACATAGCGATAACGTGACTAATATAGCATAGTTTTGCTCTAAATCTGATTTTTTAAATGCTATTATTATTTAATTTAATTGCAAAATTAAATTAAATTTTAAATTTTAAAAAAGGACGAAGAGAATCAAGCAATGAGGGTTTGTAGTCCTCATCGCCGCCCCTCACCATCGCTTGGAAGGGCTACCGATGGTAGGGGGATGATCGGCGGCAATGCCTAGCCTCAAACAATGGTCAAGCAAGGTCGCCACTGGATGGGGTTTGCCACCATTGGTGGCCCTCAACCAAAACTAGGCGAGGACTAGCGACTCTCGCCAACCATTCCCCCCACTATTGCCGGCCCTTCCCAATGATGGTGGGTGGCGGCGATTCTTTTTCTTTTTCTATTTTATTTTATTCTATAAATTTAGTTAGTTTTTTTATGTAATTTAAATAAAAATAGCATTAAAATCAAATTTAGACAAAAACTATGTCATTTTAGTCACGTAGGAGAGAGAAAATATTAAAAAAAGGCACGTCGGCATTTTTCATTAACTAAATTCTACAAAGTTAATGAAAAGAATTCGATTACATCAATTTTATAAGTTTTATGATTCCATTGTACTTTTTATAAATTTCAAAACTCAATTACACTTTTATAATAAGTTTTAAAACTCTTAATAAACATATCTCGTAAAAAAACTTAATAAACATATCTCGTAAAAAAACTTCATGGCCCCAAGAAGTTAGTTTTTCATCAGTAACATTCGATTGATTTTCACCACATGGTTATGAGGTGGATTGATTGTGCCTTATTACCAGTATAGCTCTTGAAGATGCTTGAAGTACACAAGAAAGCCCTAGATATAAGGAGGAGTTAGACATTTCTGTAACTTGAGACTTGTTGGCTTCCTCCTTGATCGGCTATGTTTAGAGAACATCCTGGGCGTGACACGTTGAGAAGGATGATGCTAATGGATGGACTATATCTTTTGGGTACGAAATGTCAGTTGAAACTTGCCTCGAATGACAACTAGTGCTGATAGTGCAGAATACTGGTTGATCGACTGAGATCAAAGATCGGCGAGTGTATTAATGTGAATCCGACTTCGTTTGAGAAGTAATCACGCCGTTTAATCCTCGAACTTCACGTGCCACTTTTGGAAGGAATATTCGGAAAAGGCGTCACTGATGGGATAACTTTTATCTTTGCCGCTAAAAATGTGGCAAATGAGACGCCCAAAAACCAACCCAAAAAGTCTTAGGGTGCGTTTGGGAAGACTTTTGGGGAAAGTCTTTAGGAAAATGCAAAGACCTTTGAGTTAAATGTGTTTTCCAAAATGCAAATTGTGTTTGGTAAATTGTAATTTAAAAGCCCTTTGTAAAGTACCTTTGAGCAAAATGGTGTTTGGGGGACAAAGGACTTTTGTGAAAAAAAAAAATTATTAAAAGAAAAATAAAAAAATGAAAAAATGAAAACCAGCAAGGGCAGCGGCATCCGGCGGCCGGCGGCGACTCCCGGCGACCTCCGGCGACCCTCGATCTGGGCCGGCGAGGTCGCGCGACGCCGTCGCGACCTCTGGCGACCCCGGATCTGGGCCGGCGAGGTCGCGCGACGCCGTCGGGACCTCCGGCGACCCCGGATCTGGGTCGCGGGAGGCAGGTCTGGTTGCGCGACCTCTGCGCGTCACCGGAGGTTGCGCGACCTCGCGGCGACCAGTCCGGCGACCAGATCTGGTCGCCGCGAGGTCGCTCGACCTCCGGCGACCCAGATTTGGGTCGCCGCGAGGACCTGCGACCTCCGGCTGACCTGTGACCTCCGGCGGCTGGCGGCGACTCCCGGCGTCCTGGAGAAGATGAACAGTGCTCATACGAGGGCACGCACCGGAAAAACAAAAAATTCGTGAGGACAAATTTGGAAAAATAAATAAATGAACAGTGATCCCCAGCATGCCGAGAATGTTGAAAGCCTTCCCAAGTATTTGCTTTCCCATAAGGGACTTCAAAAGCTGGTTCCCAAACACCCATTTTTTGGCCTAAAGGCCTTTAGACCCCTAAAGATCCTTGGCAAAGTGGTTGCCAAACGCAGCCTTAGTCCATCTCCGATTCGTTTTCTTCCCACCCACCTAGAGGGAAACTTTCTTTGGAGTCAACCCACCAGGGTCACCACGACACCATCACTATTCACTCCTTCCACCCGTTCGCTACTAACGTATTTTGCTGGGTCAACTTTTCAAAGTCTGGCCTTCACTTTCTCTCTTTTGTACCCTCCCCTCACACGTGGCGCCGCATGGGTGGTCTAGGACGACGTTGACGCGGCAGTCTCAGACCACCCAATATTTTCTGGCCTTCACTTTCTCCTCCCCATCTACGTACCTTCTGACACTGATGTGACCCGTATGGGGAAAATAAAATATTTCCGTAAGTAGACGTCCTCTCTGTGCAACATTGTACATGCCGACATGTCACATTTCCCCGTTAATTCCGGATGCTCAAACGTATATTCATACAAGAAGAATAAAAGCCCAGCTGGTTCGCTTCCCTCATACTCTATCGATTAACTATATTTGTCTAAGACGAGCCAGTCATTGTATATAGAAAGCTTGACAACGAATTTTTCTCTGGAGAAGACCCAGCTTGAGATTTTATCTGAAGTTGAAGTGATTATCTTGTAACTTTTAGCTTTCTATAATTTAAGCCTCGACACTTATTTTTATCCTAAATTTTTACAATATACATACATAAACACACACACACACACACACATATACATATATATGTGTACCAACATATTGTTGTGCGCATGCATGCATGTGTGCATGTGTGTAAGCAATCCCATTTAGATAAAGAAAAGCTTCTAAAAGAGTTTATTTAGCAGTTGGGTGTTCAAGTTAAGTATATTATTCTCTGTACATATATCTATATTTGCTTGCATATAAACCCATTGACAATATTTTGAAATTTTGATAGCTAATATACATTTTAACAACTCTGAAATGATAATCTTTAGTGAATTGTTATACGTACATGCATAAAGCAAGACCATTTATCGACCTTGACATTCGACATTTCGCAAGCTAAAGATAGGAACCAAAAAAATAAAAAATAAATAACAATGGTGACATTGGTGTGGGATTGTAAACATCAGGAGAAACATGTATCACCATAGGTTATGCTTCACAAATTAAGTTGCTTGATTTAATTGATGTTAAAGGTCACCGTCATGTCATCTAAACTCCATATTGTATGGTCTGGTTCGAGGATGGTACAAGCTAAGAGAAATTCTTAGTCATCAGACTTGAATCTGCACTCTTTGCCTCCGCAGGAGATGAAGCATAGAGAAACGCCCATCTCCATATAATGACATCCTAATGCAGGAGATAGATATATAGTCCGACCCTCGATCGAAATCATTTAACATTATACATCCCCAGTTCAGAACAGGAATATCCAGCTTTTTTTTGTCACCGAAAAAAGAGGACGGAAAAAAGAAACGGCGGAGGAAAAAAAAAAGTGAAAGGGAGGGGTAAGTCAGGAGGGAGAGTACATTGGGAGGCAGTTAGTGGGACAAAGGGTGCGTTTAGCTTAGTTTTGTAAATGGGCTTTGGGTGTAATACAAATATTGAGAGTCAAAGCCACTTGGGAAAATGCAAATTATGTTTGGCTAAAACTTATTTGCAAATGGACTTTCAATTAAATGTGTGTTTGGCAAAAAATATTTGCAATGAGCTTTAAATATATTATATATATTTTTGAAAAATGACCAAACCCTTCGTCAACAAGCTATATTTGGGCCGCCAGCGATCGAGGTTGCATGACCCAGGCAATCGCTGCCTGGGTCTCATGGCCTCAAGCGGCCCTTGCTTGGGTGTCGCGAGGGCCGTGCGACCGCCGAGGGCCACCAAAGGTTGAGGGACCGCTGGTGTCAGATCTAGCTCACCGGTGGCCATAGCCCTTTGCTAGTCCGGCGAAGGGTTTGTTCCTTTTATAATTTTTTTTAGAAAAAAAACTAATGAAGGACAAAATTGAATTTTTGAAAAATTGGTGAGAGTAGTTTTGGAAGAGCAAAATGAGTTTCAATATCTAACCAAACACTGAAAGCCTATAGCTAGTCCCTACTAGTATTGGGGTTTCAACCTTTCCAATTCTGACTTTAAAGTGAAAGGTCATTCAAAATAATTGCTAAACGGTCTTAGTATTTTCCCAAGCTCCTTAGTGTTTTTGGCTTTATTGGCTTTTTCCTAATGTCTACTTTTTGCATCCTTTTCTTCGAAAGGATGCATAACATCATGCATCCTTTTTATTCTTAGAAAGGAGGATCAAGAAGTATTTGACTTCTCCTTTCTAGAATAAGATCAAGAAGTGTATGACTTCTGAAGACAGAAGTCATACACTTCTTGATCTTATTCTAGAAAGGAGAAGTCATATACTTGAGGAGAAGTCATATACTTGAGAAGTATAAAAGGAGAAGTCATATACTTGAGGAGAAGTCATATACTTGAGAAGTCATATACTTCTTGATCCTATTCTAGAAAGGGAGAACGCCGTGAGAAGTCATATACTTCTTGATCCTCTTCTAGAAAGGGAGAACACCGTGTGGCATCACTGTTGTGCATCAGTGCATCCTTTCTATTGTTGTGCTTGCTACAAACCCCTCCGGCTATAATCTCATCTTCCCTGATCAGCTTTGTGCCTACACCTCACAAAACAAAAGCTCAAGATCAAACGACGTTCAAGCGAGTGGAGGAGCTCCTGCCTGAGGGCACGTACAAATAGTTACTTCTTTCCAAGATCAAATGGCGTTCTAGAATACTCAACATCTAGCTTTCACACTTCGGCTCTTAGGTATGCACAAATAATCCTAAGATGAGTTTAATTCGAGATGAGCTACATTCTTGTCAATCTTCAGTTTTTAATTGAGTCAGATAAAATTTCACATATATCAATGGGGTGAGAACCGCCCAAACTGGACTAAAGCTACCGGTTTGGGACAATGGGGTGAGAACCGCCTGAACTGGACTAAAGCTACCGGTTTGGTTCAGTTCTTCCCAATTCTGCTAAATTGAGACTGACCGATTTGGTTTTGTTCTTCTCGATTCTGCTAAATTGAGACTGACGAATGGTAGTCGATGCGGACCGATTATGTACTTATAGTTGGAATCACGAAAATACGAAATTATTTGGCTTAAGCCTTGAGATAAGGTCTTTCTCTATGCTCTTCTTGTACGGCCGTTGCACTCGGTTGCAGCCAGCCAATCAACAAAACTCGCCCTGGTCCCTCGCTATTTAAAAAGGAAACATGCTTCTTTGCCTCTCCTACCAGTTGATGTGGGACTAACTTCTCTATGGCTGTGTCACACGTCAGTCCTTTTCTCCCTCTCTCACTCTCTCTCGCTTCCCCTCGCCTGCATAACATCATGCATCCTTTTCATTCTTAGAAAGGACGCACAACATTGTGTTGACTCATAACAATAGAAAGGATGCACTGACGCACAAAATGATGTCACACGGTGCATCCTTTCTAGATTTCTAGAAAGGATGTCACTATAAACCCGTCCGGTTATAAATCTCATCTTCTCTGATCAACTTTGTGCCTACACCTCACAAAACAAAGGCTCAAGATCAAACGACATTCAAGCGAGTGGAGGAGCTCCTGCCGGAGGGCACGTACAAATAATTACTTCTTTCCAAGATCAAATGGCGCTCGGGAATACTCAACAGCTAGCTTTCACACTTCGGCTCTTAGGTAAGCACAAATAATCCTAAGATGAGTTTAATTCGAGATGAGCAATCTTCATTAGTTTTAAATCGAATCAGAGATAAATTTCACATATATCAATTTTTAATTCGAGATGAGCTATATTCTTGTCAATCTTCAATTTTTAATTGAGTCAGATAAAATTTCACATATATCAATGGGGTGAGAAACGCTCGAACCGGACTAAGCCACCGGTTTGGTTCAGTTCATCCCGATTCTGCTAAATTGAGACTGACAAATTGTGGTCGGTGCGGACCGATTATGAACTTATAGTTGGAATCTCGAAAATACGCAACGAAATTCTTCGGCTTAAGCCTTGAGATAAGACTATTCCCTATGCTCTTCTTGTACATCCGTCGCACTCGGTTGCAGCCAGCCAATCGGCAATGATCGCTTGGGTCCCTCGCTATTTAAAAGGGCAACATGCTTGTTTGCCTCTCCTACCAGTTAATGTGGGACTAACTTCTCTATGGCTGTGTCACACGTCAGTCCTTCTCTCCCTCTCTCACTCTCTCTCGCTTCCCCTCGCCTGCAGGAGACGCCCCTCCAAGAGTCCCACATTGAACAAATAGCAAAGAGCGTAAGAGAGTGCCCAAAATTAGGGGTCGAGCTTGAGGGTTATGGTCAATGAATGCGAATGTTGAAGGTCGTTTAATCTTTGTAGAGCGTAGGTTGGTTTAGGCAAATGTGAGGGGTCGCTTAGACAGTCCGGGATACGAACCGGACCGATCCGTCCGATTCTGACTGGTTCCAGGCTTGCCGTTGGTCCGATTTTTGGAATTTTTTTTTTTTTGTCAGTCCTACCCCACACTTTATGTAGGGTGTGAGAGTCGAAATCCACTCTTGAAATGAAATCATCCCCACCCCAATCCCCCCTGAAAATGTGGGGATTTGAACCCCCAATCTCCCCCTTTCAAGTTGAAAGGGTGGCCATGGAAGGGTGGCCACTGGGGCGAACCCCTAGGAGCACGAGACACATTCGTGTTCATAGATCGATCGCCACGATTGATGTATGTATGTTGTGTATTGTTTGATTATACCAATCCTTTAAAAAAATAATAATAATCTTGTTGAATGTAGAGTGGGTATCTTCTCATGGGATCCATATGATCCAATGGATATGATCGTATTCAGAACGTGGGAATAGTAATGACTAGCAAATCCTCAATCCCTAAAAATGACTACCAAATCCTTAGTCCCTTTAATATCTCACTTTTCTTTATTGAATTACATGAACAAAAAATCCTTGATCCGTTGAACATGTCATTTCTACTATATACATGATTCTGACATTTCTCCTCTCTTTTCCGTTGGATCTATATAGGCAACATCTTATCCTCTATTGTGTTCTTGGCACCCATGTAAGACCTCCTCTAACTCTTCATTTTGCACAGCTTCTATATCTCTCTCTATCATTTGAACAATACAAGTCTTTTTATATGAATGTGGAATTTTTATTTGGCAAAACAATATGGTGAAGTACCTTTTTCTTCTTCCTTTTTGTTTTTGGCAGAAAAACATTTTACAAAATCTATAAGGAGAAGTCGTCAAATGGGTATCAGTCAATACCATTTGTGGTGGCACTTTTGAGCGCATCGTTGCAATTGTACTATGAAGTCTTGAAGGCTAATGCCACTATGACCATCATCATCAGCGCTGGTGGAATCGTAATTGAACTGGCTTATCTTGTCCTCTTCTCGATCTATACCTCCACCGAAGAGAAGGTCTCTCCCTCTCCCTCTCTCACATTTGTGCTTAAAAGTGTAGCAAACTATTGTCCCTTTGTTATCTTAACCATGTGTTGTTCATTAGTTTGCATTTTGAGTGTTTAAGCAAATCATGACAGGCTGTCAAGCCTGGCCATAGGGGCAAAAACTATTGACTCAATTCATTATCTATTTTGCATTTACGAGCAAGCAATGGTCGAGATTGTAATGGGTATTCCCATTGTTATGGTGCGAAGTTTGTGTTTTCACTTATTCGCCGGATAGCTAAAGCTTTCTAACAACCTTACATGTTAGCCCTTCATCAAAATTTACGAAATTTACTAAAAGAAAGTCTTATTAAGTCCTAAACCTCGCCAAACAAAATGAAAAAACAAAAAAAGGTGGAAAAAAGAGAAATATAAATAAAAAATAACAATAATAAATTCATAAAAAAAATTATAAAAATTGTCTATGTCACTGCCATTGTGTCACATAAGATAGTTGATGTCTATTTTAAAGATTTTTGGTCAAAATTGAATAAATTAATTGAATTGGACAATTATCAAATGGTTTATGACTAAATTGACTAAATTAAAAGGTTTTATGACTGAATTAACACAATTATAATAGATTTTAGAATTTTTTTGATAATTTTCTCCCAAAATTTAGATAATTAATGCATTTAAGAAGACATGCAAAAAGATAAAAAGAAATCAATTCGTAGGAGATTTATGTGACGGCAAATAAAAATGAAAAACTTTTAGGAGATTACAATTTCTCTCATTTGACACTATAATCTAAGGAAATTTGTGTGAATAACCAATTTGCGCAGATATACACAGCAAAGTTGATGCTACTGTTTGATATAGGAGGTTTCGGAGTGACGATGGCGCTGACCATCTTGCTTCTCAAGGGTCAGCATCGCGTCAATGTCGTTGGATGGATCTATGCGACCTTCAGTCTCATGGCATTCGCAGTGCCTTTGAGCATCATGGTATTCCTCGTCACTCACTAAGTGTAGAGATGCAGTTCTTTGCCTATGCTATAGCAACTAAACCAGTCCAAAACAAGAGTTTTTGCAATTTTTGAGTGTGTTATTTTGTGTTTTGTGCAGTGGAGGGTTATAAAGACCAGAAGCGTGGAGTTCATGCCGTTCATTCCGTCCTTGCTCGTCACCCTCTCTGCCATAACCTGGCTCTTCTATGGCCTCGTTATCAAGGACTTGAAAATCGCTGTAAGTACCTAGCTTTCTCAATCATTCAGCAGCGATTTCACTTAGTCACCTGGATGCACCAGTAAACCTTGCACCGGGAATGTAATTTTTTTTTTTTTTTGCACAGTCTTTACCAGATATTTCTCGTAAGCCTGTTAAGTCGAGTTCTCGTATTTCTTACTTCGACTGAACTGGGAAAAACGATGAGACTTGAATCCGTCCCCTGGTCAATTATAACATGAGACGCTATTGATCCATCTGTCATTGTAGTGTTTGCATTACTTTTTCTTTTACCTTTTCACGCATACAACAAGAGAAAATTTTGGGTATCCATAGGCTATACCTAAGTACCAACTCAACAATTTACTAGTTCACTCCTCACACAACATGTCTCTCCATACGACACACCTCTCTCTCTCTCTCTCTGTGTTAATATTGGTTATTTGCTGACTTTGAAATTAAAATGAGGGGTCAATTGGGTGTTCCAGCTACCAAATGTAGTGGGACTTGTGCTTGGCCTCACTCAAATTATCCTGTACGTTATATACAAAGATGGAAACGAGAAAATGGAAGAGACAAATGAGGGGCACAACCTGCAAGAAGTGTCTCTGGACATGAAGAAGCTGAACCCAACTTCACAGCACCAACCACAAGTCACAGAAATGGATCTCTCTCTCAGTGGCAAACCAATTGAACCAAATGACTATGTTTGATGAATCCATGTCTCTAGAGCAAGTCATAAGCAAGCAAATTATCGCCCAGAGAAACTGTGGAGGGTAACAGTTTTTATCACTTTGACTATTGTTCCAGTAAGGGTGTTAGGTTGTCTGCGTGATGGGAGTGAATGGAATGATTGTATAGGTAATATTTTCCATTTAAGGAGACGCATATCTCCGTAATTTGTGCTCGAAACTTCTATTATATAGAGCACTGGATTTGGCAGAAATAATCGTCTCATTGACACACTTTCCCTTCTAGATCTCCCCTATCCCTTTGATCGGATGCTTCAAGTAGAAGCATGCCTTTCCAGACCATACGTTCAGACCACTGACAGTTGATATATTTCTAAGATATGACTTTATCTCTGATGATGAGGAATTCTCAAGTCATCCAACTTCCAGGATGATCTGAAGAAACCACTGTCATAGAGAGAGATTGGACTGATCTCTTATGCATCCCGACTAGCTTATTTAAATTAAGATGTCCGAATACACTAACCTTCTTAAGCAAGTAAAATAAAAGAAAGGCTATGCATAAAGCCAAAGGAGAGTTTTGTTTGAATATTTAAGGATCAAAAGAACGGCAAACAGGAAGAACTGCAGCTATTACTTTGATGAATATGCAAATAGTGAATGGAGCTGTCACCTTCATCTTTAGAGCAATAGAGATGCAAAATGAGGTCGAAGAAAACAATCCATACTCAGCGTTATTCCCACTGAGCCTAACAGAAGACATTCTATAGAGACTGCTCTATCTTCAACCAACAAAACGGATCATCTTTGCTAATGTTGATGTTCTACACACTTTGTGGGCAACTAGTAAGCTTATTTTTCTATCCTAACAACTCCACTTTCATTCTCGCTCTCTGGGCTAGACTCACCTTGACATATCATACTGATGAATGATTTTGTCGCCTGACCAAATTTACGGATGATTTTTTCTCACCCCTGCAACAACAGTTTGTAACAAGATAATTGGCAGGCTAGCTCTCTTAAATTGCTGTATTAAGCATTTGGTGGACATAAATCAGACATTGCGAAAACAAGAGATTACAAAGTTATTTTAGGAAGTCGGTTGAAGGGATCAATTTAAGAGGAGGGGTTAAGACATACGGATGGCCTGTCCTTGAGCAAGAGAACCAATCTGTCGAATTCCAGCCCCCGCAGCCTGCACAGCTTGAGCTGATTTGTCACTCCATCAGCTATGTCCTGGCTAAAAAGAAGACAGAGACAAAAGAAAAATTATCTCGAGTTAACCTTTGTGATGTTAATAACAAAAACAGCTTATGAGAAGAGATGAATTACGTGTTACAGATGTTTATCCACATGAAACTATGCTCAATCTTAAAAGAACTCTCTGCAGTGATCATTCACCATGCAGGACACACATTCACTTGACTCTATAAAAGCATGTCTTACCTTCACATTCAGCATGAAACATCTTACCCATGGACATTTTATCTTGGACGATTTGAGCTCTGTATTCATTCTTCAGTTCGAAGTGCTTCAAATGCCTTTTTCTTTCTTTTTTTAATAAGGATGCCTCAACATGAACTTCACGACAAAAGTCCAGACAGGGTTCGAAACTCAACAGCAATGCTAGATGTGCGTGTGACAGTATAATTGGAAGCTAATTGCTTGGCATTCCCTCAATTGTCGATGAAATTAGTTTGGATGCATCACTCGGTGCATGGATTAGCAACTATGACAATATGACTTCAGCTCAAATAAAAGCACATAATCACCTTAGATGTTCAACTCCAGTGTAAGAACACCGATCTCCATGCCGGAGAGCCTAATAGCAGCAGTTGTGCTTGGCAGCTCCTCGCGTGCTGTATCTGCCAGTTTGGAAAGAGACATTGCAGCTTTCTTCATGGCCCGTGAGGGTATCATAACCAAGAACTCCTAAAATGATGCTAGATATACACATAGACCAGACACCTTGAATCATGATCCTTCGTTGCATTAAAAGCAATTACTACACATCGTTTTACTCTTCATCCATTAAGCAACTTCATGAAATCATTGATCCAGAACATTCCCAAGAATACAATCTACACATGCTCTATGAATTCACCGGTCAGATGACAAAGCGGAACGATTCATACCACAAACCGAACCTATCATAACCGCGTATAAACAACGCATAATCTTAAACGCAATCGGTCTTACATATAATCCTCGGAAACAGCTGTCAGCTGCGACGACAAGGCTATGAACGCAACAGAAGTTTGCACGGATCGAATCCCAAGCTCAGTTCTGATGATAAATGATGGTGTCCCTTCACTCTCTCCCTCTTCTCCTTCTCTCTCTCTCTCTCACCGGCGACGACTTCTGCGTTGAATTTTCCCCTCCTATCACGCTAGCTTATTCACTCTCTCTCTAACTTGAACTTTGTCGTCTTCTTTATTCGCTCGTCAAGGCCCAAGCTCAAGCGTATGCGGGTCAAACACTTTTTCCACCCCGAGGCTCGGCTCGGTCCAGTTCCTGCTCATCTAGGCCTATCAACCGTGCTCGATCGTATCCACAACGAAATGTTGGATCTAATTAACGAGCGCTTGTGAAGGACTTAATAGATACTCAATTTTTAAAATAGCCATCGCATGTATAACAACTACGGTTAGTGCATTGTCGTATTTGCAGGTGTTTCCTTATTTGGTTGCTCATTCGTGCGCCCTGTCTATGAAAATAGAAGAAAGTTTTGCTATTATGTTAGTCACTAATAAATGGGTCTGGCTTAGAGTTTGAACACGACTCTACGTGTAGAAATAAGTGTACATTATCCATTTAGCCCCTAAAAAATGTTTCGAGCACACAAGAAAGACCTTGATACTGAAAGGGTCTAAACATTCTCATAATTCATGACTTAAGCTTCCTCTTGAAAAAATTATCTAAAAAGTTCTAATTTTATTGTACGACGGCTAATTTAGTTTAAACTATTCAATTTTTTTAATTCAATCATAAATTTTTTGACAACTTGCTAATTTAGTCTTTGACCTTTTCTTGTATTAATTTAATCCTCAACATTTTAACAATTTGTCAAATTAATCATAAATCTTTTAACAAGTTGTTAATTTAGTAATTCCGACTAATTTTGATCAGATATCGCCAACATAGCAACATAGTCAATGTAGATCATTTTGTGTAGCTTGACTAGTGCTAATGTGGATTTTTTTTTTATCGATTTTTATATTTCATATTTTATATTTGTCTTTTTCTTTGTCTTTTTTCTTTTCTTTTCTTTCTCTTTTTTTTCTCCTTTTACAAAGGGTCAACGGCCACTAAATGAGGCCCACGACCCTCACTCACTACTGGTGGCCCCCTCAGGCCATCTATAAAAAGAGGAAAAAAAGAAGAAAATATAATAATAATAAATTAATTTTACAAAAAAAATTCACGTCAGACCACATCACATTAATGATGTTCAGCCAAAATTAATCGAAATAATTAAATTAGCAATTCATTAAAAGGTTTAGGATTAATTTGGCAACCTGTTAAAAGATTTAATACTAAGTTAATGCAATTAAAAAGTTCATAACCGAATGGAAAAATTATCAAAAAATTTAAAATTAAATTGATAAATTTGAACAGTTTCAAATTGAATTGACTGCGTACAATAGATTTATAATTTTTTGAACAATTTTCCCACTTCCTCTTTGACCGACTATGCCTAGAGAGCATCTCGTCGTGATGTGTCAAGGATGATGATGATGAATGGCCTTAACATTGAAACGCATCTCCAACGACAATAAACCGTTGATTGTGTGGAATAATAAGATCAAACATTAGGTAAGTACGTTTGTGAGAATCTAAATTCCCTAGTAGACATGCATAAGAAGTATTTGCCCCAATGTATATCTCCAACTTCATCTGCCACTTTTGTTAAGGACATTGGGCAAGTAGTATTATTCATACAATAACTCTTACTATTAAAAACCGATTGATCAATTACTCATTCTCAATATCTATATAGAATATGTCGATTGCCCGACCGAATGAAAGTCGTGATGTTCCCCTATTGACACGAATGAACAAAAGAGTCACGAATCCCTCAACAAACTATGGAGAATTGCATTCTGCATGTATCATTGCCTGTGCTCTTTGTTCTTTTTTACATCACCTTTAAAGATTTCCCAAACCTTAATCTTTGGAGAGCATTTCACCCGGACCGTTGCCAGAGAACAGAATCACCTTGGGAGCAGATGCAGAGATGCAAGGAATGGGTGAAAAAGAAGGAAACAAAAATACCTACCAAAAAAGGACACAACCCATCGCGAATAAGAACGAAAGAAATCGCATTTTCAATGTAATTTCCAGCTCTAATGTTTGCTGATGATGTCATATGTTTTCTGGATGGAACTATATCAGAGTGTCAGAATGTAGCACAACTACTAAACCAATATTGCTATGCTACGGGCCAAGTAATCAACTTAAATAAATCTGGAGTTTCTTTCGATAGCAGCTGTCCAGCAGTATTAAAACAGAATCTTGCTACTGAGTTGAGAGTTCCTATCCTACAGAGAACAGGAAAGTATTTGGGTATACCTACTGAATGGGGTCAATCCAAAAAGGAGCTGTTCGCATGGATCCTGGCCAGAGTCGATTCAAAATTAGCAGGGTGGAAAGAAAAGCTATTGACAAAGGCAGGAAAAGAAGTGCTCATCAAAAGTGTGGTACAATCCTTACCCACCTATGCAATGTCCATCTTCAAGCTGCCTGTATCAATCTGTAAAGCCATAGAACAACGCATCGCATCATTCTGGTGGCAAAATGGCGAAGCAAAAAGAGGGATGCACTGGAAAAGTTGGGAAACATTGAAAATTCGAAAGGATGCAGGGGGTTTAGGGTTCAAGGATCTACTTACCTTCAATAGAGCCATGCTCGGGAAACAACTCTGGCGATTAGCCAACTCCCCTTCAGCTCTATGGAGCAGAGTGCTAAAAGGAATTTATTTCCCCAGTGGCGATGTCTGGACAGCTTCGAAGGGACGCCGTCCCTCATGGGGATGGCACAGTTTGTTGCTTGGCAGAGACACCATAAAGGACAACATCATATGGTCAGTAGGGGACGGAAAATCTATACGTATCAGAGAAGACAGATGGCTAATGCAAGGGGTAATCGGAGGCCAATCCAATCAGACAGAGCCTAAATTGGTATATGAATTGATAAATGTAGAGCATAGAGAATGGAAACAACAGCTAATCCTCCAACTCTATGATGAAGCAATCGCAAATGAGATATTAGCAATCCCAATATGTCAGCAAGTAAAACCAGATATGTTGATATGGACAGGCAACAAAACAGGGCAATACTCTGTTAAGAGCGGATACAACAGAGCACGGGAAACAACAGGTAATCCAGATCAAAACAGACCCTCTTGTTCTTATCAACCTCCGCGTACCTTATGGACTCAAATTTGGAGCCTAACGGTACCACCAAAAGTCCGATCTTTCCTCTGGAGTCTATGTCAGAACGCCCTTCCGACGAGGGAAAACCTATATAAACGAAAAATTGTCACCGATCCATTATGCCCCTTTTGTTGGTCGAAGATTGAAACCACAGAACATATGTTGTTTCTATGCAAGTGGACGAAGAGAATATGGGAAGCACAGATTTTCGACAAGATCAGACCGGAAACAAGCATAAGTCGAACAGATCGATGGATTGTCAAAGCTTTCCACCGAGATGAGGGTTTACCTGGTCGAGAACTAACGGGAATGGTTCTGTGGCACATCTGGAAGGCGCGAAACTCCTGGATATTTCGATCAAAAGAGCCGAGCCCCACAGATCTGTTGAGCACAGCAAAAGAAGAACAAGAGTTCTTCAGCCGAGGCAAGATAAACGGAGGCAAAAACCCAACCAATCAAACAAAAACTGACCGATGGAGACCACCAGAAGGAGATGAATTGAAACTAAACGTTGATGCGGCGTGGTGTTCCGGTGAGTTTCTCGGATCCGCGGCGGGGCTTGTTCGCGATCGGGAAGGAAGACTTATTGAGGGCTTCGCTGCAACGATTAGGGTTTCCTCGGCAGGTGAAGCGGAAGCCCAGGCAATCTTACACGGGATCTCCTATACGCATGAAGTCAAGTCTTCTCACGTGCAAGCCGCAGGAACTCGAACAGGGAAGTGGATTATTGAAAGTGATAGTTCCTCTGTCGTTGACATGATTATGGGCCGGACGGAAACAGCTTGGAATCTAAAGGAATTAGTGCAGAGGCGCCGCAATGGGCTTAGAAGAAGCCCAAATATTGTGTTGACCTGCTAGGTAGCACGGACACCGCGATACGACACGCGACACGACACGACACGACACGTGATACGTTATTTTTCAAAAAATAGAAAATTCCGACACGTTCCGACACGTTATATATTAAATGAATATTTTTTATTTTTAATTAATTTAATTCAAATTTATAATTAAAAAAATCTATAATGAATTTACACTAGTGATTTAATATACAATATTTTTATTTTTCAAAATTATTTTTTAATTTTATTTAACAATTTTTTTATTAATTAAAAACCCCCAGCCCCACCCCACGTCCCTCCCCCGGCGCGGTGCCCAAACCCCTTCCATTAAATAAACACCCTCCCGCGCGCCCAAATCCCTTTTCCCTCGTTTCTTTCCCATCCCCCAAAATTTTTTCACATTTTTTTCCCTCCGTCTGGCTCCTGACACCTGACACCGTCGCTTCCCCCTCCCTCCCGTCACTTCCCCTCCCCTCCCTCCAACACGCCAAATCCCTCTTTTTATTCTTTTATTCTCAAAACCCTAGCAACACTTCTTCTCCTCCTCCTCGCGCACGACGCATTTCCTCTCCTCTTCCTCTCGATTTCTGCTTGCCAGGGATGGAACGCGCGGTCCTGTGCGCCGAGAGGCTGCACACCGCCGCGAACTCCTCCTCCTCCCCCTCGCCGCCGCCGCCCCGCTCGACGACGCCGCCCTCCCCACGCGTGCCTCCCTCGTGAAGCTCCTCCTCACGGCCCTCGCCTCAATCTCTACTCTCTCTCTGGCCGTCTCTGGCCGTCGCGGGCTCGCCTTCGCTCGGCTCGCGGCTTCGTCTCTCCTCCCTCACCCTCGGACACGCGTGTCGAAACGTGTCGACAAAAGTTGACCCCGTGTCGACAAACCCGACACGCGGTCAACGCGTGTCCGGGCGTGTCCGAGCGTGTCGACGTGTCCGACACGCTCCGACACGTGTCGAACACGACACGAAGGCACATCTAACGTGTCCGTGCAACCTAGTTGACCTGTTGTCCACGCCAAATGAACGAAGCAGCAGATTGGATAGCAACAAAGCATCGTCAACAATCCCTACCACGTAATTGGCTAACATCCCTTCCTTTTCCACTATGGAATATTCTATGTGCAGATCTTTCCCCATCTGCTCTATGTAAGACTCCTCTTTAATCACGCAATAGTAAGCTATCTTTTGACCAAAAAAAAAAAATGTAATTTCCAGCAAAAGTCCATCGAAATTCCCATGCAAATTCACAAATCCAACGATCCGTTCCGTCATTAAGCTCTTCCGGCCATTATTACGCGACACGACTCAAACAGGCTCAAAAAACACACGATCCATCCGAATCGCCGGAGGAATCGTCGATCTTTACACGAATTCATCGCCTTTTATTTCCCATGATACTCGATTTGTTCAGTACTACGGTGGTGTGTGTGCTCGTGCGCCAGGATTCAATCAAACTGCCAGATCCGCTGCCCGTACCCTTGCCAGAGCTCGATCGGGAGCTGAAGGTGCTGAACTTCCGGAGCCTCCCGAGGCCGCTCTCGGGCCGCGGGCCGCGGGCCGGCGACGGTGTCGTCCCAGAGCTGGTCCAGTAGCCCCATGGGCGCAGGCTAGAGCTAAGTTGGCGGACGTTAACCGATCGGCGATTGAACTCGCGGGGATCAATGAAGATAGCTGCTAGATCGGGGGATCAATGGAGATGTATTTAAAGACGAGTTCAGGCGTTAAAGATCGAAACGAGTCTGGAGAGTCGAGATCCGTCGTGAGCCGTCGATTATCTTCTGGATCTGGAAGGAGATTGGCCGACGTGGCAGGTGGGAACCATCTTTCTTGGGGATAAGATCGACGCGACAGGTGGGGACCACTGGACCTGACCGGATGGGGAAAAGCAGATATTAGAGAGCGAGGTATGACACGTGGAGACAAGACCGGTCAGGGACGGACAAAGGGGCTCACGTGCGAGGGGGTTCACTTTAACTTTAAGTTTTGTCCTCATCGATCTCCGCCCGTCGAGGCCCAAGCCCAAGCGCATGCGGGTCAGCTTTTCAACCTGAGGCTGCGCTCGGTCCAGTCTGGCTCGTCTAGGCCTATCCACTCGATCATATCCACGATAAAAAGTTGGTGTTATTAACAAATGCTAGGCCTATTAAAATGCGTTATAAAGTCCTTTCTTAACTCATATTTGATAGATTAAATCGTTACATAAGTTTGTTATATTAAGTAAAGGAGTTAAAATCTAATTCTATGGATGTTAAATGAGTCTCACAGTCTACTTTAACTCAACCATCCTCTATAACTCGCTCTTTAATTTCTCTAGGCTCCGTTCGTTTTGCAGAAAATAATTTCTGAGAAAATGTTTTCTAGATTTTCTGACGTTCATTTCACGGAAAATAAATTCTTTGAGGAAAAATATTTTCCATGAAAGAAAAAAAAAGTCTTTTAAATTATGAGAAGATGTTTTCCACTTTTTAAAAGTGGAAAACATTTTCCTTACTTGATTTCTCCTATCTCATATCTCTACAAATCCTCACTTCCTCCTCCTCTATCTTTTTCTTCTTTTCTTTTTTTATTCGAATTATTTTTAATTTTATTTTTATTTTTTAATTCGAATTATTTTTAATTTCCTTTTTCTTTTCTATTTGTTTTCTTTTTTTTTCTTTTTCTTTTTTCCCTCTTTTTTTTTTTTTTTTTTTTTTTTTGCTTCTCATCTTCTTCTTTACTGGCTAGTCGTTGGCCATTGGCCAAGTGAACCTTGAGCTTGTCGATCTCAAGCTTGCGCTTTGCACTCTTGCTTATCATTTTCTTTATTTACTCTACCTATAGTTGTACATTGCTTAAACCAAGGGCTCTACATGCTTTGCTTTTTTTTTGACACAGGGGGAGAACGAGCCACTCAATTGGAAGATTATCATTAGGACTATACATGCTTTGCTTATTTTCTCTTTTGCTTCTTTTTAAAATCCATACGAACATTTTTTTAGAGTAGATGAGTATTTGGTGATAATGAGGGAACAAATATATGAAGTAAGTTTGCCCGGATTTAAAGACAAGTTCATATTTGATGAATTTATAGGTCGGTAAGTAATGCATGCCTAAGTGGTGAAGTCTTACTGAACACCGGAAAATATTTTCCGAAACATTTTTAGGTTTTAGCCGAACACTAGAAAATATTGTCATTTTCCTAGAAAATGACTTATGGGAAAATATTTTCCGGAAATTGTCAATTTTCCGCGAAATGAATGGACTCTTAATTTCGCGTTCACTCACTCCTTGTTTTTCCTGTAGTTTGGGTATGAATTTTCTTAGATCGTGTTGAATATAGAAGTGTTTTAATGATGTAAGTTAGTTTAGTTCAAACATGAGTTGGGTCGGGTATGAGTTACTATATTTATATTACATGAAAGTTGATCAAAAAAGATTATATTAGTCAATTTGAGTCTGATCATTTTCAATCCGATTCATCCATTTGACAGGTCTCGCTAGTGCTTTGTAGGACTTGTTAAATGTGTTCAATGAGTGTAAATTCACAAAAAAAAAGAAAAAAGGAAAAAAACAACAAAGAACGAAAAGGAACGTTTTACTATTATGTTAGTCGATGTAAACGGGGTCCGGCTCAGAGTTTGCGGCACGATACGAGTCTCGAGCGTCCATCGATCGGGTCTAGCAGAGGCCGTAAGGAAAGCCCGAACTTTATTGGGGGTGTTGGGGTGCAATTGAATCGACGAGGCCTGTTTGCGAGTGGACCCACACGCATTTGTTATGTTGCAGCCTCTTTGGGCTTTGTGTTCCTAGACGGAGGACGAAGGGCCCCCGACTTTGCAAATCGGTGGAGGCCCGCGTCATCGGATACATGTTTCCAACTCATAATGACGAGAAAAGGGATATTATTTATTGGAAGTTTTAAAACTTATTACTAAACTACAATTAAGTTTTGTTAAAAAAAACTACAATTAAGTTTTAAAATTTGAAAAAAGTACACTTAAATCCTAAAATTTGTCAAATTGATACAATCAAGTTATTATGTTAATTTCTTCTAATTCGGTTAATGAGAAATGTTGATGTGGCTTTTTTCAATATTCTCTTCTTCCTATATAGCGATAATGTGGTTAAAATGATGTAATTTTGATCTAGATCTCATTTTTAATAAATTATTATTTAAATTAAATTTTAAAAAAAAAAGGATAAAGAAAACCATATGCTAAGGGTTTGCGGCCCTCATTGCCGCCCCTCATCCCCCACCATCACTAGGAAGGGCTGTTGATGGTGGGAGAATGGTCGACGGCATCAAGCCCTAAATAGGGGTTAGGCAAGGGTTGCCACTGGCTAGGGTCGGCCGCCATTAGTGGCCCTCGGCTAGAATTAGGTGAGGGCCAACGACCCTTGCTAACCACTCCCCCACTGTCACTGGCCCATCCCAATGATTTTGGGCACAGGTGGCGGTTCTTTATCTTTTTCTATTTTATTTTATTTTAATTTAGTTTATTAATTTAAATTATTTCTTATCAAATTTAAATAAAAATAGTATTAAAATCAAATTTAGACCAAAATTATGTTTTTTTAGCCACATGGAGAGAGAAAATATCAAAAAAAACATGTCAATATTTTCCATTAACTAAATTGAATGGAGTTAACAGAAGCACTTTTTGCAAATTTTAAAATTCAATTACACTTTCATGATAAATTTTAAAATTTTTAATAAGTATATCTCATAAAAAAAAAAAAAAAAAAAAAAAAAAAAAAAAAAAAAAAAAAAAAACTTCATGGCCCGAGGAGTTAGTTCTTCGTCAGTAACATTCATTTGATTTTCACCACATGGTAATGAGGTGGACTGACTGTGCCTGGGGATATAAGTATATATCACCAATTTAGCTCCTAAAGATGCCTGAAGTACGCAAGAAAGTCCTAGATAGAAGAAGGCTTTAGATATTTTCATAACTCACGACTTTTGGCTTCCTCTTTGACCGGCTATGCCTAGAGAACACCCAAGGCATGATACGTTGAGAAGAATAATGCTAATGGATGGATTATATCTTTCGGGGACACCATGTTGATCGAAACCTGCCTCAAATGACAACTAGTGTTTATTGCGCGGAATGCCGGTTGATCAATTGAGATCGAAGATGGGGCGAGTGTATTTGTTAGAATCCGAGTTCGTTTGAGGTGATTGCGCTATGTAATCCTCCAACTTCACGTGCCACTTTGTAAAGGTATATTTGGAATAAGCATTGTTGATGCAATAAATTTTGCTTACCAAAGCCGACCACTTTTGTAAAGGCATATTTGGAAAAAAGCGTTGTTGATGCAATAATTACTCATTCTCAATAGCTGTATAGGATGGGGCAATTGAGAACGCTCGCAATCAACGCAAAAACTCCTGTTTTTCTTTTCCCAATGTTTATCAATCTTATATTCGTTCGCTTCCCACCCACCCAGAGGGAAAACTTCACGTGAAGCCAGCGGGCCATGGGACAATGCCATTATCTAAACTTTATCAAGCTCCTAAATATGATTGAAGTACACAACAATTCAGGGAGATTAAGGATGTCGAGAATGCCGAACTTTCTGGCTGATCAACGCCCTCTGTTGGGTCAAGTTTCATCAGCTGCCTTCTCTCTCACCACTCCACATCCAATCTTTTGCAAACTCCTTTGAAAAATGGGGAAAGAATTTTACGAAGCTACGTGTCCCTTTGTCCATCGGCTAGCCCACTCTTGTGTCTCATTGTGAGCTCGTGTGTTGGGGAGAACTTGAGGACAATAATTCACCACAAGTCCAACGCAATTCATGATCAATTTCTCTTCCAAAACTAAATCAACTGAAATTTTCTTAACCTCCAGCAACAACTAGCAATATATAACCTCACAATATGCAAATATAATGCCGAAATGATAAGTAGATAAAGTAAATAACGGCACCAAGGATTTAATGTAAAAAACCCAATGTGCAAAAAACCATGGACTGTCTAAAACATCCACTAATCACCAAAAATAGTAGGATACACAAAATATTATTCTCTAATCACACACTAGAGGCACAACATCAACATTACAAATCTCATTTCATCGCCATATAGGTAGATAAACACATTCAAAATAAGAAAACCCTAATTGCAATGGAAGAATTTGGAGGCCTCAACGAACGAAAACCATCATTTCGTAGCCCTCGGTCTCACGTTTGCCTTCAAATTGAGACTACTAAGTTGCAGCTCTCTCTTCTTCTTCTCCTCTCCTCTCTGTTGCGGTTGTTTTTTTTTTTTTCAAGTTTCTCTCTATCCTCCTCACTTTTGGGGCGCGCACACACTTGCCGTAAGAAACCTCACTTTCTTTTCAACTTCTCTCCTTTTTTTTTTATTAATACTAGCTGGGCCCCAGATGAACGTATAAAATGGACCATCAGCCAATAAAATGAGTTCTTAGTTGCCAAAGACGACTCAACCAACACGGTGCACTTTTAATGCATTGGAGAAAGATGAAAATGATAAGTCTTGACTTTGGGGTGGGTCGTCTCCACAAAAATCAGGGGGTAAGGAAGAAAAAAAGTTGAAGAAGAAAAGGAGGAAACTTTTCTTCTTTTTGGAAATTTTAATATGAGCGAAGGAGCACTAATCGACACAACATCGGCAATCCCACTTGTCGTCGTCACTGTAGCTGATTTGCCAATTTCGTTAGGTGATGTACGTGTCGACAGGCTCTTTTCCAGATTATCTCGATCACATTTCCCCGTTAATTCCTGATGCTCAAACGTATATTCATACAATAAGAATGAAAGTCCCAACTGGATCGCTCCCCTTATAGTCTATCGTTGACTATATTTTTCTAAGACGAGCCAGTCCTTGACAAGGAATATTTATCTGGAAAAGACCCAGCTTGAGATTTTATCTCAAGTTGAAGTGATTATCTTGTAACTTTTAGATTTCTATAATTTAAGTCTTGACACTTATGTATATCCTAAATTCTTACAATATACATATATATGTACCAACATCCTTGTGTGTACGTGTGTGTATAAGCAATCTCATTTAGATAAAGAAAAGCTTCTAAAGAGTTTGTTTAGCAGTCCAGTGTTCAAGTTAAGTATATTATTTTCTGTACATATATCGATATTTTTTTTGCATATAAATTCATTGACAGTTATTTCAAATTTTGATAGCTAATGTACATTTTAACAACTTTGAAATGATAATCATTTAGTGAATTGTTATACGTACATGTGTAAAGCAAGACAATTTATCGACCTTACATTCAGGGTTTAGTGGGACATGGAGGGGTTAGTGGGACATGCAGGGGTCTTTTTCTCGCTTGATTATTCAGGGTTTAGTGGGACATGGAGGGGTTAGTGGGACATGCAGGGGTCTTTTTCTCGCTTGATTCTTGAGAGGTTAGTAAGACATGGAGGGATTAGTAAGACATGGAGGGGTTAGTGGGACAAGCAGGGGTCTTTTTCTCGCTTGATTCTTGAGAGGTTAGTGGGACATGCAGGGGTCTTTTTCTCGCTTAATTCTTGAGAGGTTAGTGGGACATGCAGGGGTCTTTTTCTCGCTTGATTCTTGAGAGGTTAGTAAGACATGCAGGGGTTAGTGGGAATCAAGCGAGAAAAAGAGGCTTCGCTCTTTCTTCCAGTCCCTGCTAGTCCCACTAAATCAAGCCGGCAAAAAGACAAGCGAGAAAAAGAGGAGCCAGCAAAACAGAAGCGAGCTAAAGCGAGGGACAAAGCGCTTGCGCTTGCGCTTTCTTCTAGTCTCTCTCTCTTCTCTCTCTCTTACAAATCCCTGTGACTATAAATGTCTCGCTTCCCTGATCAGCTTCGTGCCTACACTTACACGAAACAAAAGCTCAAGATCGAACGACGTTCAAGTGAGTGGAGGAGCTCCAGCCGGGGAAGGAGGGCACGTGCAAATAATGAACTCTTTCCAAGATCAAATGGCGTTCTGGAATACTCAACAGCTGGCTTTCATACTTGGTCTCTTAGGTACGCACAAATATTCCCAAGATGAGTTTCAGTAGAGATGAGCAGCATTCTTGTCAATCTTCATCAGTTTTTAATTGAGAGTTAGAGACACATTTCACATATATCATGGATATTGCACAAGACACATCCGTGTATATGGATCAATCACCATAATTGATATTTATATGTTGTGTATTGCTTGATTATACCAATCCTAAAAAAATATATATATTAATCTTGTTGAATAAATGGTGGATATCTTCTCAGGGGATCTATATGATCCAAAGGATATGATCGTATTTAGAGTGTGGGAAACAATTAATTCAGCCTAGAAATGACTAGCAAATCCTTAATCCCTAGAAATGACTCTACCAACTCCTTAGGCCCTTTAGTATCTCACTTTTATTTATTGAATTCCATGAACAGAAAATCCTTGATCCGTTGAACATCTCATTTCTACTTGTATGCACGATTCTAACATTTCTCCAATCTTTTCTCTTGGATCTATCTAGGCAACATATTATCCTCTATTGTGTTCTTGGCACCTATGTAAGACCTCCTTTAACTCTTCATTTTGCAAAGCTTCTATCTCCGTCTCTATCATTTGAACAATATAAGTCTTTTTATATGGATATGGATTTTTTTTTTTTTTTTTGGCAAAATAATATCGGTGAAGTACCTTTTTGTTCTTCCGTTTTGTTTTTGGTAGAAAAACATTTTACAAAATCTATAAGGAGAAGTCATCGGATGGGTATCAGTCAATACCATTTGTGGTGGCACTTTTGAGCACATCATTGCAATTGTACTATGAAGTCCTGAAGGCTAATGCCACTATGACCATCATCATCAGCGCTGGTGGAATCGTAATTGAATTGGCTTATCTTGTCCTCTTCTTGATCTATGCCACCCCCGAGGAGAAGGTCTCTCCCTCTCCCTCTCCCTCTCTCACTTTTGTGCTTAAAAGTGTAGCAAACTATTGTCCCTTTGTTATCTTAATTATGTGTTGTTCATTAGTTTGCATTTTGAGTGTTTAAGCAAATCATGACAGGCTGTCAAGCCTGGCCATAGGGGCAAAAACTATTGTCTCAACTCGTTATCTATTTTGCATTTACGAGCAAGCAATGGTCGAGACTGTAATGGGTATTCCCATTGTTATTGTGCAAAGTTTGTGTTTTCACTTATTCGCCGGATAACTAAAGCTTTCTAACAACCTTACACGTTAGCCCTTCATCAAAATTTGGGGAAATTTACTAAAAGAAAGTCTTATTCAGTCCTAAACCTCGCCGAACAAAATGAAAAAACAAAAAAGGAAAAAAAGAGAGAGAGATAAAAATAAAAAATAACAATAATAAATTCATAAAAAAATTATAAAATTGTCCGTGTCATTGCCGTTGTGCCACATAAGATGGTTGATGTCTATTTTAGCGATTTCCGGTCAAAATTGACTAAATTAATTGAATTGGAAAATTATCAAATGGTTTATGACTAAATTGACTAAATTAATTGAATTGGAAAATTATCAAATGGTTTATGACTAAATTGACTAAATTAAAGAGTTTATGACTGAATTAACGCAATCATAACAAATTTTAGAATTTTTTTGATAATTTTCTCTCAAAATTTAGGTAATTAATGCATTTAAGAAGACATGCAAAAAGAAAAAAAGAAATCAATTCGTAGGAGATTTGTGTGACGGCAAATAAAAATGAAAAACTTTTAGGAGATTACAATTTCTCTCATTTGACACTATAATCCAAGGAAATTTGTGTGAATCACCAATTTGCGCAGATGTACACAGCAAAGTTGATGCTGTTGTTCGATATAGGAGGTTTCGGAGTGACAATGGTGCTGACCATCTTGCTTTTCAAGGGTCAGCATCGCGTCAATGTCGTCGGATGGATCTATGCGACCTTCAGTCTCATGGCGTTCGCAGTGCCTTTGAGCATCATGGTATTCCTCGTCACTCAATAAGTGTAGAGATGCAATTCTTTGCCTATGCTATAGGAACTAAACCAGTCCAAAACAAGAGTTTTTGCAATTTTTGAGCGTGTTATTTTGTGTTTTGTGCAGTGGAGGGTTATAAAGACCAGAAGCGTGGAGTTCATGCCGTTCACTCCGTCCTTGCTCGTCACCCTCTCTGCCATAATCTGGTTCTTCTATGGCCTCGTTGTCAAGGACTTGAAAACCGCTGTAAGTACCTAGCTTTCTCAATCATTCAGCAGCGATTTCATTTTCTTAGTCACCTGGATCCACCAGTAAACCTTGCACCGGGAATGTAATTTATTCTTTTTGCACAGTCATTACCAGATATTTCTCGTAAGCCTGTTAAGTCGAGTTCTCGTATTTCTTACTTCGACTGAACTGGGAAAAACGATGAGACTAGAATCCGTCCCCTGGTCAATTATAACATGAGACGCTATTGATCCATCTGTCATTGGAGTGTTAGCATTACTTTTTCTTTTACCTTTTCACGCATACAACATGAGAAAATTTCGGGTATCCATAGGCTATACCTAAGTACCAACTCAACAAATTACTAGTTTACTCCTCACACAACATGTCTCTCCATACGACACACCTCTCTCTCTCTCTCTCTCTCTCTCTCTCTCTCTCTCTGTTATATTGGTTATTTGCTGACTTTGAAATTAAAATGAGGGGTCAATTGGGTGTTTCAGCTACCAAATGCAGTGGGACTTGTGCTTGGCCTCACTCAAATTATCCTGTACGTTATATACAAAGATGGAAACGAGAAAATGGAAGAGACAAATGAGGGTCACAGCCTGCAAGAAATGTCTCTGGACGTGAAGAAGCTGAACCCAACTTCACAGCACCAACCGCAAGTCACAGAAATGGATATCTCTCTCAGTGGCAAACCAATTGAACCAAACGACGCTGTTTGATGAATCCATGTCTCTAGAGCAAGTCATAAGCAAGCAAATTATCGCCCAGAGAAACTGTGGAGGGGGACAGTTTTTATCACTTTGATTCCAGTAAGGGTGTTAGGTTGTCTGCGTGATGGGAGTGAATGGAATGATTGTATTGGTAATATTTTCCATTTAAGAAGACGCATATCTCCGTAATTTGTGCTCGAAACTTCTATTATATAGAGCACTGGATTTGGCAAAAATAATCTTCTCATCGACACACTTTCCCTTCTAGATCTCCCCTATCCCTTTGATCGGATGCTTCAAGTAGAAGCACGCCTTTCCAGACCATATGTTCAGACCACTGACAGTTAATATACTTCTAAGATATGACTTTATCTCTGATGATGAGGATTTCTCAAAGTCATCCAACTTCCAGGATGATCTGAAGAAACCACTGTCGTAGAGAGAAATTGGACTGATCTCTTATGCATCCCGACTAGCTTATCTAAATTAAGATGTCCGAATACACTAACCTTCTTAGGCAAGTAAAATAAAAGAAAGGCTATGCATAAAGCCAAAGGAGTCTTATTTGAATATTTAAGGATCAAAAGAACGGCAAACAGGAAGAACTGCAGCTACTACTTTGATGATTATGCAAATAGCGAATGGAGCTGTCACCTTCATCTTTAGAGCAATAGAGATGCAAAACGAGGTTGAGGAATACAATCCATACTCGGCGTTATTCCAACTGAGCCTAACAGAAGACATTCTATGGAGACTGCTCTATCTTCAACCAACAAAACGGATCATCTTTGCTAATGTTGACGTTCTACACACTTTGTGGGCAACTAGTAAGCTTATTTTTCTATCCTATCAACTCCACTTTCATTCTTGCTCTATGGGCTAGACTCACCTTGACATATCATACTGATGAATGATTTTGTTGCCTGACCAAAAATACGGATGATTTTTTCTCACCCCTGCAACAACAGGTTGTAACAAGATAATTGGCGGGCTAGCTCTCTCTTAAATTGCTGTATTAAGCATTTGGTGGACATAAATCAGACATTGCGAAAACAAGAGATTACAAAGTTATTTTAGGAAGTCGGTTGAAGGGATCAATCTAAGAGGAGGGGTTAAGACATACCTGTTATTGAGCACAAGAACCAATCTGTCGAATTCCAGCTTCTGCAGCCTGCAGAGCTTGAGCTGATTTAATTATTCCATCAGCTATGTCCTGGCTATTAAGAGGACAAAGAAAAAGGAAAAATTACCTCGAGTTAACCTTTGTCATGTTAATAACAAAAACAGCTTATGAGAAGAGATGAATTACACGTTAAAAATGTTTATCCACGTGAACCTATGCTCAATCTTCAAAGAACTCTCTGCAGTGATCATTCACCACGCGGTATACACATTCACTTGACTCTATCAAAGCATGTCTTACCTTCACATTCAGCATGAAACATCTTACCCATGGAACATATTATCTTGGACGATTTGAGCTCTGTATTCATTCTTCACTTCGAAGTGCTTCAAATGCCTTTTTCTTTCTTTTTTAATAAGGATGCCTCAACATGAACTTCACGACAAAAGTCCAGACAGGGTTCGACAACTCAACAGCAATGCTAGATGTGCGTGTGACAGTATAATAGGAAGCTAATTGCATGGCATTCCCTCAATTGTTGATGAAATTAGTTTGGATGCATCACTCGGTGCATGGATTAGCAACTATGACAATATGACTTCAGCTCAAATAAAAGCACACAATCACCTTAGATGTTCAACTCCAGTGTAAAAACACCGATCTCCATGCTGGAGAGCCTAATAGCAGCAGTTGTGTTTGGCAGCTCCTCGCGTGCTATATCTGCCAGTTTGGAAAGAGACATTGCGGCTCTCTTCATGGCCCGTGAGGGTATCATAACCAAGAACTCCAAAAATGATGCTAGATCTACACATAGACCAGACACCTTGAATCATGATCCTTCATTGCATTAAAAGCAATTACTACACATCGTTTTACTCTTCATCCATTAAGCAACTTCATGAAATCATTGATCCAGAACATTCCCAAGAATACAATCTACACATGCTCTATGAATTCACCGGTCAGATAACAAAGCAGAACGATTCATACCACAAACTGAGCCTATCATAACCACGTATAAACAACGCATAATCTTAAACACAATCGGTCTTACATATAATCCTCGGAAACAGCTGCGACGACAAGGCTATGAACGCAACAGAAGTTTGCACGGATCGAATCCCAAGCTCAGTTCTGATGATATGATGGCGTCCCTTCACTCTCTCCCTCTTCTCTCTTTCTCTCGAGGACCGGCGACGACTTCTGCGTTGAATTTTCCCCTCCCATCACGCTAGCTTATTCACTCTCTCTCTCTAACTTTGTCGTCTTCGTTATTCGCTTGTCAAGGCCCAAGCCCGAGCGTATGCGGGTCAAACACTTTTTCCATCCCAGAGGCTCGGCCCGGTCCAGTTCCTACTCATCTAGGCCTATCTACCGTGCTCGATCGTATCCACAACGAAATGTTGGATCTGATTAACGAGGGCTTGTGAAGGACTTAATCAGATGCTCAATTTTTAAAATAGCAATCGCATGTATCACAAATACGGTTAGTGCATTGTCGTATATGCAGGTATTTCCTTATTTGGTTGCTCATTCGTGCGCCCTGTCTATGAAAATAGAAAAAGTTTTGCTATTATGTTAGTCATTAAAAACGGGTCTAGCTTAGAGTTTGGGCACGACTCTGCAAATAGAAATAAGTGTCCATTATCCATTTAGCCCCTTAAAAATGTTTTGACCACATGAGAAAGACCTTGATACCGGAAGGGTCTAAACATTCTCATAATTTGTGACTTAAGCTTCCTTTTGAAAAAATTGTCTAAAAAGTCTTAAATTTATTATGTAATTTAGTTTTAAACATTTTAATAAATTGTCAATTCCATCCTAAACTTTTTGACAACTTGCTAATTCAATCTTAGACCTTTTCTTATATTAATCAATCCTAAACATTTTAATGATTTGCCAAATTAGTCATAAATCTTTTAACAAGTTGCTAATTTAGTAATTTCGGCTAATTTTGACCAAATATCGCTGACATACTAGCGTAGTTAGCATAGATCATTTTATGTGACTTGACTAGTGGTAACATGGACTTTTTTAATTGATTTTTATATTTCCATATTTCATAATTTTATTTTTATTTTTATTTTATTTTATTTTCTTTCCTTTCTTTTTTCCTCCTTTTACAAAGGGTTAGCGGCCACCAAACGAGGCCCACGACCCTCACTTGCTGCTGGTGGGCCCCCGAGCCATCTATAAGAAGAGGAAAAAAAGAAAATATAATATAATAATAATAATAATAATAATAATAATAATAATAATAATAATAATTGATCTTACCAAAAAAAAAAAAATTCCACATCAGACCATATCATGCTAGTAATGTCTCAGTCAAAATTAGCATAAATAACTAAATTAGCAATTCATTAAAAGGTTAGGATTAATTTGGCAAATTATTAAAAGATTTAATACTAAATTGATGCAATTAAAAAGTTTAGAACTTAATTTAAAAGTTATCAAAAATTTTAAGATTAAATTGATAAAGTTAAAAAGTTTCAAACTAAATTAGTCGCATATGATAGGTTTATAATTTTTTGGACAATTTTCCAACTTCCTCTTTGACCAACTATGCCTTATCATGTTAATCGAAACGCATCTTCGACGACAATAAACTGTTGATTGTGTGGAATAATAAGATCAAACATCAGGTAAGTGCGTTTATGAGAATCTAAATTCCCTAGAAGACATGCATAAGAAGTATTTGCCCGAATGTATACTCCAACTTCATCTGCCACTATTGTTAAGGACATTTGGCAAGTACTATTATTCATACAATAACTCTTGCTATTCAAAATCGATCGATCAATTACTCATTCTCAATATCCGTATAGAATATGCCGATTGTCCGATCGAATAAAAGTCGTGATGTTCCCTTACTGACACGAATGAACAAAAGAGTCATGAACACGATCCCTCAACAAACTATGGAGAATTGCATTCTGCATGTATCATTGCCTGTGCTCTTTGTTCTTTTTTACATCACCTTAAAAGATTTCCCGAACCTTAATCTTTGGAGAGCATTTCACCCGGACCGTTGCCAGAGAACAGAATCGCCTTGGGAGCAGATGCAGAGACGCAAGGAATGGGTGAAAAAGAAGGAAACAAAAAACCCACCAAAAAATAATACTTTTTTATATAATTTTATTTTGAAAAAAATAAACCTTTTGGATTGATAATTTTTTGTGAAACAATAATATTTAAGGAAGGAGTGGGGTAGGGAATCAAATCAACATCGGGACTCACATTGCTCGCCCCAGAACCAGCACAAAAACTCCTTTTCCTTCCACAATTTGAATCCCCATCTCAGTTATGCTTGCTTGCTTCCCACCACACGCAACCCCCCTTCTCTCTCTCCCCACCACCACACCATTTTACTTGTATTCGCTCCTTCTCTGATGATATGATGGTGTCTCTTCACTCTCTCTCTCTCTCTCTCTCTCTCTCTGAGGACTGAGGACGATCTTTGCGTTAAATTTTCGCCCTACTTTCACGCTAACTTATGCCCTCCCTCTCTCTCTCTCTCTCTCTCTCTCTCTGCGCGACTGAGGAGGCCAAAGTGGATACGTTTCGGCTGACCGGTGACCACCATCATTCACTATCACTTCCCTCTCTCCCCACCGTCGCCATCAACGCTCTTCTTTTGGGTCAAACCCTCATCCTCTCTTCTTGCCTTATCTCTCTCTCTCTCTCCACCTCCGATCTTTTGACGACTTCTGCGAGCCGTGGGGGGGAAAAAGCTTTTCACTTGGCTTGTGTCCTTCGTCCAACAACTAATCAACAACAACAGCAGCACCACCACCAAGAAATCTTTTGCCTTGAAATTTGAGTATTCCCTCGTATATCGGGTTCATAAAAAGTCAAACTTTCGATTATCTGAAGTTGAAAGTGATTCTTTTTTTTTTTGTCTTTCCTTTGAACTTTAAGAATTCTATAATTGAAGTCTTATGGATGTCCTAAATCTTTAGATATACACCAACATAAAAAGCAGTCAAATGGTGCCCCTGTAGACAATCGCAAAAGCATTAATCGCCGTAGATTATGTTTCGCAAATTAAGTTGTTTCAGTTGATTGATATCCAAGGTCACCATCATGTGATCAGAACTCAATATGGCAGATTCTCAATTGAAGATGGTAGATGCTATGAAATGTTTTGGTTGTTTCCCCAGACGGAAAAACGAGTTGATTGAGACTTTTTTCTTTTATTGATTTGTAAAAAGAGTAGGGAGGGCGACCAACTATTGCACACCACTTGCTGAAAGTTCAAAGTTGGCAAGCCCGACATTACAAACCACCAAATACTAACAATTAGGAGTACATGACATGTCGTAGTTAAAGAAAGTAGCACAGATTGTTCAGATTTCTACTCGTAACATAAATCAAACTTCAACATCTTGTAAAATATATATGACCTGTTTTACTTTTGCACGAATTTTTTGAAGTGGTTGTATCCAGTAAAATATATTTCACTGACGCTTTGATATGTTTTTTACTTGATTTAGCAAAAAAAGAAAAAGAAAAGAAGGGTTATTTTACTTGACGAGAAATGGGTAACTTGCGTTGGGTTAAACAGTCCCCCCCTGTTTCGGCGGCAGAGAGAATCCGACGTTTGACTAGGGGATGCATACGTAATAACATCGTTAATATCCGGTAAAATGCATGTAAGATTCACCCGTCCACGTCAAAAAAGAAAGAAGAAGAAAGAGAAAAGCCTGACGATCTAGGTCATACCTACTAAGTGCGACATCATCTCCAAATCCTTCCGTTCGCGACTTACGAGCTCTGGCTTTGGAGAAATCCAACGTTTCTGCATTAAAGACAAACGATGCATACGTGTCATGTTGGACAATCCAGTAAAAAAAAAAAAGTATTTGCTTGAAATTTATTTTAAAAATTACAAAAAATTATGCATACCAACAATGTTCACATTATGATTTCTTATAAAAATTAGCTAAAATAAGATTGGCAAAATCAACGTGTTATAAGAGCCCAATACCTCCATCCTCATGAAAATACCCAGTTCAACCCACTTCACTTAAAAACTTAAATTTATGAGTTATAAGTCAGTCAGAATATTAGGTGCTCTACATTATATTAATTGTTCAATATGAGATTTTTCAATATAACTTATACGTGCATCCTAATAATTCCTCTTACATGTGAGGTCTTCATTAATTTAAGTATCCTTCTATATCAAAATATGAAGTCTGCCACACACCATAATGCCCACTGCCCAAGAGTTATATCCAACTTCAGCCACCAAACATTTGAATAGACCATTGGCATTATTGGCAATAAACCATTGGTTTTATTGCTGATTTTTTAGGAATGCGTAATAGAAACCCGATGCTTTTGGCCCGAGAAAATCGTCAAGAGAGAGCCTAACTCAAAATCCGTTAACATATCTAGTTAAACTCATATTCACTCGAAAACTTAAGTGAATGAATTATAAACCAACTAAAATATATTAATAAGCTTGGACTTAGACTTCCTTTTAATAATTTCCCCAGACCACAGATATTAGACTTTTGCTTTGCGCTCCTAATAATTAGATTAAATAGATAAAGTCAAAAAGTTTATAATTAAATTAACACCCGTATCTCCATAAATCACTTATGATGAGTGGACCTATATCAAAGCATTTGTGACATTAAAAATTTTGTGCACGCTTCCGCATAGCATTAGCCTGCACGAACGCTGCAACATGAATTTCACTAGTTGGTCTTTATGGTGAAAAATGATGTAAACGAGAACATGCCACGAAAAGTAATGCAGCTTGAATTTCTCAGATTAACCATGCTTGGCCTTTTGTAGTCATTATCACAAAGGGGGAGGGGGTTAAAGAGAAAAAGGGCTTGCGTCGTGTTGAATTTGCTTTAAAGAATTGCCCACTTCTAGACTCAATCTCTCTGTCTCTCTCTGTCTGTCTCTCTCTTTCTCTGTCTCGAGTGGGACTGCGTCTATAAATGCACGAGCAGGCCCTTCACTTCCCTCTCATACTTAACACAACGCGAAAGCTCCAAGATCCAGTTCAGACAACAACGTTCGAGACCAGTGGAGGAGCTCCTGCTGGAGAAGCAGGGCACGTGCAGAGCCTCCCTCTTGCTCGTCGAGTCCTGGGGCCTCTCTGCACGTGCTCCCCTTCTCCAACATGTGTTCCCCCGCTCCCCACCATCTTCTTCTGCTCCCGATGTGCAGCGCGTGCAGTCGATCGGTTCGGTCGTACACGTTGCCTTTCTCTTTCGAACTTTTGCCTGTTCATTTTCGCCCTACTTGAAGTCGCATTCTCCACTCCGGTTCAGTACTTCACCCGTATCTCGTGTCTTTTTTTGGATATATAATCTAGAATATATGTTCCCCTTTTCTGCTAAGCCCACGAATGATATCATTAAACTTCTAGAACCTGAGCAGGAGGATATAGCTCGCTCTGTATAGATCAGTTTGGTCTGACAAACGCTACTGTCATGCATCTATGAGCAATGTTCTTTAGTTTACATCACACAACAACAACAACCCCCCACAACACCAAGGCGAAACACCTTTAACTTCGTGGCGGTGCAGGGACAGGAGAGCTTTTTTGGTTTGATCGAGAGCGGCTGTCGATTGATGCTCGGCGATGGACTGTCATCCGACGGAGCCATGAAGCGGCTATAGAAACGAAGTATGCAGCTTTTTTGGGCCAAACCCGAAGTTTCCGTAACAAAAAGACCGTAATTTTGTGCTCCGTGCGGATGCAAGGCATTTTCTATATCGAAATGTATGCAGAGAACTCTGTTCCGATTCGAAAACAATGTATAAGGTCGAGCACGTTAACTACATTCTGTATTGCACAACTGCTACACTCATTCATTAATGGACATATTCATTATGATAAATGAGCTTAGCTGGCAAGAGAAACGAGTTAAGAACAGGTCAATAATGAACGGGTTTGCGTCCACATCATTCACGACATTAATTGGCATGTGGCTTGAAAACCGTACTCTTTTTGCCTTCGCAGGAGACGAAACTTAAGAGAAACGCCCATATATTACATAATGACATCCTAATGTAGTAGATGGACATGTAGCCTGACACTTGGCGGACATTATTTCTCGTCCTTCCGACTGACGTAGGTGCGCAAACATTAGATGCGATTAAAAAGGAACCGACCAGAGTTAAGTTTTCCACTTTAACCATCCGATGCATGACGACCCAGGATTCTTTAACGCCATACATCCCCAGTTCAGAACGTGAATATTCAGTTCTTGCTGTCACTGAAGGAGGAGGATGAATCGAAAGAGAAGAAAGCAGAGGAAAATGGAAAGGCCGAGAAATGGAGGGAGCGGGCTAGGCCAGGAGGGGAGGCCGAGTCGAGTGCGTAGGGAGGCAAAAGAAGAGATTCAGTGGCAGTACGACCAGCAGTTTTTTTGGCAGGGATCGCAGTTCTTGATCATCTGATTGCCGAAGAAAGTGGGGGGCCTCGCCCCTGCAAAACCCCCCCGGCGCAGCAACTGACAAGACTTGTTTGGTTTTGGAAATTGAAATTTTATAACTTGGCCCATGTACATCGACTCCGGACTCCCCACCACATTAAATTCTGGCAGTGAATTTTTGTTGCCTCGAGCAATTGGCTGCGTGAGGGGCTAAGGAGACCGAGAAGGTGAAGATTCAAGATTAAAATGTTACTCCAATACATAGGTCTTTTTAAGAATGGGATTGCCTTCAAAGAGTTAAAAAGTTCATAGTGTAAGTTTAGCTTTGGATTCACCTGATCCATTTAGAAGTGAGAGTTGAAGAGGGTACTTGGGTCATTACCATTTTATCGTTTTATCTTAGATTGTATCCTATCTTTCGAATAAGAGTGTGACGAGAGAGTAATAGATTTTCTGAGGAAAGGTCATTGGCATCTGCTCGAACTCTCCCTTGCCCTTTAGTAACCAAAGACAAGGATATTAAAAGAATAACATGAGGTCTAGGTAGATAATTCAACGACTCTTTATATATATAAGGATAGTTCTATTTTTTAGGAGGAAAAAAAATTTATGAGATGCATTAAGTGCATGTTGTTAAGCTCGACTATCCGTGAGGCTCGTTTGATCTTCCAAGTAACAGGGAAAATAAAAATGTAACTCGCTTGATCAAAGGATTGGGGCGGAGCTTGCACATATTTGGTGTATTTGATAATTATTTTGAAAGTATGTTCTATGTTAAAAGAGACAAATAAGAGAAAACAATGAAAATGGGCGTCGTGTGTACTTACTAAAGTTGTTGTTTGAAAAGTACGATCGCATGATCATCATTTACACCTTGTGTGTGTGAAATGAGCTTGATGGTATCTTGAGGTTCCCCTAAGGATTTGAGTGCATCTTTTATGAACTTTGTATACTCAATAATAATCTCATAAAAAGATGGAGAGAGAGAGAGTGTGCGCGTGCGCATTGAGTGTATGAAATGAGCTCGACGGCATCCCGAGGTCCATTTGCCCTAAAGATTTGAGTGTATCTCTTATGAACTTTGTATACTCAATAATTACTTCATAGAAAGGCGTTTGAGAGAGAGAGAGAGAGAGAGAGAGTACTAATTGTATGATCACTTGATTTTCATTTACGCCTTGTGCATTGAGTGTGTGTAATGAGCTCAACGGCATCTCTAGGCTCATCCGCACTAAGGATTTGAGTGTATCTCTTATGAACTTTGTATACTAAATAAATTACTTTAGAGAAAGGCATTGAGAGAGAGAGAGAGAGAGAGAGTACTAACTATACGATCAAGTGATTCTCATTTAGGCCTAGTGTATTGAGTGTGTGTAATGAGCTCAAGTGTATCCCTCATGAATTTTGTATACTCAATAATTACTTCATAGAAAGGTAGAAAGGTGTTTTGAGAGACTCAATAATTACTTCATAGAAAGGTGTTTTGAGAGAGAGAGAGAGTATGAACTCATCACATTATACCAAAAGTATTTTCACACGATAGACACGATACCATCAATATTATACCAAAATTATGTTCATGCGATAGACACAATACCCATGATTATCAATTCTGGGCATTTTTCTTTTGTTTGATTCACTTTTGACTTAATAATTTAGATGTATGCACACTTATAAATTGGCTGAGGCTTTCTCACTAAGGAGGTGATGCCGACCCTAAGATTGTGCGAATTTACTTACAATTTGAATAAAGATCGAATCTCTTGCATTGGGATTAGTGTTGACCGCGACCAATCCTTTCGAGACTTTCACATGAGTACACACGTTATAATTCCAGGTCATTTGGGACAGCTGAGCCTTCGCGCTCGATCAATTGAATTCGTGTCTACACCGTCGATTTAGGTACGTTCCATGACAGAATTTATGACGCTCGATCCGTGTGTAAAGAGAGGGAGGACACGCAAAAAATAATTCTAATTACATCCAAGATCGGGGAGAATAAATTTATTATTTCCCCCAATTATGATGACCCCGACCCATCAAGGGTGGTTGTGGGCCTGCGCTGGGCAAAATTATTGTGCCGCCAACCACAGGCCAGTCGGACTCAGCCAGCCCATGCCAAAAACGACCTGGCGTACCGCTCCTCCTTCCGCCTCTCCTCCAAGCTGTTCTGCTGTTGGGGAAAGAAATTCGGATAACCATACAAATAATCTCTAAACTTTGATCTGATATATAATGTGATTTATAAACTTTTATTTTACTTAATATAGTCCCTAAACTTCATCCAACGTGCAATGTGGTCCATGGAATTTTTTATTTGTTCAATGTGATCCATAAACTTTAGGTATGTGTTCAACTTAGTCATTAAACTGCATAGAAATGTTCAATGTTATGCTTAAACATTTTTATAATTTTCATGGACTAAATCGAACATGTATCAAAAGCTCGAGGACTATTTTAATTCGGAGATGCTATTGTACATTGACCAAAATTTATAGATCAAATCGCACAAATAAAAAATTGAGGGATCACATTGCAGTTGAGTTAAAGTTTATGGATTATTTGTGTCATTTTTCTAAAAAAAAATTAATTCATTTATTAATTAGTACCACTTTCATTGGTATATAAAAAGTACATAAACACACAAAAAAGAGTGAAATTTCAACTATATAGCAGCAATTGTTTGCCCTGGTTCTGGCGCTATTAAAAGACTAATTACAGTAGATAATCCATGCCAATTAACGTATATCACATTGCTCAGTTGCCAATCAGCGAAGCGTTGCAATTAAGCTTGGGCCGGAGGTCACGAATGAGCCAATTTGTCATGACAGAGTATGCTCTCTGAGTCATATGGATCCCATCCCAGCTCATGGCCTTCGTTGGGTGGGGACAAACCGCGACGCCGGGAGCTCCGCACCGCCGGTTCGGATCGAAGTTGTAGTCGCCGCCCCCCATTCCGCAGCACGCTTTTTGCGCCCGCACCATGTCGAAACCTAAGCGAGGAGAAAAAGGAGAAAAGGTTGCTAGCGACGTCGTTATGTTATTGCCATGACCAACGATGGTTTGATTCGGGACTGACCCAAGTTTGGACCGCTGCGATACATGGATGCGAAGGCGTTGTAGTAGTCGCCGTAGAGGATGATAACGTCCCGGTTCTCTTCCCCGAGCTCTCCGATGACTCTCCGGAGGAGGATGTTGTGATATGCTGCGAGGCCATTCAAGCCCTTGAGACAGCGAGATTCGTCGTAAGCGGATGGATGGTCGGTTTTGAAACGAGCGAGGTAGACCGGGAAGCAGCCGATCGGGAAGCTGCCGGGCACGACCACTCGAGAAGCACCGTACCCAATGACCCTCTGCATCGCAGTAAAAACCACATCAATGTTACACCTGAAATTACAGCGAAAAAAATACCATTTACAAGATGAAAATTAGAAGCTGTGAAGTTCTTAGAATCACTTGCTTGAACTGCATCTTTGATGGCCATGACAACTTGAGGCACAAGGCTCTTCGCTTCCTCAATGCTCTTGCCTTGGAACAATGCATTGTAGTAGTCACTGCCTCCAATCTCCCCGACCATGAACAAGGCATCTTTGAGCTTCCACAGACAATCTATGGACCAGCGCAAGAATCACGACTTTGTCATTTAAAACACCATGACAAATTTTTCACCTTATAATAGAGAGGCAAATTGCATGTTCGGGCGATTAGGACGATTGTATTACCGGCTTTATCAAAACAGATGCCATTGAAATAAGAGAACATCCAGTCGAGTTGAGTACTGAGAGACGAATTGGTGGCGGGGTTGGAGATGTTCATCTGAGCGAGAACATACGAGGGCAACGCGGTGGCTCCAGCGACAGCGAAATTCACTCCGTGGCCACGAGTGAACGCCGCGCTCTGGTTCAGGTAGTAATCTGGGAAAGGAACCCCGGCCGCCCGAGCTGCCAAACCCAAATGAAAAAATATACTCAACCCTAGCGAATTATCGTACCGCCGAAAGTACGTCAATCAATGTGATCAAAACAAGCAAAATCACTGCGTGATTACCGATAAAAAGTGGAAAAGGAAAGATTAAAGTTTAGGCCACTGTCAACAGTGACAATGAGCTTTTACGCTTTGATAATGCTTGTCCTTCATAATCATCACCGTCCCAAAAAAGATCCAAAAACAAGAATCCGAAGCAATAAAACCCTAAAACCCATCATCAGTACCACTTGCAAAAGTCGATATTCTATAAGAAAAGTGAAACAAGATCAATCATTTGGCACAGTGTAAGTAGGGCAGGTCTGAGATTAGAGCAGACCATGTTCTGAGCTAGTAGCTGCATCGAAGCTCCGGTTGAGCCGGAACCTGAAACTCGTTCATCTAAATCTGCTAAAATAGCTGCAGTTTGCAGCAATTTTTGCCGCGCACATTTCGACACCGGCATAGTTTGAGGTAAGGGCTTTTACTTATACGTTTTCTTTTTATGTAAACTACAGAGCCCAGAAAGGTTGGCATCGAGGTTGAATTTCGTGTGAAAGATGACGCAGCGAGTCGACATGCTTGGAAATAAAATCCCCGAAATGAACACTACCTCATGCCGTCGCATGCTTACAGCCTCGAAGTTAGGAACCTATCTATAGTCTTATGCTCGATTTATTTCTGAGCCAAGTTATCCGGCAGTAGAATTACGTTTGCCAACTGAACTAAATTAGTTTTGTAGTGAAACCGACCTTAGAGATTGGCTTTTCAGTTCGAAACATTATTAATCATTTAAACTGCCAAGATATGTAAGCACATATCATATGGGTACTCTCTAAGTGTGTACTTTCAGTTTTAACAAAGAAATTGCAGTACAAGCATTTCATGACCATGTTATTATCACTTTGCCATCTTCGCATAGTTTTCTGCGTGATCCAAACTATTGGAGCAAGATAGACAAGGAGAATTTCGATGCCGGGAGTTGACTTACAGAGGTAATCGATCATGAGGAAGCCGTTGGAGCACCTCCCGGTGGCTTGTCCCCCTGGGAAGTCCTGGCCGTAAGGAGGATGACCGCAAGGTGAGGCCGCTCCGATCAGGCTCTCATGAATCAAATTGCCCGTGTCCGACGTCGAGTCTCCAAGTTGATAGACTGAATCGAGTTTGCAGCTCCCAAGCTCTTGCGCCTCGCACGGGTGTCGTAGAATGAAGACCGAACAGATCACGCTCAAAAGTGCATAGAAAAAAGCTCTCGTGCTGGCCATTCTGAAGGATTAATTGAGAAAATGCGATTGATGAATGTACGACTGGCTTTATGCATGGTTCTTATAAATAGGGAGTGACTGAGGAAGAGAACCCAAGATTATTTGGGTCACATAATTTTGTGACTTGATCGAATCTTTCGTCTATTCAACCTACGGGCCTCATCAAATCCAATCTAATATAACCGACGGACCGAATAAGAGCAAAAAGAAACGATCCCTTCTTCAGAGTTCGCTTGCGTAAAATTCCTTTTCTAAGCACAGGAGAATGCAATGACCATCCTGAAAAGGTCCAGTAGAATATAATGAAAAAGTACTAAAATCAATGTGACATCTCATACATTAGAGACTATAAAAGGAAACAAATAAACACCAAGCCCTTAGCCACAAGAGAATAAATAAGGACGATGAATGACATCATATTGAATGATACTATCAAAAGATTTTCAGTGATTATATAGAGAATATAAAATTGAAATAAAGAGTGAATTGATTATCAATAATAAATTTTATTTTTTTAGACCTAATGATTTTAATAGGTAATTGCAGAGTTAATTATTTAGACCTTTCAATTCATAAATATTATATGAATGATTCAAAAAAGGGGATGAGTTAATTTGGACAAAAAAATAATTAACTTGGACGAAACCAAACAAGAGCAATGCTCAAAGAGGAAGATATCAAATATTTGAAATCTATTTGAATTTGTGAAACTTTGAATTCGTGTTATTCAAAATCTTAGTTAAAAACTAGATTTGTTATTTCATGTTTGCTTTTTGTGAAAATATACCGTGAGAATATACCAATTGAAGTGGAGGGTTTCTTTAAACAAGAATATGGGTCAACTATCCAATCAAATAATGTTGAGCATATCTTCCACATCTTCTGGAGAAATAAATGGGCTATTTTTATTTTTGGTTGCAAAATAGGCAGTCAATTTCATATATGGCAATTCTGCCCAAATCTCTTGGTTAGCTGGGGGAAGAATCCACCTAAATTGGATTTTCCGAGGAGCAAAATAAGAGAATTAGATTTGGTTAGACAAGATGTGGTTAGTCAACAAGGATTGGTTTTTAAGCAAGTTAGGGAATGTACAGTCAAATATTCGATAGAATTCTACAAGACCTAGTTTCATTTAAGTAAAGGGGTTCTCGACGATTGAAAAGATTCTAATCAATCCAAAGATCATTTCCATTCCATTAGTGATGAGAATTCTCATCACAACGCAGAGATATAGTCAAGTCATCTCGGAAACATAAGGATTGTATGAGAAGATTAGCAATGGCTTCATTGATTATAGCCATGGGGAATGAAATTATCTCTGGCTAAGTTTAAGCACAAAGCTTTGGACATTCCAAAGATTAGGAAAATGACCCTCATGAAAGAATAGACCAGCGAAAATTATCATGCGGCAATGTCCAACGCTATCGGCCACAGCCATGGGAAAATGCAAGGGAGTAGGGGAAAATGGAAGACATGACGAAGATTATTTTCGTGTAACACTAGACCAGTTCCACGTGCAATTCCTAGTCTTCAGACTATATACACATTATCTGATAGTTGACCCTGCACCAGTGCAACCTGGAGAGTCCTTTTATACTAAGCAAAGGCAAAACATGTCTCACAAGTCTCTAAATATTAGTATAGAAATAGCTATTCAAAATTTGCCCCCCTGGGGACGTAGAAGATGCCGACTGCCCTAGGCACGTGCAGAAGTTATCAAAATGACATAACAACATAGCACAGCTGAGGAAATCAAGCATGCAGTCCATACTCCAAGGGATAAGGAAGATTTTATAACGTGGAAAAATGGCATGAAAGAGTCGAATTCGAGTATCAGGAAATCTAGATAATTATGACAGGACAACTACATTTTTGACAACTAACAAACAATTGTCCCTCTAATGAGATGCAAGCTTAAAAACCGGCCTAAATCTCCGCAAAGCTTGAGGGACTCAACAACTTAAGAGAAAAAGAGCAAACGTATAATTACAGCCCGCACAAGATTTCCGCAACTTCCATTACTGACCCTTTCTAATAACAGCTACATCACAAAATTTCTCCACTCAAGAAAATAAAAGAGCAGAATGCAAAATCCAATACTTATCAACTTGGAAGGCACAGGGAAAGCAACAGGCACTCCTTTGAAAGCTAAATGTTCAATCTTCTTCCTCCCCTTCATTCTCAGCGATATTGAAGTATCTGACTTCATAGACATTTCGGTCCTTGTTTGATGCAATCACCCGCAGCCAATCTCGAACATTGTGTTTCTTCAGGTACTTCTTTGTCAAATACTTCAGATAACTAATGAAAGCATAACGGAGAGAAAAGCGACATCAAATGAGATATGAAATAGGTGTCGAAGGCTTAATGTGGAAAGAAAGAAGACATCAGATATAGTAAAATCAACAACTAAATGTGAACACTATTACTAAATCTCCAGAGAAACTACCGTTTAGAGAAACTACTTTCGGAAGTCACGGTAATCTTGGTCTTGTCCCGCGTGACAGTAACAACGTCGCCGAGGGCACCGGCCTTTCCATCGACCTTGATCTTCTCCTGCAAAAACTTTTCGAATGACGCAATATCCATAATCTTGTCCTCCACCGGTTTCGCACAGTCGATCGTAAAGGATACCCCTTTCTTCTTTCCCTTTGGTCCAGCCACACTTGCCCGACGCATCTTCGCTCCCTATATCCTGTACCCAAGCAGAGTACCAAGCCTAATTATTTCCTCATTCAATCCGTCCAGGCAACAAATACAGTATACACCACTCGGTAAGTAGGCAACATAAAATGAACCGACATGTGATGGTACACAAACACACACAGCCATCATAAATTCAAGGAATATGCACTAGCACAAGCGAAAAACATGAAGACCCAGTACCATGAACACAGTCACCGTTGAGCGAAATTGCGGCGACACACCCCAAATAAGAACTTTGAACGGGCACGCGATCTCACATCACCCGAAGCTTGCGTATCACTCATCAACTACAGAGAATATCCAAAGTTCAAGGACTAACACAAGGTACGAACCAGAAATACGAACAGGAACTTGACAAACACAGCGGCAGCAGAAAGAACATAAGACGACCGTATGAAAACATCAATTGCATGAAAGCTAATAAATCAGCGCAAAGGGTTCGATCTCGGGCAGGCCTCCAAGTAAAAAAAAAAAAGGTTCAGCTTTAGAAGGCAAAGCGGCATATAGAGGCGATCAGCCGTGCTACAGATTCGCCTCTGAAGACGACGAATCAGCTGATTGAGCTCCAATTTAAGGTTGAGAGAGAGAGAGAGACTAGTCACCTTCCAAAAGTATTTTGCCGAAGCTCGAAATGGAACGAAGCAGCGGGAGAGAGAACCAGTAGAGGGGAGCGGAGAGGAGGAGGCATAGGTAAAGGTTCTTTTCAAGGTTTCTCCAATTGGGATTTGGGGTTAATTTCCTTTCCATTTTTTTTCCCGGAAATTACTGTCTTTTTCAATTTAATGCTCTATTTTAAGAAAAAATAAATAATTTTAAAAATACTTATTTATAATGCTTTTTTTGGGTGAAATTATTTATAATGCTCACAAGAACTAAATAATGAAAAATATTCTCATTATCCATTGAAACATTTAGCTATAAATTGTTATTGATAATTAATATTTTTTTTGATTAATTATTTCACCCAATATAAACGATTATTTTTAGAAAATATTTTACAAATTATTTACTTTGTGAAAATTAAATAGAAATGACGATTTGACCCAAAAAAAAAAAAAAAGGGAGGGAGCCACCAAAATAAAAAGAGCGGAATATTGCCTTAAGTTATTTTATTTAGTAACTGAGATATATCATGTGCATTTTCGATACTCATCCAATCAAGTAGCCCAAGAAAAATCCAGAAGACAATGACAATCGATGAATTACCATCTAAGCATGCCACGTAAAACGATTAGGTCAACTTTGTCGCGAGTTAACAAAGCAATATAAATAATGGACATAAAACCTGCATACAGATACTTATTAAAAAACAGTCTACATATTTGGAAGTCACGAAAATAGAAAATAAGTAAGTTTTGCTGGTAGGGATTTAGGAGTTTGCCAAGGAATATGCATAGTAGGCAAAATTCAATGCTCCAAAATTGACATCATCAAAGACCAAAGCTAAAGAATTGATCGGTTGTGTAATTGTAACAAAATGTTATGCACATAAAGATGATTTACTCAATTGATGCAAGAAAACTTTTATTATAAGACTTTGAGCTACTTGAGAGAACATACTCAAGTGCTAACAAAAATGAGTTGCCGAATATTGATATCTTTTGAAAATAGTCCATGTTCAAATCCTAGGCCAATACTAACAATCACAACGAGTCTTGAGTTGAGAACAATTCTCATATGCATGATTTAATTAATGAGAAGTTAAAAACTTAGCATGACCTCTGTAGATGAGAATCTCCTATTGACTATCATAGTTCACTCTGTAAAGACCGTGGCAATCCTCATTCTGGTCTTTTGCCTAGATGTGGTCAGTGGAAGTTGCTGCTAATCGGCCTTTGGGGATAATTGCGTTGATCGCAATCCTCGGTATGTGCCTCATCAGCATCGACCGTAGCGGCACAAGCGACACAAAGCCCAAATGGGCAATAGCCCTATGCATCCCCTCGTTGTTGTTTTATGTAGTATTGTTCCCAATCGGCATATGTTCGATCAAGTCGATCTATAGTTCGGAAGTGTTCCAATTGAGATTGCATGTCTAGGGGCACGCAATCAAAGTCGCCTTGAACCAAGTGCTAGATGTAATCTTGACGTTATTGCTCATTCCGCTATACAAGGGGATTACTCTCAGTGGGGTTGCTTACGTATTCATGGCAAAGTCGTTCTTAGAAACCGTCTTTGTCTACGTTGTTATGCCGAGCACAAGTGGGAGCCCTCGGAGGAGATGTGGCAGTTCTTTCGGAAATTCTTCTTGTGGAGGTTCGGGGAAAAAAAATAGAGACGAGAAAGAGTATTTGCAATGATACAGGCATCGAGCAAAGCAACACCTGAAAATAGAGACAAGAAAGAGTATTGAAATGATACAGGCATCGAGCAAAGCAGCAACTGTGGACTCTAGGTGCCGCTTTTAATATCTATTGAAAATGGTCCATATTTGAATCTTATACCAATACCAACAATCACAATGAGCCACACGCCAGGAATAAAAACCCATATGCATGATTTAATTGATGAGAAGTTAAAAACTTAGTATAACCTTTGCTAATGAAATCTACTCTTGACCATCATAGTCCACTTTGCAAAGACCATGTCAATCCTCATCTCAATTTTCTCCCTAGACGTGGTCGGGCGCTGCTAATGAGCCTAGGGGGATGATTGCATCGCTCGCTGTCCTCAATACGTGCCTCATCAGCATCAACCGTAGCAACATGAGTGACACGAAGCCTAAATGGCAGTAGCTTAATGCATTCCCTTGTTGTCGTTTTATATAATATCGCTTGCAATTGGCATAGGCCCAATCATGTTGGTCTATAGTTCGGAAGTATTTCCATTGAGGTCAAGGGCATGCAATTGGAGTCACCACGAACCAAGTGCTAAGTGTAATCTTAACACTATTTTTTATTTTGCTATACAAGGCAACCACCCTCGATGGGATTGCCTTCGTGTTCATGGCAATGTCGTGTTTAGGGAGTGTGTTTGTCTATTGGTGTTGTTAATTAGCGTTAGGGGGATGATTGCATTGCTTGTCATCTTCGGTATATGTCCCACCAGCATAGACCGCAATGGCACAAGCAACACGATGCATTTATCCCCTTGTTGTTTTATGTGGCATTGTTCTCAATCGACATAGGCCTAATTGCGTTGGTCTATCGAAATGTTTCCAATCGAGGTCGCATGCCCCTACAGTCTCTGCGAACCAAGTACTAAGTATAATCTTGACGTTATTGTTCATTTCGCTATACAAGCCAATCACCCTCAGCTGGGTCATCTTCATGTTCATGGCAACGTTATGCTTAAGGAGCATGTAGGTTTACGTTGTTATGTTGGAGACAAAGGGTAAGACCCTAGAGTAGATGTGGCAATTCTTCGAGAAATGCTTTGTGTGGAGGTTGAGGGTGAGGGAAATAGAGACAAGAAGAATCGAAATGACATAGGCATCGAGAAAAGCGGCACCTGTGGACTCTAGGTGTTGCTTTTGATATTTTTTGAAAATAGTCTATATCTGAATCTTAGGTTAATACCAACAATCACAACGAGCCCTAGGCTGAGAATAAATCTCATATGCATGATTTAATTAATAAGAAGTTAAAAACTTAGTATAACATTTGCCAATGAAAATCTCCTCTTGACCGTCATAGTCCACTTTGCAAAGATTCTGCCAATCCTCGTCTTTGTTTTCTACCTAGACATGGTTGGGCGGTAGAAGTTATTGCTAATCAGCCTTAGGGGATGTTAGCATCACTCGCTTTTCTTAGTACGCACCTCACCGGCATTAATTGCGCCGGCACTAGCAACACAAAGCCCAAATGGGCAATAACCTAATGCATCTCCTCATTGTTATTTTATATAGCATCATTTGCAATCAGCAGCCCGATCACGTCAATTTATAGTTCATAAGTGTTTCCAACTGAGCTTGTGTGCTTGGGCACGCAATTGAAGTCGCTGCAAACCAAATGTTGAGTATAACATTGACGTTATTGTTCATTTCACTATAGGCGATCGCTCTCGGCGAGGTTGCCTTCATGTTCATGGCAATGTCATGCTTAGGGAGTGTGTCTACATTGTTATGTCGGAGACAAAGGGTAAGACCCTAAAGGAGATGTGGCAATTCTATGGGGAATCCTTCATGTGGAGGTTGAGGGCAAAGGAAATAGACACACAAATTAGCATTAAAATGACATAGACATTAAAAAATGTAGCACATGTCGATTCTAGGTGGGACTTTTTATATCTTTTGAAAATAGTCGATATCCGAATCTTAGGTCAATGCCAACAAATCACAATGAGCCTTAGGCAGAGAACAAATCCCATATTATGATTTAATTGATGAGAAGTTAAAAGCTTAGTATGACCTCACTAATGAGAATCTCCTCTTGATCGTCATAGTTCACTTTGTAAAGATTGCGCCAATCCCCATCCCTATCTTTTATCTAGACGTGGTCGAGCGACGGAAGTTATTACTAATCATCCTTGGAGGGATGATTGCGTCACTTGCCATCTTAGGTACATGACTCACCTACCTCAACTGCAGCGACACGAGCAACACGAACCCCAAATGGGCAGCAACCTTATGCATCCCCTCATTGCTATTTTATGTAGCATTGTTCGCAATGAGAATAGAACCAATCGCGTCGATCTATAGTTCTGAAGTGTTTCCATTGAGATTGCGTGCCTAAGGGCACCCAATCAGAGTCATCGTGAACCAAATACCGAGTGACAAAAGCATGAGCATCACACAACAGAACAACATCATTGAAGAAGCTCTCATACCTCTTAAAGAAAGTTAACTAGAGAAGCATATGGCCAAAAATAAAAAATAGATAAAACAAAAGCAAAACCAAATGGTTGCAATGAAAAGAAGACAGGAAAAGGCCAAGAACAAATCCCATCCCATATGCATGATTTAATTGATGAGAAGTAATAAATTTAGAGCTTGGGTTGGGGGAAATGGGAGGCTTGTGCTGCTTCCACAAATAGCAATGCACCACAACACCATCACCTTTGTACGGCAACCATCTCTTTTGGCTAGGGACAGAATTATTTTTTACGTCATAGCATATAGCTCTTTGCCTTGTTTATTTCTTTCATCCTTCTGTCTTCTTCTTTTCACTGCAGTCATTTGGTTTCGCTTTTGTCTTATTCTCTTCTTTACTTTTGGCCATATGCTTCTTTAGTTAACTTTCTTTAAGAGGTACAAGAGCTTCTTTAGTGATGTCGTTCTGTTGTGTGATGCTCATGCTTTTGTCACTTGGCATTTGGTTCACGACAACTCCGATTGCGTGCTGAATCTTAATGGAAACACTTCAGAACTATAGATTGACGTAATCGGGCCTATTTTAATTGTGAACAATGCTACCTAAAATAGCAATGAGGGGATACATAAGGCTGCTGCCCATTTGGGGTTCGTGTTGCTCATGTCGCTGCGGTTGAGGTAGGTGAGTTATGTACCTAGGATGGCAAACGATGCAATCATCCCTCCAAGGATGATTAGTAGTAACTTCCGTCGCTTGACCATGTCTAGGTAAAAGATAGGGATGGGGATTGGCTTGATCTTTACAAAGTGCACCATAACGGTCAAGAGGGGATTTTCATTAGCCAGGTCATTTTAATTTTTTAACTTCTCATCAATTAAATCATAACATGGGATTTATTATCGGCCTGGGGCTGATTTGTTGGCATTAAACTAAGATTCGGATATCAATTATTTTCAAAAGATACAAAAAATAGCACCTTAAATCCACATGTGCTACTTTTCTCGATGTCTATATCATTTCGATGCTCTTTAACGTCTCTGTTTCCTTTGCCCTCAACCTCCACATGAAGTATTCTCCAAAGAATAGTCATATCTCATTGAGGGTCTTATCCTTTGTCTTCGACATAACAAAGTAGACATACACACTCCCTAAAAGGCGACCTTGCCAAGAGTGATCACCTTATATAGCGAAATGAACAATAACATTAAGGCTACACTCAGCATTTGGTTTGCGGTGACTTCAATTGCTTGCCCTAGGCATGCAAGCTCAATTAGAAACACTTTTGAACTATAAACTGACGCGATCGAGCCTATGTTGATTGCAAACGATGCTATATAAAACAACGAGGGATGCATTAGGCTACTTCCATGGGCTTGTTAGATGCTCCCTCACATTCCTCTCTCCAACTCCTTCATCTCTACTCCAGTCTCCTCTTTGAATTTGGGTCACGTCAACATCGTATTGGGAGTAGATCGATACAGCTCGCCAATGGCCATGGTGCAAGCCTTGACAATCAATCCCTTTATCCCGTATATTGTCATAGTAGTGACATCTTTGTTGATAGTGCCGACGCCCATCGTGAGTGATGCCATTACAACTAGGCCTTCATTTGCACTGAGCATAGTTGTGCGAAGCCATTAAATTTGCTTCAATAGGTTGCCAAGCTCAACCCTGAAAGGAAGAGTAGGTAATGCTTGAGTTGGCGATTCAACCTCTTGCTTAAGGGACTGTAGCAATGGTTGAGTCAAGTTGTCAATCTGTCCAAACTTTCTAAAAAAAAAGGCATATCATTATCAAATTAAAATGGTTTGACAAAGTGCCTTAATAGCGGACTTGGCCGCAGGCACATTCCCCAACCTTGCGCTTAGCACACCAAAACCAACCAACATTATGTTTGTCGCCACCATCACCACCTACACCCTCAGCTTGTAATCCCGATGAATGTAGCCACTCAAAGTAGCACCAATGACCCCATAGTAGAGGCCAATGCAACCTTGCTACTTGCCATGGGCTTGACAGATTCTTCCCCACATCCCTCTCCTCAGCTCCTCCGTCCTTACTCTTGTCCTCTCATTAAAATTAGGCCATCGCAATGTTGTATTAGGAGTAGACCGATACAAGCTCACTAATGGCCCTTGTGCAAGCTTCGACAATTAGCCCCTCCACCCGGGATATTGCCAAAGTTGTGACATCCTTGTTGATTACATGCCCATCATGAGTGACCCCGTTGCAACTAGAACTTCATTTGCATCGAGCATGGCAGCGCAAAGCCACTAAGCTCACTTCGACAACTTCACGAGCTTAGCCCTAGAAGGAGGAGGAGGACAAATGATTGAGTTAATGGTTCAACCTATTGCTCGAGGGACTGAAGTAATAATTAAGTTGAGTTGTAGGAAAGTTTAGATAAATTGACAACCCAACTCAACCATTGCTTCAATCCCTCGAGCAAAAAGTTGAACCATCAATCATTACCTCATCCTTCTTTTCGAGGACGAGCTTGTCAACCTATTGAAGCCAACTCAGTGGCTCTGCGCTGCCTTGCTCAATGCAAATGAAGGTTGAGTTGCAACATCCATCATGATAGGCATCGATGCAATTAACAGAGCTATCAGAACTATGACAATATTCAAGGCGGTGGGGTTGATTGCTGAGGCCTACACAAGAGCCATTGGCGAGCTCTTATCGGTCTACTCCTAATATGATATTGAGGTGGCTTAGATTCAAAAAGATGGCAGGAGTAGAGCCAAAGGAGCTAAGGAGAGAGATGCGATGGAGACTCTACCAAGCCCCTGGCAAGCAGCGGGTGCATCCATGGGGTCGCTTGTGTCGCTCCCGGTGGCTATGTTCATCAAGGATTACAAATTGAGGCTACAGGTAGTGATGGTGATGGCATATATAATGTTGGTCGATTTTGGCATGTTGAGCGCAAGGTTCGCGAATGCATTCATGGTTACGTCCATTATTAGGGCGCTTTCAAACCATTTAATTTGAGAATGTCTGTTTGATAATGTTACGCCTTTCTTTAAGAAGCTTGGACACCATCAATTCCTTCACTTTTGTCTTGGATAGCATCAATTTTGAAGGATCAAATTTTGCCTACTCTCTATATTCCATGGCAATCTCCTAAATCTATACTACTCAAACCTACTTATATCTTATTCTCGTGGCTTCTCAATATGCTGACTCTTATTGAATAAGTTTCTATATGCACGTTTTGGTCTCTATTATTAGCATTAATTTGTTATCCTTCTCTATTAGAGTGACAATTTTGTTGGAATATGGGTTGCTCAAAAAGTAAAAGTCAACTCTCACTAGAAGGAATTACCTAAAGAGAGTAGGATAACAAAGTAATGCTAATAAAACAACAACGAATGAGTCATGAAAGTATACCTTACTTCTAACAAAATATGAGAATTTGGAATTGGAGACTTGATTTAACTAATTGCCTAGTTAATGTCATTTTGATATATTAATATAACCGTTTGTTCACCAGAGTGACCGGGTAGTATTTTTACCAATTATGAGCCTCAAGATTCTTGTCCATTAAGTGTGCAAGCAATGATTGTTTATTATGATCCTAATGATTTAACCTAACCATGCTAAAAGTGAAAAATGGCAATCAATGTATCAAAAAAACACGATTTAGTAAAAACGAAATGAAAGTGTGCACAATCAGCAACCTGGCATTATCTCAAAAAAAGAAAGCATTCAAAAACCATATTGCAAGCCCTAAAGGCTTATTCAATTTTGGGTTCAATTTTTTGCCAAAAGAATGACATTTTTTTATGCTAAATTATTTTTGAATTAGAATTGACACTAAAAATCTAATGAAACTAGTCAAATACTAAGTTCCGAACATTTTCCTAAATTTTGAATTTTTTTTTCAGATTTTTTAGTGTTTTATTTTTAATATTTTCTAATTTTTAATAGAAATTTATTCAGAAAATATGGACTTGGGCCGGGCCCTGGGGTTCTGTCCGAACATGGGCTGAACTTGGACGTTCAAGCTTGGGCGCCAAGGACACAATTGGGCCTGTTTAAAGCTAGCCCATTTCGTAAAGAAAAGGCATCAAGCCCATTATGTTGAAATTAAATGCACTACGCCCACTGCAAAGCAGTTTAGGCCCAAGTGTTCTGAAGCTATGACTAATTGACACACCTCTATCAGAGCAAAACCAAGCCCAAAAATTACCATTCAAATAATGACTAGAAATAGGCCCAAACTTATTGATCTTAATTGAGCCCAAATTCACTAGACTCGTCTGAGCCCACGAAAAATTAGACAAGCCTAAACACCCTAAACCAACTTAAGCAATTAAGCTTTGACCCAATAAATAAATAAATAAATAAAAATTAAGCAATTAAGCCTCCCACTTTAACCGCCTTCCGATCATCTCCGAACCGACGCCACCAAAAACAACATTAAGTACATTAAGTACGATGGCCACCAACTCCCACGAGCAAAACAACCTCGGTAATGTCGATTGATGAGTTAAAATTTCCAAGAAAACAAAAAACGGTTTCATGGCCAAGGAGGCTATCATTAATATGTGAACTACACCGGTGTCTTCGGATCTGGCTAACACAGACGACGTTCTCGGGTCGTTCCTCTGAGTCATTTTATCAAACATGTGGTAGGCAGTAGGAAAAAGGATACGGATTTGCTCTATATCTGGGTTCGCACCCTTGACTCGAACGAGAACAGAAAAAACAGTTACGACCAGCCAGACACCATTCATTCACACTGAGCACAAGCATAGATGAAAAATAACAAGTCCCTACCCGACTCAGCGACGGCGAACAGAGGGCGAACTCGAGATATATCGGACTCAGTTCGGTCGCCTCGCAACGTCTCCGAGCCGGGATCCTCGGGAAAGAAGCGATTTTGAACCCAAAAGGCAAACTCACCGGAAAATTTGGCGCTACGGAAAAGGAAATCGCGAGCGGCAGGAGGGCGTCGGATGTGGCCGGGCTTCCGGGGAACTCCTCCTTTCTTTTCCCTCTTCCGGCGCTCCCTCTCTGTTTTGATCTCTTGGTCGTTTTGTCTCCCTCCTCTCGGTTCTCACCCTCTCTCCTCTCGATCTCTCACTTTTCGTCCCCTCCTCACCCGCGCTCCCTCTCTCGCTTTTAAGGGCCACCGGCGGAGGCGCGCATGGCCTCTACCACCGCCAGCCTGCCGTGGTCGGCCTGATAACGACCCGCGGATCATGCCACGGCCCTGCTCTGCCTCTGCTGCCTTGCACGTCGCTGGAGTAGCGGGGGCGTGGGAGACGTGAGGAGAAGAAATGAGGGGGAAACCGCCGATTTGGAAAGGGAAAATGAAAATAAGCTGGGAGACGTGAGGAGAAGAAGGCTGGGGGAGCGCCGGGCTGGAAAGGAAGGAAAAGAAATGGGAGGCCGGGCCAGCCCAGCCCCAGGCCCGGTCGCTTTCCTTAATTATAATATATATTCTATATAAAAATTTAATAAATTCTATTGGTGTTAATGCAAATGTTCCTAATACTTATATGCTTATGCAATTTAATGAAATTATTATTTTTTAGGGATTAAAAATTAATCCCTAATTTTCTATGGAATAAAATCTAAAATGAATAGTCAAAATTTAAGTATTAACACAATTTAACTTAACTAAAAAATTAAAATCATGATCATCTTGTGACTAACAAAAACTGGATTTCTTTGAGTACAATTTTTACCTCATGGATTTTTTCTCTTCAACAACTCAACCGTTTCACCATGACAATTAACGTTCAATTTTTTTTTTCACTTGTTCATTAAATTAGGTTAAAATACTTTGAAATTTCATTAAATTAGGTTAAAATACGCGTGTGCTAACTAATTTGACTTTGGTTGTATTCAAAATAAGTGTTCACTAATTTGACTTTTTTTTGGAAAAAATTAATATTGTCCAATATTTCAAAAAAATTTGTCGAGACTATTTTCCATATGTGCTCCCTATTAAGTTTCAGTTACCAATTCCTTTCGAATGGCCTTTTATATAATAACGGTCGTTACCATAGGAACCTCCCTTACCGAATAGCTAAACCTTTTTAACAACCTCAAATGCTAGTCCTTCATAATAGTTTGAGTAATTCCTACATTTAAGAAGACGTGCAAAAAAAGTAAAAAAGGAAAATGATTCTTAAGAAATCTATGTGACGAGGAATAAAAAAAAAACATAAAAAACCTCCATGAGATAACTGACTTTTTGTAATTAACAGTGAAATCCGAAGAAAATTTGTATGAATCACTAATCTTCACAGATATGCACAGCGAAGTTGATGCTGCTGTTCAATGTAAGAAGTTCCCGGGGTGACGATGGAGCCAACAAGGGTTAGCATCATGTCAACGCCGTCAGATGGATTTGCGCAACCTTCAATCTCGCAGTGTTCATCGTGCCTTTTAGCATCATGGTATTCCTTCACGTCATTCAATAATTTTACAGATGCAATTCTTTGCTCAAGCTATAACGACAGAACCAGTCTAAAACAAGAGCTTTTCAATTTTGACCGTGTAATTTTGCGTTTTGTGCAGAGGCATGCTCAATGCTGCAAGTACCATTTAGCCCTCTCAATCAATTTAGCTCTAATGATTTTCTTTTGGTAGTGATTTCTTGTACCAAGTCCGATTTGCGTATACCCAACTTGGATTTGCAAAGATACACTAGTAAACCTTGGACAGGTAAGAACGAATATTTTATCTGCACAAGCATCGTTCCTAAGATTTCTCATGAACATGTTAAGTCGAATTCTCACACGTCAACAAGAGCTCAATGAATAATCTAACCTAAACTCAGAAAAACAATAAAACACGAATCCCTCCCATGTTTATTTATATCACGGAGAGGCTGACTCCAATCCAAAGTGCAAAGCTGTACCCCACGGCACCAAGAAAACGTCATAGAAATGGATATCTTCTTCTTCGTAGATTATTGTTACAAATTTAAGTGTGTAAATAAAATCTATTCAATTTATCTCATTGACATCGAGCACAAGTTCAACTCCTCATGTTCTTCGCTTCAATAATGATGTGCTAGATCTTGCACGATCAAGCTGAGACGATCTCAATTTTAAACCGTGCTACATTTTTACTAGTAATATAGTGGGGGACAATCATGAATTGGCATGGCTTCTTAATCGACCATGGACTTACTTGAAAATCCAAGACTAGATTGGGGCTCAATCTAAATTGACTTTCTGGGATGAGGGTTTTCCTTCTAATGCTCAAGCTTTTACTAAAATTTACTCGATGCCCCCAAAGTCGACTCAACTTACCAACTAGACCATCAAAAATTTGTATTAATGCTAAATTTGAGAGGCATCAAAATTTGCATTCGGACTATATGCCTCATGCTATCAACACACTCAAATCTATTATGATCAAGCCTATCTCCTCAGGTATGTAGTCAAACTACTTTAACTGAGTAAGAATTAAGCCGAACCACATCGTTGTGCAGCTTGAGTTGTTCATGAATAACTCAATTAAATTGCATCCATCGTTTGGCCTAGTTGAAGCGATACACTGAACACCATCAACGGGGCGATCTAAAATCAATTCACAGAACATTTTCTCCTACAGCACATTTTGTTGATGCCCTTTAGTCAATAAGATGCTTAAGCCATCTGCCCTAGTGCTTTTCTGATGAAAGTGTATGCTCCACGAATGGTCTCATCTAATGAGCAAAATGTCCTGTAACATCAGCTGTGGACTGAGAAAAAACTCGAGATGCATATTGTGACAATACCAATCAAGATCAAGAAATAAAGCAGCTGTATTCATAAGTATCTGTCCAGAAAGAATGGCATTCCAAAAAATTCCTGTCAGGCTCATCTCCAAGTATACAACAAATGAGTCTCTTAATCACAGAACAAAAACTTCTATATTGAGGTTAAATTATTCTGTTCACAGGGATTTTATTGCTGAAAAATTGCTGATTTAAGTCTCATGCTGCAGGCAAAAGAGTTGATGCACACCGTCCATTTTAATCCTTATGAGAGAAAGGTTGCACAGGAAGATATTTTGCGGGGCGGTCAGTCTTTGCTCCTGATCTGTGCTCGTAGTACTCAACCGCTGCAGCACCAGCTAAAGCAGCCAGTGTCAATGCTTGAGCATGCAACCTGAATGATGACGATGTACATATCAGCGAGTGAGCAAAATTAACACGGTGAGTGGCACTAGATTCCGTAAGAACAGCAGATGCATGAAACATGAATCTGAAGGTGAAATGTATGGCTAAACTACACTAACAACACAGGCAACCTAAACAATAATACATGATGTTAAAAGAATTCTCTTTTATGCACTATCCATGACTTGTGCCATAGATGAGCATGTCAAAATCTACACAAGATGCAATGACTGTAAAATTCAATATTGTTGCAGAAATGCCTAAGGAGACTCCTTGTTAAACCTAGGAGATGAAACTTGATGAATTGTCCGAAACAGGGTCCAACAGGAGGACTTGCAAAGGAATTGAGTACCAATACAAATATACCAAAATAGTAGTTCCATATTCAAGGTCAGATAAAACTAAAATCAGGACTAGAACAATCAGAGCTTATAACACCAAGACTGCGGAGAAGATCGTTCAACATTTGTAAGGTCTGCAACTCTTGCTGAGAACCACAATTTGCTTCATGTAGTACTAGAGACCTGTCAAGAACACATCTCATCTAGATACTTTTTGCAATCACATCGCTCCTATATCATTGAGACAGACTTCCATCCCGTCACGGGCAAAGTAATTTGTGCAGCATTTCAATGTCAAGTTGCTCACTCATCAACTAAACCATTCTCGGTTAAACTTTTACAAGATTCTGGGCTAATTTTTCCTTTCCAAGAGCTTATTATGACCTCAATCAAAAGCAAAAGAATTTAGCCGAGCAACTGCAGACGGTCAAACTATAGCTCGGTCGACTAAAGACAAAGAGCCTAAAGCCAATATTAGATCATTCCATCTCTGCATTAGCCACCATCTAAAGAGTTGAGCCTTGGCCTAGATCTACCCAAATCAGGTTCCAACAACATTCCAAACCATGAGATCCTCTACCTAACCTGCACGATCCTGGCGTTGTCGGGACACAGAAACTAGAAAAACTTTAATCCAGATATACGAGGATCAGAAGACAAAAGGCATAATATCCGACGATTAACCACGCTCTTGCTCTTACATGGTTTAACAAGAAGCAAAAATAAAATTACTCGTTACCTAGCATGAATGATCTTGACGCTAGTTTTCATGGCGGGCTGAGACCAGTTGTATGCGATCGAACCCGTAATACCGCTGAGCCAGAGACACCCTTTTTTACACCAGCACCGATACAAGAACCCAAATCAGATTCAACCCCCCAGAAAAGGAAAAAAAAACCATACGAAAGAGAAATTTTCAATCGATTTGAAGAACGGACTAAAAGGGTAAAGGCTCCTTGATCGATCGGAAAACTCACCGACGGTCCTAAGCTTGTGCTCGACGACCCAATGCCTCACGGCTTCCATGGTGGTCTTGGATTCTGCCATGTCCGAAAAAGGTACGAGGTTTCGGTGGCGGGCAGAGAGAGAGAGAGGGGTCAAAGCCAAGCCAATGGTGGTGGCGTGGCGAAGAGGAGGAGGGATTTATATACGAGTGCGAATCTGTGGGAGACAAGCGAAGACAAATTAGGACTTGTCAACCTGAGAAAAATAGCCATGAGAAAACCATGGGCGGTGGGGGTGCGTGTTTGGGTGCTGGCGGAAACCGCGGAAACCATGGCCCTGAATCTTTGCTCACTTGGCAAATTCTCTACAAAAAGAACCCTTATTTTAATGAATTTTATTTATACGATCATCTCTTAATATTCTTCACTAACATTAGATTTTGACATTGAGACCTCTTCTCTCTTCCTCTCTCTCCATTTAATAGTACCAAAAACCAAAGCCCAAACGATCTCTTTAAATCATTAGAAAAAGTAAACGGTGAATTTTTGTAAAACACGCGGATAGGTCATTGTTGGCGATCATAAATTTTGCAATTCTAATTTTAAAGATTTATTTAAAAGAATTGTAGGCAAGAACAAGTTTGCTTGGGTAATTTAAAACATTTGATATTATACAAATAAATAAAAATGTGCAACTGTAAGAGGGACGATGCACCCTCTAAGTGATTGAATGAAAATGTAATTAAGCTATAACGATTATATGGCACATAAACATGAAATAAAATTAGCGTAAAAGTCGGTTTTGCCTTTCTCGCGCATAAACTTCACAAGCCTAGATAAGGGCGTTTTGGTAGAAAGCTCGTTCCAAAACAAAATTTCATTAAAGGAAATTTGATATATATGTATTGAAATTTTAAACCCGTCACGAAAGTACTTAAAGTCTGATCCATACCAAAATTTTATACAAAAAAATAGGATATGTATACTAGAAATCCTACAATTAAGAGTGCAATGAGGACCATTCAGGCTATCTAGTTCTAGGCAATTCTTACAGATGCTGATCCAAATCCCCCATTTCATAAAATTGAAATCAATGATGAATGGTCCGGTTCCTAATTCTAAAGTGAGAATTGAACCAGTTTTTTCATAGAGAAATCAAGATAGACATCTCTTCTTCGTCTTCTGTTTCCTGGTCTTCTTCATCTCCAGTACACGGCCGGTGAGAAAAAGAGGGTATCTTTGAAGGAAAAGACCTCGTGGTCAGGGCTCTCGTCGAAAGAATGGGTCTTATCTGAAAGTCTTTGTGATGTGAGGCTGCGTAGTTGAATGATTAAACTCTCAGCTTCTCCATCTTTGATTAAAGTTTTGTACGTTCGTTCTCTTTGAATAATGTTATAGCAGGTGGCGTGAGAAAGGGGAGGATCAACGTGCAGCATCTCACGTGGAGTGATACGTAGGGATGAATCTTGATTTACGCTTTCTGATTAAGTAAAATTATTGCACAGATTGACAAACATCTTATATGAATCTTGATGTTGTGCCTCGGATGAACCGATAAAAGGAGACAAGGAATCGATCATCTTTGATTTATATGATTCTCGATTGATTTAAAGCTTTCTGTCTTCTGTAAATAGCCATTCGCCGTGGTTTTAATCTCGATCATCTCCACCCTTCGCCTCCCCCTCGCCCGATGGTTCGCCCTCCACACCAACCCTCCCGTGGCCATCCTCTCCAGTTTCTTCCTCGGTTGGACCCTCGACTTGGTCGACAAGCTCAGTGTTTGCTGATTTTGTTGGATTGGTTCCAAGACCAAGCAGTCCGATTCCCAGTTCGTGGGTGGGATTGGACCGAAAATTGATCATCCCTATAAAAAACTTGTCATAAAAGTATACTTAATTCTAAAACTTATAAGAAATACAAGCAAATATTAAAACTTGTAAAAGTTGATTCAATTGAATTATTCCATTAATTTCGTTTAATGTGGCTAACGAAAAATGCTAATATAGCTTTTTTTAAATTATTTTATTCATGATAAGTGACAATGACGTGGTGCGCTTCACCCTTATGTTTTATCATTTAACCACATGATCATCACATAAGAGGAAAAAACATTTTTTAAAAAATCACGTTAACATTTTCTATTAACCAAATTAGATGAATTTAATAGAAGGACTCGATTATACCAATTTAATAAGTTTTTCAATTCAATTATATATATTTTTTTAAAATTTTAGACCTCAATTATATTTTCAAAATAAAATTTAAGACTTTCGTTACACTTATCATAAAAGAAAATATTTTTAAAATGGAAAAATTTCAGCAAAGGTTTATTATTCGGGCCTGATCATTGGGCCACGCCCAAGTATTACCTCAAGGTGGAAACGAATTACCCAACGCGGGCGAGCCTGGATGTACACCGGCGGGGCCGCTGATCAGAGCCCATCCGGATTCGCCCGATCCCCGATCGGACGGCGCACGTCGCGTCCCGAGCGCGAACGGCGTCCGCGCTCCGGAAGCTTCCGAGGCTTTCCCCGACGCGTGGTGGCATTTTTATATCATCGCAATCTCTCTCTCTCTCTCTCTCTCTCTGTCGCTCGCTCCCCACCAACCTTCCTTCCTTCCTTCGAGAGGGACACTCCCGAGGCGGACGGACCCTCACTTACGCCGTCTCTCTCTCGACTCCGAGGTTTCTGCCCCTTTCTTTATCGATTTCTTCGACCTCGAATTCTTATTCTTTCTCGCTGTCGGAGTCAGTTGCCGTCAGTTGCCGATGATCCGGTCCGCGCATTGATTCTCGCGTTCGCTCTTGTCGATTTCTCGGGTTCCTGTCTTCTCAACCCGTCTCGCGGTCGTCGGTAGTGGTTCCGCCGCTTGGGTTCTTGGGTTGATTCGTTTGCTGGGTCTAGTGTAGTTGACGGGGGTGGACGTTCGAGTGTGGTGGCGGCCGTGATCGGGGTGTGTTCTCGTGGTTCAGTGCTTTCTTAATGCATTTGATCGGTTGGAGTGTAGATGTAATCTGGAATTACATGGGGGTTCATTTCCAGCTACTCCTACTCCTTCAGATTCTGTAGATGTGTGGAATTCACCAGTGAAGTCGTTAGGGTTTTTCTTTTCTCTTTTTAAAATTCCCTTTGTTGTGGTTTCAGGAGAGTGAAAATGAGCAACCGATTGAGCCGCACCATTTATGTTGGCAATCTCCCTGGGGACATTCGCAAAAGGGAAATTGAAGATTTGTTCTACAAGGTCCTTCTTTTATTGCATGTTTTTGTTCTTGTTCTTTCATTTATTTGAGTGCCTGCTCGTTTCACGAAAGTCTGTTTGAATTTTCTTCATACCCATTGTCTCCTTGGATTTTTGTGATTCTTTACCGTTTAAATCTTTTTTTCTTTTTCAATTAAGTTATCAAAGAATGGATTTTTATAGAGAGATATGGAGTGTTTAGTTCCCAGGCATTGCATTAGGCACCTCATTGGTGATCAAGACGCCAATTGTTTTGTGAAAAATGAATGATTTGGAAAATATTTTTCAACAGATGGTCGCTTGAAATAATTAGTCAATGAATAATATTTTTATCATATCATCGATAATAGTTTATGTCTGAACAATTTTGTGAACGATGAAATTACCGTTCATGTTGTAAGTGATTCAAGGGATCTTTCTTGGAAAATATTTTCCAAATCATTTGTTCTTTACTATTAATTTTAGAGTAAAGATTCTCATATGAATTGGGGAGATTTTTCTTTCTGGATCTAGCTTAGGAAAATACCTCAGGCTCTTTTTGGCAAAACTTCATCTTCTTTTCATTCCTGAATAGCGACAATGTGCGTGTGTGGTGGGGACTGTACTTTTTTCCTTTGCCTTTTCTCTCTTGTAAGTTCTTGTGACGATTTTCATTATTGCCCTTTTGCAGTATGGCCCTATTGTTGACATTGAGTTGAAGATCCCTGCAAGGCCACCGGGTTATGCATTTGTTGAGGTCAGTATAGCTTAACAAGTTATGTTATAGAATATTATTCAGTAATCAGTAACATTAGGGTCCCCCATGTGTTTCAATGGTGGTTTTGGTTCTGATATTATTCTGTTAGTTTATTGCATTCTTGATGTTCTTATGGCTCGACATATTTCATTCTTGTTGCAGTTTGAAGATCGTCGTGATGCTGAAGATGCAATTTATGGTCGTGATGGATATGAATTTGATGGCTACCGGTTGCGAGTGAGTTCTTTAGAATCTCTCCTTATTTTATAGGGAAAAAGGACATCTATACTTATTCTCTGATTTCACTGCTATCTTGTGTTTCCCCATCTCATCTGTATTGTTGTGGTCCTGTATACAAGGTTGAACTTGCTCATGGGGGACAGAGGTCACCTGTGGACCGGTACCGGAGTTACAGTGGCAGCAGCAGCAGCAGCCGTTCAAGGCGTTCTGACTATCGTGGTATATATATCTCTTGTGTTATCTCTTATAATGTTGTCAGCTCTTAAGAGTCTTATGTTTCTGAATCCATTTCACAGTATTGGTCACTGGATTACCTTCCTCAGCTTCATGGCAAGATCTGAAGGTGCGCTTGTCTGGAGTATTGCATGTCATGTAACACAAACATTTCCTCTTTTCCTTCGTTTTGAGAATATAATTCTGATGGGAACTCCTACACTTTTTTGTTAGGATCATATGCGTCGTGCTGGAGATGTGTGTTTTTCTGAGGTGTATCCTGATCGGCGTGGTAGGTTTAGGGATTCCTTATGCACAGTCTCCTGCATGGACTAGCAAGATACTGCTGCTGATGAGTTCTGAGCTTTTCATGTTGTCATTACAATGCCTCTACAGGTGTGATAGGAATTGTCGATTATAGTAATTATGATGACATGAAATATGCGGTAAGTCCTCTCTAATCTATGTTCTAGTTTCTTTGGTCTTCAATTGGTTTATTTTGTGTCCATGTTAATCTGTCAAGGTTACGTCTCTCAGAGTGATTTCATGTTCCTTGTGTAGATCAGAAAACTGGATGATTCTCTTTTCAGGAATGCCTTCAGTCGAGCTTATATACGGGTATTGTGAGATCAATTAGTCATTATAGGATTAATTTGACTGCAGTCACCTCATTTCTGGTCCTTTCTTTAGGTCAAAGAATACGATTCACATCGAAGCCACTCTAGAAGTCCCAGTCGAAGTCCCAATTATTCGAGGAGCCGCAGCCCCAGCTACAGCAACCGGAGTAGAAGGTTTGTAATGTTCTGTTATATTCACTTAATAATTATGTATGTACACTGCATAAGAGTAAGTAAACTCAAATTCTTTTGCAGCAAGTCTCCAAGGCCCAAGCACTCGCGACGGTCTCCATCTGTGTCTCCAGCAAGGTCTGTTTCTCCGCGGTCACCTTCAAGGTAAACCATGCATCTCTTTGGGAAGTTTTGCTGCCTTCTTGGCATGCATGATGCTACCGTTCAGTTTTTTTTTCTTTCTCTTTAACGGATAATAAAGGATTTTATCATCAGAGGGAAAAAAAAAATTCTAGGATCAGAAATTTACAAAATGAAAAGAGATAAAAACAAACAATGGAAAAGCATCAGAAGACTATAGACAGAATCAGAGCAAGATAACCGAAGCCCAATAAAAGAGGTCTCTTTTATTTTGGCTGTAAGTATATATGGATCTTCTTTCTTTTGGTTGCTATGTGGTGAAGCAGTTCTGAGGGTCTTCATTGGAGGATCAGGACATCATTTTGATTGACGTTTGTTGTAGGTCCAGATCAAGATCAAGATCTCCAATATCACCTGTGAGTGAATTTTTGTTTGGACTCTATCCAGTTTGCCTTACACGACATGAATGGGTTACCTTACGAGAGTAGGAATATCTTGAGTGCATCACAAGGATGTCCTGATGCCATTGCTTGCTTTCTTATTTGCAGTCATACAGGAAAGAGGAACGCAGGGGACAGAGTCTGAGCAGAAGCCCCAGAAGGAGTGTATCTCGGTCCCCCTCACCATCTGTATGTGCTCTCATTGGAAATTGATATGTTTTTCAAGCATGATGCATGTTATTGTCGTTCGATCTCCGGTCGGGCATTGATTATTTCTGCAATTGCAGGGCAGGTCTGATTGAACTGGTCATACCCATAACATCTTAACATGCTCTTAGAGGGGGAGGAAGACTTGATCTATCATTCTGAGGAACTAAGGCTAGTTAGAGTATTTGAATTGCCATCCTAGTGCAATCATTTTGATCCACCAGCAGTTTGGTATTTTTAACCCTGGCTGAATTGAGCTTTAGTTAGTTATACTGCGTTTTTCTCTTAAAACCATGTCTCTTGGATTTTGCCTGGAGCCGAAGTCAGCTGCGGTTGCTAATTTTCTGTGTAATTAATTAGCTATGACATATATTGATGGGAGCGTGGCTACTCCTATTGAACCTGCATGCTTTGAAATCCTGGCTTTTGTTCGGTAGTGTGATGACCACAGGAGACGCGGGATCGATAACTGGTTGTATCTAGCAGGACCGACCAAAAGCCATTGGGTATGAGTGGCCATCACTAGCATAATTTGAATGGGAACTTGGAAACAAATATTGTCGTTTTGCTCGTGGAGTTAAAAAAGGAATTCTAATAGTTACGCTCTGGCGGTATACTTTGAGACTAGACATGCCTATGCGCATGCCATAAATTGATATTGCTTGATCTAGTATAGACGTCGGCTGGTCAAAATTGTCTGCGTTCCGTTCTTATTCCTCATGACATGAGCCTTCTCGGACCAACTGACCTGGCATTCAATTATGTAAAGGGATATTCGCATATGCCTTTTGCGCTCTAACCCTCGTCGTTCCTTTTATTGAATAAAAGGAGAATAGGAATTGTTCTCTTGCCACTTTAATCAAATGGCTCCTGAGCAAAGTAAGAGTCAATGTCCTTTCATGTCCTTTTTCCTTCCACCCGATCTTGTCAGATTTCCTTTTATTCCACACTGCTAACCTCATGATAAGTTGTTGAGTTCTTTTTTTCTCCTAGATCAAAGTAGCGACTTAGGTTCAGGTATACCCGAAATATCTCTGGTTATACTTTTTCGTAGTAGCCGATAAATCATCCTACGAATCCATTTAACCCTTTTCTTGATTGTTGTCCTGATCGAGAACCCATTACCTATTCAGGCTCCTCAAGTTTTTATTTAATTAGGATAGGGTTGGGTACAATTATTGACCCGCAAGGTTAGTTCCTGAGTGAACCGTTTTGCAAGTTTGGCAACACATGATAGTGAGGAAGACATTGAGCATACCTTTTATTAGGCCTATTTAATCAATTTCTATATCTGTAGTACATATTGAGACAAACATAGATGATCGGTCTTATAAATGTAAGCTTAACCTGACCTTTATCTTGTTTGCTAGGTTCAATTTGCAAAACCCTGTGCACTGATCGTTCATCTCAAATGTACCTACGAATCTTTGTTGGAAATATTACTGTCATATTCATGACTTCCTAAGCAAACATGACTATTTAGTAGAAACGTCCAGCCTAAAACTTAATTTTACCTACTATTATATCTCCGTTGATAGCTAATGTTATGCGACTTATGTCAGATATAGTATGGACAACACTATTTGGGATCTCACAAAAAGAAATTATGGGTTCATAATGTCTCATTAAAGAACTATTCCTTTTCACTCTTTGTATGTGATATATGGATTCTAATTCCTGTCATTAATGTCTACTTTTACATGTCGAACTTCCGAGTGGCCCGGCCGAGGTACAACTTCTTTGACGTGTGAATGCTTAGAAGAAGTGATACTTTTGTTGGTTGACTCAAAATAGATCTAACACCGTTCACGGGATGCACCCTGCTAGCTCCACTAGTAAAATACAACATGGAGCTAAAGCTTTGTTTGATGGTCAAACATGAGTCATCTATGCTTAGCGATGCGAGATGCCAAATCTATTTTTCATGCCTGATCTAAATACGTGAATCCATCTTTTAACGTGTCACTATTCATCCTTTTATCCATAAACCAAAACACATGGTATGCTTTGGAAACTTTCATTATTAAGTTTTATGTAATGTATAATAATTTTATTCATTCGACTTGTGAAATACATTTGGTATAATGTTCCTAAGTCATCTAATTGAAATATATATATAACTTCATTTTCTTTTTTTTATCGATGCGGGATATCAATAATTTTTTTTAGTCTATTGATTAGAAATACGTAAATCGAATGGAGGCGTTACCTGTGAGAGAAATTTGTTATTTACGTACGAAGTCCTTCCCGTTCAAATCAAGTAACTTGTCTACCTGTAATTATAACAAAAAGAAAAAGGAAAAGAAAAAAGAAAAATAGTATCCTGAACGGCTAAGGCACCTGCCATGCGCGAGATCCGAGGAAGGCAAGAGTCCAACGCAGAGTGGAATTCGAACATCCTAGGCGGTCAACTTCCGATGTTCCTGTCCCTCATGTCGGTCTGTACAGATCACCCGAAAGATATCAGAGGGGCATGAGCGGGATTTCACAGCAAGATAACGCATAATAATACTTCTAGTTTAATCATGAAGAACATATCCTATCAGAACTCGGATTTACAAAATAGGAAATTATCTAATAATATCGTGCGTCCTCCGCTGCACACTGCCACTATAAAATCTCGCCGCCCCACGCTTTGCACTATCTTCTCTCCGAGTCTCTGTCTCTGTCTCTGTCTCTGTCTCTCTCTCTCTGGGTATCTGCTTTTTTAGCTTTCTGTGCCCCCAAGGGAAAGAGGGAATTTTTCGTTTCAGAAGGTGCAGAAACAGAGCTTCAGCAACCATGCTTGTTTATCAGGATCTGCTGACGGGTACTGCAACCCTTTTCTTCTTTTTGCTGATGCCAAAGCACCTCTTTATTTTTTTTGACGTGGGTTGTCCGGATTTTTCTTTTTGGATTTCGTCTGCCTTGGTTGAAAGAATCTTTCGGTGATCGTTGGAGTGCGATCGCAGAAAGAAAAGCAGAGTTCTTTCCTTTTTCTTTTCTGGGTAGTTTGGGTTTTTTTCTTTTCTTTTTTAAGGGAACAGTTCTGTGATGTTTAATCCATGGGATGCTGCAGATTTCCCTTGTTGAGTTTCTTTGATTTTCTTTCGGTAGTCGAGGTCTTCCGAATCAAATATATGTTTCGGCGATTTCCTCTGTGACTCTGAATTGTGTACAAAGTGAGAAGTTTTGAAAAGTTTTGGTGACCAGAATCCTTGTTTGTTATTTGGAGATTGGTGGTTATAATAGGACGCGTTAAAGATCGACATAGTACGCGTGATCTTGATGTGCCCATGTCTTCAAAGCCAATAACATCTGTGTTTTTTGTGGCGAGAAGTAATACTCTTTCCTCTGCTTGTTACCATTTTCAGGCGATGAGCTTTTGTCTGACTCCTTCCCATACAAGGAAATTGAGAATGGTATGCTCTGGGAAGTGGAAGGGAAGGTCAGAATCTATCTCCTTTTCGTTTTTTTAACTTTATACCCTGACAGGCCTATCTTGATTCTGTTTCAGAAAACGCGTTTTTAGTTTTACTCATTAGGGATGGATTAGCATGAATAATATGCAGTACTGCGTTTCAGATTGAATGGGAATAGGGTAATTTAGTGATTTAAAAATTTACATCAAGTTGCGATCATGGATATGCAGTGGGTTGTCAAAGGAGCGGTCGATGTGGATATCGGGGCCAACCCTTCTGCAGAGGGCGGAGGGGAAGAGGAGGGTGTTGATGACCAGACCGTGAAGGTCGTGGACATCGTCGACACCTTTAGGCTTCAGGTGAGTGGATTTTTATTCCATAGCTCTGGATGTTGTCTTTTGGAGCTCTTGGCCTCTAATTCACGACACGTTTGGGATGATGTGTTCTGGTGATTGCAGGAGCAACCTGCTTTCGACAAGAAGCAGTTTGTGACTTACATGAAGAGGTACATCAAGTTGCTGTCGCCCAAGTTGGAGGGAGAGAAACAAGAGCTGTTCAAGAAGCACATTGAGGGAGCGACCAAGTTCCTGATTTCTAAGCTCAGCGACCTCCAATTGTAAGTTCAACCCTGCAATTGTATCAGCTTCTCAATTGATGCTCGGCTTAATTAGGGCTTAATCTGTTTTCCACTTCTGATTGATTGACAACCCGGTTAATTTTGCAGTTTCGTTGGGGAGAGCATGCATGATGATGGAACCATGGTGTTTGCATTTTACAAGGAAGGTGCTACTGATCCTACTTTCCTCTACCTTGCCCATGGACTGAAGGAAGTCAAGTGCTAGACAGGCTTTCTTGTGGGGGGGACTTACTAGATTGGGAATGGTTTTCTGTGTTTCTGTTCTATATACAAAGAGAAGGGGTATAAACTACGCGACGGGATGCCTTATTATCCCGTCTTTTTGTTTAGGTTGTTTTTTTAACTAAATTTAGAACATGGTAACTTTGGTTAATTGAGAAATAAAGTTTCGATGTCGATATGCCCTACTGTCTAATAGTTGCTATCTTGGTTTCTAAAGTTATGGTCCTCTGAATGCTCGCACCAAAACTATCGGTATTTCGTACTGCCCAAAAACTGTTCAGCTAGAAGTCCTCTTTGATTATTTGTCCTATGGCATTTGGTCAAGATCCGATTCTGATCTCGGCCTTGCTTTCCGTCATTGAAATTGGAAACATCATATAACCTGGCACTGGCAATAACTCAATCTAGACTTCGAGCAAGGGAAGATGATTCTGATGTGACCCTGCTCAAATGAATGGATTCTTATGTTGCGTAAGATTTTATAGAACCACAGGGTCTTGTATTTGCGTGAACAATGCCATACAATAACAAGAATTTGACCATCTAGCATTTTGCATATGAATCCAATATATCCACCTGCTTCTGTCCTTGGCTATCGCTTTTGGCCTTGGATTGTGGTTTAATGTTAGTTTGTGAAGCAGGAGATAAGGCATCTAATATAATGGTCGTCACCAAAAACGGAAAAGGAGGCCGAGCTCTCTAAGGGGGCCTCAACTGTATTTTTTCGTCCGGGCATTACATTGGGGTAAATCGCAACATTAGATCACCATAAAACTATTCATTTGGTGTGCTCTTCTGTGATCACAGCGGGAGAGTCTATCAATAGCATCTTGATGGAGCTATAGTAGTACGCCTTGGACCGGAATCTAGTTTTCTAAGGAGTAGATGACTTGCATTACTGCACGCGTGTGGACACTCCATAAGATAGCTTCTTATGGAGGAGCGCGGTCCAAATAATGGCGTGACGTTAGATGCATTATCCAATTTGATAATGTTCGGTATATTATCTTGCCGAACGCCAACATAATTTTCATTGCTATATCATGGTTTTGTCATTTTAATATTTTTCGTAGTTTAGAATAGAATGCCATCGAAGGTGAATCGATTTAACTCAGGAAACAGGGAAAACTCAAAATCGCGTTACTCTTGCATCCATCATTTAAAGATAAACTGGTCCACTAACGTTTTCCCACAATAGTAGGAAGGGAAATTAAAGCCAAAATGGCAGCTACAACTAGACACTTCGTTTGAACCATTGCCAAAACAGGAGTGACGATTCTGAGGTCTGCAAGAACTCTGACCGACCAATCACGTGAAAATTTTATTGTTATTAGTGAATGGCTTTCCCAGCCAGAGTATAAACATCGAGTCTTCTGAATGACATGTAAACGGTACAAACTACTTGTACTCCTGCTTGAACATTCGTGAGTTTCTTTAATTGATACAGGCAGAGCTTGAACTTTTCATCAGCCGGGTCCACTCAGGGAACCTGCATTCGCAGATCCCCTCTATGCAAGGATGAGAATCTGGATTACTCCCAAAAGCATGATACATTTTTTCTCAATTCAGAAATGGACACCTCTAACATTCTAAACTATACAACAAAAGACAATAGCTCACTTCTTATTCCCAGTACAGCCTCCTCAGAGTTCAGTGTCTTCTGGTTCCAAATTGGAGATCAATCAGAAGTTCTGGCGATAGAGAAACAGCATAGTGGAGACTACCAGGGTTGAAGTCTTAATTTTCTTAAAGTGGTGTGAGGAAAGTCAGGTTGCCTGTTGCTCTTACTACATGTCTTTCTACAGTACTACTGCATGTATTTAGGCAAGGTGTTTCGGTTCAAAAGTTGATAAAAAGGAACTGCTTCTGCATCACCACAAATGCCGGTTGATCTCCGAGTTAGAATTAGGAGATAATGAACATAAAGAAGGCTGTACTGGAAATAGGAGGTGACCAGCTGTCATGTTGTTTTGTCTATTAGAATGCCTTAAGTTTCTCTTCTGGAACTTGAGAAAGCGTGTCTAGTACCCTTGGAAATAAATCCTTGCATAGAATGGATCGTGAAAGCTCTTGAGGATGCGGGTTCTCTTATGGCGGCAGCTGCAGCAACTAAAATCAATGCTTAGAATGAATGAGGAGCCAGAATCTTCATATCACAATAGTACCTGCATTTTGCAGTGACAGGCTAACTGGGTCGAGGGTTGGATCGCATGGAAATCACAGCTTCCAATATATGCCTAGCCAATGCAAAATGCCAGCAACAACACCCCAGAAAAGAATCTCTGCAAAGATGACGTAAAGAAGAATTCCTACTCTTTTGGAGTGCCAAACTCCAATGAAGACATGCTTTTGGATCCAATGTACCTGCAATGAAATTTCAAACGGCCTTAACATCAGAAATAAAATTTCCTTTATGTGCGAGGTTCAACTTCTATAATAATAACACTATCTTTGATTGGGTATCCGCAAATAGGGCATTTACTGCTTCATTAGATAAAATGTTACAGGGGAAAGAAACAACAGCTCAACTGAATGAAAGAACAAAATATTTCAGTATATTCTAAACATGAAAAGAGGAGGTGTGGATCCAACAATGTTTCATTCTTTTGGCCAATTGTCCAAATTTATTTCAGAGCCCTTCTCATTGCAAGGGTTCATGGAGACTCGCAGAGAAAAGCAAGAACACCTGAAAGGTTGTAGTGACATACCAGGTTATTACGGGGTCATCATAATACCACCCATTAATGAATGCTGCAAATATGCCTTCTGCTGCCATGACATACACCAGCATCGCATTCATGCCAATCCATTTCAAGGGAAGAAATGGGAGATGCAGACCCCATACATCAACCTAGCATAACAACATAAACTCAGTCATCTATCACAAGTTACACTTATAAGGACACCCACCACCAGCCTTGCCAACAGTTTTCCCACAAAGATGGACTGCCACATTTTAAAGAACATTGCATAAGTAAATTGTTTTCTAATAAGTTAGAAGAAATTGTCCATCACGATCTTCAGGAGATGCCTGCACATTCTTGTATTCGCCAAGTAGACTTCACTTGTAACTAACATAATGTGGTGTCAAAACAAATTATTACTAGGAAGCAAACTCCAGGAATGATCTGCTAAAAGTACTTGTACCATGCTGAGATGCTTGCCACTCCCATTAATATGCCTAAATTAGAAGAATGGACACACTCATCTCAATTCAATACAGCCTTGATAATGAAATCAACTAGGTTAAAGCTTAGCCATGTAATATACATTTTACTTACTCTACGGAATTCATGCCAACTGTGTAGTCAGATCATTCAGTGCAGACAATTGACGACAGAACAAAAATTTACTGCAAAAAACATGAGACAACAAGATATATACCAGGACATAGAAGGCTGAGAATACCAACGCTGCAGCACCAGCTGTTACGCAGACATAGCTGAGTGTATATAACTGCTTATTTAAAGGAATTGCTGCATCCAAGGAAAAGAAGTATCATGCATACTAAGAGCTGCATAAAAGAGCAAATCAAAGTTGTGCATATCATATTATAAAGATCTCACCATGGGTGAAATGCAAAATGATTCCCAAAATAAGCAAAGAAAGACCCATCAGAACCCAGTGCTTCAGTCTGGTTGAATGAATCTGAAACAGTTTTCATCAAATAAGTCAAATAAGAAAAGACTAAGACAAATTCATTCTACCTAGACTAATGGACCTACCTCCAAGTGCAAGAGCACATGACCGCAGTGCACTCCAATTATTGCAGAGAGAATAGCAGATATTGAACTGCAAACAAAAAGATCCACTTTAACCACTTCGCAATTATCATGATGATTCTGCTACATAAAGATGGGGACAAATTTTGCAGAGCATTTGATAGATTTTACAAGGCAGTAAGTGTGTCAGGAGTGACCCACTGCACAAGGCTCCCATGCACTACCCCTGCCCAATGGGGAGGGTGTGCCCATGACATGGAGCCATCAGAACAAAGTGGAGTAACCCCAACATCAAGCCTAGGATTTTTACATTGAAGTGGGCTAAACTCAAGAAAATGCTTCAACAAGTCATCAAGAGAAGAATCCTTGCCTATTTAGGGACAAGAACCACATCCCAAGACCTGTTTGCTCAGACTATAGAAGATGCTACCATACTATTACCAGTACCTCAAAGGAAAAATTTGGCATGACATAGAACACAATATGCAACACAGAGAAATATGTCTTGGACCCAGTTCAATACAAAGCTTCACAGAATAAGTTTAACTATAAAAGCTCCAGATTGGAAGTCGATTTTTTAAAAACTTAAAGGGGACTATCAGATGGTATAAAAAAACAAACTTGAGCCACAAGCTAATAGCCATCTGAAAACAGCAAAATAAAAAGACTCAACATCTTAAGACAATAATGCTTGACAGACCTCAGAATTCCTTCAGGTTCAAAAGGTGCATAACACCATGCTGGAGCATCATTCCGCATCGGTCCCTCATATGGAGAATTCACAGTGCAATCCTGCAGCACTTCCAAGACAATAAACCATTACAACTGCCATAGATTACTACTTTGCTGACGTGAGAGTTAAAATCTTTTGATTTAGCAAGGGAAATCATGTTGCACCTTTGATCTCTTCCAAGCTGGATGTGGATACATATGATTAATTCCAAGAACTTCTCTATCAACATATCCTACTGCATTACATGGAGGATCTAAGTTTCCTCTCGTGCCACAAGTTACCTAGAATTGACATAGAATCATAAGAATATTTGACATGCTTTTTAGGGTATTGTGAGACTAGGACACAGAAAGGACTTACTCTGAAAAACTTCCCATAGTTGGGATTGTCTCTATCCTGGACTGTAAATTGCCAATCAGGAACATATATCCCGTAAAGAATAGCCAAGTAAACAGTAACAACACATGCTCCAAACAACCTGATATTTGACATAGAAAATAGCTGCTTAAGCAGACGCATCACTGAAATGGCAAATTCAAGAGCTCCTATTGCCAAGGAAGTCGGTAAATTTCGGATACCAACCAGTGCCAACAATACTTTCTAAAGATTGAGAACGAGCTGGATGATTCATAATTCTCTTGTGGATTTTTTGTAAAAATCTCAACCAGTGCCACCACCAAATATGCAAGAGCAATTCTCTGAAAGTAAACAATACACACATGCACTGTTCTGTCATTGGGCAAAACAAAAAAGACACTACTATCAAATCAAAATTTACGAAAAAGGACTTGAACTATAAGTACAAGTAATCGTATTACCTGGAGAATGCCACACCACCTTATCATTTTCATATCAACGCCATACGATAGTTTGTCAGGGGCATGTGAATAACCTCCTGCATCACACGATGAAACCAGGTAAACATCAAAACTTGGCAGAAGAAGAAATAAAAAACTTGTCTTCGGAACCGCATGTCATCAATATAATTCTGCTTTGAAATCACAGAAGAAGAAATACATGTACTATTACGGATATCTAACCTTGCAGCAGTAGACCCCAGAAGAGGAGCTTGAGAGTCCGCAATATCACCTTCTTAATGGCTGCAAACCGATCAGGAATTCTCTACAGGAAAAGACCAAAAAGTTAAAAGATGAAGCCCACAGGGACTGCAAAACCACAGTTCCGTTCTTTCAAATAGAAAATGCTAGGAATACAAACCTTAAGAGCAAGCGGAATGGCCATACCCACGATAAAAAGAAAGAAAGGCATCACAAAATCGGCAAGGTTGCAACCATTCCACGGCGCATGTCCAATCATAGGCCATTCTCCTCCGGCATCATCCACCAAAATCATCAGCTAAAGCACAAAAGAAACTTAGATTCTAATATGAAAACCGTGCAAGAATCAAATTTCAACCAGTACCGAACATGCAAATCAAAACCATGCTAATCATCCATAAAAAAATACCACTCTTCCACCCCTCCCCGTCGGCCAAAACCATTCACCAATGCGCAGTAAGCAGCCATTCACACATAATAGACATGCTACGCTATCAGAGAAAAAGCAAACGGAGCTCTCGGAAGCATTGAAATTGCAACTCAAAAAGTTACCGAGTGTAGAATTCTACCAAATCAGAGGCTGTCACCCACCACAAAAGATCAGCTCAAGAACTAAAAACACATAACATCAACTAAGCGCTTAAATGTCGAACTCAGTATTCAAGTACAAAAACAGCAAGACAACAGTCAACACGGACTCACAGAGCATCCATCAGTCAACTCGAAGATAAAGCTTGACCGACCAAGAAATCATGACAAGACGAAAACAATCCGACAGGAAGCTCCCGCAACAAACATGGAACTTCGCCATCACAACTGAACACAAACCTTGAATCGTTTTGAGAGAGAAGAGAGAGAGGGCTGAATTCTACCGCGACGGTGAGGCCTCTGAAGATGTCCAGAGAAGCGACCCGCTTCGGTTTGCGGGGCTTGTCGCCGGAGGCGCCGGCGTCCGGCATGACGAGGGGGAGTTCGTGGTCGCGGGGAGCGGCCTGGGCTTTGATCTCCGCCATTTCCTGCGCTCCGGCGACGGCAAAGTAACGCAAGTTCAACGGTGAAGGAGGAGGAGGAAGAAGACGAAACGCTGTCAACTAAGCGACGGGACCAGTCAACTTGTGCATGTGCATGTGTCAGTTGGAGGATAAATCGAGTTTCTCAAAATACAACTTTCAGCCCCCGAACTTTCAGAAAATTGCATACCAGGGGTGGCGCGCACGATGCACGTGTGCGATTCCGTCCTTTGAATATATATCATGGGGCCATAATTTATGGCTCTGATACCCTCTTGGGCCTTTCGGAAATTGTTTATTGATCTCAATCATCCAATCGGGTCTCCTCGGTAGGACAAATAAGTCAAGGAAGCGGATAGGATGCCTGATTAAGATTCGTTTGGCGTTCTTCTGGTTGTCTTCTTTGTTTAATTATTGCCAGTTTTCAATAATTCAAATCCTCAATTATTAAAGACACGACACCTTTTGTGGGGACCATCTTGAGATTCTCGCATCCTTACAAAGCGATTATGTATGATCTTTAGTAGAATATTTAAATGTTAATGGATAGAATATTTAATTATTATTGATACAAAATCTTGCACAATGCAAATTTCAGGCAAAAAAGCCATACCAAGCATTAAAGTTGATTTCCATAGTTTTGCTAAAGTGGAAGTTCGCAGTTTCGATAACCATCATACAACAAGTGTCTTTTACCTTAGATCTTATCCAACTTTTATCACACAAGTGACTAAGATTTACACTTCTCGATCTCAACTCAATTTTGTTACCACCGGGCTCCTTGTTCCCTACCCACTAGTGCAATTCGAACACAAATCTTTTCAACAATCATCAACGATATCTAGTTAAGAGAAACTGAGTTTGCCAGTACTCGACTCATTGTATCCTGAACTCATACCTCGTGCATTCAAAAATTTGGTGCCTTGAAGTCACTTCGATTTTATTTCTTCGTACTTGTCACCAACACAAACTTAACTGGCACTCAATCCCGTCCGCTACTGAAAGCATGATCAAAGACAATAGGATTGGTCCGAGCTGCTCACCTTCTGGGTTGCGTAGAGAGAGGGACAGCAGTGAATATATGCTTGCTCAATGATGATTTGTGTATTCTAGCGTAAAACTATTGCTAGACTAGTCAAAATGAGTTAAAAACCCATATGGTGTTAAATAAATTATTAATTATATGGAGTAAATGAATCATAAATGGATTTGCAATTTACTTAGACCCCACACATTTTTATTACTTTCCAATTAGTCTCTCTCGCTTCACTCAATCTTGCGCTTGCTTGCTCCACATTTTCGCCTCAATTTGGCTATGAGTTTTCATAGTATGGAAATGTTTTAGCAAATATAGATCAGATCAAGCATCAGTTGGACAATATGTCAAGTTGATTATGGTATAGTCGATTATGGGTACTATATTTGTATCATGTGGAAATTTAATCAAAACGGGTTAAATGGATTAATGTCAGGTTAAAAATGGATTTATTTAGGTCTAGTCATTTATGACCAAATATAAATCCGACCCGACCCATATGTTTGACAGGTCAGTCCATTTCTCGGGATGTATGAATCGGAATGTACCTGAGGTTGCAACAAAAAAGTATAACTTCAGATCCTAAAAGCAAGAAGCTCGATAGATCAATTCTCTTTGGCAGTCGGCGAAACTTTACAAGCATCTGCCCTGCTTATAGTCCTTATATATGCCCCTTCCATGAGTTTCCGCATCTTCGACTTTAATAGCATATGATTTTTGAAGAGGATGATAGAAGAGCTGACGCAAGCAACGGCAATTCAAATCCATCCACCAGTTTCTTCTAGTGTCATACGGTTGAAGAGTCAATTAATGGACAGCAGAGTCTAAATTAGCTTGAATATGACCACCTTCTTTGCAATGCATGTCTCGGAAGATTCGCCATTCAAAGGAAAAAAACAATCAGGTGTCATTTGAAAAGCCATTCACAAAGAAAGAAAGCGACTAGTTGGTACCTGTGTTATTATTTCATATAATTCGGACATCACTGTGATCAAAGAAATTAAAGGATCAACTGAAAAATTCCAAAAAATGGAAGGCAAATCAGGCACATTGATAGGCAAAACTCTGGTCAGTAAGTAACCATTCTCGCTGTTATCATCAGAGATGCGCTTCAACAGAAGGCAAAGCTATGTCATTGCATTACTTACAACAACTCAGCCAAGCAAATATTGCAGGCTTAAAAAGACAATGCCTTCTGGAGCACATTCGTGTCTGATTTGGCTAAACTGCATCATCCCAGAGAGGAAAATAGCACATGTAAACTGAACAAGGCATAAACAGTTCATCTAATTCGATTATCATTGGTTAAAAACCAAATAAGCGAATTTTATTTCTTCTATGGATGCTTTGATTCTTTTTGAAGTCTCTTAAGTTAATTTATATTTTCTTCTGTAGATTCCTTAAGTTCAAAAGTAGAAAAGCTGATTTTGCCTTTCTTTATGGAGGACTCATAAGTACTGAGTTGACATTATATGCAGTTGCCAGAGCAGTCCATCTTGTCCCCAATAATTTGCGTGCACTAGCAAGATTTGCAACACAAATGTGATTTGCAACCTCAACTAACTATGCAAGTCTCCCAGCCAAAAAAAAAATTGCTACAGTGGAGCAACAAGAACAACATCAGCCTTTTAGCTTGCCATTCTAACCTCTATCTGCTAGTCATGGCATCAAAGTCCCAGGTTAAACCCTTACCAACAAGCTGGTAGGATCTACTTCACTTTAATTTAAGAAATCATGTTAGCAAGTTTAGCAACCATGCTCATCAGGCGCATGAGAGAGAGAGAGAAAGAGAGAGAGTCTTTTCGGGACATAGATAGAACCTTCCAACTAGAACAGCTATGATGGTACTGTGGCTCAAAGCCACAATATACAAAAACATATGTATTGACTTCACTCAGGTTAATTCAATCAGATAACTTTGGCTTCACAACTTTTGTGGGGTAATAAATTCACTTAGTCACAACATTCTTCCTACTATTCTCAACTGACCTCATATGAAGATCAGAACTTGCGTAACTCACTATACAGAGCTTAAAGAAATGGTCACACAAAAAAATTGCCAAAACTGAGGACTCCTAGACTCCTACTAGAGGTGTAATCTGCACAACAAGCGATTGATGAGGACACAGAAGGTTGGGGGCACCAAAAGATACACAAGCAAAGACCAAAAAGAAGAGTGCAGAGGAAATGGAACAGGCAAGGCATGGCAAAAAGTTCTTTGTGTAAACATACATACTCAATGCCTTCAATTCCAGCAGATAGATAAGCAATCTCTACCTTGAACCTCAAACAAAATGGATCTTGGCTCATCTTATTGTAATTTCACTTTTCAATTCCAAGTTCTTTGGAGATATCTCTTGTAAGACTGAACTGCAGTGTGTTATGCCAGGGGAAAAGGGTGCGAGTAACTGGAAGCTTTCTCCGTAGATCCTGCGTTCATCGCATCACAACAATACTTAAGTGATCGAAAACTCGTAGGGAAACGTATTCAAATTCCATAAAACCTTACAGAATATGAAAACAAGAACAAGCACTATATCAGCCAGAGGAAAGGATGCGACAATGGATAGCTGTCATCTTTACAATAATAAAGCAGTAAAAGAATGACAACTAGCAAAGGATAACACGGCCGGGTTATGAAATCATTAGGCAGATGATGAAAGATACAGCACAAGCATTCACAGAGTTACTCAATAGCCACCACTTTTCTTCAGGGGAAAATCAAGCTTGTGCCTTTCAAGTAAGAGATACATCAAAATGCCATGAAAATGACCCAGTAGATCCTTAATGAAGTACCTTGGAAAGTAAATGGTTACCTTAAAGGTGTTGTCTGGCAAATTGGTATATGATGCCTGTTATTGATAGATTTTAGAAAATCAATATGCTGATTGAATTAACAATATACACATAAACAAACCCACTCATACCTCAAGAGAACCCAAATACTCTGTCTCGTGATGGCGAATTATACTAGCTATTGAAATAGCACAATCTTCTGGGGACTGGAAGAAGTAAATGCAAATGCCAATGAGTTCAGCACATCATGGTATCTTGTCATTAGATTGTTGGGCACTAAAAATGGTCAAGCAAGCAAAGAGATGATGGCCCCTAACCTGAAATATAGTTGAATCTTTGCATTCATGCTTTGTATCTAACTGCACATTTCCCTCTTCAAAATAATGAGCACCCACCTAAATAAGAACAAGTGTTATGTTTCCCATAATTCAGATGGATGAGGCTATTAAGAAGGTGGGAATGGGGGAGGGAAACCAGCTCAGAATACCTGCATTTTGCCCCTTAATTCAAGAATTTGTATATCATCCTTAAACTCGATGTTCCAGACTGACCGCCAACTTCCAGTGCTGCAAATATGTCAAAAGCAACAAGTAAGTTGCTAATAACCAAACTCGCTGATTAAACACTGAAGAGCAGAGGGCATTGTTCCACCATTTTCTGTTTAGATGGATTTGCAGCACCAAAGAAAGAGACATAGTTACTTGATAATTAATTATGAGCTTCACTGACCAGAAATTTTGCGGGCTATTTCTAGCAGCTTGAATAACTACTGCAAGCTCAAAATCAGATCCTGGTCCCTCCACATCTTTACCCTTTGTACAGTAAACTGAACAGATGCCTTTTGGATAAGCCTCCCCAACATATTTCAGAACTTCTGCATCCAAAGCACATCTGAAAGAATCAAGGCGGAAAAGGAATCGTGAGAGCAAATTATTTGACTGCCATAAACAGGAAGGACTCGTAGGCTATTTCTAGTTTCACAATGTATCAAGCATCACACAAGGAAAGCCTCAAAGTCTATTTCTAGTTTCTGGGTACCCAGCATTTCTCCAAATAGCAGTGAATTCATAGAATAAAGTACTTGGCTAAAAAAAGTATCAGAGATGGAAATAGGGCATGCTGTAATGCATTATTCACTTTTGCTTTTACAGCATGGTTCTATGAACCTCTCGAATGCGACACATCAAGGTAGCATAAAGAGACGTGGATGGAGGATGGAAAAATAGCTGTTATGGGCATGTACCATAAAGCACTCAGGAACAGAAGACATATTCTGGCAAGGACGAGTCAAGGGACCTATCAGGAGACAAGAAACGCACCTGAATTCCTCAATATACGGAGATGGAAGCTCTTCATCAGTTGCAGGTCTCACGTCTGTACAAACCTGAACCAAATTAGCAGATAATCAGAGAAACGGACCGCATATATCATACAAATATCCTCGAAAACAAAAGAGGGACGAAAAACAACAATGCCGCATGAGCTTGGGGAACAATCCAAGATTATGCAGCCAAAAGCCAAGAAAAAAAAACAAATGCAAGGGACCAATTTGGAACTCCAATATTGAAGGCAGATAGATAATCAAAAGACTGCAACACTTCGCAACACTCACTTGCTTGACGTGGTCAACAATCCCGACTTGCGCAGTACGCGGATCAAGGAACTGATTCTCCCCAAGCTCGCCGAACGATGTGATCAGAACCTACAGCCACAGCGACGTCAATGCGCGAGCTTTCACACCTCTCATCCAGGCACAAAATCACATTTTTTTAACTTTAGCATAACCAACGAATCACACCAGTTACAGGATCAAAGCACGAAACAGCGCATTATCAACACCAATAGTACAATGCAACTAATCCAAAAAAAGGCGAAACACTGAGCCAGCCAATCTCCGGCGAAGCGGATCTGGAAGACTCACTTCTCCCATGCCGCGTGGCATGTCGAGGCAAATCATCTGAGCCTTGTTGTAAGCCGGGAACGCCTCCGACGCCGCCTCGCCGTACGCCCCGTCGTCGTCCAGCACCGATCTCACATCTGCAAGACACGACGACAACCGATCCGCGTCCCGCTCGATCACCAACGCCCAAAACGAACGCGTTAAACCCAAAAAAAAAAAACGACAAATGATTTCCGAACCTTTGGCGACGTATTGGATTTCGCCGGCGGGGGAGTGGAGGAGGAACCACTTGGCGATCTCCTTCTTCTGCTCGCCGCTGAGCTCCACCTCCGGAGCATCTTCCTCCGCCATCGCCCCCCTCCTCTCTCCCCCCTCTGAGACGGCGGTTCCTCCGCTCGAGGAGAGAGAATGCGGTTGCGGATTTCGGAGGTAGAGAGAGAAACTGAGAAGCGAGAATGGTGCGGGGGGAGGAGGAGGAGGAGGAGCCTCGTCGTCCGCGTGCGGCCCCGTTCCTCGAGGCGAGAAATGATTTCGGTGTGTGGCCTCTGCCGTCGCGAGTTCCCAAACGAGCTCGGCGGTACCAGTTGAACTCGATTCTCGATATTTTCGGTTTCGTGAGCGTCGGATCAGGGTTGTTGCGGTGGAGACGCGGCATCTCGTCCGTTCATCTGGGGAGGCCCTGTTCCCGGGGATTTTTCATTTCGCTTTGCTGCGATTGGGGGCTACCGAAAACGCTCCTCGACCAACCCTCCCTCTCAAAATACACGATCTTTTGAAAAGTTGATGATATTTTCTTTTTCAAGGTATTAAGTATTTTGTATTATTAACTTTCATCATCTCGTTAACAATTGCACATGAATGTAGCAGAATAATTGCCTAAAATATCATACGATTTGCCAATTTAATTATAAATCTTTTGAAATCTTATCAATTTAGTCCTAAGTCCTATTATTTAGAAATTTGGCTGAAAGAAGGACTGCATTAAAATGAAATTGACAAATCATAAAAAATTTAAAATTAAATTACATAATTAAAAGGTGAATCAGTATCCATACAATAAGATTGGAAAAAGTTATGTCAGGGATAAGTGGAAATCCGTACACGTTTCTCTGGCTCTATCGCATCACAGGCAGCATGGGTTCTTGCACGGGGCAAAAGCATTTGCCTGCTTTCTTCTTCATAGGGCCCTCAAGCTTATTTCCAACGGGAAAGATGCATGGACGTGATAACTTGAGGGCTTATCTCTTTCTAGACAATGATAGACCCATCAGCGGCCAGGCTTCCAGCTTATGAACTTTAGAAATGGGGGGAATAGACGGAAAGAAAAGAAGGGTAAGGTGAGACCTCGCTTGTGGGGGAGTTTGATCGAATAAGGATGTGTTTAGTTCAACTTTTTTATAAAGCTTTTGGCCTTCAAAACCTTTTAGGCAAATATTGTGATATCTGGCAACTATTCCCAATGAATTTTAAAGTGAAAATTAGTATTGGGAAGACTAAAAGGTCAGGGCAAGTGCTGATTATAAGATTTATTTATTTGTGACTAATGTGCGTTTGAGAAAAATTAGGCACATCGTTGTCTGCTCTCCATGTTCTCTCACACGGGCTTCTGTTTCTTAGATTTCATCTTGATGTATCTGCTTCTTGTTTCAATAGAAACAAGGGCATTTCTCATTACATTGTGAGGTGCGTAGTTTAGTTTTAAATTGCCTGGTACTTTGTTCTGTTCATCCAAGTTTTTGCTCTGTCTTTATGATGGCCACTTCCACAACAGCTTAAAGTGACAATGTGTGCGTTTAACTCTGTAAAACCAATCGAAGAGCGTTTATCCATCCAAGAATTTTCTGAACCAGGACTTTCAGTTTCAGCTTTAGTTTGGAGGGATTGTTGTTTGCTGTGTTGCCAAGGGTTTCATAGTTTATCGTCCCTGTTTTTACGGGGTAGGAGTCCATTGCATTAGGAGTCACTTAGTTCGGTCCATCGTTCATCAGAGTTTAGGTTGAAAGGACATTTTCTATAATTGAATCCGGCCGTATTCTTAAATTGCCCTTCCGAAGCTTTGCATTTCCTGGTCAGATTTCACAATATAATAGGTCAAGGTCTATCTGGAACCTCCTTGATGACAATTTTATATATTATTAAAATTTCAGATGTTTCGAATTAAATGCGTCGGTCACGAAATTTATATCAATCAAAATATAAAGAATCCATCCAGACAAGCATAGTCAAGCATGATCTAAACCAAATTATTGATTTTTTAGGCAGGATTTTCCATTTCAATCTTTGCCCAAATTATAAATGCAAGCATTACATTCTCTACAATAAAATAACTTCCAATTTTCTCATCTCTGAGATAGACACCCACAAGCAAGCACTTCTACATAGCATGGACTAGTTACTCTTCGCATGACGTAAAAGCAAATTGCTAATACAAACCAATATTGATGCCAAGATGACGTCCACAACACACGTTAATCCTCCTCAGAGACCTGGCTAAAGTCGATTCCGCACCATAAAGGATAGGACTAATGAGCTATCTATTTATAGAGCCCCCACCTGTTTATGAAATCCGATGGTTCATGAATTTCAGAGTGAATACGAAATGCTCAGCAACAAGCAAAAATCAGGACCATGATGCACGACAGGCTGAAGAAACGAAAATGAATTCAATAGGTCAAAGCATTGTTACAGGCTAACTATTAACCCATTTGAAGCTAAAATGAAACTAATTATACTTGCTATTTTCCAGAGTTTTCTTGATCTGTTGTTGATGCACTGGTGAACTGTCCATATGATCGTAGCATCGAAAATTTCCAGGAGAACTGCTAATTACAAGCGGCAGTTATTCTCCTGCAAGCGATCCGGGGGTCTGATGCTCCACAGTTGAGTTCACAGCTTTTATGTATGCATAGTTCCTTATTGCACAGTTTCCTGCACTGAAAAAGGGAATTAAAACAATGACGCAACACTAATCCTATATGATAGAAAATCACTGAGTGAGAAAGAAATTAAAATGGATCCAGATGCATCGACAGAAGTTCCACAATTATGAACTCCGGATCAGTCATGTCTTATATTACCAAAAGATACACACAGAACCATGCCTATAGTAGAACACAAAATGGCGCATAAACCAGAAGAAAGAAAAAGAAAATCCTACTGGACTCCTACAGATTTCCTAACACTATCTGCTTATATAAAGAAAACTACTTTTACCAAACATAAGGGTATCAATTCTGCCACCACCATAATTCTCTCCAACATGTCAGATATTGTGCATCGATAAACACGTTCTGCATGCAGGAGCATGCTCCTTGGAAAGAACATAATCCGATGAAGGAATGAAAGTACATAGTTAAGAAAACAGTTCTCCTGTATGAGTATGGAGGAATTCTAGGGAGTTATGGTTAGTTTTTCAACATGCAGCAAGGAATACATTATTTTAATCATCTAATCCTCCTGTTCTCTAGCCAACTTTTAAAAAGTTTATTTGCTTTGCCATGGCAATTCATCAGGCTAGACATAAATGGCATGTGTAGTTTTGTGAAGTCAGCAACTTACATAAAATCATCCATCTGAAAGTTGGAAAAATTTTAAAATCCATCTACAACTTTGATGCCAGCATTCTTGTCCCACTGCTCAGGAGGGGCTGCATCTGCCATTATCTTCTCCTGACCACGCCAAAGAATCTGAAACAAGAATTAAAACCTCACATAAGTTCACACTGCATGCGCAATCATTAAAAGACACCATTAATACCTCAAACATTGTCTCACCTTGTCAATGACACCAAATTCTTGGGCCTTTGTGGCATCCATGTAATAAGGTCTTCTCATGACAGTGGCTACAGTCTCTATGGACTAGAGTCATTCAGAATTAGCATTAGTTATTCCCTTGCCCATTAAGATATGCAGAGAGAGAGAGGGAGAGAGAAAGAGAGCTCACATTCCCAGTGTGCTTAGCCAAAAGCTTTACAAGAGTATCCCTATTGGTTATCACCTACAAAAATCATCAGAAGCAACACGAACATCATGAATAGAGAGACTATATGCCCAGTTCCAAGTCAACTTATTTTGCACACTTTTGCACAGAGTAGCAAAATGCCTATTATGGTTATGTATAGCTCAATAAATATTGCTAGATACCTCTTTTGCACGGATAAGAACATCACTGGCTGGCATCAACCCAGAGGATGGGACACGAGGTTGCTGGATCATCGCTGAAATGATATTGTGTTGACATCAGACAAGAAAAGGATGAGAGCAGAACACAGCAGATGAGTAGACAATACCAACGCACCTTTGGCATGCGGCATCATAAACCTTTTACCCTTAGATCCCGAAGCAAGAAGCAGACAGGCATGTCCTATAGCTGCACCTACGGCAACTGTATGTATCTGCAAAATTTAAAAAAATAAATGAATAAAAGTGAAAATGTGAACGGTTCAGCACTCAAATATTTTTCCTAGATCCAAGTGTAAAATTCACTCAAAGTACTTCAATAAGCAGAACGAAGCCAAAATCATCACTAAGCACTACCTGGTTTAATCAAGTACCTACTATAATAACCAGAAAGTCACTGGAAGTTTTAGCAAACATAGATGCAAATTGTAAGAAAATTCACCTCATTCTTCAGTTGCATCAATGCATCATAAATGGCAAAACCCTCTGTCTCCATGCCCACCTGCGAAGCAATGATTGTAATTTTAACAAATTTCTAAGGATATAAACTGTTGTCCCTTACCAATTAATTTGTGTCTTTGCTAAGGTCAGGTCTTGACCATTCATAAGCTTGAAAATTCAGTGCAAAATCAGTCGCAACAAAGATGGAAGCTTACCGTCTCACCGTCATCACGAGTTGTTCCAGTAGAATTTATGTAAAGATATATTGGTTCCTTTGGATCCATCCATTGCAAGTACATCAATTCCGCAACTACAAGCTCTGTGACTGCAGGCACCAACTGAGAGACAGTAAATAGTTAGTTCTATCTAAAAGACCTACAAGAGGTGGAGCTGTGACTTGCCAAAGGCAAGAAAGTACAGAACAAAAGATGGACGTAGAGAATGCAGTTGCCACCAATGCCAATTAACAGGTAGAAAGTTCATAGTAAGTTCAGCAAATAAGTGATTTCAAATAGATCATTTACTTCTGAACAAATGAGCAGCTCTAAGACAATAGTTTTTTTTTTTTTTTTTTCTTTTTTGGTGGGGGGGGGGGGGGGGGGTCCCTGAATAAGATGATAGCAGTTATTATCTACCAGCTACAGGCAAAAAGCAGTTTCCTACTGATGGAAAAAAAAGAAGATACTATTTCTAGCAGGAGCTAACAAAACCTGTTAACATCATCTATAGATTCCAATCAAGTGTGCAAAAAGAAAATAAAGAGTTCTCCTTCAACACATTCCTCAATTTTCCATTTTCCCTTGCCCTGATTAGTATCCTTTCTCGGAGTTATAGACACTCCTTCACATTCCCACTGGCTTCTCTGATCATTTCATGCTGATTACAGGAAATTTTCACATCAGGAATGAGTGCAGTATGTATTTCCAGACTGAAGGGCTTAAAAGATAACAAATGTTGACAATTTAATGTGAAACACTTACTGGCATGCCAATGTAAACGATTCTTCCATGGAGAAGCAGTGAAGGCAAATCCGGTGGAGGCCTCCTTGGTCGGTGCTCATTGTACGAAACTGACCTCTCCACCTGATAAAAATCATTGTCATGCAATGGAAACCGATCCTCTAGAAACCAATCCACTGAGTCTCAAGAACTGATATTTCCACTTTGACTAAAGAGAGGAAATACTTAATAACAAAATTCACTTAACGAGACTGAACTCTCCCCTATTACGAACATCATTATATCACATAAAAGCCAGAAACTATGAGTTATGAACAATTTAGAGCGGCCACTTACAGATGAACCGAAAAAAAAAAAGAAAGAAAAATCATAATCTCCAATTTATTTCGTGACCTGAAACTCATAAATCATCCCACCATTTCCTTGAAATTCACAGTTTGATCTGAGAAAGTTTGTCTGAAAATATCAAATTTTCAAATTTAGCTTAAACAACTGTGTTTGCAACTTTTGCTCTATGAAACATTCAATCAACCAAGAATATTTTGATAGCACACCAAAACCAACTCTCCTAAGATTGCTGTCAAAACTCCCACTTGTAAATACAAAAAAATGATGAAAACACTCTCGATTTCATGCATCGTTGACCTTAGAGCACCGTGGCAGCACCATATGCAGTATACTTCGCCAGAATTACTATCCTATTCTTGGTAAATTGATAAAAATCAGTATTTACTGAGCAGAACAAAACGATAACAGTAACAAAACCACGACGATGGAACAAAACCGAGCAACTCTCAAACTCAACCACAAATTAACTCTACTACCTGACGCGAAGAACTGAGCTTCTCTGAGTAGAACAAATCCACATGAAACCGTGCATTGCTATCTACTATGCTTATCGAAAAAAATGAAACAGAAAAGCACAAAATCAACTCGATAACAACTCAGTTACGGCCACAAAACTCACTCAGCAACGCACTCAATCACCAAGCAATTACGTATGCCGTCTCAGGAAAATTAAGGAAACGAAGCAATTCTAGCTCCCTCGACCGATAAATTCCAATCGACCGAGCAATCCTCCAACTCCCGCAAAGAAACGAACCAAGAGAACCTCGCCGAGCCTCACTCGCCGGCTCGCTCACCTGAGCAGGCGTGGCCATGAGCTGCGGGGACTCGAACAGGTCCAGGTACGGCGGCGTGTCGGAGCTCACGGGGCGGTCGAGCAGCGACTCCGGGGAGGCCGCGGCGACGGAGGCCAGCTTCGACAGGAAGGGGTCCTTAGGGTTGATTGGCGGCAGGGGGAGCTTGGAGGAGGCCCTTGGAGCCGATTGCGGAACAGCGGATCCCGCCGCCGCCGCCGCCGGCGACGGTCAGTCCTTCCTCTTCCTCTCCTTCCGATGGGCGACGAGGTCGAAGGTGGGACGAGAGAGGCCATGGCGACTTGCAGGCTCGCGGCCATTCTCGCTCGGGCGGTTATTCTTCGAGCTGCTTCTTCCTCTTCCTTCTTCTCTTCTCTGGTTTTGCTAGAGAGAGAAACTAGTATCTACCGGTTCGTGGCCGGGCGTGGGCTTGGCAGGCTTGCGGATGGAGAATTCCCGGGTCGGTTCGGGTCGGAGTCGGAGGCCCGTAAGTTCGGATATGGGCCTCCGTTTCCGGTTTTGGGTCGGATCCACGCCCAATGCTCGAAGCCCACTCAAAACGGAAAAGTAAAATGGTGTGATTTTGACAAACTAGAAAGAACATTACAAAAATCGGCCTGGATTATCAAAGTTTGCATGCATGTAGACAAGGCTTTGGAGCGTTTGGCTTCTCACTCAAATTCAACTATTTAAATTTTTTGAGTCAAATTGAAACTAATAGTAAAGCTTATCCAAAATATTATTTCTTAGGGGAACTCAAGTAGCCTTGAGTTTGAGCACTTTCAATTCAGGAAAGTTACCAAAAAATGTCTTAACTTATGGCATTTATACCAATTTAATTATAAACTTTTTAATTTAGTCAAATTTAGTTTTAAAACATTTTGACAATTTGTCAATCGATTCATTATGACCAATTTTGACCAAAAATTCCTAACATAAATGCTAGTATGACTAGCATCAATGTGGAGAAAAACCATCTCAAACTATGTGTTTATTAATTAGAGTAAGCAAGTCTTTTTAAATTTACAACTTTGATTTGTGCATGTTGTAAGTCCATAAAACAATATTCATCTCGAATTCTACACGACATATTGACTATTCACTTTAAGCCACTTTTGTGTCATGTTTTTAAGATAGACATCTATTTATGGAAGTAATCATTTTCTTTTAGGTAACTGCATAAACTTCGTGTGCTTTTTTACATTTCATCCCTTCATTTCCATGTCCATAAAAAGCGGAAGAATCGTGATCAAAGGATAGAGTGGTAATCAAGTGGTAAAGAGATTACACACTATCTTTGATGGGATCATAAATTTAAATCATATCGCGAGCAATATCCAACCTTCTGCCTTGACCATTCAACCATATCACGAGCAATGTCCCACCTTCTGCCTTGACCATAGGACAATTCATGCGGACAGATTTCCAAATTTCCGGATTCGTACATATATGGGCAGACTGAATAGTCCTTGGCTCACGGGAGAAAATTCCATAGTGGGTACGAGAGCTTAGAGTAGCTGCGCCGCTGCCCTACACCATCGGTTTATATGACTTTAGTTTGGTGTCTTTATTGACCCTTTTTGTCCCACCCGTTCGACGACGCTGTCATCATCTCGCCCGTGGGTGGCCATTTGGGTTTCTCTTGTCCATTTCGTGGAAGCGCTTGCCAGGGTTTTCAAACGGACAATTTGGTAAAGTCAAAAGGAAAAGCAAAACGATACCATCCATCTCAGATTTTACCTTGAAGATTGTCCCTAAAAGCGACATAAATCTCTAAATCGCAAGGAATCGACCGTTCTCCTCGTAATGAGTACCTTTCTCGCACTCATTTTGCTTCCAACTTGCGTTTATAATTGCCTCGTTCAACACCACCAAATTCGTCCACCGACAGGCCACAGAATAAAAAAACGCACGCGCTCGATGTTGCAAATCGGCAATTATTGAAAAATCCTAACACGAAACTCCTCCCACCGTCCATTTCTTTGGATGATTTTTATTATCTATTTTTTTCCGCGTTACTATAATATATAGCTGGTTATATATTTATATATATCTAATTTTATATATATATGACAGAGATAATTAGGAACTCCGCGTGCCTCCAGTTCACGTGCCAGACTTGAACCCGAAAGGCTCCTCCAAATGACAGGATGACAGCCTTGCCATGAGACTTCATAGACTCAATTAATATAAATCATGCCCCAAAAAATGAAATTTTTTTCAAAAACTCGAATCGGAACTCCTGTTTTCACCTCATTTTAAATCGATATATATATATATATATATAAATATATATACTTTAATACCAATTATTGAAGCGGCAGAATGAATATTGAGGTAAAAGGTGCCAGACGATAGACCACCTTTTCCCCTTGTCTTTTCTTCTTTTCCCAATCAAGAATCAAAAGACAGCACATAAAAGTAAAACTACTGGGGCGGTTGGGGGTGGCTTCCGTTAGATGTCTTTTCGACAAAAGCCCTCAATTATTCTAATAACCCTTGCCAGCCTTTGAACAATTTTTCTTACCACGGAAAAGGTACAAAGACAGCAAAAATCACAAGAAAAAGCAGAAAAGATCATCAAATATTCACTCAAAAAAGTAAAACCAAATAAAAAACCAAAGTGAAAAAAACCAAGAAAAAATTGAGAATTTTTTTCCCTTGCTTAGTGGGTGGAGGAGAAAATTCACTGAGGATGAAGTCCTTGATTGGGTTTCTTGCCTTTTGGGCGGAGGAAAATGGATGAGATCTCAGCATAAGAGAGGGGAAAAGAAAGGCTAAAAAGCCTGAAACTAGAGACGATTTCCATCAGATATTGCTAATAAGTGCAAATTGGGATCACTAGCAGCAGAAGACAGCTTCATCTGATGTACTCCTACTTTCTAATTTCTGTCTAATCCTCCATGAATTAGAGGTCCAAGAGCATTTATTTTTTTAATTTCTTTATCTGGCACAGTTATTCAATAAATGAGCACGGAAATTCACAAAATAAATAAAATAAAATGAAAGCAATGATCTTTTACAGATGCGCCCCCCGTTTATACCAACAATATTTCCATCAAAATAACAACACAGACTGCCCTCCCCAGCTCCCTGTCTTTCCCAATGTATGACAATTAATCAGACCCATCAGACCCATCAAAACCCAACAAATAAGAAATAAATAAAAGAGAGAGAAAAAAAACCCCAAAAAAATAAGGAAAAAAATCGAAAATTTATGGAAAAATAAATGATTCAGCCTCTGCACCTCGTGATGGCACTGCAGCCGCGGGAGTAAGGGTTGGAGCTGGCGCCGGGCCGGCAGTTGTAGTACGACGCGCCGCGCCGGGAGCAGGGCACGGTGTTCCTCTTCAGCGCCCCGTAGCTGATGTAGCTGCTCGTCGCCAGGATGCGCCGGTTCATCTCCGAGTCCAGATCGAACTCCCCCTCGCCGTCGCCGCCCGCCGCCAGGCACTCGGCTATCGACCCCTCGCAGCGCGATCCGCCGGCACCGCCGGCCCACCCCAGGCGGTGGCCGTGCTCGCTGACCCCGCCGCCGTGGACGGCGGAGGCGAGGAGGCTCGCCAGGACGAGGGCCGAGATCAGGAAAAGGCAGGACCGCGGCGACGGAGAGAAGATGCTTGCCATCTCGACGGTGCTTTTTGGGTTTCTGGGTTTCTGCTTGGACGAGTGAACGAGCGGTTTCTGAGGTTCTCTGCTTCTGGGTCTTGCCTTGGACGATGAGAAGATGCTCTCTCTCTCTCTCTTCTCTTCTCTCTCTAGAATACTTGTTTGGTGGGTGGAATGGGAGGTGAGAGGCTGGCTCTTCTCTACTTCTTCTGCTGTGGGGGGAAGCTGAAAGACACAGGACAAAGGCTAAGAGGAGCCAACCCTTATAAGACTGAGGTGGAGTTGAATTTCCAGGCGTGGGTTCGGGGTTTATTTACGGGATTGCCACTGCGGAGGTTTCAAATTCTGTCCACAACCGCCAATGTGGACCTCAATTTTGTACTTCGTAGCCGCATATGAAAAGGATAGCAGGGAGGTACTTTCTAAACTCTCCATTAGATGAATATGAAAACGTGCATTCCAATTGAATAGGCTCGCTCAATCTTAGACATTATAGAACGAGAAATATGCAGACCGACGTTCCAATGTAATTGAATTCCACTTTCTATTGGGTACATTGTTCTCCTTAGAAGGTGCAAGGCATTCTTAGAGCGATGATACAAGAGAAATCAATCCAAATTTGAAACAAACCTAACAATGTGGACAAATTAACTTGCGTTAGTCATTTCTTATGTCCAAATTTTCGTTTTCTTTTCCGCTTATTCATCATGGTAGTGGCCTGGCTCGACCTTTTGCAATCCCAGCTAAATTCAATGGCGTGTTCTAGTTTGCCCCTAAGCTACAAACACCAATGGCAAGTGTGTAATTAAGGGCGCCTAATAGGGTTGTTGTTTTGCATTAAGGCCAGCACCACACATGGTTGACTGGTTGTAATCCTCCCCTCAAGTGGTTGAGTTAAAGAGATGAGAGAGAATAAAGAAATGTTGGGGGCAGGAGAGGGACACCTAGGGTTTGCACCTATTCCCCAAATAAGATATAATTCAGAATCCTGTTTTTAACCGAAACACGTTTTCTCTCTCTCCTCCTCCTCCTCCTCCAACTCACTTGACCCTTTATCTATCTCTCTTGCCCACTTCCGTTAACGTACCGTCAGCCATGTATGACGTTGCTCAAAGAGCAATCTTGAGGAACGTTCAAAGATATAAAGAAAAGGTTGACGTATAATGTAAATTTAATTAGTCAACAAAAGAAAGAAGCATATATATAATCAGTTACCTGGTAAACTCACATCAACATTTTAAATTCAAGACTGCAAGTAAATTGAATTAGTCAACAAAAGAAGAAGTATATATATAATTAGTTACCTGGTAAACTCCACATCAACATTTTAAATTCAAGACTATGAAATACGATAATGCTATAAAAATTAAGATGATTGAACCATACAAATAAAAATGGTGGGATTAGACAAGTCCAAAAGAAACCCACAAAATGGAAAATGTATTGACCATGAGTTTATCATCCTTCACATGTTATGACAACATAAATTATTTAGTTAAAGTGACAACTTTGTACTTAGGCACACCAACTTAACAATTTGATTTAATAATAACTCATTGCATTCATATCACCATGAATGCTCAGGTCGATTGAATTCTGAAAAACACATCAAATCTCAAGAAGTATTGTTATAATTTCAAATCCAAGTAATTTCCTAGAGATTGTATCCAAGTAAATTTGTGTTATGACAATTAAACCAAACCATCTATTTAACCTTTTTCAAAGCTCGGAGACTAGCGTTGCAGGATTCGGTCGACTGCAAGTGTGTTGCCAGTTTAACCTTTTGGAGCCAAAAACAAAGGAACAAAGTTCAAATGACCAACGGCTGTCGTCAGGCGAGCAGACGGCGTTATCTGAAGGAAGTAAAAGCCGCCGTTAAAGGCGCGGGGCCCATCGCAATCGCAAAACACAGATCACTCCCTCCTCGATGCGGTGTTTGCGCGTCTCCAGAATCCAACTAATGCCCTCCCAATGCCAGCTGTTTCTTAACCTGCTCTGCCCTCTAAAATACCATTTCTTTAAATGACTAAAGAAAAAAAAGAGGAGCCGGCCCCGAAAAAAGACCGAAAAATAGAAAAATAATCACTCCAGAAATAGCTCTTCAGACACACTCTCTCTTTCGGCGAATCTCCTAACGCCATTTCATTAAAATAATTTTTCTCCAATCTGGGACCAGGACAGAAATGGACATGGAAATCTAAAAGTTAAAAGGAGAGAGAGACATTCGTTCCCCCCAAGTTGACGGATGTGCCCCCTTTTGATTTAACAGCTCCAATTACTTAACCACCCTCACACCTCTTTCATCCCTTCCCATGTTCCTCCCATTTTACCTACCGATGAACGGACGAATGTGAATTAAGCAATTAATAACTCGGTGATGATTTATGATGTCGTTGACATATCCGAGGGAATCGTGCTGACCAGTGAAGAAATAGTCGCCCCCAGAAATCAATTCGTATGGAATGAAAGTTGAAACTGAATAGAGGGGCTTAGAGACTATGGAATTGATTGAAGGAGAATCGGTCAATTCGTTCTTGGAGTCATCTTTTCACCAACCGCACATGATGAGAGTAATCAGGAAATGCGCAGAGAGAGAGAGAGAGAGAGAGAGAGAGAGAGAGAGGGAGAACAGGAATATCCATAAGGTACCTCGAACAAATGCATCGAAGGGCCCCTTGGAAGGCTATATGATGCAATCTTCTGGGTTAAGTCATCCGAAGGGCCGGACTTTTGGTTCATCTACAAGGACCATCTAAGTGTTCTTCTGTCCCTTGTTCACATCAAGGCGAGCTAATATTATCTCTACAACCTCCCGCATCAGGGCGAATCATCTCTAACCAAGTTTCGGCATCGTCCTTCTGGAATTGTTACACTGGCCAATCCACCTCATATCATCTCTTTCTAATAGAAACAGCAAGATGGGCTGTCTTCGCTGAACATTAAAGCAAATAAAATCAGACAACTGCAACGACATAAATTGCTAAATGCTTTCAAAGGCCACTTATCAAACAAGACAATGTTCCATTGAAAAAAAGCAATATAATCTCATAATTTCTGCCTGAATAACAGATCTGTCTTTGCCACTGGAGAAATCAAATCTCTTCAACACGACAACCTAAATAATTTCTAATCAGTCCCAGCCTCTAAAAGTCATGGGCAGCATGAAAGAATGAACGTCAGATTTCATCTGCAGATGTATGGGACAGAATATGACTGAACAAACATAAAGACATTTGCCCTGAAGGTTTAAGTCCATGGATGAATGACTGTATGTAGAGGTGACAAATGCACCATAAAACCACATGATGCCAAGACACAAAATGGGTGAGAGGAAAAACTCAGACACAGGGACTTGTGTGTACTGAAATTTACATGGAGGGATTTACTCCACAGAACAAACTCCTTATCTGAGCCTTAAGTAAATTTTATGATACCTTGACACCGTCACAAATTACCTCAGCAGAAAATATTGCCACAAATCAGAACACTACAAATTCGCCATCCTTAAGTATAGAAAATGGAAGTAACTCGCAAGGAAAAGTTAAACTGAATTCGTTGGAGTTTAAAAATGACGTAATCCTTCTAGAATGTGATTTTAAGAAAGGAACATGAACCTCTTAAAAACCTTTTGACTGCTTCCTCTTCAATATACACAGATTGACTTAAATGGTTTTCAACAGACAAAACAGAAAGCTCTCTATGGCAAGGGATCTATTTAGTCAAAAAACTTCAACAGTCTTTTAAATGTTTTGAATGTGCTGGTGCAAATAGTAGAGAAAGAAAGCGGGAGAAAAACTGACAATTTTATTTTCATAAACAGACAGACTACAAGAATAGCTCAGAGAAACTCAGTATAGAAGGCAGCAGAAACTTTAATCAAACAAGTCATAGATCTCCACATGAATAGCTGTTTTAGAGATGGTATAGAGCAGCAGCCCCCCCCCCCCCCCGCTCTTTTTTTCTTTTTCTCTCTCCTCCTCTTCCACCATATTTGAAGTCACGAAGCTAGAAAGGAATTATTTGACAGATTTTACAAGGTCTAAACACAATTTCCAATAGTTCTAAATTGCTATGTCCTGTCCATAAAGCATGCGACTCTTGTAAGAACCATCGACACTTCTCTGCTTTTATCGGAAGGAAGCCAGGAACAAGTTGTGGTAAAATAAAAGTGCAGAACCATACCTATATCAATACCTCACTCAGCAAAGCGCATCAACTTAATACTGAAAAACAAAAGAGAGGGAAAAAGAAGTGCATTAAAACGGCAGCTTTGTTGCATGATGGACTAGTTAGATTGGCACAAGCACCAATGTATAGTCAAGTAGGAGAAAAAAGGAGAAAAGAAAAAATGACACAGGATGCTTAAAGCAAGCAAGACACTACTCCCAACTATTTGAAGAAAAAAAGGACAGGATATATCAAGCATTGGAAGGCACAAGCACTTACCAGTAAAACTAAGAGACGGAGGTTATCATAGTCAAACAGGAAACATAATGTTATTGATCTTCATAGTATGGTGGTGTTGATCGAACACAGAGTTCATCACCATCCTCGTTATCATCATCCTCATCTTCATTGGTGTCAACCCAATTACTTGGATGACGTTGTGAAAAACCATTTCCATCTATAAAAGAGAAGAATGAAGAGAATCGCTTTAGAAGGATTATCCAATTCAACTACTAACAAACTGCATGAACATACTAATGATGCACTAATTAGTGCTATATAAGTGACAATCTTGTTCGGTACCTTTGCCTCTAAAAACATTTACAACCACTAACAAATGACATGATACAAGCAGACTAATTGAACTGATACTGAGAAGCCCAAGAAAGGCACATCAGTTCAGTCTTCCAGAAATAGGTACTTGCACAGGTATGTGCAATGTATCCTTGGGTTCACAGTCGAGCAAAAAGAATAAAATAGTTTTGCTCCACCTTGTCTGTGATATCAGGTGGACAGTCACACAGAAATGCTTACAGGTTTGGTAGGACATACATGGATTTTTGACGAAACTTTTTCCTTCTCGGTGCATGAATAAAGAGTAAATTTACTTTTTCCTTCTCGATGCATGAATAAAGAGAAAAAAGTTTGCAAGATTCCAAGATAAAGTCACGCAATCAATTGGCCTAAGCCGAATGCTTTCCAGCAAAGCAGCATTTGCAGAAGGGAAACAGGCAATTGAGAAAGTAGCAACTTTATTAAGAAATACCTGTAGGAGATAGCAAAACAATTCGACCTACAGATAAAGATGGTGTTCATCATACACAAAAAATGAGAGAGAGATTGAGAGATGAAGAATCTGGACCAGTTTGGGTATTTCCTTCAGCTGATGCAGCCTTTGATATTTGAATGGTGCTGATCCTTTCAATTCCTGACTGACCACCAGCTCTTAGGATCCTTTCTTCTGGAACTTGCCTTCCATCAGAACCACTGCCACTTCTTGCAGCACTTCCTGCCCAAAGTTAGTAAACCACTCAAATTTTAATTCCCAAGAGATATCTTCCTATCGACTTTCTGAAAAACATTATTTTACTGATGACATACACAGCATCTCATTTTAGAGCAAAGCAAAGTCAATTTCCTTGCCATCTTTGAGATGATAGTGCTACAAGCTACAAGCATCACTCACCCGAGAGTTCAGACCATATTCTGGTATGATTTGATGGAATCTCGGAAGCACTTGTTCTATTCCTCTCTGGCTGTTCTCCAGAAGCTTCTGCAGTATCAGCCTGGCCCAGCATTCCATTTGCTGAAGGTCCAGTAGTACCTTCATGTAATTGGGATGTAAGCATGGTGGCCGGTACAAGCATAGCATCAAAATTGGAAGAGGCCCGTTCATCAATGCCAAATTTAGGGGCCATCAAAATAGGCCTGTTGCATAAAAACATTCAGTTGTATCAAGTCCTTTATTCTTATCTATTTTGCATTTAGTTGCACCTAAGCCCCCCTATGACGGCAGAGATGTTGCACTTGAAACCACGAATTTAGTATTAAAAAAGAAAAGTGAAAAGATTTACATTAACCATCAAGTTATTGCACTGGTATTCTTAGCTGGCATACTTTACTAGCACCTTGCATTAAACTGGATAAATAATCCATTTATAATCCAAGCTAAAACTTCCTTAAACCATTATTATCCAAACTTGATGCGAAGGTGCATTATATTCTATCAACCAAATTTTTAATGATAGTCTCTTGTTTTATGACATTCAGCTCAGAAGTAAAATTGTCATCGGCCTTTACAATTGTGATAGTGAAGCTAGGCATTAGCATGTATTAAAACTCTGAGCAGATAACTAGCAATTATGCATCTATTAAAACCAGTTATGGACTGATTGCGTGAAAACTACCCGTTGCATCTGAACTACTTGCATATTCAAAATTGAAGTGAAGCATGGAAAAAAATGGATAGAAGGTAAGAGTCGAAAGAGCATTCAGAATTTACTTACTCGCCAGCCTTCTCAAAGTACAAATGAATGTCCACTTCACATCCCTCACAGAATGCAAGAAATGCCTGGATTTCCATGAGATGGACAGACGTTAAATACTATCATATTCACAGGAAAAAACAAGGAAAAACTTCGACATAAAAGATGGTCCTGAATGTGACCCCAATAGCATTTCAGCAACTAGGTGGACTCATTTTAAGGAAATGGAGCTAAGTTTGAAAGTGAAGTCATATGTTCAAGAACTTTTAGCTGCATTTATGACCCAAATGTCTTGATAGATAATATAATAAAAAACGGATCAGATGGAACACCTTCAACTCTTTGACAGCAAAAGTCACGTCTACTGGGTTGCCATTATGAGCATACTGCACAAACTCTTCCACAGGATCTATCCACAGCTGAGTGTGCAGCAAAGAGTCGTTCTCTGCAACCAGAATCTGAACCATGATATTCTTCTCCATAGACGATTGAAAAGGAAAAAGTTAATCTCTACCTTTAGTAGGATCAATGTAGCTTCGAAACTCGACAGCTTTCCCACCAAATTCACTAGCAGCATCAGAAGGATCGGAGTTGCGTTCCGTTGCAATGATAGTAATTTCCTGAAGGGATGACTGAAAATTTGCAAGCAATCTATTCAGATCACGAGGCCTCACTACAAAATTGCTTGGGTATCTTCTCCTATCCAGAGATAATTGTTGTATGTTGGGGTCAACATTGCAAGTAATCCAGTATGTTTTCTTAATGCCTGCATGCATATGACAACATCACATATGCATGAACAAAAACTCACAGTTGGCACAGTGAGATAAACATGTATCTCTGCATGGTGCAGCTTCTTATCACATTTATGCAGGTTTGACAGGTGCCGCCTCCGATTTATATTACATTTAGATAACATACTGAACAGTACATAATTGCATGACTGAGTCACAAAGGCTTAAAATGTTAAGTGGCCAGCAAAAAAGAAGTAAAAGTGGTAGACATTGGAATCTAATTTTTAACATAAACTTCCCCATCTCTTTATTCTGAATTTGTTGGCTTTATAGGTCATATTGGGGCACTGCAAAATCCCTTTAACAGGGTTCATGCTGCTTTTACATGATGAGAAATTATAAAAGCTCGTCTCCGTGGACACATATGACATGACGAATAAATGCTTCTCAGCAGCATCTTGCAGTCATTTTCTCTCAATGAACATGTCAGTTTCAAGACTTCATTTCTGCTGTTTTTCCATAGAATTGAAGTGAGATTATTTTTAGGGGAAAAGGGAATGCGCTAACTTTTCCATCTGTGCCACGAGCTTGCAATCTTAACCATCAAATACACCATTTCAAACATAATAAATTCAGAGCACCACGCACACAACAGAAAGGTCTTTACCACTGAAGCACTGCAGAGCCCATTGAACTTTTGATGCATTGATGTCTGGTAATTGCACACTCAAATAATCAATGTTTGTAATAGGCGTTCTAAGGACAGAACAGACAGCCTGCAGAGAGTACTTTGTAAGTGTTTGTAAGTTGCTTACAACTATAAACTGGCAAATATACTAGAAAGATGAGCAATGACAATATACCTTTAAAAGAATGCTGCATTGAACCTGTGCGCCAGATACTGTAAACACATCAAAGAGGTCTGGCTTGAAGGTTATCAATTGATAGGCAGATCTTGATGAATTGAGTGCGTGAAAGGAAATCTGGAGGTCAAATATGAATATGAGAATCTTAATCTGACATATACAAGTAAGAAGGTGATATTTGTACACAGATCAATACTATTTCAATTCTAATACATCAAATAGTGCCAAGTGCCAAACATGAGCTTAGAACTTGGAACTTCTATTGTTATTTGGTAGTTAAATGCGACAAGGCAAAAGGAAGTCATGCAAAGTATGATCGTGAGAGATATGCTAGGGAGCACATTCATGCTTTCACTTATTGAGTGTTGCAAAACTCCATACAACACCATCAAAGTAACTAGACAAACCAGGAAAGCATTAGCAAGACAGAATAGCAGCACATAGTAGAAGGTTATCCATAGGGCTTTTCTCCTATGGTTTCACCATTCGACATTTTCCGCAAGTACCGATAGTTCTCCTGGCTACAGCAGTGAATTGTTCTTCTTACGATATAACGACTTTGAATCACCCTATCAACAGTATCAGATTCTTTTAGTCACTTCAGATTTTTATGCACGTCGAGTTCTAATCACCGTCGACAGGGCCAATCCCAGCCTAGGTCAACAAATTTCTGCCTCAAATCCACCGCCGAAAGCTCCACGCACTCGGCAATCGGTGCAAGGACTCTCAGAATTTCTCAATCGGACACTGTATCGGGCGAAATGAGCCGATACCTAACACAGCATCATAGCCATCTAAACTAAGCATCGCTCGGCAGGGCACACGAAGAAGCAACTGCCGTAGCTATTTCACTCGATGGATGAAGCTGAGGAACGATGATCGACGTGGATTTCAGTGGCGACACGCCGGAGCTGTGGGCGAGAGAGACGACGGAGAGAAGAAGAAGGAGAAGAAGAAGAAGAATGTCGGGAGAAATGGATGGAATGACCTGGGAAGGAGAAGCTTGGATGGCGAGGTCGTTGCCGACGCGGGAGAGGCAAGTGATGGAGCGAGCCAAGGTCTTCAAGGCGTTGCCGCTCAGGGTGAACTCCATTTTTCCAGCTCTTCGCTTTCCCTCTCTGCAGCGACGCTACAGATTTTTATGAGGGGTCGCCGAAAAATTGGCGGGATTGGAAGAAGACGACGCTTTTGGTCTTTGGCTCGGGGAATCAATTATACAACAGTTAATTATCACTTTTGGCCCCCAAAGATACAATTATATTACTGATGTTTCCCCCAGTGAATATGTTAGTTTTATAAACAAATTCATAAAAAAGTTAGGAAATAGTTTGCTAGATAAATAGAAGGAAACATGACTTCTCATTGGGCCACTTTTCATGTTTCAATAGGGGGGCACCAGCCTTTCCAAAATTTTGATCAAAAAGTAAATCCATTTCTTTTATTAAAAGTAAACTTTCGGCCAAGCTGTTTTAATTATAACTTATGCTTGACTGAAGTCAGCCGTAAATTATAACTCATGAAACTCCCAAAAATACAAACGCGGCCCAATCGACAAAGTAATAAATATAAATCATTTTGATATTTGGTCAATGTTCGTGAAAAAACATTACGTTGTACTATAATTTGCTTTATTCCTCGCGATAGAATCTACAATGTTACACGAGCAGTGGAGCCTGTAGTACACAATATCTACGAAGGTCACGTAGGAAGAGCAGAGAAAAAGGGCACCGGACACACAGCCACTCAGGCGCATGATGTGAGCGTTTACATTTCCCACCCTCCAAGCTCCCCGTTCCCACTGCTGGGCTGGAAGGCCACTGAACCTCGGACACGTGGTACAACCTTCAATACCATTCTTCCATTGTCCTGTCCAGCATGTCAACACTCAACGTGGACCCAAGTATATTCTAAAACTCTTTTGTCTAAACTCTGAAATGTAAAATATCATGGGTACTCCCTCATTGGTGGAGAAGAAAAAATTACACTAGAGATTTAGAGGGACCTTCAGGTGAGGAGGGTAGACTCCACCGCACCGCACCTCGTAAGGGGTATTTGAGGAACTGATAAGCTGATATAATAGTTACTTGTGCCGGGTGTTGGTGAAGGTGAATGGGTGAGTGAAACACCCATTGCAAGGTCAACATGTGCTTTGCATAGTGTCTCTCAATTAATTTGTTGGCCTTGTACCCCCGATTGAGAGACACTGTGCATTAAGCATGCCTCATCCTCAATAAATAAAATCCCCTCCTCTCCGTCTTGCTTCATCCATTTGCGCAATTGAAGGTCGGAGGATTCAGGCTTCCGGGGTTTCTTCATCCCTTTCAAACATGGATTCTCTTTCCCATTTCAAGAAGAGAGAGAAATGCTAACTTGCTTTTGGACATGAATTCTTTATTCCACATAATGCTGCCATGGATCATAAGTAATTCAACATATCTCAGTCATTGATGCATGCCTCATTTACATGCATCAATGTTAAGAATTGGTTGCTTAGAAAAATGAGTCAATGGAAAATTTGTTCCTAGTCAATGGAAAATTAATGTTTAAATTCAGGAAAATAATTTCATATTTAAAAAATCAAAGATTTTTTTTTCCCAAAATATGATTGGATATGGATAATTGAAGACTTTGCGTTTGGGCACAATACTGGCTTTTGGATTGGAAATTGGGAATCAGAGCATTTCTTGGATTCTTTCTTAATTTGTTCTTTCTCGGATCTTATTATGGATTTTGTTGGGATGAGATTGCATTATTTTCACAACGCAAATAACTTGTCAAGTTAATTATTTTGTACTAGAGTGAGATTGGACAAACAAAATTTAATCAATAGCATAATTGAAATTGACACTTCTTTTAAAGTTCTATTTATTTGTTAAATGAATCTTTTCTCCTTTTATATAGTTCAATTCTATTTTCTGTTTGAAAAACCAAATTCCTCATCTCAGATTTTGATTAGGTCCAAGCAGAAAAGAGGGAAGAAGGTGTGATGAATGGAATAAGGCTGTCAGATTCAGAGAATTTGAGAAAGAATCGCATTAGATGTCGAATAAGATTATACATATTTTTTATATGTAAAAATGGTGAGAGAACTGAGATTTTCTAGGAGATAGGCTTGAACAATTGAGATTTAGGGGAAGGAAGTCGCTCCAAGTTATGATCGTTTTGGCTCAGCTATTAAAGCAACTACTTTGTTCAACTTTATGGGTCGAAGAGATGAAGAGTAAATGGGGACCATGAGACGCATTTTGTCTTACTCAATTTATTATTTTTAATTACTTTTTTCCTTTTTCCTTTTCATTTTTTTTTTCTTTTCCTTCCACCTTCTTCCTCCGTTGGCCGCGTGCCTCGGCGGCGGCTGGAGCTGTGGGCGAGAGGGACGACAGAGAAGAAGAAGAAATGTGGAAAGAAATGATTGAATGACCTGGGAGGAGATGCTTGAATGGCGAGTTCGTCGTTGACATGGGAGAGGCAAGTGATGGAGTGAGCCAGGGTCTTCAAGGCGTCGCGGCTCAGGGTGAACTCCATTTTTGAGTTCTTTGCTTTTCTCTCTACACTGACGCTATGGATTTTTATGAGGCGGTCATTGAAAAATTGGCGGGATTGGAAGAAGAAGATTAGGCGAAGGTGTAGAGAGGGAAGCGAAAATATTTTGAATTCCAGTGCTACATCTTCTAGAACTCTGAGTCAATCCACGGCACTAAATTCCAGTGGTACATCTTTTAAAACTCCAAGTCAATCCACGACAGCTATTACCAATTATAGTCTTCAATCGTCCGATACTCAAGTTGCTCTTTGGATAAGGGAATTAATGATGTTAATGATGTAACACATTAATTATCATTTTTTGCCCCCAAAGATACGATTATATCATTGATGTTTACCCAAGAAAGTATTTTAGGTTTTTTAGATTTATCATTAGATAGCATTGACGTGTAAATCATAATTTATAACTCGAAGGGAAATCACAAAAATGGTTCATGTATGAGTATACCCATTCAATTTTGATCCTGATACTTTATATTTGTCGCGTATTTGATCGGTAAACTAATCTTCAATCTTGATTTTAGGATCAATGTTGATTTTTTTCGTCTAGATGCAAACAAAAGGTGCAAAGTAATGGCTAAAGATTGTCACGTGGCATTAACATGTAATAATAGTGCAAAAACAATGGGCACCCGTGTGTTCTTCCGGGAAAATAATTTGTTATATAGTTCGGCACATCAAAAAATAATAAACAGCTTTTTTTTAAGCATGGTTTGACATTTACAGAAATTATCTATGATAGATAACATTTGCGATTATTATAATTCTTTAATTGCCACTTAATTTGCTATTTATTTGTCTGAAGTGATAGAAAAATATTCTTGTGTTGTATAGACCTTTTATAAACTATGTAGGTCTATTCAAGTAATTAAATATCAAATTGTTTCAATCAATTCTGCTTGAATTCTATTATTTTTGAGTAACTTCATAATTTTTTTCCTTTTTCTTATGAAAGAATATACATTTTGAGTTTTTAGGATCCCTAGAATTTCATTAAAAAAATAATAGAAACTCTAAAAGTGAAAGAACGAACCTTCAGATCTTTCTTTATCTTGTTGAATTTTCCTCTTCTTCAAAGGATTAATCAACAAACATAGACGAAAAGGTACATGTTTTTCTTATTATTGATAAATGAAAAGAATAGGAAAAAAAAAAAGAAATAAGGAGGAAAAGCAATAAGGGTAAACGTGGAATTTGATGATTTTTTACCGCTATTTTACTATGCATCAAAGGCTCAGTGGAGCATATTAATATAGGATACACAAATTAATGATATCATAGTGGAACGAATTTTTTCTCACAATAGATATATTGTCAAATACTAATTACATGTGCAAAGTGCAATATTCTTATTATATATAGGCATATATATCATCACTATTCATGTAATTGGAAAACATATAAAGAAAATATAATATTAGAAACGTTAAAAGATAATTAAAAGAATTATAAAAGCGCCCGGAGATTCGAGCCTGGCTCCCACCGACCTTGCTGCATTTCCGACCGCTGGCCCTTTGATTTTGATAGTCTTGGTCATTCTTTAATCTAGTTATAAGACGACAGAGAGGCAATGAAAAACTGACACATGGCTTGCTCCGGGGAAACCTTGACCAATAACCCGTTGTGTCTACCTGCAGCAATTCTAAGTGATCGATCAGCACTCAGCAGCAGCCCTCGAGCATTTTGGTCCATTTGAACTAGGGGAAGCATTACAAGTATAGGCTAAATTATCCTTCATAAAATGGTTATTCCACAATAAATGAGCAATAATCAAGATAAATGCATGATTAGAAGCAATACTATTAGATACTTAGGAAAGCCTGACTTGAATTGCACATGCAAGTTTATTTGTGTAGATCGTTTTTGATAACTTCTTCAGATTGTGTGAACTAGCATATTGATTTGGGACGAACTTAGCAATTTCCATTTGCACATATAAGAAAATATTTGAAATTGAAAATTGGAAGTCAGGTTAAGGACTAAATTTGTAATAAAATAGAGACAGGACCACCAAAATTAAACATCAACAATAATACATTGACCATTTTGTAATTTCTTTTGAATAATCATTTTTTCATTTTTTAACTTGTATACCTCCGATGCTTAGTAAGCACATGTAGTCAATATTTGATCAGCTACCTAATAACCGGGGATTAATTTATGGATTTAGTTCGTTAGAGATAAGGAAATGTGCTAACCGAAGATAAGGGAATGCGCATATTTAATTGATGAATGATTGCTTAGTCAGCATATCATGACTTTGAATTACTATAATAAGGTTCTTTTAGGTCCAATTTAGTAACCGGCTCAATAGTGACTATTTATGTTATTTTGTTCTCTAGAACAAAAAAAAAGGAATATAAATCTGTTTGATAATGTCTTTGTTTTCGGGAATATGAACAAATTTGTTCCCAAGAATAAATTTGGAACAAAATCAAGGAGTAGAAAAAATATACTTATTTATTCCTAGGAACAACCCAAGAATCAAATAATTTTTTTATTCTTTTATTATTTTTCATTATCTTCTTCTTCTTCCTCTAGTTGACAATCTCGTTAGAGCCTTACCTCAGCCAACAACCCCTTTCCTCGCCGCTCGCCGCTCGCCGCTCACCGCACGAAGTTGAGCTCGACCAACCACTCGCCTTTGGTGAGGCTCGGATCCGTCGCAGACAAGGCTTGACCTCACGCTGGGGTTGGCAAGGTCACCCATTCTCGTCGACAGCGTGTCGGACACGACACGGAAGCACGGACAGCGTGCCAACCTAGGCCTTGGCCAACCACCGGTTGGCCACGAGGCTTGACCTCGATGGGGTTGGCAAGGTCGCACATTCTCGTTTGGCTGGTGGCCACCAAAAAAATTAAAGAAAAAGAAGAATAAGAAGAAGAAAAAGAAAAAAAAAAAAAAAAAAATAATAAAATTATTTAAAAATTAAAAGAAATTTTAAGTCACAAAAAAATTGATGGTCGTATTCAACGCATTTCTATTTTGGGAATAGAAATTTTATGCAGTTTTCAAATGCATTTAAATGCTCAAAAACTCGTCTAGGAAACAGAATAAAAAAATTATTTTGAATAGAAATTGTTCTCGAAATATAATGGTTATCAAACACATCCTTAATTACTTAAAGTTTATCCACATCAAGTTCTAACCATCGTCCATAGGCCCAATCACAACCTAGATCAACAAACTTCTGCCTCAATCCATAGCCAAAGTCTCCCACACTCGGTAATCGGTGGAAGGACTCTCAAATTTGTCAATCGGACACTGTATTGAGCGAAACAAGCCAATACCTAACACATCATACAATCTAAACTAAGCATCACTCATCAGGGCACGAATAAACAATGACATAGCTTTTCCCTCGATATATGACTTTTTGGGGAGTGATTGGCGTAGATGTCAGGGGCGACCGCGAAAGTTTTCACTTTCCTTTCTCGATTTTTTCGGTAGAATGACTATTATATTGGACTCTTTTCGGCTCAACATGGAAAGTTACCATCATATCATGGGGTATACTACTAAATTAATCCTGTTCCAAAATACAATCATTGTTCTCGCTCGCGCACTAGATCATTTAATGATTTTTTGGTAATTATTGTTGTAAAACATGGTCCAGATATTGCAACCGCCGAACAAAGGACCAAGTCCAAAAGTAAGTTTACAAAGAGGGAACCAACGGTTGCTATAGCTGCTAAGTTTGATAAGGTGCATATTTGATTGCCTGAATATACGTTAGTGATCGTGCCTTTTTAGCAAGTCCAGAATGCAACAAAGCGGCCATTTAATTGCAATTCCTTTTCCCCCTCTCTTTTGTTTTTCAGTATTAAGTTGATGTGCTTTGCTGAAGGTGGTGTCGGTATAGGTATGTTTCTGCATTTGTATTCTGTCACAACTGATAACTCTTCCTGGCTTCCTGCCAAGAAAAACAGAGCAGCGCCGAGAGATCCTACAGTCACATGCTCTATGGACAGGACCTGCAGTTTCGAACTATTGGAGATGGTGTTGAAGTTGCTTGTAGTTTTTTCATTTGTACTGACCCAAATAGATGCCTTGCGGTGGAAAGCTTTTCTGTTTTGTCTTTTGGAAACCATTTTAAGTTAATCTGTGTATATAGAAGAGGAAAGGTCAAACGGTTTTAGAGATGTTTATGTTCGTCTCTTAAAATCTCATTCTAGAATGATTACGTCATTTTTAAACTCCAACCGATTCAGTTTTAACTTTTCCTTGTCAGTTGATTCCATTATCTATACTCATGCTGCGGAGATAATTTGTGACAGTGTCAAGGTATCATAAAACTTTCTTAAGGTTCGGATAAGGAGTTTGTTCTGCAGAATAAGTACCTCCATGTAAATTTCAGGACACGCAAGTCCTTGTGTCTGTGTTTTTCCTCTCACACATTTTGGGTCTTGGCATCGTGTCGTTTTATGTTGCATTTGTCACCTCCACCTACGGTCATTCATCCACGGACTTCAACCTTCAGGGCAAATGTCTTGATGTTTGTTCAGTTTTATTCTGTCCCATATACCTGCACATGAAATCCGACATTCATCCTTTCATGATGCCCATGACCTTTGGAGGCTGGGACCGATTTGGCACTTATTTAGGGTGTCACATTCATGATCAAAGACATTTGATTTCTCTAGTGGCAAAGACATTTCTTGCCACATGCAGGCGTGTACTCTTTTTATAGTAGGAAAAGAAAGCAACTTTTTTTTTTGCGTGGATTTAAGAACCTAAATCTCAATCGGATTGGTTCGTGTGCTAATACCATGTGATGAAATAAAATACATAACATGCACAGATGGCCGTTGTTGTTCAGCCATCGACTAGGCATGAGTACCTTGTTACATTAGCAAGTAATGTATGAATGAAATTACCGAGTAAATTTGGTAAACCGGTCTTAAAATAGTGATAAAATCATAGCTTCGGTAATCTGGTTAGTTGTCTTATGGCGTGAACGGGCGACCAAGTGATGAATCAAGCCTGTACTTGTCTAGCCTGCTCTGCGTGTGTGCTTCGATGTCCATTTAGCTAGTTTAGTTTAAATTTTTTTTGTATAGAGATTGTTGAGCTAGTACCATGAGGAACGATCTACAAATTATATCAAACACACAATGTGTGTATCCAAAAACGAAAGAGTAGTGAACGGGGATCATGTTATTCCTAATGTACCCATCGTTTCCCCTGGTCCTCTCTAAGCTAAAATAATAATAATAATAATAATAATAATAATAGTAGTAGTAGTAGTAGTAGTAGTAGTAGTAGTAATAATAATAATAATAATAATAATAATAATAATAATAATAATAAAAAATTGCCTAGTTTCTCCAATTTCATCATTTCTCAATCTTAAATTCCACCACGATCTTATGTAAAATTACCATTATCATCCCATATCCTGCTTTGAATGTAATAATAGAACACAAGGTGAATATCCAAGCCAGTATCAACAGAGAGCAACCAATTCTTCACTTTTTGATTCATGTAAACGAGGCATGTATTAACAATTGAGATATGTTGAGACACTTGTGAGACAAAGAACCACATCTAAAAAAAGGGGTTGATAACTATCGACAATAAATCTTACTTTCGATAGATTTAAAATCATTTAAAACCACTTAATATGTTCTTGATTACTTTGCTTCAAGAATTTGAGTTGCTCGGAAATCAAGAATATAAACTCGAATATATTAACATTTACAGAAAAGGAATAGAGGGCAAATCTGCAAGGTACAAATTGGTCTCCAATTGTTTCGTGAAATTTGAGATTTTTAAATATTTTCTAAGAAATAATTTGAACAGGAAAACTTGCTTTTAATTTTTTAAATAGACATGCACTATGTAGACGTTAATAATTTGGGCATGGGCAAGTCATGGAATTGAGCACGGGCCCATAGAAGTCGGGCTCAAGATTCCCAATGCCCATGCCCGGTTGCTTAGCACCTCAAGCTGGGTCCTTCAAGGTGGGCTAGCATCCACAATGGTCGAGCCTAGGACTTTAGCGCCCATGCTTGGGTCCTCAACACCCAAGCCCTAGTTCATGGAGGCTAGGCACAAGCCATAGAGGCTGGGCCTAGGACCTCAATGCTCATGCTTGTGTCCTTGGTGCTTTAGCCCTTGTCCTTGGTGCTTTAGCCCATGTCCATTGAGGCTAGCCCAGGACACTCGTGCTTGCTGCCCGACCTAAATTTTGTGGACTCGGGCTCAAGCGTCAATGGACTCAGGTTGGGCAACAAGGATCTAAGCATGAGCACAGGGGTATTAGGCTAGGGCACTGGGGAGTTGGGAATGAGCACCGAGATCCCAGGCCTAGCCTTTGAGGATATGGGCTTGGCCTCTATGAATTCAAGCCCAACCTTTGTGGATGCCTAGCCTTTGTGGACAAGGGCTCGAACATCAAGGACTAACCATCGGGATCCCAAGCTCAACCTCAATGGACCCAAGCCTAGCCTCAATGGACCTACGCCGGTCTTGATGGACTCAACCTTGGCCCATTGCTAAGGACCCATGAAACAACGTTGGAGTCTCTGGCTTGATTTCTAGTCATATTTTGAAAATGATTTTTAACTTTTAGAGAGAAATTTATTTTCCTGATTTTTCTTTTGTTAGTTTTTCCTAAATTTAAGTATAAGTTTCCATTGACTTGGAAAAAATAGTTTGTTAAGGGTATTTGGTAACGATTCTATTTTTAAGAATAATTTTGTATCATAAATGGCTTTTTCTGATTCTATTCCCGATAACAATTTTTGAGCAAAAGAATGTGCTTGATAATTATCCAAAATTTTTATTCATGGGATAGAAATGTGTTTGGTAGGATTCTTAAATTTTTTTGTTTCTTTTAATTTTTAATACTTTTATTATATTTTTCTCTTTTTTCTTTTTATCTTCTTCTTCCTCCTTCTTTATAGCCAGTCACCGGCCATGGGGCGAGGTTCGGTGAGCTCATCGAAGGCTCGCCTGGCCAAGGGGAGCCTCGACCTCGCCCAGGCCATGCGAGGTTGGCCTCGCCCAACCACGATGAGGCTCGAGCCGATGAGCCTTGTTGTGGCTCGGCATCGCCGGGGACCGGTGACACTCCAATGAAGTCGTTGGCCCTCGTATAGGTCGCCGGCCATAGTTGAGGCCGGCGATCGGCCAAAAGGAAGAAGAAGAAAGGGGAAGAGAAGAAGAGAAAAGAGAAGAAAGGTGGAGAAAAGAAAAAAAAAACAGGAATTGATTCTAAGAATTGTTCCCAAGAACAATAAGCAATTTTTTTTTCTACTTTTTGATTTTGTTCCAAATCTATTCTCGGAAAAAAAAAATAGATTTTTGTTCTTGAGAACAAAAATTTTACCAAACGAATTTCTGTTCTTTTTTCATTCTAAAAAACAAAAGAACAAAAATAGTTATTTCCCAGAAGGTTACCAAACAGGGCTTAACTCATTTTCCTAAACAATCCAAATGCCAAAAAATGAACTAAAAATTTTTTTTCCATGAAATAAACGAAGCCTATTTTTAATAGGCATAAAAATGATGGAGATCCTTTACCTTGAACAATGTTTTCATTGGCATCTCAATCAATTCTTAACAATGAGACATGTACATGAGGCATGTATTAACGGTTGAGATATATTGAGACACTTGTGTTTCGTGAAATCATCTTGTGAAATAAAGAATCCATGTCCAAAAGTGAAGTCAGCATTTCTCTCTTTCCAAAATGGGAAAAAAAAAGCCACGTTAAGAAGTATACAGAAACCCAGAAGGTTGAAACCTAGGATCTTGATCGAACGAATGAAGGAATGAAGCAAGAGACAGTGGTTTTATTTATAGAGAGAGAGTAGGATCATTCATTCAAAAGAGAAGGGAAGGGGACCATGTCTTTGCATGACCCCTGCAGCTCCAGTTCCTCCTTCAGAAATCTTAAGATCTTTGGCTCAAGAAGAAGGGGCTGACCCATATCATCATCACTTAGTTCTATGATGTATTGTCTACACTTGTATTAGTTATCGAAGGGTTCTAATGAGGCAAGGGACGAGTATTCCCCATGGTAATGTTCCTCTGGTATTACAATCTTTACATAAAGGACACTACAAGCATAAATACCCTCTTTAGAAGGTTGCGTAGGAGAGAATGAATAAATAGAATATGGAAAAAGGAAATAGCCTCTCTAGCATAAATACGGTTTTATCTTTCATGATGTAGAAGGTATTCAAACTAATATTAAGTACAACACAAGGTCATGTCCGAATATCTAAACCAACTTCACAAAGAGCAAGCCATAACATCCTGGAAACCAGAAATTGTCACCATTTTCTAATTTGCAATGAATGTGAATGCCATCAGGATATAAAGAATGGCAATCGGCCAAGGCTTGTCACTTAGGAAGATGTACATTAATAGGCCACATTTGAGTTGCCTACTGGAGAGACGGAGGAGAAGAAGAGATGTGGAAAATATTGAGAGGATGAATGCTTCGGCAAAAGAGGATAGTAGTTTTGGGGAACGGAGAATCCTTTTGTCGTCCTTTCCCCGCGTCGCATTACCGAAAGGTGACCGAGTGCAGAGGACGAGTTTCAATGCTTTTAGTGCTGAAATGACCAAAACACCCACACAAAAGCATCGAGACCACTCATAACATGCTGAAATAGCGGATTCTCCCCAAAACTACCATCCTCGTTTGCCGAAGCATTCATCCCAGGTGAATCAATATTTTCCACATCTCTTCTTCTTTCTCCGTCTCTCCAGTGGGCAACTCAGAATCAGAGCGTTAATGGAGAACAACAATCCAGCTGATTTCGGTCGTTGGAGGTAAAGGCTTCAGCAACCTCAAACGTGGCATAATGTCCTTCAATAAGTTGGAGAATTGCGACTTAAATCATGCCAAGATCTTGATTTTCTTTCCTGTTCCTATGTCTGATCATGTCCACTGAATGCTGATTTGTTTGGGAAAAAACCTGCGTCCTACGTAGATCAGTTTAACTTGTTGACGCATTATGATCTTGTATGTTCAGCACTTAAGAGCTCAATTCCAGGTGTAGCACTTAGGAACCAGGACTAGAGCACAAGCCACTCGAGTCTCAAGTAGAAGCTAGAAAACGAGACTTGGTTACATTCTCGTATCGAAACTCAGGTTCATGCTCGGTACAAGACGGAGCACCGAGCTTGTATCCTAGTTTCGGTTAGCTTGAGACTCGGTTTCTACTTGAGTTTTCTACCCAAATACCTGAGACTGAGCTTCTGCCCAGTAAGCATGGGTCTTACCTGGTTTTATATTCACTCTGTTTCTGGGAAGGAAAATTCTTTCACATCGATGAAGAGACCTGAAAGTATATCCACTCTGTTTCTTTTTTTTGTCAATGGAAACTCATATTAAGAAGAACGTATTAATTGAAGGTTAATTACAAAAATTACTTTTAGCTTTTCCTCCTTACTCGCAAAATAGAAGGGAGAGGGAGAGAGCCAAACCAACCTCAAGGAGAGTGAAGATGAACTGCTCCCTGGCTTGCACACAGATGACGTTGCTGTTGATGAAGACGAGCACGATGCCGGAGGGTTGGGCGTCGATGGAGATGATCCTGTGCCGCCATTGCTGGAACTCCAAGCTGGAACTCCAAGTTGGTGAATTTGGTGAGGATTCCTAGATCTTCTCGCCGTCGAAATGTAGGAACAAGTTTGCATGATAAAACCGGGCTGCCTTCACATAGTTCGTGGCAAAGGTTCGATGATACTTTTGGGCAAAAAGTCCATCAAGAGCCTCTGCAACCTCTGATCCATTCTCTTCCTCCTTCGAGAGCCTCTTCGTGTTCTTGAGAAATACACGGAGGAGAGATATAGGGAACCGCTATCTAATACAGTTGGCATGGTGTACGGCAGATTAGTTTTTGAGGTTAGAGAGAGATTTCAAAATATCTGTCCAAATTTTTGTTGTTATTTAGAGGCCGTGGGAAAATATCAGTTACAGTTTGCAATACACCGCTTTGTTTTTTGGGATGTGAATCATATATTGATCACATATGAATCATATATTGATCACATACGGAGTGCCTGCTACGAGGGTCTTTGATTTGGTGATGCAAATTACATTTAATTTAATAGTTGACTGATATGCCAATTCAAATTATGGTTGTTAATGAAAAAGTTAAAAGTATTTTGTACTTTTCTGTTAATTCTAAAGTATTATTCAGATTTTAAAAGATCATGAGAAAATCACATATGAATATTCATACTCATGTCAATAATTATCTATTATGAAAATTTTAGATGTTTAAGGTTCAAAAAAGGCAAAGGGGACGCCCCTCAAGATGTGCGAAAAAGAAAAAGTACAAATTACTGTAAGCAAGTTCTAGATATTATTATGTAGCTAGAATGATACATAATAATATAAATGTATATCATCATGATTTCTGTCCATCCTTTGAGAGTGATAGAGTTAGAAGTATTTATCCATGCGTTGATAATTTTTTTTTTTTTTTTGCGAATTAAAAAATTAAGACACATTGTGGATGGCCTCGAGAGGGTCCCACCCATATAGACTTATTTTTCTCCAAATTGCCACTTGCTTTCTTTTGATTTTTCAAAACTTAACGAACAAGTTATCCGGTATCCCACCAATAACTTCATGGTCCGTTCGGGGCGAAGCGAGGAATGCACCGTTACCCTCTCGTAATTCTATAATTTACAGTTGATTTTAATTTCCTAGATTTGGAACGGAGCATGGGGCTTATTTGAGCAAGCTGTATAGAAGGAAAAAGTATCAAATTAGTCATAAACTTATTGTATTGGAAAACAAATTCGATTGTAAAACTTTTAATTATGTCATTTTAATTCTAAATCTCGTTTACACTTGTAGTAATTCAGTCCATCTGGTCAATTTGGGCCAAAAAATGTTGATGTAGATGTTAGCACAACTGTCACTAATATGAACACGTTATTTAATTTTTAATTTTTTTTTAAATTTACTATTATTTTTTCTTTTCTTTTTCATTTTCTTTGCTTTCAATCTTTTCTTTTTTCTTTCCTTTCTCTTTTTTCTTTTATTCGTATTATCCTTCGCCAATCGCAAAGTTGGCAAAGGTCACTAGCTAAGGCAAAGGCTAGTGACGGCTAGGCAAGGACACCCCCCATTAGATCTTGAGAGGGGACCCTTGCTTGAGGCCCTTGGCAATGGTAGTGATGCCCCTTGCCTAGGGTCCCCTCTTCAATCGTCACCAATGGCTCGTGAGGGTATCTAGGCCATTGCCCTCGTTACTAGCCAGTGACCTTCATCGGCTAGCGACTGGTAGAGGGTACTAAGAGAAAAAAGAAAGAGAAAGGAAAGAACAAAAAAGGGAAAGAAAAAAAAAAGAAATGAATATGACAATAAAAAAAGGAAAAAGAAGAAACTAACAAAAAATTGAAAAAAATATTTAAAATAAAAAAAAATTGTCCATGTCACGCTAGTCATCATGTAAGATGTTTGGCATTCACGTTAGCGATCCAACCTAAATTGGTCAAATTGACTAAATTGATACTAATATGAAAATGTTTAAGACTAAATTAGTCCAATTCAATGGTTCGATATTAAATTGGTACGATACCATAAGTTTAGGATTTATTAAATACTTTTTCCTTATATAGAAAACAAATTCAATAAGGTAACTGACCATATTAACAATGCTTCGACTTTGTCATCGTATTGTGCTTTTAAGACTGGTTTACCAAAATTATTTGGGTAATTTCTGTTGGTAATTTGTTTATAAAACAAATGAAGAGGTGCCTTGTCCCACATTGAAAAGATGTGAGTGCGCACATGGACGAGAATTGACATTGATCAACGATTATTATTTTTATTTATTGAAAATATTTGGATTATTTATATAAATATTAATAATAAAGTCTTGTTGAAACAATGCGACGTTCATTCGAAAAGTTACGGTTATTTTTTGTTTTTTATTTATTTAATTCTGAATTTTTTAAATATTTTTTCAACGTAACTTTTGAGACATTCTTATTCATTTTGTAACCTTTCCCGAAAGGTTGCCTTTGTTCTTTTTTGCAACCATTTGAAAAGTTGCCTCTATTCAAAAGAAAAAGATAAGTAACGTTGTTTTGAGATAAAACAATCATCTTCTTCCATTTTTTCGTCTTCTTTAGAAAGAAATTACAGTCATTATTTTCAATTGTTTCCCATGAGAGACCTTAGAAAAATATTAGAATTGCTATCTAGTATTCTCATTTGAGATTTTATTGTATCATAAAGGAAATTTGCCGGTGACCATTAGCAACCTTGTGGGGATATCACGTCTCAAAATCCGACTTGAGTACTTTAAAGATCTGATTTCATTGTTCTACCCAATTCGAAGCTCTATTTTACCAATAATTTTAAGGATTTATTTGTGCAACAATGGAGTCGAAGGGAAGGAATTGATGGCAGAAAATGAGAGAGGCTGATTTGCGTCACTACCAAGAACCAGGTTGCTATGAATCCCACCGACACCATCTTTGATGCGAAGCGATTGATCAGTAGGAGAATCACCGACCCTTTGGTCTAGAGTAATAGGAGGCATTGGTCGTTCAAGGTCATTACTAGTCCCGGCCACAAGCCCGTGATTGTCATCAATTTCAAGGGCGAAGAGAAGCTATTTGCTGAGTAGGAAATATCATCCATGGTCCTCACGAAGACACTTGTTTCCAAGTCGAGCACTTTGCTTTCCAAGTGCTCCACACCATAGTTCTCCGCCGGATCACTTATCTGCACCTTCGAATTGACGCGCTCTCCCAAAGAATCAACAGCAAATGCCGACAGACTCTTAGATACGTGACTACCTCCTTGGTATTCAAATGCCATAAAAAGAATTCTCTAACCCTACAAGCGAATTCAAGGGACGGATTTGAATCCCCAAAAACCAGCAACTGGAGGATTGTCTACCTTCATGGTTGGTTTGTTTAATGTGATTATCATTGAGAACAGTTTCAAAGTGATGGATCTGTGTCTCCATCTTGAAGTTGTCCGAGGAATTATTTGGAGACGCCCCATGCCTAAACTGCAGCCGTGACTCTAGCATCAGATCACACCCCCAACTGCTTCCCAGCGAACAGCCACGGCGCTTCACCATACCCAGGCCATCGCTGCCAGGTCTCACCCCATGCCACTCCCTGTTTTTGGGTTTGCACCAACGAGCTTTCATTCTTTTGCAGGTCCGTGGATGGACTTAGCGACCTTTGACAAACCCCTTCAGTGCCTTGTCTGTTCAGTCCAGTTTCGTTGGTGCCGCTCCAGTTGTTCACCAACAATTTACTGCAATTACGGAAAATGGATTTCACACCTACACCGCAGTTTGTGATTGGATATCGCCAGTAACATGTGACAAATACTGGGCGTCAGACTAGCTGACACGATCACCATCAATGGATACAAGACGAAACTATGAATGACAAGTCTTGGGTGGGTTTATCAATTAGCGACTATTTATGACGTTGAGGAGGTCCTTTTCCATTTGATAGAGCTAGTACCTTTCCGCTCACTACAGGTATCGTCAATTTATGGATGAATTTGTTGCAAAAGAAAAATAACATTTTTTATGGGTTTGATCAATAGGAATAAATGATCTGATAAGGCTATCTACATAAAGATGCACAGTTTTTCCCTTTTCTGATATCATTTATTCTGATGCATCCATATTTATCTTGATTAGAGGTGAACAAACTGGACTTTGATGCTGACAACTAGAAAGAGTTTGTGGCATGTGTCGAACCACCACTTAGGTTGGTTATGTTAGAGCAAACTCTACGGTTTATGTCCAATGTTCAGTGAAGGGTGTTCCTTGTTTGGTTCTGATGTGTTCCATTTGCTGTCCTTGCTCCTCATAGAATTGATTCTAAGGAATAGTATAAATGAGCCAAGAGAGTAGGATTGCATTGGTCTTCTATTTTGATATTTGTATTTCATTGAGCATGAAAATTTGACGATGCATAGTTTTGATTGGATGCCTCATGAAATATTCTTGTGGTGCGGAATCTGAAGGGGACTTGACATCATTGAGACTAGGAAGTATTTAACTTTCATTTTAAAATGAAAGATTTGAGTGAAGAAGGTATCTTATTGGGCGTTAAAATTTTTTTTTTAAAAAATAAAATAGTAAGGGTTATTCTTTAAGCCAAAATGATGACATGGAAAAGATGTTAAATAAATTCAAACATCTCGGCTTCAAAGAAATGTGTACTCCATTTGATTTCAGTATTAAATCAAATTATAATATCGGTAGAACAATAGCGCACTATTTGAATATGGGAGTACTATAAGATCTTTAATGTATGTGATGCATTATACTAGACCCGATATTACTTATTCCATATAAGTTGAGTACATATATATGTAATCCAATTATAGAACATTAGGCAGTTATTACATGAAAATTTGATTATTATTAAGAACTAAAATTTGGGATTGTTCTATAATAATTATCTGAGTATATTAGAAAGATATACCGATGCTAGTTGGATTATAAGTGTGAAAGATAAACAATCCACTAATGGAATAATTTTCACATTACCTGAATGTGTTGTTTCTTGGACGAGCAAGAAACTAATGTACATAACTCACCCAACTATAGGATTTGAATCATTGCTTTAGCAGAATTTGGGAAAGAGGCTGAATGGACTATGAATTTGTTGTTGAATATCAAATTATGGCCTAGTTCTATGCCACCTATAACGGTAAGTCTAGATATATTAGTCTAAGACATGAGTATGTGAGACAATTGATTAAAACCAATTGATTAAAGATGGTACCATAACAATTGTTTATGTGAGGTCAAGTAATAATCTTGTTGATCCTTTGATGAAGGCTTTATCAAGACACATGGTAATAATGACCTCACAAGAAATGGGGCTGAAACTCTTTAATTAAAATCACCAATAATGGTAACCCGACATTTTTCCAAGAACATCACTAGTTACAAGCTTTAATGGGTAAGAACAAGTTGCTGAATGTGATTGTTTAATACCGACGTAGTCCTGATATGAGAAGTTAGTATCATCTGTTACATTTTGTATGTTGAATTGAATTATTAATGAAGTATAGTACAAATTTGTAATGTGTTGATAGTATTAGAAGCACTTTGTAAATACGTCACCTATATGAGCTTAGAAGTGGTGCCGCTTCTTACGAAAGTTAGGGTTGTTTTCTAAAGAGCTCGTGAAATAGGATCAAGCACAAGGCCATAGTAGTGCAAAGTAATATAGATATTCTTACTAAAACAAGAGGTTAGCGTATGTGCGGTATGTCTGATTCTATTATATAAAAGTACAAGTTTAAAGCCGAACGACTTGTCACTTTGATAAAGCTTTGAGATGCTTGTACTAAGTAAATGTTTAACTTAAAAGAGACCTTTATGTATGTATATTAATCTTACGGAAATTTTGGCTATACATTTCTAACGCTTTATTTTTTGTTTTTGTTTTACAAACAAAAGTGGGGGATTGTTGGTAATTTGTTTATAAAACAAATGAAGAGGTGCCTTGTTCCACATCGAAAAGATGTGAGTGCGCACGTGGATGATATTTGACATCAACCAACGATAATTATTTTTATTTATTGAGAATTTCCGATTATTTATATAAAAATTAACTATAAAGTCTTGTTGAAATAATGCGACTGTTCATGAAAAAGTTATAGTTATTTTTTTATTATTTATTTATTTAATTCTAAATTTTTTTATGTCTTTTAAATGTAATCTTTGAGACATATTTGTTCATTTTGCAACCTTTCTTGAAAGGTTGCCTTTGTTATTTTTTGCAACCATTTAAAGAGTTGCCTTTATTCGAAAGAAAAAGATAAGTAACGTTGTTTTGAGATCAAACAATTGATTAAAGATGGTACCATAACAATTGTCTATGTGAGGTCAAATAATAATCTTGTCGATCCTTTGATGAAGGCTTTACCAAGACACATGGTAATAATGACCTCACAAGAAATGGGGCTGAAACTCTTTAATTAAAATCACCAATAATGGTAACTCGACATTTTTCCAAGAACATCACTAGTTACAAGGTTTAATGGGTAAGAACAAGTTGCTGAATGTGATTGTTTGATACTGACGTAGCCCTGATATGAGAAGTTAGTATCATCTGTTACGTTTTGTATGTTGAATTGAATTATTAATGAAGTATAGTACAAATTTGTAATGTGTTAATAGTATTAGAAGCACTTTGTAAATACGTCACCTATATGAGCTTAGAAGTGGTGTCGCTTCTTACGAAAATTAGGATTGTTTTATAGAGAGCTCATGAAATAGGATCAAGCACAAGGCCATAATAGTGCAAAGTAATATAGATATTCTTGCTGAAACAAGAGGTTAGCGTATGTGCGATATGTCCGGTTCTATTATATAAAAGTACAAGTTTAAAGCCGAGCTACTTGTCATTTTGATAGAGCTTTGAGATGCTTGTACTAAGTAAATGTTTAACTCGAAAGAGACCTTTATGTATGTATATTAATCTTACGGAAATTTTGGCTGTACATTTCTAATGTTTTATTTTTTGTTTTTGTTTTATAAACAAAAGTGGGGGATTGTTGGTAATTTGTTTATAAAACAAATGAAGAGGTGCCTTGTCCCACATTGAAAAGATGTGAATGCGCACGTGGATGAAATTTGACATTAACCAACGATAATTATTTTTATTTATTGAGAATTTCCGTTATTTATATAAAAATTAACTATAAAATCTTGTTGAAATAATGCAACTGTTCATGAAAAAGTTATAGTTATTTTTTTATATATTTTTTTTATTTAATTCTAAATTTTTTATGTCTTTTAAATGTAATCTTTGGGACATACTTGTTCATTTTGCAACCTTTCTTGAAAGGTTGCCTTTGTTCTTTTTTGCAACCATTTGAAGAGTTGCCTTTATTCGAAAGAAAAAGATAAGTAACGTTGTTTTGAGATCAAACAATCATCTTCTTCAATTTTTCGTCTTCTTTCAAAAGAAACTACAGCCATTATTTTCAATTGTTTCTCATGAGAGATCCTGAATAAATACTAGAATTGCTAAATAGTATTCTCATTTGAGACTTTATTGTATCTTAGAGGAAATTTGCCGGTAACTATTAGCAATTTTGTGGAGCAAATAAATTCTTAAAGAAAGTGATATCACGCTTTAAAGTCCGATTTGAGTACTCTAAAGATCCGACTCCATTGCTATACTCAATTAGAAGCCCTGATCAACAATTTCCTCGTACATCACTTGAAAATGTCACGAGGTACTCATGCCTAGTGCATGGCCATAGAACAATGAAGATGTGTGCTTATTATGTATTTTCCTACATCACATGACAATAACAGATAAATCTAACCAATTGAGGTTTAGGTTTGTAAATTCACGCAAAAAGTTACTTTTTCTTCTAATACTATAAAAAGAGTACACGTGTTCGTGTAAAATAAATTTAAATGTGCGGAGAGAGTTAGATATAAAATATAAAATTAATATAGGAAAAATATTTAAGTGATGGTTAGATTTAAATTCAATGTTAGTAAGTAAGATTTTTAGAGGATCATTTCTTAACTATTTTTAAATTACAATTCTGTCCATTTTGTTATATCATGTCATTGTGATGTATGTGAGAAAAAGGACAAAATCATAACATCGAGTTTTTTTAAGTTTCTTACAACTAAAACTAACACAATACACCAAAAAGATTTGCAATTACACTACACCTTCAAAAAATTGCTGCATTAAATCTATGCGTCAAGCACATCAAAGAGATCTGACTTGAAGATAATCAATTGATAGGTAGATCTTGATGAATTGAGTGGGTGAAAAAAAAAAATTGGAGGTCGAATATAGATATTAAAATCATAACCTGATATCCACATATAAGGAGGTGACAATTGTACGTAGCTCAATAATTTTCTATTCTAGTTTAAAATCAGCACAAATAGTGCCATGTGCCAGAGATGACCTTAGCACTTGGGACTTCTATTGTTATTTGGGCAAAAGGAAGCCATGGAAAAGTATGGTCACATAAGAGTTATGATTGGGCGTACAATCGTGCTTTCATTTAACTTATTGAGTGTTACTAAACCTGTTAAATTGGTGGGTCAAGTAGGAATTGAGTCATGTTGAAAATGATTCATCCATATTGACTCATTTAACCTATTTTGATATATATTTATGTAGTGTAGATTTAGTGATCCATACCCATGCTAATTGGATATATATTGCTAAAACCTATTAATATTTTAGGAAAATCCATGCCCACTTTAAGCTCTATATTCTAATCAAATTTAAAAACTAAATCAAACAATTAAATCAAATTTAAAAACTAAATCAAACAATTAAATCAAATTTAATAGGATGCGGGACATGTCCCGCACCGCGTGCTTCGCTCCGTGGGAGGCCCTGTAGAGGTTGATGCAGAGGATGCGATCGAGGTCGGCAAGGGAAGTGTCGAGGATGCCCCTGAAGGGCCGGTCGAGGACCCCCGCATCGTTGTGTACGTGATGTCAAGTTGGCCGTGCTTGGCCACGGTGGCGTCCATGGGGTCGCGCACCTCGGCCTCCGCGGAGACGTTGCAGTGGCCATTGGAGGCTTGATGGCCCAGCTTCGCGGCCAAGGCCCGGCCCAGCTCCTCCTGGACATCAGCGATCACGACCCACACGCCGTGCTAGTGGAAGAGGCTCACCGCGCTCGCCTCGATCCCGCTGGCGCCGTCGGTGATGATGGCGATCTTGCCTTCTACCTGGAATCGAAATCATAGAGTTTCTCGACCTCCATCACAACACCCAGAAAACCCTAAGTAGATAACACTAAAATTTCCATGCAAAGGCCAGTGGAAAAGGACGAGCTGCATGCATGGTCGCGTTCCAGCGGATGCCATGTCAAATACCTTTTGCACGGACTTTCCGCCATGTCAATTACCTTTTTCGAGCAAACACCCGCATTGCTCGCGCAATTACTTGCTCCATGACCCAAAATTCTCTTAGTGAAGACTGAGACGAGGAAAAACAAAAACGAAGATAGAGAGATAGAAATGGATAACTTAGATTAGACCTTGGTGAAGAGAAGAAAGATACGATAAAGGTGGGCACAGAGGCAAGCGGCGGAGGTGGGCAACAAAGTATTGTGGTTGATTGTATGAGTTGAGGAAATTTTGTATTAGGTCAGCCACTTATGTAGTGTTTTAAATGAATTGAAAATGGGTCAGAATGTCCGACCCATATAAGTCAATTTAAAAGTTTTTGAACCTATTTCAGCTAGGCCTCTATATATTTATAACTCATATGGAAACCGTTAATATAAAATATAAGTTAAAAAAATGGGTCATGAATTCATTTTGACACCCCTAAGTGTTACGAGGCTCCATACAACACCATCAAAGTAACTAGACATATCTGGAAAAAAATATCAAGACAGAATAGCAGCACTGTTAGAAGACTATCCATAGGGCTTTTCTCCCATGGTCTCACGATTCGAAATGCTCCGAGAGCGCCACTAATAGTTCTCCTGCCTATAGTAGTGAATTGCCTTAATCTTGCAATATAATAATGACTTTGAATCACCCTATCAATAGTATTAGATTCTCTTTGTCACTTCAGATTCATGCATGTCAGGTTGTAATCGTCGTCGATAGGGCCAAACACAGCCTAGGTTAACATATATCTGCCTCAAATCCACCGCTAAAAGCTCCACACACCTGGCAAACAGTGCAAGGACTCTCAGATTTCTCAACTAGACATGGTATCGAGCGAAACGGGCCACTATCTAACAGAACATAGCATCCAAACTAAGCATCACTGATCCGACGGCGAATAAGCAACTGCTGTAGCTATATCACTTGATGGATGAAGCTGAGGAACGGTCGACATGATTTTTAGTAGGGAAAAAGTACCAAAAAAGTCCTAAACTTATTGCATTGGTACCAATTCGGTCCTAAACTTTTCAATTTGACCAATTCAATCATAAAACATTTTACATCAGTACCAATTCAGTCCATCCGGCTAATTTTGGCCTGCCGGCGTTGATGTGGACATCAGCCGATGACCGGATGCTGATGTGACAATTTTTAAATATTTTTTTGATTTTTTTAAATTTTTTCCTTTTTTCTTTTTTTTTTCTTCCTTCTTCCTCCTTGGACTGTTTTGGCAGTGGCTGGCGAGGGCTTGGCCTCGAAGCCCTCGCTTGCTGCCGACGAGGGTCGCGGCCCTCGCTTGGCCTCTCCCAGGGCCGCCGGCGAGGCTGGCCTCACCCTGAACTTGCCACGGGTGATGGCCGCCTTTGCCCACGGCAAGGCCTAGTGAGGGTCATGTTGGCCTCGCCGACCGCGGATGAGGTCGCCTTCGCCTGCGACAAGGCTAGGGCGAGGCTGGGCTCGCCCAGATCCGGGCGAAGTCGCCTTGCCCACACGTCAGCGCCGATCATGCCACGTCAGCCGGCCGGTGTCCAGTCAGCAAAATCCGGCCAAAATTGGCCGGAAAGGACTGAATTGGCACAACGTAAAAAGGTTTAGGACTAAATCGGCACCAAAAAAAGGTTTAGGACCAAATCGGCACAAAGCCAAAAGGTTTAGGACTTTTTTGGCACTTTTCCCCATGTATTTCTGTTCAATTTTAATACTGATACTTTATATTTGTCACATATTTAGTCAGCGAACTAATAAACAATCTTGATTTTAGGATAAATGTTGATTTCTTCGTCCAAATGCAAACAAAAGATGCGAAGTGAAGGCTTAAGATTGTCATGCACCATGTATAAAGCCAGTGGGCACTCGCTTGTTGTGGAAAAATAACTTCTTATATAGTTTGATACATCAAAAAATAATAAACAGTTTTTTTTTTAGCTCGGTTCAACAGCTTGGTTCATTATCGTTAAGTACATTTACAGAAATTATCTATGATTGATGATATTGCAATTGTGAAAATGATTTAGTTACCACTTAGTTTAATATTAATTAGTTTGAACTGATAGAAAAATGTTCTTGTGTTGTATATACCTTCTATAAACTATTTAGGTCAATGCAAATAATTAAATATCCAATTGTTTCAATCAACCCCGAGGAAAATTCTATTATTTTTCAGTAACTTCATAATTTACATTTTCCTGAAATAACAACCGGAGATTAGTTTATGGACTCAATCTATCACAAGATAAAGTATGATGATCAAAATTGAATAGTGGGAATAACATAGGGATCATTTTTGTAATTTTCCTGATAAGTTTTGCTATACTTTTATGTGTTCTTTTTCCCAAAGATTATTATTCATTGTTTATTTAACGTAAAACATTAGTCTATTATTTAATAATAAACTCGCAAGTCGTGCATCTAGCTTTCTATGTCAATTCAAAAGAAAAGCTATAGGAGGAAAATGTTAATCTTGGGATACCGAGACCATTTTGTAAAATTTGAGTCAGTGATATGATAAATTGTAAGTGAATATTTCCAAAAATCTCGCTAAGCATTATGAAAAAAAAAAAAAATCACTCCCACAAAAAAGTGGAAACCGTAGGTCCAAATCTTAGGAAAAATTATCTAAAAGTCCTAACTCTATTGCACTTATGCAAATTTAGTTCTAAATATTTTTATTGTACAAATTGAGTTCTAAACCCTTTTGTATTTTACCAATTAAATCAATCTAACCAATTATGATTATAAATCACCGACATGAATAATTTTAAAAAAAATTAATATTTTTTCAATTTTTTTTATTTCTTATTTTATTTTTTACTATGCCTGCAAGGGCCAACAAGTATAGTGAAGCTCTTGTCAACCTAAGGAAGGAAATCATGGCTGTGGGCGAGGTTGCCTTGCCAGCATCTGGATGAGGCTAGCCTCGCTTGCCGTAGGTAGATGTGTCAACGGTTTGGTTCGATTCAGTTCGATTTTTTTTCGAACTAAACCGAATACGACCCCGTTGTGACCAAAATTTCGGGTGCACCACCTAAAATCAGGCTAATGAACTACTAAGTCTAATTTAGCTTGGGCTCTCCCAAGCTCATACTAATTCGTGACTTACGTTCAAATATCTAGCATACAAAAGGGAGTCGTCATTAATCAGTTTACGGTAAGTCGATTGAATACCTAAGTAAAATAATTAGAGAATTATTTCACTAATCTATGTATGCACTGTAGGAGAGTAACCCATCTATTATTTCGTGACTAATTAAGCCATTGAAAACTCTTATTTTGGACAAAGTGTAACATCGGAGGACAAGGGGATACCTCCTTTAACTCCTATAAACCTTTCCCAACTCACTTCAACGACACTTTTTCACAAAAACAAAACCACCCAGACGCTCAAAACTAGCAGGGAAGCCCCATGCTTACCAGGCAAAAACAGAGTAAAGCAAATTGCAGGTATTTTCTTGGTAGGAAAAGCAAACAAGACTTTACAGGGTACTAGACAAAAGAAAGAAAGAAAGTGTATATACGGCCGTGTCTCTTCATCAAAGTACAGACTTTTCCCACCGAGTAACTTCTCACATTCTTTCCATCTATGTGATTTTTCAAAAAGAAATGTATTATGGCGTTTCACTCTCCTTAGGCAAACTCGGCCGTCTTAATGGTATTCGAACTCGAGAGGGATTTCGACCCCCAAAAAGAAAAAAACTCTGGAAGGGATTATTGCTGCTTTGAATCCAACTACATTCAATCACCCAATGAATATCATGAATATTTTCCAATTCGTACAAAAAAAATTGTCAATGAGTACAATTGAACTCCACTGAATATGCTCCCTCATGAATATGACCCAAAATGCTCTGTTTCTGAGAATCAGGTCATTGTGAACGTTGAGAATGAAAACCTGGATCTATTAGCAAAAGAATAGAAGACAAAATGTATATGGTACGACATAACTACCCTGATATAGGAAATGCCAAAACCAAGCCATTTAACATCCACTAAATGGGCCCCTAAGTACATGCCCTGTTCTGAGAAGCGAAACGTTATGAACAACGAGAACAAAAACCTGTATCAATAACTAAAAGATAAAAAGAATATGGTAAAAAAGTTGGGCGCTGCAAAGTTCACCGGATTCACGTAGAGTGCATTTTTTCCCCATTAAAGCAGCATTCGCGTATTTATTACATACAGTGGACGTGATCAGAGTTGAGATTCTTAGGAAATGGAAAGGAAATCAAGAGTTTGGCATGATTTGACTTGCAAAATATCCAACTTACAGACGGAGGTTGGGCTACAGTGCTTAAGATATGTTTGAGGTGGACGAAGCTTACCTCCGACGAACGTGATCAGCTGCTGGATTGTTGCTCTCCGTTAACCTTCCCACTTTGCCTTGCTAAGGGTGCACATGGAAACACTTCTGTTTCTTTTTTGTTCCTGGGAATAGAAACAAAAAAAAGTGTTTCTGTTCCGGGGAACAATTTTTGAACAAAAGAACGCCTTTGGTAACGTTTGGTCCGGGAATAAAAAATGAATAAACACGTTTGGTAAATTTTATTCTTTTTTGTTTCTTTTTAATTTTTGAAACATTTTTATTTTATTTTTTATTTTTCCTTTCTTTTTTATTTTTTCTTTTTTTCGGCCGGTCACCGGCCTCCGGCGACCGGCCGACGGGGCCGGCGAGCCTCCCCCAGCCACGGCGAGGCTCACCGGCCCTCGGCGAGGCTCGGCCTCGCCCGCGCCGGGCGACGCCGAGCCTCGACGGCCGGTCGCCGGCCATGGCCGAGGGGCCGGCGACCGGCGAAAGAAAAAGGAAGAAGAAAAATAAGAAAAGAAGAAAAGAAGAAGAGAGAGAAGAGAAACGTTTCTTCAAGAAACGTTTTTAAAAGCAAAACAAAAAATTATTGTTTTTTTGTTCTTATTTCGTTAGAAACAAAAAAAAAAAAAACAAACGCTTGGCAAACGCGTTTTCTTTTTTGTTGTTTAACACTTTCCGCAGAAGTGTCGGAAACGTTTCTTAGAAACGTTTCCATGCACGCCCTAAGTCTCTTCCTTTCTTGCCTGAATGTATAGACTATCTGGGCACCTCCCACGCTTTGGTGGTGTGAGAAACAGAAAACACAATGGGCAAATTACCGATTAAGCCAATCCATTCGGACTACTTTATTAACATTACACAAAATCGGTGGGGTTGAATGGGTAATTTGACATTTTATGCCCCATAAAAGGCAAACGGGGCATAAAATGTCGAGGTTGAATGGGTAATTTGACATTTTATGCACCATAAATGGTAAACGAGGCATAAAATAAAGAGGCATAAAATGTCAAATTACCCATTCAACCCCACCGATTCTGTGTAATGTTAATAAATTAGTCTAAATGGATTGGCTTAATCGTTAATTTGACATTTTATGCCTCGTTTGCCATTTATGGGGCATAAAATGTCAAATTACCCATTCAACCTCGACATTTTATGCCCCGTTTGCCATTTATGGGGGCATAAAATGTCAAATTACCCATTCAACCCCACCGATTCTGTGTAATAAAGTAGTCCGAATGGATTGGCTTAATCGGTAATTTTTGGGAAGTAAAGAGTGGTCCCTCGAGAGAGTCAACAAAAGGGAACAGTCCCAGGAATTACAAAATCATAGGAAATGTTGGGGTTCCGTGACTAGTAAGACCATTGGATGGGAGACAGAAAAGCGGGACGAAGATACGGACAGATGACGACTAAGATTTGTCGTTTATTGTGCACATGGGGGCGGGAATGAGAGATATGCTGGATGATGGACCTGATCCACTGAGATTCAAGGCATTGAAGTCGCCCTAAGTCCTCATCAATTCTCTTTTTCTTTAGTAAAGAATGGGGTTTAAGCTTTCACGAAGCGGACTTATGCCGTTTTCTCCTGCTCGACTTTAGGTGTACTCGAGATGAAGTGCCAAATGCAGACCCTCAAAAGCCCGAAAGCAAATCTCAAGAAAATTCCGTTTACTTTGTAACTTGTTTTGTTTATTTACAAGAAACTCATAGATGGGATGGGAGTGTTGGAAAACCAATTTTTACCCCTGAGTTTTGTACTGTATTCTCTTTTCCCCCACATTTTGTTAATATATCTGGGTTTTAATTCTTGATCTTCCTAGTGACGGAGACTCACGGAGCAGATAATATGCTTGGGACATGATGTTTTTATCCTGTAAGACACTTCCATAGGTCACGAGTGTCTTAAAATATCTCGATCATTGATACGTACATCATTTACTTGAATCAATAGCTGCTCTTTACCAATTGCACCTTGGACATTCACTATCATTTTTTGTCATTGTACTTTGTTTTGTAACGGATTTGGTCCCTCAACTAATCCCAAGTCACAAATTCAGGACCAATTCCATATTTTTGGTCCAAATATTGACGGAATGTGCTAAGTTAACCTTGGAGATGAACATGTGGCACTGATGCATAAATCACCACGAAATTTTATTTTTGTCATGTAATTGGCCGGTGGACCAATGTTCAATCATGATTTGAGGAATGTCGTATGCTTTTTTTTCTTTTTTTCTTTTTTCCCGTCCAAATGCAAACAAAAGTAAGGGCTAAAAACTCAAGATCAATATGTGGCATCAACATGTTGTAATAGTACAAAACTAGTAGGCATGTTGCCGAAAATTAACTCTGTTATGCAGTTTGACACGTAAAAAAAAAAGAAGTTAGTTTTAAGGTGAAAAATTGTGCAAAAATTTTAAATCTACTGTATGGTGGTTAATTTAGTGCAAATTTTTTATCTGTGTCAATTTAGTCATCTACCTTTTGACTGTTTGACAACTAGTCTTAAACATTTTGATAATTTGCTAATTTAGTCATAAATTTTTTAATAATTTGCCAATTTAGTTATTCCGATCAATTTTGACCGAAAATAGTTGACATGACGATCTAATCAACGTCGATTGTCTTATATGGTACAGTCGGCGCTAACATGGACATTTTGTAATTTATTTTTATTTTTATTTTTTCCTTTCCTTTTCTTTTTTTCTTTTTGTTTTTCCCTTTTTCCATCAATTGCCTTGGGCAAGTGATGCCTACGCCTTGGTTGACGAGGGTGGCTCTCACCTAAGGTCAGCTACCTCCGCCGACCATCAAGGTTCACAAAAAATTCATACGATTATATCACTAACGTTTAACTGAGTATATTATGCTTTTTTGATTGATCATTAGATAATTTGAGTTATTGACAAAATTTAATTATTAAGGATAATGAATTTATAATTTATGTAATCAAATTAGTTATATCTTTATATAAAAGCTTTTGTCATTCATAATATAATTTATTCTAATAGCATCATCTTTGAATTTTCTCATAATATATGCGCGAGCGAGCTTTTTCAGTTTTTATTTTTTATTATTTTTTTATAACAACAATTTGTATTCTATATTTTTGTCCTTTCTGTGAAGACATACTAGGTTCTTTTTTGAGCATTTGGCCAAAGAAAATTAATGTAGAGCCAATTCAAACTCTGCATCCTCGATATTACGGGATTCATAGTGAGACTGCTTTTATATTACCTAAGCTTGGTGCTTGAAAATCGGGAGAGCATTAGCAGTTGGAGATCAATTGACGACATCAAACTATACATAATTAGAGTAAGATAATGCAACTAATCCTAGATTAGTTTACTATCTCATAAAATGATTTAAATTCATTTAATAATAATTTATTTTAACATTTACAATAAAACTAATTAGAGAACAATTAAAAAGATATACTTATAATAGAGCATCGAAATGAAACAAAAATAAAAGTATTTTTATTTAAATTATATAACTACCAATATCTAATTTCACTGCACAATTTAGTAACCAATAAACTTGCCTCATTTAAAGATGAATAAAATTAATCAAAGCAAAAATTTAACAACTATAACTTTTAAAACCAAAAAAGTAATATGCAAAAATAAAATAGAGCTTCCCAATAGAAAGTGAGATACAATTAAGAATTCGAAATCGTTAGCACATGACATATTTACCTAAATTAATTTTCATCTCACAAAAATTACCAAACTAGTACCATTGCCTTGATGTATATTTTATTGGATTATGTCCAAAATCCCATTAAAAAGAATATGTGTTAACACATGTATTACTAAGTAGTTTTCATTTGTGACTTGAAATACTTATTCATGTTTAGAATATTGCTAACGTTGGGATATAAGGATCGATGACTAGATCAAAATCACAATTCTTGTATTGAAAGATTAGTGAATGAGGGTAATATGATTTCATTGAATTGCATCAGAATTTTAACTAAGTAGTATCATCATCATCATTATATATTCTGCAATATGACGTAAAAAGTGTTTAAGGTAATAATAATACAACATGAGGTTCATGTCTGAGCTAGCACTGGCAAGACGCACATCAAAACCAACTTCGCAAAGGGCTTACTACAACATTAGGAAAACCGAAAACTGTCGCCATTCTCTAATTAATCCCTAGGTTCAAATTTGAATGGGATTATCAACATCAGAATGCAAGGAACGAGAATCAACCAAGGCATATCACCAAACAGAATGTACATTAGCAGACTGCGTGTGACACATCGGAGAGCAGCAAAGATGAGAGCATGCACAAGTCAAAACCTTACGCAGATCTTGATGAATTGAGTGTGTAAAAGTAAAGCCGGCAGTTGATCACGAATATTAGAATCCTAACCTGATATCTACAAGCACAAAGGTGATATTTTTTATACGGATCAATGTTATCCCAGTTTCAAATCAGCACAAAAGTGCTTAGTGCCAAACATGAATTCAGAACTTGAACCTTCTATTGTTATTTGGTAATGAAGCACGACGAAGCAAAAGGTCGTAAAAAATATGGTCATATGAGAGTTATGGTAGCGAATGCAATCGTGCTTTTTCGCTTATTGAGTGTTGCAAAACTCCATACAACACCATCAAAATAACTAGACAAACCAGGAAAGCATTATTAAGACTGAATGGCAGCACCAATGGAAGGTTATCCATAAGTTTTTCCTAATGGTGTAACCATTCAGTATTTTCCGCGATTAGCACTGATAGATCTACCGGCTATAGCTGTGAATTATTTTATTCCTAGGATATAATGACTTTGAGTCACCCCATCAACGGTATTAGATTCTTTCAATGACTTCGAATTTATGCATGTTAAATTCTAATCATCGTCAATAGGGCCAATCACAACCTAGGTTAACAAATTCTCTGCCTCAGTTCCCCCGCCAAAAGCTTCGGTCCAAGGACTCTCGAATTTCTCAATCGGATACTTTAGCTAGCGAAACAAGCCAAATACCTAATACAACATAGCATCTAATCCAAGCACCACTCATCAGGGCACGAATAAGCAACTGCTTTGCTTTTCACTCCGAAAGATGAAGCTGAGGAACGATTGACATGGATTTCAATGGCAACCCCGAACTTTTTGACCGAGCTATGCGTGAGAGAGACGGAGGAGAAGAAGAAGAAGAAGAAATGTTGGAAGAAATTGAATCACCAGGGAAGGAGAAGCTTGGATAGCGAGGTCGTTTCCGATGTGGCAGAGGAAGTGATGGAGCGAGCGAAGGTCTTCAAGGCGTTGCCGTTGAGCGTGAACTCTATTTTTTGAGTTCTTCGCTTCTCTTTCTACACTTACGGTACAGATCTTTGTGAGGTGGTCGCTAAAAAATTGGCGGGTTTAGAAGAATGTCACAATGCATTTCTTTGGGTTCATTGGTACTACTGGCAATTTTTTTTTTTTTTTTCATAAAGTATCCGATTACACCATTTTTCAATGATACTCTCATTGTTTGCAAGCTCTCTAATTAAAAAAAATACAAATCAAACGAATGTTATTACACTCATAATAAAAAGTTATGGGTTTTAACTAAATTGTTATAATTTTTATTAATCAGTCAATGATGTAAATATTAACTATCATTTTCATGTCGAAGAGAGGATTATATCATGTAGTACTTATGCTACGAGGTTTATAATTTTATTTTAACAATACACCGAAATGACCGGATTAACCCTCTCGGTGCTGGAGCTGCCCCTCTGGGCCTCTGGCGGCTGTAGTTCTTCATATCATGTCAGCTAAATCCGTTGTTTCCACATTGCTTCATCTTTTCCAACTCTCCGGGAAGGCAACGTCGGAAGGTTAATGGAGAACAACAATCCAGCTGATCACGGTGGCTGGAGGTAAGCCTCAGCGACCTTAAATATATCTTAAGCTCTGTGGTCCTTCTCCAACAGTACGTCAGAGGATCCGGAGGAAACTCACGTCAAAATCTTGATGTTCTTCCCTGTTCCCACCTCTGATCATGTCACACCGTGTATTCCAATACGTGAATGCCATTTTATAGCGAAAAAACCTGCACTCTAGGTAAATCAGGTAAACTCGTTCAAGAATTCTTGAACTTGTACTGTTCAAACTTACAAGCCCAGGGGGAGTTGCCTGTAGAAAATGACCTGTTTCTCGCATTAGATCGCGAGAATTGGATTGGAACACCAATTTGTACCGCCCAGAATTTTTTGTCCTCTATTCCTTTTTTCCTTTTGTTGATTGAGCCAGGTTTCCGTTCTCGATGTTCATAATGATAGACTCTCGAAGAACAGAAATAATGGGCTCTACTCCGAACGGCGCATTTAGGGGCATATTCTGGTGGATGTAAAATGACTTGTTTCTTGAATTTCTTGGGCTGGGGTAGTTTGTCTGAGAAAAGTGAAATGCCATAGCAACTGGCATTTCTTTGGAAAGAATCTGAACCTTCTCTTCAAGTTATTGGATGGGAAAATTCTGTCACATCGATGAAGGGACACGACTGTAATACACTCTCTTTCTTTCATTTCTCAAGAGAAACTCATATCAAGAACAACGTATTAAGTGAAAGTCTCATTAGCTTTTCCTCTTAATAAAAGATAAGACCTGCAAGTAGGATTAATCAGCTTCTACCTCGTAAGCATGGGGCCTTACCTGGTAGTTTCGTGCTGTGCGGGTGGTTTTGTTCGTGACTAAGCGTCGTTAGAGGGGGTTGGGAAAGGTTTGTAAGTGCTAAGGTGGTATCCCTTGAGTACTCTCATGTTGTATTTTGTCCAAAAGAAGAATTTTCACTAGCTTAATTAGCCGTGGATCAACAAACGGATTACACTCCTGCAGCACATACTCATTAGCCGATAGCTATGATTTGCACCAGAAGCTTCGTGTCAAACTGCGCATTAATTTCCTTTTGAACTTAAATTGGTTCTTCTGGAATCTTTTGGAAAGACTATCGTCTTATATGATGTAGAAAGAGCTCAACAGTCGAGCTTTTCCAAAAGACTGTACATTAACAAGGATTTTGTTGATTTTATTTCCAAGACGTGGAGCAAAGCATACAGATTGGATTGCTACAATTCATTTCCTGGAGAAGATTTTGCTAAAGACCCTGATTTGTGCCATCGGAATCATGGTATTCTGGCCATCACTAACCTTGAAATCATCGTGTGTTACTACACAATGCTCAGAATCGTTGGGCAGTTACTAATCCTCAAGATGGGAAGGCAAGATATGGAACCAAGGTTCTGACTTACATTTGCTCACATTGCTGTTGTTCTCGGATGTGTCAGGTATAGTTTGTTGATGTACATTCTGCTTCATGTCATGCTTTCACCAATTTTTGTTCTCGGTGTCCTTGAGTTAATGAACCCATAAGCATTCATTTCATATTAGAGAACCGTGATTGTTTTTGGCTTTCCAAATATTATGTTTTGCTTTTTGGGAAGTTGGTGTTGATGTGAATCACGCTAATGTTGGCCAGGACACAAACCTCGTGTGTACTATCATACCACAAGACATACTCTTCCCTTGTCTTATTGGGAACCTCTGATAACTAGTACAAGTAAGTACATATAATATGTCATAGAACTAATTTATGATCCCTTCTTCTTGCGCCGAAGATTTATCTTTCCTGAGGGAACTGGAGCTGCAGGGGTCACGCAAAGACATAGGGGGTGTTTGGTTAAGCTTTCCCAAGGGGCTTTCAGCCCCGAAAGCCCCTTGGGAAAAAAAACTAGTGTTTGGTTCAGCATTTGGAGCCCCCATTCCCCAAATGCTGACATTTAGAATGCTGAAAGCCAAAAGCAGGTGGGGACCTGCTTTGGGCATTTCAGCATTTTCGGCATGCCGCTCCCTTAGTTTAATGAATTGTCGTCGAATGCCTATTTTACCCTCAATATTTCCTTAAAAGCCCAATTTTACCCTATATTGAACAAAACCCTAACTTTTTTCACGTTTCCTCTCTTTTGCAGCGTTCTCCATCGACTCTCTTCTCCTTGTCTCTCTCTCCCTGAAACTTGCACAACTCCATCACGATTTGATTCCGAGAACCACTCCATCAAGGCCGAAGTTCGTCACGACGAGCGAGCGAGATCTGGATCTTCTACCTCTTGACGAGCGAGCGAATCCAAGATTCGAGCAATCCGGCGACGGCATTGGCTCTGCTTCCTACTCCTGTGACGGCAACAGCTTTGCTTCCTGCCCGCGACGACGACGGCTCTGCTTCTTGCTCCTGTAGAACTTCTGACCCAACTGAAGGAACTCAAGGCCGCGCTCGCCCTCCTCCGCAGCGAATCGATGACAGCAACGGCGACAGCTCTGGCTCTGCTTCCTACTCCTGTGACGGCGACAGCTTTGCTTCTTGCTCCTGCGATGATGACGGCTCTGCTTCTTGCTCCTGCAACCGACCTTCTGACCCAACTGAAGGAACTCAAGGCCGCGCTCGCCCTCCTCCGCGTCGCCAAGGTCACCGATAGCACCCCGAACAAGCTCTCCAAGATGTACGTCCCTGTTCTTACTTAATTTTTAGGCGAGTGACTCTAGGGTGTGCTGGGGGTGGGAATCAACGACCAGGGTTTTGGGTTTTTTGCCTCGGTTATTGATTGGGGGTTGCTTTTTTTAATTGTTGTTGTTGGAATTCTAGAGATTGGTTCAGCACCAGCCCACCCAGTACCTGACGTTGGAAGAGCTGAGCATCGGGAAAATCAAGTTCAAAGCTTTTGATCTGGGAGACCATCAGATTGCTCGTAGAGAGTGGAAAGACTAAAAGACTAAAGGTATGCCCCGGATGTGAGTTTGAGAGTTCGTTTTGCACCTTTGGATGTTGCGCGCTGAGGGTACTTCGATTGATTGTGAAGTGTCTGCATTGTAGCCCTCACATAAGTTGTAATTGCTACCCTGGGCTTGGATTTTTATGCTAGTAAATGTATTTTTTCTTTATTCCTTGATGATGACACATTATCAGAGTTGCTTGTTGCCAGTACTCGATGATTGTCCTGTTCTTGCTCTGTTTAGATTTCTGCAGCTACAATCTCGTGGTGAGTTTCGGTTTTTCTTTTTTTAATTTGTGCGAGGGTGGGGATAGCACCAGCATTATCCTTTTTGCTTTCTTTGATTCTTTCCGGTTCAGGTTTTTTGCTGTCACTCTTCTTCAACTTGTCCTCCTTTCTTTTCTCTCTGTCCCGGTCTCTGTCCTTCCTTTGGATTTTGTTGATCTGGTGTATATCCACAACACTTTGTTTGTCCCACCCCTCATCTCCTTCCTTTTCCTTGATCTTCTCTTTCCCTTCCATCTTCATCAACATTTTTCTCCACCGGCCCGGGTACCGTCTCGAATAAATGCACCGTATTTAGAACCACCGAATTTCCACTAAATTTTCTATCATCCTTGATTCCTCGCTCTCCCGACTTTCGGTTATCACCTTTCCTTCATGGGTTTTCTCCTTCCTGTCAGGCAAAGAACCAGTTTCTGTAATCGCTGCTTCTGCCATTCCCCCATCCTTTTTCCTGTCTGCACCCACAAGCTTCTCAACCATCTGACTCCCCAATCCCGCAACATCTCTGCCCCTCTTGCCTGGCTCCTGCACAAACTTAGAATCATTGGAATTCCCAACGAAATGGCTGTTTTGATTCTTATGAGTTATCTTCTCTGCACTATAAGATGCAGGTTCCGCTGCAGCTCCTTTACCATATAAAGTGTGATTTTTATTTTTATCCTTCTCTGAGTCCTGAACTGTTTTCTCACCGGACGGCCCTCCAAAGTGCCAAGATAGTCTATCCTTATCAGTATTTTTGTCCTTTCTATTGCTGTCACCTCTGTTTGATCCAACCAACATCAGCACCTCTTTATCTTTTCTATTGCTGACGCTGCTGAATGCGTTTCTTGTATATATGCAGCATCAAAATTGGTCTTAGCACTTAATAAAAAAAAAAGTGTTCTTAGCAGGTCCTTGGTGGTCTACTCCAAGTAAAATCCTTCTTGATGTCTTTTCCTGCAAGTGCAATTGAGCATTTAGTGTACTTCTCTGTGAAATATCCAATATGGAATTTTGTTGAGCTTGTTCTCGTCCTTAATGCATTTATCTAATGCCTTAACAACTATACCTGTCTAGCCACATGACAATAAAAAAGTACACATTTGCTGCTTTTGGAGATTACATTATAGAGGAGACTTTAGTTTGTGTTTGCCTGTTGACCAAAGTGAAACTTTTCTAGCAATGGTAGAACTGTAGTTATTGCATTTGCAACCCCTATTGAGATTTGATTTTACCAATTAGTTTCCACATGTTTTGTTTGCACACCAGTTACTTGTCTAAACCAGTGAGAGGTAGCTGTTACAATTCCAAATTCAATAGTGTAATCTCCATCTATGTTTTGGTAGCCAAATTAACATATTTTCAAGTTTAGTGCAACTTAAGGGGATTCTCGGATACTTCTACTTTAATTACGTGATAATAGCTCCAACTTCCATCCTTCCTCCTCTACTCATATTACATTTGTTTGTTTGTGTATATATACATATCACATTTGTTTGTTTGTGTCTTTTAAATTTATTATTTGTTCATGTCATTTACTAGTAGATGAGTTCATCAAAGGCATTTTGGAGCTCGGAAGATGTAGAAATCTTTTGTAACTTGTGCATTGAACAAATTGAAAAAGGCAATCGTCCTGCAAACAACAAAAGAGATAGATGGACAGTCATAATTAATAAGTTTGAGGAGCTAACGGGCAAAAAGTATGATAAACAAAAAATGAAGAGTAAGTGGGATAACCTCAAGGAAGAATGGAAAAGATGGAGGTCATTGCTTTACAATGAAACTGGACTAGGATGGGATTCAAGGAAGAAAACCATTGATGCGAGTGACGAATGGTGGGAGAGTAAAATTCAGGTTTTCTTCACTTCTTTTTTTACTTTCATGTTAAGCTCGCCTTTAATGATACAACTTATGCAAATGTTTCATTATAACAGGTTAATCCAAAGTTTAAGGCTTTTAGGATGAAAGGCATACATCCTGATCTTGAATTAAAGTTAGATATGATGTTCAGAGATACAGTTGCTACATGAGGAATTACATGGAATCCTGCACAAGGTTTATGTGTTGATAATGATGTGCAGACCACACAACCCGGTATCGATGATGTTGTAGGGTCTACTGATGAAAACTTTGAGGATCATGTGGATGAAACATTTGTTGAACCAATTATAACTCAAACTCGTAAGAGAACCACACAGACTTCAAAGATGTAAGCTTGAGGAAAGAAAGATAAGAAAGTGAGCACAAGAGAGGAGCTTGGAACACAAATTAACAGGCTGCTTACAATTGTTGAGAGTAGGAGCACTACCAGTGCTACATCCAAAGCAACCAGTTTAGTCGGTCCTTATGAAGACCTCATAGAGATATTGGATTCCATACCTGAGATTGTAGAAGACGAAGACTTGTACTTTTTTTCAATTTCTCATTTAAAGGAAAAGATAGACAATAGACAAGTTTTCATGAGCTTAAAGGATGATGCAAAGAAAGTAAAGTATCTCAAATATGAGATGAGAAAAGAATCAAGTCTTCGTAGATAGGAGGATGTTAGCATCTTATTGTTTTCATGTTTGAAACTAGTCATTCCACTTTGTTTCTATTTATGGATCTTTATTTGCAGCCTTTGTGAACCTAATTTCAATTCATGTTTGATGTTAGAATTGTTTTCATTTGGTGTTCTCTTAATGTGATAGTTTGCATATATGTGATGGTTAATACATTGTTTCTTTTTATATTTTGTTACTTGAAGCAGTTATGGATGATTCACATATAAGGGAAAATCATGAGCAAGAGGAAAATGAATTAAGTGATCTTATCTTAGTCACTGAAGCTGCAATTCTTTATCAAGCGACCAACCTTTGCAAACAACCTTGCATGACCTCAACATATACAGGTTATGTATGGTTGAAAGAATTGATGGATGAAGATGCTAATCCGATAATGTGTTACAATATGTTTAGAATGCATAAGATTGTATTTAACAATTTAACACATGATTTAGTAACACGTTATGGCCTTCGAGGATCTAGGAATACTGATATTAAAGAAATGGTCAGTATGTTTCTTCATATTTTAGGACATGGTATAGGTAATAGATTAGCACAAGAGCGTTTTCAATGTTCTGGGGAAACCATAAGTAGGCACTTCAGTTTAGTTTTAGATAAAGTATGTGATATGGGAAAAGATTTGATCCAACCAACTGATCCAGAATATAGAAAAGTTCCAGAGAAGATCAAGAAAGATCGACGATTTTATCCATATTTTAAGGATTGCATTGGAGCTATTGACGGTACACATATTCCAGCAGTTGTACCTAAGTATGATCAAATTCATTTTATTGGTCGAAAAGGAACAACAACTCAAAACGTGTTAGCCATATGTAATTTTAATATGGAATTTGTCTATGTTTGGGCCGGTTGGGAGGGACAAGCTCATGATACCCGTATATTTTATGAAGCTATTGGAAGACGTGATGCACATTTTCCCCATCCTCCTCCAGGTATGTTAGTCAATGGTTTAGATACATTCATATATTTAATTGGCATATATTAATTAAATTTACAATATATTTATGTAGGTAAATATTACTTAGTAGATGCTGGATATCCAAACCCTACTGGTTATTTGGGGCCATATAAAGAAGTTAGATATCATTTGCCAGAATTTCGAGAAGGTTCTTCACCTACAGAATATCGAGAAGTGTTCAACCGTGCCCATTCCTCGCTACGCTCGACAATTGAGCGAGCCTTTGGTGTATTAAAACAGAAGTGGAGGATTTTAACTCAGATGCCATGTTATCCATATGAAAAGCAAGTGCAAATTGTGGTAACGGCAATAACTTTGCACAATTATATACGGAGAAATAACGTGACTGACACGGATTTTAAACAAGCAGAATTGGATCCCGATTATGGATATTCGGTTGACCATGATGATGCAAATGAAGGGGTGGGTGCTTCAAATTCGTATTCATCTCCGAACATGGCACGTTTACGTGATGAAATAGCCATAAGTTTACAAAGTCGTTGATGTTTGTAATACTAATTATAACGTATTTTTTTTTTTTGGGACATATATGACCATGTTTAATATCATGAAATGTTTCTAATCAAATTTGTATGAGAGGAACTTGGTTTTATTTTTCTTAATGAAGACCTCCCTTTTTATATGCGGTGTTTACTAAAAAAAAAAAAATAGCATCCACAATCGGTCGCTTTATCATCCACCGAATAAGTTCACTTTTTCTTTTTTGCTATATCATTTTTATCTTTTGACAATCGATAGCCCAACTTTTTATTAATATACTAGAATGATAATTAATTAACGAATATGATTAATATTATAATAATTTAGAAAAAAACTATTCAAAGTTGAAAACAAACCTAAAAGAATCCTAGGCCAAAAGTTGAGCTTTGCATCTAATCTATAATCAAATTCTTTTAATATAATTTTTAAATAAATTTACTAATATGTATCTTTTACATTATTCTCAATATGAAAATGTAAAAGGTTATATAATCATCGTTTCTTTTTTGCAACTTTAAAAATACTAAAACTAAAAAATTTAATTTAGTCACACCAAAGAACCAAGAATTGCTTCTGAAAAATGGTACCAGAAATTGTCCGAGGAATCGAGCAGGTTTATGGAATTGGTCCCACATGGAAAGTTCACTTCTTCTTTTTTTTTTATATCATTTTTATCTTCTGACAATCAATAGCCTAACTTTTTATCAATACACTAGAATGATCATTAATTAACGAAGATGATTAATACTACAATAATTAAAAAAATATTCAAAGTTAAAAACAAACCTAAAAGAACCTTAGGCTAAAATTTAAGTTTTGCATTTAATTTATAATCAAATTCTTTTGATATAATTTTTAAATAAATTTACTAATATGTATCTTTTATATTACTTTCAACATGAAAATGTAAAATGTTATATACTCATTGTTTCTTTTTTGCAATTTTAAAAATATTAAAACTAAAACACTTAATTTGGTCATACCAAATGGCTTTTCAAATACAAATTTACCAAACAGTTTTACATTTCCCTAAAGCACTTTTCAGTTTTAGTTTACCAAACAGTCTAGCATTTCGGAAAACCCCTTTATCTCAAAGGTATTTGCATTCTCCCAAGGGCATTTCCCCAAAGCTGAACCAAACGAGCCCATAGGCCCCTTCCCTTCTCTTTTGGATGAATGATCCTACTCTTTTTCTCTTTTTGTTAATATATCCAGGTTTTTATTTTCGAAAGATGCCAGTGTTTCCAACTCTCGGAGCAAACAATGTAATTAGAGACATATCCGATGGGTATAAATCTATCAAAGAGTAAGATTTATTTTTGATAATCATTGATTTTTTTTTTCTTGGATGTCGATTCTTTGTCCCCAAGACCATGAGTGTCCTTAACTTAACATATCTCACCCGTTGATAAAAGAAGATACTTTCAGAACATGTGGACTTCTTTCTTTGGTATATTTATCAGCTCCTGCATTAAACAAATTCATAGAGAATTGGGAAATAGTTTGCTAGATAAATGGAAGCAAACACAACTTCTCATTGAGCCACTTTTCGCTTCAGTAGGGTCGACACCAAACCTTCCAAAGTTAAGATTCAAAAAATAATTCGGTCGAAATGAGTAAACCCTTTTCCTTTGTTTGGAAATAAATTTTCAGCCCAAGCTGTTTTTACTTTAACATTTGACCGAAGTAACCGTAAATTATAATTCATGAAGCTCCTCAAATACACATGTGTCACGATCGTCAAAGTACTAAATAGAAATCATTATGATATTTAGTCGATATCTGTGAAAGTAACATTACTTTGTATTGTAATCTGCTTTACTCATCGCAATGGAATCTATAGCGTAAAATATTTTTATGAGCAACTAGCACACAACATCTATAAAAGCTTATGTTGGAAGAGAAGAGCTAAAAAGCACCATCATTCATTGGAAAAAAAAGTGTAAAAAAGCTTTAAATCTTTGTATTGATGTCAATTTAGTCTTAAACTTATTATTTGCGTTGATTTAATCATAAACCTTTTGACTTGATGTCAATTTAGTCCTAAACCTTTTGACATAGTGCCAATTCAGTTATTTCAGCTAATTTTGGCAAGATATTGCTGACGTTTTAATAATATTTTAATATTTTTAGAATTATTTATTATTTATTTTCTTGTCCTTTCCCTTTTCTTTTATTTTCTCTTTTTCCTTCTCCTCCTCCATGCAATTTCAACACCATCTCCAATAGTTATAAACTACAGGTCCTGTCCATAAAGCATGCGACTCTGTAGGATCTATCGGCACCACTCTGTTTTTCTTGGCAGGAAGCCAGGAATGAGTTATGATAGAATACAAGTTAATAAAAATACCTATACCAACACCTCCTTCAGCAAAGCACATCAACATAATACTGAAAAACAAAAGAGGGGGAAAAGAAGTGCATTAAAATGGTAGCTTTGTTGGATGTTGGAATAGCTAAATAGGCATGGGCACTAAGTGCTTGTTTGGTAACTATCCCAACAGTGTCTGATTCTGGTTTTTTGTTCTCGAGAGCAATTTCGGAACATAATCGCGTTTGGTAAAAATTTTGTTTCCGAGAACAAATTTCTATTTTTTTGTTCCTAGAATTAGATTTGGAACAGAATCAAGAATAATAAAAAAAAAAGTTGATTATTGTTCTAGGAACAAATCTAAGAATCAAAACCAACTCTTCTTCTTTTTCTTCATCGACTGCCATCCCGCGGTTGTCGTCTGCCACCACCACCCGCCACCGCTCACCGCCGTCCACCGCCGGCCACCGGTCTGGTGAGCTTGCCGGAGGCTTGCCAGGCCGCTGGTGGCTAGGTGGGCCTCGCCCAACCCCAGTGAGCCTCGCCCAGCCCCGCCAGTGGCCAGGCAGGCTTAGCCTCGCCAGATCTGACGAGACTGAGCCTTGGCGAGGCTGGGCGAGGGCTAGGCAAGCCTTGCCTAGTTGTCGGTGAGGGTCGGCCTTGCTAAGGGCCGACAACACTCCGGTGAGGTCGCCGGCCCTCGTTTGGCTAGTCCCGTTCGCGACCAACTGAAGAAGAAGAAGAATAGGAGAAAAAATAAAAAATAAAAAGAAATGAAAAAAATGAAAAAAATGGAAAAATGAAAAGAAAAAAAGGAAAAAATGAAAAAAAGAAAAGGAAAAAAAAAGGAAAAAGTATAAAAATTATTTAAAAAGTAAAAAGAAATTGATTTAGAACGAGAATCAATGAGCCCAGTACCAAACACAATTCTATTCCAGAATCAGAAATTTTGGACAGTTACCAAACGACTTAAAATGCTTATAATTTGTTTTCAGGATCAAAATCGAAAAGAATCATTTCTTATCAGAATCTATTCTCGGAAATAGAATCGTTACCAAACGTGCCCTAATATATAGACTTGGTGCGAAGAAGGTAGGGAGTGATTGTCGGGGCTAGAGGGCTGGACAAGGAGCGGCTCCTAGCAGACTTCTAGGATAGCGAAGGGGGTGGGATGAACCAAACTATATATTGAACAAGGGAAGAGCGATCCAGATGTGTGTGTGTGAACTAGAATTAATTCTTTTTTTTTTTTTTTTTTTGGTCAGTCCTACTCTATTCCTACTCTACACTCACTCGCAGACTTGTGCCCTGCCGCTTGCAGGGCGTGGGAGTCGCAACCCACTCTCGAAACTTACGCGTCCCTACCCCCATCCCCCCCTTGAGGAGGTGGGGATTTGAACCGCTCACCTCCCCCTTCCATGTTGGAAGGGTGGCCACTGAGGCGAACCCCCAGTGGTTGAACTAGAATTAATTCACGAAGGCACCTTTTGACATAATGACAAGCTTTGCTTTGGAACTCCAAAGTTAAGCGAGCTTAAGCATGAACATTGCTAGAATTGGTGGTCTCTTAGGAAAGTGCTTGGCTGTACATCAAAGGACAAAACCATGAAACTCGGTATGGGATGGACCAAAGTGGACAATATCTCAAGTGAGTTAAATCCAGGGCATTACAAAAAGCAAGCAAGGGACTACTCCAACCGTTCGAAGGAACATAGGACGGGAAACATCAAGCATTGGAAGGCACAACCACTTACCAGTAAAATCAAGATAGCAAGGTTATATAGTTAAAAAAGGAACATAATGCTATCGGTCTTCATAGTATGGTGGTGTTGATCAAATGCTGATTTCATCACCATCCTCATTATGATCATCCTCATCCTCGTTGGCATCAACCCAATACTTCGATGAAGTTGTGAAAAACCGTGTCCATCTACACAACCAAACAACAAAGAAAATCGTTTTAGAGGGATTTTCCAATTTAACCACTGACGCAACTGCACAACCATACTTATGATGGCGCTAATTAGTGCTATGTTTGTGAGAATCTTGTTCAATACCTTTGCATCTAAAAACATTTAGAACCACTGACAAACGAAATGATACAAGTAGACTAATCGAATGGATACTGAGAAGCCCAAGAAAGGCATATGAGTTCAGTCTTCCAGAGATAGGTACTTGCACAGGGGTGTGCAATGCATCATCCAGGTTCATGGTCGAGTGAAAAGCAGCGAATGTTTTGGCTCCACTTTGTCTATGGTATCATATGGACAGTCGCACTAAAAAGTGGAAAGAAAGAAATGCCAACAGGTTTGATAGGCATATATGGACTTTGCCAGAAACTTTTGCTTCTTGATGCAAGAATTAAGAGTTAAATGTTGCAAAACTCCAAGATAAAGTCGCACAATCAATTGGCCTAAGCCAAATGCTTTCTTGCAAAGCAGCATTTACAGAAGGGAAACAGGCGATAGAGAAAGTAGCACCTTTATTAAGTAATATTTGTATGAGACAGCAAAATAATGCGACCTAGAGAGATAAAGATGATGTTCATCATACACAAACAAACTGAGAGAGACATTGAGAGATGAAGAATCTGGACCAGTTTTGATGTTTCCTTCAGCCGATGCAGCTTTTGATATTTGAATGGTGCTGATCCTTTCAATTCCTGACTGACCGCCAGCTTTTAGGATGCTTTCTTCTGAAACTTGCCTTCCATCAGAACCTCGGCCACTTCTCGCAGCACTTCCTGCCCAAAGTTAGTAAACCACTCAAATTTGATTCCCAAGAGATATCTTCCTATTGACTTCATAAATAAAAGTATCTTACGGACGACATACACAGCATTTCATTTTAGAGCAAAGCAAAGGCAGTTTCGTTGCCATCATTGAGATAATAGTGCCACAAGCTACAAGGATCACTCACCCTAGAGTTCAGACTATATTCTGGTATGATTTGATGGAATCTCGGAAGCAATCGTTCTCTGGCTGTTCTCCAGAAGCTTCCCCATTATCAGCTTGGCCCAGCATTCATTTGCTGAAGGTCCAGTAGTACCTTCATGTAATTGGGATGTGAGCATGGTGGCCAGTACAAGTGTAACATCAAAATTGGAAGAGTCCCCCTCATCAATGCCAAATTTAGGGGCCATCAAAATAGGCCTGTTTCATGAAAACATGCAGTTGAATCAAGTTCTTTATTTTTTTCTATTTTGCATTTAGCTGCACCAAAGCCCTCTGTGATGGCAGAGATGTTGCACTTGAAACCACCAATTTAGTATAAAAAAGAAAGTCAAAAGACACGCATTAACTATCAAGTTTTGCACTGATATTTTTAGCTGGCATATTTTACTAGCATCTTGCATTGAACTTGATATTGAACTTGATAAATAAACCATTTATCATCCGAGCTTAAACCGCCATAAACCATTATTATCCAAACTTGATTCGAAGGTGCACTATAATTTATCGACCACATTTTCAATGATAGTCTTTCATTTTTTGACATTCAGCCCAAAATTAAAATTGTCATTGGCTTTAAGATTGTGATTATGAAGCTATTCATTAGCATGTATTAAATCTCCAAGTAGATAACTAGCAATCATTCATCTATTAAAACCAGTTATGGACTGATGCATCAAAACTACTCATTGCATCCAAACTACTTGCATATACAAAATTGAAGTGAAGCGTGGAAAAAAATGGATAGAAGGTAAGATTTGATGCCTTCTCAAAGTACAAATGAATGTCCACTTCACATTCCTCACAGAATGCAAGAAATGCCTGGATTTTTATGAGATGGACAGAGTTGAATATTATCATGTTCACTGGAAAACACAAGGAAAAACTTCAACATAAAAATAGTTCCAATGGCATTTTGGCAACTAGGTGGACTCATTTTAAGGAAATGGAGATAAGTTTGAAAGTGAAGTCATATGTTCAAGAACTTCTAGCTGCATTTATGATCAAATGTCTTGATAGTTAATATAATAAAAAACGAATCAGATGGAACACCTTCAACTCTTACTGTTGAAAATCAGAATCGAATTTTCTAGTTATTTTGTTTCCAGATTTTCCATATTTTATTTTTCCGGATTTTGTTTGTTAGTTTTTAGAAATTTGTTTACTACGTTTTTAGGGTGCTGTAGCAGCTATAAAAAGGTTAGGTGTCTCATGTAAATATTCATTGTCTAGAAAATAAAAGCTCAGAGTAATTTCTCCTAAAATTCTCATGGTATCAAAGCACGATCTGGACCATTCTCTTCTACCTTATTTCTAAGAGTGTCCACCAAGACAAAATACCCTAGAGCTGCCATGGCAAGCGAGGTTGAGAGTGAAACCTCAGACCCTAGAGCTTAGAACTCTCCTCATATTATCCAACCTATCAATATATCCGAAGGTGGAACTCTTTTCATCACTGGTCATAAACTTACCGGTCACAACTTCAGTCAATGGTCCCATTCTGTCATGATTTTCGTTTGCAGAAAAGGTAAAGAAGATTACTTAATTGGAGCTGCCGTACAACCTGAGGAGACGAGCCCAAATTATCAAACATGGAAGGCAGAAAATAACATAGTGATGTGCTGGCTGCTGAATTCAATGACAAATGAAACATGGGAGAATTTCATGTACTACAAGACAACAAAGGAGATTTGGGATGCTGTTCATGAAACTTATTCAAACAAAGATAGCACATCGGCCATTTTCGAGATCAAGGGCATTCTCCATGACCTAAGGCAAGGGGAATCTTTTGTCACTGATTATTTTAACCAACTCATACGTCATTGGCAGCAACTTGACATGCTAGAATATGTGATGTGGAGTTGTCCTGAAGATAGCAAGTGGTACAAGCAGATTCAAGATCGAGACCGCATCTACAAATTTTTGTTAGGCTTGAATCAAGAGCTTGATGAGGTACGTGGACGAATTCTGAGCATAAAGCTCCTACCTAGTGTACGAGAAGTTTTTGCTGAGGTCAGGAGAGAAGAGACTCGGTGAAAGGTGATGCTTGGTTCTTCAAACAACTAGACCAATCCAGCAAATTCTGCTCTAATAGCTCAAGGATCTCAACCATCCTATAGTTGAGGCACTCAATCAAACAACAACAACTAGCGAAGGGGTGGTCGTCCATGGTGTAATCATTGCAAACGAACGGGTCACATAAAAGACACATGCTGGAAAATTCATGGTCGGCCAGACGATTGGAAGCCATCAACCTCACATCTTACTCAAAATCAAGAGAGTAGAAGCAACGTAGTTCAAATCGAAACAATTGCTTCGGTAGATTCAAGTCCCTTCAACAAATAGCAGTTGGAGATGCTAAAAAAGCTACTACAAGAATCAGTTTAGAAGGCAACCCATCTAGAAGGGGTTAGTACAGCAACGATAGCTCAACGAGGTAATTCTCTAAATGCCTTTAATGCTAAATAAGAGAAGATCACCTCTTGGGTTGTAGACTTAGGAGCATCTGACCACATGACCGGAGATATCACTGTGTTCAACAAGTACAATCCATGTCAAAATGGCACTAGTGTTTGAATTGTTGATGGTTCTTGCTCAAAGGTGGCTGGTGTTGGATCAATGGTTATTTCAAAAGATATAACACTGAATTCAGTATTATTTATTCCCAAACTTAGCTATACTCTTCTCTCCATCAGCAAGTTAATCAAAGATTTAGGCTACATTACTAAATTTTTTTCACACTCATGTGAATTTCAGGTTTTGGACTCGGGGATGACGATTGGCAGTGCTGAGATGGATGCGGGTCTCTACCTTCTACGAGTTAATGCCTCGGAGTGGAAAAACAAGAAGATGTCATGTGTAGCATCTCATGCTAAAGAAGAGAGTGACGTAAGATTGTGGCACTAAAGGTTAGGTCATCCAAATTTCTTATACTTAAAAATGTTGTTACCTTCTTTGTTCAATAAAGATTCAATAAAATTTCAATGTGAGGTGTGTCAATTATTCAAACACACTTGTAGTTCGTATCCTTTGCAACCTTATAAGTCTTCTCATCCATTTCACATGATTCATAATGATATTTGGGGACCTTCTCGTGTCAATAATATTTCTAGTTCTAGGTGATTTGTTACTTTCATTGATGATCATACAAGACTCACTTGGCTTTTCCTAATGAAAGAAAAATCGGATATTGGCCAAATATTTCAAACCTTCAACCTAATGATCCAAACCCAATTCAGCACAAGAATCCAAGTTTTCAAAACGGATAATGGGAGAGAATACTTTCACTCACAGCCCGGGTCATATCTAAATAGCCATGGTATCATACATAATAGCTCTTGTGTAGAGACTCCACAACAAAATGGAGTAGCGGAGAGGAAAAATAGGCATCTTTTGGAAGTTGCTCATTCTCTTATGTTAACAACCACATATCTTATCAATCATATGCCTTCCCGTGTTCTAGATTTCCAAACACTATTTCAGAGTCTACTTCATATTTACCCACATATTCGTTTTGCCTCACATATCCCACTCAAAGTATTCGGTTGCACAGCTTTTGTTCATATAAATCAACAACATCATAGCAAGCTAGATCCTAAGTCTCTCAAATGTGTGTTTCTAGGATACGCTCCAAATCAAAGTGGATATAAGTGTTATTGCCCACAAACAAACCGTTTTTTATACCATTATGGATGTTACCTTCTTTGAGCACCAGCCCTTCCACTCCAAAAATACAATTCAGGGGGAGAGTTGTGCGGAATATTATTTTTTGGACACTTTTCATTCACTTGGGTCACAACAAACAAATACCAACTCTGCATGTCTTTTGTGTCTACCCATCCCAACATTCGAGAGTCATTCAACATCCGAAAGTCTTTCGTGTTTACCCATTCAAGATGCTACACAAGACAAAAATAAAGAGGTAATTGTCTACTCTAGGCGGAAAACTCAAAAGGAGTTGGAGGACCGTACTACATCAAAGCCAGCTCAAGAGACAAACCTAAGTTCAAGACCCACAATAGATAAAGGTAATGCTCCTATAAGCTTAGAAAATTTTGTTGTACTTGATGATCTTGATCAGCCCATTGCTCTTAGGAAAATGAAGAGACAGTGCACTCAACATCCCATTAACAATTTTGTGTCTTATGAAAAGTTGTCTCCTAAATACAAGACATTTGTTTCAACGTTGAGTAACATTTAAATTCCTAAGAATATCCATGAGGCAATTGCTCAATTCGAGTGGAAAAAAGCGGTTCTTGAGGAAATTCATGCACTTGAGAAGAATAATACTTGGGAATATATAGATTGCCAGCTAGAAAGAAATTGGTGGGATGTAAGTGAGACTTTACAGTTAACCACAATGCTGACAGTAGTGTTGATCGTTTCAACGCAAGACTGGTTGCTAAAGGATTCACGCAATCATATGGTATAGACTACGAAGAAACCTTCGCTCTGGTGGCCAAATTAAACTCTATTCGGGTGTTGCTCTCCCTTGCAGCTAACTTGGGCTGGCCCATACATCAATTAGACATAAAGAATGCCTTCTTGAATGGGAAATTGGAGGAAGAAGTCTTTATGGAGGTTCCACTGGGAGTTGACACTAAAGAGAGCTTCGACAAGGTATGCAAACTCAAGAAATCCCTTTATGGCCTAAAGCAATCACCCCGTGCTTGGTTCGAGAGGTTAGCAAGGGTCATTAATAAGCTGAATTTCATTCAATGTCAAACAGATCATACAATGTTTGTCAAGAAGTTAGTTGAAGGTAAAGGAGCAGTAATGATTGTATACATCGATGATATAATCCTAACTGGTGACAATCTAGAGGAGATTGGAAAACTAAAGAATATCATGGTAGAAGAATTTGAGGTTAAAGACCTAGGTCAACTCAAATACTTCCTAGGTATGGAGGTAGCTCGGTCACGGAAATGAATTGCAATTTCCCAACGCAAATATACTCTTGATCTTTTGAAGGAAACTAGTATGCTTGGGTGTAAACCAGCTGACACACCCATGGATTCTACAAATAAAATCGAGATGGAAGAAGAAGGACCATTAACGGACAAAGGAAGGTATCAAAGATTAGTTGGCAAACTGATCTATCTCTCGCATACTCGGCTAGACATTGGTTTCGCAATAAGTATGGTTAGTAAATACATGAACCGACCAACAAAGAAACACATGCAGGCAGTTTTTCGAATTTTACAGTACTTGAAGAAAAGTCTTGGAAAATGGCTCTACTTTAAGAAAACGGAGGAGAGAAACGTAGAGATATTCACGGATGCAGATTGAGCTGGATCTCTCATGGACCGAAGGTCGACAACAAGGTATTGTACCTTCATGTGGGGCAACATGGTTACTTGGAGAAGCATGAAGCAACCCGTTGTTGCTAGGAGCAACGCTGAAGTGGAGTTTAGAGCAATGTGTCAAGGAATATGTGAAGGCATATGACTGAGAAGAATATTAAATGAACTAGGATTCACTAATACCAATCCTATGTCATTATTATGTGACAACAAAGCTGCTATTGAGATTGTCAAGAACCCGGTTCATCATGATAGAACAAAGCATGTGAAGATCAATCGACATTTCATCAAAGAAAAACTCGAGGAAGGAATCTTGAAGCTCTCGTATGTTCCAACCAATCATCAAACAGCGGACATACTGACCAAGGTTTTATCTAGAAATAATTTCGAGACTCTAAGATGCAAGCTGGGTATGATAGACATTCATAACCCAGCTTGAGGGGGAGTGTTGAAAATTAGAATTGAATTTTCTGGTTATTTTGTTTCCAGATTTTATTTTTCCAGATTTTGTTTGTTAGTTTTTAGGAATTTGTCTACTACGTTTTTAGGGTGCCGTAGCAGCTATAAAAAGGTTAGGCGTCTCATGTAAATATTCATTCTCTGGAGAATAAAAACTCAGAGTAATTTCTCCTAAAATTCTTCACTTTCAAAGCAAAAGTCACATCTACTAGGTTGCCGTTATGAGCATACTGCACAAACTCTTCCGCAGGATCTATCCACAGCTGAGTGTGCAGCAAAGAGTCATTCTCTGCGGCCAGAATCTGAACCACGATATTCTTCTCCACATTCGATTGAAAAGAAAAAAGTTAATCTCTACCTTTGGTAGGATCGATGTAGCTTTGAAACTCGACAGCTTTCCCACCAAATTCACTTGCAGCATTAGAAGGATCAGAGTTGCGTTCTGTTGCGATAATAGTAATTTCCTGAAGGGATGACTGAAAATTCACAAGCAATCTGTTCAGATCACGAGGCATCACTACAAAATTGCTTAGGTATTTTCTCCTATCTAGAGATAATTGTCGTATGTCAGGGCCAACATTGCAAGTAATCCAGTATGTTTTCTTAATGCCTGCATGCATATAACAACATCATAATGCATGAACAAAAACTCACAGTTGGCATAGTGAGATAAACATGTATCTCTGCATGGTGCAGCTTCTTATCAAATTAATGCATGTTTGACAGGTGCCGGACTCCGATTTATATTACAGTTTGATAACATACTGAATAGTATTGACTGAGTCACAAAGACTTAAAATGTTAAGTGGCCAACAAAAAAGAAGTCAGGCCAACAAAAGAAGAAGTAAAAGTGGTAGACATTGGAATCTAATTTTAACATAAAATTCCCCATCTCTTTATTCTGAATACATTCACTTTATAGGTCATATTGGGGTGCTGCAAAATCACTTTGACAGAGTTCATGCTGCTTTTAAAGATGAGAAATTATAAAAGCTCATCTCCATAGACATATATGACATGATAAATAAATGCTTCTCACAGCATCTTGTCGTCATTTTCTCTCAACGAACATGTCAGTTTCAAGACTTCAATTCTACCGTTCTTCCATATAATCGGAGCAAATTTATTTTTAGGGGGAAAAGGGAATCAGCTAACTTTTCCATATGTGCCACAAGCTTGCAACGTTAACCATCAAATACACCATTTCAAACATAATCAATTCAGAGCACCACGCATGCAATTGAAAGGTCTTTACCGCTGAAGCACTGCAGAGTTCATTGAACTTTTGATGCATTGATGTCTGGTAATTGCACGCTCAAATAATCAATGTTTGAAATAGGCGTTCTAAGGACAGAACAGACAGCCTGCACAGAGTACTTTGTAAGCGTTGGTAAGCTAATACAACTATAAACTGACAAATATACTAGAAAGATGAGCAATGACAATATGTCTTTAGAAGAACGCTGCATTGAACCTGTGTGCTAGATACCGTAAACACATCAAAGAGGTCTGGCTTGAAGGTTATCAATTGATAGGCAGATCTTGACGAATTGAGCACGTGAAAGGAAATCTGGAGGTCGAACATGAATACGAGAATCTCAATCTGATATATACGAGTAAGAAGGCAATATTTGTACACAGATCAATACATGAGTGTAGAACTTGGAACTTCTATTGTTATTTTGCAGTTAAATGTGGTGAGGCAAAAGGAAGTCATGCAAAGTACAGGTACACAAAAGATCCGCTAGGGAGTGCATTCGTGCTTTCACTTATTCAGTTTTGCGAAACTCCAAATAACACCATCAGAGTAACTAGAAAAACCAGCAAAGCATTAGCAAGACAGAATAGCAGCACTGGTAGAAGGTTATCCATAGGGCTTTTCTCCTATGGTTTCACCATTCGCCATTTTGCCCCAAGTACTGCTAATAGCTGTCCTTTCTATAGCAGTGAATTGCCTTAGTCTTACGCTATAACGACTTTAAATCACCTTATCAATAGTATCAGATTCTTTTATTCACTTCAGATTTTTATGCGTGTCGAGTTCTAATCACTGTCGACAGGGCCAATCCCAACCTAGGTCCATAAATTTTCGCCTCAAATTTGTTGGGAAAATATGGCTACGAATTGGGTAGAACAATGAAGTCGGATCTTTAGAGTACTTCAAGTCGGACTTTGAGGCATGATATCACTTTCTTTAAGGATTTATTTGCCCCACAACATTGCTAATGGTCGCCGGCAAATTTCCTCCAAGATACAACAAAGTCTCAAATGAGAATACTAGATAGCAATTCTAGTATTTCTCCAAGATCTCTCATGGGAAACAATTGAAAAAAAAATAGCTGTTAAACAATGAAAGAAGATATTTATTTGATCTCACAACAAACATATTTATCTTTTTCTTTTGAACAAAGGCAACCCTTCAAAAGGTTGCAAAAAAAGAATAAAGACAACCTTTCGTGAACAAGTACGTCTTTTACGTTACGTTGAAAAGACATAAAAATTCAGAATTAAATAAATATAAAATAAAGAACAACCATAACTTTTCATGAACAGTTGAACTGTTTCAATAAGACTTTATAGTTAATATTTTTATAGAAATAAATCCGAATTTTTTCAATAAATAAAAATAATGATCATTGGTTAGTGTCAAATTTTGTCCACGTGCGCACTCACATATTTTTGATGTGGGACAAGTCACCTATTCATTTGTTTTATAAAAAAATTACCAACAATCCCTCACTTTGTTTATAAAACGAAAACAAAAAATAAAACGTTAGAAATATACAACCAAAATTTCCGTGATATTAATATACATACATTAAGGTCTCCTTCGAGTTAAACCTTTACTTAGTGCAAGTATATCAAAGCTCTATCAAAGTGACAAGTAGCTCGGCTTTAAACTTATACTTTTATGTAATAGAACCGGACATACCGCACATATACTAACCTCTTGTTTCAGCGAGAAGTTTTATATTACTCCGCACTATTATGGCCTTGTGCTTGATCCTGTTTCATGAGCTCTCTAGAAAGCAACCCTAACTTTCGTAAAAAGCGGCACCACTCCTAAGCTCATATAGGTGAAGTATCTACCATGTGTTTATGTTACTATCAACACATTACAAATTTGTATCATACTTCATTAAGAATTCAATTTAGCCTACAAAATGTAACAAACGACACTGACTTCTCATATCAGGGCTACGTCAGTATCAAACAATCACATTCAATAACTTGTTCTTACCCATTAAACCTTATAACTAGTGATGTTTTAGAAAAAATGTCGGGTTACCATTATTGATGATTTCAATTAAAGGTTTCAGCCCCATTTCTTGTGAGGTCATTATTACCATATCTTTTGGTAAAGCCTTTGTCAAGGGATCATCTAGATTATTACTTGACCTCACGTAGACAATTGTTATGGTACCATCTTTAATCAATTGTCTCACATATTCATGTTTTAGACTAATATGTCTAGACTTATCATTATAGGTGTTATTGTAGGCTCTTACCCAAGTAGCCTAACTATCACAGTGGATAGAAATAAGAGGCATAGGACTAGGCCATAATTTGATATCCAACAACAAATTCCTAATCCGTCAACCTCTTTTACACTTGCTACTAAGCAATGATTCAAATTTCATAGTTGAGTAAATTATGCACATTTATTTCTTGCTTACCCAAGAAACAACACATTCACGTAATGTGAAAATCCATGCAGAATTTTCATCTCCCACACTTGTAATCCAAGTAGCATTGGCTTATCCTTCTAATATAGCCGGATTATTATAGAACAATAAGATAACTCTCACATGTTCTATATTTGGATTATTAGTATTTACTCAACTTGCATATACAAAAGTAATATCAGGTCTAGTATAATGTATTGCATACATTAAAAACTCATAGCACTCACATTAAAACTCTCCACTAGGAATCAAATTGAGTACTTATATATTTGAAAACAAGATGTTTAAATCTATACAACATCTTCTCCATGTAATCACTTTAGCTCAAAGAATAACCCCCACTATTTTTTTATTTTATTATTTTAACACCCAATAAAGTATCTACTTCACTCAAATCTTTCATTTTAAAATGAAAGTTAGATACTTTTTTTTTGTCTTAATGACTCCAATCACATTGACTCGATAGTCCCCTTCAAATACCCCCACTTCAAGACTATTTTAAGAGGCAATTAATCGAAATTATGCATCATCAAATTTTCATGCCACTGCTTATGTGCTTGCATCGGCCCATAATAACATAAGCATTCATGCACATATTAATCCAGGACATCAAGCAATCAAGCCGATTCCAATTAATCTTGTGTTTGAATGCATGGCTCAAAAATACTAAAGCATGAAATGAATCAAGGCCAAAAGTCTAGCTCAATCACACGATACCAAAATGCTATTAAAGTTCTGATCTTCTCTTTCCTGATAAAGGTTAGAAACTATTATATGCAGAAATAAAAATCCCACGGTGCAAATGATAGATCAACCCTTCAATTTACTCTGACCAATTGATTCATCCCTTGTACATACATAAATTCCATCCACAACAAAGATCCTGCTATAGAGACGCATGAACATAAATATGTGTAGACAAATGTCTCAATAAAAGAAACATACCCAGGATGTCACCACTGGCTAATCATGCATGAAACACTCATGAACTTCAATTTGATTAGAAACAATAACCTGCATTGGAGGAAGCTTTGATGGCCATTTTCTTGCTTGCCCCATAGCCAATCCGAATTTATTTAATAGGCCACGTCAAACTCAATGATATCGATGAGATTAGCAACATTCAACAACGATTAGCAACTCATTCCAACTCATCTTGTCAAAGGTCCAACTCAAGACCAATGAAATAATAAATGGAATGAAGCAAATAATTGAGAATATTATCACAGTTGATATAATCATTTTCTTCCCAAATTTCAAACAATGAAGTTACATACCTTGCTGAGGGTGTACGCAAGATCACTATTGGCAACTCTGATGCTGATGATAATTACATTGGTAGCGTCGAAGCCATTCTCCAGCGAGCAATTGCCATTCGCAATATCACACAGTGACTCGTCATGCATAGTGACGTAATCTTCATGCTCCCTCGGAACCTTTGCTCTCACGTCACCATTCCTCCTATACAGGACGTAGAGAGGACGAGGCCCACAGAGATGCGAGGAAAGTCCCCATAATGTACTGATAGATCACCACCATCTCCATTTCCTTCTCTCTCCTTCGAATGAATCAACCAATGAGACCATAGAGACAGAGACAACGGAATAGAGATCTCTTGCTCTCATCTCACCCTGTCTCAGGCAATGCCAATGTCACGCAGCACAAGAGCAAATTGCAGTTCCAAAATCACCCTTCGTGGCCAGAAATTCATGACGCAGGAGTGACGTTTCATATGGGACACTTAAAGATGGATCACGTAAATTGACGAAATTGGGGGACAGCAGAATGGCAAGGTCTCCATCCCTCCTTGGTGAACCAACGTGTCAACGCCATATATCAAATTCACCAGAAACCACTACAACACTTCGCTGAGTCTGTCCACGGACCTACAAAACAATGAAAGCTCGCTGGTGCAAACCCAAAAACAGGGAGTGGCATGGGGTGAGACCCAGTAGCGATGGCGTGGGTACGGTGAAGCGTCGTGTCTGTTAGTTGAGGAGCAGTTGTTGGTGTGATCTGATGCCAGAGTCACGGCTGCAGTTTAGGCATGGGGCGTCTCCAAATAATTCCTCGGACAACTTTAAGATGGAGACACATATCCATTACTTTGAAACTGTTCTCAGTGATAATCACATTGAACAAACCAGCCATGAAGGTAGACAATCCTCCAGCTGCTGGTTTTTGGGGATTCGAATTCTTTTTATGGCATTTGAATGCCAAGGAGGTAGTCACGTATCCGAGAGTCTGTCAGCATTTGTTGTTGATTCTTTGGGAGAGCACGTCAATTCAAAGGTGCAGATAAGTGATCCGGCGGAGAACTGTGGTGTGGAGCACTTGGAAAAAGCAAAGTGTTCGACTTGGAAACAAGTGTCTTCGTGAGGACCATGGATGATATTTCCTAATCAGCAAACTGCTTCTCTTCGCCCTTGAAATTGGTGACAATCACGGGCTTGTGGCCGGGACTAATAACGACCTTGAACGACCAATGCCTCCTTGTCAAGCTTTTCTTGTACATCTTCAAGTTTTTCATCAAACGGTGGAACTGCGAACAGGGAACATCGGGGAGGCTTCTCTCTCTCTCTCTTTTTTTTTTTTTTCGTCTTTTCTCCAGCGTGTTATTCACTGAGGAAAGCCCATAAGGATAAAAACAAATTCGTTGTGATAGGACGCCTCCCTTGACCCGCGGAGTCTCTTCTTTTCTCTCTTTTACTTTGTGCCAGACTCTCCTTCCTGCAAACTTTCTCTCTCTCTGTCCTTCCTCTTCACACAAGCCCACAATCTTAGCCAACTAGACCGAGGCGGACTCAAAGTGAACCACTTCAACTCTCCCTTTTGCCACTTTGGCCTCTTTCTTCCACTGTCGTCTTCTGGTGCCCACTCCAAAAAATCCTCTCTTGTTCACGGTCCTCAACGGCGCATTCTCTTCAGGAGTTCGACCCTCCTATGGACGCTGCTGCTTCACCAACGTCGTCATGCTTTGAAGACAATGATGGCGGAGTCTTGAATTACGATGCTTATTTCCCAGAGCAAAAGGTGATGAACAAGGCTCTTGCTCACTATACGAAATCCATCGTGGACATATCACACGAGACGGCATCTCATCTCATAAAACAATGCCGAGGATGCCGAGACTCTGATCCATGAGATCGAGTGCAAGTTACAAAGGCTTCGGTTAACATTGACTATCGGAGTTACGGCCAACAGAAAGGTCTCAATTGAGATCCAATCGCTTCAGGCTCTCAGCCACGAAGTAGTGCAGAATAGAACACTCGGTGCTTCTTTGAAACTATGGCCAACGGTGATGAGTGATGATTGTCAGGAGATTTGCCAAAAATAACTGAACTGTCCCCGCCACATCAATACGATCCAAAGTTCCACCAAAGCCCTCTGCCCCGGTTCTCGATTCGAGCAAAATTGCACTGGCGACAAAGAAGACGAATGTGCCCGACAAAACTTGACTTTGATTAACTCCAACTTCACTGTTGTAAAAAATAAATCCTTAAAATTGTTGGGAAAATATGGCTATGAATTGGGTAGAACAATGAAGTCGGATCTTTAGAGTACTTCAAGTCAGACTTTGAGGCATGATATCACTTTATTCAAGGATTTATTTGCCCCACAACGTTACTAATGATCATCGGCAAATTTCCTCCAGGATATAACAAAGTCTCAAATGAGAATACTAGATAGCAATTCTAGCATTTCTTCAGGATCTCTCATGGGAAACAATTGAAAAAAAATAGCTGTTAAACAATGAAAGAAGATATTTATTTGATCTCAAAACAAACGTATTTATCTTTTTCTTTTGAACAGAGGCAACCCTTCAAAAGGTTGCAAAAAAAAAGAATAAAGACAACCTTTCGTGAACAAGTACGTCTTTTATGTTACGTTGAAAGGACATAAAATTCAGAATTAAATAAATATAAAATAAAGAATAACCATAACTTTTCATGAACAGTTGACTGTTTCAATAAAACTTTATAGTTAATATTTTTATAGAAATAAATCCGAATTTTTTCAATAAATAAAAATAATGATCATTGGTTAGTACCAAATTTCGTCCACGTGTGTACTCACATCTTTTCGATGTGGGACAAGTCACCTATTCATTTGTTTTATAAACAAATTATCAACAAAATCCACTACCGAAAGCTCCAGACACTCGGCAATCGGTGGAAGGACTCTCGGAATTTATCAATCGGACGCTGTATCGAGCGAAACAAGCCAATACCTAACACGGCATGATAGCATCTAAACAAAGCATCGCTCAGCAGGGCACGCGAAGAAGCAACTGCTGTAGCTATTTCAACTCGATGGATGAAGCTGAGGAACGATGATCGACGTGAATTTCAGAGGCGACACGCCGGAGCTATGGGGGAAGAAATCGATGGAATGACCTGGGAAGGAGAAAGCTTGGATGGCGAGGTCGCTGCCTACACGGGAGAGGCAAGTGATGGAGCGAGCCAAGGTCTTCAAGGCGTTGCCGCTCTTCAAGGCGTTGCCCCTCAGGGTGAACTCCATTTTTTCCAGCTCTTCGCTTCCCTCTCTGCGGCGACGCTAGAGATTTTTATGAGGGGGTCGCTGAAAAATTGGCGGGACTGGAAGAAGAATTAGACGCTTGGTCTCAAGCTCGGTGAATCAACGGTATCACACGTTAATCAACACTTTTTGTCCCCGAAGATGCGATTATATTACCGATGTTACCTCAAGTGAATATGTTAGTTTTTAAAACAAATTTATAAAAAGGAAAAAAAAGAAAGAAAAGGAAATAGTCTGCTAGATAAACAAGCAAACGTGACTTCTCAATTGGGCCACTTTTCGCGTTTCAATGGGGGTGGGCACCAGACTTTCCAAAATTTAGATCGAAATGAGTAAATTCATTTCTTTTATCGAAAATAAACTTTCGGCCCAAGCTCTTTTAACTATAACTTATACTTGACCAAAGTCAACTGTAAATCTAAACCATGAAACTCCCCAAATACAAATGTGGCACAATCGACAAAGCAATGAATATATGATCGATGTTTGTAAAAAAAACAATGCGTTGTACTATTATTTGCTTTATTCATCACGATGCAATCTATAGCATTTTACGAGCAGATGGCACACAAAATCTATGAAATTTACGAAGGAGAGCGGACAAAAAAAGGCACCAAACGCATAGCCACTTAAGGCGTGCATGATAATCATTTTGTTTCATAAATTAATTTATGACTAAAAATTGATTTTCCTTGAACAAGTTTTTTTTAGCAAAAATACGCATTTAATAATCTTATAAAATTTATGTTCTTGAAATAGAAATTCCTTTGATAATGATACAAAATTTCTCAATTCCAAGTGGTGGTGAGAGGTGTTTGACGTTTGGTGGCAGGCATTCAATGATTGGCCGTTGGTTGGGCGTCCAGTGACTAGCGGTGGGCAGGCGATGTATGGCGGTTGGCGACGGGCATTCGACGTCACTTGAGCGATAGCGAGCGTCCGATGTCCCACAGGTAATGGGTGCGGCATATGACAACGAGAATGAGCGATGAGAAAAGTTTTCATTTTTTACTTTTGTTCCAAAAATAAAAAAAAAAAGTTAAAAATTTTAATTTCTGATTTCTACTATAAATCTATTCCTAAGTTATCAAATGGATTTCTATTCTAAATTTATTCCGAAAAATAAAAAATAAAAAAATTGAAAAGCAAAATAATTATCATTCGCGCCGTTAATGGGCGTGATCTATGTAGCACGGACACTCTCCGGAAGCCTTCGTGTCGTGTCCGACACTCCGACACGTGTCCGACACGCTCCGACACGTCCCGACACGCTCCGACACGCGGTCAACGAGTGTCGAAAAATCCGACACGTGGTCAACTCTTTCCGACACGCTCCGACACGCGAGTCCAGAATTCCGACACGCGATTCCGACACGCATGGGGTCAATTTTAAAAATTTCTAATACTTGAGGGGTCAAAATATAAATATACACAAAAGAAGTAATAAAAGACGTAATAAAATTGCTATAAATATACACGCACGGGGTCATTTTTTTCAGTTTTTTTTTTAGAATTGTTTTTTTTTTAAATCTTTTACTATGAAAGAAGTAATAAAAAATGCTATATATGATAAATAAATAAATTTAAAAATATCATTTCAGCATTTTTCTTTAAACAATGTTTTTTCCTCTAAGTTTTGTGTATTATTGTAACAAATTAAAATAATGAATGATATTATTTAATATTTTTCGTGTAAATTAATTCTAGGCTATTTTATTATTTTATTATTTATTTATTTATATATAAATATATATTTAATATATAACGATGTCGGAACGTGTCGAAATTCTCTATTTTAAGAAATGACGTGTCGGCGTGTCGTGTCGTGTCGTGTCGCGTGTCACGTGTCCGTGTCGGTGCTACATAGGGCGTGATGTAAGCGTTTACATTTCCCACCTCCCAAGCTCCCTGTTTGCGCCTTGGCAGGCCCATTCCCTTATTGCTGACTGCGCACAGCTCAAAGCCCAGCTGGGTGGTGTGCCCATCTTTTACGAATCAAGGGAATGCAATACCGAGGCAGATTGGGTGGCCAAATCTCTCCGCAAAAATTTACTTTCTAGCAATTGGGTCTCTTTCCCTCCTCAATCTTTATTATCCATATTATGTCTAGACTCACCAGGTGATGGTGCCTTTTTTACGGGCTAGTAATGAAATTTCAGCATCTTCCGACAAAAAAAAAAGCTCCCCGTTCCCACTGCTGGGCTGGCGTAGTATTCTTCCAGTGTCCTGTCCCGCGTGTCGACGCTCAATGTATTCAGCACGCCCAATCCTCAATAAATAAAACCCCCTCCTTCTCTCTTGCTTCATCCCTTCGTTGAATCGAAGGTCCAAGGTTTCTAGCTTCCGGGTTTCCCTCATCCCTTTCGAACGTGGATTCTTCATCCCATTTCAAAAAGAGAGAAATGCCTACTCGCATTTGGACGTGAATTCTTTATTCCACAAAATGCTCCCATGAATTATAAGTATCTTAATATATCTCAATGATTGATGCATGCCTTTTTAACATGCATCATTGTTAAGAATTGATTGAGATGTCAATGGAAACACTGATCGAGATAGAGGGACTCCATCCTCTTTTTCTATGCTTATTTAAAAAGTTTCATGATATTAGGCTCCGTCTGCTTCGCACAATTCTAAAATTACATTTTCCTAGTTTCCAGCATTTGCATTGTTTAAAAAAATTAGTCAACGGAAATTTTTTTCCTAGTTAATGGAAAGCTAATGTTTAATTAAGGAAAATGATTTCATATTTAAAAATCAAATATTATTTTTCAAAATATGACTAAATGTAGATACTTTAATTGAAGACTTTGTGTTTAGGCACGGAAATTATTGGCTTTTAGATTGGATATTGGGAATTAGGTCATTTCTTGGATCCTCTCTTAACCTGTTCTTTCTCAAATCTTAGGGCTTTTGTCAGGATGAGATTGCATAATTTCCGCAACACAATTAACTTGTCAAGTTAATTACTTTACACCAGAGTGAGATTGGATGAACAAAATTTAATCAACAGTAAAACTGAAATCGACAGTCGACACCTCTTTTGAAGTTCTATTTATCCGTTGAATGAATCTCTCTCTCCTTTTATAGCGTTTAATTCTATTTTCTGTTGGGAAGACCAAATTCTTAATCCCAGGCTTTGATTGGGTCGAAGCAGAGAAGAGGGAAGAAGGTGTGATGAATCGAACCTTGGGAGGGGGCATTTTTGTCTTTTCATGGTATAAGCAGTCGATTCAGAGAATTTGAAAAAGAATCATGTCAGATGTCGATGACTAAGATTATGCATATTTTTTAGGGAAATGATTAGCTAAGAAAGCAAACAGTGAACCCTCCACCACACATTTGCCGAGAGAGGGAGAAAGATTTGTGCTTTGCTTAGCAGTTTCCACACGCGTACGCTGGAAAAAGAAAACTTTTGTGGCTATCCTTTGACCGTGAGATGGTTAGACCGTCTCGCTAGAATTACCCTGGAGAACAGAGATTTTTTTGAGAGAACAGAGATTTTTTGGGAGATGGGCTCGAATCTCAGGCGCAAACCATTGAGATTTAGGGAAAGGAAGTCGCTCGAAGTTATGATCGTTTTGGCGTAGCTGTTAAAGCAACTACCTTTGTTCAACTTTAAGGGTCCAAAGATGAAGTCTCAAATAGGGACCATGGAAAGCCAAAGCAATGCCAAGAAATTCAATTCACTTGCATCTTGTCTTACTCAATTAATTATTTTAAATTCAATTCACCTTCTTCCTCCATCGGTCGCATGCCTCGGCAAAGGCCGGAGCTAATGACCGAATCACCTAGGAAGGAGAAGCTTGAATGGCGAGGTCGTTGTTGACAAGAGAGAGATAGGTGATGGAGCAAGCGAAGGTCTTCAAGGCGATGCCATTCAGGGTGAACTCCATTTTTTATCCTTCGCTTCTCTCTCTCTATGCACGTTATAGATTTGTATGAGCGTTGATAAATTGGCGGGATTGGAAGAAGACAAGATTTGCTTTGGATCGGAGACACGTTAATTATCAATTTTCTTTGCCCTCAAAGATATGATTATATTACTAATGTTTACCCAAGAAAGTATTTTAAGTTTATTCGATTTATCATTAGATAGCATTGATGCCTAAATCACAACTTCTTACTCAAAGGGAAATCACAAAAATGATTCATGTATGAGTATTTCCGTTCAATTTTGATCATAATACTTTATTTTTATGGCATATTTGGTGTGAAGTTTAATGGTTGAAGAGAGGGTGACGGTTTACCATTGAACTACCATATTGATTTGGACTTACTTAGCAATTTCCGTCAGCATATGGAAGAAAATATTTCAAATTGAAAATTGGAAGTTGGGCGAAGGATTAACTTTGTAAGAAATAAAGGATTGACCACCAAAATTAAACATCAATGATAATACACTGACCTTTTTGTAATTTCTTTTGAATAATCATTATTTCATTTCATGTCAACACTACTTGTATACCTTTAGTGCTTAGTAAGCATATTCAGTCAATATTCGATCAGCAACTTGATGATTGGAGGTTAATTCATGGACCTAGTCCATTTCAAAGTACGGAAATGCACTAACTGGAGAAAAGGGAATGCACATATTTAATAAATATATGAACGATTGCTTAGTCAGCATATAATGACTTTGAATCATCCTATCAACAGTATAAGATTATTTTTATCACTTTAGATTTATAATCATCGTTCACAGGGCCAATTACAACCTAGCTTAACAAACTTCTGCCTCAATCCACCGCCAAAAGCTCCCCGCAGTGACTGGCGTGGATATCATGAGCGATCGCAAACTTTTCACTCTCCGGTCGCCATTCTTTTCGGCCCCACATGGAAGGTCACCATCATCACATGGGATATACTAACTAAATTAGTTTATGTTCCAAAATACAATCATTGTTCCTATTCGTACACTAGATCAGTTAATGATTTTTCGGTAATTATCGTAGGAAAACGTGGCCAAGATATCTTTGGGGCTTGGAATTTTCAGACGCGCCAGCAACGACCCCTTTTCTTGGACATACTCTATTCCATTATTTTAACCCCGGCAGTTTCTCCTTTTCTCTTTTAATCTTCGGAAGAATTGTTTCTGCGGTATCTTTCACCATGCTTAAAAAATCATCAGTACATAAGCATTCCCATGATGGGGCTATGAAGAATTTTTGCATCGGTTGTCTATCCAACCGTGCGGGTTAAGAGTGTTCCTCTGGAACTGTTGTTTGATTGTGCTGGGGCGAATTATGCCTCCCGTCACTGACGGAATTAATGAAAGCAACCATCGAAGCCTCATGTGGCCCCTAATTCCTTCAGCCAAGTGGCATTGAAGAACAAAATGTGCACGAGAGCAAAAGCGGCACTAAGGAAGGACTTGAACTCGTGGACAACGGACTTGAAGCTCGGGACAACGGACTTGAAGCTTGCGGACGATGGAACTTGTGAGAGAACAGACAACTGTGGACGATGGATGGAAGCTTGCGACGAGCGATGGGGATTAGGCAAGGAGTGGTGAGGACTGAGTGCCGAGCGGTCGAGGATAGGGCGGAGAGGAAGAAAAAAAATGTTAAAAATTGAAGTAAGAACCTAATTCTAATTCAAGTTGGGGATTTTTTTTTTTTTTTTACTCAATTGCAAATTTTGTACAAAATTATCCCTATTCCAAGTCTCAAGAAGATGGTTATAGGATAACATTTGGTCGACTGGCCACTTCAAGTATTTAAATCTTTTTATAAGAAAATAAATTCATTTCAAATTTTCATTTGGAATTTTTTCTGATAGCTAAACTAAAAGAAGAGGAAGGAGGGCGAGTTGGGGTTTTCCTTTTCCCAGGGGGGATGTGTGTGTTGGGTGCGGGGCTGGGGGAGAAAGCAGCCCCACCGACGATCCATGCAAAGAAGGTACCACCTACATCTACTGCTAATGGATATTTGTCTCTTCACTACGTGCAACATGCATATGAAGTCAATTGTAAGTATCATGAGTTTCTCTTAACAAAAAGAAGAAATTAAAAACTTAGCCAAAAAGAAGAAAAAAGTGGGGCCACTTTCTTCCCAGCTGACTTCTTTTTTGTGGCTCAGCCATTGTGTTTTCCTTGTGAGTAATTCCCTTCTTTCTTGTTAATTAAATCCTAATCAATACACTTAATATGAAAACAGATAAGAAAAGTGTCAAAAAAGTCTTAAACTTATTATATTTATGTCAATTTAATTATAAACTTTTTAATAGTATCAATTTAATCATAAACATTTTGATTTAGTACCAATTTAGTTATTTTAACTAATTTTGACAGGAATTTCTCAATCGGACGCTGTATACAGCGAAACGAACCTATACCTAACACATCAGCATAGCCTGTTGAAGATACCGTTGCCGATGCAGATTGATCTTAATTGATTTTTGATTATAGGGAATATTTTATGTACATCTTTAGAATATTGTGTATATTTTTATTCCTTTGTTATTTAGACACTTTGTATTACAAATAGTTTGTAATTACATACTGCAAGAGATAGAGAAAAGCAATACATATTTGCTTCGTTTAGATGGCTATGTCAGAAATATAGAAGGCCTGAAGTTTGGGAGAAAAATATGTATTGCTTTTCTCTATCTCTTGCAGTATGTAATTACAAACTATTTGTAATACAAAGTGTCTAAATAACAAAGGAATAAAAATATACACAATATTCTAAAGATGTACATAAAATATTCCCTATAATCAAAAATCAATTAAGATGAATCTGCATCGGCAACGGTATCTTCAACACTCCCCCTCAAGCTCGGCGGTCTATAAACATCGAAGACGCCTAGCTTGTTTAATAGATACGAATGTTGCCTCGACATAAGGCCTTGGTAAAGATATCCGCGGGTTGCTCGCTGTTCTTATCCCTCTTGTTCTAATCACCCCACTTTGAATCTTGTCTCGAATGAAATGACAATCAACCTCTATGTGCTTTGTCCTTTCATGGAATCTGGGTTCATTGCAAGCTTAAGGGCAGCATCATTATCACAAAATAGGACAGTGGGCTCCTTTATCTGTACGCCAAGGTCTTGAAGAAGGCCTCTTATCCAGACTATTTCACAACTAGTCTTTGCCATTGCTCGGTATTCTGCCTCAGCGGATGATAAAGATACGGTTGACTGTTTTTTTTGTCTTCCATGAAATCAGAGAATCCCCTAATTTTATACAGAATCCCGTGACTGATCTTCTACTCATGGGGCAAGTAGCGTAATCAGTGTCACAATATGCTGTCATCTCCATATTGTTGTCTCGAGATAGCAATATTCCCAATCCAGGACACCCTTTCAAGTATTTTATGACTTTCAATGCCGCATTCATGTGAGACTGTTTTGGAGCATGCATAAACCGACTAAGAATCTGAAACCGCATATGAAATGTCTGGCACGGTCATAGTCAAATAAATAAGCTTTCCAACAAGTCTTTGATAAGCAGAAAAATCTTTAAGCAAAGGATCTTTGTTTATAGGTGACAACCCTTTGTCATACTTTGTCGTTAACTTGATATTCTGATCGATTGGAATAACAGCTGGCCTAGACCCCGATAAACCTGCTTCTGACACAATTTCTAAGACAAATTTCCGTTGGCTAAGACAGATGCCCCTTTTTGACCGTGCAATTTCTATCCCAAGAAAGTATTTGGGAGATCCCAAATCCTTAATATGAAAAGTAGAATGTAGATATTCCTTGAATCTCTCAATGGCAGGCGCATCATTTCCCATAATGAGTATATCGTCAACATATATAAGAAGATAGATTGACGACATACCTTGTTTCCATGTGAATAAAGCATAGTCATGCTTAGATTGCTGGAATTTTGCAGCTGTGAGTGCACTGGTAAACTTGGCATACCATTGACGAGAAGCCTGTTTGAGCCCATATAGGGATTTTCGAAGACGGCACACACTCCCCTCCCCCTGTCTGCGAAATCCCGGTGGAATATCCATATAAATCTCTTCTTCAAGATCTCCATGTAAAAAGGCATTGTGAACGTCCATTTGATGAAGGGGCCAGTCACGAATGGCAGCAATGGAAAGAAAAGACCGTACAGTAACTTCTTTGGCAACTGGGGAGAAAGTTTCTGTATAATCGAAGCCTTCCTTCTGTGTGAATCCCTTTGCAACCAATCTGGCCTTGTAACGTTCAATGGATCCGTCTGCTTTGTATTTGATCTTGTATACCCATTTGCATCCTATGGGTCGACGATGGGGAGGTAGGCGAACAATATCCCAAGTCTCATTTTCAATGAGAGCTTGTAATTCATCTTTCATAGCTTGTTGCCACTGAGGATCTGTGGCAGCCTCATCATAAGAATTAGGTTCCTGTTGTGCAGAAATTCTACTAACACAGCATCTATGTTCAGGAGAGAGATTAGCAAAACTGACATAGGAGGAAATGGGATATTGTGTACCACACTTTTTTGATGATGAACAAACGTAATCCGCTGTCCATGTTGGTGGTCGAACTGTGCGTCTTGATCGCCGAAGATTAGTTGGTTCAGAGGGAACACCAACTTGTGAGTTTGTAGAGGTATCATCCTCCAGAATATTAGCTTGTGAAGATTCAGTTTCTTCGGATATACTTGGTGAAGGAAGACTGGATATTGCATTGTCCCCATCCGATGCAACACGTGCATGGACATCTGAAGATGCTATAGGAGATACAATCTGTGGGAGCATCATCATTGATCCTTGTGGAGGATCGTCTTCATGCAAAAAAGGACGAGAAGACATCTGGGAATCTTCATGCTGTTGTGATGGTAGCCTATCCTTGAATGGGAAAACATCCTCATGAAAGATGACATCTCCGTGACGAAGAATCTTCCGGTAGATGGATCAAGAACCAAATATCCTTTTTGAAGGGTAGGATATCCCATAAATATGCAAGAGATGGCACGAGGACCCAATTTGTCCCGATGGCCCATGGTAGAAACATAACATAAACATCCAAAAACACGAAGATGGCGAATGTCGGAACGTTTTCCAAACAATAACTCGAATGGAGTTTTTCCACTCAAAACTCGAGATGGCATTCTATTAATCGGTATGCCGCGCGTGACCACACAGTCTCCCCAAAAAATTTCAGGGATTGAAGCTTGATACTTGAGAGCTCGAGCAACTTCTAACAAATGACGGTGTTTCCTTTCTACAATCCCATTTTGTTGAGGAGTATAGACACAGGAGCTTTCATGAAGAATTCCATTGGAAATAAACAATGAAGAACATTCATGATTAAAGAATTCTCGTGCATTGTCAGTACGAACCCGTTGTATGGATTTGTTAAACTGATTTTTGATCAGGACAACAAAATTTTTGAGATGTGAAAGGACTTGGGCTTTAGATTGCATAAGAAAAACCCAAGTTGCTCGAGTATGATCATCTACGATAGTGAGAAAAAAACGTGACCCATCACGATGAGGGGTGTGATATGGGCCCCAAATGTCCATATGTAATAGAGAAAAGGCTCTAGCAGCACGTGATGTACTTTGTGGAAAAGACATTCTAGACTGTTTAGCCAATGGGCATATAGGACACTTAGGATGAGGAAAAGCGGCGCTGTGGCCTAGACGCTGATGAGATAAAGAGACATTTTTATTATGATTGGCATTACAGAAGATGCTCTTATTGAAAGAAAAATTCTTTGGAAATGTCGTCCAGAAATAAAGTCCCTCGAAGTTCCTACCCGAGCCCATCAGTGTCCCAGTCAAAGGGGCCTGAAAGAGACAAATGTCAGAATCAAAAATGACTTGACAGAGATTGTCTTGACAGATCTTTGATACGGAAATGAGATTGAACTGAAAATTTGGAATGAATAGGACATTTTTTAATGTGATGGAAGGACTCAGCTCAACATCCCCAATTTTATCTACTGAAATGTCACTGCCATTTGGGAGGCGAACGGAAGTATGATTCGAGGATTTTTCTAATTTAGAAAAGAACCGTTCATCACGTACTATATGGTCTTTGGCACCTGAATCAATAATCCATGCATTGCTCGAAATATTGCTCATCAAACAATAAGAAATACTGTATAACTAGGCATCTTTTCCTGAATTCTCATCGGCTTAAGGTCCTCATGACTTGTTGGAGTTGGTCATTGCTTTGATGGGTTGATTTACCTTAGCATTTGCTGCTATGGAAAATTCACGTTCCTTCTTCTCCCCTGGTCTTCCATGCAATTTCCAACAAGTTTCTTTGGTATGATAAGGTTTTTTGCAATAATCACAAAATTTACCTTTCCATTTGTTTGAATTATTTCTGTTCGAGAATGTGGCCAAATTTTGACCGTTGGATCGCCTTAAAACGGACGCTGATGGACCGTCAGATCGTGGCGCTGCGAGGGCAAAAGGTGAGCCGTCCGATCGCGCGAGGGAGCCGTCTGATCGCGCGATGGAACCTCCACCGTCAGATCCAAAGATTGAATCTCGGCCGTTCATTCCTCGTGAGTTGCCCGAGCCGTCCGATCTTGCGAAATAATCTTGGCCGTCCACTTGAAATGGATAAAAGGCCTCTTCTTCCTCCTCCCGTAACCCTAGCGCCCCGTTTTCTTCGAAACTCCATGGCCGGACCTTCCGTAACCGAATCGTTGCTCCAACGACGCCTTGGCCGCGAGAACGACGCGGTCGCTGGTCTTCACGTATTCGGACGACGCCAGTCTCTGAGATTCCTCTTGAACCGCAAGTTGATATATGCGGCCGAGCGGGGGAACCGGGTCCATGGCCAAGATCTGGCTACGAAACGGTAAGTAGCTCTCATTCAACACGAGCAGGAAGCGTGTGACCTTCTCCCGATCTCTCATGGCCCGATATTGAGCCAAAGTTGCTTCGGGTCCCTCTAATTTCTCCTCCGTCATTTCGATTTCGTTCCATAGGGCAGAGAGTTTGTTGTAAATAGCCGAGATCGATAAATTTCCCTGCTTGAGATCGATAAATTTTGTGTTAGCGTGAAAATCTTTGCTCTATCTAGCTTACCATACATTTCTTGTAAATTCTCCCAAAATTTTTTGCATCTTCGGTCGGTGGTACCCACAAGCCGACCTCCGCCGTGAGGCAATTTCCTATCCAGGTCCGAACAAGTTGGTTGCATTTGCGCCATTGTCGCGCAAGCCGCACGTCGGACGGTATCGGGACAGTTCCATCCAAAAAACCATCTTTGTCTTTGGTTATGAGCGCTCGCCGAAGTTCGCGAGACCACAGGGAGTAATTCTCCGGTCCCGACAGCTGCTGGGAGATCAGACGTAGCTCCGGTCCATCGGCGTTGGCGGTGTACAGTGGGTCTCCAGGTTCTGGCCGGCCACCGAGACCTGCAAACGGGAATAATCCGGGTCCATAGGCCGGGTAAGGGTTGCTCGCCCTGTATCCAGGACCCGAACCACTCTGATTCGGAGAAGTCCAGTTCACCCCGTATCCAGGGGCCGCTCCAGGTATGTGCGATGGACTTTCCTCCATCCCACCAATCCTCCCGGGCTCGATTTGAGGTAAATTTTGAGTTGAACCTCCTTGATTTGGCTGAATTGATACAGGGATCCATTGAATGTATGGTCCTGTGAAGGGATTCACAGGATTAAATCCTGTGCTGGGTTGTACAGGCTGCACGAGACCTGTTTGACTTTCTGATTGATTCGTTTGCTGTTCTGCAGGGATAATATCTCCTCTCTGATTGTTGAGGGACTCTGGATTTCCCTCAGAAACACCGGAAGCTGAATCCTTAGTCTTCGACATGGTTCCTCCCTAAAAGAAAAAAAGGCGATGCGGAAGCTAGGCCAAGGCGGGAGGCTCTGATACCATGTCAGAAATATAGAAGGCCTGAAGTTTGGGAGAAAAATATGTATTGCTTTTCTCTATCTCTTGCAGTATGTAATTACAAACTATTTGTAATACAAAGTGTCTAAATAACAAAGGAATAAAAATATACACAATATTCTAAAGATGTACATAAAATATTCCCTATAATCAAAAATCAATTAAGATCAATCTGCATCGGCAACGGTATCTTCAACATCCCTGTATCAATTCAGCCAAATCAAGGAGGTTCAACTCAAAATTTACCTCAAATCGAGCCCGGGAGGATTGGTGGGATGGAGGAAAGTCCATCGCACATACCTGGAGCGGCCCCTGGATACGGGGTGAACTGGACTTCTCCGAATCAGAGTGGTTCGGGTCCCGGATACTGGCGAGCAACCCTTACCCGGCCTATGGACCCGGATTATTCCCGTTGCGGTGTCTCGGTGGCCGGCCAGAACCTGGAGACCCACTGTACACCGCCAACGCCGATGGACCGGAGCTACGTCTGATCTCCCAGCAGCTGTCGGGACCGGAGAATTACTCCCTGTGGTCTCGCGAACTTCGGCGAGCGCTCATAACCAAAGACAAAGATGGTTTTTTGGATGGAACTGTCCCGATACCGTCCGACGTGCGGCTTGCGCGACAATGGCGCAAATGCAACCAACTTGTTCGGACCTGGATAGGAAATTGCCTCACGGCGGAGGTCGCTGCCGGGGTACCACCGACTGAAGATGCAAAAAAATTTTGGGAGAATTTACAAGAAATGTATGGTAAGCTAGATAGAGCAAAGATTTTCACGCTAACACAAAATTTATCAGATCTCAAGCAGGGAAATTTATCGATCTCGGCTATTTACAACAAACTCTCTGCCCTATGGAACGAAATCGAAATGACGGAGGAGAAATTAGAGGGACCCGAAGCAACTTTGGCTCAATATCGGGCCATGAGAGATCGGGAGAAGGTCACACGCTTCCTGCTCGTGTTGAATGAGAGCTACTTACCGTTTCGTAGCCAGATCTTGGCCATGGACCCGGTTCCCCCGCTCGGCCGCATATATCAACTTGCGGTTCAAGAGGAATCTCAGAGACTGGCGTCGTCCGAATACGTGAAGACCAGCGACCGCGTCGTTCTCGCGGCCAAGGCGTCGTTGGAGCAGCGATTCAGTTCTGGAAGGTCCGGCCATGGAGTTTCGAAGAAAACAGGGGCGCTAGGGTTACGGGAGGAGGAAGAAGAGGCCTTTTATCCATTTCAAGTGGACGGCCAAGATTATTTCGCAAGATCGGACGGCTCGGGCAACTCACGAGGAATGAACGGCCGAGATTCAATCTTTGGATCTGACGGTGGAGGTTCCATCGCGCGATCAGACGGCTCCCTCGCGCGATCGGACGGCTCACCTTTTGCCCTCGCAGCGCCACGATCTGACGGTCCATCGTCCGTTTTAAGGCGATCCAACGGTCAAAATTTGGCCACATTCTCGAACAGAAATAATTCAAACAAATGGAAAGGTAAATTTTGTGATTATTGCAAAAAACCTTATCATACCAAAGAAACTTGTTGGAAATTGCATGGAAGACCGGGAGAAGAAGGAACGTGAATTTTCCATAGCAGCAAATGCTAAGGTAAATCAACCCATCAAGCAATGACCAACTCCAACAAGTCATGAGGACCTTAAGCCGATGAGAATTCAGGAAAAGATGCCTAGTTATACAGGTATTTCTTATTGTTTGATGAGCAATATTTCGAGCAATGCATGGATTATTGATTCAGGTGCCAGTGACCATATAGTCTGTGATGAACGGTTCTTTTCTAAATTAGAAAAATCCTCGAATCATACTTCCGTTCGCCTCCCAAATGGCAGTGACATTTCAGTAGATAAAATTGGGGATGTTGAGCTGAGTCCTTCCATCACATTAAAAAATGTCCTATTCATTCCAAATTTTCAGTTCAATCTCATTTCCGTATCAAAGATCTGTCAAGACAATCTCTGTCAAGTCATTTTTGATTCGACATTTGTCTCTTTCGTGCCCCTTTGTTGCGGGACACCGATGGGCTCGGGTAGGAACTTCGAGGGACTTTATTTCTGGACGACATTTCCAAAGAATTTTTCTTTCAATAAGAGCATCTTCTGTAATGCCAATCATAATAAAAATGTCTCTTTATCTCATCAGCGTCTAGGCCACAGCGCCGCTTTTCCTCATCCTAAGTGTCCTATATGCCCATTGGCTAAACAGTCTAGAATGTCTTTTCCACAAAGTACATCACGTGCTGCTAGAGCCTTTTCTCTATTACATATGGACATTTGGGGCCCATATCACACCCCTCATCGTGATGGGTCACGTTTTTTCTCACTATCGTAGATGATCATACTCGAGCAACTTGGGTTTTTCTTATGCAATCTAAAGCCCAAGTCCTTTCACATCTCAAAAATTTTGTTGTCCTGATCAAAAATCAGTTTAACAAATCCATACAACGGGTTCGTACTGACAATGCACGAGAATTCTTTAATCATGAATGTTCTTCATTGTTTATTTCCAATGGAATTCTTCATGAAAGCTCCTGTGTCTATACTCCTCAACAAAATGGGATTGTAGAAAGGAAACACCGTCATTTGTTAGAAGTTGCTCGAGCTCTCAAGTATCAAGCTTCAATCCCTGAAATTTTTTGGGGAGACTGTGTGGTCACAGCGGCATACCTGATTAATAGAATGCCATCTCGAGTTTTGAGTGGAAAAACTCCATTCGAGTTATTGTTTGGAAAACGTTCCGACATTCGCCATCTTCGTGTTTTTGGATGTTTATGTTATGTTTCTACCATGGGCCATCGGGACAAATTGGGTCCTCGTGCCATCTCTTGCATATTTATGGGATATCCTACCCTTCAAAAAGGATATTTGGTTCTTGATCCATCTACCGGAAGATTCTTCGTCAGCAGAGATGTCATCTTTCATGAGGATGTTTTCCCATTCAAGGATAGGCTACCATCACAACAGCATGAAGATTCCCAGATGTCTTCTCGTCCTTTTTTGCATGAAGACGATCCTCCACAAGGATCAATGATGATGCTCCCACAGATTGTATCTCCTATAGCATCTTCGCGCATGTCCATGCACGTGTTGCATCGGATGGGGACAATGCAATATCCAGTCTTCCTTCACCAAGTATATCCGAAGAAACTGAATCTTCACAAGCTAATATTCTGGAGGATGATACCTCTACAAACTCACAAGTTGGTGTTCCCTCTGAACCAACTAATCTTCGGCGATCAAGACGCACAGTTCGACCACCAACATGGACAGCGGATTACGTTTGTTCATCATCAAAAAAGTGTGGTACACAATATCCCATTTCCTCCTATGTCAGTTTTGCTAATCTCTCTCCTGAACATAGATGCTGTGTTAGTAGAATTTCTGCACAACAGGAACCTAATTCTTATGATGAGGCTGCCACAGATCCTCGTGGCAACAAGCTATGAAAGATGAATTACAAGCTCTCATCGAGAATGAGACTTGGGATATTGTTCGCCTACCTCCCCATCATAGACCCATAGGATGCAAATGGGTATACAAGATCAAATACAAGGCAGACAGATCCATTGAATGTTACAAGGCCAGACTGGTGCGAAAGGATTCACCCAGAAGGAAGGATTTGATTATACGTAAACTTTCTCTCCTATTGTCAAAGAAGTCACTGTACGCTCCTTTCTTTCCATTACCGCCATTCGTGACTGGCCTCTTCATCAAATGGACATTCACAATGCCTTTCGACATGGAGATCTTGAAGAAGAGATTTATATGGATATTCCACCGAGATTTCGCAAACAGGGGGAGGAGAGCGTGCGCCGTCTTCGAAAATCCCTATATGGACTCAAACAGGCTTCTCGCCAATGGTATGTCAAGTTTACCAATGCACTTACAATTGCAAACTTCCAGCAATCTAAGCATGACTATTCACATGGAAACAAGGTACATCATCAATCTACTTACTTATATATGTTGACGATATACTCATTATGGGAAATGATGCGCCGCCATTGAGAGATTCAAGGAATATCTACATTCTACTTTTCATATTAAGGATTTGGGATCTCCCAAATACTTTCTTGGGATAGAAATTGCACGGTCAAAAAGGGGCATCTGTCTTAGCCAACGGAAATTTGTCTTAGAAATTGTGTCAATGTGTTTATCGGGGTCTAGGCCTGTTATTCCAATCGATCGAATATCAAGTTAACGACAGCTGAGTATGACAAAGGGTTGTCACCTATAAACAAAGATCCTTTGCTTAAAGATTTTTCTGCTTATCAAAGACTTGTTGGAAAGCTTATTTATTTGACTATGACCGGAGCCGACATTTCATATGCGGTTCAGATTCTTAGTCGGTTTATGCATGCTCCAAAACAGTCTCACATGAATGCGGCATTGAAAGTCATAAAATACTTGAAAGGGTGTCCTGGATTGGGAATATTGCTATCTCGAGACAACAATATGGAGATGACAGCATATTGTGACACTGATTACGCTACTTGCCCCATGAGTAGAAGATCAGTCACGGGATTCTGTATAAAATTAGGGGATTCTCTGATTTCATGGAAGACAAAAAAAACAGTCAACCGTATCTTTATCATCCGCTGAGGCAGAATACCGAGCAATGGCAAAGACTAGTTGTGAAATAGTCTGGATAAGAGGCCTTCTTCAAGACCTTGGCGTATGATAAAGGAGCCCACTGTCCTATTTTGTGATAATGATGCTGCCCTTAAGCTTGCAATGAACCCAGTATTCCATGAAAGGACAAAGCACATAGAGGTTGATTGTCATTTCATTCGAGACAAGATTCAAAGTGGGGTGATTAGAACAAGAGGGATAAGAACAGCAGAGCAACCCGCGGATATCTTTACCAAGGCCTTATGTCAGAGGCAACATTCGTATCTATTAAACAAGCTAGGCGTCTTCGATGTTTATAGACCGCCGAGCTTGAGGGGGAGTGTTGAAGATACCGTTGCCGATGCAGATTCATCTTAATTGATTTTTGATTATAGGGAATATTTTATGTACATCTTTAGAATATTGTGTATATTTTTATTCCTTTGTTATTTAGACACTTTGTATTACAAATAGTTTGTAATTACATACTGCAAGAGATAGAGAAAAGCAATACATATTTTTCTCCCAAACTTCAGGCCTTCTATATTTCTGACATAGCCATCTAAACGAAGCATCGTTCAGCAGGGCACACGGAGAAGCGAATGCTGTAGCTATTTCACTCGATGTATGGAGCTGAGGAATGATGATCGACGTGGGGTTCGGTGGCGACACGCCGGAGCTATGGGGGAAGAAATCGATGGAATCACCTGGGAAGGAGAAGCTTGAAGGGCAAGGTCATTGCCGACTTGGGAGAGACAGGTGATGGAGCGACCGAAGGTCTTCAAGGCATTGCCGCTCAGGGTGAACTCCATTTTTCGAGCTCTTCGCTTCCCTCTCTGCGGCGACGCTATTAGGTGGTCGCTGAAAAATTGGCGGGATTGGAAGAAGAATTAGGCGCTAGGTCTCAGGCTCGGTGAATCAATGGTATAACATGTTAATCATCACTTTTTGCCCCCGAAGATGCGATTATATTACTGATGTTCCCCCAAGTGAATATGTTAGTTTTATAAACAAATTCATAAAAAAAAAAAATTAGGAAATAGTCTGCTAGATAGATAGAAGCAAACATGACTTCTCATTTGGGCCAATTTTGGCGTTTTAATGGGGTGGGCACTGGACTTTCCAAAATCTAGATCGAAATGAGTAAATTCATTTTTTTTATCCAAAATAAACTTTCGGCTCAAGCTATTTTAACTATATCTTATACTTGACCGAAGTCAGCTATAAATCATAAACCATGAAACTCCCCAAATACAAATGCAGCCCAATCGACAAAGCAATGAATATAAATCATTATGATATTTGATTGATGTTCGTGAAAAAAACAATACATTGTACTACAATTTGCTTTATTCATCGTGATGGAATCTACAACATTTTACGCGTAACATCTGCGAAGTTCACATAGGAAGAGTAGACAAAAAAGGCACTGGACACATAGCCACTTAGGGCGTGCATGATAATCATTATGTTCTATAAATCAATTCTTGACTAGAAATGGATTTTTCTATTTTTATTTCTCATATAAGTTTTTGAGCAAAAATACGTATTTGATAACTTTATAAAATTTATGTTCATGAAATATAAATTTGTTTGATAACGATATAAAATTTTCTCCCTCCCGAATGGTGGTGGGAGGCATTTGGCGACCAGCGATGGGGTGTCCAAGTGGTGTTTGTCAATCGACGGCGGGGTGTTTGGCATCCCACAGGTGACAACGGGTGAGCAATTTTGCGGTAATGAGAATGAACAATTAGAAGGGTTTTGATTTCTCATTTTGTTCCAAAAATAGAAAAACTAAAATTTTCAACTTCTGATTTTTGTTCCAAATCTATTTTGGAACAAATTTATTCCAGAAATATAAAAATGAAAATATGTTATCAGACAAATGTATTTCTATTTTGAATTTGTTCTAGAGAATAGAAAAACAAGAGAACTAAAAAATAAAATGGTCATCATCCGTGCCCTACCTTCTTTCATAATTCCTACAAGAAATAACACCAATTTCGGCCATGTTCAACTATTGATCTCCCTGCCCTTGCTCCAATTTTTAGGACTCTTAAAGCATTAAAATAATGGTACAATGTGCTCCACTTAACCATTTCTTGAAAATATTGAAACCACAAGCGACCCCAATTACTTTTCCATCGATAATCATCTTAAACTAGATTAAAATGGTAAAACTAGGGTCATTTTGGCAAGTTAAATTATCATAGACAACTTATCAAAATGCAATTCTATATTAGAAGTAAGTATTTCTTTTCTTTTGCGACAAGAAGAAGTAGATACAAATTGTTATTTCTACTAGTACTCTCACATAAGTTATGGACAATATTGTTGGGAAAGTATTTTCCAAGCAACCGATTCTTTTATGTGGTGCCCCAAATTAGGGAATAATATTTTTTTGTTTTCTTTTGGTGGGAGAAGGAAGAAAAGAAGAGCTACCAGATATTATAATAATTATTACCAATTAGGCGAGACAGAATATTTGATATTGATTGGTTGAAAATGGCTTAAGTTGGAAACAAAGAGGCATCGCTTTCAGAGTTCCACATGATTGGGCAGCCATAAAACGATGATCACAGAGCCTGAAAAAATAATATTTATTTATTATTCTGTATAGGAGGAATATATAATTTACATAAACATAACTTATATAAATGTTTATTTAAATGTTTATTCTCATAATGATTCTGGGAAAGTTACCCATTTCCCGCAACTTTAATTCGTCGACCAGGACTAATCCAAACATTATTAATTATTTAATTGCATGTGTTTCAATAAATCCCAACATTATTAATTATTTAACTGCATGTGGGGTTTCAAAAAATTGGCGAACCCCAGTGGCTTGCTGCTTCATTAGCTCACTATAGTTAAAAGGCGAGTTGACTCGTGTCATTTATATATCAATCTCCTATTTAAATAATCTCTATGCTTTCTTTCCTTTCTTTTTTTTTTTTTAATTTTAAAAGTCCAACACTAATAAAGGCACATATGATAATCATTATGTTTCAGAAATTAATTTCTACCTAGAAATTGATTTTTCTATTTTTATTTCTAGACCAAGTTTTTGAGCAAAATTATGTGTTTGATAACCTTATAAAATTTTATGTTCTTGAAATAGAAATTTATTTGATAACGATACAAAATTTCTCCTTCCCAAATAGTAGTGGAAGGTGTCCAATGTTTGGCGACTAGCTTTGGTGGTCGGTGATGGGTGGCGAGGAGGTGGGGGCGACATCTAGTGGTGACCGGCAGCTGGTGGTAAGGGGAGGGGTGGTGGTCGGCAGCATGCGATCAATGTTTGGCATTTAGCGGCTGGTGGTTGGTGCTAGGCCATCAATGGCGGGCATTCTGCGTCCCACAAGTGACGGGTGGGCGGCAGATGGTGACAATTGTAAACAATAAGAAGAGTTTTTATTTTTCACTATTTTTTTTCAAAAATAAAAAAGCTAAACATTTTAGGGCACGGATGATAATTATTATGTTTCTTTATTTCTTTATTTTTCTATTCTTCAAAACAGGTTTGGAACAAAAATCCTTTGGTAATATAATTTCTTTTTTCTATTTATGGAATAGGTTTCTATAAATTAATCTCCAGTTATCCGATAGCTGATCAAATATAGACTAAATATGCTTATTAAGCACCAAAGATGTACAAGTAGTGCTGACGTGAAATGAAAAAAATAATTGTTCAAAAGAATTACTAAATGGAGCCATTAGTCTATTAATTAGTGGTAAACTCGCAAGCCATGTGACTAGTTTTCAATATCAATTCAAATGAAATGCTAAGCGAAGCAAAGGTAATATTGGATAATGATATGATTAACCGTAAGTGAATATCTTCAGAAAATCTCTTTAAGTAGTATCAAGAAACTAAAAGAAAAAGTCGAAACCCAGGTCCAAATATCTCCCACCTTATTTTTTGCCAAGCGATTTTGACCACGGTGTACTTATGGTGGGTGTTCTGGCAATGTTGGTCGGACCGCTATGGGCATACGTGTCCCTACTGGCTTGAATTAAGGACTCCTCCGTGGAATCAAGCTGTTGGTTATTCATTTTAGCATTTTGAGCTGCACGTTTTGATGTACAAGGAATTAAAATGACAAAAACACTTCTTCATACACCAATCTTTTGCGGAAGCTCAAGTTATCAGGGAATGTGTCTTCGGCTCGTTTATTAGGCACACTTATCAAGTACTTCAAAAAACGAAACATGTCTAAATACTTCCTCATATGTAAATCGGGCAATACACATGAAATACGAGATGTAAGGATTTGAACCTACTAAATATCATAAAAGACAACAACTTTTTTCTAATGGCGAATTTAAAATGAACATATTGTGTACTTCTTAATATTACAAGCTACATGTACTCACATGAACACAACCTGAACTGCAAATCTAAATTCAAAAAGAAAATTCAATGTGAGGTATAATACCATGCCTTCAGTATAAATCATATCCAATGAGGGATGGAGCTTGTTTGTGTTCACATCCAAATATCGCATGAGCAATTGGAGGCGAGCAGAGGTCAAAACATCTGAAGTGCGCAATGGTAATCCCAAAGCGCGACTCCAGAGGTCAAAAACATCGAAGTGCGCAAAAAGAATCCCAACGTCTGAAGGACCCACTCAAACGCAAAAGCGCGACCCGATTGCACTCTGTTGATATAAACGGACGGCCGACCCGGAAGTTCTAGGCCTTCCGTTGAGAAGAGCAACTCCGAAAGCACCCGAAACCCGTTTTCAGGAAGAACAGGAGAGATTCGGCAAAGTCTGGAGGTTAACGGAGGGCAACGACCTGGCCGAGCACTTCGCTTGGAGGTAAGCGTCATCAACCACAAACAAGTCATGAGCAATGTAGCCCAGCACGAAGGTCTTGTAAGTTGGAGAATTGCAAGTAAAATCATGCCAAATCTTGATATCCAGATCCCATCTCTGATCATGTCCATTGTCGACCGTGCTCATTCCTCATAACAGAGTGTATTCCGTGAGTATAAATCCCTCCAAAAGTACGAACGTTTCTTGGAGTCATTGACCCCTGTTTTTTGTGATTGAAAAATTTTCATGATATCCATGACTTATGCGAGGAACAATCCAAGTATGCATAACATTAAAACAACTGAGTTTGTCTGAGGAAAGTGAAATCCACCATTTCTTTTTGAATATCACGGGTTGGAAAGAACATGACCCTGCAGGTGGAGGATTGCCAGAATGCAGTCCTCATTTCCTTTTGTGAAAAAGAACTTCGTCATGTCTCTGTGTGTTCCATTTCGAAACCTTGGTACAAGTATGAATTGCTCACATGTTTTCTTTGTTAATTCTTTTATATGCCTATTCAACTGAGCTTATCTTTTTGACTCATCGACCCCTGTTTTTGTGACTGAAAATTTTTTATGACATCCATTCTCTAATTGAATACAGTAGGACTCATGCCAGGGAATAATCCCTCTCCAGGTATGCATAACATTAAAACAACTGAGTTTGTTGGGGAAAGTGTAATCTGCCATTTCCTTTTTAATATCCTGGGTTGGAAAGAACGTGAGCCTGCAGTTGGAGGATTGCCAGAATGCAGTCTTCATTTTCTTTCGTGAAAAAGAACTTCTTAATGTCTCTGTATTTGTTCCATCATTTCGAAACCTTTGTGCAAGTATGAACCGCTCACATGTTTTTCTTGGTTAATCTTTGATATGCCTATTTTTGATCCGTGAAAGACAGATTGTCTAACCAATTATTTGCTGATTCTATATCAAGGTTTCTGTTAGAGGAGGATGTTGATAGAGTTAACAGAGCTATTGATACCATCCTAATTGTCTTGCATTCGCTGATCATGGTCAGGGAGACTTTGACAGGTCCAATTTTCAATGCAGAAGGCATTCGGCATATCTGTAATGTCATCCTTATCATCCGGTGTCCATTAACCTTCCTGATGAGGAGACAGGATATTGACCCAGATTTCCAACTCGTCTTTTCTTGGATCGCTGCTATGCTTGGATGTGTTGAGTGTGCTCTCCTGATATGCGCTCTGCATAGCGACTGGCCTGAGCCGATTATGATTGCTTGGGACCTAACGTTGGTACTTCTGCTCAGGTTCATTGTGAATTGAAGGATTGGCTTTTCTGATGTGGTGATGTGGTCGATTTGCTCGGGAACCTTCCAATGCCAGCTCGGATATGAACCTCGTGTTGTAGTATTACCCTGAACACCTATTACGTAATAGCAGAATAAATTATGATGATGATTACAATCCTTTCTGGCGCATTGTCGTCTCTAGTAAAGTGTACTTTGAGTTAGTTTAAGCATATCTCGGCGAGTTCCTACCATCCCCTTCCCTGTAAGGCAAGTTTAATCCTTTTGCTAGAGTGCCAGTTTCAGTTTAAGTCCTAAGTGCGTTTAGGTCCATTACTTCCGCTTTGGATCGAGTTGCATTGGTAAGATAAAACTCATGGAGTTGCATTACCAGTAAACAGAACTCAGAAATGGAGGAAATTGGAGAAACAGGGCAAGTTTTTCTTATGGGCCAAACAGAAACAGGGCAAATGAGAGTATATAAAAAAAAATCCCATGCGCTCATTCACTATTCTTTCATTTCGGATACACGCATTGTTAGTTTAATATAATTTATAGGTCATCCCACATATAGTTTTGATCATTATCGTTGTGCTTTTGAGGCTGGTTCATGATAATAAATGACGTATCAAATTGATTGTGATTTAGGTTCTTAAATCCATGTAAAAGGTTGCTTTATTCCCATGGTATAAAAAGAGTACACAAAAGCATGGGGTTGTGCAAAAAAACCAGGATCTAGTGGGTACCGATCTAATTTCCGGTTCTAAGTGTGGAATTGTGTACTCACCCACCTAGACCAAACCAATAATATATAAATATATACATTTAATTTTCAAGAAAATTTTCCAACAAAAAAAAATTAAGAAAAATGAAAACCCTAAAATCCCTAATTTGAAGCTCGACACCCATTAATTGAATGCTTATCTTGTCTCACTCTCACCTCATGTAAGTCATCTATCTCTCACAAGCTCAATGCTCATCAACTCACGGCATCAACTCTCAAATTTTAGTATGAGTCCGATCTTTTTACTTATCTTGCTATTAAGAATAGGAACGTTCTTTATTTTTTACTTTACTTTGGCTTATTGGAAAATGTTGCACTAAGTGTGTGAAGCTTGATGGGACCAGTTTTATGGATCTACTTGAGAACTAGATTGAACCAGCAGTCATGGAACCAACGGGCAATTCTTTATTCCAAGATGGGAATTGCTTATTTGGACAATGCTTACCCCTACACATGCATGTGAAGAAAACATTTACATGGGTGGAGAGAGATAAATACAAAAATAAAAATTAATATAGGTATAAAATTAAAATGATTGTAAGATTAAATTCAATGCTAGTAAGATATATAAAGTATTATTATCTTACGTATATTTATGTTGCAATTTTGTCCATTTTGTTGAGCTATGTCACTATGATATATCTAACAAATGGACATAAGCATTACATAAATTTTTTTATAAAAATTGAAATCCTCATTTGGATTTGTTTTATACAGTAGTAATTAACTGGCACTCACTCTATGGATAATCGATTAAATTAGCATGGGCCATAAATATAATTTCTATAGTATGGCTTAATTGTTCTCAATGTTCCCATGCAGCGGGGGCTTTTGGGCCTGGGCCGGCCCGCTGCCGGTCATGGATAGGACTGGAGTTTAAGCTCTGTCCCGTTTAAAATCCCCAATCCACGGTCCCGCCTTGTGCCTTCTTTCATCTGCTGCCGGCGCATAGCTCTCGGTCCTCCTCCGGCTAAATTCCGGTAATTATTCATCCCTCTGAATACGTAGTTTCCTTCACATTCCGATGCTTTCATGGGGGTTGTTTTCCTTTTGCATATGATTGACTTGATGAATGATTTTGTAAAACAAAAGCTGCATTTGACTAGTAAATTTCGTATCTTGCTTATGAATGGGTTGTTGCGTTGTGAAAATGCAGAAAGATCCAGGTGAATTGCACAACTTAAGACTTCAATTAGTCGGTGATGGAAGGAGTGAAAAGGGAGAGTTCCCAAGTTCTAGCACCACAGATGAAGCATGTCCCACGCTCAAAATGTGTGCAAATCAGAAGTCTTTGTAGTTTTTGTTGGGTCAGAAGTCTTTGTAGTTCAATCCTCTACCAAATAGAGAGTACAGATTTAGTACCCACATTTGTCCGTACTTGGAAGAGGAATCGTGCGACTTTGGAATCCATTTATCTAACTATAGCTTGTATATGTCAAAATAGATACATTTTAAAGAAAGTAAGCTATGAAATTGTGATAAATTAATATGGGAAAAAAATTAGGGCACACAATATACTTTTAAAAAATAAAAATAAAAATTGTGATTCAGGAAATATTTTCCGGAAAATGGATGATTCGGGAAATATTTTCCGAAAAATGGATGTCATTTAGAAAAATGGATGATTCAGGAAATATTTTTCGATAATTTAGGGTGCATATATTTTACAGAAAATGGATGATTCAAGAAATATTTTCCAAAAAATGATCGTTTATGTCATTTAGAAAAATAAATGAATGGAAAATTTTCCATCGCCCATGATAATATTTAGGCATAGATTATTATTGATGATGAAAATATTTTTCATCGATTAATTTTTCTAAACAATATAAGTAATCATTTTTTAAAAGGTTTTTTCCTCAAATAATCCATTTTCTGTAAAACAAACATATCCCAAATATATTCAAACATGTCCTTTATGATTTTGGGAGTACCAAAAATTTCTATTATTGGTCTTTCTCAATAAGATTTTAAGTTTAAATTTTCAGCCACATTTCTTTTGTCAAGTTTGATGAGTATTCGCTAGAAATTGCGGGTTTCGAACTCTTGACCGAGGGTCACTCAACCAACACAACTACCCACGGATGGGTGATTATTACTAGAGTTAATACCATGAAAAGCCCTAAATTGATATACTTAAGACAAATTTATCTCAAACTAATTTTTTTATCACCAAAAACTCAAATTGGTATACTTTTGACAAATTTGCCTCAAACTAGTACACTTATGACAAATTTATCATGTGTTAGTTTCCATTAAATTTTGTTGTTTGAGATTTTACTCTCTGTTTGTCATTATTGATTTTTTGTGATATTAATTTAATTTAATGGAGGGTAAATTTGTCACAAATATGCTAGTATAAAATTTTTTGTAGTCAAAAAAATTAATTTGAGGAAATTTTTTTGTAAGTGTACCAATTTAAAGTTTTATGTGGTCATTTAGGATAAATTTGTCACAGGTATATCGGTTTGAAATTTTTGGTGATAAAAAAATTAGGGAAAATTTCAATTAAGGGCCTAAAGTGGAACTGTTTTCTCAAAAAATGATCCAAAATGGATATTGTCTCAAATAAGAACTTGAAGTGACCAACTTAGTTTCAAATAAGGGCTTCAACTTAAAGCCAACCAAATCTTATTTGCATCTAGGAGTATTTTCGCCTAATGATTTTTTTTTTTTTAAATTTATTCTCCTCCTCTTTCTTTTCTTCATCATCATCGTGCCTTCGCCTTTTTCACTCTTTAGATTGCGTTCTCCAAAGTCCATCTTTATCTTCCTTGTCGAATTAGCCATCAATGCCCTCAACCTCATCCGTCATTGCCCTTAACAGTGATTCTAGTACCTTTGTTGAAAGATGGAGGTCAATCCAAGCCCTAGATTGAGCATGAGTGGACCAAGATCTGACGCTCGGCTCGATTCAATCCCCACATCTTGTGGTCGTGGTCAAGCACGAAGCATGATGAGGTGTAAGCCATTAGCTTGTTGCCCTTGTTGTCGTCGATGCTTGAATTCAAATTGGTGCTCATGCAGGCTATGATCGATCTTAGCGAGGAGAAGCCAGATTGAAGTGCCTAAGCCAAATTTATTAGAGGTTTTTGAGGAATGTCTGTGATACTCATGTGCATTGAATTGTTCAATGAAATACGCGATTTTGGGAATTTTTGAGCGATTTTGCACTTTTTTCATCTTGTTATTCTCTCTCAAATCTATGTAGATAATATTTCAGAGTTAGAGAGGCAAATTTGTTTGAACATGTGTAGACTAGAGTCATTCGTTTTTTAGATTGAGTGCTGTTTGATTCGAATCGCCACCAAAGGCGAGGATCTTCAATCACGGGTCAGAATGATTCAGTAGCCTTTGAAAATAACTAGCATGCACGACACAATTGGACCCTCTCAAGAAGCCACATATTCCACCTCTATGCAAGTTACGTCTATGAATGTTATGAATAATCCAACCTGGACCCAATAAAACATTCCCAAGAAGCTATGAGTGAAAGTTATCGTGGCATAGGCAATTTAATTGGTGGGGAGAGCATAAAACTGTTACTTTAATTGCCATAATAAGTTTTTACAAGCAAATTGAATAAAAACAAAACCCACAGATGGATATTTCTTGATTCTTAAGTTCATTATCGTCATCGGAGAAGGTGAGTAGTGATGAATAACTTAAAAACCGGCTTATGCCGAAATCGATGAGTTCTTGGGTGAGAATGCAAAATTGCATAATGTGGAGCATGCGCTTTGAAGTTTGTTGATGGGGAGGTTGTAGAACTGAAGCACGCAATTTGCAGTTTTGCAAAACTGCATAACTTCTCAAATATCTTTTCATTTTCTTCTTTTCCTAAATTGTTCAAATTGTTTTGCACCTATGCAAGCTCGTGCATGAGGAGTCTGATGCATTTGTCAAGAAGGAGGTGAGCAAGATGAAAAAATAAAGAAAAAAAAAAACAAAAAGCAAAAAGAAACAAAGTCTTTAGACGAAAATACCCCTAGTGGCTTTCAAGTTGAAACCCTTATTCCAAACTAAATCGGTCACTTCAGGTTTCTTTTTTTGATTGATGTCCACTTTAGGCCATTTTTTGAGAAAACAATTTCACTTCAGGCCTTTAATTGAAATTTTCCCAAAAATTAGTTTGAATAAATTTGTTAAAAATATATCAATTTGGGATATTTCATGAAATTAACCCTTATTACTATGCTCATTTGATGACAAGCCCAGATAACATGATGTCAAAATTGGTGACAATAATAACAAAAAAAAAAAAATGATAAACCCATGTCAAAACGTGTTTGTGATAAGCTCATGTCCAACATATAAATCAATTCATGTGAAAGTGTGTTTACAATATATGTTCGCTTAAAGTGTAGATCACATAAGTAGTTCAACGTGAATTCCTTATATATATGTATATATATTTATATAGAGATAGAAATACGTTTTAACCACGACCACAACTTGCAATCAAGCAGGACTGCATTCATACATTGAAAATAAAACAGAGACTAGAATGATCAGACTGAAGCCTAAGGATGTTTCATCGTCGACATGGGCGGTCCCAGGGTGGAAATTTTCATCATGGAAATGGGCAGTGCCAAGGCGGACTCACTTGATGCCGAGGTGGAAATGGGCAGTGCCAAGGTGGACTCACTTGATGTCAAGGTGGCCGTGGGCAGTGCCGAGACAGATGCTGGTGCTAGGGTGGAAATTTTCATCATGGAAATGGGCAGTGCCAAGTTGGACTCACTTGATGCCGAGGCGGAAATGGGCGGTGCCGAGGTGGACTCACTTGATGCCGAGACGGAAACGGGCATTGCCGAGGCGGACTCACTTGATGCCGAGGAACATGGGCAGTGCCGAGACAGATGCTGGTGCCGGTGCTGACGCGGACATTGGTGGTGCTGCCAACGAGGTCCGAAGCTTGTTGAGATCAAAGGCCATCCAAATTTGTGTTCCTACGTAAAATCCTCCTTCTGGTGTTGGCATCAGATGGAACATCTGAAAAAGGCAAAGAATCAGGGTCAGACTCTCAGAATTTATGCGCAGGAGGATTGATTAATCGATTAATCAATTGATCGATAGGAAATTGCAAACAGTTGACAAGAAATAACAACTTAGAAAAAGGTTAAATTTATTTAGCTTTTTTCTTAAGCAAATTCATCATCGGAGCAACAATTCAACAATTCCTTTCCATTACGCTACAGACGACGGATGGTCTCTGCTAACAGTGGTGGTGGGCGATGTTAAATCAACAACAAAAATGCCCAACATCTCCTTCATCTCAAAAAATCAATAGAGGGAGAAAGAGAGAGACCTGGTTTGTAACGACGGCGTACGCCTTGTCCTTGGTGCCGCCTACCCACGTCTGGCCGCAGACCCAGACGAGCATACTGCCGGGTGTGCGGTGGCGCAAGCAGTTGAAGTCGGCGATTTCGTTGTGGCACTCCGGAATGGAGGTAAGTTTGGCGAGGATAGCCTCCTTGCCCTTGATCTGCTGGCCTTCGAAGGCCAGCACCGACTCTTCCTGGAACAGGTTGACCAAATCCGCCCGGTTCGCGTCAAACGTCCTGTAGTATTTCTCCATGAACCGCTTCGCCTTCTCTATCAGATCCTTGTCTTCTGGCTTGATGCTCCACATCTCTTCCTCCTCCTCACTTTGTGCACGCGATTCAGACGGTAACCCCAAGATAAAAAGCCCTAGCGCTGCTTCGAGAGTTTCTTATTAATTCGGAATCGGTTGGGTCAACGGACGGACCAGGTTTTAGGTCGGGTTGGTTTTTTTTTAATACAAAAAAATCCTCCCCCTTCTCTTCATGTGGACCCGAGAGACCCTTGACGATTCCTTATGGAAAATAAAACCGCTATAAACCTAAGGTTACTTTGACAGTCGGAATAAAATTCGGGATATAATCCTATCCTACGTTTGGTGCTCACGTAAGACAGGATAAAGTCGGATATAATGCGGATATAGACAAGATAAAATTATCCCATGAGGGAGGTGGAATAAATGTGGATATGATTTTTCATAATAGGAAAGTTATTTTTCTTGATTAACAAACTTATTAAATTAACAAAATTGAAATTAGATTTCAATATAAATAATATTTGTATTCTAATTTAAGAAATAAGAAATAAAAATATATTTTAAATTAATCATATTTTAATTTATATATTCAACTTTAATTCTATCCTATAATAAACATTCAATCTATAAATTAAATATTTATATTAATTATATATTTTAGGTATTTTTGTATTTTAGGTATGTTATTATAGTTTACTATTTGATAAAATTTTATTAAAGAATGATGAAAGGGGAAAAAAGAAATAATAAAGAAAATAATATAAAAAAGAGGAAAAATAAAATAAAAATAAATTAAGGAATAGTGTTACAATAGATTTTCACCATCTTCCGTTTATGAATATTTATGGTCATTTATAATGATATGCCGTTTATATCAAAAAAATGTACATGATATGATGTGAATATATCCGACTTTAATACTGTGATTCACAAAATAATGGATAGGATATAAAAAAATCAAGGATTTTTATCTTATCTATCTATTCCGATTAAATCGGATGACTAAACGTAACCTAAAATCCCAATGTCTCGTTGCCCACCTCCCCCTCCAAGAACGCTCTGATAGCCTAAATCCAAACGCTCTCTCGTCACTCTTGCTGTGCCAATGGACCACGCTTAATCGCCGCCTTTTTTGGCAGTCAATACTACTTCGCCTTCGACTCCAGCTGCCCATACCCGTTGGCCCCACATCGAGGATTGATTTCGATGGCCAAGCTGCCAACTTGGCGAATTAAAGTTGCCAGATTGCATTCTTCATTTCCTTTCACAAAAAAGAACTTAATATCTCCATATTTGTTCCATCATTTGAAACCTTGGCTGCTACTCTATTATGGCCCCACATCGAGGATTGATTTCGATGGCCAAGTTGCCAACTTGGCGAATTAAAGTTGCCAGATTGCAGTCTTCATTTCCTTTCATGAAAAAGAACTTAATGTCTTCGTATTTGTTCCATCATTTCAGGACCTTGGTTCAAGTATGAACCGCTCACAAATATCAAGGTTTGTGTTAGAGGAGGATGTTGCTGGAGTTAACAAAGCTCTTGATGCCATCCTGATTGTCTTGCATTCGCTAATCATGGTCAGGGACCTTGACAGGTCCAATTGTCAGTGCAAAAGGCATTCGGCATATATGTAATGTCATCCTTATCATCCGGTGTCTATTAACCTTCCTGACGAGGAGACAAAGAATAATGGCAGGAAAAAATAAGCCAAAGAGAAAAGGCTGTTGTTGGTTTTCTATATTCTCTCACTAAAGAATATTATTGACATCTTAGAAGCATAAAGAATCACATGAAGAAGTCATCGACATCTAAGATGTGACACTGACACTGGTGAAGAAGAGTAAAGTGGTGATAACATCTCCTGCTATCGACCAACTGAATCACCTATAGTCATCAAACAAGACTTGTCTAAACTCCTATTTATGAAAGAGGTCAAATCACTAGTGCATACTGATTTAGCAAAAGACAGGGTGTTTTAATTACAAAATTAACTCTCAATTCACTGATGTCTCAAGCTCTTTTGGATTGCTCACTAGAGAGAAAGTTTTTAGAGAGAGAATGTCTCAAGATCTTTTGGATTGCTCACTAGAGAGAGTTTCTAGAGAGAGAAGTTCTAGAAGAGAAATGAGCCTTTGATTATTGAAATGGTTGGATGGATACAAATTAGGGGAAGGCACCCGTTCTTATACTTGAGGTCCTTAGATTACAATCATTGATCGAGTTTTCATCCAGTGGATGAGATCGTACCATCCAACCTACCAACTACCGACACTAATGACAGGAGAATTCTAGACCTTGGCTCAATTACCGTATCGCCCGCCCTTAGAACGTTCCGGAAGCTCCCTTGTTGGATATCTTCCGAAATGTTCCAAGGGTGGGCAATACGGTAATTGAGTGAAGGTCTAGAATTCTCCTGCCATTAGTGTCAGTAGTTGGTAGGTTGGATGGTATGATCTCATCCGTTGGATGAAAACTCGATCAATGGTTATAATCTAAGGGCCTCAAGTATAAGAACGTGTGCTCTCCCCTCATTTGTATAGAAGATCCTCATTGAAAAGCACGGTCCTTTAGCTACAAAAACCTTTTGGTTGTGACACAAGAGTGCTCCCTCCCTAACCATTGATTCTTTGCACGCAAGACCCGCATTACGGGCAAAATAAAAGGGAGAGGGAGAGAGGAGAGAGCCAAACCAATAAAAAGAAGAAGGAACCTGATATTATGTCACATTTTCATGTCATGTTTCAGTTTAACAAATCAGCTAAATTCTGAGAACATTCTGCTAAGATATTCTATCATGACAAAATAAAAGGGGGAGGGAGAGAGGAGAGAGCCAAACCAACCTCAAGGAGAGTGAAGGCGAATTGCTTCCCGGCTTGCACATAGATGACATCGCCGTTGATGAAAACAAGCACGCTGCAAGGGATGCGGGAGGGCTGGGTGTCGACAGAGATGATCCTGTGCTGCCATTGTTGGAACTCCAAGTTGGTGAATTTGGTGAGGATTCTCTTGTAGCCCAGGATCTTCTTGTCGTCGAAGTGTAGGAATGAGTTTGCACGATAAAACCGGGCTGCCTCCGCATAGTTCGTAGCAAAGATCCGATGATACTTTCGGGCAAAAAGGTCCAACAAGAGCCTCTGCAACCTCTGATCCATTCTCTTCCTCCTCCGTGTTCTTGAGAAATACACGGAGGAGAGATAGAGAGAACCGCTATCTAATATAGTTGGCACAGTTCACAGGCCGCGGGAAAATATCAGTTACAGTCTGCAATACACTGCTTTGTTTTTTCAGATGTGAATCATATATTGATCACATATGAATCATATATTGATCACATATGGAGTGCCTGCTATGAGTGTCTTTGATTTCTTGATGTAAATTACATTTAATTTAAATTATATTAGTTGACTGATATGCCAATTCAAATTATGGTTATTTGTCTAGACTAATCAAAAAGTTAAAAGTATTTTGTACATTCTTGTTAATTCTAAAATATTATTTAGATTTTAAAAGATCATGAGAAAATCACATATGAATATTCATACTCATGTCAATAATTATCTATTATGAAAATTTTAGATGTTTAAGGTTCAAAAAAGGCAAAAGGGACGCCCCTCAAGATGTGCGAAAAAGAAAATACAAATTACTGTAAGTAAGTTCTAGATATTATTATGTAGCTAGAATGATAAATAATAATGTAAATGTAAATCATCATGATTTCTGTCCATCCTTTGAGAGTGATGGAGTTAGAAGTATTTATCCACGTGTTGAATTTTTTTATTTTTATTTTTATTTTTTTATTTTATTTTATTTTTTTTTTTGCGAATTAAAGAATTAAGGCACATCGTGGATGGCCTCGAGAAGGTCCCACCCATATAGAATTATTTTTCTCCAAATTGCCACTTGCTTTCTTTTGATTTTTCAAAACTTAACGAACAAGTCATCCGGTATTCCACAAATAACTTCACGGTCCGTTCGGGGCGAAGCGAGGAATGCACCATTACCCTCTCGTCATTCTATAATTTAGTTGATTTTAATTTTCTAGGTGTGGAACGGAGCATGGAGCTTATTTGAGCAAGCTGTATAGAAGGGAAAAATATCAAATTAGTCATAAACCTATTGTATTAGAAAACAAATTTGATTGTAAAACTTTTAATTATGCCAATTTAATTCTAAACCTCTTTTACACTTGTAGTAATTCAGTCCATCCAGTCAATTTGGGCCAAAAAATGTTGATGTAGATGTTGATCATCCCATAGCACAATTGTCACTAATGTGGACACGTTATTTAATTTATAATTTTTTTGAATTTAATATTAATTTTCTTTTCTTTTTTATTTTCTTTGCTTTCCATCTTTTCTTTTTTCTTTCCTTTTCTTTTTTCTTTTATTTGTATTATCCTTTGCCAATCGCAAAGTTGGCAAAGGTTGCTAGCTAGGGCAAAGGCTAGTGACGGCTAGGCGAGGATGCCCCTCACTAGATCTTGATAGGGGACCCTTGCTTGAGGCCCTTGGCAATGGCAGCGATGCCCCTTGTCTAGGGTCCCCTCTTCAATCGTCGCCAATGGCTCGTGAGGGTATCTAGGCCCTTGCCCTCGTTACTAGCCGGTGACCTTCATCGGCAAGCGACTGGTAGAGGGTAATAAGAGAAAAAATAAAGAAATGAAGATGACAATAAAAAAAAGGAAAAAGAAAAAAATGAACAAAAAATTGAAAAAATATTTAAAAAAAAAAAAATTGTCCATGTCATGCTGGTCATCATGTAAGATGTTTGGTGTTCACATTAGCGATTTCAATCTAAATTGGTCAAATTGACTGAATCGATACTAATATGAAAATATTTAAGACTAAATTGGTCCAATTCAATGGTTCGGGATTAAATTGGTACGATACAATAAGTTTAGGATTTTATTAAATACTTTTTCCTTATATAGAAAACAAATTCAATAAGGTAATTGACCAGATTAACGATGCTTCGATTTTGTCATCAATATTTTGCTTTTAAGACTGGTTTACCAAAATTATTTGGGTAATTTATGTTGGTAATCTGTTTATAAAACAAATGAAGAGGTGCCTTGTCCCGCATCGAAAAAATGTGAGTGCGCACGTAGACGAGATTTGGCATTAACCAACGATCATTATTTTTATTTATTGAAATTTGGATTATTTCTATAAAAATTAACTATAAAATTTTGTTGAAAAAGTGCGACTATTCACAAAAAGTTACGGTTATTTTTTATTTATTATTTATTTAACTCTGAATTTTTTATTATGTTTTTTCAACATAACCTTTGAGACATACTTATTCATTTTGTAATCTTTCTCGAAAGGTTGCCTTTGTTCTTTTTTGCCACCATTTGAAGAGTTGTCTCTATTCGAAAGAAAAAGATAAGTAACGTTGTTTTGAGATTAAACAATCATCTTCTTCCATTTTTCATCTTCTTTTGAAAGAAACTACAATCATTGTTTTCAATTGTTTTCCATGAGAAACCTGGAAAAAAAATATTATAATTGCTATCTAGTATTCTCATTTAAGATTTTGTTGTATCATGGAGGAAATTTGCCGGTGACCATTAGCAACTTTGTAGGGCAAATAAATCCTTAAAGAAAGTGATATCACGCCTCAAAGTCTGATTTGAGTACTTTAAAGATCCGACTTCATTGTTATACCCAATTCAAAACCCTGTTTTTCCAACAATTTTAAGGATCTATTTCTGCAATAATGGAGTCGAAGGGAAGGAATTGATGGCAGAAAATGAGAGAGGCTGATCTGTGCCACTACCAAGAACCAGGTTGCTATGAATCCCACCGACACCAACTTTGATGTGAAGCGATTGATCGGGAGGAGAATCACCGACCCTTTGGTCTAGAGTAATAGGAGGCATTGGTCGTTCAAGGTCATTACTAGTCCCGGCCACAAGCCCGTGATTGTCATCAATTTCAAGGGCGAAGAGAAGCAGTTTGCTGAGTAGGAAATATATGGTCCTCACGAAGACACTTGTTTCCAAGTCAAACACTTTGCTTTCCAAGTGCTCCACACCACAGTTCTCCGCCGGATCACTTATTTGCACCTTCGAATCGACGTGCTCTCCCAAAGAATCAACAACAAATGCTGACAGACTCTCAGATACGTGATTACCTCCTTGGTATTCAAATGCCATAAAAATAATTCTCTAACCCTACAAGCGAATTCAAGGGACGAATTCGAATCCCAAAAACCAGCAACTGGAGGATTGTCTACCTTCATGGCTGGTTTGTTCAATGTGATTATCACTGAGAACAGTTTCAAAGTGATGGATGTGTGTCTCCATCTTGAAGTTGTTCGAGGAATTATTTGGGACACCCCATGCTTAAACTGCATCCGTGACTCTGGCATCAGATCACACCCATAACTGCTCCCCAGCGAACAGCCAAGACGCTTCACCATACCCACACCATTGCTGCCGGGTCTCACCCCATGCCACTCCCTGTTTTTGGGTTTGCACCAGCGAGCTTTCATTCTTTTGCAGGTCCGTGGACGGACTCAGTGACCTTCGACAAACCCCTTCAGTGCCTTGTCCGTGTAGTCTAGTTTCGTTGGTGCCGCTCCAGTTGTTCACCAACAACTTACTGCAATTACGGAAAATGGATTTCACACCTACGCCACAGTTTGTGATTGGATATCGCCAGTAACATGTGACAAATACTGGGCGTCGGACTAGCTGACATGATCGCCATCAATGGATGCAAGACAAAACTATGAATGAAGAGTCTTGGGTGGATTTATCAATCAGCGACTTTTTATGACATTGAGAAGGTCCTTTTCCATTTGATAAAGCTAGTACCTTTCCACTCACTACAGGTATCGTCAATTTATGGATGAATTTGTTGCAAAAGAAAAATGAAAATTTTTATGGATTTGATCAATAGGAATAAATGATCTGATAAGGCTATCTACATAAAGATGCAGAGTTTTTCCCTTTTCTGATATCATTTATTCTGATGCATCCGTATTTATCTTGATTAGAGGTGAACAAAATTGGACTTCGACGCTGACAACTAGAAAGAGTTTGTGGCATGTGTCGAACCACCATTTAGGTTGGTTATGTTAAAGCAAACTCTACGGTTTATGTCCAATGTTCAGTGAAGGGTGTTCCTCGTTTGGTTCTGATGTGTTCCATTTGTTGTCCTTGCTCCTCATAGAATTGATTCTAAGGAATAGTATAAATGAGCCAAGAGAGTAGGATTGCATTGGTCTTCTATTTTGATATTTGTATTTCATTGAGCATGAAAATTTGACGATGCATAGTTTTGATTGGATGCCTCATGAAATATTCTTGTGGTGGGGTATCCGAAGGGGACTTGAAGTAATTGAGACTAAGAAGTATTTAATTTTCATTTTAAAATGAAAGATTTTAGTGAAGTAGGTATTTTATTGGGTGTTAAAATTTAAAATAAAATAAAATAGCGGGGGTTATTCTTTAAGCCAAAATGATGACATGGAAACAATGTTAAATAAATTCTGGCTTCAAAGAAATGTGTACTCCATTTGATTTTAGTATTAAATCAAATTATAATATCGGTAGAGCGATAGCACTATTTGAATATGCAAGTACTATAAGGTCTTTAATGTATGTGATGCATTATATTAGACTCGATATTACTTATTCCATATAAGTTGAGTACACATATTCGTAATCCAATTATAGAACATCAGAAAGTTATTACCCGAAAATTTGATTATTATTGAGAACTAAAATTTGGGATTGTTCTATAATAATTATCCGAGTATATTAGAAAGATATACCGATGCTAGTTGGATTATAAGTGTGAGTAAAAAACCATTCACTAATGGATTAATTTTCGCATTACCTGAATGTGTTGTTTCTTGGACGAGCAAGAAACAAATGTACATAACTCACTCACCCAACTATAGAATTTGAATCATTGCTTTAGCAGAATTTGGGAAAAAGGCTGAATGGACTATGAATTTGTTGTTGAATATCAAATTATGGCCTAGTCCTATGTCTCCTATTTCTATCCACTATGATAGTTAGACTATTTTGGAAAGAGCCTATAGTAGCACCTATAATAGTAAGTTTAGACATATTAGTCTAAGACATGATTATGTGAGACAATTGATTAAAGACAATTGATTAAAGATGGTACAATAACAATTGTCTATGTGAGGCCGAGTAATAATTTTGCCGATTCCTTGACAAAGGCTTTACCAAGACACATGGTAATAATGACCTCACAAGAAATGGGGTTGAAACCCTTTAATTAAAATCACCAGTAATGGTAACTCGACTTTTTTTCTAGAACATCACTAGTTACAAGGTTTAATGGGTAAGAACAAGTTACTGAATGTGATTATGATATTGACGTAGCCCTGATACGAGAAGTCAGTATCGTCTATTACGTTTTGTGTGTTGAATTGAATTCTTAATGAAATATAGTACAAATTTGTTATGTGTTAATAGTATCAAAAGTATATGGTAAATACTTTACCTATATGAACTTAGAAGTGGTGCCGCTTCTTATGAAAGTAAGGGTTGCTTTCTAGAAAGCTCATGAAATATGATCAAGTACAAGGCCATAATAGTGTGGAGTAATATAGAACTTTTTGCTGAAACAAGAGGTTAGTGTATGTGCGGTACGTCCGGTTCTATTATATGAAAGTACAAGTTTAATGCCGAGCTACTTGTCACTTTGATAGAACTTTAAGATATCTTTAAGTATGTATATTAATCTCACAGAAATTTTGACTGTATATTTCTAACATGTTTTTGTTTTTTGTTTTTGTTTTATAAACAAAAGTGGGGGATTGTTGGTAATTTGTTTATAAAACAAATGAAGAGATGCCTTGTCCCACATTGAAAAGATGTGAGTGCGCATGTGGATGAGATTTGGTATTAACCGATGATCATTATTTTTATTTATTGCAAAATTTTTGATTATTTCTATAAAAATTAACTATAAAGTTTTGTTGAAATAGTGATTGTTCACGAAAAGTTACGATTATTTATTATTTATTATTTATTTAATTCCGAATTTTTTTAATGTCTTTTTAATGCAACCTTTGAGACATATTTGTTCATTTTGCAACTTTTCCTGAAAGGTTGCCTTTGTTCTTTTTTGCAACCATTTGAAGGGTTGCCTCTATTCGAAAAGAAAAAGATAAGTAACGTTGTTTTGAGATCAAACGATCATCTTCTTCCATTTTTCGTCTTCTTTCAAAAGAAACTATAGCCATTGTTTTCAATTGTTTCCCATGAGAGATTCTGGAAAAATACTAGAATTGCTATCTAGTATTCTCATTTGAGGTTTTGTTGTATCCTAGAGGAAATTTATCGGTAATCATTAGTAATTTTGTGGGGCAAATAAATTCTTAAAAAAAGTGATATCACGCCTCAAAGTCCGATTTGAGTACTCTAAAGACCCGACTTCATTGTTCTACCCAATTCGAAGCCCTGACCAACAATTTCTCCGTACATTACTTGAAAATGTCATGAGGTACTCATGCCTAGTGCATGGCCATAGAACAATGAACATGTGTGCTTATTATGTATTTTCCTGCTTCACATGACAATAACAGATGAATCAAACCAATTGAGGTTTAGGTTTGTAAATTCACGCATAAAGTTGCTTTTTCTTCTCATACTATAAAAAGAGTACACGTGTTTGTGCGAAATAAATTTAAATGTGCGGAGAGAATTAGATAAAAAATATAAAATTAATATAGGAAAAATATTTAAGTGATGGTTAGATTTAAATTCAATGTTAGTAAGTAAGATTTTAAGAGGATCATTTCTTAACTATTTTTAAATTACAATTCTGTCCATTTTTGCTATATCATGTCACTGTGATGGATGTGAGAAAAAGGACAAAATCATCACATGGAGATTTTTTAAGTTTGTTACAACTAAAACCAACACAATACACCAAAAAGATTTGCAATTACACTACACCTTCAAAAATTTGCTGCATTAAATCCATGCGTCAAACACATCAAAGAGATTTGACTTGAAGATAATCAATTGATAGGCAGATCTTGATGAATTGAGTGGGTGAAAAAGAAAACTAGAGGTCGAATATAGATAGTAAAATCATAACCTAATATCCACAGATACGGAGGTGACAATTGTATGTAGCTCAATAATTTTCTATTCTAGTTTAAAATCAGCACAAATAGCGCCATGTGCCAGAGATGACCTTAGCACTTGGGACTTCTATTGTTATTTGGGCAAAAGGAAGCCATGGAAAAGTATGGTCACATAAGAGTTATGATTGGGCGTACAATCGTGCTTTCATTTAACTTATTGAGTGTTACTAGACCTGTCAAATTGGTGAGTCAAGTAGGGATTGAGTCATGTTGAAAATGGTTTATCCATATTAACTCATTTAACCCGTTTTGATCTATATTTATGTAGTGTGGTTTAGTGATCCATACCCATCCTAATTGGACCTATATTGCTAAAACCCATTAATATTCTAGGAAAATCCATGCCCACTTTAAGCTCTATATTCAAATCAAATTTAAAAACTAAATCAAACAATTAAATCAAATTTAATAGGATGCAGCCTTGGTGCCACGGACCCATGTCCCGCACCGCGTGCTTCGCCCCGTGGGAGGCCCTGTAGAGGTTGATGCAGAGGATGCGATCGAGGTCGGCAAGGGATGTGTCGAGGATGCCCCTGAAGGGCCAGTCGAGGACACCCGCATCGTTGTACGTGATGTCAAGTTGGCCGTGCTTGGCCACGGTGGCGTCCATGAGGTCGCGCACCTCGGCCTCCGCGGAGACGTTGCAGTGGTCATAGGAGGCTTGATGGCCCAGCTTCGCGGCCAAGGCCCGGCCCAGCTCCTCCTGCACATCAGCGATCACGACCCACACGCTATGCTTGTGGAAGAGGCTCACCGCGCTCGCCTCGATCCCGCTGGCGCCGTCGGTGATGATGGCGATCTTGCCTTCTAACCTGGAATCGAAATTATAGAGCTTCTCGACCTCCATCACAACACGCAGAAAACGCTAAGTAGATAACACTAAAATTTCCATGCAAGGGCCAGTGAAAAAGGACGAGCTGCATGCATGGTCACGTTCCAGCGGATGCCATGTCAAATACCTTTTGCACTGACTTTCCGCCATGTCAAATACCTTTTTCGAGCAAACATCCCCATCGCTCTCGGGTAGTTACTTGCTCCATGACCCAAAATTCTCTCAGTGAAGACTAAGATGAGAGAAAAAAATAAAAATAAAAATAAAGATAGAGAGATGGAAATAAATTACTTAGATTAGACCTTGGTGAAGAGGAGAGATGCAATAAAGGTGGGCGCAGAGGCAAGCGGCGGAGGTGGGCGACAAAGTATTGCGGTCGATTGTATGAGTTGAGGAAGTTTTGTATTAGGTCAGCCACTTATGTAGTGTTTTAAATGGATTGAAAATGGGTCAGAATGTCTGACCCATATAAGTCAATTTAAAAGTTTTTGAATTTATTTTAGCTGGACTTTTATATTATTATAACTCATATGCAAACCGTTAATATAAAGTATAAGTTAAAAAATAGGTCATGGATTCATTTTGACACCCCTAAGTGTTACAAGGCTCCATACAACACCATCAAAGTAACAAGACATATCTGGAAAGGATTATCAAGACAGAATAGCAGCACCGTTAGAAGGTTATTTATAGGGCTTTTCTCCCATGGTCTCACCATTCGACATGTTCCGAGAGCGCCACTGATAGTTCTCCTGCCTATAGCAGTGAATTGCCTTAATCTTGCAATATAATAATGATTTTGAATCACCCTATCAACAGTATTAGATTCTCTTAGTCACTTCAGATTCATGCACGTCAAGTTGTAATTGTTGTCGATAGGGCCAAACACAGCCTAGGTTAACAAATATCGCCTCAAATCTACCGCCAAAAGCTCCACACACTTGGAAATCAGTCAAGGACTCTCAGATTTCTCAACTAGACATGGTATTGAGCGAAACGGGCCAATATCTAACAGAACATAGCATCCAAACTAAGCATCACTCATCCGAGGGCGAATAAGCAACTGCTGTAGCTATATCACTCGATGGATGAAGCTGAGGAACAGTCGACATTGTTTTCAGTGGCGACAAGCCAGAGCTGCGGGCAAGATAGACAACAGAGAAGAAGAAGAAATTGATTGAATCACCTGGGAAGGCAAAGCTTGGATAGCGAGGTCGTTGCCGACACCGGAGAAGCAATTGATGGAGCGGGCCAAGGTCTTCAGGGCGTTGCCGCTGAGGGTGAACCCCATTTTTTAAGCTCTTCGCTTCCCTCTCTGCACTGATGCTAAAGATTTTTATGAGGTGGTCGCTGAAAAAATTGGATTGGAAGAAGACGACACTTGGTCTTTGGCTTGGTGAATCAATGATATAACACATTTAATTATCATTTTTTGCCCCCTAAAGATACCATTATATCATTGATGTTTACCCAAGAAAATATTTTAGGTTATAGCATTGACACATAACTCACAACTTATAACTTGATGGGAAATCACAAAAATGGTTCAAGTATTTTTGTTCAATTTTAATCTTGTCACATATTTAGTCAGTAAACTAATCTCCAATCTTGATTTTAGGATAAATTTCGATTTCTTCATCCAAATGCAAACGAAAGATGCAAAGTGAGGGCTAAGATTGTCATGTGGCATGTGTAAAACCAGTGGGCACTCACTTCTTGTTGGAAAATAACTTGTTATATAGTTTGATACATCAAAAAATAATAAACATTTTTTTTTAGCTTGGTTCGACAGCTGCGTTCATTATCGTTAAGTACATTTACAGAAATTATCTATGATAGATAATATTGCAATTGTTAAAATGCTTTAATTGCCACTTAATTTAATATTAATTAGTTTGAAGTGATAGAAAAATGCTTTTGTGTTGTATATACCTTCTATAAACTATTTAGGTCAATGCAAATAATTAAATATCCAATTGTTTCAATCAACCCCACAGAAAATTCTATTATTTTTCAGTAATTTTATAATTTTTCCCTTTTTATGAAATAATATCCATTTTGAAGTTTTAGGAACCCTAGGATTTCATTAAAAACAGTAGCAAGTGTAAAATAAAAAGAACAAACCTACAGATCTTTCTTTATCTTGTTGAATTTTCCTCCTCTTCAAAGAATTAATCAACAACGAGACAAATAAGGTACATATTTTTCATATTATTGATAAATGAAAAGAGCTTATATAAGAAGAAGAAAAAGAGAAATATGAAGGAAAAAAAATTCAGGGCGAATGAGAAATTTGATGATTTTTTGCCACTATTTTACTATATATCAAAGGCTCCACAGAGTATCAATACGGGAAAGACAAAATAATGGTACCATAGCATAACAAATTTTTTCTTACTACAGATTTATTGTCAAATACTAATTACTTGTACAAAATACAATAGTCTAATTATATATAGGCACATGTATCATCATTATTCATGCAATTGGAAAAAATATAAACAAAATATAAATATTAGAAAAGTTAAAAGATAATTTTAAAACAAATATGAAAGAGCCTGGACATTCAAACCTGGCTTCCCTTAACCTTTGCCAGCAATTCCCTCTAAGGCAATGTTTGTTAACTGATCAATTCTTGGCTATTTCTATTTTTTTTTTTGGTTTATTGGAACAAAAAAAAAAAAAAGAATAAAAATTTGTTTGCAAACATCAGCTAATTTTTTTTTTTTTTTTAATTCTCAAGAACAAATCAATAGATAGGGAATATGTTTGGAATGAAATCAAGAAATAAAAAAAAAATTACTTTTTTTCTAGAAATAGTTTCTAAAACAAGACATTTCTTTTTAATTTTTTTTGTTTCTTCCTTCTTCTTTTTTCTCCTTCCTCCTCTAGTTAGTCACAAGGCTAGGCAATGGCCAGCAATTGGCTACAGACAAGGTCTTGCGACCTTTGCTGTGGTTGGGTGAGGCCCCTCAATAGCAACCCAGTATTTAGTCCATTAGAACTAGGGGAAGCATTATAGGTATATGCTAAATTGTCCTTCATAAAATGATCATTCCACAGTAAATGGGCAGTAGTCAAGACAACTGTGCTAATGCACGAGCAGAAGCGATATTATTGGATGTCCAAGGAAAGCCCGACTGAAAACACATGTGCAAATTTCTTGCGTGAATCACCTTCGATAATTTCTTCAAATTGGGTGAACTGGTATATTGATTTGGCACTTACCCAGCAATTTCCATTTGCATATGGAAGAAAATATTTGAAATTAGCATCGAAAGTCAGGTTAAGGACTAAATCTACATTAAAATAAAGGACTGCCACCAAAAATTAAACATCGACGATAGGACATGGATCATTTTATAATTTATTTTGAATAAATATTTTTTCCATCCATGTTACCTTGTATAGCACCGGTTTAGTAATATCCAGTCAATATTTGATTAGTTATATATTTTTTTGTCCTGATACTTAGAGATGAATTTATTGACCCGATCCGTACAAGATAAAGTATGATGATCAAAATTGAATAGTGGCAACAGTATAGGAATCATTTTTGTAAGTTCTCCAATTTTCCAATACTTCATGAATTCTTTTCTCAAAGATCATCATTCATTTTTCATTTGATGTAGAGACATTAGTCTATTAATTAGTGGTAAAACTCGCAAGCCATGCGATTAGTTTTCTATATCAATTATAAAAAATGCTAAGGAAAGAAAAGGTAATACTTAGGAAAACTGAAATTACTTTGTAAAATTTGAGTTACGGTGATATTATAAATTGTAAGTGAATATCTAAAACTTTTTCTAAGTAGCATTGAAAAAGGCCGCCCTTAGCCCAAAAAAAAAAAAAAAAAAAAAATCGAAACCCAAGTCCAAATATTATCTTCCGATCTCATTTTCGCTGAGCAATTTTGACCAGAGTGTACATAACCATGGCGGTTATTTTGGCAATGTTGGTCGGACCGCTATGGGTATACTGTCCCTGATGGTTTGGATTCCTCCATGGAATCAAGATGTTAGTTATCCATTTTAGCATGAGCTGCATGCTTTGCTCCATACTAGGAATTAAAATCAACAAAAATATACTTATTATACGATAGTCTTTTGCAAAACCTAAAGTTATCAAGTTATCTGGAAATGTGTTAATGACCTGTCTTGTTAAGTACACTTCTCAAGTACTTTAAAAAATGGAATTTGCCTTAATACTTCACTAGTATATAAAATGGGCCTCGCACATGAAATGTGAGATGCAAAGATTTGAGCCCTTTAGTACCATAGAAGACAGCAGTTTTTTCTAGTAACTAAAGTTATCAAGATACGTGTCTCAAATGAATATTGTCTGTACTTCTCAATATTACAAACTGTTGGGGAGAATCAGGGCAACAATTCATCAAGAACTAAGCCAATCTAGGATAATTTTTTTCCATAAAACTAAACCAACGAAAATTGACTTAATCTCAGCAATAATCAACAATAAATATTGTCCAAATTTCCACAGAGGAAACATAAACCTAATGAAAAAAAGATTGTCCAAAAACTTCCATTAATCACTAAGAAAAGTGGGATATATAAAGTATTATTATCTAGTCACATGTTAGAAACTCAACATTAATATTACAATCACCTTTCCTTATCAAAAAGATGGATTAACATAAACTTGACAAAAAAATTATAATTGCGATTAGCAAATTTAGAGGAGGTTCTCAACAAATGAAGCTGATCAATTCATAGTGTTCAGTCTCATGAATAACATACTCATATTTGAGTAAATTTTCTCGACGTTTGCCCTTCGAAGAGCCGCAAAGTTTCCAGCCCCTTTTGCTTCTTTCTCCCCTGTTCTCGGTGAGCTCTGACTTTTGTCGCCCTCTCTCCTCTCTCCAGCACACACGAAGCCTCCTTCTTCTCTCTTTCTCTATGGACTTTTTTTTATCCTTTTTTATTTATTTTAATGTTAGCTGGGCTCCACACGAAGGTGGACCCAGAGAACACAAACTACAAATATTCACACGAACACATATGGAGCTGCAAGTGGCAAAGTCACTTTACCTAGGCTGCCTTAAATTTCTATCTGTTGACTAGTTTCTTTTTGTGAGACTTGCAGTTGACTAATTTCTTTTTGTCAGACTTGCAGTTCTATTTCTTTTTGTTAGACTTGTAGTTCTATATAGAAATTTAAGGCAGCCCATGTAAAGTGACTTTGCCACCTGCAGTTCTATATGTGAATATATATGGTTTGTGTTGTTTCAGTGCACTTTGCCATAAAGCAGCCAACCTAGCAGGGGTATTAAAGCCCCACCTTTTCACCTCAAGTATGGAAAGCCATTATACTTATCAACCTAGTCAGTCGTTAAGACTGAAATCTTGATGTGGTGTCTACTTTCACCACTAAAGGCATCCAAATTCCCTCTCAGATTTTTTTTTTTCTTACCCGAGGAGGAGGGAATACAGGAGGTGATATTACGAGATAGATCTTCCACTTATTTCTTTTATCTTGAGCCTTTAAAAACCTGTTTGGGTCCGTTAATGCATGGTATTATAAATCATATCCAATGAGTGTACAGATCGTTGTAGGAGTATAACCTATATGGCTGTATTTGTATATATTAACAAAACTCTGGATATATTAACACAAATAAAAATAGAGGTGGCAAATGCAAAGGCGATCAAAAAAAGAAAAAAGAAAAAAGCAAAGGTCATCAAATCGTCAGCGGGGGGCCCACACGAAAATACCCACAGCGTTCGCCGCCCACTAGTTAATCTCCTGAAAAACTTCGTTCACGAGACAGCAATCTGCAAACACTCAAAGAAACAACATCTGCAGGAAAGAGAAGGAGAGATCGGGCAAATTCGAAAGGTTAATGGAAGACAACGGTCCAACTGATCACGGTGGCCGGACGTATGCCTCAGCGACCTTAAAAATATTTAAAAGCTCTGTTGGCCCAGCTCCGTCAGTAAGTTTGAGGATTCTGAGGAAACTCATGGCATTATCTTGATATTTTTTCTGTTTCTGTGTCTGATCATAACACATTGCATGTACTTTATTTGAATGCTGTTTTATGGCGAAGAAACCTGCATTTTAGTCGTTGCATGTGCAAGTTAAGAGCCCATGGGAATCTTTCACTTGCCCGCAGAAAAATGGCCTGTTTGTCGTGTTAGATTGTGAGAGTCGGGTCGGTCAAGAGAAACTCATACTGAGAAACCGAATTGATCGAAAGTCTTCTTAGCTTTTTCTCTTACGAAAAGAGAAGACATCCAGTGAGCTTCACTCTATTTTTACCCTTTAAGCAGAGGGCTTACCTGGTAGTTTTGTGCAACTGGGTGATCTTGTTTTTGTAAAAGTGTTGTAAGAGAAGGTTATGAAAATTTTATAGGTGTCAAGGAGGTATCCCTGATACTCTGATGTTCTAGTTTGTTGAAAAGAAGAGTTTTTCTCTAGCTTAATTAGTTTTATAGATGGGCTATAATCCTCCAATGGATATTAGGTTAGACTCCTGCAATGCATACACTCATTAGCTATGATTTGCACCAAAAGCTTGGTGTCATACGTAGTTCTTGAAAGCTTTTGGAAAGACTGCCCTCTTATGTGATGCAAAAGCAGCTCAAACTTTAGCTTTCCAAAAGACTGTACACTAACAAATGGTTTGCTGATTTTATTTTGAAGATCTGGAGTAGAGTATACAGGTCAAATTGCTAAATTCATTTCGTGGAGAAGATTTTGCTAAAGATTATGATTGGTGCCATTAGAATCTGGGTATTCTAGCCATCACTAACCTTGAAACCATCATGTGTATCTATATAGTGCTCATAATCATTGGGCAGTTTCTAATCCTCAATATGGGAAAGCAATATATGGATCCAAGGTTCTGACTTATTTTCGCTCGCATTGTTGCTAATCTCGGATGTGTCAAGTGATGTCTGTTGATGTACATTCTGCTTCGAGTCATGCCTTAGCTGATTTTCATTCTTCGCATCCTTGCGTTGATGAACCTATAAGCATTCATTGCGAATTAGAGAATTGTGACCATTTTCGGTTTTCCTAATATTGTGGTTTGCAATTTGAGAAGCTGGTGTTCATGTGCATCATGCTTATGTTCGAGACATGAACCTTGTCTTGTACTATTATTACCTCATGGACATGAACCTTGTGTTGTACTATTATTACCTCAAACATCTTATATATCCAAAAGCATAATATGTGATTTGATGAAGGTAATGATACTACTTAATTAAGATCCTGGTGCAATACAATGAAGTTGGAGACATGGGGGATTTTTTTTCTTTTGCTAGAGAGGAATAGAATATTGAGTCATAAAATTTGAGAAAAAAATCACAATGTCCTCATTCACTAATCTTTCAATCCATGAATTGTAATTTCAACATAGTCTGTAATCCGATCCTCATATCCAACTTGAACAATATTCTAGACAGTATCTTGACTTGAACTTTGAGTCATAAATGAAAACCACCAAGCCTAGCATAAAGGAAGCATGCACGCGAGAGTGGGAAGTAACTGGCCCCAAATTCTTTAATGAAAATTTACTCATTTGAGATCAAAGCAGAATCCCATTAGAAAAGGGGATGTGCGACCTTTTGTATGTTGAGGTATATTTGGAAAAAATTGAAAAGTAAGATGGAGTAATTTTGCTTCAATCTGAGTATATATAGATATATATGTAGATAGACATCAATGACTAGGAAATTTTTGTTTTTGTTGTTTACATGTTAAAAGGTTGGGAAACAGAGATTTCCTAGGAGATGGGCCTAATCCATTATGATGAAGAGTCAAATGGGGACACTCAAAAGCTCAGAGCAAATCACAAGAAATTCCGTTTGCTTGAACCTTATCTTGTTTGATCGTGAGCAACTCATAGATAGGGAGTGTGGAACACCAAGATGTACCCCCAAGATGTGTTCTCTAATTTTTTTTTAATTTTTTTAAATATATCCAGATTTTATTTTTTGAATCGATTCCCTTGGTTCACTCTGGCTAAAGGAAGAAAAAGATCCTTGTTTCTCCAATTTCATTGATGTGCATTAGAGTCCTAACTAAATAGTACCATTGTCTACATCATCATCATATATTTTTGCAATGTCATATAGTAAGTGTTTAAGGTAATAATAGTACAACATGAGGTTCATGTCCAAGCTAGAATTGGCAAGACATGCATAAAAACAAACTTCCCAAAGAGCACAGTACAACATTAGGAAAACCCACCCACCCCACAGTGGATGAGATGGTTTGCGCTTTGCCCCCTCATCCGAGAGGGGAGAGATTCAAAACTTCTCGCCCCCATTGCGCGACTAAAGTAGGGTGCCGTGGGAGGTGAGCCCCCGCACTAGTGCCCCTGGGTTTACGTCGCCGGCTACCGGCTGTACGACGGTTCTCGGGTCATAAAAAAAAAAAAAAAACATTAGAAAAACCCAAAATTGTCACCGTTCTCCAATTAATCCTTAGGTTCAAATTCGAATGGGGGTATCGACATTAGAATGTAGGGAATGGGAATCAGCCAAGGCATGTCATTGAGCAGAATGTGTATCAGCAAACTGCATGCTCCATGTCTTATTTGATCACAAGGAAGTCATAGATGGGTGTGTTGGAACTCCAATTTGTACCCCTAAGTTTTGTTCTCTTTTCCTCTTCTCTCTCCCTCCCTCCCTCCTAGTGACTTAAGCCTCCTAGAGCAAACAATGTACTCGAGTGTATTTTATTTTTGGTCGGTTTTATTCTATTCTTACTCTTACTTCTATTCTTAGACTTTTGCCCTACCTCAATTCTACTCTACTTTTGTGTGGTCAGTTCTAATTTCTATTCCTATTCTTACTTCTATTATTAGATTTTTGCCCCTCATTCCTACTTTTACTAAGTAGGACCATTGCCTCAATTCTACTCTATAGAAAGTGTTTAAGATTTTTTTTTGGTCAATTCTATTTTATTCATACTCTTACTCCTATTCTCAAATTTTGCTTTGCTTCCTTACAAGGCATGAGAGTCGAAATCCACACTTGAAGTTAAATCATTTCTACCCTAACCCTCATGAGAAAATAAGAATTTGAATCCCCTACATTTTCCTTCCCATGTGGGAAGGGTGGCTACTAGAGCAAACTCTAGTGGTTACTCAAGAGTGTATTTAGTGGCTATAAATCTATTGAAAAGTAAGATTTATCGGTAATAGTCCTTGACCTTTCTTTGGAGTGTCTCAAAATATTTCAGTGGTTGATATATGCCTTGTTGCATTGTTTTATAAGAATTTCTTTTTAATTGTTCTTTAGCTACTATCATTGTAATAGTTCAACTAAGTTATTATTAAATGAAATTAAATAAAGTTATGAGATGAGCTGTATTTAAAATTCAGAATAATCAGCCTACGATTCATTTGCATTGTTTTTAATCGTAATTGTATATAGTTTGATATTAGTAATTATATTTGGAATAACCTGCATCGTCAATGTCATTCACATAATGAGTAATGGTTGTCACTTTACCTTAGCATCAAACTAAATTAATATTTTCCCATTATGAGTTATATTAAAAAATAACATATATTAATTAGAAGTTATTTCAAAACATGTTATCTTCATCTATGTTTTTTCGCATTTCAAATCAAAAGAAGTAATATTTTCAACTTAGATTGATACTTTTACTAGCATTCACTTTTTGTGACTTTTTACACTTATACGTGATAATATAAGGATATTTTTGTTTGTACTAAACTTACACTAAGGCTTTGTTTGTTTCACAAAAAATAAATGATTTAGAAAATATTTTATAAAAAAATGATAACTTATATCACTTAAATAATTATTCCATAAATATTTCATTATCGATAACAATTTATATTTAAACATTCTTGTGAACGGTGGGATTATTTATTGTTACTTCATTTTTTATAAGCGATATAAGCAATTGTTCTTAGACAAATATTTTCCAAACATATCCTAAAATACACGTCACATAAATTCAATAGATTTTAATTATTTAATCAATTAATGATATAACGTGTTAATTATCATTTTTTATGCCAAAAATATGATCATATCATCTGATGATGCCAAGTAAGTATATATATTCTTTTTCATTTATCGTTAGAATGCTAGAAATTATTATGGAATTTAAGGGTGCGTTTGGTAACGTTTACGTTAAAAAATTTTGGAAGCATAAATAGAAAGGAAAATTTTTTTAACAGAAGAATGCGTTTGGTAAACTTGTATAATTTCTGTTCCTAGAATAGAAAAAGAACAAAAACACGTTTGATAAACTTGTATAATTTTTTTGTTTTCTTTTATTTTTTTAATATTTTTATTTTCCTTTTCCTTTTTCCTTTTTCCTTTTTCCTATTTCCTATTTCCTTTTTTCTTTTTTCTTTTTTCTTTTTTCTTCCTTTTGGCCGACGGCCTTGCCTAGATCTGGCGAGGCCGAGCTCACCCAGCCATGGGCGAGGTCGCCTTTGCCCTCAATTGCCGGTCGCCGGCCATGGCTGAGGCCAGCCAAAGAAAAAAGAAGAAGAAAAGAAAGAAAAGAAAAAAAATAGGAGAGAGAAAAATTGTTTCTTGGAAGTGTTTTCGGGAACAAGAAATTTTTTTTTTTTTTGTTTCTTGTTTCTATTCCAAATTTGTTAGGGAACAAAAGTGTAAACAAACGCGTTTATGTTTTTTTTTTTGTTCTCCGGAACAAAAGAACAAAAATTGTGTTTCGGGGAATAGAAACAAAAGCCAAACAAACATGCCCTAAATTGTTAAATGCAATCTTTTATAACTTACAGTATAAATGATTCATAATGGCATCATTTCCAATTTTTATCATAATAACAAATTGAACTTTTTCACTTTGTTTAAAAAAATAACAATAATTTGTAGCGTATAATTTTCAACCTTTTCCTAAGACATGGTTAAGTATTTTTTTTTTTCACGGGATTCAAAGTGAGGCTGTTTCTATATCATAAAAAATCCCAAACCAGAATCACATGACACATTTACTTCAAATTAATTTTTTACACAGAATATTATAAATTGCTATCATAATTCAAATCCACCATCTGTTAGGATTTTTTCCAAAATACCGTGAAAATGTATAAGTGAACACGTTTATTGTTGATTGAAGTGTATGTCAAGAGAGAGGATGGGACACGAGGATCAACTTATGAACTATGTCAAAATCTTAATTAGTTTATCGAGAGATTAATGAACAATGATAATGAGATTAGGAAATATATATATTTCCTATTTCTCCAATTTAATTGTATCGCACTAGGTTCTTAACTAAGTAGTATCATTAGCTTCATCATCATATTATTCTTTGCTTTGTGATGGGAAATGTGTTCAAGGGAATAATTAGACAACACGAGGTTCATGTCCAAGCTAGCATTGGTAGAAATCATATCAAAACCAACTTTGCGAAAGAGCAAACCTCGGCTTTGAATGTAAATGGTATTATCACCATCAAAATGTAGGGAATAAGAATTAGAAAAGACATGTCACCGAATAGAATGTATATCAACAGACTACACCTGACACATCTAAGAGCAATAGCGGTGAGAGTGTATGTAAGTTGAAACCTTATGTTGATATCTTGCCTTCGCATCTCGAATATTAATTTCTACCGGACATTTTTGACCACCGTGTAGATAAGCATGATGCAGCAATTTGAGCTCCATGCTCTACTCTACATCTTGAAATTAAAATGAGCATACTATTGTTCGACAATAGTCTTTCACAAAAGCTTTTTGCATCATACAAGATGGCAGTTTTTCCAAAAGCTATCAAGATGTGGGTCGACGATGAACATACTTGCATAAAAACATTAGAACTACCAAAACTTAAGTTTAAAAGGGAATTTAATTCATGGTATGATGCCAAGATTCTAGTGTAACTAATAGTAATGAGTCTATGCATTGCAGAAGTCTGACCTATGTATGCACAGAGGAGTGCATAACTCATCTATTAATCCACGGCTAATCAAGAGAATAAAACGTTAGTACAAGGGAATGCCTCCTTAACACTAGACAAGGCAACCCATTTTCCACCCCTATTTACCGCGTTGGGTTTATGGTAGGCCGCTCCAATTTTATGAGGGGTTGAAAAAGTATTACAAAAATCCAAGCCCAATTAAAAGTGGGTTTAAATGGGTTTGACTCATACCCGTATTTCAATTTTAATTGGGCCATGTATTGCCTTTTAGCCGTTGGGGCCTATTTTGTGGGGTGCAACCTACATGCTAACACGTCCACCCTATAGCTTCAAGTGGGTTATTTGGGCAGAGAAAATGCTATCATAAACTCTAAACTTTGTCAAGTGTGACAAATTTACTCTAAACTTTTTTTTTTTTATGAAACAAAAATCTCTAGACTTTGTTAGTCGTGGTACATTTACCCCAAATTTTTTTTCGTGATATAAAAAAACTCAAAACTTATATTTGTGTGATACATTTACACAAAAACTATAAGGCATTTTCATTTTTTATTTTCTTTTTCTTTTTTTGCCTTTTCTTTTCTTTTTTCTTCTTCTCTCTTCCCTCCATCGGAGCCGGCGGAGGAAAGCTAGACTCAAGCGAGGGCCACCCTCATCAGCATCGGGCAAGGGCCGCCCTTGCTTGTGTCAGGTGAGGGCGGCCCTCCCTGGATCTGGTGAGGGCAATCCTCACCCAATGCTGGTGATGTCCTCATCAGGGTCAGTGAGGGCTGTCCTCGCTTGACCTCACTAACCTAGGCAAGGGCCATTGTTGCCGGCATCAGGCAAGGTGAGTCCGGCTTCCCTCTGCCATGGCTAGCAAAGGGAACAAAGAAGAAGAAAAAAAAATCTTAAAAGATGAAAATACCCTTGGCCATAGAGGTTGGGGTAAATGTATCATAGTTGATAAAGTTTGTGATATTTTGCGTCACAAAAAAAGTTTGGGGTAAATTTGTCATTCTGGATAAAGTTTGGCATTTTTGGTAGTTTTTATGGGCGGATATAAATTTTCGCAAATTAAATTAAATTTTTATGTATTTCATTAATATGGGTCGGCTGTTATAAGTCACTAAAAAATTATTGCTGAAAAATAGGTCAATACATGTTAAATTGATTAATTTGGGTTAGACCAATTTCAATCATATCTAAACCTGACCCGATTCATCTATTTGATGGGCTACTCTTACCACCTACAAATCTTTCCGGGCCGCTCCGGCAACACTTTTAAGCAACTGGGTAGCTGTTTCACTTGATGGATGAAGCCGATGAATGGTGACCGACATGGATTTCAATGTCGACACGTCGGAGCTGCGGGAGAGAGAGAGACGGAGAAGACGAAGCGTGGGAAGAAATCGAGTCGCTTGGGAAAGAGAAGCTTGTATGGTGAGGTCGTTGCCAACGCGGGAGAGGCAAGTGATGGAGCGAGCAAAGGTCTTCAAGGCGTTGCCGCTGAGGGTGAACTCCATTTTTTTTGAGTTCTTGGCTTCCCCACTCTGCACCGACACACTACAGATTTTCATGATGTGGTCGCTGAAAAATTGGCGGTATTGGAAAAATGACACAATGCATTTCTTTTGGTTCAGATTTTCACCGACTCGCAATTTTCTTACTATAAAATATTCGATTACACCATTTTTCAATGATACTTTTATTGTTTTTTTTTTTGGTAAAGATGATACTTTTATTGTTTGCAAGCTTTCTATTAAAAAAATAAAAATAAAACGAACGTTATCATACTCATAATAAAATTTTGAGTTTTAACTAATATGATATATTTTAATTAATCAATTAATGGTGTAAATATCAACAATCATTTTCACGTCGAAGAGAGGATTATATCATGTAATACTGATGCAACGGGGTTCATAATTTCATTTTAACAATCCACTGAAATGACCGGATTAACCTTCCTGGTGCTGGAACTCACCCCCTGGCGGCTGTAGTTCATATCATATACCAGGAGAATCCACTGTTTCCACATTTCATCTTCTTCTTTAACTCTCCAGGAAGGCAACATCGGCAGCTTAATGGAGAGCAACAATCCAGCTGATCACGGTGGCTGGAAGTAAGCCTCAGTGACCTTATGTATATCTTAAGTTTTGTAGTCCTTCTCCGTCTGTAAGTCGGAGGATCCAGAGGAAACTCACGTCAAAATCTTGATGTCTTCCCTGTTCCTACCTCTGATCATGTCACACCACATATTCCATTACTTGAATGCTGTTTTGTAGCTAAAAAAACCAGCACTCTAGGTAAATCAGGTGAACTCGTTCATGAATTCTTGAACTTGTACCATTCAACTTACGAGCCCATCGGGAGTTGCCTGTGGAAAATGACCTGTTTCTCGCATTAGATCGTAAGAATTGGATTGGAACACCAATTTGTACCGCCCATGATTTTTTGTCCTCTATTCCTTTTTCCTTTTGTTGATTGAGCCAAGTTTTTGTTCTCTGTTCATAATGACAGACTCTCAAAGGGCAGAAATAACGGGCTCTACTCAGAACGGCGCATTTAGGGGCATATCTGGTGGATGTAAAATGACTTGTTCCTTGTATTTCCTGGGCTGGGATAGTTTGTCTGAGAAAAGCGAAATGCCACAACAACTGCCATTTCTTTGAAAAGAATGTGAACCTTCTCCTCAAGTTGCTGGATGGGAAAATTCTGTCACATTGATGAAGGGACACGATTGTACATACACTCTCTTTCTTTCATTTCTCAAGAGAAAGTCATATCAAGAGCAACGTATTACGTGAAAGTCTTATTAGCTTTTCCTTTTAAGAAAAGATGAGACCTGCAATTAGCATTAATCTGTTTCTACCTGGTAAGCATGGGGCCTCACGTAGTAGTTTCGTGCTGACTGGTGGTTTTGTTTGTGAATAAGTGTTTCTAGAGGGGGTTGGGAAAGGTTTGTAAGTGCTAAGGTGGTATCCCTTTAGTACTCTCATGTTGCATTTTGTCCAAAAGAAGAGTTTTCACTAGCTTCATTAGCCGTGGATCAACAAATGGATTACACGCCTGCAGCGCATACTCATTAGCTATGATTTGCACCAAAAGCTTGGTGTCAAACTGCGCATTAATTTCCTTTTGAACTTAAATTGGTAGCTCTGAAATCTTTTGGAAAGATTGTCGTCTTATATGATGTAGAAAGAGCTTAACAAATAACAATTGAGCTTTTCCAAAAGACTGTACAATAACAAGGATTTTGTTGATTTTATTTCCAAGATGTGGAGCAAAGCATGCAGAATGGATTGCTACAATTCATTTCCTAGAAAAATCCTGCTAAAGATCCTAATTGGTGTCATCGGAATCACAGGTATTTCAGCCATCACTAACCTTGAAATCACCGCGTATATCTACACAGTACTCATAATTGTAGGGCAATTACTAATCCTCAAGATGGGAAGGCCAAATATGGACCCAAGGTTCTGACTTACGTCTGCTCAAATCACTATTGTTCAGGGATGTGTCAGATGTAGTCTGTTGATGTACATTCTGCTTCGTGTCATGCCTTGGTCGATTTTCGTTCTCCACGTCCTTGAGTTGATGAACCCATAAGCATTCATCACGAATTAGAGAATTGTGACGTTTTTAGGCTTTCCAAATATTGTGGTTTGCTCTTTGGGAAGTTGGTATTGACATGCATCGTGCAAATGTTGGCCAGGACATGACCTTGTGTTGTATTATCATTACCTTGAACATCTTATGTATAAGAATGCATAATATGTGATGTGATAAACATAATGGTACTGCTTAGTTAAAATCCTAGTGCTCCGCAATGAAGTTGGAGGCATGGGTATTTTTTTTCCTTTGGCTAAAGAGAAATAGGGGAATTGATTTATAAAATTTGAGAAAGAATCACATTATATTCATTCACCAATCTTCCTATTCACAAATTGCAATTTAGGCGTAGTTCATAACCTGATCCTCATATCCAACCTCGGCAATATTATAGGCACTAGCTTGACATGAATTTCGAGTCGCAAATGAAATCCATTACGTCTGTGTAACATATGAATTTTTTGTTCGAGCGAGTCCCAATGTTTGACGGTCTACACTACATTAGCAAGCTCACCATCGGACTACGCTGTTCATGTTCTCGCCGCATCATCATCGAGCGATGACATTTTCACCTCAGACGAGGACGCATCTACATTATAGAGTCACTGTCAGTACCTCGTCCTCAATAAACTATTTTGATCCAAATATTCCAATAACTTTAGGAATTTACAAGCTGCCACGGCCCCTACACCAACTGAAGACGCTTAAATTTTCCTATGAAGACTCTTGAATCTTCTCCATGGCTGCCGCTTCCAGCTGGCACGAAATGAAGCAGCCGAGTCAACCAAAAGAAAAGAAAAAATCACCGCCGGAGAGAGAGAGAGAGAGAGAGAAAAGTCGCTCGCTCTCTTAATTCCACCGCCAGCCTCCACTGCCTCGATTTCTTTCGCCTTCTCACCTCTTGACTATGCCCAGAACGAGCAAACTGACTACCACACCTCAGTCCACTCTTCTCCCCTCTCAAGTCCAACTTCATTTCTTCTCTCCCTCTTTTCTGTTGCAACCGTGACACGAGAAGCCAGCGAAGGAGCCCTTCCCCTTTCCTTTCTATTGCGACGCCAGCACCTCACGTCCGCAGACCAGACGCAGCGAAAGCCAACAAGCAGAAGCAGCAAAGACCGTCCCTTTCCGTCAGAGCTACTCTCGCCGCCACCGTCAACCTCGCCTTCATCTCGTCAAGTCGCGACCGCCTTCCATGAGGACCGAGGCAATTGGATATCCTTCATTCTATCCTATACCAATCGCTTATCATGTGATGAGGAGAGTTTCCTCAAAAATTGGTTGGAATTTGGAATTAAACCTGTGCTGGACTGAGGGCAGGTTCGGATCCTAGCCCAATTTTCACGAGTCATTCTCAAGAAAGTTGTCTTTCATTGACTATTCTACGACATACTTTAATTTCAAAATTTTTGGACTTCGTACGATAAAAATATATTTGGAAAACTTCGGAACTCAAAATTTATTTTTGGACTTACTGCACCAACCACTCGTTTTTCTTTTTCCACAGATTTTTTGGTCCAGAATTCTAATACATGTCCTTCATGAAAGTTGTACAATACATCCTAGGCTACCGCATTAAAATTTCATACTTTTTTGGTCTCATTTGGTTGGCGAAACATTTATTTTTTTTACTCAATTTCGTTTTGGAAATTTTGACTGTTTTGGGCCTGGTTTGTAAAAAATTATTTAGAACTATATGAGCTGAATTGGACTTTGAATCATTCACGAAAATGTCTCTATAGGTCATGTCTACCTCATATTAAAGTTTCATGATTTTTGAAAACCGTTTACTTAGATAACAACCATTGTTTCCAAAGGTACGCCGGATGCCCTATAAGGCTAGTTTAGACCTAGGATGTGGGACGTTCCTTACAGTTCACTTAATTTATGTATGGATAAGATTATATTAGTCTAAGGGATGAAAATGACTAATGATTCATTAGATGTATGCTTGGATCCTTGAATAATAGTGATGTTAACGTACTTTTAATTGAATTATGATATTTTTGTATCATGGTGTGAATATGTGATTGAGAATGTTGTCGGTGGTGGATGGCAATGCCTCGAGTTCTAGTAGGGATGCCTAGAGGGGTAACTGAGTACCTCCAGAGGCCTTGGGAGTGTAACGCGGTTCCCCCAGATGCCCTTGCGATGCCGGATGGGTGTGAGATGCCCGAAGGGTAACAGGGTTTCCTTAATGATGATGGCAGTATGAAATTATATTGATTATAACGTTGGTATTCTTGAATTGAATTACTAGTTATATGTTGGGAAAATTTATTACCATATTGGTCTACCATGTATTTTGAAAAGGTTCTCAAGTGAGTTAATGTACATGCGATTTACTGAACTTTCTATTGAGGTTTTCTTTGTCAGTACTAGTCGATTTATGGAGTATAGATCGGTGGAACTTTTGCTTGCTGGGTTGTGACTTATTGGTTGATTAATAGAAAGTCGATACCTACCTCCTCGGTGGTCCATTATGGGGTGCCAGTTGACTTTACGTAGGAGGGAAGCAAGACTTTTAAAGCTGGGAAGATTTTGACCGTGTTAGGGGCTTAGGTTAGGCAAAACATGTATAGCTAGGTGGAGATGGGTGATCAATGTACAATCCGGTGTAGTAAGTAATACTAACATTTTGAATTCTCTAGTGCACCCTACTTGTTATCTGATGTACATATATAAATAAATAAATAAGAAATGAAGTTGCCATGTTTACAAGAAATCGCATGTATTGCAAAATTTTATTTAGTCCCTTACGCTTCCGCATGCTTAAGAAAGATGAAATGGAAAAGATAATTATGCTGGTAGTTCTATAGTAGCCGTGACGTTCTGGGGTTGTCACACTAGTATAAGGAAGCATGTAAAATATGAGAGAGGGAAGTAACCGTCTGCAAATATTTCCACGAAAGATTTACCCATTTGAGGACGAAGCAGACTCACATCAGAAAAGGGGGATGCACGACCTTCTATTTTTTTTATGCATATTAAAGAAATAGAAAGGTGAGAGTAATTTTGCTTCAATATAAGTAAGGACAGGGCTTGAGTCCTTAGCACTTGAGCTTGAGACCTCACGGCTAGTGCTTGAGTGCTTGATGCCCAATCTTAATTTCATCAAGGTAGGGCCTAGGTCCATCGAGGTCCAAACTCAGGACCGAGGGCCCAATCTTAATTTCATCGAGGCAAGGCCTAGGTCCATTGAGGTCCAAACTTAGGACCTCGGCGCTTGTGCCCTCGGTCTCGAACCCTCGACGCTTGGGCTTGGGGTCATCGAGTTCGAGGGTGGAGCACTCTTAGGTCTCGAGCTTAGATATCAGGGATCTCGGCATGGGCACTAGGGTCCCAAACCTAGCCTTTGTGGACCTTGACTCGCTTGATGGGGCCAACCCCAAGTGCCAAAGATCCGGGCACGAGCATTGGGTTCCCTGCCCATCCTCAATGGGCCTAAGCCTAGGGAGATGGGCATATAATCCGAGGTCTCAAGCCCTACATGGATTGATCGAGGCCCAAGTACTAAGGGCCCAAAATCTCAGGTTTGGACTCCATAGACTTTGGCCTTGCCTCGATGGACCCGGCCACAAGCACCTTTGTGAGTCCACAAAGGCCATATCTCGGACTCGTGCTCATGCTTAGTTTTTCCTTATCTGTGCTCAAGTTACTTAGCGTTTGAATAATGAATATTTATTTAGGTAAATAGAAGTGGGTTTTCATTTCCAAACGACAAAATATAATTTCCAGTTCATTTTCCGTTATTGGCCAAACACCAAAAAATATAGTGATTTTCTAGAAAACTATTTCTTGGAAAATATTTTTAAAAAATGTCAAATTTTTCCACGAAACAAATGGAGTCTAGACTATCGAATTAATATCATTTAACTTGTTAATATGAATAAAGAAACAAAGAGAAAGAGGATTGATATTCTCTACCTCGAAGTTGGTTCTAGTAATTCACCAATTCTCGACCATTGACTCAGGTAAATGGGACATAAGTCAATGATTGAGATATGTGGGGACACTTTATGACCAGTGGGAGTTTCGCGTGGGGTTACTAATACACAGACAAAAAAATCGAAGTTAACGTGTCTTAGCAACAAGTACTTTTTTATGGGTCTGTACAATCATCAAATGTCCATAAGTACATTGTCTGCAGTGATGGTCCCAGTCATTAGAACCATCGTGAATGATAATCTGGATATATTAACAAAAAGAAAAGAAAAGAAAAAACAAAACAGAGGATAGAGGACACAAATATCGGTGGAGCTTGTTGATGATACGTTCACCTCAAGTCAAGGAAACAGTAGAACGAAGGAGAGTGGATCATGGGTTCAATTATTTTTTATTTTCAAGTAAGTGCCCGGCACTTGGCATTTTGCATTCACGCAATACGTGCGGATGGTAAGATTTTAAAATTTAAATTCGGATATTATGAGATTTTGTGGGGCCACTATCAATTATTCTAAAAGTTTAAATTATTAGACAGTAGTGTGATTTAATATTTAATTATTCCAATACTCACTCTCATGTTTAGTCTGGTTTTTTTACCCAATACTAAATGTTGACATATTTAATTAATGAGGTAAATGGATTCTGAAAATATGTGAATTTTAGGACCTCTAACTTTGATACCATGCAAGATTTTGTGGGATTATTACTAACTATTTCTAAAAATTTAAATTATTGGACAAATGCGTAATTTAATATTTGATTATTCCAATATATATATATATTAACCATAAGAAAAGAGATTAGAGAACAAAACTTGGGGGCGACCTTGGGTCGCTTTCGCCTTTTTTTTTTTTTTGGTCAGATGCCGCAGCCTCTTCCTTACTATAAGTGAACTTGGGCTGCTGAGTGTTGACAAAGCCGACGCATGCAACGCAAGAAAGCGCCTGCAACTCGCATGGACTTCTCATGAGGAACTCCTAGCGCGCTGCAATCGCCCCGTGCTTGAAGAAACCTCGTTCTCGGGAAAGAAAGGAGGCGAGGCTAGGCGAAGTCGGAAGGTTAATGGAGAACAATAACATTCCAGCTGATCACGGCGGTTGGAGGTAAGCTGCCGCAACCTTGAATATATCTTGAGCTCTGTAGCCCAGCTCCCTAAGTAAGTTGGAGGATCCCGGGCAAACTCACGCCGGATTCTTGATATTGCTTCCCGTTCCTGCCTCTAATCATGTCACACTGTATTCCACTGCGTGAATGCTGTTTCACGGCGAAAAAAGCTGCGGGTGAAGTCGTCGCAGAACTCTCAGCTTGTACTGTTCGCTTGCACCTGCAAACCCCATAGGGGTCTTCCACTTTCCTGTGGAAAAAAGAAAGGCTTTGTCTCTTGAAGCAAGCTGTTGAGAGTCGGATTGGAATACCGACTTGTTACCGTCCAGATTTGTTCCCGTGCTCGTTTTTTTCTCTTTTTGTTGATTGAGCCGGCTTTTTGTTCTCGATGTTCGTAATGACCCCTTAGATGCCGGTTTGAGGTAGTTATATCTGGTGGATGTTAAATAAGGGAGTGCTTAGGGGCATATCTGGTGGATGTAAAATCATTTCCTTTATCGGGCAAGTTATATTGTAACACTCAGATGCTGATTTTTATACTCGACGTTCATAGTGGCTTAGACTCTCGGGACAGAGCATATGGGCTCGCGCTCATAATAGAGTATATTCAGTGGGTGTATATCCGTCGAAAAAGTATGAATCTAGTAGGACTCATACCAGGAATAACTGCCATTTCTTTCTGAAAATCATGAAGTCGGAAAGAATGTTAACCTTCTCCTAGAGTTATTGGGTGAGAGGGAAAATTCTGTCACTGTGAGGAAGAGACACGACTTAATATGCACTCTGCAGCCTTCTTTTGTCAAGAAAACTCATATGGAGAACACCGCATCAATTGAAAGTCTTCTTAGCTTTTCCTCCTAAGAAAAGAGAAGATGCGCAGCTAGCTTTACTCTGTTTCAACCACTAAACAGGGGGCTTACTTGGTAGTTTTGTGCATGTGAGTGGTCTTGTTTTTGTGAATGTGTTGTAAGAGAAGGTTAGGAAAGGTTTATAGGTATTAAGGAGGTATCCCCTTGTGCTCTGATGTTCCGGTTTGTTGAAATGAAGTCTTTCACTAGCTTAATTAGACATGGATCAATAGATGGGTTATACTCTTGTAGTGCATTTATAGCTTAGAGTCCTGCAATGCATGGACGCCTTAGCTACTATTTGCACCAGAAGCTTGGCTTCATACATCATCAAATTTCCTTTAGAACTTAAATTGGTAGTTTTTGAAAGCTTTTGGAAAGACTGCCCTCTTATGTGATGCAAAAAGAGCTCAAAATTTGAGCTTTTCCAAAAGACTATACGTACACTAACAAGTGATTTGGTGATTTTATTCTGTAGACGTGGAGCAGAACATGCTAATCAAATTGCTACAATTAATTTCCTGGAGAAGATCTTGGTAAAGATCTTGATTGATGCCATCGGAATCATGGGTATTCCAACCATCACTAACCTTGAAACCATCGTGTGCATTTACGCAATGCTCGTAATCGTCGGGCAGTTACTAATCCTCAAGATGGCAAGGCAAGATATGGACCCAAGGTTCCGACTTACGTTTGCTCACATCCTTGTTGTTATTGGATGTATTAGGTGCTGTTTGTTGATGTACATTTTGCTTCGTGTCATGCCTTGGTCAACTTTCTTTCTCCACGTCCTTGAGTTGATGAACCCACAAGCATTCATCGCGAATTAGAAAATTGTGACCGTTTTCGGTTTTCTTAATATTGTGGTTTGCTCTTTGGGAAACTAGTATTGATGTGCGTCATGCTTATATTATCCTAGACATGAACCTTTTGTTGTACTATTATTACTTTAGGGACATGAACCTTGTGTTGTACTATTATTACCTTGAACATTGTACATATCAAAAAGCATAATATGTGATGTGATGAAGAGAATAGTACTATTTAGTTAAGACCCTAGTGCAATGTAATGAAGTTGGAGACATAGGGAATCTTTTTTTTCTTTGGCTAGAATCAATTCTTAAACTTTGAGAAAAAAATCTCATCATCCACATTCATTAATCTTTCGATCCGTGAATTGCAATTTAGGCGTAATTCGTAATCCGATCCTCATATTTAACCTAAACAATATTTTAGAAACTATCTTGACCCAAACTCAGTCACATGAAAACCACTAAACTTGGCATAAAGGAAGCATGCGATATGTGAGAAACGGGCCCAAATTCTTCAACGAAATATTTACCCACTTGAGAATAAAGAGGAATCACTTTAGAATATGGAGATGCATGACCTTTTGTAAGTTGAAGCATATGTGGAAAAAATTGAAAAGTGAGCCATAGTAATTTTGCTTCAATATATAGATAACTAGGAATTTTTTGTTTTTGGTGTTTATGTTTTAAATGCGTTGGGAGATAGAGATTTCCAGAGAGATGGATCTGATCTGTTGAGATAAAGAGTCAAATGGGGATACTCAAAAGCCCAAAGCAAACGACAAAAAATTCCATTTGCTAGCCCTAGTCTTGTTTGATCGCAAGCGACTCGTAGATGGGGAGCATTGGAACACCAAGTTTTACCCCAAGATTTGTTCTCTATTCTTCTTCTTTTGTTTAATATATACGGGCTTTATTCTTTGAATCAATTTCCCTGTTTCTCTTTGAATCAATTTCCCTGTCTCTCTAGCCAAAGAAAAAAAATCCTTGTTTCTCCAATTTCATGAATTGCATCTTAACTAAGTAGTACCATCATCTTCATCATCATCATATATTTTTGCAATGTCATGCAAAAAGTGTTTAAGTTAATAATAGTACAACATGAGATTCATATCTAAGCCAGAATTGGAAAGACGCACATCAAAACAAACTTCGTAAGAATCACACAACAACATTAGGAAAACTGAAAACTATCACCATTGTCCAATCAATCCTCCAGTTCGAATTCGAATGGGATCATCAACATTAGGACACAAGGAATGAGAATCAGCCAAGGCATGTCACCAAGTAGAATGTATATTAGTAGACTGCATGCAACACAATTGAGAGCAATAGAGGTGAGAGCATATGCAAATTGGAACCTTGGGTTAGTATCTTGCCTTCCTATCTCAAAAATTAATTTGTGTCGGACATTTTTTACCAATGTGTAGATGAGCATGATGGGTGCAATGATAGTGTTGATTGGACTTGTGTAGCTATACATGTCCCTGATGGCTAGTAAGATCTCCTCCATTGAATCGAGATGGTCATTATACGTAGCAGCAATTTGAATTACAAGCTCTGTTCCATATCTTTGAATTAAAAAAAAAAAAAAGCAAATTACTAGTTAGACGCTAGTTTTTGGCAAAATCTTAAGTTGGGAGCTCTTTTTACACCATACATGACGACATTTTTTCCAAAAGCTATATCAAGATGCTAGTCCACAATAAACAACAAGCGTTTCCCAAGACCTCTTTAACTAATAAACTCGCTGAAACACATCAAGAACTGCCAATGTAAGTTCAAAAGGAAAATTAATTCGTGGTATGATGTCAAGCTTTTGGTGCAAATCATAGCTAATGAGTCTATGCATTGCAAATCATAGTTCAAATCCCCATCTAATTGGGGTGGGGAGATTTCTATGCAGGTTTTGCATGAGTCTAAAAACAAAAAAAAAAAAAAGTCTATGCATTGCATGAGTCTAACCTATGTATGCATTGCAGAGTGTAATCCATGTATTGATCCACGACTAATTAAGCTGGTGAAAGCTCTCCTTTTGGACAAAATGTAACACCGGACTACAAGGGATTCCTCCTTAACTCCTTCAAACCTCTCCCAACTCACTCGCGATAACACTTAATCACAAAAAGAAAACCACCCACTAGCACAAAACTACCAGGAAAGCTCCCGTACTCATCGGGTAGAAACAGAGTAAAGCCAATTGCAAGTCTTTTCTTTACTCATGTGGAAAGCTAACAAGACTTTACATTGTTCTCGTTATAAGTTTCGCTGGACAAAAGAACGAAACAGAGTGTAAATGCAGTCGTGTCTCTTCATCACCATCCAGAATTTTTCCACCAGGTAATTTTAAAAGAAGGTCGCATTCTTTCCAAATCTGTGATTTTCAAAAAGAACTAACAGTTATTACGATATTTCACTCTCCTTGGACAAACTCTGTCGTTTGGGATTGTTGCCGCTCTGAATCCAACTGTATTCAATCACCAAATGAATATCACGAGTATTTATCAAGTCGCAAAAAAAAAAAAAAATGTCCATGAGTGCAATTTCACTTCACTGAATATGCTCTGTTTTGAGTGCGACCCAGTATGCTCTGTTCTGATAGTCAAGGCATTATATACATCGACAATAAAAAGCTCGATCATTTAGCAGGGAATAGAAGACAAAATATGGGAGTACAACTTCCAGGAAATGCCAGAAACAAGCTGTTTTACATCCAGCAAATGTGCCCTTAAGTACGTGCTCTGTTCCGAGAATCGAGTCATCATGAACATGGATAACAGAAACCTGAATCAATAACTGAAAGATAGAAAGAATATTGGAAAAAAGCTGGGTGGTACAAGGGTCGCCTGATTTAGTGCAAGTGTTCTCCATGAATCTTTCCTCCTTTTGCCTCGCTAAGTGACTTCCTTTCTCGCGTGAATATATAGCTACGCCGCCCCAAAAACAGAAACACAATGGGAGATCATCCTAGAATCAGACCCCATGTCTCGGATTTCTAAGGCCCAATGTTAAATGACAAGGCTGGGTCGGAGAAATCCGATTTCTCAGACCCCGCCAATGCTCGCGGGGTCTGAGCATCTGCAGGGTTTGTCTGTCGAATTTCTAAGAACCAATGTTAAATTACAAGGTTGGGTCGGAGAAGTCCGATTTCTCAGACCCTACAACGGCAGGGTTTGTCTAACCGATTCCGATTCCTCAGTACCAACGTTAAAATTACTCCTGAACCCAAGCCATTCTGTGTAATGTTGATTAAGGAGACCGAATGGGTTGGGTTAATGGGTAATTTTCCTTGAAGCGGAACGTGGTCCCTCGAGAAGGTCAAAATAAGGGGACAGTCCTAGTAATCACAAAATGATTGGAGATGAAGGGATTCTGTGACTAGGAAGAAGATGGGGTGGGAGACAGAAAAGCTGGACCAAGACATAAATAGATGTCGATGACTAAGATTTTTCGTTTCTATGCACACAAAGGGCGGAAATAAGAGATTCCTCGGGAGATGGGGCCTGATCCATTGAGATTCTGGGCAAGCAAGTCGTCTCAAGTCTCTTTTTGTCTAGTGGAAAATGGGTTTCAAGCTTCCGCGAAGCCGACTATGCCGTCTTCTCTTGCTCGACTTTATGTGTACTCGAGATGAAGTGTCAAATGTGTAACCTTAAAAGCCCAAAGTAAATCACAAGAAAATTCCATTTACTTTGCACCTCATTTTGTTTATTTACAAGAAGCTGGCAGATGGGAGTGTTGGAACTCCAATTTTTACCCCCAAATATTGTTCTCTATTCTTCTTCTTCTTCTTCTTCTTCTTCTTCTTCTTCTTCTTCTTCTTCTTCTTTTGTTAATATATCCATATTCTAACTCTTTATGTTCCTAGTAACTGAGATTCACAAAAAAGATAATATACTTGGGACATAATATCTTTGTCCCGCAAAATACTCCCATAGGTCATGACTATTTTAACATTTCTCTATCATTGATATGTGCATCATTTATGTGAATCAATGGTTGCTCTTTGCCAATGTTGCCTCGGATATTCACTATTATTTTTTGTCCTTGTACTTTGTTTTGTGATGAATTTGATTCCTAAACTAATCCCAAGTCACATATTTAGGATTAGTTCCGTATCTTTCTTTCGTTCAAATTTTGATAGAAAATGCTAAATAAACATTGGAGGTGAACATATGGCACTATTTTTGCCATGTAATTGGTTGGTGGACCAACGTCCAATCTTGATTTTAGGAATGTCGTGTGTTTTTATTCGTCCAAATGCAAACAAAAAGTAAGGGCTAGAAGCCAGAGATGAATACGTGGCATCGTGTTATAATAGTGCGAAACTAGTGGGCATGTTACAGAAAAATAACTTAGTTATGTAGTTTGGTACGTCAAAAAATAATAAATAGTTTTTTGAGGAAGGTTCGAGTCGTTCGACTGCTGCATTCATTATCATGAAGTACATTTATAATAACTATGAATAATAATATTCGATTAACGAACTGTAACGTACGAGGGCAATGGACTCATTACACGTGGACTCCGCTCGCTTCCACTACGGGAAAAAAGCGAAGCTTTCGTATGGAACTCCTACAGATCAGTCCACGTGGCCCATAGCTGTTGATAAGGCAACGTACATTTCGCTCCCATATAAAGAAATCGATATATAATTCAAGGAAATTTATCCAAAAACAATTTATATGTTTTTGGCATTTTAATAATTTATTTCACAATTTGATAAACAAAATGTATTTCCTCCGCACAGTCAATGTGTCTATCTAAATACAAATTTAGATAACGACCGGAGGAGTTGCTACCTTCAATTGCCCCCTCGTCCTTTGAGAAAAAGAAAAAAGTCCAAATTTCATTTTTTATAAGTGGAGTTTGAATCATGATCCTAATGTCCAAAGGAGATGCTACCATCGATTGCCTCTTGCAACCTTTTAAAAGATGAAAAAAGAAGACAAGAAAAATCCAAAATAGTTTATTTCATAATTTGATGTAACAATCGTCATGGGTGCTTAGTTTATGAAAAATTAATTAAATTCCTTTTCTAGCATGGACCATTAATGTATTTTCTCTAGTCTGAGCAAAATGTACTCAATGTTCCCATGTGGCAGGTATTTTGGGCCTGGGCCAGCCCTCTACGTCGAGGATCGGATCTGTTTTGGGTCGTAGAGTACCGCAAGGTTAGAGGACTGCAATATTCGTTTGACATGAAGTTCCTAGTATCTGCATTATGAACTTGTTGAGGCACTGCAATATCTGTTTGACAAAATTTGACATTGCTTTTACTTGGTAAGAATATGGAGAAGCTCATCTCCATTTCTATGGGCACATATGACACGTTGATGCTCATCACGGCATTTTGCTGTCAATTTCCCTCGATGAATGTCATTTCCAAGACTTCATTTCTACTAGTTTTTCCATAGAATTGGAGTGAGATTACTTTTTGGGGGAAAAATAAATCCTTTAATCCTTCCACCTATGTCCACAAGTTTACAATCTTAACTGTCAAATGTACCATTTCCAACATGATGAACTAAGAGTTAAAACTTCCGACAAAAAAAAAAAAAAAACAGAACTAAGAGTTAAAACTTCCGACCAAAAAAAAAAAAAAAACAGAACTAAGAGTTAAAATTACAAACTGACAAATGTACCAGATATTGAGTAATCTAAGTTAGCGAATGCATTAGTGCTTTGACTTATGGAATCCAGAAAATATGTAAGCTAAGGTCAAGAACTGTCCTGTCATTTCCTTGATGGAGGAAAACATTCTTTCTTACAGTGGAGTGATTACCTTTGATCACGGCCCTAAGTGCCATCTAATTGCCAATACATACCATCAACTTAATAACCAAGTTCAATTCAAAATGGAAATCCAAACCAGTGTTGTAAACTCCATGTAACATCATCAAATTAAGTTAATTAACACGACAAACCAGGAAAGCATTATTGAGACAGGAGAGCAGCAACCTGAAAGATGGTTTCTCCATTTGACATTTTCTAATAATAGTACTGGCAATTTTTCCAGCTTCAGATATAAGCACGTCTAGTTCTATCATATTCAATAGGGCCAATCACAACAGATGATCAATCACGAGAATTTCAGTGGTGACGACAAACTTTTTCACCGGAAATGTGGGTGAGAGAGACGGAGAACCAGAAGAAAAATAGAAGCAATTGATTCAACTGGGAAGAAGAAGCTTCAATGGCAAAGTCATTCGCGACACGTGAGAGGCACGTGATTGAGCGAGTGGAGGTCTTGAAAGGCAGTGCCGGTGAGTTCTTCGCTTCCCTCTCTGTACTGTAGTCCGAATTTTATGAGGTGGACGCTGAAAAATTGGCAGGATCGGAAGAATGTCACAAAGCATTGCCTTGGGTTCGATTAGCATTACTGGCAATCTTTACAAAACATCCAAGTACATCATTTGCAATAAAAATTCCATTGTTTGCAAGCTTGCTAAACTCATACACATCCAAAAAAAAAAAAAAAGTCATAAAACTGAAAATATTATGAGTATAATTTGTTTGAATTATTTTTGTTAATCTATTAATGGTGAAATATCAATTATCATTTTCACGTTGCAGAGAGGATTACATCATCTAATACTATTTACCCAAATGAACATATAATTCTTTTGTATATTGCTTCTACACGAACTTTTCTCATTTATAATAAATTAAACTCACAATAACATTAATTTATATTCTCTTATGATAGAATGTCGATTCTTTACATACTTTTCCGAATTTTGTTGATATATAGAATATGTTTTAGTACCGTTAGTGTAGACTTTATGTGTATGATGATCTCCCTTTTCAGTGGGAGAATCTGGGGACAATTGGGTGGTGTTTCATGTTAAATAGGTCGCGGTAATAAAAACATACGTCATGTAAAAATATTTCTATAGATAATATCATTTATTAATCAATTAACAATATGACACGTTTATCATATTTTGCTCCCAAAGATACGATTTTGATGTTTAGTCAAGTGAGTATATTAGTTTTTTGATTTATTATTAAGATAGCACAAAATAATACAAAATTAATTATTAAATAAAGATTATTTTTAAAAATGTAATCCAAATATTTATATTTTCGCATACAAGCTTCATTTATAATATAATTGATTCTAATAATACAAATTTTAAATTTTATCATAATGAGTATTTCGAACCTTTCCACGTTCTTTAAATAAATAATAATTTGTACCTTTATTGCGCATCTTCTAAAACCCTACAAAATTTTCTTAGTTTGAAAATGATTATGCTAACCGACTTTTGAGAAGAAACTCGAATTATGAATAAAGGAACTTTTAAGCCACCTCCAAACTTCATTCATTAGAGAGGAAGGGACAGTTTTAACTTTATAATTTTCGCCCTCTTTTTTTAAGGTGTACCAAGTTCATTTTTGGGCAGTTGACCAAAGAAATTCAAGGTAGTGCCAGTTCAACCGCACATCTTCGATATTACATAAATCTGTCAAAATGGGTTATAAACTCATTTCTTAACCCACTTTTGATGGTTGTTATATGGTTTAGTTATATCTAGTAAATGGGTTATAAATGTGTTTTAGAATATTTAAATTCAAAATAACATAAGTGTTAAATGGGTTTACAATTTACCTGGACTCAATCCATCTTTATGACTGTCTCTTTACTCTCTCACCCTAAGTCGATTTTGCACTTACTCACTTCGTGCTCTCACCTTAGTTCTTCAATAATATTCACAAGTTTTCATAATAATTCTCCCAAATTTTAGAATATCATTTTATTTCAATTGATTTCCTAAATTAATAAAAAAAATATGCTATCTTTTTTTTTATTAACTTTTTAGTCTTTATAAACATTATGATAGTTTCATTTAAGTATATTTTAAATTAATATTTCTATAATTATAACGATTAATACCATAAAAAAAACTCCTTTTTAGACTTTTATATACTTATGATAAATTTACTCTAAACTAATTTTTTGACCATGAAAAAAATCCAAACTAATACATTTATGACAAATTTACCGAAAACTAATTTTTTGTCTACCAAAAACTCAAAATTAATACATTTGTGACAAATTTACCTTCCATTAGTTTTCGTTAAATTGAATTAATATAGCTAAACACTACAAATTGATATACTTGTGATAAAGGAGGATAAAACCCCAAACTAACCTATCAATTACTACGTGTTATCTAACTTAGCAATTTGATGATAAAATTTAATAGAAACTAATTGATGTTAAATTTAGGGTTTTTTGTGGTAAAAAAAATTAGTTCAAGGAAAATTTGTCATAGAAGTATTAGTTTAGAGTTTTTCGTGGTGTTAGCCCTAATTATAAAAGCAGAACCTCATTTAGAGTTGTATCGTGTTGATATTCTTGCTACTTTAATTTTTTTAATTCATAGATTTAACTAAATTCAAATAAGAAAGTACAAAAAACAAAAGCTTGAAAATTTTATCTCTCAAAAATTAGGAATATGATTTAAATTAATTTGGTATGGTACTTGTAATCCTTATGAAAACATTTAGACATAGCATGAATATCGACACAATACAATTCTGATTTGTAATGAATTGAAATTAAAAGAAATTCTGAAATCTGGAAAATGGTATGGTATGAACTTGAGAATAGTACAGAAAAACTTATATGACTTTATTATGGATTATTGGGGGACTAAATCAAACAAATTCAAAGTTTATGGACTAGATTAAACATTTAGAATTCGTTCAAGGACCATGTTGCACAAATAAAGTCCATGGATGACATTGCAAACTGAGCTAATGCTTAGAGATCATTAGTGCCATTTTCCCTAACTTAATTTAACTATTAAAGTGCAATTAGTCAAACAACAACTAAAAAGATACACTAATAAAAGAAGATAGAAACAAAATAAGAATAAAATGCTCCTTTTCAAGTTATTATTAATTGAAAACAATCTTATTTCATTGCGTGATTAAATTTAGTAACCAATAAACTCACTTCAAGTAAACATGATGATAGAATTATTAAAATTTAAACTTTAAAAATGTAACTTTTATAGGTATAAAATAGTTACAAAAAAAAAAAAAAAAGAGCTTCCCAATAAAAAGGTAAGCCTAATATAAAGTATATCCACTACTGAGTGATAACATTATACTTAATTCATTGATTGAAATATAATATAATTAATCAGGAAAAAATTAACACGATAAACGATAATTAAGTGTAACTCATTGATGGTTTCGTTGTTTTGTTTCCAATTTCTCTATTCAATTAAGATAAGCCGGAAACAAAATTAAAATAATAGAAAACATTGAGTTATATTATATGGCAGGACATAGAGTATAGTTTTGCCAAACATCTAACTTCTAAAATAACGTGGCCACCCGGCATAGTATCGTCATGTTGGATCGTTGACCGGACTTAAGTAAACATACATATGGAAATGACGTAATGATATGTTATGTGTAATTAAACAGCTGGATAAACATTGTTCCTCTCGGCTATGCCACGCCTATGCTTCTAGAGGAAATAACTTTTCTTTTTAACTTACAAGTTTTATTTCATGACTTTAATGTAGTAGAGATCATCATAAGTTAAGATAAAAACAAATAGGGAGCACTTTACATTATGGCCACCATTGGCAAAATGGAAAGTAGACACATGTGTCACGGTCTGTGAATCCTTCTATACTTGTGACACTTGTGAGTGGTGGTTGGGGTTATCGAGTGGAGAGTGAGGAAGCAGAAGGGACGAACACAACTGGTTCGTGAGAGTCGCGTTAGAACAGTTGGTGCTAGAAGTTCTAGGATAGAATGATTATATTACTTAGGAGCTTTGAAGGCGTGGTTGGCCTACCATGCACAAATTGGTCAGGAGTTGATGCCGCTCTCTTGACGAGGCTATTGTAGACCAAAACCAATTGTTGAACCTAAGGAGATCTGTTGTTTCACTCGATGGACTAGACGCCTGAGCGAAGCTACGCGTAGTACAATCTCGTATAGAGAAGCATTCACCGTATTATTCATGGAATAGCTACAGAAGAAAAGCTGGCTCGGCGAATTCCGCTCATCAGGCGCCACAAGGGTCCTTCCGCGGCCAAGGAAACTGTTGGCCCGTGACACATGACTCTGAGACTCTACCAACAAATTCAGCGGAGCTAGTCGGTCATTTGACAAGTTGATAAACAAAATGTATTTTCCCCCCATAGGCAATGTGTCTATTTAGATACAAATGAGTTTAGATAACTACCGGAGGAGTTGATACCGTCGATTGCCCCTCCCATCCTTTAAGAAAAGAAAAAAAATCAAAATTTTCTTTTTTTATAAGTAGAGATTGAATCATGATCCTAATGTCCAAAGGAGTTGCTACCATCGGTTGCCTCTTGCACCCTTTTAAAAGATGAAAAAAAAGAAGAAAAGAAAAGTCCAAAATAGTTTATTTCACAATTTGATGTACCAATTGTCATGGGCACTCAGTTTATGAAAAATCAATTAAATTCCTTTTCTAGCAAGGGCCATAAATGTATTTTCTCAAGCCCAAATCTGGCCGCCGGTGAGGCCCAGGCTGCACTGCCTGAGGTCACGCAACCTCAGGCAGCCTCGCCGGCGACTAGATTTGGTCGCCGATGGTTGGCCCGCCATTGATCGGCGATAGAGTTTCATCGGTTTTGATTTTGATTTTGATTTTTTAAATAATAAAAGCCCTTTGAAATGTTGGGTTTATCAAATGATATTTACACCAAAGTAACTTTCCAATGCCCTTTAAATTATAATTTGCCAAACGTGTAAGAGTTTTCCTAATGTGGACTAAATTAATTGATATTGAAATTTACTGTTTTTTACGGTTACCGTAAAACAGGGTTGATCTAAGGTGAGATAGAATGTTTCTTAATTAGTCTAATATGGGCTAGCTAGTGTTGGCCGAGTTGAGCCTAGCCCGTAATGAGAGGAACTGGCTGGAAACTCTATAAATAGTGCTCAAGTCTTTCTTCTAACCCTAATTCTCACATATATCCTCACCTAAGGGGCGTTTACCTAACACTAAACGTAAGGGGGGCCACTTCATTGAGCCAGTGATACAGTGGGCACTAGAGGAGAATGACTTGCGCGTGGAACAATATATTTCCGCTTCCGCTTCAAGAACAATGGATCCCAAAATATATGCGTTAATCTTTCTACTCAATTATGCATGTTCTTGTTCTAGTTATGGAGATCTTGATATTACGCAATTTGCGTCTAACATGTGGTATCAGAGCCTCCATAACCTTAGAACTTGAACGCAATTGATTTTGCCATAATTAGTACGGATCTTGCCATAATTTGTGATTTTCGAGACTTTTTGTTCAATAAAATTTAAATTAAATCACAAATTTCGATTGGGGGAGACGAGACGAGCAAGAGGGTTGACGGCACATCGCTAGGGGATGCCGCATGCGCCCCCACGTGCGGCCATGCGCCGCCTGGGCGTCGAACGCGCGCCGCGCACTCAGGCAGCACGTGTGAGCGCATGGAGCCTCTGTTCGGCACGTAGCTGGCGGTGTTGGACTCATATGGTGATTTCCTATGTCATGGTATATTTATTTTATATGTTTGATGGTTTTATTGATGTGAAATTGCATATGAAACCCCAAATACGTGTATTTTAAATGAATTTTTTCGTATTTTTCCTTGTATTTTTCTGTGATTTTGGAAATACAAGTGTTGAGTTATAGATATATTATCACATAATCGTTATAAATGTGTGATTTATCAATAAAAATCAAACTTTATTGTGAACTGAAGCTGGTTTAATGAGATACAATCATTATGAGATGGTAATTGAATATATCTTGAGATAATGAGAAACAATAAAAGTTATGAAATTTTTATTGCTCATGCATACTCTTTTACATGTTTGTAACCTTTGAATGATTGACGTTTTAAGAATCTGTGACCAAACTGATTGTACTAATTAACACATATGCCGAGTGTAGGTAATGTATGTTAGTAAAGTTATTGCATATTGTACCTAAACTCATATGGTCACTAGTTAATATCTATCGAGTTAAATATTTTTTATGGTAAAGGAGTATATCAATATTTATGCCGAGCAATAGTATCTACTGTTATAGTTTAGATATTTAGTTCTATGGTTTGACTTAATTTATAGGCCACTGGTTGAAGTAATGATATTTGTTACCTAAAATTGATTAATAAATCAATTGTTGGCCTTGGAGTCATTTTTGGCTTATAAACTCATGAGTGATAATGGATCAGCTGTCAAGCTTGTCGATTTGGTGTACCATGTATTACTATTGATGTTAATTTGTGAGAGATATTTTAGATTATAATTTTTTTTATGTTGTTCTAGTAATATGTAATCGAGGTGCATAAGAGATGTTTTATTCTCTGTTATGAGAAGTTTCTTGTGTTACTGTGATCAATGATCTCATTGGAATCTGTCTTTCAGGTTCGTTAAATATATATATGCATGATTAATTTTATTAATGAATAAAGCAATATAATTAGCATGATATGTGATTTTGGTTATATGCTGCCCCTATCACTAAAGTTAAAATCACATGTATATGGTGTATGTGAGGAGTAAAGTTTATATCTCTGGTATGAGAAAATTTCAATGATTCAATTGAGTAGTGACCGCCAAAGTGGCACGCTTGATTATGTTTGAGAAATTTCGGTCTCGTATGATGATTGGGATGTCTCCTGATCTAATGCGTAGTCATACTCCCAAAGAAAGTGATTGTGTATTAGTTCATGGAGGGATACATAATAATGTGGCGGAGGAGTGACTGATTCTAGTGATTCATATATCAAAATGTGATGAATTCACGAAGAATTGGAATATATTCTCATAATCGCTATCATGTGGAGAGTGTACAACTGCATGTCATGTATTCTGTCCAAATGTGATTATATGATTATGCGTGTAACTCTCTGAATGTGTACTTGTACGTCAAGTTACACAGTACTCACATTATGCTAATTATATACATTGCTTGGTTTTCAGTCACATTTTCTGTAATTAATAATTTCATTATTATTGAGATTTTTACTGTTTCAAATTTTAAGTTGTGAACATATGATTTGTTGCTTGAGAAAAGAGAAATTGAATTTTGCTTACTGTCTATAAAGCGTTCCATTTTGGAACACTTGAAAAGAGGTATGCCTGCGGACTACACTGCTATAAGATGATGGAAGCCTTAGTTGCTTGAAATTATGTCTTGTCTGATATTGAAATTAAGACACATCTACAAATATTGTGTTTAAGTTCTAATGACATATACATCTTGTATATGGTTAAAAGGTTGTTTCCGAAATTTTTCTATTTAAGGATAATAGTACAATGAAAAATCATTGTGTCCTTGTCTTTGCCTAAATAGATAATTGTGATACAGACAATTATGGAATCTCTTGTACCATAGGTTAAACTTGATGAGGTTCAAGGTATTATTCTTGATATAGTTTATGATGAAATTTTTTCAAACCTCTCAAGTATAGAATGAAGTGGTTATAGCTTTACTTAGGAGATTTGTTAGGGAAACGCGATCAGTTATTCCATTAGACTATATAGTCTATTCCTAAGAGCATAACCACAATATCCACTAAATGGTTGATTTATCGACATAAATAAATGTTGTTTCTTATCTTCAATTAAGTATGTGATTAGATGCCATAAAATGCGATATACAATCTATGAAACATGTTTGGAAATTTACTGACTTGTCTAAAGATCACAAGTTTATTAGTTGCAAATTGGCGTACAAAACTAAAAGATTTCAAAGAAAGATAAAGGACATTTAAAGCCAAACTGGTAGCTAAAGTTTTTACTCTGAAAGATGGGTGGATTGTTAATAGTAAAGAAATAATTATTTCTTTAAAAGATTCTTTTAGAGTGAATGTGTTATTAATAATTTATTTTGATATAAAGTTACGCCAAATAAATACAAAATCTATATTGTGCAATTGGAGAATTTTGCAACAAATGTTTCAAGTAAACTTGTGCGTAGACTGGAAAGTCTTATTTATAGTCTTAAGCAAGTTTCCAGACAATATTATTAAAATTTCATAGTGTTGTTATTTTGTTCAATTGGAAACAAAGTAATTCAATATACTGCAAGGTCAGTGAGAGGAAATTTATTTTTTCTCATATTTTATGTACATCATATTTTGCTTACTAGTTGTGACCTTAAGACATCTTATATCCTTTATACTGAGGTCTATAAGGATTTTTTTTGCCATATTATATTAGATTTTCTCGGAGGACATTTGCTGATTGTATATTGGAAATATTCAATATACATTATTGCAAGCTAGGAATTGCTCATGTTGTTAAGGGTAATTGACTAAATCTATCGCATTGTACTTATTTAGATATTGAGAAAATCTAATTAAAGGGAGTACCTTGTGTCAATGCACTTAAAAGTATAATGTATGTTCGAATTTGCACTAGACTAAATATTGTCTTTGTGACGGGACTTCTAGACAGATATTGGTCAAATTCAAGACATAATCACTGGGTTGCTGCCAAGAAGGTTTTAATGTACTTAAAAAGGACAAGAGATTATATTCTAATTTATAGATATGTTTAATTATTACAATTAGTAGGGTATTTAGATGTAAATTTTGTTGTATGTTATGATGACAAGAGATCAATAGCGGAATATATATTTATGTTAGTAGAAAGTGCAATAAATAAAGTTCTATGTTATCTTCTACTATGTAAGCATTGTTAGTAACATTCTTTTAGATTGTTACTTGGGCTATTAGGCTTCAGAATTTCATGAAGGAGTTGATCGTTTTAACTTTATAGATAGACCCATACGGTTGTATTGAGATAATAAATTTGTAGTATTGTTTATTTACTACAAAGGTTTCAATGGGTCTAAATATATGGTGGTCAAAATTTTTGACCAAAAGGAAACAGTATAGTAAGGTGACATAATAATATAATATATTTTCACAGATGATATGATTGCAGATCTACTAATTAAACGCCTACGCCCATATATATTTAAGCGACATGTCATTAGTATAGGCCTAGAAGCATCATGAGATGCTGCTGTTTAGTGGGAGCTATTTTGGCTTTACTCTGATAAAGATTTCATATGTGTTCGTTACACTTTATAACGGTTTGATATGTATCAACTTTTGCATCAAATAAAATATTTTTGAATGTATTGTTATTATGTTGAATACATATTGATAAAGTTTCAAGGGATTGTATAAACCTTGAGTGAAAGCTAGGGGTATCCACGTATCCGGTTATTAGTCTTGTACATATGTCTTGTCATATATAAAGAAATGTTAACCATAAGAACAAGACATATGTGGGTTTATTGAAACCATAAAGCATTCTCTAGTGGCATAAGTTTTTGTGACACCTAAGATAGAAAATGATGACTGACAAATGGGATCTCTCTATGAGAGATGTTACTCATTTGACACACTATCATATTGAATCCATATCAATAAAGTTGAGAGCACTCGTGATCATGAAAGGCTCTGTGTGTATACATGCAGTTATCGCCATGATTCGGTATTTAAGACTTTATGGGATATGATTAACTATTAAGAATTATCTTTGGACCAAATGTGCGCACATACAGTACAATTTCAATTAATATAGTCCAAGTGGGAGAATGTAAGAGTTTTCCTAATGTTGACTAAATTAATTGATATTGTTATTTAATGTTTTTATGGTTACCGTAAAACAGGGTTGGTCTAAGGTGAGATAGAAGGTTTCTTAATTAGTCTAATATGGGCTGGCTAGTGTGGGCCGAGTTGAGCCTGGCCCATAATGAGAGGGACTGGCTGGAAACTCTATAAATACTACTCAAGTCTCTCCTCTAACCCTAATTCTCACATGTATCCTCACCTAATGGGCGTTTACCTAACGCTAAACGTGAGGGGCCCCGCCTCATTGAGCTAGTGATACGGAAGGCAATAGAGGAGAAGGACTTGCGCGTGGAACATTGTGTTTCCGCTTCCGCTTCAAGAATAATGGATCCCAAAATAGGTGCGTTAATATTTCTACTCAATTATGCATGTTTTTGTTCTAGTTATGGAGATCTTGGGATTACACAGTTTACATCTAACAAAACATTCAAGCATTCCCGAAAACCCTTTTACCCCAAATGTATTGGCATTTAGCCAAAGGCATTTCCCCAAAACTAAACCAAATTGGCCCAATAATATTAAACGAAACAAACCAATTAAGATTAAGGTTGTTATATCTATGCAAAAAGTTATTTTTCCTTAATACAAAAGAGTACATATTTGTGTTATAGTTTGTAATTCTCCCATACTTGTGTACCTAAATATCCAACTTATGCGGCCTACTTCATTAATATTACACATAATTAATTGGGTTAATGGGTAACTTAACATTCGGTGATTTGACATTCTTTAAGCGTTAAATCACCAACCCATTAAATTACACATAATGATGGGTTGGGTTAATGGGTAACTTGAATCACCAAATGTCAAATTACCCATTAACCCTTCGGCATTCTAGACTCACGTGTGGTACATGGGATCCATTCTGCGTAATAGTAATAAAGTAGGCCCAATGGGTTGGGTTAATGGGTAAATTTTGGACTTCAAATGATGGGTTGACTCCCCAAGAAAGTTCGCACACAACAACACAGAGAATCCCATAAAAGCAAGATAAGAGTAATTTTGGTATGGACCTGTGTAGCCCTTAAAAGGCTCAAGGGAGAGAAAATATGTGGGAGATCAGCTCTAGGGTGGGAGACCTTGCTATGTCACATTCCATATTTCTACTCATCTAGGAAGAAAAGTTTAAGTGGGAACTTAGGGGCTTCTTCGGTGGGGAAGGTAGACTCCACATCAGTATGTCGATGCTAGCTACAGCCAAGTAGAAAAGTGTAGTAGCTCTTTGTGCCTAAGGTGAGTTGAGGGTGGGTGAAAGTCCCATTGTTTTGTAAGGCAGAGCTCCACTCAGGCCAACCAATTGGCTGCCAACATGGTACCCTTGCTTGATTGGCTTGAGTTCCTTAGTATAGGTATAGACAAATGTAAACAGATTGTCAATGAGTATGATATATACATATGCAAGAAAGGGGTTGGGATAACACGACCTCAATGGCCAAATCTGGCCTCGTTGGCCACTCTCATGCAAAGAAGATGTACAATAATAATGAGGGGCAAAACCAAAAAAACGAAAGAACTAGTGAGGATAATTATGGAAAAAAAGAATAAGGGTATTTAACTCTAGTTTCAGCATTTGAGGAATGCTTAAAGCTTCTTTGAATAAATTCCTTCATCTCTCTTTGACAAAAAAAAAAAAAAAAAAAAAACCGTCTTTCTCCCTCTTCATTAAATCGCATCAAGATTTTAATTATCATCATTATCAGATATTTTGCATTGTGACGTAAAAAGTGTTTAAGGTATAGCACAAGGTTTGTGTCCAAGCTAGCACCGGCAAGATGCACGTCAAAACCAACTTTGCGAAGAGCTTACAACAACAATAGGAAAACTTGAAATTGATCACCATATTCTAATTAATCCTTAGGTGCGAATTCAAATGGGATTATCAACATCGAGATGCAGGAAGCAAGAATCAACCAAGGCATATCATCAAAGGCTGCGTTTGGCAGTCGAGATAAAATTTGGGATAGAATATGATTTATCACATCCTATGTTTGGTGCTTACTCAGGATAGGATAAAATAGGATATAAGAGGATATAGACAAGATAAAATTATTCCATGGGGGAGGTGGGATAAAAGTGGATAGGATTTCTAATGTCCATAATAGGAAAGTTATTTTTCTCGAATAAAAAACTTATTAAATTAAAAAAATTGAAATTATATTTCAATATAAATAATATTTGAATTCTAACTTAAGAAATTAAAAATAAAAAATAAAAATATTTTTAATTAATCCTTTTTTAATTTATATATTCAACTTTAATTCTATCTTATAATAAACATTCAATCTATAAATTAAATATTTATATTTATTATATATTTTAGGTATTTTTGTATTTTAGGTATGTTAGTACGGTTTACTATTTGATAAAATTTTATTAAAGAATGATGAAATGGGAAAAAAGAAATAATAAAGAAAATAATATAAAAAAGAGGAAAATAAAATAAAAATAAATTAAGAAATAGTGTTACAAAAGATTTTCACCATCTCCGTTTATAAATTTATGTTCATTTATAATGATATGACGTATATATTAAAAAAGCGTACATGATATGATGTGAACATATCCGACTTTAATACTGCGATTCACCAAACAATAGACATGATATAAAAAAATCCAAAGATTTCATATCTTATCATATTCAGTTCTATCCCGATTAGAATTCTGGATGACCAAACGTAGCCAAAGAGAATGTACATCCGCAGATTGCACACAACACGCCTGAGAGCAATAGAGATGAGAGCATAAGCAAATTGGAACCTTAGGCAGAACTTGACAGGTTGAGAGTGTGAAAGGAAAACTGGTGGTTGAACACGAATATTAGAACCCTAACTTGATATCTACAAGCATGAAGGTGATATTTTGTATATGGATCAATGTTATTTCTATCCCAGTTTCAAATCAGCACAAAAGTACTAAGTGCCAGACATGAGTTGGGAAAGTGGAACTTTTATTGTTAAAATTTAATTCGTAATGAAATGCGATGAAGCAAAAAAGTCATGAAAAATACGGTCGTATGAGAGTTATGCAAGCGAATGCAATTGTGCTTTGCTTATTGAGTGCTGCAAAACTCCATACAACACCATCAAAATAACTAGACAAACCAGGAAAGCATTATCAAGACTGAATGGCAGCACCCATGGAAGGTTATCCATAAGTTTTTCCCAATGGTGTAACCATTTAGCATTTTCCGTGATTGGCACTGATATATCTGCTAGCTATAGCCGTGAATTACCTTAATCTTAGGATGTAATGACTTCATGTCACCCTATCAACTGTACTAGATTCTTTCAATGACTTCAGACTTATACACGTCGAGTTCTAATCATCATCAATAGAGCCAACCACAACCTAGCTTAACAACTTTCTGCCGTGAATCCATCGCTAAAAGCGCACTTGGCAATTGGTGGAAGGACTCTCGAATTTTTCAATCGGATACTGTATTGAGCAAAACGAGCAACACCTAACACAAGATAGCATCTAAACTAAGCATCACTTATCAGGGCACAAAGGGAAAATTCCAACTAATTTCATCTTCTCAAATAAGGGCTCGAAGTAGACCTTGTTTCAAATAAAGGCATGAAGTGACCATGATTATTTCAAATAAGGGCTTGCAGTGACCATGATTTTTTCAAATGAGGACCTAATCTCGCCGGTCACTGGTTGGCTAATATTCCGACTGGTCAAAGAGTGTTTTCGTCCAAATACAATTTTACTTTTAATTTAGTTTTACTCTTTTCTTTTTCTTCTTTTTTTTCCTTTTCGACGAGGGCCAACAGCCATGGGCAAGAACTAGTGGCCATTGGTAAGCACCGGTGAGGGCTCAGTAACCCTCACCTAGATCTAGCGAGGGCCAACCTCGATGATGGTTGCAAGGGTAGCCTCCCTCAAGGAGAGGGACAACCCTCGCTGGATTGGGTGAGGGTCGCCCTCACCCAGATCTCTCTAGGAACCGCTAGTGGCCAGCTGGCCATTGGTGAAGAAGGAAGACAAACCAGAAATAGGAAAAAAGGAAAAAAAGATTTAAAAAAGATAAATGATGAAAGTGTCCTTACCAATCGAAAGGTTAGACCCTTATTTAAAATAAATATAATTACTTTAGATTCTTATTTGAAATAAAATCCACTTTCGGTCCTTATTTGAGAAAATAAAGGTATTTCGGGTTTTTATTTGGAATCTTGAGCATGAAAAAGCAACTATTTAACTTTTTGCTCGATTCGATGAATGAGCTCTGAGCTTTTCTCTTCGCACCGACGGCAACTATAAGGTGGGGTCGCTGAAAAATTGGCGGTATTGGAAGAGTGATACATTGCATTTCTTTGGGTTCATTAGTATTACTGGCAATTATTTTTATAAAATATATAATTACACAATTTTTCAATGATACTTTTTTCATTGTTTGCAAGCTTTCTATTTTTAAAATATAAAAATAAAACGAACGTTATTATAGCCATAATAAATTTTGGGGTTTTAACTAGTATGATTTTTTTATTAATCAATTAATGGTGTAAATATTAATTATCATTTTCATGTTGAAGAGAGGATTATATTATGTAATACTTATGCTGGGTTTATAATTTTATTTTAACAATACACTGAAATGACCTGATTAACCTTCCCGGTGCTAGAGCTCCCCCCCCCCCCCTGGCGGCTGTAGTTCTTCGTATCATGCCTGGTGAATCCATTGTTTCCACATTTCATCTTCTTCTCCAACTCTCCGGGAAGGCCACGTTGGAAGGTTAATGGAGAACAACAGTCCAGCTGATCACGGTGGTCGGAGATAAACCTCAGCGACCTTAAATATATCTTAAGCTCTGTGGTCTTTCTCTTGTCAGTAATTCAGAGGATCTGGAGGAAACTCACGTCAAGATCTTGATGTTCTTCCCTGTTCCTACCTCTGATCACGTCTCACTTGTATTTCAATACGTGAATGCCGTTTTATAGCAAAAAATCCTGCACTCTAGGTATATCAGGTGAACTCGTACAAGAGTTCTTGAACTTGTGCTGTTTAACTTACGAGCCCATGGGGAGTTGCCTGCAGAAAGTCGCCTGTTTCTCGCATTAGATCGTGAGCCCAGAATTTTTTGTCCTCTCTTCCTTTTTTCTTTTTGTTGATTGAGCCAGGTTTTTGTTCTCGATTTTCATAATGATAGACTCTCAAAAAGCAGAAACAATGGGCTCTACTCAGGACGGCGCATTTATAAGCATATCTGGTGAATGTAAAATGGCTTGTTTCTTGCATTTCTTGGGCTGGGGTAGTTTGTCTGAGAAAAGTGAAATGCCATAGCAACTGCCATTCCTTTGGAAAGAATCTGAACCTTCTCCTCAAATTATTGGATGAAAAATCCTGTCACATCGATGAAGGGACACGACTGTATATGGACTCTCTTTCTTTCATTTCTCAAGAGAAACTCATATCAAGAACGACGTATTAAGTAAAAGTCTTACTAGATTTTCTTCTTAAGAAAAGATGAGACCTACAAGTAGCATTAATCAGTTTCTACTCGGTAAGCATGGGGTCCTACCTGGTAGTTTCGTGCTGTGTGGTGGTTTTGTTTTTGAATAAAGGTTGTTAGAAGGGGTTGGGAAAGGTTTGTAAGTGCTAAGGTGGTATCCCTTTAGTACTCTCATGTTGTATTTTTTCCAAAAGAAGAGTTTTCACTAGCTTAATTAGCCGTGGATCAACAAATGAATTACACTCCTGCAGCGCATACTCATTAGCTGATAGCTATGATTTGCACCAGAAGCTTGGTGTCAAACTGCGCATTAATTTCTTTGAACTGGAATCTTTTGGAAAGACTGTCGTCTTATTTGATGTAGAAAGAGCTCAACAATTGAGCTTTTCCAAAAGACGGTCGTCCTTTATGACGCAGAAAGATCTCAACAATTGAGCTTTTCCGAAAGACTGTACACTAACAAGGATTTTGTTGATTTTATTTCCAAGACGTGGAGTAGAGCATGCAGATTGGATTGCTACACTTCATTTCCTGGAGAAGATCGTGCCAAAGATCCTGATTGGTGCCATCGGAATCATGGGTAGTTCGGCCATCGTTAACCTCGAAATCTTCGTGTGTATCTACACAGTGTTCATAATCATTGGGCAATTACTAATCCTCAAGATGGGAAGGCAAGGTATGGATTCAAGGTTCTGACTTACGTCTGCTCGCATCGCTGTTGTTCTAGGATGTGTCAGGTGTAGTCTATTGATGTGCATTCTGCTTCATGTCATGCCTTGGCCGATTTTTGCTCTCTGCATCATTGACTTGATGAACCCACGAGCATTCATTGCACATTAGAAAACTGTGACGGTTTTTAGTTTTCCAAATATTATGGTTAGCTCTTTGGGAAGTTGCTGTTGATGTGAATCATGCTAATATTGGCCAAGACGCGAACCTTGTGTTGTACTATCATTACCTCGAACATCTTATGCATTAGAAACCATAATAAGTGATGTGATAAAGATAATGGTACTACTTAATTAATATCTTGGTGCTATACAATGAAGTTGGAGACAGGATTTTTTTTTCCTTTGGCTAGAGAGAAATAGGGGAATTGTTCATTAAATTTGAGAAAGAATCACGTTATATTCAATCACTAATTTTCCAATCCACATTGCAATTTAGGCATGGTTCATAATCTAGTCCTCATATCCAACCTCAGCAATATTCTAGAAACTTCGAGTCACAAATGAAAACCACTAAGCCTAGTGTAAGGAAGCATGTAATATGTGAGAGAGGGAAGTCACTAGCCACAAATTCCTTAACGAAATATTTATCCAATTGAACACTAAAGTGGAACCACATTAGGAAAGGGAGATGCACGACCTTTTATATGTTAATGCATATTTGAAAGAAATAGAAAGGTGAAAGAGTAAGTTTGCTTTAGTATAAGTAAAGACAAGGCTTGAGTACTCGGCACTTGAGCTCGGGACCTCAAGGCTAGTGCTTTAGTGCTTGATGCCCAACAACAATCTCATTGAGGCAAGGCCTAGGTCCATCAAGATCCAAACCCAAGGCCCCAATGCTTGTGCCTTGGTTCCACCGCTAGTGCCCCAAACCATCGAGTTCGAGGGTGGAATACTCTCGAGTCCTAGGCTTTGATATCAGGGATTTGGGCACAAGCACTAGGATCCCAAACCCAACCTTTGTGGACCTTGACCTACTCGATGGACCTAACCTCGAGTGCCGAATATCTGGGCATGGGCATTGATATCCCTGCTTGTCCTCAATGGGCCCGACCCTAGGAACTAAGGATCTAGGCATAGGCTCCAAGGTCCTAGGCCCTACCTTGATTGATCGAGGCCCAAGTACTAGGTACCAAAAAACTCGGGTTTGGGCTCCATAGACTTTAGCCTTGCCTCGATGGACACGGCCACAAGCACCTTTCCTGAGTCCACAAAGGCCATATCAGGACCTCATGCTAATGCTCGGTTTTTAGCTTGTCTGTGCTCAAGTCACTGGCATGCAAATAATAAATGTTTATTTGGGTAAACAAAAGCAGGTTTTCATTTTCAAACAGCGGAATATAATTTTCAGTTCATTTTCCGATATTGGCCAAACACAAAAAAAAAAAAAAATATAGTGATTTTTGGAAAACTATTTCTAGGAAAATGTTTTTCAGAATTGTTAAATTTTTATCCGCAAACAAATGAAGTCTAAATTATCGAATTAATATCATTTAACTTTTTGAATATGAATAAATAAAAAATGATGGAGATTCTCTACCCGGAAGTTGCTTCTGGTATTTCAACCAATTCTCGACCGTTGATGCAGGTAAATGAGACAAGTGTCAATGGTTGAAATATATAGAGACGCTTTATGACCAGTGGGTGTATCGTGTGGGATAAATAATTCACAGACCAAAAAAATAAAAAGCTAATGTGTATTAGCAACAAGTGTTACTTTTTAATGGGTCTATACAATCACCGAGTGTCCATAAGTACATTGTCTGCACTGAGAGTCCTAGTCATTAGGACCATCGTGAATGATAATCTGATATATTAACCAAAAAAAAAGAAAAGAAAAAAAGAGGATAGAGGACAAAAACATTGGGGGAAGTTGTTGATGATACCATCTCCTCTGGTTAAGTATATAGTAAAACGAAGGAGAATGGATCGTAGGTTCGATTATTTTTTTATTTTCTGGTAAGTACCGGGCACTTGGCATTCTCCATTCACGCAAGACGCGCGGACGGGATATATATTAACATTTAGCCATAAGAAAATAGATCAGAAAACCAAACTTGGGGGCCGAACTTGGGTCGCTTTCGCCTTTTTCTTTTCTCTGGTCAGATTCCGCAGACTCTTCCTTACTATAAGTAAGCCTGGGCTGCTGAGTGCTGACAAGTCAGCTGACGCATGCAACACAACAAAGCGGCCGCAACTCGCATGAAGGACTTCCCATGAGGAACTCCCAGCGCTGTTGTAATCGCCCCGCGCGTGCGACACAAGAAGAAACCTTGTTCTCGGGAAGAAAGGAGGGGCGGCTAGGCGAAGTCGGAAGGTTAATGGAGAACAATAACAGTCCAGCTGATCACGGCAGTCGGAGGTAAGCTTTGGCGACCTTAAATATATATTGAGCACTGTAGCCCTGCTCCCTCGGTAAGTTGGAGGATCCCGGGCAAACCCATGCTGGATTCTTGATATTCTTTCCCGTTCCTGCCTCTGATCATGTCACACTGTATACTGCACTGCGTGAATGCTGTTTCATGGAGAAAAAGCTGCACTCTACGTAAATTAGGTGAAGTCGTCGCGGAACTCTGAACTTGTGCTGTTCACTTCCCCCTGCGAGCCCCTAGAAATCTTCCACTTGCCTGCAGAAAAAAGGCTTGTCTCTCGTTACCGTCCAGATTTTTTCCTCTATTTGTTTTATTCTTTTTGTTGATTGAGCCAGTTTTTTGTTCTGGATGTTCATAATGACTCAGACTCTCAAGGAGCAGAAATGGGCTCCTGAGAAGAGAGTGCTTAGAGGCATATCCGGTGGTTGTAAAATGACTAGTTTCTCGCACTTCCTGGATTGGGGTAGTGATATCGTAGCACAAAGATGTTGTCTTCTATTATTTTGCTAATTGATCCTGGCTTTTAATTGTCGATGTTCATAGTGACTCAGACTCTCAAAACAGAGCATATTCACCCGTGCTCATAATAGAGTATATTCAGTGGGTGTAAATCCGTCCAAAAAGTAAAAATGCTTCTTATAGTCATCGACCCCTTTTTTGGTGTAAATTGATAAATTTTCATGATACCAATTTGGTAATTGAATATAGTAGGACTCATACTAGGAATAATCCCTCTCAAGTATGCATGCCACTAAAACAATTGAGTTTGTCCGAGGAAAGTGAAATTCATAATAACTGCCATTTCTTTTTGGAATCACGTAGTTGGAAAGAATGTTAACCTTCTCTTAAAGTTACTGGGTGAGACGGAAAATTTCGTCACGTCGATGAAGAGACACGATTAAATATGCATACTGCAGCTTTCTTTTGTCAAGAGAAACTCATATTGAGAACACCGCATTAATTGACAGTTTTCTTAGCTTTTCCTCCAAAGAAAAGAGAAGACATCCAGTTAGCTTTACTCTGTTTCACCCACTAAGCAGGGGGCTTACCTAGTAGTTTTGTGCATCTGGGTGGTCTTGTTTTTGTGAATGTATTGTAAGAGAAGGTTAGGAAAGGTTTATAGGTGTTAAGGAGGTAATCCCCTTGTACTTTGATGTTCCAGTTTGTCGAAAAGGAGTTTTTCACTAGCTTAATTAGCCTCGGATTACTAGTTAGGCTATAATCTTGCAGTGCATAAATAGTATTGCAATGCATAGACGCGTTAGCTATGATTTGCACCATAAGCTTGGTGTCATGCCGCATCAAATTTCCGTTAGAACTTAAATCGGTAGTTCTTGAAAGCTTTTGGGAAGACTGCCCTCTTATGTGATGCAAAAAGAGCTCAAACCTTGAGCTTTTCCAAAAGACCGTACGTACACTAACGAGTGATTTGCTGATTATTTCTTAGACATGGAGCAGACAATGCAGCTCGAATTGCTACAATTCATTTCCTGGAGAAGTTCTTGCTAAAGATTATGATTGGTGCCATCGAAATCTTGGGTATTCCAGCCATCACTAACCTTGAAACCATCATGTGTATCTACACAATGCTCGTAATCTTTGGGCAGTTACTAATCCTCAAGATGGGAAGACAAGATATGGACCCAAGGTTCCGACTTACGTCTGCTCACATCATTGTTGTTCTTGGATGTGTCAGGTGCTGTCTATTGATGTACATTTTACTTTGTGTCATGCCTTGGCCGATTTTTGTTCTCCATGTCCTCGAGTTAATGAACCCATAAGCATTCATCGCAAATTAGAGAATTGTGACCATTTTCAGTTTTCTTAATATTGTGGTTTTCTCTTTAGGAAGCTGGTATTGATGTGCATTGTGCTTATGTTGGCCAGGACACGAACCTTTTGTTGTACTATTATTATCTTAAGGACACAAACGAACCTTTTGTTGTACTATTATTATCTTAGGGACACAAACCTTGTGTTGTACTATTATTACCTCGAACATCTTATATATGTAGAAAGCATTATATGTGATGTGATGAAGATAATGGTACTACTTAGTTAAGATCTCGGTGCAATACAATGAAGTTGGAGACACAGGGGATTTTTTTTTCCTTTAGCTAAAGAGAAATAGGATATTGATTCATAAAATTTGAGAAAAAATGCCTTATCATCATTCACTAATCTTTTGATCCACAAATTGCAATTTAGGCATAGGTTGCAATCCAATCCTCATATCCAATCTCAACAATATTCTAGACACTATCTTGACCCGAACTTCAAGTCACATGAAAACCACTAAGCCTGGCATAAAGGAAGCATGTGATATGTGAGAGAGGGAAGTAATGGGCCCCAAATTCTTCAACAAAATATTTACCCATTTGAGAACAAATAGGAATCAAGTTAGAAAATGGAGATGTATGACCTTTTGTGTGTTGAGGCATATATGTAAAAAATTGAAATGTGAGACAGTAATTTTGCTTCAATCTAAGTATATATTTATATAAATAGATGTCGATGATTAGGAATTTTTTGTTTTTGGCATTTACGTGTTACAGGGGTTGGGAGACAGAGATTTCCTAGGAGATGGGCCTGATCCATTAAAATGAAGAGTCGAATGGGGACACTCAAAAGCCCAAAGCAAATCACAAGAAATTTCGTTTGCTTGCACCTTGTCTTGTTTGATCACGGGCAACTCATAGATGGGGAGTGTTGGAACACCAAGTTGTACCCCCAACATTTGTTCTCTCTTCCTTATTTTTGTTTAATATATCGGGGATTAATTCTTTGAATCAATTCCCCTGTTACTCTTTGGCCAAAGGAAGAAAAAAATCCTTGTTTCTCTAATTTCATTGAATTGCATCATAATCTTAACTAAGTAGTACCATCATCTTCATCATCATCAACATATATTTTTGTAATGTTATGTAAAAAGTGTTTAAGGTAATAATAGTACAACATGAGGTTCATGTCCAAGCCAGAATTGGCAAGATGTACATCAAAACAAACTTTGCAAGAAGCTCGCAACAACATTAGGAAAATCAAAAACTGTCACCATTCTCCAATTAATCCTCGGGTTCGAATTCAAATGGGATCATCAACATTAGGACACAAGGAACAAGAATCAGCCAAGGCATGTCACCAAGCATAATGTATATCAACAAATTGCATGCAACACATCCGAGAGTAATAGAGATGAGAGCATACGCAAGTCAAAACCTTGGGCCAATATCTTGCCTTTCTACCTCGAAACTTAATTTCCATCAGACATTTTTGACCATTGTTAGATAAGCATGACGGGTGCACCAGTAATGTTGGCTGGACCTGTATAGCTATACATGTCCCTAATGGCTTGAAGTAAGGTCTCCTCCATGGAATCAAGATGGCCATTATATATTGCAGCAATTTGAATAACTAGCTTTGCTCCATATCTTCGAATTAAAATAAGAAAACTACTTGTCAGACGCTGGTTTTTCACAAAAGCTTAAGTTGTGATCTTAAGTTGTGAGCTCTTTCTACATCATACAAGATGACAATTTTTCCAAAAGCTATCAAGATGCAAGTCTACAGTAAACATCAAGCGTTTCCCAAGGCCTCTTAACTAATAAACTCATAGAAACACATCAAGAACTACCATGTTAAGTTCAAAAGGAAAATTAATTCGTGGTATGAAGTCAAGATTCTGGTGCAAATCATACCTAACGAGTCTATGCATTGCATGGGTCTAACCTATCTATGCGCTGCAGGAGTATAACCCATTTATTGATCGACCGCTAATTAAGCTGATGAAAGCTCTTCTTTTGGATAAAATGTAACATCGGAGCACGAGGATACCTCCTTAACTCCTGCAAACCTTTCCTAACTCACTCCTGTAACACTTATGCACAAAACTAAACCATCTAGACGCACAAAGCTACCAGGGAAGCTCCCATGCTTACTGGGTTGAAACAAAGGAAAGCTTATTGCAGATCTTATCTTTTCTTAGGAGGAAAAGCTAACAAGACTTTAGATTGTTCTTTCTATGAGTTTCGCTGGACAAAAGAAATAAACATAGCATGTATACAGTCGTGTCTCTTCATCAACATACAGAATTTTCCCACCAAGTAATTCTTTCCAGCTGTGTGATTTGAAAAAAAAAAAAAAACTGTTATTATTTTATTTCACTCTCTTCAGACAAACTCTGTCGTTTGGGATTATTGCTGCTATGAATCCCAACTGTATTCAATAGCCAAATGCATATCACGAATGTTTGTCATTTCCCACAAAAAAAAAATGTCAATGAGTACAGTTTGACTCCACTGAATTCGCTCTGTTATGAGTACTACATACTATGCTCTGTTTTGAAAGTCAAGTCATTATAAACCTCGTGAATATAAATCTTGATCAATTAGCAAACAAATAGAGAAGACAAAAGCTGGTGGTACAACATGACTAGCCCAATGTAGCCAATGCCAGAAACAAGTCATTTTACATCCACGAAATGTGTTCCTAAGTACATCGTCTGTTCTGAGACTCAAGTCATTATGAACACCAACAAAAACCTGGATCAATAACAAAAAGATAAAAAGAATATAGGAAAAAGGCTGGGGGTTCAAAGTTCACGGGGCTTTACGTAGAGCGCAGGTTTTTATCCATTAAAACATTATTCACGTAACGGAATAGGCGCAGTGGACGTGATTAGAGACGGAACTGGAAAGAATATCAAGATCTTGGCATGATTTTACTCGCAATCCTTTAACTCACAGACGGAGGCCGGGCTACATTACTTAAGACATGTTTGAGGTGGACCAAGCTTGCCTCCAACCACCATGATCAGCAGCTGGATTGTTGTTGTCCATTAGCCTTCCCACTTTGCCTCGCTAAGTCTCTTTCTTTCTTGACTTAATGTATAGACTACCGCCCCAGCAGAGAAACAGAAACACAACGGGAAAAATACCCATTTACCCAACTCATTCGGCCTACTTAATTAATATTACACAGAACTGGTTGGGTTAATGGGTAATATGACATAGTCGATTAAAATACTATCCCATGGCCTCATTATCGTTAATTAGTTTTATTGTAGTTAAAATCCAATCCACGATTAAAATACAAAGTCAATGTCAAATTAACTAACAACAATGAAATTAAACAATACTCGGATGCCATGGGATTATATTTTAATCGACAGTGTCAAATTACCCTTTAACCCCCATTATGTGTAATATTAATAAAGTAGGCCCAATAATTTAAGTTGATGGGTAACTTTTCATTGTCGTCCCCAAGAAAGTCCGCACACAAAAGCAAGAGAGTAATTTTGGTTAGGAAAAAAGTTACCAAAAATCTCAAACGATAACGCATCTACCCTAATTTTTTTTTTTATGATACCAAAAATTTCAAAATTATATATGTGTGACACATTTATCCCCTGTCAAGATTCTAAAGGACTAAATCTATGATGAAATAAAGTATGATTAACCAAAATTGAACATTGACAATAACATAGGAACCATTTTGTAATTTATTTTGAACAATTATTATTTTCATTCCGCGTTATCGCCACTTGTAAACCTTCCATGCTCAGTCAACATATTATGTCTCTCTTTGGACATATACATAGTTTTTTTTTCTTAATATGATATATGGACTCAATATGTCACAAAACAAAGTATGATGACCAAAGTTCAACAGTGACAATATAGGTATCATTTTAATAATTTTTCCCTAATATATATCTTAATATTTTAATATTTTCTTTTCACAAAGATCGTTATTCATTTTTTGTTCAATATAAAACATTAGCCTATAAAATAACATAAACGCGCAAGTCATTAGACTTGTTTTCCATTTCAATTCAAAAGAAAAGCTAAAGGAAGAAAAGGTAATACTCAAGATACTGAGACTACTTTATAAAATTTAAGTTATAGACTAGTAGTAATGTGATAAACTGCAGTGGAAATTTATAGAAATTTCGCTAGGTACTATTAAGAAGAAAACCACCCTCACAAAAAAGTCATAACCCGAGGTCCAAATCTTGTCTTCCCATAAGTTGGACGAATGTTTAGGCAATATCAGATAGGTATACATGTGTTTGACGACTCCTCCATGGAATCAAGATACTGGTTATGCGTTCTAGCAATTCGAGCTCCATGCTCTGCTCTGTACTAGGAATCAAAATTAACAAACTAGTTGTACAGCAATCTTTCGCAAATCTCAAGTTATCAGGGAAGGTGTCCACGGCTTGTGTATTAAGCACATTTCTCAAGTACTTCCAAAAAAACGAAATATGATCTTACTACATCCTTTGTATGTGAAGTAGGCCTTGAATGTGAAATATAAGATATAAGGATTCAAAATCTTTAAGCATCATGAAAGGCGACAGTTTTCCTAATAGCTAAAATTATCTAGATATGACTGTAAAATGAACATCATGCATATCTCTTAATATCACTAACTACATATAATTACATGAACACATCCAGAACTGCAAGTTTAAATTCACAAAAAAATTTAATGCATGGTATAAAACCATGCTTCTTGTGTAAATCATAGCTAATGAGTTTGTGCATCGTTGCAGGTGTACATTGTAGGTAAGGACGGGCTAGCCTTTTTCTTACGGTGAGTGCATTAATTTGATGATGTTAGTTGATGAGGATTTTTTATATTTCCATTTTATTATTTTCAGTTATAAAAAATGAGTGACATAACAATAAATTGTGTCAAATTCTGAGCATGATTCAGACGCAAGACTCAAAAATGCAAAACAGAATATGAGATATCATGCGTCAAGATGGTCAAAATAGATTTTTGGTGGGGTCCAAGGTTAAATAACAAGAAAAATAAACTAAAACTTCTTACAAGAATACACAATAGCTTGGTATAAAAGGAAAAAAAAAGACAAAAAATGCAAGAATACTACATGATCAATGGGATTATAATGTCACAAGGCAAAAGCCAAAGGAACAAAATCAGTCTAACCGCGTTAAATGTGGTTTTTCTATTTAAATATGAAAGAAGCATAGACAGGAGTGAAGAATATGGATAAGTATATTAAAAGTGTCAAAAGTTGTAACCGGTACTTACTTTAGTACCAAAAGTTTTTTTTTTTTTTTGGATCACTTAAGTACCACTTTTTTTTTTTTTTTTGATCACTTAAGTGCCAACTCAGGTCGTCGGAAATATGACATGGCTATATTTTATTAATTTCTCAATCTTACGTGGCTCACCAGCATGCCTAATTAGCATATAACCTCTAAATGATGTCATTTAAAAGTTGTAAATAATTATCATTTGAGTGCCAATTTTTATTTAAAGTGATCATTTTTGTGCCAATCATTGTTAAAAAATGATCATTTTAGTACCAAGCATGCCACATGAAAATGCCACATGGACCGGAGTTTTTTAAAAATTTGCCAAGTCATAACATAATTTTAATTAAAAATGCAACGTAATTAATTTGGCAGGAATTTCTCTCCATTAACATTTAAGTGATCTTTTTTTTTTTCCATTTGGCACTTAAGTGTGCTGGTGAAAACTTTTGGCACTTAAGTGTATCGGTGAAAACTTTTGGTACTAAAGTGAATGCCGTACACAACTTTTGGCACTTCTAATGTGCTTATCTTAAGAATATACATGGTAAAGAAGAATAGACAGGAACTAGGAATTTACATGACAGAAAAATAGACAGGAACGAAGAGTAGACAGGAAAGTAAAATCGACATATTTAAATGTTTAAGGAGAATACGCCAACATATTTAAACGTGAAAATAGAGCACGACCCTGTTCTCATGAGGAAGGAAGAGACTTTGCGAGGCAAAACCGGAAGGGTAATGGCTGACAACAGTCCAGCTCATTACAGAGGTAAGCTGCGGCAACCTCAAACATATCTTTCATGCTGTAAGCCTGTAGCCGTCATTAATTGAAGGTGTTAGAATATTTAAATAATAAATTATTAATTTGTATATTTATTTAAATTTTTAAAATAGTTGTAATAATTGCACAAAATCTTATAGGAGGCTTGCGAGTAGTATCATGCCAAAATCTTGATATCCTTTCCTTTGTCCATCTCCGGTCATATCCATTGTGTCTATTCCATAACGTGAATGCTGTTTTATTGAGCAACCTCAAACATATCTTTCAAAACCTGTACTCATTAATTGAAGGTGTTAGAATATTTAAATAATAAATTGTATATTTATTTATTTTTATATATAATATCAGGGTGTACTCTTGATAGGTGTACTTGTGGACGCTTTCTAAACGCTTTCTAAACTTATTCTTCAACACTTAAGAGCCCACTTGAGAGGAGCGTCTTTCACTTGGCCGTGGAAAATGGCCTGTATCTCGCATTTCTTAGAGAGAATGTCGAGTCCTACTCATAACAGAGTTATTCATTGGGTGAAAAATTTATGAAAAGTGAGATTGTTTCTTGTGCTAATTGACCCTCTTTTAGTGCAAATTGGTAAATTTTTCATGATCTTCATTTGGTAAAGGAATATAGTTGGATTCATAGTAGGAATGATCCTTCTCAAGAAAAAAATACCTTTTTTGTCTAGGGATAGTGAAATGCCACAATAACCGTAATTTCTTTTTGAAGATCACAGCTTTGGAAAGATTGTGCTAAAGTTACTGGGTGGGATTATTTAGTCACATTGATAAAGAGACACGACTGTAGAAACTCATGCGTTAGTAAGAACAATGTATTGATTGAAAGTCTTATTAGCTTTTCCTCCTAAGAAAAGATATGACCTACTATTAGCTTTGCTACTTTGTTTTTGCTCGGTAAGCATGGAGGCTTTGTTCGTTTGAATGGTTTGTGAATAATTGTTGTGAGAGTGGATTGAGAAAGATTTGTAGGTGTTAAGGAGGTACTTCCTCGTACTCAAATGTCACACTTTGTCCAAAAGAACAGTTCTAATTAGCTTAATTAGCTGTGGATCGATACATGGGTTACATTCCCACAGTGTGGACATAGATTAGACTCCTGCAATGCATTGACTCATTAGCTATGATTTGCACTAGAAGCTCGGCATCATCCCGTGCATTAAATTTCCTTTTAAACTTATATTGGTAGTTATTGATGTGTTTGTGCAAGTATATAAGTTGGTAGCATTGAGATTTGCATTGTCATTTGTTGTAGACTCATATCTTGATGGCTTTTGGATATTCTGTCATTGTACATGATGCAGAAAGAGCTCAGAACTTGAGCATTTGCAACATACTGTTGTTGTTGATTTTAATTCCAAGATACGGAGCAGAGCATCTTAGCTCATTTTGCTACAACATGTAACCCAACTCTTGATTCCATGGAGGTGTCCTTGCTTCCAGCTATATAGGGACATGTATAGCTATATAGCTCCAACCAATAATGGCAATGCACCTATCATGCTTATAAATTTATAGTGGTAAAAAAAATCCGACAGAAATTAATCTTTAAGATGGGAAGACAAGATATGGACCCAATGTTCTAACTTGCGAACAGTTTCATGGCTATTGCTCTCGGTTGTGCTGGGTGTAGTTTGCTAAAGTACATTCTACTTGGTGACATGCCTCAACCAATTTTCATTCCTTGTGTCCTAATGTTAATAATCCCATTCCCATTCCAACTTGAGGATTAATTAGAGAATGGTGATACTTTTTGATTTTCCTAATGTTGTGGTTTGCTTTTTGCAAAGTTAGTTTTCATGTGTGTCCATGCCAATGCTAGCTCGGACACAAGCCTTAAGTTGTATTATCATTACCTCGGACATCTTTTACATCACAAAGCAGAATGTGTAATGATGACAAAGACGATTGTATTGCTTAGTTAAGATCCCAGCGCAATACTTTGAAATTGGAAAAACAAGAATTATTTTTTCTTTGGCCAGAGAAAAACTAGGGAATTTATTAAAAGAATTTGCAAACAAATCACATTATCCTCATTACAATATGCAAATTGATGATTTCGATTTAGTTCATGACTCATCCTAATATCCCAACCTCGGCAACACTCCATATACTATCTTGACATGTACTTCAAGTCCCAAAGGAGGCATAATACGTGAGAGAGGGAAGCAACCAGTCACAAAGCCTTTAATGAAAAGATTTCCCCATTGGAGAACAAGGCCAATTCACATTAGAAAAGTGAGATGCACGACCTCTTGTATGTTGGGTCATGTTCCGAAGAAATAGAAAAGCAAGATAGAGTATTTTTGGTTTGATATGATAAAGACAGATAGAGATAGATGTCAACGTCTAAAAATTATTGTTTCCTTTTACAAGAAAAGAGGGTGGGACTCAAAGGGGCTGTTTGGTTCAGCATTCCCAAGGGGCTTTCAGCCCCGAAAGCCCCTTGGGAGAAACTTCAGCCGTTTGGTTCAGCATTTGGGGGTATATTTGGGGGAATGCTAGCATGTAAAATGCTCTGGAATGCTGAATGCCCAAAGCAGGTGGGGACCTGCTTTGGGCATTCAGCATTTTCGGAATGTTGAAGGGGGTTTAATGAATTTTTTTTTCTTCCACTTTTGCCCTCATTGATAATTTAGTTTTCTTCTTTTACCCTCAAAAATCACTGTTCATCGTCTTCCTCGTCTTCATTGTTTCTTCAAGATCGAAGCTTTAGCCGGCGGAGCTCAACCAGCTGGAGCTGGTCGCCCACGCACCGCCGTCGCCACGCACCGCCGTCGCCACGCACCGCCGTCGCGTGGGTCGCGGCCTCAGCGGCGTCGCTGGGTCGCGCGACCCACGCAACGGGCTGAGCGATGGTCGGAGCACCCGACCAGGTCGGTCGCTGGTCTCGCGCGAGCGGCGACGCCGCTCGAGGTCGCCCGACCTCGGCCGGCGTCGCCGGTCTCGCGAGCCAGCGGCCGGCGAGGCCAGATCTGGCCGCCGGACGGCCAGATCGGCCTCCGCGACCTCCGGCGGCCAGATCGGTGGTCCGCGACGGCCAGTCTGGCCGTCCGTGTCGCGGCGGTTGCCGGCGGTGGCCGGCCGCCAGAATTTGATTTCAGATTTTAAAGAAATTAAAAAATACCAAAAGCTAATTCCAAATGCAAAGTTTGCCAAACGGTGTTTATGCCAAATTGCATTTCAATGCTAAAATTTACCAAACGGTCTAACATTTCCGAAAGCCTCTTTCTCTCAAAGATATTTGCATTCTCCAAATGGCATTCCCCTAAAGCCGAACCAAACGGGCCCAAAGTGGCCTGGGAGATGGCCTACTCCATCGAGATTCAAGGGGGAAGGAAATTGCTGTAAGTCCTCAGCAATTATTGTCCTTGTCAACTTTTTGTGTTTAATAGAGATGAAGGGTCAACTGGGGATCCGCCAAAGGCCAAAAGCAAATCACAAGAAATTCCGTTTACTTGCACCTTTGTCCTGTTTAATGTATACATCTGTTCTCTATCCTTTTGTTTTCATTTTGTTAATTCATCCAGGCTTCTATTCCGTTCTCAGTGACTCAGACTACCGGACCAGACAATGTAACTAGGGGACAAAAAGTTGGTCACATATCCTTCTGGGAAATAGCCTAAAAAAAAGTCAAAATCAAAGAGATAACATCACATCACAGCTGAAGACTTTTTTAAATATATTGAGGGCGAATGAAAACGATAGGATAGGTTGCATAAAGCTGCCTTTTTATCTTCCTTCCATAAAAAGATTTACAGGCATGCGCATGGGAAAAGAATTAAAAGGTGTAGAAAGAGTTAAATATATAATTGCAAATTAAGAAAAAAAATTATAAAAGATTGTAAGATTTAAATTCAATGTTAGTAAGTAAGATATTTAGAGGATTACATCTTAACTATTTTTAAGTTACAATTTTGTCCATTTTGTTCTACCATGTCATAATAATATATCTAAAAGAAGACATAAGCATTACTTGAAGCTTTTTTATTAATAAAAGTTGAGGTTGAGCTTTGATCCTGGTAAGATAATCAAATATGTCCAAATTAACATGGAGTTTTGCTCAAAACTGTTAATCAAATTCTGCAATGAGGTGAGCATAATGAGACACACATTAATACTAATGAACCACAACATGTTGCAAAGTTGATAAATAAAACATTACTAAGACGGCTCATAAATGCTATCTAATACTAGTATGGCTAAGAAGTTCCTCGCAATTGCGCTTAGCACAGCAAGTTACCTAGTGAATGGATTGGATGTCAGACTCCCAAGAAATTATAATTAGGTAAGGTTATTGATTATTTCTTTTTTAGAATATTTGGTTTTTTATGTCATTTTTGAGTGAGAATGGTAAGCTCAATGAGAGGAGAAGAAGCTATACATGAGATGAGGGGGCTACTAGTGGTGTTCAGAGTTTAATTTTCCCATTGTTGGCAGAGAAGTTACATTTAATGAATCTTTCACGAGTGATTATGGTAGTTTTTATGGATTTGGAAGGTGTTCAACATAAGGTGAAGTTGTAACGAGAAACTTATGAGGCAACAGGTGCTAGTGCAATAATCAATCCAAGTGTTCTTATAGCCGAGTTGGGCCTATAGAGCCAACAATTTGCTGAAACTATTAAGCTTGACGAGGTGTGTGTTTGATTTCCTAATCAATATGGATGCAATACTAGTTTTGCTTTATCTGTGGTAAATGAGTTTGTATTTGAAAATCCTGGTAGAGTAGCTAACGGTACAAGTAGAATTGGTATTATAAATAAGGTCTATTGTTATAGCAAAGTTCAAGTGATAGATGGACTTAGAAGAAATTTGTAGTGGTTGAGCCATGAAAAGAAGGAGCGAAATTCAAATTCCAATGTAATGATTATTAGTTGACTCAAACGGGGAAGGAATCCTCTAACTCTTCCATCTATGGCAACGAGTTTGCAATCCTAACAATCAAATACACCATTCCCAACATAAGGAACTTAGAGCACTATGCACACAATTAAAAGATCTTTACCGCTGAAGCACTACAGAGTCCTTGAACTTTCGATCCATGTCTAATTACGTGATCAATGTCTAGAATAGGTGCTCTAAGGATAGAACACACTGCCTACAAAGATTATTTTGTTAGTTGCTTACAACTATAAACTAACAAATATAACAAAAAGATTAGCAATGACACTATAATTTCGAATAACACCGGACTAAAACTGTCCGCTAGTTATTGTAAACACATTAAAGAGTTTTGGCTTGAAGGTAGTCAATTGATAGGCAGATCTTGACAAATTGAGTGCGTAAAAGAAAAGCTGGAGGTTGCATTCGCTTAGAATCTTAGTATGATAACTACAAGTAAGAAGGTGATATTTATACACTAGCACAAATAGTGTCAAGTGCTAAACATGAGGTTAGAATGGTGAATTTCATTTGGTATTTAAATGCAGAGAAGGAAAAGAAAGTCATGAAATGACTGGTTACATAAGAGTTATGCTAGTGCATGCATTCGTGCTTTGACTTATCGAATCCAAAGCATATGTAGACTAAGTTAAGTCAAAAACCGTCCCTCATTTCCTTGATCACGACATATGTGCAATCTAATCAACTTAGCAACGCAGTTTGATTCGAACTGGAAATCCAAACTAGTGTTGCAAACTCCACATAACACCGTTAAATTAAGTTAATTCATTTGCCAACCAGAGAAGCATTATCAAGACAGGATAGCATCAACCATAGATGGTCATCCATCGGGCTTTTTTCCCTGTGGTTTCACCATTTGACATTTTCCGCCAGTAGTCCTTATGCTTCCAGCTTCAGATTTATGCACGTCATGTTGTACTCATCTTCAACAGGGCCAATCACTAACCTCGACTAAAACAATTGTATTACTGTAGTACAGATTCCTTTTGATGTGGGGGCTGATGTGTGTGCTTCCTGCTTTGGTTTTGATTTGCATTATTGGCGACTCTTTATAAAATATCCGTATGCATCACTTTCAATAAAAACTTTCGCTGTTTGCAAGCTTGCTAAACTTACTCAAAAATAAAACATACCTTAATTATACTTATAATAAAATCTCGAATTCTAACTAATTCGATATATTCTCAACTTTTTTTTTTGCCTGTCATACTTTAACTCTCATCTCACTCTCATATTTTTGCTCTGCCTCTTTTTTCATTCACAATCTAATTGAAGAGAACTCACAATAACATTATTTCTAATTTCCATTATAATGTAATGTCAATTTTTCGTATGCTTTGCCAAAAGTAGTCGATATATAGAGACTGTTTACATACCGTATCGTATTTGGTCCTATTATAAAGGCACACAAGGCCTTTTTTATTCGGGGTTGGTCAAGCATTAAATGTTGGGAATGAAACATTGCTTGGTGGCGGTTGCTATTGGTTTATTATTTTATTTCAAAAACACTGTAAAGGGTGAAAAGCTGAGAACGACGGCCTTGGACGACCACCTAGTCTCATATTCGCCACCCACTGTGTCCCATAATAGGGCAAAGAAAGGAAGAGACCTAGCGAGCCAAAGTCGGAAGGTTAATGGCGAACGAAAATCCAGCTGATCTCGGTGGTCGCAGGTAAGCTTCAACGACCTCAAACCAAATCCCAATTGCTGTAGCGCAGCGCTTAAAATCATGCCAAAATCTTGTGATCCTTTTTTCTTGTTACTATCTCTGATCCCACTGCCTATGTTACTTTACGTGAAAACTGTTTTGCCGGGAAAAAGCATGCACTCTACGTAAATCTGGTGAACGGGCTGACGTGTTCTGGACCCGCACTGGTTGACGCGTTTTGGTCTATTGAGAGGGGCGTCTTTCACCTGACGGTACAAGATGGCCCTGTTTCTCTCATTTTAGACTCTGAGAGTCGGATTGAGACAGCACGTCGTATCACCCAGACTTCTTCCTCTGTTCTTTTTTCCTTTCTGTAGATTGTTCCAGGCTCTTGTTCTCGGTTTTCATAAGCCTCAGAACAGCGCCTGGGCCCTACTAGAACAGAGGATGATGGGTGTAACCCAAAACAGAGTATATTCGGTGGATGTCGTCGAAAAGTAAGATTGTTTCTCGTAGTTATCGACCCTTTTCGTGTGGTCGAAACAGCAAGTTGTACCCCACAAATTTTTTTCTCTGTTCTTTTTTCCTTTTTATAGATTGATCCAGGTTCTTGTTCTCGATTTGCATAAGCCTCAGAACAGGGCGTAAACAGGGCGTGGGCCTTACTCAGAACAAAGGATGATGGGCGTTACCCATAGCAGAGTACATTCAGTGGGTGTCGTCGAAATAGTAAGATTGTTTCTTGTGGCTATTGACCCTTTGTGTGCGTGAATTGGCAAATTTTGATGATATGAATTTGGAATGGAATTCATTTGGACTCATAGCAGGAATGATCCCTTTCAAGTTTGAATGCCATTAGAACAGCTGGGCTTGTCTGACGAGAGTTAAATACCATGATAATTGTCATTTCTTTTTGAAATTCAGAAAGTTGGGAATGATGTGAACTTTCTTCTCAAGTCACCGGGTGAGAAATTTATTACATTGACGGAAGAGACACGACTGCATATACATGGTCTCTTTCTTCTATCAAAAGAAACCCATGCTAAGAAAAGATAGACCTGCAATTAGCTATACTCTTTTTCTACCCAGGAAGCATGGAGGCTTACCAAGTAGTTTTGTGCGTCTGGGTGGTGGTTTTGTTTTGTGAACAAGTGTTATTAGAGTAGGTCGGGTTAGGTTTGTAGGTGTTGAGGAGGTATTTTCCCCTTGTACCGTCATGTTACATTTTGTCCATAAGATGGGCTATACACTCCCGCAGTCCAAACATAGGCTAGACTCCTGCATTGTTGCGCTAGGAGCTTGGCAACATACCGCCTATTAAATTTCTTCTGAAGTTATATTGGCAGTTCTTGATGTGTTTATGCATTGAGAACCGCTTGATGCTCATTGTAGATTCATATCTAGATAACTTTTGGAAAAATTGTCTTTCTGTAAGATGCAGAAGAGCTCACAACGTTTAACAAGTAGTTTGTTAATTTTGAACTAGAGCATGGAACTCAAATTGCTGCAACATATAACCAGCACCTTGATTCTCTGGAGCAGTGCTTGCTTCAAGCCATGAGGACCATGAGGTCCAACCAACATTAGCAGGGCACCCATCATGTTACTCATATGATTGTCAAAACCGTCCAGCAGAAATTAATTTTCAAGATGGGATGACAAGATATAGACCTAAGGCTTCAACTTATGTACGCTCTCATCGCGGTTGCTCTAAGATGTGTCTTGTGCAGCCTACTAATGTACATTCTGCTCGGTGACATGCCTTGGCTGATCATTGTTCCCTGCATCCTCATGTTGATAATCCCATTGAATCCAAGGATTAATTAGAGAATGGTGATGATTTTTTATTTTCCTGTTGTTGTGGTTCACCCTTTGCGAATGTGGCTTTAATATGCGTCCTACCAATGTTGGCTTGGACAGGAACCTCGTGATGTATTATTATTATCTGGAACATGTTTTATATCACAGAGTAGAATAAATGACGATAATGATTACGGTTGAAAATATGTCTCGAGTTTGAACTGGAAATTTGTTTTAAGTAAGTTTCTTAGTTAGAGCACGTTTGATTAAGTTTTCTAGAAGAGTTTTCTCTTTTGGATTCAAATACATTAAATGTAAGGGTGGGTGTCTACGCCTTATGTAAAGAAGTAAGAGGAGGCTTATTCATGAATTACACCATGAAGCAATCAAGAGTATTGAAATTGATTAAATCTTGTGGGTTAGACTTCTTCTATTCATTTGTGCGATCAAGAGATTGTTCCACGAAAAATTATTAGAGTTAAACAGTATGTGAATTATTAAATATAATTGAGAGTTAGTAAATATCGAGAGTGGTTAAGTAGCTTGATTATGGCTGTAATCTCTGTGATATCACATTATTCTCATTCACTGATATTTCGATATAGAAATGACAATTTTGACCTAGGTCATAACTGGGTCCTCATATCCCAACCTCAGCAATAATCTCAGCAATAATCTGCACGCTATCTTCACATGCACCCCAAATTACAAATGAAATTTACTAAGCCCGACGTCTCCTTCACATAAAGGAAGCATTCATGCATGCAATATGTGAGAAAGGGAAGTAACCGGCCATACAAATTCGTCAATGAAAGATTTACCTATTTGAGAACAAAGCCAATTCACGTTAGGAAAGTGAGACGACTTTTTGAATGTTGAGGCATATTTAGAAGAAACGAAAAAGTGAGACAGAGTAATGTTGCTTCAATATAAGTATAAATATGTAATAGGAAAATTACTAAAAGAAGTCCTAAACCTATTATATTTATATCAATTCTGTCATAACCTTTTAATCGTACAAATTGAATTCTAAATATTTTAACATCTTTGTCAATGTAGTTCATTAAGTTAGTTTCGACGGAAAATCGTTGACGTCAATCAATCTACGTGGCACGACCAGCATTGAGATGGATAATTTTTGCAATTTTTTTATTATATTTTCCTTTTATTTTATTTCCTTTTTTTCCCCTTTCTTTCTTCGGCAATCGTTGGGCCTCAACGATAGCTCAATACAGGCAACGATTGGCAAGGGTCCCCTCACTAGCCTCTGGCTAGGGTGACCCTTGTCGATTGTCACCTTTGGTTGGTTGCGGGGTATCTCTAAGGCCTAGTGACCAGCAGAGAAAGAATGAAAAAGAAATAAAGAAAAAAATTATTAAAAAAAAATTATAAAAATTGCCCATGTCTATGTTGGCTAACCGTGGGCAACGTCCACATATCGATTTCTGGATAAAATTAGCTAGATAGACTATATTAACGAAATGTCAAAAGGTGAATGATTCAATTTGTACAATTGAAAAGTTGGTTTAAGACCGAATTGATATAAGTAAAATAGATTTATGATTTTTTTTTGGCCGAATGATCGGATTAGTTTCAGAATACTAGACTGGCCTACCCTATCGAGGATCGGATCTATTTCAAGTCTTAATAGCGAGCATAGAGGGCTGCAGTATCCGTTTGACCTAGAGTTCTCCTATCCTTTTACTCTGAACCTGTTGGCTTTTTGGGTCATGCTGGGGATTGCCATATCCGTTTGACAGATCTCACAGAGAAACTCATCTCCGTGGATACATACAACGTGACAATGCTTATCACCGCATTTTGCAGTCATTTTTTCTCAATGAACACGTCCATTTCAAGACTTCATTTCTTCTTGGTTCCATAGAATTGGGCGAGATTATTTATAGGGGGAAAAGGAATTCTCTAATACTTCCATCTTTGCCCACAAGTTTGCAATATTAACCATCAAATATGCCATTTCCAACATAATGAATTCAGAGCACCATACACACAACTACAAGACCTTTACCATTGAAGCATTGCAAAGTCCATTGAACTTTTGACACATTTATGTCTGGTAATTGCACAATCAAATAATGAATGTTTGTAATAGGTGTTCTAAGGATAGAATAGATTGCCTGCGCGGACCCCTAGAGTGCCATAACTTAACACAAATGGACACTTAGCGCATGAAAAAATTTCTGAAACAGAAATTGATTTCTGGCCAGAAATTGATTTCTTAATTTCTATTTCAGAAACTGAGAAGTTAAAAATTTTAGCTTATGATTTCTTCTTCAAATCTATTTCTAGAATAGAAATCTGTTTTAGAAATAGAGAAATAAAATTATGTTATCAAACGGATTTCTGTTCCAAACCTGTTCGGGGAACACGAAACGAGAGAAATCAAGAAACAGAAATTTTATCGCATGCACAGCCTTAAAGTGCCATAACTTACGAAAATGACACTTAAGTGCCAAAATCAGAGTAAAATTGATCACTTAAATGCCAATCCGGCCAAAATGCTGATGTAGCGATTTTTCGGCGAAGCAAATAAAAAACAACATCGTTTTGGTGCGACGTGGTAAAAAATAATATAAAAATTGATTAAATTAATTTTATTTAAAATATTTAAAAAAATTAATATTAAAAAATTTTAAAAAAATTAGAAAAGGGGGGGGGGGGGGAGGCAGTTGAGGGCCTCCTCGCTGTTCCGGGAAGGGCCGATGACGGAGGCGAGGGCTCGCGCCTCCTTGCGGGGTCACCGGCCCGGCCTACCCTCCCCCTCGTCGTCGGCCCTTCTTGGCGTAGGGAGGCCCTCGGCCGCCTCCCCACTTTTCTTTTTTTAATTTTTTAATTTTTTAATTTTTTAATTTTTTAACTTTTTAATATTAAATTTTTTATTTTTAAATATTTTAAATAAATTTAATTTTAAATTTAATTTAATTAATTTTTATATTATTTTTTATCACGTCGGTACCAAAATGACGCTGTTTTTGCATTATTTGGCCACGTCGGCGTGCAAAACGGTGTCGTTTTGCATTTATTTCTCCGGAAACTGTGCACGTCAGCATTTTGGCAAGAGTGGCACTTAAGGGCTTGTTTGGCAACGTACAACATGCGATTCGATTTTTTGTTCCAAAAATCAGTTTGGGACGAGAATCGCGTTTGGTAAAATTTTTATTCCCGGGAACAAATTTGTTCCCGGGAACAGTTTTGGACAAGATTTGAGAATAAAAAAAAATTTGATTCTCTGTTCGAGAATCAGAAAAAGAATCAAAACGGTGAAACCCTCATTTTTCCCTTTCGTCATCTCCGATGCCGTCCGCCACCGTCCGCCGCCGCCTGCCGCTGCCGTCCGCCACCGGTCGCCGGTCCGGCGAGGTCACCGGAGGCTCGCCAGGCCAGAGCGAGGTCCGGCGAGCTCGCCGGAGGCAAGCCCAACCACCGGCGAGGCTCGGCCTCACCAATGGCCAGGCCAACCTCGCCCAACCTCGGTGAGGCCGGCCTGGCCACCGGCGGGGTTGGGCGAGCCTTGCCGGTGGCCAGGCAAGCCTCGTCGGCAGCTGGACGAGGCTCGCCCTCGCCAAATCTGGCGAGGCTGAGCCTCGGCGGGGCTGGGCGAGCCTCGCCCAGCTGCTAGTGAGGCTCGGCCGACGAAGGCCGACCTCGCTGAGGGCTGGCGACGCTTCGGTGAGCGTCGCCGGCCCTCGTCTGGCCGGTCGTCAGTCCGGCGACCGGCCACATGAAGATGAAGAAGAAGAAGAAGAAGAAGAAGAAGAAGAAGAAGAATAGGAAAAAAGGGAAAAAAAAAAAGAAAAAAGAAAAGAAAAAATGTAAAAAAGTAAAAAATTTATTTAAAAATAAAAATAAATTAATTTGGAACATAATCAATTAGCACGGTATCAAACGCAATTCTATTCTAGAATTAAAAAAAATTGAACAGTTATCAAATGCGCTTTTTTACTCAGAATCAGTTCGGGAACGAATAAAAAATAATCATTTCTAGTCAGAATCAGCTCCTGGGAACAGAATCGTTACCAAACGCGCCCTAAGTGTCATTTTGTGCCAAGTTATGGCACTTAAAGCAATCTTTTGCCGATTATTTTGTTAGTTGCACTATTGAATAATTCCAAGAAGGTACCTTCGAAAGAAGGTTGCATGAACCTTAGCGCCAGATGCTATAAATATATCAAAGAGGTTTCTCTGGATGGTAATCATTCTTTTTTTTTTGGTCAAAGAAGGTAATCAATTGATAGGCAAATCTTGACAAACTGAATGTGTGAAAAGAAAGATGGAGGTTTTACAAGAATATTAGAATCTTAATCTGATATTTACAAGTACAAAGATGATATTTGTATATAGATCAATATTAATCAGCACAAATGGTGCCCAAGTGCCAAACATGACCTTGGAACTCGGAACTTTCTATTGTTATTTGATAATTAAATGTGACGATGCAAAAGTAAGTCATGAAAAAGTATGGTCATGTAAGAGTTATGCAAGCGGATGTAATGGTGCTTTTGCTTATTGTGTTGCAAAACGCCATACAACACCATCAAAGTAACTGGACAAACCAAGAAAGCATTACCAAGACCGAATAACAGCACCCATAGAATGTTATCTATAGGTTTTTTCCTATGGTTTAACCATTTGGCATTTTCCACAATTAGCATTAATAGGTCTACTAGTTAAAGCTGCGTGTTACCTTAGTATTAGGACGTGATGACTTTGAATCACCCTATCAACAGTATTAGATTCTTTCATTGACTTCAGATTTATGCATGTGAAGTTGTTATCATTGTTGACAGGGCTAATCACAAAATTGGTTAACAAATTTCTCCCTCCAATCCACCATCGGTTAATGTCTCTAGATCATTTTTTTTTTTTTTTTACGGTAAGTCCATTTACATTCTCATTTCACCACCTGTCCGTAAAATCCAGGTATCATTTTAATTATTGAGCTACTTTTTAAAGATGGATATTTGTATAATAACAAAAAGGACAACAAAAAAGAAGAAGATAAATAATAAGCAATTCAATAAACAAATAAGAAAAAGCATAAAGAGAGCAATTCGGATTCTTTGGTAAAAGGGGTAACTAGACCTTTCCAACCAACCCATCTCACATGGCCCAGATCAGTTAACGGCTCATAAAACTATAATCCCAGTCCATGGTTAAAACAGGTTAAGGTGGGCTCATTTAGAAAAAAACTCGCCCATTCGGGCTGATATGACCTCTTGTAAACTTACAAGGAACGAGTGAGCTTTTGTTATTAGGAATGAGAACTCGGACCGAGTGATATGGTCACATCAAGGGTGGCGAACTTTTGTTATTAGGAATGAGAAATCGGACTGTGTGACTGTGTGATGTGGTCACATCAAGGGCGGGAAAGGGTGATCTATACCCCACAGGAAAGGGTTTTATATTAAAACCATATTAAAACCCTTTCCTGTGATAACCCTTTCCTCCCTATTAAAACCCTTTCCTGTGATCAGGAAAGGGTTATCACAGGAAAGGGTTTTAATATGGTTTTAATATAAAACCCTTTCCTGTGGGGTATAGATCACCCTTTCCCGCCCTTGATGTGACCAAATCACACAGTCACACAGTCCGATTTCTCATTCCTAATAACAAAAGCTCTTCCATGGAATTTATCATAGTCAAGGTCTGCGACAGCTCCAGCCTGTTCTCATTTTCAGCCAAGCAAGGAAGAGATTAGCGAGGCAAATCGGGAAGGTTAATGGCGAACTCAAACAATCCAGCTGATCATGGTGGTAGGAGGTAAGCTTCCGTGACCTCAAACACATCTTAAACAGCCCAGCCTCCGTCTGTAAGTTGGAGGATTGCAAGTAAACTAATGCCAAAGTTGATATCCTCTCCTGTTCCCATCTTTGATCATGTTCTCTGTGTATAATCCATTACGTGAATGCTGTTTAATGTCGAAAAAACCTGCACTCTACGTAACTCAGGTGAACTTGTTGATGCATTCTGAACTCGCACTGTTCATCACTTGAGAGCCCAGTTGGGGGTCTTTCACTTGTCTGTAGAAACGGCTTGTTCTTCGCCTTGGATTGTGAGAGTCGGATCAGAACACCACTTTGTACACCCAGATTTTTTCCTCTTTTTTATTTTTATTGACCGAGGCTTGAGACAGTTTTTTTTTTTCGATGTTCATGAGGACTCAACTTTCAAAGAGTAGAAATGGCTCTACTCAGAACAGAGCAGGTACTTAGAGCCATGTCTGGTGGATGTGTAAAATGGCTGGTTTCTCGCATTTTCTAGAAGTGGGTACAGGTTGTATCACCCTCATTTTGTCTTCTATCATTTTGCCGATTGATCCAGATTTTAACTCTCAATGTTCACACTGACTCGACCCTCAGAACAGAGCATGCTGGCTCGTGCTCATAAGAGTGTTATATTCAGTGGCAAAAAGAATGTTTCTTGTTGTCACTGACCCTTTCTTTATGCGAACGGGTAAATTTTCATGAATCCATTTCGTAATTGAATACAGTTGCCCTCAAGTATGATTCGCGTCAAAATGGCAGATTTTGCCATAATAACTGTCATCTCTTTTTTATTAATCACGAAGTTGTAAAGGATGGGAATCTTCTCCTAAAGTCACTGGGTGACAAAATTCCGTTACATCGTTGATGAAGGGACGCGACTGTATATACACTATGTTTCTTTGTTTTGTCAAGAGAAACTCGTATTAAGAACAATGTACTAATTGGAAGTCTCACTAGCGTTTCCTCCTAAGAAAAGCTAAGACCTGCAATTAGCTTTACTCTGTTTCTACCCTGTTAGCATAGGTATTACCAAGTAGTTTTGTGCATCTGGGCGGTTCTGCTTTGTGGATAAGTGCTGTTAGAGTAGTTGTTAGGGAGGTATCCCCTAGTACTCTGATGTTATTTTTTTCCCAAAAGGAAGTTTTCGCTGGCTTAATTGGCCGTGGATGAATAGATGGGTTACTCCTGCAGTGCATACATAATTTAAAATCTTGCAATGCGTAGTCTTGTTAACTATGATTTGCACTAGATGCTTGGCCTCATACCATTAAATTTCCTTTTGAACTTAAATTGAGAGTTCTTAATAGCTTTTGGATGGACTATCGTCTTATATAACTCAGAAAGAGCTCAAAGTTTGAGCTTTTGCAAAAAATTGTCGCCTAACACGTAGATTGTTGATTTTAAATCCAAGACGCGGAGCAGAGCTTGCAGATCAAATTGCTGCATTTATCCCACATCTTGATTCGCTGGAAGAGCACCTGATTGAAGCCCTCCAGTACACGGATGTTCCAGCCAACACTACCCATGCAAGAATTATGCAGATCTACACAATGCTCAAATTCATCACAATGAGAGGGCAAAATATGGACTCAAGGTTTCGACTTGCGTTCACCATTGTTGCTGTTGCTCTAAAATGTGTCAAGTGTGGGCTACTAATGTACATTCTGTTTGGTGACATGCCTAGGCTGATTTTCATCCTCTGTGTCTTGATGGCATTCGCATTCGTCGCAAATTAGACAATTGTGATAGTTTCCAGGTCTCCAAATGTTGTGGTTTGCTCTTTTTTGAAGTTGTTTGTCATTTGCTCAGACATGATGCGAATTAGACAATCATGATAGTTTCGAGGTCTCTAAATGTTGTGGTTTGCTCTTTTTGAAGTTGTTTGTTGTTTGCTCAGACGTGAACCTTGTTGTACTGTTATTACTTTGAACTACTTTTACACTATAATGCTTTGATTTTATCACTATCGTT